>JAWRVZ010000031.1:2964802-4246469 GCA_037043235.1 Rhodeus uyekii | reverse complement strand
TTTGGTTTTCTCCCAAAAGATGTCCCACCCAAAGGACTGTGGTAGACCGCTATGGCCATCTCTAACATCTTTCAAGTTGGAGAGAGATAATTCTGCAGAGAAACAATCCTACAGGAACTCTAGAACTGTACGTTTACATTTACGCATTTGGCAGACACTTTTATCCAAAGCGACTTACATTGCATTAAAGGAACATGTTGACAATTTAATCAGTTCTTGCTTTCCCCAGGAATCAAACATACAACCTTGATGCTCCAAGTACCAACTCTCTACGGTTTAAGCTACTGTGTTCAGCTGGCATTCTCCACACCATAAGGTGAAAACTCTCCACTGCAAGGCATAAAGCTTTCTCATGGAGGGAGCAGTGCATTCCCACAGTAATCTCAACACAGCTCAAGTCTCCCTAAAAGGGAACATATACATTGTTGAGTATGGTACAACAACCACTGTTTTTATAAGAAACTGCTACAAAATGACATGTGCTAGGTGCCCCGTATGAAAGAGTTGTGTTTATTTAAACTTAGCCAGTAAAACAGAACTCTGCTAATCCAGAAAGCCTCCTGCTGTTACACTAATTGAGTTCAATGCACAGTCAATGTATCCATCTCTCTCTCTCTCTCTCTCTAACTAATTTCCTCTCTCTTTCATTGTTCTCCTTTTACATCTATATGCAGTGGATTTGTATTTCTTTCTGAAGGACTCTTTCGTCAAGAATCCAGTTTTGTGGTATTAAGTTCATATGCTTTGTTTTACAAAATTCAGAATTTAAGAATCTTAAAATATCCTGAAAATGAGTTAATGAGTCTAAATTTCAATTCGCATCCCACAGATATTGAATTGAAAAGGTAAAAATGAGAATTTATTGAATTGTAATTAATCACAGATAATGCATTATTTTACTGAATTTCTTTGAGTTTGTTAATTTAGATTCTATTTACTTACTTTCAAATTCAATGTACAATTTTATTTCCTGTTTCTTACAGTCTCAATTCAATTTGGCACACATATGCTAAAGTACGTAAATATTCGCCCATAAAATATATAACTATTCAGAATTGATATCTATTCAAGTAACGTTAACCAAAGACCTACAGCAGTAAAAACACTCCTTTTATCTATATAAGAAATGGGACAACACAAAAGAAAAACTGCATTTGTAAAGCAAGCATTACAAGCATACACACTATTGTAGTGAATGATTCACACCAAAGTCCAGTATGGAATTTTTCTTTAGTTCATTTAAGTTCTCTACAATGTTCATTAATTAAGACCTGAGGAAAAGAGATGTAGCAAGAGAATGAAAGAGCAAGCAGGTGAGCATTAGCGTGAAACCCGAAACCTGCCCACAACTCCCAATTAAATGCTTGATGGTCATTATGTATTCAGGTGATGAGAACCTCCTCACTTGAATCTGATTTTTGTATTCCCTCATATCCTCTGCTTTCCCCACATGCATATTAATCACTGGATTTAAATCATGAGACCTGATTTGTCTCTAATGGACTGTACAATGCATCTGTCATTATTTATGTTATTTCCTTCCTCCCCTCCTCCTCTTTCCTTCCTGCGTTCCTTTTTGGCAGGTAGTGAGCTGACACAGGAGTGTGTAATTAACTCAGTGAAGCTGTAGAAAGCAGTATGATCTGTCACCAGCCGGGCCCCGTCAGCGTAACACAGCTTTACACCACCTGACTGCTTCTCATTAGGAGGTAAGTGTGTGTGTGTGTGTGTGTGTGTGTGTGTGTGTGTGTGTGTGTGTGTGTGTGTGTGTGTGTGTGTGTGTGTGTGTGTGTGTGTGTGTGTGTGTGTAATGATTTACTGGCCTGATCCATGCATCTCTACGCCAACACATCCTTAAACCTCCTCTTCTTTCATTTCAGTAGGAAGACCTCATCTGTAGTCTGTGGTATGAGTGGCCTTCACATGATGATACCCATTAACCAACATGAGAGACATCAGAGCAAATAATTCATGCATTATATGCAACTGGCTTAAAGGGATAGTTCAGCCAAAAAAAAGAAAAAAGAAAATATTCCCATAATTTCATCACCCCCATGTCATTCAAAAATGTACAGCTTTCTTTTTTCTATAAAGCACATTTTGCATTATATAATGGTCACTATTTTCCATGCAATTATAATGAATGGGAACCAAAGCTTTCAAGTTTCAAAAAGGATAAGAGAGCATAAAAGTGGTGCATACTGCTTATTCGCTATATCTTCAGAAGCCATACAAACAGTGGATTTAAATAACGTTAACATGGACTGAGCCATGACAGGATCCTAAAGTCTGTGCATTCGAAAACTTAATCATTCAGGCCATTTGGTAAATTGGCTCAAGTACAAAAGATCTTACTCAAGAGAATGATTTATTTATGAATCATATTTATTCTCATAGACTCTAGGGTATATACAATTATAAATAACAAAAGTTTAAATTGAGTTAAACTAAAAGTATAAATAATATCAAAATTATTGATTTATAATCAGAAATAAAAAAATGAAAAAGGGATTAAAAAACTGAAATAGAATAGTTTATCAACAGAATAGAATAGAATAGAATAATAGAATAGAATAGAATAATTTATCAACAAAAATTATTTAAAAAAAAAATAGTAGCCAAAATTGAATAGATATACATTTATATTTTTATAAATATATACATGAAAAGCCTATTAAAACTATTATAACTTAAACTAAACTTAAATATAAAGCAAATTTGAAATTTAATTACTCCATTTAATTTGAAACCAAAAAATGGGAGTATGCGGTGAGCAGGCCGGGGCTGAGGGCTGTATGGCACAAGGCCGGTGGTGTGATTGATAATGAGCGTCACCTGCATGAAGCACGGGCCTCGTATTTTATGGAGGAGAGGAAGCATGAAATAAGGAGCGACTCCAGTGGAGGAGGAGAGAGGACCAGGCCTGGACTTTGCGACATGTTTTGAGTTTGTGTGGGTGGCAGTCGTCCTTGAGCGATGGCTGTTATTACGTTCATTTTGTTGTTTGTTTATTTGATACGTTTGTTGAATGTTCGCCAGTTCCCACCTAATTTTTTGCAGAATTACGAACAGTCATACAGGTTTAAACCAAATATGAGTAAATGATAACAGTTTGTTTTGGGGTTTTTTTGGGTGCACTGACCCTTGAAACCTTTTATTCAAGGTTTCTTTCATTTGACTAGCAACACATTTCCATTTTCTGTCTGAGATGCCAGGGATTTTCATGTGATGATACCCATGCTAACATGAGAGACATCGGAACATATAATTCATGCATTACACGCGACCAGCTTAAGGCTACTTATGCCTGACTAATAAAGTGTTCATGGAAAGAAAGATCTTTGTGTTTCTCATTTCATACTCAGGAATGGATCTGCAGTAAATTGCATCCACCTATCCTCACACAGACGATGAAAATGGAGAGGGAGAGATAGGGAGAGGGAAAGGAAGTGAAGGAGCACCAAAGAATTCTGCTGAGACCACATTTAGTGATGCTGAAAGTCTAATTACAGTGGGCAGCTTCTCTTAATAGGGTTTACACAGCAGCATGCTGAGTACAGGTAGAGAGGTCAGGCTCTCCACGCCTCTGGAGGACAGTGAAGAGGAACGGACCGCATGGTGGGATGTAGATCCTAGAGTAGAACAACAGTTTCCCTCTGACTTACAAACTTCTACAAGCAGGGTGGTTATAGCCAGGTCATTAGGGGTTTGGTTGGTGGGATGAGGAGTAGAGGATTGATATCCAGCAGGAGCAACTCATAAAGTGGAGTTATTAGAATGTTCCATCACCATTGCACCCTTGATCCAGACAGCTACAATGGGAATTGTGCCTGAAATTACATACATTTACATTTATTTATTTAGCAGACGATTTATCCAAAGCAGCTTACAACTGAGGAGTATACAAAGTAACGATTTGTCCTGAAGAGACAGATTTACACAGGAAGTGCTCACAATACAAAGTTTCAGAAAGTGCTTGAAGTATAAGCTAGAAAAAAGGGGTGGGGGGTTAAAGGAAAGATAATTAGTTTTTTTAATTGGGTTAAGTGCTCACGGAAGAGATTTTTTCGTTCCAATCGTTCCACCAGCAAGGAGCTGTGAAAAAAATTATTTGGTTTTGAGCCTCTATGTGATAGAGACGGTACCAGCCGTCGCTCATTTAGGCCATGTCCACGCGAAGCAGGTGCATTCCCTATCCAATCATAAACACTGCGTCGGCGCAAGAAATATCAGCGTGCACACGAGACCACTAAAACCGACTGATAACGGTGTAGTATATATGCCAGACCAGTATGGGGCGCTGTAATTCTGCCACAGATAATACACTATATACAGAGAAGACGACTTTAGCAATCTGGCAACACTGAAAAGCAACAACAATGCGCATGCTCAGTTACCTTTTGGTCACATCCGACCGGGAAAAAATGCATTGGGCTGGTTGATAAAATTTGGGATGGTTTTTGATGCATGAAATCGCTCAACATTTTTCATTACTTATAAGAGTACGCACTTTGGGATGGTATTTTTTTAAATGGGCGGGTTTTAAGCTGTAGTTGGGCTGGAAATCTTCAGTCCAATCTGGCAACACTGTTGCTGTTACGTGTGACGCAGCCGACACATGATGTAATGACATCATCGGTTCACAAAAAAATATACGGATTGGCCGTCCACACGAGACCGCAAGGGTGTCGGATTCAGATCTATCCACTTTAGGACCCGGTATCGAAGGAGAGCGGATTCAGTCTCCCAAAACGCCGGATCCATGAGGACGGAACGCCAATCCGATAAGAAATGTATGCGGATACAGTGATACGCGTCTCCCTGTGGACGGGCCCTTACCGATCGTAGGTTTCTGGTAGGTTTGTAGACTCAAAGTAGCAAGCGAAGGTAGAAGGAAATGTCGCTATACAGACAAGGATTTCGTAAATTGCCATCGCGGCGCGCACACACACACATTTGTGGTTTCCATATCTTTGTGGGGACTGTCCATAAATGTAATGGTTTATATACTGTAAATAAATAGAATCAAATTAAATATACAGTTTTGTAAGATAAAAATCATTATGTACCTCCTGTAAGCAGTCTGCATAATAATGTGCTCTCCCTGATGAAATAAAACAAACACACAGTTTGAAGTTAAATAATTAGGTTTGGGAGTCTGTCACCTAATACACATGTGAACCAAACCACATGCTAACATGTTCAAATCATACAGCTGTTGTATTTTGTAGAAGTCTACACAGTGGTCTCTCATGGCTGGCAGATCGAATTACGGCTCGACGGAACAAGAAAAGTGTGCCGAGAGTCTCGCAGGTCAGCATGTGCTTGGATTAATATGCATGAAAATTGAAACACATACACTCAATAATAATTTAAGCACCAGACTAGGCTTGAAACATCCAAATCCACTGGAATTCATGCATGTCACAGACAAAGTAAATCTCTCTACGGGGTTTTTATTTACAGAGCCCAGAAGGAGAAAAAAAAGAAGAGTTGACAATATTTTTCCCATTACCACTGCAGGGGTCTTTTCATATCCATCCTTAAAGGTGTACACATTCATTTCAGGATTAAATAAGCTTAAGTAGAGGAGTCTCAGAGCAACGTCAGGGTTAAAGACGTCACATTAGGGTAGTTAGAAGCGCCAAGGTCCCTTTGAACTTTATATATCTACATTTCCAGGTGAATTCCCCCACATTCCTATCATGATGTTCTGATTTCTCTTTCAAGTTAGACACTAAAGGCAGATTCTGCTTTTGAAAGAAAGTTGTATAATCTGTCCCTTCCACAGTTCTGTAAAGATAAACCTTCACCTATTTATTTATTGATTGATAGCTGCTGCTGCTTATTAGATCTATAGGATAAGCTGCAATAGCAATATAGTTTCCATTCCAATTCACATGTAAATCATATAGTGATTATTTTTGTATTCGTTGATACTTGTGTTTTGGAAATTCAGCAATTAATTCATCCAAACATAGTATTAGGTGATGACAAATATTTGGCATCGTGCTAGAGTAAATAACTGTTCTGCAAACATCTATGCAATTATTTTAAACTTTTCTGTCACTTATTCTGCATTTTTCGATAATACAGAACTCTATTTTTCAGTCTGTTCTGGCCATCTACTATCTGCTAATCCATACACTTATTTGCCAAGTATAATGAGAACATTTAAGGCTAAAAGGGCTTTTGGATTTGCATGGTTCTTAATTGAAATGAGATTTGCTGAGGTCTTGGAAAAAGCAAGCCCATCAGAGAATGTTAAGTTTTTTTAGAGTACAGGGACCCATGCTTGACTTAAAAACAAAAAGGCTTGCACACTTGGAAAAACACAGAGAGGCTTGTTTTGCTTTTTAAACAAACAAAAACAAATAGAAGAACTATAATTCTTCTTATATTCATAACATAACAATTAAGAAGAACTACATCTATTTAAAGCAGTGGCTCTCAAATAGTGGGGAGCGATGCCAAGGGGGGGGCGCGTGACCCTGGGGTACATACTTTTTTTTTTTTGCCAGGGAGTAGTTTTCTTGCACTGAACAAGAGCAGCATATATGAAGTTCAGATAACCGTCCCCTCATCCTTTGACGTGTACGATCACACCGGTGTTCACATGTGTCACGTGATCAACCGCTCAATTCACACGTGTTTTCACGCGATATCTGGCACTGATCCAAAAAAAGACGCGCTCAGAGCTTGTCATTTATCACAACAATTCAGTGATTTCAACCACATAAGATTTCTTTTGGGTTTCAACATGTTGAGCCAACAAGTTGGTGACTATTTTGAATAAAAAAGAAAAATCAAAGTAAATGTGATCTATTATACAGCGCTTTTTGTGACTGCGGTATGTCACGTGACAAGCATGACGCGTTGCCATGGAAACAATGAGGCGAAAGTTCCAAAATGGGGTGGGGGGGCGCAACATTTTTACATCTTACTAGGGGGGCGTGACAGAAAATAATTGAGAAGCACTGATTTAAAGTGTGTTACTTGGAAATGCACAAACGTTCGTTCTGCTATGACTTTTCTTAGAACCATTTCATTTCAAAGCAATACTGTCAATACCGTGTTTAAAATAAACCAATTAATATTACCTTTTTGTTGAACTGTGCATAAAATAAATTAAACCTTTGTAATTGTGTGGGATTTCTGGAAAAAAATTGCATTCTTGCTTGTATAACGCATCAACAAAAACAATAAGAACTCACAGACGTTTGGTTTCTGTATCAAAGAGTTTGAGTCTTAAATCACACAGTCTGTTTTTAAACTTGTTCTTCAAGCTAGTAAGTGCTAAATCACCACTTTTATAAAGGTATATTGTCGAGAACGGCAGTAGTGCAATTTCCTTAACCGACTGACTCAGCAAAAAAATTGAGAAAATATCTTTAATTTTCAAGATGGACTGTGACAAAATATATTATACACTTTTAAAAGATACTTCAAGGAAACAAGTTATATTTTCTAAAAACAAGCAAAATAATCTTTTACTTTAAATTCTTGGCTAGTTTTTTTATCTTTATTGGCTATTACAAGATGTATTTCTTTATTTCATAAAGATTGCACTTGCAGTGATTTTACAATGCACTGTTTGTTAAGATGCAGTCAGTTTTGAACAAAAGATTATTTAATTTAATGGGATATCATGCATTTTTTTATGTCTCTCTGATCTAACACATTTAAGGTCCTGATCAGTTGAGCCAAGTGTGTTTTATTAACAAGACATCTATGGGAATATTTACATGACATCGTTTTCAAATAAAACCGAAAACTTTTTATACAATTTTATAGTCCAGACAATCCAGTCACTAAGTCTTCTGAGTTTTAAATACATTGCTATGCGGTTTTAGGTGGTTCTCAGAGTGGCTGCTTATTGGTCCAAATCAAGAGAGCTCACCAAGTCTTAATGATATTCTGAACAATTGATTTAGCTCAGGTCCATCCTTCGGTTTCTATGGGATTTTCATTAAATGTTTTTTTTTTTTATGCCCCAACACTCTCCTCAACTTTATAACTCATAACCGTAACCACATAAGACAGTAAAGTTGTAAAGTTTAGTATTTTAAGTAAAAGAGTATATTTTTTTATATACACACACACACAAAATACACTGGATAGATGGATAACAAAATATTGGCAAGCTGTACTATTTTGAAAAACCCAAGCAGAGTAAAAATGGAAGTTAAACACAATAAAAGGAATAAGAAGTTGGCACATTGTGGCAACAGACAGAATGACAGGGGAAAAAAAGAATGATACTGGAATGACAAACAGAGAAAACTGTATGTTAGAAAATAGAAAACAAGGGAAACACACACACTCAAACATAAAAAATAAGTCTGTCCCTTCCCATCCTTTCCTATCTCTATTTAAAACACACACACACACACACACACACACACACACGTTTTCGGTTTATTAGTTTTGTCCGCATTGGTGCATTAGGCAGCGCGTCGGCCATGAAGCACCGTGTGAGGCTCAGCCTGCTCCCCGGGGATCTTTCTATTTACTGATACTATCGGTAGTGAGCTCTGCGGAGGACACAACCTCCACCACCACCCTGCTTATGGATGCCTGGTCACGGTGCAAAGATAGACTTCCTCACTTCTCTTCCTTTTGGACTAGCTCTACTTCTCATTTTGGGGTGCCTGAAGCAAACACAGACAGGCTGACTGACAATGAGGCAAACATTACATGAGACAGTAGCTACTTCTGTTGTCTGACTCAATCGTGTTGAAAATGACAGTGATGGGGTTCAGAAGAGGAGGTAGAACCATAGCCGATGTTATGACTCACGAGAACGTGCATGAATTCGTCAAAGTCTGCTGATGGAGAAAAACACATGCGCCTACACACAGCACCAAGGACACCCAAGCTCAGGAACTCGCCCTTCATGTTTCGTTCAAAAGTTAATCGCAGGGAAAGCGACTCCAGGGGTTTTGTTCAAAAGCCTGTTCCTACATATCTGCTTGAGCTGAAATCATTAAACGCATCCACTGGACAGTGAGAAGAACATACTTGGCTAGTTTGCCAATTTCAGAGGGAACAGAGGCAAATCTGAGCTTAATGAAGAGAGGCTCACTGTGAGCCTTTGAAGTCGTTAAGCCAGCAAAGGCACTCGGAAAACACTCGATTGTTTGAGTTGTATGAGGTCGACTTAAGTAGAGCATCTCTTCTCGATGATGAGGAGAATTCTCTCAAAGCTCATGATGATAATACTTCTATAAAATGTGTTTGAATATTGGCAAGAGGGTTGAGGGAGAGAATGAATGTAAGACAGAAAGGATGTTTGTGTAATGCAGAAAGGGAAAGAGAAGAGGGTTAATACAGACAAACAATGCTTGTAAGTGAACATATCTGCAACTGTTACGTTTCCGGGATTATGTGTGATGCGGAAGACACAAGGAGCAGCAGGATTCAAACTGAAACATTTATTAAACAAACTGAACACGAAACACTTTAAATAACAAAACGGCACACTTGTGCAAAACTGAACATAACAAAACACTGGAAACTCGGGAGACTGGCAGGACACCCACACACGACAGCATCAGCATGACAAAGTCACAGAGACAACATCAACAACCGACAAACAGCAGACCAACAGTATCTGCACAAAACTTGGATCAATGCATTTCTTATAACTTGAAAACAGTTATAAGAGAACCTTTCTGATAAAAATGTTTTAAAAAAATCTAGATGAAATAAGACAAATGTATAGAGCAGGGGTGCCCAAAGTTGGCCCGCGGTAACCTTTGATTTGGCCCGCAGTACGGTCCGAGGAGAGAGAGAGAGAGAGGGCGAGCGCGAGGTACATTCGACACAGATTGTCATTTCTAATTTTACATAACGATTTTGTTTGTTTTATAGTTGAACTACAACAGAGTAAACTGAAATTAAATGTAAATTAATTAAAAAATGTATTGTAAATGCGCAATTCAAGACGCAGCACTGCGTGCTTTGCGACACATGACGTCAATAAACGTCAACAAAATAAACGCAATAATGGAGTAATCAAGGCAGTGGCACACAGACGAGATATTTTTTTTTAAAGCTGGGGAAGATGAGTTTTTATTCACAGAAGTCAAATCAAAGGCAGTATGTCTAGTTTGCAAACATGAAATTTTATTTTGATGAATATTTTTGAAAATAGACCGCAAAGTGGCGAGGGATTACTGTATCTACCCCTGCGAGCAGACTTTTAGTCTGATGAACTTGAACAAGAGTAAACTAAGAAGCCAAATAACTGACTCTCACCTACATAATATCTTGTCTTTGTCTGCAAGTCAGATACAGCCCAATCTTGAAAAACTTCTGAAAAGTAAGGTCCAGCTTCATATCTCTCATTAGGTCACTGACATTGCAACCACATAGGCATTGAACACAAAGGGATTGTCCGCCCAATTAGATTGTTCATTAAAATGCAAAGCTTTACAAATAAAACTGCATTAGTTAATCAGATTAAAGTTGTTTTACATTTATTTTAAATATTATGAAATAAATAAACCCATAGCAACTTTGATGTAATACAGTTTGATTTATGATGCAAAATTTACTTTTGGCCCGCGGCTCTCAATCAAGTTTGATTTTTGGCCCTTCATAGGAAAAAGTTTGGGCACCCCTGGTATAGAGACTCAAGTTAATTTGTGAATTTAAATTAAGCAAACTTAAATTCAATAAAATGAATGGTAGTGACAGGCTCACTGATCCAAAATGGTCGAGAGGGTGGGATATTTGCTTTTTGTATTGTCAATAAAAATGGTTTGAATCAAATTAAAAATGGATGTACCCAATATTTATGTATGCTATGGTTACGGCACAGAGTCACACAAATGATAGTTTATTATAAAGCAAGAAGTTCGGTAGAAGAGAATGATGAATGTGGCAACGGAAGGCATGGAATTAGAACCTGGGTGTTTTGAGCAGGAGGCCGTGGAGATGAGCAATGGTGGCGAGACATGACGTGGAGACACGTTGGGAATCTTGGAGAGGAGAGAAGGAGAGACGTAGGAGTAGTTAAGTAGCTAAATGTATGAGATTGTGGGGGTGAGTCCAGACTATAAAAAAAAATGTTATGTGCTGTTTATTTATTAATTTATTTAAAATGATGGTAACCATATTACACATATTTTTTAGTAGTTTTTGAGACTTGATTTCTGTAATGGAATCTGCCTGAATAAATTACGTAAAATCTACTAAATGATTTAATCCATTTTTTGTGAAATTAGCTTTTTTATTTTAAGGTGACTCTCAAAAGAGTGTGATTTAGAGTAAATGGAAATTTCGTGTTTATTTTAGACTTCGAATTATGTTGTACAATCAAAAGACTGTTTGCTGCTAGTACCGCAAAAGTAGGGGGAAAAACTTTTTTTTGCAGTGTCAGTGGTAGAACTATGGCTCATTGACTGATATTATTAAAAAATATAGTTCTAGCAAATCCACAACCTAACCCTATGCTCTACTCTTCTGTATAATGGTAATGAACTTCAAAAAACAGAAACGATTTCAAATTTCAAACATAAATGATCATTAAACTTTAACAGATGTTTCCCTTCACTCAAAAACACATAAAATGACACTTAATTTCAACATTTACTCTCCATGGAGCCATAAGCAAAGCATGCTGGGAAATAACAATTGGAGTCCGCATCATTGAGCTAATTCTCTTAAAATAAATAGATAGCCTTCTTTCCTTAATTTTATCAGCATAATTAGTTCCTAAATTCAAGCCTCAAAACAGCTTAAGCTTCTTAAAAAAAATTAGGAAAAAATATTTCTTGGTTTTTATAGAGAAGTGTTGTTCATATTTTCTATACATCACTGAAGCTCAAGTTTATTAATAAAATATACACACTATTTTATTTTAATACAAATTACAAGACGCATGATTCTTCTTTTTTTTTTTTACAGTGCATGTGCATGAAGCAAAACCAAACGATGACTGGAGAGTGAGGAGTGTGTTTGTAGTGTGAGTGTAGTGTGAGTGCTCAATGAGGTGCAAGTGCTTTGTATTCAGGGCATTGTGAGCCTTGGGGTGTGGTGGTGGATGAGACTGGCAGATTTTTGACAGCTACGTCAATTTTGCTTACCGTAGTAACACATTGCTACCTTAACAACATGCTTATGTCAAACTGCAAAGAATTAATTATTTGTTTAAATAAATATTACTGCACTTCACCAATTAAATACATTTTAGAATCGTCCATTTGAATGCCCTCCAGTACCTTAATTAACATTTACACTTATTCTGCTTTGCATTATTGCTTTGGCAAAGCAGCTGTCATTCGATGTAAAAATCAGCATCTTAGAGCATCTCCGTTCACAGTGAAGCAAATTCTTGTCTGCATGCTTAAGTTTAACATGCCTTTGAGAATACAACCTGCAGCACTACTAGTTACTGTATTTTCACATTTGCATAATTTCCATTTACAAACATGCTTTTTAAACCTAATACATTAATACAAACAAATGTTTTATTGCAACATGACATATGTATATTCTAATTTATATTCATATCTGAATACATAATAGCAGCTATTAGCACTGCATACTTTTACTTAACCTCTTATTGAAAACTTTAAGCATTATATAATATGAAGCACTGTTGAATGAACCGCAGTAAAATTATTGAAATTATGGTTTCCAGTAAGCCCTTTGTGTGGTGTGAAATGATTTGACCTATGATGTTCTCCTCTTTCATTCTGTGCTAAAAACCCTGTCAGACAGCCCAAAGGTGCTGTCACCTCTTCAACTAGACAAGAGAGAAGCACTTACAGTCAACAAATGAAGAGATGTAACAGGCTAAGAGAAATCTATACATGGCTTTAGGCTATGCTTTTATACATTTATGTATTCTGCCTCTCTCTCCCTCTCCTCAGTGAGTATTGTTCTCACAAAAGCTTATAAAAAAGTATGATGGAGAAGGAATGCCAAGTGACACTGGTTGAAGGGTAGTTTGGGATTCCTGTTACCTGGGGACAGCCGTGTATGAAGGCTAAAAATGCATAGCCAAGCTTGGACACAAGGTCAGGGGGAGTGCGAACAGGGAGTGCTTCAAGGCAACAGAGAATAAAGACAGACAGACACATATGGAGTGATGGAGGGAGTACGTTTCAGATGAAATTAAACTGGGTGAGGGATTTCAAAAGGGCCAGGTGGTTTTACAAGAGGAATGGTTTGGTGGTTGTGTATGGGGTTTCGTTCATCAAAGAACCACAGGGGACAGTAAGACATCTCTTGCAACCCAAACAGATTGAATTGTGCCCGGCCAAACTTCTCCCATATCTGCTCCACCACTTCTGGGTGGAGTCTCCTCACACCCTGCCTCGACAAAATATCTACTCCTATATTTTGGAGCATCCCTGAGAGAGACCACAAGAGGATTTTCTGCCATTTCTTGCAAGAAATAAAGCTTAAGACTTTTTAAACCTTTTCAGAATCTCACTTGTTCTTTATTGATAATCATTTAGGAAAAGAATGTCCACGACAAAGGACAGCCATCATTTCTAGGAGATTTATGTGCCAGAAAATCTGGTGTCCCCTCCACAGGCCTTGTGCTTAGCGATCCCCAGGACCGGTCTCCATCTTGTGAGAGAAGCCTCCGTCATTAGCATCTCGTGATGACAAAGAGTTCCAAATAACCAAGAAGCATAGCCAATTGCATTGTGACCTTGATAGCCAATTGCATTGTGACCTGTGCGCAATAGGTTACCCCCTCGGGGAGAACCCTATGGTTTTTAGCTACCACTGAAGGGGGCTCATATGCAGAAGACCGAATGGAATAATGTTGGAAGCTGCTGCCATGAGGCCCAGAATTCTCTGGAACTGTTTTACAGTGAGTGACCGGCCTAGATTTATTCCTTTTACAGCTGACAGGATGGTTTCAATGCGTACGGGTAAAATACATTGTCACCGAGTCCCATACAACGCCTAGGAAGGTGGTCCTCTGTAGAAGAGAAAGAACATTCTCCTTTGCATTCAGCCTTAACCCTAGTGCTTTCATGTGAGCAAGAATGGCATCTCGATGCCGGACTCTGCCATGACTGAGCTAAAATACACTCTGCTTATTCCATTGCTGAAGAGTTGAAACTTCCACTGCTATTAATACCAGCACAAACTGTGTGGCGGGAACTTAAAGGAATGGGTTTCCATGGCCAAGCATGCAAGCCTCACATAAGGAAGTATAATGACATGTGTTGAATGGACTGGATTCTGGAGCAGTGGAAATGTGTGCTGTGGTGGAGTGACAGTCTGTGTTTGTGATTTCAGGAGAACATTACCTGCCTGACTGCACTGTAAAGTTTGGTGGAGGAGAGATAATGGTTTGGAACTGTTTTACAGGGGTTGATCTAGGCTCGTTACTTCCAGTGAGGGGAAATCTTAATGCTTCAACATATCAAGACATTTTGGACAATTTTATGGCTCCAACATTTTGGGAATAGTCTGGGGAAGACCCTTTTCTATTCTAGCATAACTGTGCCCCAGTGCACAAAACAAGGCCCATAAAGACATGGTTGGATGGTTTTGATGTGGAAGAACTTGACTGGCCTAACCCCATCAAACCCCAACAAAACCCTTTTGTGGTGAACTAGAATGGAGATTGTGACCCAGGAGATGGTGACCCAACATCAGTGCCTGACCTCTCTACTGAAATCTTGTGGAAAGAAGTGTGTAAGCTGTTATAGCTACAGAAGGGGGGGGACTCTTTATATATGCACACACACACACACATATATATGTATGTAAATATTGATACATCTTTATATATATTTTTTTTTTCCCATAAAGTGACTAAAATTGAATGCGTCACTGCTCGACCATCTATTCATATGGGATCATAATAACTTAGTATGCGGTTTAGGTACTTTGGCTAACCAGTATAGGGCTGAGCGCATCACTGAGCGTTATCTCCAGGGGGTCATTCTGATGCATCGCATTTGTTCTACTTTTTATTTCAAAACTGAATTCTCTTATTCAAGCAGCCAGCTGTGCTACACAAAGTCTCTCTCTCTCTCTCTCTCTCTCTCTCTCTCTCTCTCTCTCTCTCTCTCTCTCTCTCTCTAGCTCTCGATGCAGTGAAGTGCAGTTCCTGTGTAGCAATGGACTGCCAGAGGGTCTGGTGCTATTAATTAGCTTCCGTTTATTGATATATGGTTTCCTCTTGAGAGAAAACAATGCATTCATCTCTCCTCCCTCCCATCTCTTTCAATTCCTCTCTCTCTCTTGCTATCTCACTCTCTCTTGTGCAAACTCGCATTCACAGGCGTGAAGGATAAGGACCGGTAACAGGCGTTTGAAATCGCTTTTCTTTTCAAAGCAGAGGAAACAAGCATTCATTTTGAAACAACAGGCATTGTTCTGTTATTGACCACTTACCTAACAAAGAGCTTGGACTACCATTGTTGAGTTACTGCAAAAGCAAAATGACAACTGTGAAAATTTCTGAACCATATTTATAGAATCCTTCTACATTACAGTACAAAAGTCAACATGAACTCAATTTATCCAATTTCCTTTCTTAGGCATTCTCCTTAGCTGTATTGTGCAAGATTCAGTCATTATTCACTCACCCTGAATGAGTGCCTTAATGGAACGCACAGATCATTTGAAGGTAATTAAATAATAATAATAAAATTTAAACAATAATTTAACAGTTATACATCATCTTTAATCAATCTCAAAATGAATATCTATTTTCATACTGCATATGTTGTGATGTCTAAAATCACGTGGTATTAAAACAATTTACTTGTTTGTTTTTTAATATACATTTATTTAGATAAAATATTATAAAAAAGATACATAGAATCAGCCATTTCTCATGGCTATGAATACAAGTACAAGCTTATTTGTAACAAAGAATTTTATGCGTGCATATTTTTATGTGATTTGTGGATCACTAATTTCCAATACAACAGTTCATAGTGAATATACAGTATTTGTCCAGATAAATATGGTCAATAAAATAAACCACACAATAATTGTGAGAGAAACAGATTAAATTTGATGTAAACACTTGTGTTTCACTCTTAAATGTTGCATTGTAGAAATAAAATAGGTGGTGAATAGTGTTCAACATTATGTACGAATAAAGGTACAAATCCATGAAATATATGTATCAACAGAGCAATGTTTATCCTTGAGCAAAAAATATAAACATTGCTGTATCAATTGCTCCATCACAGCTTCAGCATTTTTCTATTTACAGGATAATGCCGAATTACTGTATTTGGAATGAAAGGTGAGGGGAAACAATAGGACAAAGAGAAAGAACCACTGTCAAGCAAAACCAATAACCATTCAACAATGCCCAGATGCAAAGCACTGCATTGGCCAAGCATCATTTAAAAATCAATGTGGAGAGTGCATCAGGCTCTCATGAGAAGTCTCTTATTACATTGTTTTTCCCTCTCTGGAGAGACACGTCTCTCTAACAGAATCCTTACAAACATTCATCTTCTCACTAGCTGGCATTATGATGTCATTAAATTCTGCAGAGGTCACACTAAGGCCGTGCTGAATGGCTGTTTTCATTGACCAGGCCTCTCTTCAGGTCTTCAGCAAAACATTAGTGAGCTCTTGACCCTTGACCTATATTCCTCTGAACAATAGCCAACTGGCCTTTGTCTGTTTACATACACACTCCCACTGGGGGGGGGGGTTAAGTAATTTACTGCTGTATAGACAAGTGGCAGTTCTTTTTTTAATTAACTATTGCATGTGGAGCCGTTTATAATTAATTCACTTCATCAAGTGCAAAGCTGTGAAAAACGTATTGTTCATACAAGTACACTCTAGGCCACACTGCTTTAATAGACATAACGGTTTGCTGAGTGAAATGTCAGGGATATTTTCATGAGAGGTGAAAAAAAGAGATAGAGAGACAGAAAGATGGAGAGAGAGAGAGGGAGGAAGAGAGAGAGAGAGAGAGAAAGAGAGATACAGTGAGCGAAGGGGATGAAACGTTACAAGAGAGCAAAGAGTGGGAGGGGAAGTCCATGCAAATTGGCGGTAATGCAGTCGTAAGCTTGTGCTGGCTTATCACTGGTGCATGTCCAATTTTCTGACTCAAAGCAAGACGCAGAACAGATGATTTCCTGTTTGTTTTGCAGATTCATAATGTCAAAATATTTATTGCCAATTCACACAAAAAATATTTATATATTTGTTTTAATTCACAGGCATGTTGAGTTCCCATCATTTAGTGCATAATGCTGATTAAAATATTACCATGCTGATTTCTGTTATGAAAAATTTAGTAGAAAAACTTTAAATCACTTATTTGTGAATGTAATTTAAATAATCAAAAAAAAATCTAATTGCTATCTTAAATATTAATTTGTTAACCTTTCAAATGCTCATAATAACCTCAAAAGTTATACTACTTATTAATGCTATTTTTTGGAGGGAAAAAAGTCATAAGGATGAGATAATAATGATAGAACTGTCCTTTAGAGACCATTGTCCCTTTAAGTCAATGACATTTGGGTACAGCCAGATAGTGATGACGTTACCAAAGGTTCCTAATACCCATTCAACTCTCATCTTTTGCAATGCATCCTCCAATGATAGAAATACTGTTTGTCTTTACAAAACAGCAAATAAATAAGCATAATCTCCCATCTCAGCCAATGCAAAAAATAAATAGAATTTGGCAGGTAAATCCATGACCAGTATCGCCTCTATTGAAAGAGGGGATAAATATTAGTTTGGCAATGGGAAATTGGCTGTGTGACACCTTTAATAACATAGCTCTTGTTTTAAAACAGTGAATTTGCTCTATAAATAAATGCCTGCAAACAAACACAAAGATAGATACACACAGATGTTCAACCAGGTGTTAATATATAAGGTAAAAGCACACCATTTTCACAGCTAATCCACTACCAAACAAGCCAAGTATACATACATCCATGCATGAGCTCATTTACAGTTTGTTTTTTTGTAAAGTCAAGAATTTGTTCTTAAAACGTCTTTACCTATAGAAAATGCTCACTCACTAAGAATAAATTTGTCTAGCAACTTATATTTCATATAAATAGCAAAAATAACTAATATTATAAATGTTTGTGTGTTTGTGTGTGTGCGCGTGCGCGTGCGTGAGAGAGAGAAAAAGATTTAAAAACCTAAATAAAAATATTACAATTGTTCTACTTTGAGGGGAATTTTTCAATTTGTTTATTTTAATTTGCCTGTTAATTGGAATTTTAATTAATAGTGACGTTCTAAGTGGAGAGTGGAAAGTATGGGGAAAAGATGGTAAATGTGCAAGTAAAATTTAGATTTCATAATTTTGCAAACAACTTTGTGTTTTTTTTTGTTTGTTTGTTTCTGGGGTTTTTTGGCCTTGTATTTCATTACTCTTTATATCTGCCAAGGCATCTCATTTTTCAAACAGAAGCTATTTGCTTTTACATCCTTCATTCTGTGGACCGAGGCTATTAGTGTGCAAACACATCTGCATAGGGACCGGACAAACTCATCTCCAAAAAGACATATCAATTCATTACCACTCTCGACCTTGCAGAGAGTCCGACGCTGCCTCTGTTTTGATGCAGCTGATAATTGCACAAGTTTCGAACCCCTTTTCAACTGAAGAAGCTCTAATGGTCTGTTTGCAGGACCAGAATTCCGAGAAGAAAAAAAAAACTACCTATCCTTCAAAATGGATTAGATACAATGGAAATATATCCAGACAATTATTATGTAGTCAAATACAATGCTGCGTTGATGAAGAGTTTGAAAGGTAAGAAGCATACATTATAGAAACATATACACACAAACCAGGTTCACCTCTAGTGGCTCCCTCAGAGAGAAAAACCTTCTTCTAGAATGGTTGAGAAACTGAGGACCCCTGCCGACACGGAGTGGATATCGTCATCAAAAACATTCTCCTGGCTTTGGATGTTCATCTGCCTCAGCACTGCTGCAGGTCCTGTCAACGTCATCAGTGTCTACGCCCCCACCATCATGTCTTAAGACACAAAGGATCAGTTCTATGGGCAGCTGGATGAGCAGATCTAAGGATGCCCCAAACATGAACCTCTGTTCCTTCCTGGCAATGTTTATGCCAGAGTATGTGCATTCCATAAGTCATGGCGTGGCTACCTCAGATATGGCACTGGTCGACCAAACTAATGGAGTTGTGCACCTCCCATGGAGTGTGGGTCACAAACACCTTCAAGTGTAAGTGACAACACAAAGTGACATGGAAACATCCATTGTCCAACCCTACCCTTGTGAGCTACAGTATGCAACTACAGCTACACATACTACACCACTCAAAACCAAAAGGACGCTTTTGCATAAACGGTGTGCAGATGTCGGTCTCCTCCAAGGTGCCTTAGAGAAGGCTATTGAGGACCTATCAGAGCGCAAAGCCACAGCCAAGAGGAATGCCATGAAGGGTGCCATCTACAGTAAAGCCATATCCACCTTTGGCAAGAAGAAACGACCCAGACTAACAAACAGACACTTGCTGTTCACAGAAGTGTCCAAAGGAACACTCAATGCATCGCTACATAGTGCACAAATGAGTACTGGCAACAACTGTGTGAATAAATCCAGGCTCTAGGCTGTATAGTAAAAGGGGTTGCTCCTCTGAAATCTCTGAAGATCACAGATCGTGGGCAACAGATGGCTAGATGGGTGAAGCAATATTCAAAGTTATACTACAGAGAAACGTCATTCACCGATGCAGCTCTCAGCAGCATAAAGAATCTACCCACCCTTCCAAATGACAAAGCACCAAGTAGTAACAGCATCCCACCCCAAGCTATCAAAAGTGGAAAACCAACATTGCTTCAACTCCAGCATGAGCTATTTTGCCTCTGCAGGGAGGAAGGAGCAATGCCCCAAGACATGTGCAATGCCACAGTTGCACAAAAACAAGGGTGACCGCAGTTACTGCAATAATTACAGAGGGATCTCGCTCCTGAGCATTGTTGGTAAAATGCATGCTCCCGTCATACTCAAGGCTGCAGTTGCAGGCGAACCGGGTGTACCCGTAATCCTAGTGTGGCATCAGAGCAGACAGGTCGACAACAGACATGATCTTCTCCCTGGGACAAATACAAGAGAAGAGAGCAAGGTCAACCACTTTACATGATATTCAATCTCACCAAGGCCTTTGACTTGTTCAGCAGGAAGGGTCTTTTTGAGCTTCTCATTAAAATCGGTTGTCCCCCAAAACTCCACAGCATGATAATCTCTTTCCATTCAGATATGAAGTTCTGTGTGATGGATCCTTCTCAACCTCCTTCCCAATTAACATCAGCGTGAAGCAGGGCTGCCTGCTGGCACCAACCCTTTTTGGAACCTTCTTCTTCCTGCTCATGTCCTGTGCCTTTGACTTGTCCCATCTAAACGCCAGGTCCCACAGGAGGCTGTTCAACCTGGCATGAATGCACTTGAAGACTAAAGTGAAGGCTGTGCTCAGGCATTTTGCAGATGACGCGGCTCTTGTGACACACAGAGGAAGCCCTCAGAGGGCAAGAGCGTATCAGGCGCAGAGAGGAGAGGCCAGATGATGGCAGAGAAAAGTGAGAGAAAGAAGAACACACCAGCACTCACAATAACTCAGACTTCTCAGTATGTCTGAACCAACTTCAATAGGGACTATCACTCGTGTGTAGGCCTGAACAGCCACAGTAGACTATGCCAACAACCCAAGGGCAATATTGCATGGTCTCTCGAGACTGAGTCACCAATTACATATGTATGCATGCATATAAAAGGCATATTCACTGCAGGGTATTGAAAGGTATATTCAAAACAGTATTTATAAAACAGTATGTGAAAACAGTACCCAGATGGTCTACTACTTCCAAAGGACCCTTCACTATTCACTTGTTCTGAATGGCAGAACCTACTCAGAGAGTGCTGAGTTTTTGAAAGACTCATTAAATGATTCAATGACTCACTCATAAAGACAGTCACATGTCGCGAAATACTGGTTTGACAATGTAACTTATTAATTACTGATAGTAAATGGAACTGTTGTTTAAATAAATAAGTGGACCAGAACTAATGGGTAAATAAATACCAGAACCAGAAAAGGACCAGAACTATTAAATAAAAAATAAAAGTAAAAATAAAATGGTTGTATAAGCCTTTTAAAATACTGCGAATTTATCCAACAAAAACAAGACTATTATAATGTCACCTAGACCAAGACTTCCTTCTGCATCAAATAACAAATACCATATCGTAAAATAGATTTTTATTGAATGCATTTCTCTCCCTATATTTGTCACGCTCTTGTGGCATTTCCGTCAAACTATAAAGTAATTATGCAGATCTACCAAAGCCATCCTTTAGTAAAGCCATTTCTGAAGTTGTTTACACATTTCTGAGAAAAATAAAAAGCTTGCAGTCATTCCTGAGAGTTGCACTTTTCTTTTTAAAAGCTGATGGCTCAGTCTCAAAGCTATGAAAAAGGGAATTTGTCCTTCTCTCACAACAACTGCTGTGTTTCTGCTGATTTAAAACACATGCACTATACAAAAACCATAAATACAGCTCTTTAAACTTTTACCCTGAGTAATTCTGTACTTTTACTGCCTCTCCTCCACATGGTGAGATTGTGTCTTCACAGAAAAATGGCTTTTCTCTCTGTCCCTCTCTATGGCTAATGGAACATGTAGAATGGGAGTCATTAGGCAAAGCCATGGACTATGGCAACGCCTATTCTATGGCTCCCCAACGAGAGGGTCTCGTCTATCACTGCTCAGCCAGGGCCACTCACACAAGGTCAGCTTGTACTAATGGCGCATGACCACAGCCTGCCAAAGAGAGCGAAAGAGAGAAAGAACACTAGAAAGACAGAGTTTATGGACAGGGAAGTCAGACGTATTGGAGAGAAATTAATTAACCTAAATTACAGAGGAATGATAGGATTATTAGATTCATCAATGGATAAATTATCCATGAGGTATTTATAAGTGCTGGTGGAAGTAACAAACTTTCCAGAGGTCGGAGGTCAGTTGTGAGGAGAACCTAGAACTCACACTGCCCCAAGAAATTGTTTGATGATTTATTTACTCGCCCTTAAGTTACCTAAACCTATGAGTTTTGTTGTCCTGTTGATCCCAAAACAATATTATTTGAAGAATTTTCATAACCAAACAGATGCTGGCATAAACCAGTAAATAAACTTTATTTACCATCGTTCTTCAAAAAGAAACTCATCCAGGTTAGGAACAACTTGAGGGTGAGTAAATGACAAAATTCTACTTTTAAGTGAACAATCCCTTTAAATTGCATGCATCCATGTCACACATTTTCATACTGCTCCCAAATTCAGTTACTCATAATAACCAGCCGTCTATGATTTAAAACATTGACTCGATTAGCTGCACATGATGTCATAATTGAACAGTATCGTGATGTAATTGCAAAGCACTCACAGGAACCATGCCTACATTGAGAAGAACTTACTGCCGTCTCTCTCTTTTATATCGTTTCCTTCCTCATAGCATTATTCCTAATCTCAGTTTGAACCACCCAAAAGACGGCGAACGTACCGCTGCAATGTGTTTCACGCCTCCGTACGAGTCGAAAAGAAGCACACTTTTGTTGCGCAATTATTTTCCTGAGGAGCGGAACACAGCGGCGCGAGCGCGAGACGTGAAACAAAACAAGTCCTTGTTGAATTGATTGGCAATTATGACAAACTGCTTTAATTACGGGGCCTAGCTCACTGGGGGATATTTTGAGGGAGGTCTAGGTCTACAAAGCGACAGATTTTCACTCGTTATTCTGTATAAAGCACCGTCGCTGGGGGTCCCTTAACGCTGGAAGCACAGCTGGTGAAGAGTGACAGGGGAGACGCTTTGAGAAGAAAATAGAGACAGTTTTACAGATGCGCAAGCTAATTGTGTGATTATAGAGCGTCTATAGATTTCCCTGCGAATGGCCTACCAGTCCAAACTCCATTCGATGGATTGTAAACATACCTCTTGCATATAAACAACAGCATGTGCCGATCAGTCGAGCACGTGTTGGAACTTTTATGCATAGTCATTTGATGTAATTAGCTAAACACAGCATGCGCAGGTTGCTGTTGAGATGATTGCAAGCATACTGTCAAATGAATAAGGCTTTCGAAGGAATCACAAGAGGGTGAGGTGGCAGGTGTCTGCCATTATGTAAAAAAGAAAAGAAAGTCAATCTAATAAGAATGAAATGAGTAATCTCCTCTTAATAGTTTCTTATTCTTTAGTAATATAGTTTAGCAATTTTCTGTATTTTTTATATATGGAGTGGTATTATTAAAGTTGTACATTTTGTTTACATAAATGAATGAATAAAGATTATATTAAATAATGTTAAGGTCACCATGGTCTTTGTAAAATGTCAAGTTTGTGTAGACTTGTTTATCCATTTGTTGTTGCTTGGAGCATTTTGCAATGACCTGGATGACTGATGTTTAAAAAAACCAAAAAAACAATATAATTGCAATATGATCCATTTATTTTAAGTGAAACCAACAAATGATAAACAAGTGCAGATGAAGCAGGGCAAAATATTAGCTGCCATTTTCAAAATGCCATCATGTACATATTTTACCATTATGTACATATTTGAAGCTTGCAATATGTGCTCTTTGAATGCAATGTATTTGCTTGAATGCAAATGTGAATATAATTTTCCCCGTTTCATACTGTTACATGTCTGTCATGTCTCAGTTTACTGGCTCCTTCCATGCTTTCCCAGAGTTTTTCCATGCACCTGTCTCATCATTAGTCAAGTCATTAGTCTTGTCAGCTGTGTCTTGTTCCCTCATTCCCTTGTGTATATATTCCCTGTGTTTCTTTCAGTCGTCGTCCGTCATTGTCATTTGAAAGTCGTTTTTGTTCGTGTCTAGTCCTGTTGTTCCTTTTTGAAATGCTTTGTGAAAGGGATTTATTTTGAGTTATCATCATTAAAGCTTTATTTCAGTTATTCCTTGTCTCCTCGCCTTTGTCTGACAAACAACAACATCTAACATTCCTTAAAACTGTGTGTCATCATTTGGACCATTTCGACAACACGACAATAATCTACTTTTTAAAAAACTCATTGGAATGAGTGCAAATGTTTCACATAAAACAGCTTGGTTTACAAGGTTGATGGGCTTAGCTTGATAAAGCAAACAAATATTTTTTTCATTTTTGCAAAATAAATAAAGTTTATCAGTCCCCATCTTGCGGACGGATGGATAGATAAATAAATAGATGTTAGTGTATATTTTGTATTCATTGAAAGAGGCACTTGAATTACATCTTTACTCATATTCACTTTGTGAATTCAAAGGTATGGCATTCAAAAGACCAAATGCAGTGAAATCAGTTTACACCTTGTCAATACACATCTGAAAGACAACTACATAGATATGCAGAGAGTCAGACACAGAGACTGACACCCGCGCACAGAATCGTCACAGATCAGCAGCAACGGAGCAGTGAAGGAATAATTGTGTGCATGTAAGCATATGCAGAGCTGGAGAGAGGACAATCATCAGGCGGTTTTGATAAAGGTGGCGAGATAACCTTTTCCTTCCTTGTTTCGCATGGATGAACACGGAAAATAAGAAAATCTCAATTATAACCAGTGGAAAGAAAGAAAGACCAAAAATAGAAAAAAAGCTATAGAAAAATGAAGACTGTAAAGCAGATTGGAAAAAAAAGTGTGAAGTTTGAGGAAGTCCGATGGCACAGGCAAACAAAAAAAACTATGCAAATTGGAATTGAGGTTCAGGTCATGCTCTTCAATCTAGCAACAGAAACCTTTATAAAAATGCACATCTGCCTTCGCTGGTAATGGATGCAAGCAAAATGGTTTTGAAAAGGATCAATTATAAGACGGTCTGTGTAGCGTGACACATCTAGACCTGTTTTTTCAACTGAGGTTTGTGACTCAACAATGGGTGGCAGTTTTGATAACTGTTTGATACAGTTGTGGCGAGCAGGATAATAAAAATAATAAAAAGATGTTCAATTCAAATAATTCAAATGCAACCAACCATATAATCATGGATAATTAAGATAAACAGCAAAATAAATAGGCTTAACTTTTAAAATGAAGTAAAAGCTCGTTCTTCCAATTATTTATAATTTGTGCATATTGTAAAGCTTATGCAGCTCATAAAAAAAATAATTATTTTTATTTTATTGTTTTAAGTTTGTATAATAACAATTGGGAGGAACTGATCTTCACAACGTTGTCTATGCAACAATTTCCGAGAAAATGCCATGGTGTTTCTAAACGACATGACTAACTAAAAGGCTTATTGATGTGGACCATGACACTGTGTTATCCATATCAAAATCAATGAAGAAATGGAGTAAAATGTGAAAGATTATTTTGATGTATAGGTTATGGGTTTTAACATGAGTCAGCAGTAATTCAAACAACAAAAAGACACCCAGAATCCCTTTTTCCCAGGAAATCACAAAGCAAATGATGAACATGGTGCAAGCAGTGTCATTCCTCAAAGAGATGGGGCGCATCTCATTATAGGTCTAGAATGTTCATGCCTATTCATCCCACCCATACGCAATCCTGGGGGGGACAGACAGGGGAAAAGAAGTGGAAAATATAAAAAAAAAGGGAAAAGTCAATTAACCGAGACAGCTGAACAGCTTTAGCATTATAAGCACAGGAAAAAAATAACAAAAACTTTTCATCTTAATTGTTTTAGAGTTGATAGGCAAGGATTTCATTTTTTTCAATGTGATTATTTAACCCTTTCGCGCGTACGATCACACCGGTGTGATCAGTCTTGGCTGTGCCCTGGAGGGTACGATCACACCGGTGTGATTAGAACGTTCGTGCTTCACGTCATCAACTGCTAAATTCAAACGTGTTTTTGCGCGTCATCTGGCGCCGATTCAGAGACGGGCGCGCTTAAAGCTTGTCATATATCACAACTACTCAGTGTTTTCAACCACATAAGGTTTATTTTCGGTTTCAGACATTTAAATACTCATAAGTACTCGCAAAACAATACATCTCTAGTATCTAGTATACATCTCTAGTTTGAAAAATACACACTGACGTCCATAAAAGCAGAAATAGCAATCGTTCATTTATAAATTGATCAGATAAATCAGATACACATTGCATAGGTAACTATAAAGTTCACTTTATTCTTCTCTCACTTCTCTGGTCACGTACTGTCCCGTTTTTCGGGAGAAGCGACTGAATTTGCGTTATAAATCAGACCGATCAGATTCTCCGAGCTGCAGCACAAACAAACATGGCGGCACCCATCGCGCATCATAGATCAGTTTATAAAGATCATTATAAAAGTTTTTAAACGACAAAACACATTCATTTCCACATATTTGAGAATCTAAATATCAGGTAGTTGATAACATAGCCAACAAGTGTGTGAATATTTTGAATAAATAAGACATACACTAAATAAATGCGATGCACATGTCATAAAGCGCTTCTGAGGCTGCCGTGTGTCAACGTGACAAGCATGACGCGTCGCCATGGGAACAATAAGGTAAACATTCTAAAATAACGGTCGTCTAAAAAAAACTCACGCTGTGGGGTCAGAGAAAATATTTAGAACTTACGTGCGAAAGGGTTAAAAATATATGAAGATAAATAAGTGATAAAATGCAAATAAACTCCCTGACCCATACACCAACTCACTAATTAGAAATGTTCCTGTCATTTGAGCATTAATAATGCCAATAAATGCAATGCCTTTGATTCATTTTCATTTTTCATAGCAAATACTGCTATAAGTAATAACTTGTAATTAATATGATAAATTTGCTGAACTAATCGGCATATCAGATTGACAGCCTTAATTATAATTATACATACACAGCATAACCAAGGTCTATTTGATGATAAACACTTATGAGATGGCCTAACGTCAGAAATGATTCTGTGTGGGTGTAAGATTATTAGCAGCATAAAATAATGTGATTAAGACTAAACTCATATCTGAAGCGGATTTGCGGCACAAGGTAAAACAGCAGGACAGAAATTGGTTGCTGAAGAGTATAAGTCATAGTGAAGCACAATTTCTGTTTGGGAAAGGTTTTTCAAAGCAAAATGCTAATTTGGAAAGGTTCCCCGAGATAGAGTTGTTATGTGATTCTAGGGTATATCACTTTTTTTTCCCATCACTGCTTATATAATTAGCATTTTTAATCTACAAGCTTTATTCTATAAAGTTTCTACAACCATCAAGTGTTCAAAACAATTAATTTGCATTTACTGAAAGTAGAATTGTATCTTAAATCATGCCTTCAACTTTCACAAACAAATGAACCCATTCACTTTAGAAAAAAAACTTCCTCAGCATCTTTTCTCCTTCCATTCTCTCTCATTTCCTCTCATTCACAATTCTCTCCTGACAATGTTTCACAGAGTGACCGATACTGTCAATCTCTCCTGGTTCGATCTGTTCTGACTAGGAACACTTTGGCACAAACCTCTCATTCATCACTGCAGACTTTTTCACTTCTCTGTCCTTTCAGTCTCTCTTTTCCACACTGCTTGAGAGCAACCTTATGCACCCAATACCATACTACTAGGAACTAATACAAAAACTATTTCTGCCCGGCCCGACAGGGAGAGGTTGAAAGGTGGTAAGGTGTTCAGAGTCAAGAAAATATAACCCAGAGTTGTAAGGGGTGAGATTGGAAAGTGTGACC
Organism: Rhodeus uyekii; assembly: GCA_037043235.1. Classification (NCBI taxonomy): domain Eukaryota; kingdom Metazoa; phylum Chordata; class Actinopteri; order Cypriniformes; family Acheilognathidae; genus Rhodeus; species Rhodeus uyekii. The sequence continues at coordinate 4,218,804 of JAWRVZ010000031.1, read as the reverse complement.
TTGGCGGGCTACATCAGATAGCTCTGGAGTCTCGCAGAGAGATGGGCATGTACAAGCATGGAACAAAGAGTGACGAAAGTGAACAGCAAATCATTGTGGAATTTAAACTCAGTCGCATTGTACAAGACACAAAAGTTCACATGCAGGGACGACCAGAGCGGTTTGAGGGTCAGTGAATATTCAGAGCTTGTGTCTATAGCCATGCTTTGATGAAATAGAGGGACATGACTGACTTTAAAATAAATCTTGAAGCATCACGTCAGCAAGAAGTCACTGTTTTTTCAGTGTCAAAGTTGATCTGTAAACCTCTCTTTAAACATGTCTTTGGCTCAGACTGAGAAAATGCAGTTTATATGATCCAAGTCTAATATGAATTTAATGTGAACAGTATAGCTATTATAAAGTAATACTAATAGAGTGGTGCAGATGTGACGTTACTTTGACAGCAGTTTTGGTTGGTCACAAAACACACAGTCTGTGATCAAAAAAAGATGATTTTCACAGATGGTATAGGACCTAAAAGGTATAGTATATAAATGAACTACAGCAAAGTCCCATGACTGCAATGTCAACATCACCAAGCTTCCGATAAATCTTTCAGTTTTTATCTAAAAGAGTTTTCCCAGAATGTTTGAGTTTGAATAGTTTATAAGAGCGCAATAAGCACAACGAGGCTGTAAAAGCGGATTAAGCTTCCCTGTTTGGAATGATGACATTTAATGTCTCTAACAGTCTCTGTAGTCCCATTTAGCCACTTATTAGCGACAACCTTTTTCAAGACATGTAACCACTTTAAAAAAAAAAAAATCATGAGTGAGGTAATACTGATGTATTTTTTTTGTTGCAGTATACAACTTGAAAGTGTGGTGTTCACCAAAGACATTTCAGGCATTTACCCAAAAACCCATTCGGAAAACCAATCGATTTAGCTAAAATGCTAAAGTGTGTCCGCGTTTCGGCCCGCAATGTGATGTCATACCTCTACCACTCTATTGGAGAAAGATACTACAGTGGAGTTCACTTATCTCGACCTCGGTTAACTTGCCAACCCTATAATGTCAGTTTTTGAAGTGGAACTGCTAAACTCGGTCTTTTCTTATCGGTTATGTCAATTCTTTTATGTCGCCGAACCCTAATATCTCGAGCACAAAAGAGGGGCAAATTCGCCACTTCACATGGTTATCTCATGACTAATGATCGTACCTAGTTCACTGCGCATGCGCTGAGTTTGTTGAACATGCACTCCAGTGACGCTTCACTTCTCACTGTAGCGCAGCCGCAGAAGAACTTGCGGAAGTGGTGGAAGAAAAAAGAAAAAAAAATGTAAGCCTTGCAGATGCTATCTTGGAAGAGGAGGCGCAGGAGTTAGCGTCACTGTCCAGGAATTCCCAGATTACATTGGCATCGACAAAGACATTGTTACTTATAGAAGCATTTGTTTTCAAGCAGACGTTAAAGGTAAAAAGCAACAAAGCATTTTAGAGTTTGTAGAGAAACCATTGTAACCACGTGTGCAATACTTTCAGAACTGTGTCCGATCGAAATGACTGTTATAAGCAAATTTATTTATGTGTGTTATGACTGTTTACGCTGTGAGCGAAATTGTGTTTGCAATGTTGGAGAATATAGTTAAAGGTTTGTATCAAGAATCAAAGGTTTTTTTTTATTGTATACTGGTAAATCCCTGCTGTTAGTTGGTGCACATATGCCTTTTGTTGTTAGCAAACATATACAGTGTATGTACATTTTTATAGTATGCCGATCGCTTCAGCAAATAAATCGGCATATTTGGCTGTCTCGATCATTGGTTATCTCGATGCTTTTTTGCAACCCCGAGGCCATCGACATAACGATAGATATATAGATAGAAGTACCTCAAGATACGAAAGGCTCAACTTACGAAAAATCCAAGTTACGAAAGCAAAGACGAAAATACTGCTCTACATACGAAAAGTTTTCAAGATACGAAAGGCTTGATGCTAGCCAAGCCATGAGATCCTTCTCTCTAATTGGACAGCATCCCTCCCATCATGCATCTTCTATACGTACGTGCTGGCATGCTTTAGCTCAGCCACTCCGCACCCGAAACTTTAAATTTTTTATGCGTTTTCGTAAAGTTAAGTGTACGTACGTACGTCCGTTATCTACCGTTTGTCCTCCTCCACCTCTGCCGGCACTTTCAGAGATAGCCTCACTCGAAAGGTAAGCTTCGACATTTTACGTTATTTCATTGTTTATAGGTCAATTTAGCTTTAATATGAAATTTAATGGGGTGTTTTTGGAGGGCTTGGAACGGATTAGTCATTTTACATGTAAAATGTGTTCCAAGATACGAAAAACTCATACGAAGGCCGCCTCGGAACGGATTAATTTCGTATCTCGAGGTACCACTGTGTGTGTGTGTAATATATATATGTTTTTTTTTTCTTCAATGTTCTACAAGATCACGGTAAGCCATCAGATAGCTCTGGAGTCTCGCAGAGAGATGGGCATGTACAAGCATGGAACAAAGAGTGACGAAAGTGAACAGCAAATCATTGTGGAATTTAAACTCAGTCGCATTGTACAAGACACAAAAGTTCACATGCAGGGACGACCAGAGCGGTTTGAGGGTCAGTGAATATTCAGAGCTTGTGTCTATAGCCATGCTTTGATGAAATAGAGGGACATGACTGACTTTAAAATAAATCTTGAAGCATCACGTCAGCAAGAAGTCACTGTTTTTTCATGTAAAATGTGTTCCAAGATACGAAAAACTCATACGAAGGCCGCCTCGGAACGGATTAATTTCGTATCTCGAGGTACCACTGTGTGTGTGTGTAATATATATATGTTTTTTTTTTCTTCAATGTTCTAAAAGATCACGGTAAGCCATCAGATAGCTCTGGAGTCTCGCAGAGAGATGGGCATGTACAAGCATGGAACAAAGAGTGACGAAAGTGAACAGCAAATCATTGTGGAATTTAAACTCAGTCGCATTGTACAAGACACAAAAGTTCACATGCAGGGACGACCAGAGCGGTTTGAGGGTCAGTGAATATTCAGAGCTTGTGTCTATAGCCTAAAAGATCACGGTAAGCCACTAGTTAATGACTCAAATACATCTGAAGGAATTACTATCCACAACCTTACAAAAACTTAAATTCAAACGCTTACAATGACTTCAGTAATTAATAGGGAGTGATCATGCTTTTCACTTTAGAATGCTGTTCCATATAATTAATAATTCCTTCTGAAGGATTTGGGAATACTTCAGGCATTACTAGTGGGCTAACATGACCATTACTCATATTTTAGAGTTAATTATACATTATTTATTATTCATGAAACTGTATATAGTAGTTCTTAGTAGTCATGTGGAAGATATGACAAAAAAGTAGTCATTAGCCAAGAGTGAACTGCCACATTTGACTAAGCACTATTATTTACTAATTCGCTAATCATAATTTCTTGTAAGTTAATAGTAGTAAAAATATTCTACTCATTTGTTCCCGTGTAGTTATTCATTGATGGAAGAGTGTTCTAAAATGTTACTCGGTTATTCTTTGAGCACGGCTTTACAGACCACTCCACAGTTTCATTTCTTAAATATTCACTGCTGGATCTGGATTGACATAAACTGAACAAAAAGGCACTAGGCGTTTCTTCTGCAGAACAGGCCGCTGTTCCATAATTTAAATAAGTGCTTCCACTTAGTTGCAGAATACCAATGCCAAAAGTCAAACCCTGAAGTATAGAGGAGACAGAATGACTTTATTAATGACAAAAGTTACAGACATAAAAGCTTGGCAGGACAGACTTATTGGGAAAGACCGATGTTTTAGCTTAACCTTTTGTGGCTTAATAGCTGCAAGACAAGACATTTTACATTTTTGGTCAAAAGTCTATAATAATAATAATAATCATTCATTGCATTTATATAGCGCTTTTCTTGACATTCAAAGCGCTTACATTTGCAAAGGGGGAAATCTCCTAAACCACCACCAGTTCCTCTACAAATTCATCACACTTAAGAACATCACAACTTATAAACAGAACAATAGTTGTTATCTGAATATATATTAACACGATAACCTGTTTCAAATTACTCTGCAGTGACGTTTGTATTCAGAGCTTTGTTCTATATTCTCTGTGTCTGGTTGTGGTCCTGGTGGAGCGATTGGTAATTAGCTAATCTGCCTAATTGTGATTACGTGTGCTGGAACAGAAAAAAGGTGAGGGTGGGAGAGTGCGCCGACAGATTAGGGAAAAGTTCTGCATGGAAAAAAAGTTACTTTTTCAGCCCATGCTGGGATCACAACACTGCAAGATTAATTAAACTCGCCTGCCATCCCATCAGGTTAATTAGGGTTAAGGCATAATTAGGATACAATTAAAAAACTGGCACACACTGAGGTCCCTCCATAATCTAGCAATATCTGAACGTATGTGAGAGTACATTTGCATATTTGTGTAAGTGTTAGAAGTTTCATTGCTGCATATGAATGACCCGACCTTGCTATTAGGACCCATAAGAGGGCTGTTGATAGTATCACTTCAGCAAATACAGTGGAAGGTTTGAGAGACAGCCATGTTTCCTCTAAAAAAGCCTGTGTGATGCAACCAACGCATCCACGTTCCTTTAGCTGTAAAGTTTCACGGTGGCAATTTTATCTGTGATTTTTTTTTATCAGACATAGTTTGATAAAAGCGTGCTCTCAAGCTCCAAACAAACAAACCAATGATTTAGTGAGTTTTATGAACATCATAGCAAACTTTTTGAATACATGAAACAAAAATTAATAAAATACTAAACAGAAATGTAAAAATGTAATTAATTTAAATAAAACAGAACAAACTAAATAAATCAAAATACAAATAAACAAATATTATTTGTTTACAATTAAACTTATTTAAACAGTACAATAAATTAAATGCTAAATAATAAAAAAGCTCATCTAACAATAAAACTAAATAAACTAATTTAAATACAAAAAAACAAATTATATAATGCAAAACAAAATGCAAATAAATGAATAAGAAAAAGATATGACAGATATTAAACAAAACATTAAACATTTTTAAAATAGATAAAATTAATAAAATAACGAAGAAAAAAAATTAAAATAATAAAAAATAAACTAGCAGTTAAAAATAAAAAATAAAAAATCAGGAGCATGATGCCAAAGCAAATCACTTTTCGAAAAAATTATATATGGGAGAAAAATCCTTTGCATAAGAAAGAATTCCCACTACTCTTCCCAGCATGCAAATATGAACGCAGAATCACCCTGCTGGACTGTAATATCCGAGCATTGTGAAAAAGAGTCGGTTAGACTGACCTCTGGCTCAGCTGAAGCATTTTTCAGCTGGGTTTTCAAGAAACCTCCATAAAGCTCTTAGAGCCCAGGCAGAGAAAATGTTACTCTGGGCCATTAGAGCGCTGTAAAGCTTAAGAGACTTACACGTGTAGCGTTCTGACCTGACACAGGCCTCCCTCCAAACAAATTACCCCCAATTTGGAGCCACCAAATGCGACCCTCGGATGTTCCTGTGACAAATTGGAATTGATTTGTACCTTGGCTATACTTCAGGGGTCACGACCCATGGCTGCTAAAAAGCATTCCTGTCATTAACATTCTGGACGCCCACCTCGCTCCTACAGCGACGAGAATTTCAAGGCATGAATAAAATCAATCACTATTTTTCTTTTTCTTTCTTCCCTTCCACACCCTCCAGATAACTACACACACAAACACTTTCTATTTTGGTGTCCTCTCTGCAATTCAATACACAGTAAAACTCACTTGAGGAATGTAAAATGCACACCCTGATAAACAGATGGCCAGCTCCGAGCTAAGAAATATGAGGCTTAGTCAGTGATATTTCTATGATTATTACTTTTAGTAGTTATTAATTTTTTTATTTTTTTTTACGGTTCACTTTGTGGTAAACAAAGGTATACTTTATATATATATCATTCTTATTAAGAAGTATCTTTTGAACTTAAAAGTTAAAAAAGGCACCACTCAATCAGAAACTAATGCTAAAGATTAAAAATACAACTTGAAAGTTGTTCCTTTTAATAAGGTTTTCTGAAATTACGATTAAAGACATAATGGATACATGTGTCTGCACTGTAACATACTGTATAGCAGAAATACACTTAACACTTATACACAGAATGAGTCGATCCTAATGGCTCAATATAAAATTAGCCATCCCGGCAGGAAGTTTCTGCAGATGGTATGAATCTCAGTCCATCGGGTTCAGCTTCAGTGGATATCAATATCGGCCAGAGGCTGAAAGCTGCCATGTGTTCTGTGTTATTTACAGAGTGAGATTATATCTGTGATATGAGGCAGTGATCGGAGAAATGACCTGAAGGAGAGACACTGATTTCTGTGTAATCAGTGATTTTACAGCCCATTAACTTTGGCCAACGAAGACCGTAACTGGACATCTGCACAATGACTTGGGTGTTTTCTGGCTCCATTTCAACTGACATGTTCATGCATGTCATTGTGAAAGTTAGATTTGAATAAATGTGTTAAAAGGGCCGATTTTTACTCTACACAATTAACTGATTCAAAAATGATGAGTAGCGACTAGTCTTTAATACTTTTACCAGTTTTATTATTTGCACGAGTGGAAGCGCATTGCTTGTAGTTCTCAGAGATGTGACAGTCATGTTCTTTGGGTTTCTGGTGTTGAGGGCAACAAAACAGTTGAAGTTACTAAATGTTTTGAAGACTGGAAACATCTTAAGATGGAGGAGTCACAACCCTAGAGACAATGACAGTCATTGTGACGGGGCATTCAAGGTGACAAAAAGTGGTTTTGGTGACAAGCACTGAAAGTTTGAGAACCTCAACTTTTCATGTCTTCTTAGTGGAGCATGTGTTACCTCACACATTTGTGAAAGTGTGTTCACAATAAAACATCTGCTCTAGGTGGAAGAAGTGTTAATTTTCTCAGTTTATTTTTCTGCGGTGGCAGTTTCATCTACCGTTCTTCATGAGACAGGCCCCATAATAAGCCCTAATATGTTTTTGACATCCTCAAACCTTTGTCCAGTTCCCCTGGCCAATGAGAGCAAAGTTTACTTCACCACAATTATGACATAGATCATGCTAAAGCTGTAGCCTTGCGATTAGGTGAACTAGATTAGCTTATTCAGTTTTATACACACATGTATTGCATTAGTAAGTAATTCATTTGTAGAATGAATTACTTCTGATGTAATGGCATTAACTACTGTACTGGAGTACTGTTAAATACCGTACAGTAACAATTCTATATAAAAAAGTGAATTAAAAATAAAATGTGTTTTTAAATGTAACCTTCTCACTTGAAATAATTCAGCTCAAGAACAATTTTTTATTATTTATTTGAAAAAATTAAGAGCAATTTCTTGTCTATTCTTGTTCAACTTAGAGACAGTAATTAGTACATTAATCAGATCACACTGTTGAAGATGTAATTAGTAGATAGTAATTAATTCCTTTTTATAGTAACTGACATATAACTTATATTTTGCTGTATTTGGTATTTTAAGTTGTCTTTGAGCGTTGTGAAAGTTGCCAATAAATACAAATGTATTATTTATTATTAACCCTATCCCTAACTCTAATTAACAATAAGAGAATACAAAACTATAGCAGCCAAGTAAATTAAATATGCTAAATATATCAATTTAAATGTCAATCTAACAAAAGCAGCAGAACAATAATTTGTTTGCATTATGGAAAAAAGACATTTAATTGCAAAATATGTTAACAACACTAATATATATATATATATATATATATATATATATATATATATATATATATATATATATATATATATATATATATATATATATATATATATATATATATATATATATATATATATGGCTACAATTCAATGTAATGAGAGATACATACATACGTACGCACGCACACATACCTCTATGTATATATGTGCGAGATATATGCGCAACTTAAGCTTTATTTTATATAAAATTAAAAACAACAACAATAGCAGCAACAGTATATAAAATTACCTGACATTAATTTCCAATCACACCCAGGAAATACCTCTCTCTCATAACATTGAATTGCTGCCAGTTAAATTGTGTCATCAAATGTCCTTGATTCAACTACATTAAGAAATCAGGGAATCGTGATAAAGTTGGTCAGAAGACCTGTCCCTGTCGGTCTTGAATAAACGGGTCCAGTGACAAGAATGAGTCCCACAGCTGCCCCAGTGCCGTTTATGATAACTCGCTCTAATGCACCGCACATTATGTTCTAAGATTTGGTGTGCATGTCGGGCAGTCCTCGGGGCTCCCGCATGAGTGTATATGCGGGGAGGAGTGTGGTGGTGCTGGTACAGGGCTGCGGGAATCCTGATAAGGGACAGGATAAACGTAATGAGGTTGTGGGTGTGTGAACTTTTGCTTATTCTAAACAGAGAAAGTGATTCTAAGCTTAGCCCAACAGCATCTTGGTTATTTGCTCCAGTAGCTGTGGCCTGGAATAACAATCAGGAGGTTTGTCTCGCAGTCGGACCACACCATCAGTGTGTGTATGTCACTCTAATCTGTCCGCATGTGCTTGGTTAGTCATGAGGCCTATATTACTTTTGCCTTATCTGTAGTCCAAGCCGAACCAAATCTTTATGGACATTATGGAATGTTGGAGCAGTGTGTGTGCGCGTGCGTGCGCATGCATTTATGCTTTAATGTTGCAATGAGTCATTCAATCACCACAGCCAGCAAAAACGACATGGAGCTTAAACCCAACTATCCCTCTAGCAGACTAATGAAGAAAAGCAAGCATGCACACATTCACACACACACAACCCTTTTGATCAACAACCATGATTCAAAACCCACTTTATAGTTAAGCAATTAAGCAAGACGCTCTATCCAGAGTGAAATATACGTTTTATACAGGGAGGATGTTTACAGTCAGATTTAGACCAATAGCTTGAGTCTGACCACACATTTGTTGCTATTCTGTACATGGTTAGTGGGTTTTTGAATTGATCGAGCATTCAAAACCAACAAACAAGCAAAGCTTTCTCCAATACTTTGGACTTCACTACTCAGTGCATCATATAGATATATAGTTTCATTTTATAATCTTCTCAAACATGTTTTCATCCCCAAGCCAAAACACTTTGTGTGAATAAGAGTATTTGCATTATATTGATCTTTCTTTTGAGCTAGTAATTTTGAATCAAAAAATGAAATTTTTTGTTTTTGTTTAAAAGTTTTATAAAATTTACGAGGTGGAAAGGAGGGAGGCACAAATCATTTATACAAAATGTTGTTAAAAATATCGTGATCATTTCTAAGATGGATACCTAACTTAATATTTGAAAAATATATTATATTTACCATCAGAATCTAACTATGTTAAATTATTTGAAAGTCAGACAGCGATTTATCTATTAGCTATTTATCTATCTAGCTATTTACCCTGAGGGCGAAAGCAGAGAGAATGAGGAGGAGCTTATACACATATATATACACATACACACACATATATACATACACACACACACATATACATATATATATATATATATATATATATATATATATATATATATATATATATATATATATATATATATGTGTGTGTGTGTGTGTGTGTGTGTGTGTGTGTGTGTGTATGCATGTGTGTATGTTTGTATGTGTGTATGCACTGTGATGTATATAGATTGTGTATATACACACACGTTTGCACATAATTTTTAATGTACATTCATATACTACACACACCCGTAGTACTTATTGAACAGACTGTATTTATTTATATACATTCCTCCTCACTATTTATAAACACTGTACATAAATGTACATAATTGTATTATAGTATCTACGGCACTATGTATACACTGAGTATACTGTTACCTGTACATTTCTCCCTCCCTCTCTACAACCTCTCCATCGCTCTCCCTTCCCCTTCCTTAAAACGAACTCTTGGTCAGGCGTCAAAGCATTTCACTACATGTTGTACTGTGTATGATTTGTATGTGACAAATAAAACTTGAACTTATATTAATTATTGTGCCTTTAGCCGCAACAGCAGGGGTGCATTTTACCCCAAATAGCTTATTTTCACATATTCGTTCATTATTAAAATTGTTACGAAAGCAAAGGCGAAAAATTTTAATGCTCTACATACGAAAAGTTTAAGATACGAAAGGTTTCTGAAAGTCCGAGATTCGCCCCATAACAATTTTGAAACTCGCGCCGCACGCCGCCATCTTAGTTATAGTAGACTCGCCACCATCCTCCTGCTCTCCCATTGGTTACTGATGCTAGCCAAGCCATGAGATCCTTCTCTCTAATTGGACAGCATCCCTCCCATCATGCATCTTCTATACGTACGTGCTGGCGTGCTTTAGCTCAGCCACTCCGCACCCAAAACTTTAAATTTTGTATGTGTTTTCCTAAAGTTAAGTGTACGTACGTCCGTTATCTGCCGTTTGTCCTCCTCCTCCTCCTCTGCCGGCACTTTCGGAGATAGCCTCACTCGAAAGGTAAGCTTCGACATTTTACGTTATTTCATTGTTTATAGGTCAATTTAGCTTTAATATGAAATTGAATGGGGTGTTTTTGTAGGGCTTGGAACGGATTAGCCATTTTACATGTAAAATGTGTTCCAAGATACGAAAAACTCATTATACGAAGATTAATTTCATATCTCGAGGTACCACTGTATATAACATATGATGTTTCTTTAAATGCCATAGAGCATTTAAAGAAATATCAAATGTTATATCCAGAATCAATTTTGTGCTGCTGCCCGTGACTGCATCAAGGATGCAAACCGTAATCCAAATGCATAATCCATCTGCCTAGCAAGATACAACAGTGCTAAAGGCACAGCGAGGTAAGCTGGTGTCCACTCACCGAAGACCTTGCTGTAAGCCAATTCATCCATGTCCAACAGACACGTAGCTCAAAAATCTCTTACCAAAAATCTTCTCACGGAGAGGAAGACAGAGAAACATGGATTAGATTTTCCCATGAAAACTTGGAGGGCAAACACAGTCTAACAACCTTACACCAGAAGAATGTTAAATACATCACAGAGCGAGTTTTACACACACTATCGCTCTCTTTCTTGTGCAAAGAATTGAGAATACATTTTAATCTACAATTGTTTTACCTTACAGATCTACATAACACTCTTAAATATCAGAACCTACAATGATGGGAAATATGACTGGAATCTATAACGTAAGAAACATGTGAAATAAGTTTCTCCATGGGTGGGTGAGTCAGTGAATGAGTGAAAATGTATTTACTATAATATGCTATATTGATTCATTTATCTCACAAAGCTATCTCACAAAGCCGTTTCCGTTTTTTTCCTTAAAGTATTTTGGTTTTGCGTTTTTGAATAAAGAGTTCTCATTTGAACTTGTGCTCAACGTCTTGTCTTCCACATCGCACTCGCTCCTGTATGACAGCAGAACACTCATAACATGTAAAGATATATATCGGTTATGCACTTCATATATGATCCATCTTAAATATCATCAGCATCTTTAACTGCATGATACAGACAGCATTGTTACAGACATGTAATGTTTAATAACTTCCAGCTTCTGTTCGGTTGTCCTTCATTACGAACTAAAATAAAATACATTTCGTTATCATATGGAATGATAATAGGAAGGTACTGCTTTACTGAGAGACATTTTGCATTGAGGCCTTTAGTATGTAGGGTTAGTATTCTGAGGTAAATTAGCTTTTGTTCAAAGTGTCCACTGCCTCATTGTAATTCCAGAGATGTGCAAGGCAGCGTGATTATGCTTGTATCAGGGAAAAGATGCAGAGATTAAGCAGAACCAGCCAACGGCTTTTAGCGGCTGTTCCTGTGGGCTTTCAGTAAATGTTTATGGTGCGCATGATGAAGGTAGGACAGGCAGTTGCATGAGACAAATTGTTTTGAAGGATTTGACAACTGCTATGTCAGCAATGTTCATAGTTGCTTAAGCTTCTGAAGACCCATATATATGATGACTCATTGCTGATTTGGGAAAAAAAACTAATCTGCATATTATATGGTGATGAGAGAATGATGGTTTATAAATACCTGTCTGAATACAACATGACAACATCATCCCACAAATTGAGCTGTCAAACTTTGAACAATAAGAATGGGATGCAAAATAGCTGGAGTTTTGTATTTTTTATATGAAATATTAAAAAAAGGACAAAGCAACACTATTTTGATAAAAATAACTAGAATAAAGTAAAATGAAATAAAATTAAAAAAGTAAACCGTATATTAAGGGCAGGAAATAAGCTGACAAGTGGAACAGGATGAGAATATGGTGCCAGATGTCAAAAATGTCCATCGCACAACAAACCAAATGCACCAAATGTCCAAGATCAAGATGTTGCAGTACATGTGTTCATCTAGGACTGACTAGGCTCCAAGACAAAGTTAAAAAAAAAAAAAAAAAAAAAATTCTGCGAGCGTGCTTGATCAGACTCCTGTGGACACAAGAACAATTGCAAGAGTGTTAATCCATCACAAAATACCTGGAGCGCATAGAAAAGGAAAAGAGGGGGAGGAATGGACAGTGGGAGAACAGCGATGCAACTACAGTTCAACAGGAGCAATACAAGAGCTTAAAATAATTAAACAGAGCATTAATGGCACAAAAATGTTAAAGGCGTTATCTCAGCACAGAGACTCATACTGTACCACAGGGACACTAAAAGTCCAGTCTGTATGTAAAATCTTGACCAGCACAAAGTTGTTACTATATCCAGTCACCACAATCAAAACTCTTTAAAATTTCAGTTGCACTGTCCATGTCTGCACTGCAAACTCCCCATTGATTATTTACACCTTGGAGACGACACCAAATGTTGATGGTTTGACAGCAAAAACTGAAAATTCAACAAATTATAAGTTAAAAGGGAACAATATAATTTTTGGGCTACTACACATTTTTAAATCAATCAAGTATCAAGAAGAACCAGTTACTAAAATGACCTGGTATTTGTAATGACTTTTCATATTTACTTTCACATACACACAGAACTAGACAGTTTCTCTTCTCTTGTACTGTATTTGAAATGTTTTATAGTTCCGGTATTAAACCTTGAATATGGACTTTTATCCGCTAAATAAGCCAGCCTGGTCTTCAGATTATTAAATAAAACCACACTTCCATTGATCTCCAATAACACAGTATACTAGGCTTTTTTTTTGTATGTGTGTGCGTGTGTATACGGTGTCTGTGTGCATCTGAGGGGCTATAGCGGTTCATAAATCATTCTAGGAGACAGTTGTGAGCAAGTCCTTCATCTTATGTGGTCCCTGTGAGTTTAACCCTCTAACCATGAAGGGTTCTAACCCATAGTACACAATCACACGATTTCTGCACACATACACACACCTGCAGGACTCAAAGGGAAGACGAGATGAAATGAGCAGTTGAAGGTAGAGAAGAGACAGGAAAAATGGATGAGCAGTGGTTGGGAGAGTGAGAAAAGGCCCTACAGCATAGTAATGTCGAACAGGAAATGGGCTCGGTGAAGCACTGAATCTCTTTCCAACCAAAGGTTCTTGTTCAGATGCATTTGCCTGTAAGTTTCACCTGTTATTCCGCTTTAAAAAAAAAAAAAAAAATCCAGATATGGCAAATCTGCAATATTTATATAACTGGTGATGATTAATTATGAATATTTGGATCAGTCAGAAAAACTAACTTGATGTTGCTAACTTAATATTTCAAATCAACTAATCAGTTCGTCCAGCGAACACATTTTGTATTGTTTATTTACGATTCTAAAAAAAAATCAAAAAAAAAAATCAAAACTATTTTTCAGTATTTTTCATGGCTACAAAATTAAACATGAACCGCACTTAGAGTGTATAGAAAGATCAGGAATCATTTAAACAACATTAATCTGCAGGCAGAATCAGAACCAAGGAGCTCATATGTAATTCGCACAAAGTTTCATTAATTCACAAACACATAAACGGCAAATGGTAAAGTGAAAGTGGATTAAACTGGAAACGGGAACAGGAAATTAAACTATGAAAAAGTCATTTAACCATATGACACGAATCATCAGTTCAAATCTCAAAGCACCTCATTAAAGGTACAATACTTATATTGCATTTTGCAGCTGAAGCAGTGTGTGAAGTTGTGATTCGATGGTGTTGAAGTTGCAATCACTTTTTATTATGATTAACTTTTTTTTTATATGAATTATGATTAACTTTGTCAATGTTAGTCTGACTCTGTTATGATCGAGGAAGTGGCTCAATGCAGGCGCAAAAGCTTGTGGTCGGGTTTTCTAGTCCCAGCAACAGGAAGAAGATGGAAGAACGTTCTCTTTCCCTAGTTCCTGAAAAAGCACATTATTGTGTAGCCTCTCTGGGAACAGAAGATGCAGAGAGAGGAGGTCACTGAAGTTGGCTTTTAGTCAAGTCACCTTTATTTATATAGCGCTTTTTATAAGAGATTTAAAGAGGTAAAAGGAAAATAATCCAACAAAGTTTCTTTTGGCTGTACAGCAGGCCAATCAATAATATTGATGAATATTAAGTGTTAAGTGTCTTTTAAGCTCAGAGGTCACACCGCTTGGATTTTTGCTTGATAAATAGGGAAAGGTGTAATTGTCTAGAGGGAAAAGTTATTTTGTTTGGAAGTTGACTCATTTATATGTGGTGTTGATGTAGAAACTATTAAAATTCTTGTAATACTGATCATTTAAGTGCAAATTCGTAGATGCCAAGAATGATACATATGTAATCTTAATTAATCGAATACAAACAACACATTCATAACAGGATTGATACACAGGAAAAAGCACTATAAAAGAATGATTACATATACATATGATTTATATACATAGGGATTATTGGGGAACAGGGTATACCAACTAATAATTCTATCATAGGGTAAGCAAGGAACAAAATACCATACAGGAGACGATAAAAAAAAATAAGGAAAGAAAAACAATCTTGTCCAGGACGATATGCATGTTAATTTACAGGTTTCCTATGAAATAACATGGAGAAAAAGTAAATTCTTATGGACATTAGGTGTGGAGTTGCAAGTTGACCGTCACATTCTTTTTAGTTATAAAATCATGGAAACCAGAGGCACAGTTCTATTATTTTTAGTGTTGTCACAGACACCTTGCCAGCTTGTTTAGTGGTTGGTGAGGGGTTTTAATGATTGTTAAATATAACACATGCTTGCATCTGATTTGTCTCTGTCATTACACAGTATGCTACATTTTTGTATGCAAAATGGGTATACAAGTAACATTTTGAAACATTTTCTAAAGTGTTAAAGCCTCTGAATATGCAGCCAGGGATTGTGTTTGATCATATTGATGATTTGATTAGCGGTTGATGACTGGAGGTGGTTAATTGGAGCCTTGGCTTTTCTGTGAAAGAGGTGGGAAAGGTCATGTCTGTAGAGGTGAGTAGCATTTCTCATGCCGCTCATGTTGGCGTGATGGGGCCAAAGGGAGTGAGTTTAGAATGGGAGAGAAAGAGAAGTGAAATGAGAATGTTAGTTCTTCGTCGCCGAGGGTAAAAATGTCAGCGTGTTTCATCATCCCCTCCCAATACAGTACACATACTAATATGAGCAAACACACTAAGAAATAACTGTGTAGGAGTCATAGCTGTCAAATAAGCACTCGTTAAAGACCGGTCAGGCATGCGTGGTTGTGCTGATCAGCCAGGAACAACAGGCTACAATCCAGAATAAGGAATTATCAGTGAGGAGGGAAGGCTACAAAATATTTCACCAACACAAACAAAGTTTTCGTACAGCAAGAGCCCTGCTGTGGGTTTCTCGCTGTGTTTTAGCCCAGAGCACAAAATTCAGGATTAAAATAGACCTTAGCCATTAAATGTAAGTTACTATACAACAGAGGTTTTCAAAGTCTGAGACAGTGGGCCTCCCTTTTGACACAACACACCCAATGCCGCCGCCCGGTGTATCAGTGTATAAGAAAAAATTTCCCTCACCCATGCGCAGTTTTGTGTGGAAAAAGTCTTAACGCTCAGCATCCTTATGCGCATTTTTACATGAAATATCGACAGCCTCTCATAACACAGTCAGGAGGTTCCAACCCCTTTCTAACCCCTTAACTCATTCATTGGCTGCATCATTCACCACAGTGATACTTTTATAAGTGATTTACAGAAGTTTTTACCTCATATTCTAAATGTTCCACGACTTTAACTCTGGATTATCACTTCGTTTGTTTTCTGGACTATTATAATAAATTCACTCATTTGCTTTCATCCTTGCTTTCCCCGCTCGCCCCTCCTCCTGAAGTGCATTACAGTAAATTGTCAAGTATGTTTAGAGTTTAATTGTCAATTATTAATTACTATTTATATGAGGAGATCTTAATGGTTATAATTTTTACTGCAATTAATAGGGTAAAAAAAAATATTTAAAAATGGGCATTTGTGGTCACGTGGAATGAATTAATTGATTTTTCGTGCATTCTTATGGGGAAATTGGTTTTGGTGTACGAGCATTTTGGTTTACGAGCTCGCTCTTTGAACGAATTAAACTCGTAAACCGAGGTATTACTGTATATAGATAGTAATCCCTCGCCACGTCGCAGTTGAAGTGTCGTGGCCTCAGTGCATCGCGGATTTAAAAAAAAAATATTAATCGAAAAATAAAAATTCAAAAATACCGCCATATCGGCAGCCGTATTGCGGAAAGCAGCATTGCTTCATGATGCGAGAGAAACGGTTTCCCAGGATGCCAGACAAAGAGAACTGTCTCAGAGGCTTTGTACACACCCACGGGCACTCAAACAAGACACGTGATTGGTCGAGAACGACTAATGAGAGCATGGTGGAGTGGGAGCCTCTTCGTCACACTTAGAAGCAAACGTTGACGATCCTATCCAATGAGACGCTTCCTGAACTGATTTAAAGGCCTCATTATACCAGTGCAGTAACACCATCATCATTCATCGAAACGCACAGGTCTATCATTGTCGTCATTACTTGAGTCAAGTCTCAAGATTTTACTGTCATTGATGAGTGTAGAACACCATAATACGTATTGTATGAGAGAGAAAACTTATAATATTAAGGTTTTATAATTAAAATATATTTAAAGTATAAATATACATATTTTAAACATTCTGGTACCCACACACACACACACACACACACACGGAAATTCCTAGGGGGCCAATACTACTTTGTGGATTTTCACCTATCATGAGGGGTTCCGGTCCAAATTAACCGCAATAAACGAGGGATTCATTTTTTATATTATAGATTTTTTTTTAAATAATAGGAGGAAGAAAACGTATATAAATAATGAAAATTGTACTTAGAAAAATTTATAAATATGTCCTTATTTCTCTGCATATATCTGTGCTTTACACCAATGCACTTAACCGGAGTCATCCGAGTGTAACTACATTCTCATAAAAAGGCAAAAATCTCCCATTATTAAAGCTCCTGATCAGATGAGAGGGTCAAGCACTTGCAAATCCATCCAGAGCTGATTGATTTTGATTTGCCTCATTCACAGCTCCGTTGAAAGAGCATTGTGTGTGCTGACGTATGGATAGAGTTAGACAAAGAACCTTCGTGAGAGCGAAATAATCATTTCATGACAAATTGCAATCGTATTCACATTAGCGTCAGGCAGAAGGAAAAAAAATGCCAGCCTTTTCTTCTGGGCTCCTAATTATCCTTAATTTTCACAAATTCATTCTCCCTTTTTTATTCTCTTTGCTGCCTGTGAACCCCTTCATATCTCCTGCTTTCCACTGGGTCACGACCTATTCATTGCAAAGTGGTTTTCTGATCGGTGGCTGAAATATGCGAATTGTGTGAGGGGAAAACGACTCACTATGGAGACAGGGAAGGTTTCATGTTATTCATCTCAGCATGCTATTGTAAGGTAGAATAGAAAGAGGTCTTGTACTCTGTGATTACACACATCATACCTCCACAGTGCATGTACAGAATAGGTCTACAAAAATGCTTCTACATGTGCCTCACTGCAAAGGGTTTACTGTTGAAAATGTGCAACATTAGGAAGTAGACATGGTAGCGTCACTAGTTTTAAATCATGCTGCTTTTCATTACCAAAAATATTTTAGTAACTGAATAACTGGTTAGCATTAACATACAATCACATTGAACCTTCCTTGAGAATATTTCAGCTATCAAGTCATGTGTCCAGTAGTTTCTTTCTATTCTGTCTGGATACAACGAACAATGGCTAATTCATTAATGAATTAGTCAAACAGGGTTGGAAATACAATCAATTGGACAGATCACTCGCACATGGAATCATTTGGAATGATTTCTCATTCGGTAAAGTGGTTCCCTTTCATGGGAACTTCGAGCTGCGTCAGAAAACGCTAGGGGAAACCCTTGACGTCAGTCACGTGAAGATGTGTACAACCAATGAGAAAATTACGCGTGTGAATGCAAGTCGCGGGAAGTGACGTCATGAACAGAGCATAAAAGCGCACCGGAACCCGGAAGTGACAGCTTTGAGTGTCTTCAGCGTGCGTGTGTCAGAGAGTTTGTGCTTGCGAGTTTCAAACCACCTTTTGGATTACGTGCGTTGTGATTATGGCGGAACAGGCATTTACACCGTGTGTTTCTCCTTGTACCCGTTTCATCACGGGTAAGGACACACACAGTCAGTGCGTTGTCTGTCTGGGAGCGGAGCACGCTCGGTCAGCGCTTGAGGGCGGTGATTGTGAGAACTGCGAGAGGTTCTCATTGCGTACTCTCCGCTCCCGTCTGGCAGTATTTGCGGATACTAACCAGACTCGCGTTCTTCAAGGTTCTGGACCCGCTGCGGCTGAGGCTCGGCGGCATTCTCAATCTTGGGGATCGCAAATGGATCTCACGGAAGGTTGCGGGGCGGGTGAGCCCGTCTCGCAGTTCGACTGTGTTGATCCCAGTTCCAGCCGGAAGTTGGAAGCACGCGTTTCAGGCGCGGTTTCTTCCAATCCGACTGGGACTTCGGTGCTATCATTATCCTGCTCTGAGGATGAGGAAGTGATTAGCATCGATCCGGTTGAGGAGGCTTCGCCACCCTCTTCACCGGCGTATGAGGAACTGATCGAGGTCGTGACGCGAGCAGTCTCTCGTCTGGATATTAATTGGCCGGCGGAGACCAGGAACGCTCGTCCCAGGAAAAGTAAGTTGGATGAGCGTTACCTTCCAGCTCGCGTCGCTCCCCAGCGCCGGGCAATGCCTTTCTTCCAGGATCTCCATACTGAGGTATCGAGATCTTGGAAAAAGCCAGCTTCCGATAGGGTGCATACGTCGTCCAGTGCGATGTATGCTACTCTTACCGGAGCTCATCCCTATGGTTACGGAGGGATGCCGAAGGTGGACGAGGCTCTTGCGGGATACCTTGTGCCCCAGTCGGCATCCACTATCAAAGCCCCGGCGCTCCCCACCAAACCGTTGCGGGTTACATCATCATTGGTGGGGAAAGCATATTCTGCCTCTAGTCAGGCTGCAGCGTGCCTGCACACCACGGCACTGCTGCAGGCCTACCAAGCAGATTTGCTGGGCGACCTCGATCAAGGTGGCGTTATTGGTCCAGAGGCAGTGGCAGAGCTGCGTCGGGCCATGGATTTGTCTCTCCGATCCACTAGAGAAACGGCCTTCTCTGTCAGTCGCTCCATGGCAGCTCTGGTGGCTACGGAGAGGCATTTATGGCTCAATCTTTCAGCCATAAAAGATAAGGACAAGTTTGTTTTGTTGGACGCCCCTCTGTCCCCTTCGGGCTTGTTCGGCGACGCCGTAAAAAGCGTTGTCGATAAGTTTCAGGAGGCTGCACGGCAGCAGGTGGCGTTCAGCAAAGTCCTTCCCCGCCACCCTTCACGTGAGCCCAATAGCCAAACACGGGCTCACAGTTCCTCATACAGGGCCTCACAGAAGGAGAGTGTTGCATCTCGTTTACCTCCCCCTAATAAAGGGAGGTCGGGACAACACTCTCGGGCCCAGCCTTCTGGTAAAAGGATGGATCTGAGGAACATCTTAAATGCCAAGAAGGCTACCTCTAAGCGTTCCTGACGCCAGAGGCAAGCCGCACCAAGGCGGTCATCTCAGTGTCCGGTTCCCGAGGGAGCCCGTCTCGGAGGCACTGCCCCCTCTGAGGAGGGTCCTAGAGCATTCCACCAGTACGGTGTACGGAAACCCCGGCCCTGTGGTGTCTCTGCTCGTATCAGAGATCAGTCTTGAGAGACTGATTCCCTTAGTAGAGTTCCAGGCCGCATGGTTGCGTCTGCCGGGCATCTCTCAATGGGTCCTGTGCATAGTAACCTCCGGGTACAAAATTCAATTCGGGGTTTCACCACCCCGTTTTATGGGGATCCTATCGTCCGCGGTAGGGCCCCAGCAGGCTTTGATTATGGAACAGGAAGTAGACTCTCTGTTGGAGAAAGGGGCCATCGAGTATGTGCCCCTTACAGACAGACAGTCCGGTTTCTTCAGCCGGTACTTCATAGTTCCGAAGAAGGATGGAGGGTTGCGGCCCATTCTGGATTTGCGTCTTCTAAATCGCACTATCTTGCGTCTAAAATTCAAAATGTTGACGCTCAGGCAGATTGTGACGCATATCAGGTCCGAGGACTGGTTCGTCACAATCGACCTAAAAGACGCATACTTCCACATCTCCATCCTTCCTCAGCATCGGAAGTTCCTACGGTTCGCCTTCGGGGGGAAGGCGTACCAGTATAGTGTACTTCCGTTCGGCCTATCGCTCTCACCCCGCACGTTCACGAAGGTCGTGGACGCTGCACTTGCTCCGTTGCGGTTACAAGGCATCCGTGTCCTCAATTATATAGACGATTGGCTAGTATTAGCCCAATCGTCTCAGTCAGCAGCACGTCATCGAGATGTCGTGCTCGCTCACATGAAGGAGCTGGGGTTAAGGTTGAACACCAAGAAGAGTGTGCTTTCTCCTGCTCAGAGAACCACCTTCTTGGGAGTCATTTGGGACTCGGAAACAATGTCTGCTCGGCTATCCCCCGGGCGCATTCATTACATTCGTTCAATTGTCGAGGGCATAAAACTAGGCCAGCTACTCACTGTCAAACACTTTCAGAGAGTGTTGGGGCTCATGGCAGCGGCGTCCAGCGTTATACCGCTCGGCCTGCTACACATGAGACCTCTGCAGTGGTGGCTCAGGACCAAAGGGTTTTCCCCGAGGGGCAACCCGCTTCGCTCAATCAAGGTCACGAGGCGATGCCTACGCACCTTGACCCTGTGGAAGAATATCTGGTTCCTGTCACAAGGCCCTGTGTTGGGGGCTCCGTCTCGACGAGTGACTCTGTCAACGGATGCCTCCCTCACAGGTTGGGGGGCGGTTCTGAGGGACCGCTCCTCACAAGGGCTTTGGAGCTTGCGGCACCAGTCCTGGCACATAAACCTGCTGGAGTTACTGGCGGTCCGCAGAGCGCTACTTGCTTTCCTCCCGGACCTAATTGGGCATCATGTCACTGTGTTCACAGACAGCATGACAGTGGTGGCTTACATCAATCACCAGGGAGGTCTTCGCTCTCGTCCAATGTACAAATTGGTGAGACAAGTTCTTCTCTGGGCCCAGGGCAAGGTGCTCTCCCTCAGGGCAGCCCACATCCCTGGAGTCCAGAACATAGGAGCAGACTTCCTGTCGAGGCAGGGGCCGAGGCCCGGGGAATGGCGGCTCCACCCCGAGGTGGTGGAGCAGATTTGGAAGAGATTCGGGAAGGCACAGGTAGACCTGTTTGCCTCAGTCGAAAATACTCATTGCCCTCTATGGTTCTCCTTAACGTACCAAGCGCCGCTGGGGCGGGATGCCATGATGCAGGTGTGGCCGAGGCTACACTTGTACGCTTTTCCTCCGATTGTTCTGCTCCCGGGAGTTCTGGCCAAAGTTCGTCGGGACAGGGTCCGTCTCACGCTGGTGGCCCCCTTTTGGCCCAGCAGGATCTGGTTCTCGGACCTGGTATCCCTCCTAGACGGAGTCCCCTGGGAGATTCCGGTCAGGGGGGATCTTCTGTCCCAGGCGGAGGGTTGTGTTCTTCACCCCCGCCCAGAACTTCTGAAGCTGAAGGTCTGGCCCCTGAGGGGATCCAGTTCTTCAAAACTGGTCTTACAGCCGAGGTTGTAGAGACCATCCTTCAGTCCAGAGCTCCCTCCACGAGGAAACTCTACGCTCTAAAGTGGAAACTCTTCTATGCTTGGTGTAGCGTAAGGCAGTTAAACCCAGTAACCTGTCCCGTTGGCAAAGTGCTGGAGTTCCTGCAGGAGAGGTTTGCGACAGGGTTGTCCCCCTCTACCTTGAAGGTTTATGTGGCTGCCATAGCGGCTTGCCACATACCTCTGGGTGGGGTGTCCTTGGGCAGGGACCCCCTAGTCTCTTGTTTCCTTCGTGGCACTCTAAGGCTGAGACCTGTGACACAGACCAGGGTTCCTGCCTGGGACTTGTCTTTGGTACTCCAAGGCCTGTCCCAGGCACCCTTTGAACCATTAGAGGAGCTTCCTATTAAACTCCTCTCCCTAAAGACCCTTCTTTTGCTGGCTATCACCTCGCTAAAGAGGGTTGGGGATCTTCAAGCTCTCTCGGTGGTTCCATCTTGCCTCAAGTTTGCGCCTGGGATGACGAAGGTTTTTCTTCACCCGAGGCCAGGCTATGTCCCTAAGGTTCTCACGAACGTGGCTCGGTCTATCATGCTACAGGCCTTCTGTCCTCCCCCCTTTGACGATCATGAGCAGGAGTGAAAGAACAAGGTCTGTCCAGTACGAGTACTGGACGCTTACGTCCTCAGGACTGCTACCTGGCGTAAGTCAAACCAACTGTTCGTTTGTTTTGGGGCCCCTGAGGGGGCTCCAGCTTCCAAACAAACCCTAAGCCGATGGATAGTCGAGGCTATCTGTCTGGCTTATGAGTCGGCCGGACATGCTTCTCCCCTGAGGGTCCGGGCCCACTCTACTAGGAGCGTGGCGACCTCCAAGGCGTTTCTCTCAGGAGTTTCCCTTGCTGATGTTTGTGCTGCGGCTGGCTGGTCCTCACCGCACACCTTTATGAGATTCTATCAATTGGATCTCGATTCCGCTCCGGGAACGAGGGTGCTCTCTCAGTGAGCTGAGACACATCCGTAGGCCGGCGTCGCTGAGGTGACGTTGGTATAACATTCCCCTAGCGTTTTCTGACGCAGCTCGAAGTTCCCATGAAAGGGAACGTCTCGGGTTACGTATATAACCCTGGTTCCCTGAAGGGGAACGAGACGCTGCGTCTTTCGCCTCAGCTCCTTGCGCCTCCGGGCCCGCTTCAGACACTCTTTTGCTGTCACTTCCGGGTTCCGGTGCGCTTTTATGCTCTGTTCATGACGTCACTTCCCGCGACTTGCATTCACACGCGTAATTTTCTCATTGGTTGTACACATCTTCACGTGACTGACGTCAAGGGTTTCCCCTAGCATTTTCTGACGCAGCGTCTCGTTCCCCTTCAGGGAACCAGGGTTACATACGTAACCCGAGACGTTATATGATACTTCAGAACACATAAATCAAGCACTGAAATAGTAATGAATTTACAACCCATTGAAACCAAATCTGCAAATACATTGCATCATTTGTTAGCAATGAAAGTTTTTAAAGTTTACTCACATGAAATGTGTGAACGAGTATGTAGGAAATATTTTAAGATTAGAGTATCGAACCACATTTTCTTCCAGGAATGTACATGTCACAATATCCCTCATTTAAACAATCCCCTCACAAGATTTACACACAACAAAAGGAAGCCAGGTTGAGTTAGTAGTTTGTGGAAACTAGTGATCACTTCAACCGAATATTGTCATGGACTGAATGTTTTTAGCAGGGATGGAAAAATCTGAAGGCCATCTATCATTTTGACAGATTGCACGGAGAGTGATCTATTGTAACTTGTAATTTTAATTCCCATCCCAGCAGAGGACGCATATTAACTATCCATTATCTAGCATTGTCTTGTCTTTGATCTCAGTGCGTGACGTTTTTGTCTATTCTGTGGCTTTAGTCACCACTACATACATTGCAAAAATGTCACCGCAGCGGAGTGTGAAACATTTCTTCAAAGGGCCAAATAGTTGTGATGTTGCTGATAAAAGAAGTGTACAAAGAGGGACTGATACGGTGAAGGATGAAGGACAAATAACAGACAATCCTCTGCAGGCACGCACTCAGTTGAAGTCCATGCAGACTAGGAAGAACGTTTGAGTTCTGGCAGACATAGAAATTCAATTTAATTTAGTTCAGTTCTTTTTCCATGGGTCTTGTTCATATTTTGATGGATAATGGTAGTATTTTTGTGACCCTGTCTGTCAAAATGATAGAGAAAGTCTAGCAACTACTAGTTGAAACTCACGACTATTGTTAGGGATGCGATTTTTCCGAAACCCGCTGAAAGCGATTCACTATTTACAACACACTGACCAATCAGAGCAAATTGTGCTTTTGCGAAAGGAGAAGCTTCATAACCTTTCACACAGAGTGTTGACCTAGTCGCATTGTCGGGTTAAGTCCCGGAACATGCCCTATGTGAACAAAAGGCAGGAACAATGCTGTTCGGGGTTTGTCAAAGTGAAACCGCTGAAGATGAGACCATTTGCCAGCTTAGTGGAACAGACTGCTGTGTGCTTGTTTATGATCGAATCAAATGCACAAGAGTGAGAGAAATTGTAGATCGTAAGCAAACATAACACTGCAATGTCGTCTCATGTCTCATTTCCAGAAAGCATTGTTGGCCATCTATGGCCGTGAATTCCAACTTTCTTAGCAGAGATCAACAAATCTGTGCTTCTTGAAACCATAGTTCTAACGAACATTTCCAAGAAGTATCGCAAAGTTGAGTGCCTGGAATCACAGCTCTTGACCTGTAGAAGCATAGTATCTTGTTTGCCTGACATGTGAACTTAATAAATCCTTATCTTGAGCACAATAAATAAGCTGACATTCAGTACATACATACGATGTAGATATTTCCTTTGTATATATTTGAAGAGTCATTTATGTCTTTTTTTTGGTTGTTTCAAGAGACTTAAAGCAGAATTTTTGAAGAGTGCTCATGTGTGGACATGCTCTAGTAGCCTGCTTAAGAACAGGCCTATGATTGAATCTGAAACCGGCGGATGAGAATTAGATCTGGGATTGGAATTGGGATCCACTTTCATTAAATTAATGAAATTAATATTAATCTTTTGCAGACTTTTCAATATATTGGGCCACCCAAGTAAAAATCTAACATGTGCTTATGTACAGTATATCTGCTGGTGGCAAACACGTTTTAAAAATTACAGCTTTATCCCTTGGTACTTCCTGTATGTGCATGTTGTGTATTCTGGCATATGGAACAGCCGCCCAGCTGTTCCCAGCAGTCATCAACAATATGATTTACCAAACAGGCCAATGCACTACACATCAACATGAGAGCTTCCACCTCAGAGAGACAGATAGCTCTTTTGATTCATCTCATTTCAAGTTTAGATAAAACACCTGAAAATGTTTGTGCCAAACTTTAAATTGAGGTACTTTGCACCTGATGCCCTGCGTGGCTGTGTGTATATGAGCATGATTGTGCTAGACAGAAAGGTCAAGCAATGTCTGAAGGGATGCCAGCTGTCCCTCTCCAAGTTTGATTTTCTCATAACCTACAGACACAAACACACAAAGAGCCAAATACACGCATGCACATAAATACAAATGACTCCCACTCGAGTTGCAAAAGGTTTGACAAATGTCACAAACCAGGTTGTGAGGTGGAAGTGTGAAAGTGAGCTGGAAAGGGAAAAAAATTATTCTGGAATAATATTTCCAGCTGTGGTGTGCAGATCAGCATATTTCCATTAGATTCCCAGTACCCGACCTCTTTTGACCTGTCAAGTATGTTACATTTTTGACGGCGGGCTCTAAAGATTCAGTCTGAATGCTGTGGGTTTTTCTTGAAACCAAGTCATGTTTACAGCAGGTGCTGGAGTCAAACTGCTGCTTGGTTTCCTGAGTGTGTATCATAGGGAGGAAAGACAAATAAATGTGTAACTCTTGACTTGTGTCTTACCTCAGATTCTTTCTTCACACACACACACACACACACACAGTCCTTCAAACTATCCTTATCATACCACAGGCAGGAGAGGCGAACTGATGCTTGATGATGGATGATTACAAACGCTTTGTAAAAGTGATGTATAAGTGTGTTGTGATTGACCTCTTCCTCTGAAGCATGTTCTGAATTCTTGTTTGTGGCTGAATAAAAGAAGAACGGTCTCTTTTCTCTCCTTGCATGGTTCATTTATTCACCTTTTTCTCTACACAACACACATTTTGCCTTAAGCATTTTGTCTTATTCATCATTTATCTAATCTGTGATCCATCATATCATAAAGAAAATAATAAATCATTATCCAAAATCCATGTCTTGACCTTGAGAAACACACAAGCTCAAAATAAATAAATTCAATAATTAATTCACATCTGAACCTACAGTTTATTCCATCACATTGGAAATGCATTGTAGGGTTACCTCTCCTGTATACTGTGTGAAGGGCTCAAGCAGGTGGGACTTGAATTTGCCACAATATCATCAACGCCACTTATCACTCTTTTTTTCCCCCATCAACACTATACAACAAATAACCACTTTCTCTTTGCGTGTCATTCGGTTTTACTGTACCGAGAGAGAAAACACTAACAACACATACCTGATTTCATTTGAGTAGCATCAAAACTGTTTTCATTTCTCCGCAGTTGCATTCATTTCAATCAGTTGGTGAACAATGAAGCAGATGCTGTTTATATAGGAGATACAAACCCAGTGATTAAGCTCCCAGAACATACACCCAAAACATTTCTCATCATAATCGGCTGACTCATTATACAGTATTCATTAAATCTCAACGCCTTTGGATATGATGGTTGATGGAGCAAAAAGAAACGAGTCATATAACGGCCTTATACATCATGTTTATAGATATTAAAATAAAACCGAAAAATACAGATGATCCAAAATTGGCTGTAGAGTAAATAACGTGAAAGAAATAGGAGTTTTGCTCGAACAGAAAATAAGTTCCATTACAGATCAAACGGTCCCTTTTACTGGATTGTTTTCTCTTACTCAGCATCTCTTTTTTTTAATGTGAAGATGTTTTCGAGAGCTTTGACGTCAATTGTGAAATCCAATGTGAAAGAGCCATAGCAATTCACAAGGTCTCAACTCTCAAACACAGGTTTTCAGGTCTCTCACAAAGAAAAAATTATGATAATACATAACGGACCAACCTAGTTAACAGTGTCTATTTTGCTCTGTTCAGCTACATCTCACATGGTAATGCATATCATTAGAAATGAACAATTAGTCATTTCATCACTGAAAGTGTTAAAAAAGATCTTTCATGGCAGCATTTCACAAGCAACGGCTGAGAGTAAGGGATTGAGATATGGACAAGCCAAATAGGAAAGAGTAAAAGAATGTGACTCAAGGAGAAAAAACAACTCCTCTAGTACCTTCAAGAGATGAGCAATCTTTCATTAAAAATGACATTTTGATGCTTAGAGAAACTCTTGATCTCTACAGAACCTAAACCCTCTCAGACTGGGTGTGCAATTAGTTTAGGGAGACTTAAAGGAAGAGAGAAAGAGCGCGTGATAGGTTTGTGGAAGTAAAACAACAACAACAACACCTGAAGAAACAGATATTACAAACAGAGAAAGATGAAAAACTGCTCTGTTAGATCAGGAACTTTTCTTCATTATATCAAAATATCAGTAAATACACTGCTCAAAAGAATTAAGGGAAAACTTAATCTTCACAAAATAATACCAAGCCAATTAAACTTCAGGGATATTAGTCTGTCCAATTAAGTTATTTGGAATCAGTTTCACCTGCTTTGGTGCAAATAAACAGTGCATTGGGGCTGCACACAAGTGGTGACCACACACACAATTGTTCTCACTTTATTCTTCTCAACTGATTTGTCTTTAGTTTTGTGTTGATATGACATAGTAACTCCAACCCAAGGCTGCACAGACAGTTCTGTTACTCCAGGATGGCACATCCATACACCATCCACATCGCAAGGCGGTTTTCTGTGTCTCCAAGCACAGTCTCAAGAGCTGGATGTAGAGGAGCAAAAGGAGTTCAACAAAATTACCTCCGGTTGACTACTGCTGTGCAAATTTCTGACCATAATGTCAGAAAGAGAACTCATGAGGGCCTGAAGTCCTCTAGTGGTTTCACAGCTCAGCATCATGCTGCTCGATTGGCAGAATTGGATCACCAGAATTGGCAAGTCCACCAGTGGTGCCCCGGATGACAGCAGGTTCACACTGAGAACGTGACACATGTGAAAGAGTTTGGAGATATTGTGGGGAACGTTATGATGCATGTAACATCATCCAGCACTGGTTTGGCGGTGGTTCAGTAATGGTCTGGGGAGGAATATACTTATTAGCTAATGATTCCCTTACTGCTGTTAGGTACCGGGATAAAATTGTCAGAGCCATTGTCAGACCTTATGCTGGTGCAGAGGGCCCTGGGTTCCTCCTGGTGCCTCCAATGTGCAGCCTCACGTGGCTATAGTGTGTGGCCGTTATTAGATGACAAAAGCATTGATGCCATCGGCTGGCCCTCAAGTTCCTCAGACCTGAAACCAATTGAGGACCTCTGGGATATTACTACACTGCAGGTCAATTTTGGTTTGGTGACTATATCATTTTTTTGATGACAGCTTACATCCGCTTAAAAAAAAGTAATCTTCTAAAAGTGACCCATATATCCAAAATCTGCATTTACACTCTGCGAAACAACCCAGGATGGACATACTGGAAAAGTAAAAAGTGCAATTTGCAACGGCTGCAGAAAAGAAAAATGGTAATGCAAACCTTTGTATCTTACTGCAGAGAGAAAGTTAAGATCCTAAATTATCTTACCAGTGCTGATGCCACTCTCTCTCTCCTGTTGCAGTCTCTGATCTTAAAATTAGATTATTATGAATGAAATGCAGCTCATATTTGTTGCTTTTGTTGAAAAAGTGTGTTAAATTTGCCTATAGAGTGGTTACTGGAGATTAGAGTTATATTTATTTTGCGTAGACACGTCACCAAGTATAAATGTAACCATTTTAACAAATCAGATAGCCATCCAATCAGTCAGTAAAAAGCTTTATTCGCACATTAAGTCTGCACAAACACACTGTAACGCCACTCCAGCAGAGGGAGCCCTCACCCGAGTTCTGACTGGTACCACTCTCTCTGCAACTGCTTCCTGTCCAGCAGTCATATTAAGCGTGGTGTTACGCCCCGTCTAGGGAAAAGGGTGCAACATGAAAAACACCAAAAAGTAATATTTCAAAAATGATAAATTTATTAATCTCAATGATGGGACATATGATTCAGGAGCCGACAAGGCCAAAACAACAAACAAAAAATTCCTTATTTTAAAACCTCTTACTTAAACCCTAACCCCAAAGTAAAGAAAATACAAATGTACAAACCTAACTCTCTAACCAAAAACAAAGATCAAACAACTTACAATAAACAAAAATGGCGTCGGTCTCCCTTACTTTCCCAAATAATAAGTATATACAATATTTACAATCAGGCAACCAAACTTGAAAGGGCAATCCAAAATCAGTGTCAAACAGGCAAATCCAACAAACACAAACTAATTCAAACAAAGACTCACAGTTTTCAACACTCTTAACAATAACACAGCTTCTACAACATGCATCAAACAACCTCTCTCCATTCTCCCCAATATCTCTCTAGAGGAAGTGATGACATGCTTCTTTTAAAGTGCTGTGCACCAATCAGGAGAGAGAGCATCAATCAGTGTGTAGTAACCAATCAGCATAATTCTAGACAGAGACAACCACAGAGACTAACAGAAATAATAATACAGAACCATAGGGTCGTAACACGTGGGCAAACAAACAGATTTTGTGAAGTATTGCCAGTTACACTGCCTTACCAAGTGTTTACTCTCTATCTTGATTATTGCCTTGCCTTTGACCATTGTCTGATTTACTCTTACCTCTGTTTTTTGGATTATCCCTTGAACTTGTTTGCCTGTTGGACTGATACTGCGTTTTCGACTTATTGCCGGGTTTCTGTTTCTGATCTGAATTGTCCCAATAAACTTCTACACATGGCTTCAGCCTCATCCTTACACACACACACAAAGAATTACATGCAAATGAATGTGGAAAAAGTCTGCCATTTAATAAAACATTCTTAAGATCAAATTGAGCAATTCTCCACTCCTGTGCTTACATAAATAAGTTCACTTATGTGATATTGTTAGTAGATACATTAAATGAATGGAGATTTTTGGAACGGAGACAGAGGAAATAGTATCTGCCATTATTTTCACAAAGTAGAACATTTACACAAATAGCATCCATGTACATGCTGACAAATATATGAAGAAACAAGCAGCAAGTCCATCTGGGAATTCTCATCCAGGGCTAATTGAAGTGGAACAAAACTTAAATACCCACCAAGAATAAACATCTCTATGTGAAATTAACAACTGAATATGTGCTATGTGCAAGTTCAAGTTCTGCTTAAAGCAATCAAGACCCAAAAGTGAATTACGAGTATTCATTGGAGAGTCGACGGAGGAGAACGTACATTTCAACAGAATAAAACTTCACCACCATTTCAACTAAGAAATATCTTCCATCATTAAAGATGATGTACACACTGTACCATCAATAAAACGAGAGCTTGAGCATTTGAGTGTGGCAACTTAGCCACTGGAATCTCGCAATTCCTCCGACACGTCATCCCATGTTGATCCAATACAGATGACTTCGAGGAAAGGTCCCTCACATCTGTTTTTCATTCAGCTTGATTCACAACTCATCATGTCCTTTCCTTATTCCTGCCCATTCATCTCAGCATCTTATTCTTTATGGGAAGCATTCAGTAATGAAAATATAATGATGTCTGTCGCCTGAGAACACCATATTTCACTCATCATGAGGCCTTGGCACGTGGCTGCGCAGTAATGGCTCTAAATAGCAGAGATTGACAGAGCTTGAAGCTTTTGTTTGATAGCCCCATCTCAGCAGGGTGTGAAACAGAATTCATTTGACGGACCAGTTACCAGCTCCGACTCAAGCTTGAAAATGTAATAGTAAAAAATGCAATGTACTCTGGTAAACATAAAGAACACAATGTACACTAGAATGCAATTAACTCAAAGACAAATTAAAAATGTTAATAGTCCTAGATCCCATGCATATTAAGCAAGGACAGACCCTCTTTAATTGGAATAAACAGACTATATGTAAGGTTTTAGTAGAGTTTCATCACAGTGGATGAATCGCAATTTGCATACTAATAATATTTCAAAAATTACCATTTCTGACTGGATTTTCTTGGATCAATTAAAACCTTTAAAATATACATAAAAACATACTGAGCCCAAGCCTTTGAACTACTGTATAAATGCACAAAAAAAATTCCTTTATGAAACGCATCTCTTGTTCTCAAAACAACCCAAAGCCTTAAAAATCCTCACATTCCATTAAGTGCTATAAGGGTCAAATTGACCCATAAAGAACAGATTTGCTACTTATTTTTCACAACCACATAAACTCCTCAAATCCAGTCAATTTTTTTGTGTTGGTATTCCAAGTGTGACATAATTACTAAGATCTTGAACCACTCTAATGAACACTCGCACAAATTCATTTCAGGTCAAAATAAGACGAGGGAGTATGGTGTGAAAACTTACCTGACTTGATCCGGATTAAGTTTATGTCCGCATACTTCACTGAACACCTTTTCGATGAATCAGAAAGCTAACAGCAAGCCAGACTCTCATCCAACTTCTGTGCTCGTGTCTGAACAAGAGCAAATCTCCCCAGGTTCCAACATCTAAGCTTCCACAGAAAAGTGACAGCTGCTACGTTCACTCATTCATTCCAAATCCAAATATTTGTGTTTATGATTGAAATCTTGACTTAGACTACGGCTGATGTGCGTGGCTTTATTTTTCACTGTTGTTGTCAAAAAGATATATAAATATAGCTCCAACGAAGCTACACTTCAAGCTATTCTCATTCTCTTGGCATTCTAAATGCCTGGAATAAAATGTCTGGACTGTTTGATTTTGTGCTGCTGGTAATTACACTCATGATAGGTGGCAGCTGAAATCTTAATTGCAACAACACAGTGTGGCCTGATGAAAAGTATACAACTGCTCCCTTGATCAACGAATCCCATTAACGTAGAGAACTTGTGCTGTAAAATCTGACTCCTTGAAGACAGATCTCAACTGAAACGTTGTCCCTTATGACTGTTGCTGTTCAGGTTGTACGATACGAGACACGGCCCTGCAGAGTTTAGCTTCAACCCTAATTAAGCACAGCTGATCCAGCTAATCACGTCCTTCAGGCTTATTTGAACAGGTATGTGTGTGGGAGCAGGATTGGAACTAAACTGAGAACTGAGTTTTGCACCCCTATCTTAGTACAGTCAGAATAACACTGTGATTTGTGGTTGTTGCATATGGAATACGTATATTTGATGTTGCTCTCTTGCGTTCAGCCCTTGAAGACATCTCATTAGCATGCATGAGAAATATTGTGAGAATTAAATCCAATTAACAGTCTTTTGTTTGCTATGAACATGAAAACCGTCTTGCTGTTTTAGCGCCGTAATATTCCATCAGGAAGTTATGAATTTCCGGCAGAGATGAAAGGCAATGAAAAGCATGGGATCAGGTTCCTTATGGTTTTCTGATAATTATTCAGAGGCAAAGTGTTTGTAAGACCTACTTAACTTCTACTTTAGGGACGTCTCACTTCAGCGTCACAGACAGTTCTCACAAGTCGTACCCATATTTGCACTGTTCTCACCTACCAGAAGCCACACGAGAAGCCTGTGGTTATATACTTACATTTGAGGTTAATTAAAAAAACGAACTTAAATGTTCTTGAAAGACGTCTGAAATACAGTAAAAATAATACAATTAACAGTGAATTTACATTATTACAATTTAAAATAACTCTTCTATTTGAATATATTCTAAAATATAAGTTATTCCTGCGATGACAAAATAGATTTTTCAGCAACTTCAGTCTTCAGTGTTACATGATCCTTCAGAAATCATTCTTATATTTTGATTTGGAGCTCAAGAAACATTTCTTATTATTGTCCATTTTGAAAACAGTTGTGTTGTTTAATAGTATTTTTGAATATGAAGTTCAAAAGAACAGCATTTACTGAAAATAGATAATCTGATACTCCACTCCGCAAAAAAAATGGTGTTTGAACGAGACATTTAAAAAAAATACATAAAAATGAAAGCCTAAAATCCCATAATCATTCAACGTATTTCTGTCTGAGCAGGAAATGATAACTTACAAGCTAAATGGACTGGACATTACCATAAACAACCAATAATTAAAACAGTGATACATGATTCACAGTTCTTAAAAATGGATCTGTACACGGTGTGCTCAAAAAATAAAGGCACTGTTAGATCAAGCCAGTTGCAACACGTCTAATTTAACTTTCACAATCTGGTCTGTTGCCTATTGCCATTTGTAAATATTGCAAAAACAGTTCTGAGCATGGCCAATTATTTTCATCGAGAAAATTCACTGTTTAGTAGAAGTTTGAGAAGCAACTCTTAGGGAGTATCACTGCCGACACCAAACTGAAAAAGTAGATGCGAGTACACTTTTTTCAATTTTGTAAAGCCATCTGTGTCTCCTTATACTTCATATACTAGAAACACCAGCCACCACTGGAACAGAGGACTCTATCTAAGGGTCACTGGCTCACTATGCTGACTATTACACCTGCTTCTCTCCTCTATATTTCATGAAGACAGAAATATTCTCTCTCCATACATATCTGACAATATATTTGCCTGTTCAATTTGTCCCTAAGAGAACCAACAGCATCTTCTGACACACTGAGAGGTGGTGAAGCAGTCAGGAGTTGTTTACAGAAGCCAAAGTGGCAGGAATAGTAGCTCCAGAACTTTCTGACGAGTTCTCACTCTCTCTGGCTGTGAGAAAAGGCGATATCTTCTCAACACAAACGCTTTGTTGGCTTGAGAAAATTAGCAAGGCACCCTGTTGTGAACCAATGTAAAAACACAGCTTTAGACTGTTATTTCACTTTGTGCCTTTTCGTGATCATTTGCCGTTATGTGGACCATGTGGACAGTTTTAATAAGGCGAGTGGTTTCGCAACATTGCTTTTTTATTGCTCTTATCAGTTTGATGAGACATTTATGTATGTCTTGTCATGTTTAGACTCGCTTGATGTATATTTCATGAGGAGAAGTTTGGTTATCTGAATTTCTCGGAAAGTTTTACTTAAGTTAATGTGCGGGATATAAACCCCTACCGATCATTCGTCGGAGTGCAAAGGGGATGCCAGAGAAGTTTGCTTTGAGTGAGATAAACAACTGTTTATTTCCCTGTGGTTTAGCGGCAGGATTGCATAAAAGTACTGCAAATCATAGTGGTGTGAGATAATGATCATCTTTCTAATTTGTGAACAAATCAACATTCTGTTTCCACTGGTGCTGTCAAATTTATTCATTTTGATTAATCACATCTAATATAATAATTTATATATGTATAGATATATTCATATATCTATACATAATATTATTTATACTGTAGGTCTGTAAAAGTTCAAATTACAAGGTTCTGATATGGTTCGATATGTGCTATGTTCAGGGAAAAAATAACTATTGTCAGATAAAAACAAAGAAAATAAAAACAAATAGTTAAACTATAAGCAACAGCACAAACTATCATAGCCTCGTTGGGGGTTAATATTGAAATCCTAGATTCACCCTTGTTTAAAATCAACACTGCATAAGATATCAAGAGTGTTTTCAAAGACTGTATTTTTAATAGAAGTGTTTAATTTGTTTTAATTTCCTTTTTTATTTTAAGCACTTAAGCACCTATTGCATGGAGACAAAATATACGCTTTACTGATTTTTTTGTTGTTGTTGTTCAGAAAACTACAATACGATTTCATAATCCACCAAACCTTATTTGTCAAAACAAAAAATAACAAAAGATTCTCACGAAACGACAAAGGTTTTTCCTTACTACTTGTAC
Source organism: Rhodeus uyekii (assembly GCA_037043235.1). Taxonomy (NCBI): domain Eukaryota; kingdom Metazoa; phylum Chordata; class Actinopteri; order Cypriniformes; family Acheilognathidae; genus Rhodeus; species Rhodeus uyekii. The sequence continues at coordinate 4,183,685 of JAWRVZ010000031.1, read as the reverse complement.
TCATTGTAATCCTTAGTCCAACTGACCATTTTATTCAAGCTGTACTATCTCATTAACTTTACAGATTGTAATTTAATCGAGTATGACCAGAACTACATTGCCAGATGGCCACATGGCCAAAGCTATAATGCTATTCTGAGAAGCCTGTCTAATCCAAACTTTTCACTACATAGCCTGAAAGCAGGGTGGAAAAAAGATCTGCCTATACGTTTACCTTTCAAGTAATCAAAATAGAACGGTAACTTTAATTGGGAATCAGATCACATGTAAAGATAGGTAAACAGTGAGTGCTTTCTGCATGTCGATTCAAAGCAGCAGAATTCAGTTTAAATATCTTCAGGTTTGAATAAAAGCACAGTCATAAAGCCTGCCAACCAGATGGGGAAAAGCAGGGAGAAATGATTGCTGCAGAAAACGTAGCCGTTTCAATGTCTTTTTCTCACTCACTGTGAATACGACGGTAGATAAAGCTCAGCTGAATAATCCCTCAGAATTGAGCGCTATTAAAACTCTTTGTGAGAAGACGAGACCAAACTTACTTCTGAGTGCTGAGATTCAGGTACAGCACATACTTGTACTGTGACCTGACTTTCTCTCTCTCTCTCTCTCTCTCTCTCTCTTTCTGCCCCTCTCATTTCTTTCTCTCCCTCAAAAAGTGCACATTCTGTAACACACTATAAATGTTCACACTGAGGTTACTGCACACAAGCTTGTTTTTTACCACTTTATATAGATACATTTCTGAAACTTGGGTTAGGATTAGGGTTAGTGATTCCAGTTGCCCCTAAAAGAATTTGGATCCATAATGTTAAAATGGAAATACAATATTTATAAACAGAATATCAAGCAAATCAAAAAACATTTCTCAGAACCACCTTCACTTTTCTTAGGCACTGATTAAATTCCTTTTAATCAAATGGTTTCACAGCTGATTAAACATCACATCACAACATATTATTTGTAAACATGTTCCACTAATCACAATGAGAAAGAGGCTTAAAGAGCTTAAAGAGGTTGTGTCTGAATTCTTTCAAATAGTTGTTTTCACACATTTTGTGAAAGTGTGTTTGTGCTCAATTTCAAACACCATTTGGTGTACAGATACACAGTAATATGAGATCTTCATACAAACCTGCAAAAGGGCCACAGCCTGGTTTGCTGGTCCAAGCTGGTTTTAGCTGGTCTCCCAGCCTAGCAAGGTTGGTCTTCAAGTTGGCATCCCAGTTTAAGCATAAAAGTACCAAAAATTCCTCTAAAACCACCCAAAAAGACCAGTTTGAGAGACCAGCTAAGACGAGCAAACCAGTGTCCACACACTTTAAAATTTATAATATTGTTGGTTTTAAGCCTTATTCTTATTGAGTCTCTAATATCATCAATGATTAAAAAGAAACACTTTTAAAACTTGATTGATGATTGGTCTGAGGGGGTTACATACAGTAAGACAGAAACAGGTTTTTGCTATGCACATGGGTTTTCTTTTAAATATATAAAGTGATATAGGTTCATATAACCTAATGAACTCTGCATGTCAAGGAAGGCCTGATCTGAAGGAACTATTTATGTCCAAATAATTAACCTGTAATAGTTGCACAGGAATATGAAATATGGATAGTCAAAGACAGTCTTTATCCTTTTAATTAGTCTCATTTATCAGAGACGAATGTCAGCGCTTCATTTCTGCTCTAGCTCACACTCCCTTGCCACCTATGAGGAAAGAATTAACTGCGTGTACATCAAAGCCACTTTTGGCATTCACTGTCATATTGCATTTAACAGAACGGAGAGGGGAATGTGACATTTACTGCCTCCCCTTTCTGGAGCAGAGCGATTGTGCTGAATAGATTTATGTCTGAAACGCCAGCGGTATCCATGAGGAGAAAAGTGTAATTTCACAACGGTATTCACTTTCAAATAACCTCCATTCACACTTTCCCCTTCATCAGAAAGGCTGATAGAAAGGACCGGAAACACTCTTCAACGTCACCCCATCTTTAATTATATCAGACCAGTGAATATGAGTAAAAACACAATGCCCTCAGACTCCAGTAGAGAGTCACGGAGGCTGGCACACATGATCATTTGAGAAAGACAAAGAAACTTATTAATTTTTTTGAATAGAAATATTAATATAACAAAACTCAACTTCAATAAGAATTTGAATTTTTTTTTTTAAGTCAAATATAATGAGGAAAAGTGCAAATATACAAATATAAATTAAAATAGGTTATTTAGCTGATACCTTGTGCCATTATTATGCCAATAGGTGGCGACAAGTGACTGTCTTTAGAAGCAAGTCATTTGAATAATTTGCTTAACCAATTTTCTGAAAATGTTTGATTCATTTAGAAACTAAATTAACTAAGTAACATGCTGGGTCCCAATTTGCCTGTACCACACCATTAAAGTACACTCTTTTTGTGAGGAAAAAGTAATTAATTTCATATTTGATCTTTAAACAGTTATTGAATGGAACTGATTCAACACTGAACTGATCTCAGCCGAAGAATGACACTATTTTCTGCTTTACAGCAGAATTGAACTCTGTTTGCATTAAATCATTATTTTCCTGTTATAAAGCTGCTTTGAAACAATATGTATTGCATAATGAAGGTGACTTGACTAAATACTTTTGAGTGTGTAGCAGTAGGGGTATATGATTTGGGGCTCGTTCTAATCTCACATACTATTTAGGATGGATAGTATGCTCAGATGGATGGATAGATACTAAGCACAGACAGACAGCATGCATAGTATGCATGGATGGATGGATGGTCTCCACAGATGGACAGATGGATACAATGGAGGGATAGGTAGTATTCATGGATGGATACTATGCATGGATGATCGAATAGATAGTATGTATGGATGGACGGATGGATAAATGTATAGTATGTATAAATGGACGGATGAATAGTGTTCACAAATGGACGGATAGATACAATGTAAATATGGAAGGAATGGATTGGTAAATGGATGGATGGATGGATAGTATGTATAGATTGATGGACGGATGGATAGTACGCACGGATGGACAGATATATACTATGCAAAGATGGATGGATGTATATTATGTATGGATGGATGGATGGAAAGTATGCACAGATATGTAGTATGCATGAATGGACAGATAGGCAGTATGCACAGATGGATGAATGGACCAAAAACAGATTAATTCAATATCAGTGTGTTGCTAGGGGAGTCGTCCATTAGTCGCCCATTATGTTTTGATGTTTTTTTGGAACTAATTTCATTGGCAAAGTAAATACATAGCAATATTTTAAGTTATTAAAGATGAACTATATTAAAAATCATGCTTTTTCAGTATTTGTGCCTTTCTGTTTGCACAGAACAGTATTAAGCACTCAGAAGAAGTGGCAAACATATTTACCTGCAGTGTATTTTTGGTTGCTGTGTATATTCAGTGGCTGCTGCTGCTAAATCTTGTCCTGTTTTATCTTGTTTTAAGGATGTTTATTTTACTTTTTATTTTTTGTGGAAAATAAGATTTTTTTTCCTCCATTGAAGTGTCAGTGTTTATCTCAATAGCCACACAAACTGAGGGTAGAGAGGTGTTGTATATATAAAACTTATTATTCACCTGTCTCGTGACCTGTTTGCTGATATAACTGTGTATTGGGCAACCCTGCTGTCCTGAATGTGTGTGTGTGTGTGTGTATCCTGCCAAGCCAGGACAGAAAATTACTGGGCACCCTGCAGAGCGGAGCGGTCCTCCCAAGGCCATGGCGGTCCTGGTGAGGTTACCGCTGGCCGCTTCATCACTGTCATCCCGCCTCTGGGGTGGAAAGAATACACTGCCCTAAACACACAAAACGGACCACTGAAGAGTGACCGTGATTAAACATGATACTGGAACACACACACAAGGACTAAGATTGGAGAAAGATCTGTCTTTTTTAGGGTTTGATTATGACTAACATACTAAATAAAGACTCTTTACGCTTTCATACATACAAACGGTTTATTTCATGTGTCTCATGTAATTGTGATTTGTGGTTGATGTTCTTCATTTCACGAAAACAAATTTTCAAGCCATGCACATCGTGCTATACATTTTATTTTTATATTTTTCGCAATAAGGGCAAGAGATTTGTTCAAGTATCTAATCCAACATAGTAAATGCAATAGTGATCTTGCCATAGCAAAATGTAAAAAAAAAAAAAGTGCCTGTGCAAAGACTGGACATATAGTGAGGAAAGAAAATTACCCTTTTCTCCAGCTGAGTAAAAATAGCCTAAAATAATCATGTTCTTGATAACAAGGATGGTTTCTGAGTACCATAGTCTATGCAGAAAGTCCATTACATGTAATGTGGCATGGCTTGAAGAGGCTGCTATTCTTCTCTTGACTTTCAGTACATCCATGTAACATTTAATAGTCAGCGCACAATAAAAGGTTTCAGTGAGGCTACAGTGACATACACCATCAAACTTATCACTAGTAGAATATTCACCTCAAGCAAAACAGAGAATTTTAAGGCAAACGTAAATAATTCTGGCTTATTCATAGTGTTTTAAACACATTTCTGTAAAAAGATTTTTATCCTTCCCAAAATTACTGAGTTTTACTGTTTATTTATTTAAAAACATTTAAAACGGGATAAATTTACAAGAAAAATAACACTGCATAAGATATAATATATTATCTTACTGATCTTGCAGATGCTTTATACTTAATCTACTAACTAGTGCAACAAAACAAAATACACTTATTCAGACACATTCTCTGAAAACAAGTCTAAATAGCTTATGCAGTCCTGCTTCATGTAAATGTATCTTATTTAAAGGATCTTTCAACATCTTAACTGGAATATTAGCCAAATATATGAATTGCTATGTATAGGAACTCATTTATGCACTTCGTCTAGATAAGTAATGTATTTTTCTCTGGGTCATAAATAGTTTTATTTTCTAAGCATTATTTATAAACTAATATAATATTTTGAATTAGCTTTCTTTATCCAGTTTTCATTTTAAGTTTTAGTAATTTTGTCATGTGCTTTTGTTATTTTTATTTTATTATTGTCATTTTTTTATACATATTTCTATTTAGTTTTAATTTATTTTTAAGTTTCAGTCATTTTAGCAATTACACTAACATATTACATATCTAATATTACATTTTCATTTAAATTAACGAATCGTGCTCCCTTCATGTATTCAGCAAAATTGTGAGTTATGAATTTCTAAATTTTTTATGTCCATTCATATCCAACTTTTTAAAAAGTATGTTGGAAATTGCAGGCTGGAGTTAAATGGTATACAACAGAGTCATTAAATTACAATTACACACACCACTTTACAACATGCCATAGTGAATTGTATATAGGTGAGTAGAGGTTAAGTAGTTAACACTGACCCAACAAACTCCAACAATCAGAATGGTTGAATTTATTAGCGCAGGGCGAACCCTGCTCTATAGCAAAGAGATACTTTATTTTAAAGACATTATTTTCCTGGGTTTACGGTCAAAAGGAATGCAAGATTGAGCAGTTGCAAGACTCTAAAGAGGAGATGTTGGCGTGCACTGCTTTTGTAGCCCAAATTAAATTGTGATGATGTAGCAGACAGGGTTTAAGTCTGACATGAAGTGTTCATGTAGACTGATTGTGTTTGCAACAGATTGACTATGGGCTTCACTGTAGAGGTGATTAAGATAGAGGAGAGAGATTTATGGCCTGCTGCTCCTAAGAGAAGATAATTGAAATCATTCCCATCGCCAGAGCTCTCTTCTCTCCTTCTCCCCAGGTCAATGCAGACTAAAGAGTCGTCAGCTCTTGTGCTGTTTACCACATCGAGATCTGCTTCACCTTGCTTTCACATTGCCGCCCCGCGTGCTTGCGTGTGCACATAAGCTCTTTATTTCTAAGGGCGATGGAGGCTGTTATCGCTATCAGCCTCTCCTGTAATTAAGACATTAGAGTTTCCAGCACCACTCAGCGCATTACAGGGGAAGAAAACGTCTGCTCATGAGATGAAGAAGAAGAGGAGCACCTGATGGTTTATCTTAAGGGCTAATTAAAAATGGACAGAATCTTTCATTTTCTTCTTCTCTGCAGCTCAGATGGTTGGTGACCCTGCGGCTCCAGCAGATTTTGCTGACTTTCTGAGCTTCACCGTTGTGCAAATAACTGCTCCGGCTGACCTAGAAGGGGTGCGAAAACAGCCCATTTCAACTCTACTTGGCAGAACTTCAAACGATTGCAGAGAACCATTATGGGTGACTTCCTCAGTTAGTGCCATCGCTCTTCAAAATAGTTTCTTTTCTCGCCCCTCTCACATCACGAGTGTTGTTTCACAACGTCTGCCTCGTGTGTAATCGAGCTGAGGAACTATATAATGGTGTATTTGCATTACAAAGTGCGCTGCTAGAGTTAGTGCTGTATCGGAGAGGAGTGTGTCATATGGGCTTTCGAAACAGTCCAGCGGTGCATTAGCTATCAAAGATCTCTCTGATCACTGCCCTTCTCTGAAGCAATCCCCCTGTTGTTCAAGTGTAGAGAGAAAAGAAAGTCAGAGATAAACAAGAAATACATGAGGCAATTTTAGCCATCTGGACATCCACAATCACAACCCTACAGATCAACAGAAGACTTTGCTCAGTTCTGGTTTGAGCTGGAAGATGTGTTAAACAAGCTCATTTTGCACTAAAAATGAACACCACTTCAAGGAAACTCTACTTTTTGGTATAACTGTCCTCCTCCCATTAAGAGGATTAGGACAATTCAAAATGTGAAGCATTATATGTGGCCATATTATTAAATGTGGCTTAGGGTGAAAGCAATTCTGTCTTTTTATTTTAGTCTTTAATCTGAAAACCTGAGGTCCAACCAGAGACCTGAGTGGGTTTGGGTCTAAAACTGGACACGACGAGACTAGAATTAATTTAAAATATACACATTAAATTCATTATTGATTTTGTGAATTTAATATTTGATTGTTTAAAACAAATCCATTTTAAGTAATTATTTGACAATGTTATTATCCCCCTTCTTTGCTCTCTGTCAGTCTGTGCTTCTATGTAAATTATCAAACCCTCCTGGATACTGGTGCAAACAGCAGTGACGTATGGTTCCTATGCCGTATGGCCTCTGCAAAACCCAAAGCACTCAAGAGGATGAGTGCTGTGATTTGCTTAAGATCAACATTAATAAAAGAAAAAATCCTTGTCATTTGAGGTGCAATATAAAACTTTTGAGTGGTTTATCTACTTGAAATAACTCACCCCAGCAGAAAATGTATGTACTGTTGCCATATATCAATCACAGAAAACATCTACATACAGTAATCTACTCAATGAAATTAACAAACAATAACAGGATATTTTCATGTTTTCCCTCAAACAAAACAAATTTGGAAAATCCACTGAAGACGTATTCTCCTATATTTTTTGACATGTACAAAGTACCTGGAAACATGGCTTACCAGTGTATCTAACTGCATATGTTCGGTTAGAAGGATCAGATAAATGTTCTCATCTACACATAAGGTAGGCATACTTTTAAATCTGCACCTGCCATAGTTTTTCTTATTTGTTGTAATACCAGGTTGAAATAGACATCACTTGCCACTTGTTACCTCCTTGGGTCCATGTATGATGCAGAGATTGATGACGCGGAAGGACAGGTTTCAAACTCAAAACTCACTTTATTTAGAAACTAAACAAAACAGCACACTCTGTGCAGAACCTCTGGGAAGGCCACGGACCACGGAGACCGGCATCCGTACAACATCTAGTACGTTTACAACCAACAACGACAAGGGAGTAGCTTGAGTGTTAAATACACAAGGAAATGACAAACACCTGGGAGACTAATGACGTAATGATTACAGGACAGGTGCAGGAAGGGCAAGGGCAAGGGGAGAGAAATACAAGGGATCCGTAATTACACAACGAGACAAGACCTGCAGGCGTAGTAGATTAAGCTTCCTCTATTACATTTAGGTCCAGTCAGTTTTAATAGAAAATGCCATTGGGTCGTGTTAGATTAGAGTATCATTTTTTGGGGTAGGTATTATTTTTTGTTTATCTTTTTTAATAATTTGTGCACATCTGGTTCACGTAATTAATGATTCAGGTCGATTTGGTTCGGGATCCACAAAGATTTCAGTTCCATTGGTGCATGATATGTGAATTAAATTCATATTGCAATAGGTTATTAGTGTGATTGTCAAATTGCGCAGGCTCTGATTTAATCAAATATATGCACTGCTGGTTTCAGAGTGAAGCGGAGTGCATGCGTGTAAATAAACACAGTGCCCCACATTCTGAAACCAGCAGTGCATATTTTTTATTTTGAGTTGGTTATTGGAAAATGCAAATCCAAGTATAAGCAATCAAAATTTTCATATTTTTCCCCAGATCATTCATCCCCACAAGGATTTTGCACTAAAAAAGTAATGATTTTTAGTTATTTTATATTTTTATGCAGATGCAAAAATTCTTTCCAAAAATACTTGTTCAACTCAAATACAAAAAAACCACAATGTCAGGTTTTTTCAGGTGCATCCCTAGTTCCACTTTACTGGCATGACATTATGCTAGGTCAATTCTTAAAATGGCTGACACAGTTATAAAATGAAAATGTTCAGCTTGATTCAAAATAGCTGCCTGCAACTTCACAGCTACATGTGATGTGATGCTCCGGACATCTTATTCAATCAACAAACTGATCCACAGCTGTGTTGTTCTGGCTCATGGCCCAGACTGAAAAACAGCATAGTTTTTTTTACACCATACTGTGAGAGTTTGACTGTATTTGCAGCCGTAGTTATTAATCGAAGCTTTGTGACCTGTCAAAATATGAATTTGATATTTGGTAATCGATCTATCAATTAAGATGAGACATTAAATGATTTTCCTTCAAAAACTGAACTTATTCATACTCATTGCTTACAGTACGGTGCATAAAGACACTATAAGCCAGAGCTAATTAACTTCAACAAGTGGGATAAAATGGAAAAAAGTCTTTGGGGCATGGTGACCGAGGCAGAATTTTTTTGTCAGCGAAAAGCCGCAATCTGCAGATAACGGTTCTGTAATATGTTTGTTTACTATATAAATTAAATGAATAGCTTTCATTGTACCCTAGCAGGGAGTTCAGACAAAATGAAACAAAAGGAGCTTTCAAAATTGCTCCATAACATAGCGATTCAGAATCATGGAAAATATGCTATTAACCATAAAAAGAAGCAAACAGGGTGATAAAGCAGAAGGACTACCAACAGAATGCTTCAGTAGTTATATAACTTTATAGAGGTGTACTCAGGTCATTTGCCCATTTATTTGGCCATTTAGTTTCTTTGCTTTGGAGAATAAGATAACACTGTCGGAACCATATGGGAAACATCACATGAGTCAGTGAATTCTTCAAACTGGAAGCTGAATGAATGAATAAGCCAAAGAGGGGAAAAAAAGAGTAAAATGAGGAAATGTGAAAAACAAATAGATGGAATGGATAAACTAAATGAATATTTTTCATATTCGTAATTACATTCATTTTCTGCCATTGTACTTATGTCTTACCAGCTGCCATTACAAAGACCCACTCGGAGAGTCTCTCAGTGAACCCCGACAGGGTTCAAATTCAGTACACACAGTCTGGAAATCAAGGCTAGGACAAACTGAACCACAACGTATCCACAAAAGTTCAAAACAACTGTTTTTAGAATGGGACAAATGTGCATTTAGAATACTGGAGATGCCTTTTACAAAAGAGAGAGGAAATATTTTGGTGTGTGTGTGTGTGTCAAAAATTGTACTTCTTTTTGTTATGTAGTAAGTCTGAATTCACTAATTGCCTATGAACTGAACTGAAATTAATTAAAGTGAACTGAACATCTGCTTTCTATCATCAAATATAAGCATGGGCTGTATATCTGTCTCAACTTACTCATATCATTGAGAAACATTGCATTTACTGTAAAAAGATTTATTATACTGAAAACAACTAAGCTCCCAACCCAACCCTTAATCTAATTCTAATCTTATGCATAAAACTAATTCTTGACCCTCAAACAGACATTTAAATGGATCTCAGAAAGTGAAGACTAGCCAAAATGTCTTAAATCTACTCTCTTTATCCTCATTCTGATGGTCTAAAACTCAAATCAGTCCTCACAAAGATAGTTATACAAGTACACACACGCACACACACACACAAAATCCCGCAATGTATGCAAAACCTGACACAGACCAACACAACCTTTAACCAGTTTTTCTTGCTGCCTATAGGGACTGTCAACAGGTAAGCTCGGCACTTGGCTAATAACCCAGTGATGTCACAGCTGTCATTTTATGGCTCCATAATTACATTTAATTATGAAACCTGTGAGCTATCATTTTATTTCAGGTAATGAGCTTGATTGCCTTTCCTGTGTCGTATTATTGAACCGTTGACATCACCCAGACTTAGTTCCATCAGCCTCAGTGTTTGCAGAACACAATCTCCACCGGATGAAACCTACACACCTTAACAGTATAATAGCATAAATGTCACAAGCTTATTTGCATACTCATTACATCAAATTCAAGGAGTGGGAGGCCAAGAATAATTAAATTGATGTGCTTGTATTTCATGTTCCTCACTTGTGATATTTGGTTTTGTACTGACATGTCACCCTGTAAAGATTCTGCTATAGCGTTTATTGTTTACATAACAGAAATTATGAATAATCTTTAATAATAATTAATATTATTCAAAATGTAAATGCAAAGTTTGAGGTAAAAATGTAATGTCTTCTCTCACATGCAGGTAGTTCTATACATTTTAATCAATCAGTTTAATATTAATAACAACAATGTTATTACAAATAATATTAATCATTATTATTATTATTATTATATTAATTTAAATAATAATGAACTAACTATTTTAACCATAATGGTATAGCAAAATTTTCAAGATAAATATGAATAAATAACTCATAACTTAATAATAATAATTAATTATTATTATTATTATTAGAAAAATATGTATCAGTTAAGTAAATTCACTTGATTTAGTTGAATTAATATGATTAATTAATAATTCAATAATTCAGCAAACATTCAGTATTAACCACTCATTGAAACACTCATCACAAATAATTAGACGATACCTTCTTTGTCGGGCCTTCTTCCCTGCACCAACCCATGACAGATTTATAACTCAAGTCATTGATTTATAATTTATGTTTTTAATGGCTTCTTCAAATGTGTTTACGCTATGTAACCAATTAGTAGTTAAAGCATTTACTTTGCATCATTATTATTTTCCAAAGAATAATGATGAATAGTTTCTGTACCAATCACCAGATAAAATATGTTATCAGAATGTTTACAAAAATATTTCTGTTGATAGTTGGAGCCAACTTCAACCTCAGAGAAGCTGTGTATCTGTGTGTGCATTAATATGCTCTGTTACAGATCAGTGTGGGTGGGGTGATCAACTGACACTCACAGGAGACGGAATGACTTGTTTTTCTCGACAATCTGACGCCTAGAAACATAGTTCTGCAACCTGGAAGGTCACAACCAGAGGCTTAGTGGTGAACCATGTGATCAACGAAGATATGTTTCTGACTAGCTTCTGCTCTTGTGTGGAAAATTACTAGTTATGTTTACCTTTCTTTCTTTCTTAGTCAATCAGAATCATTTAACCTGCAGTAATGACGTAGTTGGTGGCTTCTATTAGAGTATAATTGCTGTAACAATGTAATTGTATGTGGGGCGGCCTACGAGCTCCGTGTGAGACTTTAAGACTTTCAATTGTCTGCACTTCTGACTCCTGGTCTTTATTCATCATAGTGTTATGCTTTGGCATGGAGTGCGAACAGATGACGAAGAGGTAGCAACAGGTTTCTCACAGAAACACTCTTTATTTAAAAAAGGTAAACAAAAGACTTCAAAGATAAACAAAACGGCACACTTTAGTGCAGAACTTGGAAGAACGGAGGAAGAAGACATCATCAAACGATGTTATTTTTCTTTATAAAACACGACAAAGACAAGGGAATACGAGAGGCTATAAATACATGAGGAAAATGAGAAGCAGCTGACAAGACTAACAGGCTAATTGATTAACAAGACAGGTGTGGGAGGGCATGTAAGATACACTGAAGGGACCTGGATGTTAACGACATGATGAGACTGTGACATATATCTCAAATCCTCAGGTCTTTAACTGTGAATTCCCCTACAATGTGGTCTTGATTAATCAAATAGTTAGTAATTACCACAATAATTACAACTATAAAATAATTTTTGACCCCCATAGAGAAATGGGTTGTATGATTGTGTCTCACATGATTATATAAGAAAGAGTAAGAAAAAGGGTACATTCTCTAATAATTCTGTCCTAACGCAGGCATAAAACAGTATACCGTACATAAATATAGATAAAATAAACAAAACAGTACTAATACACCCAAAGTCAGAACATTATGTTTGTTTCAGTGTGTTATACTGTCGTTGTTAATTGGCATTCCTTTTGGTCATAAAACCATGGCAACCAGGGGCCTAGTTTTAATACTTTTGGGGGTTTGTTGCAGATATTTACATATTGGCACCTGGTTGGTGAGGGTTTTTTAAAGACCAGAAATAGTATTTTTTAAATCCAGTACCTTTAACACATTCTGTTGTAAATATATAAATTAATAATAATATTATTAATAATATAATTACTATTTATTTATAACATTTATTAATTTATATACATTTACAACAATAAAAGTAATACATATTTTATTAATAATAATAATAATAATGTATCATTTTATAAATTACATATTTACATTTGATTCATAATACTGTTTTCTACTTTTACAACTAGTATTTAAATTGAGCAGCTTATAGATTGACAAATTACAGTATCAACATGACACTGAAGTGTTGGATGTGTTCATTTGACCTTTTTGTAAATTGTGACTGTCAAAATGAATTTAAGTATTTGTATCTCAGCGAAACATAGATGCTAATGACAGGAAATGCTGCATGCTGCGAGCAGTGAGTAGCTGTGAGAAACATCATGGAGTTTGTTTGACCTGTGATTCCTGAATAGGCAATACCACAAAGAAGATGAACAGCTGGGTATCGTCATGTGAGAGAGTAAGAAAGTGCTCCTCTGTGACAGCCATGTGCTCTCTTGTGACCCCTGTGCCAGTTTATGCAAATCCGAGTGGATGGCTACCACTGCGCAGAGTTAATGAGAGAGAGATGGAGAGATGGTGAGCAAATTAAAACAATCTCTTCCAGAGTTCATATAGTAACGCCATATGTTCCTGGAGCTAGCAAACAATCCACAACAGTTAAAATTGCTATGACCTATCACCATGCCACGAACCGCCGTCGTCTCAGCTCTAGCATAACAGCCAAATGTTCATCATTTACAAACAGCTTCTCAACATAATTGGATACGGCACAAGGAAATGGCATGCATTTCGAAACAGAATGCTCTTCGACAGGGGCATTGTTGCTGCCATGTTTTTTATCAGCTGTCAGGTTCAAAGTAACAATAGAGGTTTAGCATTACAATCTCGGTTGATGATCTCAAAGAGATAAAATACAATCATTTTGCCTCTCTAATCTACTTGAACAGACTTCCGCTGAGGTCCCGACTGTTGACAGAGGCACGAAGCTTTATGCATTTTTAAGTTTCCTCAATAGGCCTGCTGCAGACAAACAGCACTTTTTAAAACAAATTATAATTGTTTATCTGCCTGATTCCTGACCCTGTCTGACAGAACGCCGCACAGCGGAAAGAAATGTCTGATTTTGTTATTGAATTGGAGATGAGGTGGATGGAAAAAACAATTTAACATCAATTTTAGGTGAATGAAAAACATGCAAATAACACAACATAATGGAAAAGGCTGTATTGCACAGAATGAGGGTCTGATGATAGGGAATCACTCAGACATATAATTGCATTGGCCGCTATCTTAGCCCTTGACGAATGTGTTGCCACAGTCACGTTTAAACACAACGCCATTTGACGTGTAGACAAGCCACCTTTAGGAGAAATCGTGTTCATCCAGGAAAGATGCTGTTTTGCACTCTTGATGTTCATACAGAAACATTTTTAGACGTGTAAACTAAACTTCATCTGCTGCTAAGAGATGCCAATTACAGTCATTGCACTTTCTGTTTTTGCCACCGTTTTGTGATGTTTCCCAAATTATGCATGGCACTTGAGGTTAAATAACTGAGCAAAGGATTTGTAGGATTTGTTGCTATAAGTGATATCTTTAATCAACACTTATCTACCGAGTCTTTCATTAGCCAATTAGCTTGACTATGTCAGGTTCATTAAAGACAAAACTTCACAGTCGTCTTTGTTGCAATCTGTCAATAAAAAACGAAGTGACATTTTAAGAAAAATCACACGTCAAAATAAACATCTTCACAAAACAGCTAGATAAACCAGATAAAGTTTAACTCCATCAAAAGAGCAATTTAAAACTAATGAAAAACATATACATTAAAAAAAAAAGCATAAACACAAAATAAATATATTTTTTTAAATCTGAAATTTGATGGATGGGATGGATACTATTAAATAGGCACATACATTTTTATTATTTTTAAAGAAAAAAATTCAAGTGAAATGAAATAAGTTGTTTTAATAAATAACACTATTAAAAATGCAGGTGTACATGTTTATCAGTCATTTTCTCTTTGTAATGCATTTTGCCTTAGGGTAAAAACACATTGTGCAACTGATGGTTCACAGACCCTGTCTACAACATTTCCTAGAGGACCTGTAGTGGATGGAATATGATTCAAACGGTTTAGATCTTATAGTTTGACCTGGGAGTTGCAGTGACAGTGTGTCTACAAAGATTTACACAGTGAATGGTAGGTCAGAATTTTTTCTGTACTTCTCTGACAACTCTCCGAGCTGTCATATCAGACAGTGACACCATTGGTGAGAGCTCTCAAAAGGTAAACTGGAAGTGCATGCCACTTAAGACCACAAAAAACAGAAATGCTTCAGGAATAGAGTAAACTCATGACTAGCCCTATACTAGTAGTGCACTGCATACTGGTTCAGGTGGAAATCAGATAGTATAAAAGGGATAGTTCACCCAAAAATGAACATTTTGTCATCACTTACTCACCCTCAAGTTGTTCCAAATTAGAATGAGTTTCTTTTTTTGAAGAATGTTGGTAATCAAACAGTTGATGGTAGCCATTGACTTCTATAGTAGGAAAATAAGGAAAAAATTGTGCTTGACGGAAGAAATAAACTGGTTTAGATCGACATGAGGGTGAGTAAATGAAGTATAATTTTTGGCTGAACTTTCCCTTAAGGCAATCATTCTCAGCAAAAGTTAAACTGAAATTAAAATATTCTGCTTTCACAGTATGTGTATTGAATTTACAGTTTTTCCCTTTTTCCTCAAAGTGCATCAAGAGTAGACTTGAAAATCAAGCTTTTATCCTCGTTGTTGTTTAAATCACAGGACCGAGCACCAGTTATTTTGCCAAGGGATCTCTTATTTAGTTTTACATGTCAAGATATAGGAGAGAAAGACTGGAGTAATAAGTTTACTGGAGAGATGGACTTCATTCCAGGTTTCTCTGACCAAAAGTTGGGTTTTATAAACTGCTGACCAAAAAAAATACATTATCAGAGGAACATATGGTTTCTGTTAAAAGTGGAATGTATACATAATCCTGTGGGCCTCCATATACCTCAGTGAAAAACTCAAATAGACATTCCTTTGCTTGTATAACACTTACACATTTGTTCATACAGACTACAATCTAGCTTGTACACTAGAAAAATAATACAACAGATTATGAATACTAATAACGAAAAATACAGATACATAATACAACTGATTATGAATACTAATAAAGAAAAATAATATTAAGTAATACAATTTTAGTCTTCAGTTTGCAGACAGATTATGTTGTATAACGATCAGAAACATCACTGTCCATCTTTCAAGCCAGTGAAAATGCAGGCCGGTTCTAAGAGAGGGTCACAGATCTGCACCAGCAACATTTTGATGGAAATGTATAAAACTACATATAGTAACAAAATTGTTTGTAAGCTTTTTCCATCTCACTTTCTCCCCTCACTCTGAAAGAAAGGTCACCAAACAGCAATATACGCCAAAGCCCAAGGCGAACTTTTGTTCAATCTGTTGCACACACGTCAAAGCTACACTGAAACCTTACTGAACACGACTTTAGCAATTGAGCGAGCAGTGCATCATTCTAGAAAAAAGACCCGTTCCAATGTCTAAATCAAATTTGGTGCTTTCTAAAAGATGCCACAATGTTCACATTCATTTTCTCTTTCTCTGCATGTTGTGGGAGAGCTTTACTGTGACAGTAGGTCAGAGTTGTGATGAGTGCTCCGACAATAAGAGAAGTGGGTGTGCTAGAAAATAATGCTTCATGTGGGCGATGGGATGCAATTACCCAGAGTGCATCTCTCATCTAAATGTGTACCTACCTTGATAATTACGGGCTTAGGTAAGGCTTTAGTGCATCTTAAATTGGGTTCTGTAACCTCACGGCAGCTCGATGTTGAAAAGTCACAGAAACAAACAATACTGCACCTACTTATAAATATATATATATATATATATATATATATATATATATATATATATATACAGTATATATATTTATATAGTTATATAGTTTTCTTTTAGCCCATGTGCTCTGTTAATTCATCCCCATAAAACAACGCCTCAAACTATTGGCTCTCACGTGCCTCTGTTAAAATTAGGCCAGAGAGTAGAGGTCACTAGTCAAATAATGCATTTTTGTCCAGAAATTAACATTTATTCTTGACTTTACCCAGAACTGGTGGCAATTCATACTATTTTCCCCCATTGGGCCAATCATCTGAAATCATGTCATGATTGCAGAGATAATTATTTTAATGGTCAAATGACTCAGCATGCCCACAGCAGCAGAGTACTAATGCATTTGGACACTAAAATGCAAAATGTAAAAGGAAAGAGGATGGAAAGAAAGAAGCCATGTTCTCAACACCTTGCTGTTGAAAATGAAATCATCCTTCAGGCTGGAAATGATGCACTACCATCCCAAAAATGGCATGAATAGAGGTGAATGTGCCCTAAATCTTTGCAGCCAGTGTCCATTTCAGCCTCTTGCAGTAGGCCAAGACCATGGAGGTTAAAAGACTCTTCACGGAAAAAGAGAGGAGGAGAGAGTGAGGATGGGAGGGAAGATGGTAAAGTGAATGTGAGCCACAGCAGGAGGATTTGGAGCTTTGTTGCGGCAGCCCAGGGCATAGCTGGTGCCAGCTGGGTCTGACTCATCTTCACTGGGGTAAAAAAAAAAGCTTTCAGTTCTGTTCGGCCTGCACTCCCCCTTAAATGGAGGTCATGTGGGATGTAACAGTAAAGTGAGAGAGTCTATCTGAAATGTAAGTGCAGTAAACCCTCACCTGCTGCCATGAAAAAGGAAGTGGCAGATCAGTAGTCATCAAACTGTGGTCCACTAAGATTAAAAAGGCCAGTTAAAAGAAAACATTATAAATTCATAAATATTTTTTCGTTTTAAATGTATATATATATATATATATATATATATATATATATATATATATATATATATATATATATATATATATACATACAGTCATGGCAAAAAAAATGCTATTTGCTATACATGTGTTTATTCCATATGTGTGTATTGGAACAAAACAAAAAAAAAGCTAATTTGTTTCACACAAAACTCAAAACAAAAAAAAACGTGCTGGACAAAATTATTAGCACCCTTTCAAAATTGTGGATAAATAAGCGATGCTCCTTTAAAATCACCTGGGGCAAGTAACCGGTGTGGGCAATATAAAAAGCACACCTGAAAGCAGATTTTAAAAAAAAAGAGAAGCTGACTTAGTATTTGCATTGTATGCCTGTGTGTGCCACACTAAGCATGGACAACAGAAAGGGGAGAAGATAACTTTGGACTGAGGACTTGAGAACCAAAATTGTGGAAAAATATCAACAATCTCAAGATTACAAGTCAATCTCCAGAGATCTAGATGTTCCATTGTCCACAGTGTGCAACATGGTGGATAAGTAGCCAAAAAAGCTCCAAAGAAATTCAAGCTGTCCTGCAGGCTCAGGGTGCATCAGTGTCAGCGCAAACTATCTGTCGATATTGGAATAAAATGAAACGCTACGGCAGGAGACCCAGGAGGACCCACTGCTGACATAGAGACAAAAAAGCCAGACTAATTTGCCAAAATGTACTTGAGTAAACCAAAATCCTTCTGGAAAAACCTGCTGTGGACAGATGAGACCAAGATGGAGCTTTTTGGTAAAGCACATCATTCTACTGTTTTACCAAAAATGGAATGAGACCTACAAAGAAAAGAATACAGTAACTACAGTCAAATATGGTGCAGGTTCAAAGATGATTTGGGCTTGTTTTGCTGCCTCTTGCACTGGGTGCCTTGACTGTATGCAAGGCATCACGAAATCTGAGGATTACCAAAGGATTTGAGTCGCAGTGTAAGCCCCAATGTCAGAAAGTTGGGTTTGCGTCCGTGATTTTGGATCTTCCAGCAGGACAATGACCCCAAACATACTTCAAAAAGCACCCAGAAATGGATGGCAACAAAGCGCTGGAGAGTTCTGATGTGACCAGCAATGAGTCCAGATCTAAATCCCATTTAAAACCTGAGCAATCTTAAAATTGCTGTTAGGAAAAGGCGCCTTTCCAATATGACAGACCTGGAGTTTGCAAAGGACGACCATCCAAAATTGGTGTTCCTAATAATTCTTTAGGTGAGTTTAGGTTATATAATAACTGAGGTGATTGTAACTGAAGGTTGTTAGATGGTCTGCATAGAAGTGGTGCACCACCTGGAAAAAAAGTATGAGAACCACATTTCAAAAATGTATTGAGTGTGCCATGAGAAATGGACATCAAGTCTGCTTCTGGATACTGGTGCTCCATTACTATACTGTTACTCTAATATTAAAGTGTGACTCTTTGATACTGTGTGACTAATACCATGCTGTTAATTCTTGGTTGGTAGCCAAGTTTCAGCGATTCCCCATTGATAGCCATACTGCTGTCGTTGGGTCTTCAGATATGTTGTGTTAATGATAAACACGCTAAAAGCCATGTTTAATCCTAAGTGTAATGGCCCCTTACTGATGCTGTCATCATTTGCATCATTCCGGCCTGACGCCCCTCCATGTGTTCATTATCAGATTGCCTGCCAGCTCCGGAACACCTTAAATGATCTATGATTGCTCCTCATATGAATCACAGGAACATTTCCAAGTCGACATATATCCACAGTCACCCATCTACATTACTGTGTCTCAACCTGGAGCTGTGAAGACACCCGGTGAGATCATTAGTGTGCCTCCAGCAGTGCTCATCAGATGCTATCAGTAAGCCTCGTGTGAGGGAAAAACACATTCATATTCAGTGTCATGGACATCCACTATCCAGGAGTGTAAGATGTACCACCTAATTAAACTCAAGTTAAACTATGAATATGGGGTCAAAATTTGACTAAATTAAAAGTACAACTTTTGTAATTGTACTTAAGCATTTAAAAGTAAACTCTTTATTAGGTTTTCAAATCGACTTGTGAAATCAAGACACTGAGTTTTCCTTATTCAAGTAACTTCTGAGGTTTTAGGACACGCTTGTTCAGGCAAGACACTACAGGCAAAAAAAAAAACATTTTCATGCTCTGGTCAATTTTGTGATTTTGGGCTATTTGGCTTTTCATAATGTGCTGTTTCAGACTAGAGGAAGGAAAACATCCAAAATACACTTACTAGTTTATTTGCTTGCACTTCATTTGCATCTGTAGATTTCAATTACAATACATATCTTAAAGTTGTTGTTTTTTGACAGAGAAAACTTCACTTTAGCAGCACTCACATAGACCAAACTTTACTGTTTTATTCCTAACAACATTCTAAAGGTTTTCACAGAGAGGTTTGTTCATATATAATTTATATGATTTTATGCAATATTTTAGTCCTATTTTTTCCTGGCTGTTGACAGCATTTTCTGTTTTATGGAATGATAAAAGTATACAACCAAAATCCCCCCTCTAAAAGCCGTTCACACTAACATTTCATCAAAATGAAACAACAATTTTGAACCTGGCTTTATCAAGTGTTCAGTTTCTGTTCTGGCTGGAAATGTGTGCAAATTAGTGCATATTTAATTAGATAATGCATAATTTATATATTTAAACATAATATTTCTGAAAACCTGTAGACAAAAATTATTCCAAATCTTAATGCATACAATCAACTGAGGAAGTGTGTTGATGTGTAGTGTTTTGTTTGTCTGGGCGGAGGGGGAGGGCTAAGTGAGCTCAACCAAAGTATTTATTACCCAAAATAATTTATCAAGTATACTTCACTGCCCTTCCTCTCTTTGATGAGACATTTCAAGATTTCAAGCAACTGTTGTACTCCATTACAATTGTAATGGAAGGAGAAAAGTTGGTACACAGATATACTGGGACCCTGCTGAGGCTGGTGGGTGACTGGCAATATCTGGAGGGCAGGCAGGACAAATTATGGCAAAATCATTTCCTCAAGATACTATATGGAGTCTCTTGATACACTCACTGTTGTATTTGATTAAGGGAACATGATGGTAACCTACAGTGGTCTGGCTATTTGGGAATTACAGTCCACAGTAAGACATAAGCCAAATGAAGTCGCTGCTGAAAAAAAAACAGTACATTTTGCCAGCAGAAGGTCAAGTTTGTTATTACAGATTTGATTTTCTCTGTGCGATACCTGTGAAAAAACCATGACCTATTTATGGGACACAACACTAGGTTGACAGAATTTGTGGATGTCAACGTAGTCTCATATTGAGCCATACCACTATTATTCCTACTACATTTTTTAAAAATAGAACTTTATTTAATAAAACTACTTGAATAATTCTTAAATCATTTAATTATTACAAGTTTAAAGTTCAAAATAGAGTGAAATGAAACATTCACTCCCTAAAAAGTCCCACAATTTACAGGGATCATCGATGCTCACTATGTTCTCTTATTGAAGCATGAAACAAAGCACATGAGCCAACTCAGCACAAATGACACGTGATAGATTTTTTTTTTTTTTTAAAGAAACCATTATTTAATTATATTTCTGTCAGGGTTCTGCCACATTCGGTCTGGTAATCTCTTGTGGTTGTGGCAGAGCTCGAGTTGTGTGTGCGTGCACACGGCTTCGAGTGTTCGAGTCGCGTGCACCCGTGTCTGTCTGATGTCTTTTGCGAGTTATCATGTCCGATCCCGATACTCTGGTCTGGTTCAGTTTCGGTTTTGGATCGGGATTCGGGCGTTCATGACTCATGTGTTCGTCCTTGTCCTGAGCGTGCGAGCCGAGTGGTTCCTCGTTTTCGTAAGCTCTATGTTTTGTGAGTGGGCCCGGTTCAAGCGCTGCGCGGGCCGTGTTCTCTCGGGTCTGTGTGTAGTGTTGTGAGCATCTGGTTTGTGTTTATATCAGCCACGTGCTTTCTTGTTGTGTTTTTGTGATGCATCTTTGTTTAATGTGAACGCGGCGATTCGCATTGGCTGCATGTTCATGTCTCGTCAATGTGTAACCCTCCCACCTTGTTTCCCTGCTTAACTTTGATTTGCCTCAGCTGGTTCCCTATTAATTAACGATCCTCCCGTGTGTACTTATTCTCCCAGTGTCTGCTGTCTTGTGCTGGTTTCTCGTCGTAGTATGGTTGTGTGTTCCTGGTATTCTGAGTTAAGTCGAGTTAAGTCGAGTTGAGTCGAGTCGAGTCGAGTCGAGTCGAGTCGAGTCGAGTCAAGTCGAGTCAAGTCGAGTCAAGTCAAGTCAAGTCAAGTCAAGTCCATGTTCATGTCTTGTTTTCCCCCTCGGGGTGGTTTTTGTTCAGTTTTAATTTTTTTTTTGTTATGAATAAATCCCCATTCTCTTTGCACCATTGAGTCCTCGTCACATCGCTTCACCCAACCTAACAATTTCAGCACAAACATACATCACTAGACAGAAAGAGAAAATAATCTGGCTACCATTTACAATGTATTACCGGCTGAAATGTTGCACGTATATGTAACAAGCAAAGTATTTACCATAATGTACTTTTTTTTAAATAACGTCCGAAAAATATTGGTTTTCCACAGATTATTAGTCAAATCATATATAGCATTAGTCAAATGTAATGTTTGGACCACATGTGTTGGACAACTGAAATTGCTTTGTGTGACTGGCTGTCCTAAATGTACTCAAATGTAATTCAGTAAAATCCTCTTTCTGTCATTCCAAGTCAACATCCTGTCTGGCATAGCCAATTCAAATCAAAGTCGCACTAGGAACAAAATCCAAAATTCCCCCTGCATTCCAATCAAGGGCAAACCACACAGTTGTTTCTCAATGGCTTATGGGTTAAAACCTAATCTGTCAGCTGTCCACATTTTCACAGTAAAACAAAATTGATCTACAGAGGCAGCCATGTTTCTAAATGGCTGGGAGATGATAGAATGCCAAATAACGCTAACATGCTACATGCTCCTCCATGGCTGCAGAAATGATGTACACTCAAAGACCTGCAGTCCAATTACTGTCACAGAGGCTCTTCTCAAGACTAATATCCCCATAGTGGGCCATATCTCTCCCTCTCTCTCTCTCACTCTTCCTTAACATACCTAAATAGGAGGAAGGCTGATTTCATTGAGTCATAATGTGACAGACAGACAGCTACTGAAGCCTTTAAAAGCCCTTAAGAGGAGAAGGCACAAGCTAAGAGGACAGCACCCAAGAGCCTAATAACTGGCCTAAGGATGAGAGGCTAACTGATTGTCCCATTAACACTGCCTGTAAGCCAGCACCTTTGACACCATTCAAGAAGGCCTATTGCACATGATTATGGCACTCCTCAATTGACTGCATCAGCCTCGCCCCAAAGGGACAGGTAGAACCAAAACCGTGTTGAAGGTGAACTGTCATCTATTATTAGCTATCAATTATAACAAGGCCACTGGACCTTCAGAATTTCCTGTGTTGATCGCTGTACTGGTCCTTATCCACAGGCTGAGTGGAGAGGCTGTGTGTCAGCCCTTAATTTTAGCCAGTGCCCCATGAGAGCAGACACTGTCACCTCCTCAAATTTCCTGCTAGTTGCTTGGCAGCTATCTCGTTCAGAGATGTAACCTCAGACCTTAGCGGCAGCTAAATGTTATCTCAGAACACTAGTGACCTACAGACCCAAAGGAAGAACAATTTATTCTCCCTTATCTATCCATCCAACTCTCTGTAAATGATAAGGGTTTTTTACAGTCATTCGCAGCCTTTTGATTATGCATTTTCTGACCATTTTAAAAAATATTTTAGTTTACTTGTTTAAAATACAACATTGTATTTTAATGCATTATTGTGGATTTCTATTATTATTTATTATTTTTATTTTTTTACAGTCTGACAGTTTTGTACAGGGAAACATTTAGCATTAGTAACTTCAGGTTTGGTTAAACTTAATATTGTATTGTATTAATAATAATAATAATAAACAGAAACCTTAACACTACTTTTATTATAGACCATTTGGGCGTCTGCAAACAGCGATAACGTGTTTTGTGGGTGAAACCTACCAGGTGTCAGAAAATGATAGTTCTGCAGAGACAATAATTTAAGAATAAAAATGGTAATGATTCTGACTTTTTTCCCTTGCAATTCTGATTTTATATTCTGAGAGGAAAAATCAGCTAGTTTATATGCCACTATTCTAATCGTTTTGCTCAGAATTATGATTTAAACTCGCAATATTGGGTTATAAAGTCCAAATTGGGAGATATAAATTCTCAATTGCAAGAAAAAGTCAGAATTGAGAGATAAAAATATTTTGGGTTCATATGTACCCATGTAAAATGTTAAAGGTAAGATCACTGCACATGTATTATAACTATATATCTTATTGGACTTTTGAAGATATCCTGAGTCAAAGCAGGTAACACACAGGAAGCAACAAAGTGAGAAATGAAGCTGAAAAGACAGCGATAAGAAACTGAGAAAGTTTAGAAGAGGGAGGGAAAAAGAGAAGAGAGATCAGATGTTGAATCTTACAGTGGGAGACAAAGGGATGGAGAGAAAGATAGAGTGGATCCATACAGCCCAGATCAAATGATGCAGATTTGAGAGAGAGGGAACTCAAGTGGAGATAAAATGACAACACAAGCTTTTTCCATCGACCTTGGGTATGGAAGCCAGGCCATGAGTGGGCAAAAGGAACTAACGTGTCACACAGTATGTGATAAGACATTTTGAGTGTAATCTGACCCTACTCACAAAGCACTGTGTAGGTCAAAAGTAAGCCAGGCTTGGTTAGGACCCAAGAAATAATAGCTACATAGAAAAATGACCTAAAAATCAGTAGTATCTGGACTTCAAATCTCATTTTGCACATATTAAAAATGAAACAAACACACCAACTAATACACAAACTACAACATTCATACACCAGCCACTTTGTTCTGGTATACCTGTTTAACTGCTTGTTAAGGTAAATATCTAATTAGCTAATCATGTTGCTGCAAATAAATGCATTTAGGCATATGGACATGGTCAAGACAATCTGCTAAAGTTCAAACTGAGCATCAGAATGGGGAAGAAAGCTGACCAGACAAACTGGTCTTTCAACAAACTGATCTACTGGGATTTTCACACAACCACATCTGGGGTTTATGGGGAACGGTCAGAAAAAAGGAAAATATCCAGTGAGCGGTTAGCGAAGATGCCTTGTTGATGCCAAAGAAAGCATCAAAATTTGGTGTAAACAACATCCATCCTACCTTGTCAACAGTTCAGGCTGCTGGTGATTTAATGGTGTGGGGGATGTTTTCTTGGCACATTTTGGGCCTCTTAATACCAATTGAGCATAATTTAAACACCATAGCCAACAGAGTTTTGTTGCTGACCATGTCAATCCCTTTTGACCACAGTGTACCCATCTTCTGATGGCTTCTTCCACCAGGATAACACATAATGTCACAATGCTCAAACTACTTTAAACTGGTTTCTCAAATGGCCTCCACAGTAATCTCAATTCTATAGAACACCTTTGGAATGTGGTGCAAAGGTGGATTCGCAGCCAATAATTTTAAACTAAACTTGAAATTGGAAAATAAATCATCATTGCCAAATAAAGAAAAAATCTATCAGATACAGTAAGTCTAAAATGAATGGAAATTGTGTGCGTGTGTGTGTGTGTGTGTGTGTGTGTGTGTGTGTGTGTGTGTGTGTGTGTGTGTGTGTGTGTGTGTGTGTGTGTGTGTGTGTGTGTGTGTGTGTGTGTGTGTGTGTGTGTGTGTGTGTGTGTGTGTGTGTGAGAGAGAGAGAGAGAGATTTCAGAGTGATCTTAGTTTACCAAGTGGATGTGCTTCTTCCTACGTTGGTGTTGTTTCTGGTTATAAAACCAAAGAGGAAATATTGCTAAAACCTGCATGGTTGTGGCCATTGAGTTTGGAGTAAACAAGGTCTAAAAAAGCTACTCAAATACATTGTTATTTGAATATTCTACTAACAGTGTTTGTAGTTTGAAATGAGTGAAATATCCTTAAATGGTCTCATAAATATGTATATATTTTCTCTGTATAGGTTATCAAGCCAACCAAGCAAAAGAAGATCAAATTGTCAATGACAGATTTTCAGTAAATTGCTTCGGTGATGAAGAATCAGATGTTTTGAGTTATTCAATGCACCTTTTTCAAGTCTTTTTCAAGTTTGGGCAGACATTGAGGCTGAGAATCCCTGTATAACAGACAAACCATAAAAAATCAGGGGGGGGGGGGGGGGGGAGTGCGGAGCGGTCGTCCTTTCGGGGCTTGCGGAGCGGGACAGAGTCGCTAAGTTGTTAACTGAAACGTTCTTATTTTCGGGAGCTTCCGTGATGGTAATAAAGGCCGAACAATCGATCATGATCGACGGGTTGGCGACCACTGATTTAATCCATAGAACACACAGTCCCCCCAGCCCCCCTCTCTCTCTCTCTTACTCACTCACTCACACACACGCATGCATACCTAGCATGAAAATTTAAAAAAAATCACACTGATCATAAAAAAATTAAAAGTAAAAAAAAGAAAGTTATGTTCAAATGAAAACTCTTGTTCATTACATTTTTCTTCTTAATTGCAACCGCATGTGTTGTATTCATTGTAGCAAAACTTGTTCTGTATATAGTTTGTTTGTTATCGTGATCAAAACCATTGATCTGAAGCTCAATGCTGATTCTGTCATGTAAATAGTTTTCTAATCAGCAATAAATATAACAATTTCTGATCGACCCATATCAATTGCATGATTAAAAATAACATAGCAGGTAAAGCCCCGCCCACTTCCGGGTTAGGTCCCGCCCAGTCCAAGTACAGACACAGATAATTCATATGGTTAACAGATACAGATACAGATACAGATAACGCTGTACTCACTCATCCCTAATTCCAGCAAACCTTTCGAGCTTTGTCTAGTTACTGTAATTGTTGATAACTGGTCTGTGCAGTATGCAGTGAACTCTGGGTTTAAACTGTATATACAAAGCAGCAACAGTCATGCAAATCCAATAGTTGTCATTTACAAACAAAGTACAGCTTTGTCTCAAGGAACCAATCTGTTCGACGTTTGAAAAACAGATTTTTGAGCAGATCGAAAAAGTGTTGCTGGCAGGCATCGTTCTCAAGACTCATTCAGTGTGTAATTAGAGATTGTACTGACAGTAGACTAATGGAGGAACATCTCAGAATTGTAGCCATGGAATGAGGAACAATACGGTCTGGACAGCAAGTGGTATGATGCAAATATTATTTTCCTTATTAGACAGAGTTATATAGTACACAATCACTCTTTGCCATCCTTAAAATGAAATTTGGTTTACCAAAAGCTACTGTCTGCCTAAGGATAAAGGTCACCTTCCTGAAAGCTGTTCTATGAGTGAATAGGTGAGTGAATTTAACTGTTACAGTTTCAGTGAATTTGCTGACCTTTTTAAAACACCCCATCTGCAGCTTTTCCGCACTCTCACTCAGAAACCTCAAGATAAATTCAGCAGTTTATTTCCATATTTTTTTTGCAGCACATTCCTCTTGTACAAAAAATAAAGTGTAGATATTTATGGTAAATACTGCAGACTTGCATTCACTGCATTTTGCTGAACCAAATGTAATTGTTTTGTTATTATCATCAGCATAACACAAAATGCTGCATTTAAAAAATACATGAAACTGCTTTAATAACAGCAACATTTGAGCTGCATAAACTCCACAACAAGCTGAGGTAAAATCTGATGATCGAGGCATAATACGAGAAGAAGCAAAGAGTTTCTTGTCCTTCATTGAAAGCAAGAACGTCTAACCATCTGTACAAAGACGTTTAACATGATTAAAGTCCCAATTTTGCGTATTTAATAGCCTAGAAATGGCAGAATCTTCATTTTACATCATAATATTTGTTTAAATATTTATACGAATAAAACTCTGTCCCAGATTTTCAAAGTGGTCTCAGACTTAGGGTTCCCGTATATTTATTTGTTTAGTATTACGAGATTATTCCAAACCTCATAAAAGAGCTAATTGGTGTGTTTTTCTATTAAAATGGACTCTAACTGCTCTGAAATCGAGTATTGCTTGAGTATTGAGTATAGAGTATTGAGTATGGTTAATAATAACAGCATAAGTTATGCATAAAAGTTCTCACCAGAGTTGATTCATTTCTCAAAGACAGGACAAGCAGTGGTATTGGCCAGTGGTGATCAAACTGCATATAAGACTGCACAGGCTGTATAGTGTGTCTTACAAACTGCTCCTAAAAAAGGAATATATATATATAAACAAAACAGCCCACATTGATTGAACATTTTGAAGCAGATTTCAGAATGAAGCCACAGTCAATTTGCTATTTCGCTGGTTTGAAGCTGGCCATCTAGATGTCTTGAAATGTTTTACAATCAACCAGGAAAAAACAGCTTTTATAACTGCAGCACGGAGTAAACAGTCAAAGACGCACAACTGACAAAACCAGTGAAATATGGCTTTTCTTTTAAACAAATGACTCAAGAATACCATCTGTTTGCGTATTCCCACAGCTCCTTCTCACAGCAGCGTGTGGCCATTCAGAAAAAGATTATTTGCTTAGGGAAACTGATTGCAATTCATTGCGAGCCTTACATGAGTGAAGATGGTGTTTACATTGTGAAGAAGCTGCAGGCTTCTGTGGAAGTTAAAAACCACAGACCTCTTCACAGTCTTCAATGACCCCAAAAAACATCTGACAAGTCACTGACAGCGAGTTTACCCTCATTAAAAGTTCTACCCCATAAAGAGGTAGGCTAAATATACATATCCTTAGTTTCACAAACAAGGCTAAAGCTAGTGCTGGACTAAAATGCATGTTTAAGCTTTTTTAACTGAACTCAACTTGTACTAACATATCTTAAAATATGTCAGAGCCATTGTTCTGTCTCAAGATGCACACCAGTACGGTTTCTTTTTTCTAAGGTATGTTTATAAAAAGCAACTTAAATTTCTAAGGCCTAATGTAAGCCCTGTCTGTGAAACCAGGCCTTAAGGTTTTAAAATGATGTACACTAAAATGTGTTGTCTCAACAACAACAACAAAAAAAACGTTTTTTACGTTATGACAACTTCAAATTAAATTGTGTTCAATCAACTATAGTGCGTTAGAGGAACTTAACATGTAACAAACACATTTTTAAGTTGATAACTCAAAAGAAAGAAACAGCGGCTTCGACTACATGTGCTCTGGAGCAAATTAATCTTATCCATTTCAGTTCAATCACAGCATAGATTATTTAGCATGCATATTTTATGAACAAGTACTCTCATGGGAAGAGGAATACGGTCATATCGTATAGTGGCTTAATAGCTATAAACAAATACATATTTTTGTTTTATGGCTAATAAACACT
Organism: Rhodeus uyekii; assembly: GCA_037043235.1. Taxonomy (NCBI): domain Eukaryota; kingdom Metazoa; phylum Chordata; class Actinopteri; order Cypriniformes; family Acheilognathidae; genus Rhodeus; species Rhodeus uyekii. The sequence goes on along the minus strand of JAWRVZ010000031.1, from coordinate 4,154,744 downwards.
CAACAATAATGGTTAATATAAATATCTATACTATAAATGTAAAAAGTACTCTTTGAAAAAAACATTTAGAAAAATAAATAAAATAAAATATTCTGGTACTCATATTAATAAGATGAACTACAGTACAGTAGTCACAACTCCTGGGGAAAAAACATGCATTCATGTGGCAAAGTACATGCAATATGTTTAGAACTATATGTTTAAACAAAATTGCAAATGAGGGTAATACAAGTTATGTGTAATTTGTCCTCAGATGCCACATTGCCATTTTTATTTATTTATGTATTTGCTAATGCAAATGAGCTGTATATTTTTAATTGCACATGAAGTGTCCAAATACATTTTATATTTGGGGCATTACAATGTGTAATTAGTGGAGAAGGAATAAAAATGGTATTTGTTTAGAGTCAGTTTATCACTAACGAGCAATTAAGCTGCACAGAGCAAGTTAAAAATTAAATAATAAATGTTTCCATGGGAACACTCATGTTTCATGTTGTCTCCCCTCATCACCACCTCTCCCTCTGGCTTTCACGAAACATGGAGACAAAGGGAATCACTAAGTAGTTATAAAAATGAATATGCCAAATTGTTCCATTACACTTTAAAATGTTGTGTGGTCTGAACTCCTTTCAATCCAAAACTCAGCCTATATCTTCTAAGCAATTCTGGATACATCGAGAATCCACAAAAATATAATAATAATTAAAACAGAGAACTGACATCTAAACAAAAAACAAAATATTTAATGAATCTGAATTAATTCTTTAAAACAAAAACAGGTTTGAATGAATGATGCAATGTCTGCTCATAAAAACTTTGATCATTGCTGGATGAATCAGAATATTTCGAACAATTTCTTGAATGAATAATTCAATGAAAAATTCATTTTTAAACAATCACGATGTAATAAAATATAATTGTTATTTGTAGCGCAATGTTACATCCTATTTACTCTATTTTGATCTCTTCCAGACGTCTGTGTTTGTATCTGAATTATAAACTTTTATCCCAGTTCTTCTGTGATAATTAACACAGTAATATACAGTAGTGTTGTTCAAAAGATGCAGATTTGAATGTGATTTTGTCAGGTTTAAATAAGACAAGCAAATCGTTGTCATTTAGGGCATGGGTGTTTGAATCAATATCACAGTTTTTAACTATTAATCATGCAGCTCTACTTCAAAGCTATTGGCTCTCCGTCCCTTCATTTGAGTAATATATATGAGCGCTTCTTGATTTTTACGAACAAATTGCATATCCAGAGACTAAAAAGCATACTCACAAACAAGAATAGACCCAAACACACTCTGGCTGGCAATATTTATGTAAACTGTAATGAATTGTGGTTAGTCAGTAACTTGGTTTTGGGTAAAGCGGTTTGTGTTCAGAGCTCAGGGAACATAATTAGCCTGGAAAGATTGAGAGATAGATTACATTTGTGTGTGAGAAAGAGAAGGAGAAAGAGCATTGACCAAAGGTGCAGAACATCCCCTTTAGCAGTGCTTACTCTGTTCCTGTACAGATAAACAATTTTGACAGCAGAGCTTCGTTTTGTATCATAGAATAATTATGTACTTGGATGCCTGTTTGCCTGCTGTCAGGAACTTTGATGCTTTTGAGATGTTCACATTTTTTTATAAACACTGCAATGCATCAGATCAGGGTTGCACCAGAATAACGCAGAAGAGAACAGAGAAGCAGAATAAAGAAGCAGAATCATTTTCAATGGCAATTAAAAGTCATGACATTTTCTATCTGAAACATCTAACATTTTTCCTTTTTCATTTCAAATCACAATAAAATCTAATTGTTGTCTCCCTATTTATTGTCTAAAAATAAATAATATATTTGAGATAAACATTTCAATTTTGATTCCATATTTAACTAAAAATAAATAAATTTTTAAACAAATGACAATAAATACATTTTATCTTAAATAAATGTTAATAATACACTCAAAATAAGTGAGAAATTAATACTAATTCTGATACATTACCTTAAAAATAACTAAAATATTGGTAATACTTTACAGTAGTACCTCAAGATACGAAAGGCTCAACTTACGAAAAATCCAAGTTACGAAAGCAAAGACGAAACATTTTACTGCTCTACATACGAAAAGTTTTCAAGATACGAAAGGTTTCTGAAAGTCCGAGATTCGCCCCATAACAATTTTGAATCTCGCGCCGCACGCCGCCATCTTAGTTATAGTACTCGCCACCATCCTCCTGCTCTCCCATTGGTTCCTGATGCTAGCCAAGCCATGAGATCCTTCTCTCTAATTGGACAGCATCCCTCCCATCATGCATCTTCTATACGTACGTGCTGGCATGCTTTAGCTCAGCCACTCCGCACCCGAAACTTTAAATTTTTTATGTGTTTTCGTAAAGTTAAGTGTACGTATGTACGTACGTTGTCTGCCGTTTGTCCTCCTCCTCTTCTGCCGCCACTTTCGGAGATAGCCTCACTCGAAAGGTAAGCTTCGACATTTTACGTTATTTCATTGTTTATAGGTCAATTTAGCTTTAATGTGAAATTTAATGGGGTGTTTTTGGAGGGCTTGGAACGGATTAGCCATTTTACATGTAAAATGTGTTCCAAGATACGAAAAACTCATTATACGAAGGCCGCCTCGGAACGGATTAATTTCGTATCTCGAGGTACCACTGTATTTTGATGTTCCCTTTTGAACATTTTGTTGATTAGCTTTCCTGTAGCTCAATCGGTAGAGCAATGGTACTTGCAACACCAAGGTCATGGGTTTGATCCCAGGGAAAGCAAAATCTGATTTAATGTGTTCCTTGAATGCAATGTAAGTTGCTTTGGATAAAAGCGTCTGCCAAATGTAAAAAAATTAAGTAACTTTGTGACTATGTCAACTAACTCCTAGTATTAATAGACTGTGTGCTTAACATCTGCTAACACTTTAATGCCACTACATGTCAACTTATTCCAACCCTAACAGTCTACTAATACTAATTGGTGCTTATTTGTTTTATCCGTTTACTTTTAGTCAACAGAATGTGTTAAAGTGACCATCAAGTGTATTTAAATAATAATAATTCCAATTCTGACACAATATTCCTGGTACTGCTGTGATGTTCAGACTTCTCTGTACAATAGAAACAGCATTTAAATGCACGTGCATGCTTAACGTGTCAGTTTATTTGATCACAGCATATTCTCCGGTTTTGGTGGGAGGTTACACCCCAGCTGTTATAGAGTAAAGCAAAGTTCAGCATCTCTACATTTTAGCAAAATCTAACCTTTTAAATTCCTAAAGTCTTATGCTTTGTGGATTTCCAGCTGAGCGTGTGTACCTGCGGTACAAAGATCAGCTCTGTAAAGGTAAACCAGCAAGATACCTCACACATCCCATCAATGAGCTTTCCTACCCATACAATAATTTCCATTTAGCAAACCTCCTTCAAGGCATCCTGAGGGGTGGAATCCATTACCTCGCTTACACTGTGCAACACCTGATCAGAAGTCAGAATCAATCCAGTGTCCTACAGAATTCACACACTCAGACAGAACTATAAGTGGGCCTGAAAACCGGTGTTCTGCATTAATAAATAAATAATGCTTGCTTCTTGATCTTCGTGCTTTTTTTACATGTTGACAGCTTGAAGTTTACATCAGAGCTGGAGTCGATCTCTTTGATACATGAATATACAAATTGAGAATCTGTTTAGGTGTTTCAAACATGACGTTTTTGCTTTATTGAATCTTTTGTTCTGCTCGGATGAATAACAGTCATTTTGTTCCTATGCAATACTGGAAGTGGGCCATATTGGGATGAATCGTGGCCTCTTTATGGCACACACAGCCCTGTGTCTCTTCCATGATTGCTCACAGATTTGTGGATTCCAGGGCAATCAATCTTCCGTTTGGTAGGATTAACATTTACCTAAAATGTAAACCTAAAATACTGCATATTGCATTTTTATATATATTATGATATTATGTATGCACAAAATGTTACGCACAGATTTCAATGGTGTTGTATCCATTTTCTGACAACATTTAACCAATAATATTTTAGTTTAGCTTTGTATTTTTATTCTAAAAGTTGCTGAATGTTCGCCGGTTCCTGCCTCCTTCCCAGAACAACAAACTGCATTACATCAATATTTCAGATAAACTTAAAAGTTCTTTCAAATGGGTGAAACCACATTATAGCCTTATTAAATAAACATTAAAATACTTTTTTTTAAACAAATAAGTTGGACAAATATAGCCCTGAGTTAAATATCACATTAGAAAAGACATTTACTCAAACAAGCAAAATGCTCAAGTAATATATTTTAGAAATATATTTTCTTCCAACTTACAAGAGAAAAAAGCAACTTAAAAAACCCTCTACTTCTACACCGATAACTTTTTCAATGCTTGCAATGCTATACATTGCCTTCATTTCAGAAATACAAAACTATTAATCTCACATATAGTCATGGCAACAGAATGAAGCTTCTGTTCTCAGAGCCTGAAGTCACCATTCAATTGTCCAACTGCTTCTAGAGATGGCCATCCGAATGTATTTTATCTGTATGTTTTGGATGCTACTATACCACCAGTTTCTTAACTATTTTAACAAGCAAGGGCTCTACCAGCTCCAACAAAAACACCCTGTTGGCCTTGTATTGAAAAAGGAGTTCATGCTGGTCTATATTGGAATTTTTCAGGTTAGTTAATAGGGATTGTAATCTGACTGCATCTTATCAAGCAGAGCGGACTCAAGAAGAAACGACCCTGACCGACATTACAGCAACAATCAATTACACGAGGAAGATACGTAATATGGATCCAAGTACACATTCAGGCTTGCTCATCTGCACTATTACAGACAGACTAAGCAGAGAAAACCTTCAAGCATCCTTAAATGATCACATTGTGTGATTATTTTTACATTACTCTGCTATGCAGATGCTAATCAGCTCCAGCCGAGACCTTGTTAACATCTAAGTAAATTCACTGACATTTCCGCAAAGAATAGCAGCATGTAAAATTAAATACAAAAAAATATGTTTAGAAAGAACAAGGATCAAGCAAATGTTTCAAAAGGCAAAAAAACACTAAAGTTAGTGAGATTTCAATTTAAATGCAGCCATTTTTGTGTAAATAAAAAGTAGGAACAAAAAGCTTTTTGTTTACAGCATCTCAGCTTCAACTTTCATGCACTCCACAGATGATCAATTCAGATGATTCAATGCATCACCCACTCATGGAAAGGACTCCATATGTTCAGTACATCCACTGACATACTTTAACAACTATTTTTTAAACTTTTCAATCAATTAGTAAAACTAGTATGCCTAAACAACTCACTGGCTCACTTCTATGAGCAGTAAAACAGTAAACACCTAATTATGTTTTCCTAAAAAATTAGTGAGATCATAAATTGTTTAAAGCATATAATATTTTACGCAAATATATTGGAAATATGTCATGACGCAAACACATCATGAGGCCTTTCCTTCATGAGGTGATTGCGTCATCACTTATTCCCATAGGCTAAATCTTTCATTTAAACCGGTTTTTGAAAAGAACTCAGTGGGACTTTCCATCACATCAGTTAAAACATCAGTAATTTAATTTTCCCTAGTAATAAAGTAAAAGAAAAAGCTGCCGTTTTAAGCTAGATACTGTAGCAACTTTGGTATCCATGGAAACAATACCTGAGGCAATTTCAATGGTGGAGCCAATGGCGGATAGGGATTCACCTTTAGTGTGTGTGTGGAGCAGTTACTACTAAGCCCTTTCGATTACTTTAGTTAAATTCCTGCATAGCTCAAAGCCCTTTTGAGACCCTTTTTTTTTGGTCTGCAGCAAGCAACCTCCAAATATGTTGCAGCAATCACGACAGACAACACAAGCCCTGCTCTTTCATGCCTGGCTGATTTAATTCGTGACTCAGGTAAGAGTAGCCCTGGACTTGAAGCTACTTGCTGCCCGAGGACAAAACCGTCGCCAGATGGTCATTGCGTGTCTACCTTGATGTTCTCGATAGGTTTCCTTTCTCTTCGCATCAGTTCAGCATAGGGTTCCGGGAAGACCGAGTTCAACGGTACTCTGCTGCCGCCGAGCGGCGCGTGCGCTGCGCTCGGGAGCCCGAGAGCGTGGTGACATTTTCGTCTCTGCTTTTTGGAGGCATGTGTCTCAAAATTTGATGTAATATTCCCATATTTATCGTCTTAAATTAAAGTTGCTTCGAAACCTTCTATTGTGTAAATTACTGTAAAAACAAAAAAAACAAAGTGTTGTTACAACCTACCAACTGTAACTGTATTGCTTATCACTGGAGTGGATTGTAACAGACAGAAAATGTGGATATATAAAATACTGTGCATTAACTTAATAAAAAACAAAACAAATAATTAATGATTAAATTAAATAAATGATTAGAATGTCAAAGTACCTTGAATGCAATGTAAATTGATTTGGATAAAAGCATCTGCCAAATAAATGTATAAATGTAAAAAAATAATAAGAAGAATAAAAAAATTAAAATGTAAATGTTCTGTATATTATAATATTAATAAAGAATATTAGACAATTTTTTCTACTGTAACACCTAGTAAAGAATATATTTTAAATGTTCTGATATTTAATGCTAAAACTTAACGTACATATTAAAATAAAAATTAATAAATATATAGTAATAATAACCACCATTCTGTCACCTCAGAAGGGTGCAGTGAAGTATGATAGTGACCCTGTAGTTCACTTTTAATTAGTGAAACTGATGGTCTTGCAAATTAGCCCAAGCACAGCGCTATTCAGTCTCCCCTACAAAGCAGCATTTGTCATCATGGAGAAACATTTTTTTTTTGTGTAAATTTCTCACAGTCGGTTTCCTGACACTGAGTCATTTTAGAAGGTGCTGCTTTTTTAAAAATGCTTATTTTGTGTTAAAAAATATATGTTTGTAGAAGAAACCTTTAGGTCAAAACCACTGTTAGTAGTTTGTTCTGTTTTCGAAAGGATTAAAATACTTTTGTGTTCTAACATCATACTCAGAATACACAATGAGAAAGAACTGAATGCATTCAAAGCCGACAGTGATGAATCTAACTGCAAGGATAGAACGTATCATAATATGTTTTACAAAAGAAAAGCTTAATTAACATATTCATTGCCATCAAAGCACAATGAGATGGATATAAAAATGCAACAGTCGTATTCTATCCACACGTCTATTCATTCAAAGTATATGCCTTTCATTTTTAATATTTAATCAAAAACACTTTTGAGAGTCCTCGTGCCTATGAAAGCAAAAGAAGCCTATACAATGTACAACGGTTGACTTTTTAAACACTGTTCGCTTTTATTTTTTAAAACTGTCTATGCAATAACAGCAACAAATTCTGAATAAATGAAAGATATACAGACAGAGACATGTAGGTGTGAATAAACATTCTGAATGAATCCTGTAACAGGTCGTGACTTCTCCGAGTTCTTTTCTAAGACACTTCAAATTACGTTCCCATACTTTCCGAATAGTCTGCCATTTAAATGTTACCTCAAATACCACTTCATATCGCCTTTAATCCTCTACAGTTAAAAAAGAAGAAGTCTGTCAGAATTGTATTGACATTCAGTCATTCGGGTTCTTTCGGAGCCTAGTGCAGTACTTATCAAAGGCCTCAGTATGGATGGTTTCATGGGTTGAATTAATTCCCGAGCACATCCCGGGAGCATCCAAAGAGGGAAGACGAGGTATAATCGCTGTAATCTTTGAACTACTAACAGATCTCACAGCTAATTTGCTGCATTTCAGTTCTCTAATGCAATATATTTCTGTAACTTTCACCTTGGGTTTTGTGCCAGAACATATTTACACACTTAAGGCACAGCAACTAAGGATGAGTAAATTATTTTTGGGTGAACTCTTTCTTCAAAACAGTGAGTCCCAACCCTGTTCCTGGAGGCCCCCCAAAAGTTTGGTTGGCTCCTTAATCAAACACAACTGATTCAACTCATCAACTCATTGGTAGAGGCACTTAAAAATGGATGAGTCATAACATAAGGATCCCAAATGTACTCTTGGCGAAGTTCAGAAATTGGGTTACAATGTGTTCCTAATTTTCACGTTCATTAACACTGTTTTCAATCAATCAACATACTTGGATGCAAGTCAAAAGGAGGGAAGCTTATCCCCCCCCCCCCCCCCCCCCCATAGGAGGGCATAGACTAAACTAACTAAAGTTGACTTAAAGAGCAAATGCATTAAGAGCTGATTGTATTTCTTGAGTGGAACATTGACTTTCTGTATTCATCTGACACCCACTAAAAGTGCACCGATATTTCAACCACGTCCTTTTCTACAAGGTTTCTTATCTTAGCCAGATAGTTAAGAAGAAGGTCTGGGTCTCTAACGTCAGAGAGCTATTAGATCGCAGTTGAATGTGTACATTGGCAGAAAGAACAGCTCACACTTTGAAGATGGGCAGGCATTTAATTCAACCTACCATTAGTTACATACAAAGCCATTATACAGAAAGATGGGCCAACAATAAAAGAAACTGTCAAATTCATCAAATATATAAATGAAGTGATTCTGTTAGTGTTGACAGCATAATGAAAAATAATGAGTTCAAGCCATTACTAACTCCTTGACATCGTCAGCATGTTTATTTTAAACCAAAAAAATTGAATTCCACAGACAAATGATTGTCAAGACTTAATATCTCATATGCATTATCCCTTTTTAAAGGGGGAATTTTGAATAAATGTGCAAAATATTGCATTTTCCCTTGGCACAATACACTCTTGATAGCATTGCATTTTTATATAAATCTGTCACAGGCCATCACCCGAAGTAGCAAACCCAGTATAATAACTCTAACATTAAATATTAAATCTAAAACCAATAACCCAACTAATTTATTATGATTAAATATATTATAGGCTATCCACCTTATTTTTCAATGCAGAAGTAATGTGTTTTCTGTGAATGTGCGAGACTTCTGATTTATTAGAATATATCAAAGTGCTGCAAACTGTAAGACTGTAATTAATTGTAATGCTTATAATTAAGACAGTACACTAAAACATATTGTTCTGGTGCTCCCTCTTATACATTAAAAATAAGGTGAATAGATGATGCACTCTCAGCGCACTCCTACAAAACACACGAATGCAATAAACATAGCAGCGTCTGCAAAGCATCAAGAGTTAAATTACCTCATGTTTCAAAGCATAACATTACAATGATAATGTAAGTAAACAACTTATAGAGCTCTACTTCCACAACCTGACTTTTGCAGATTCATTTTGCCGTTAATACTGTTGACATAGAACTGCATAAATCCAAGTCTGAGGACGTGAACAGTTTCAGGCTGCCATCTCATAATTACATTTATGACATGGTGTGAAAGCAACAAAAGCTCATTGTTTTGGTTCAGGAGTAACTGTAAAAGGCTGGTGTCTACAACTCTTCATAGCCTCATGAAGTACACCGATGATGTGTGATGTCTGTGTGAGCAATACAGTAATCCCTCGCCACTTTGCGGTTCAAGTTTCGCAGCCTCAGTGCATCGCAGATTTTTCCAAAATATTAATCGAAAATAAAAATTCAAAAATACCGCCATATCGGCAGCCGTATTGCAGAAAGCAGCTTTGCTTCATCGTGAGATCGACAAATGAGAGCACGAGTGGAATGGGAGCCTCTTCGCCTCTCTCAGAAGCAAATGTTGACGATCCAGACGATCTTCCTGAAATTATTTAAAGGCCTCATTATACCAGTGCAGTAACACCATCATCATCATCATCATCACATTCATCGAACTGGACAGGTCTGTCATCGTCGTCATTACTGGAGTCAAGTCTCAAGATACTACTGTCATGGATGAGTGTAGAGCACCATAATATGTATCGTATGAGAGAGAGAGTTTTATAGTTAAATAGATTTAATTAAAATATATATAAAGTATAATATTTTAAACATTCTGGTACCCACACACACATATACGGAAATTCCTACTTTGCGGATCGCAGGGTGTTCCAGTCCCCATTAACCACAATAAACGAGGGATCACATATGTTGACGGTAGGACCAAATGCAATGATTGGACAAAACATTTTTGGTCCTGTGACTTCCAAAGAAGATATACGTAGAAGTTTAAATATTTAGACTAATTCTATTATTGATTGTTATCAGGAAGTAAAGAGTTTTAACCAGTATAACAACAAGTGTTCATAAAACAAATTGCATATACCCTACCTTTAATTAAGAGAAGACTAAAACCGATGAGCTCTGATGAGGGTCGTAATTGTACTGGTTGAACTAAATCAGCTGATTTCTTAGCTTCTTGTGACAAGACAGGGATAGCCGCAGTAACGGGTAAACAGTCTCTCATGCTCCTCAAGGCTGCAATTATTCAATCAAAACCCCAGTAAAACATATGTAAATAATATTAACATTTGAAGTAACTGTTTTCCATTTGAATATGCAGTTTATTCCTATGTTGGCAATGCTGGATTGTATTGACTCCAGTCATTCTAATGGGTTGATTTGGAAACATTCCTTATTAGCCTGTTATCAATGCTGAAAACTATTTTGTGGTTTAATATTTTTGTGGAAATCTTGATACATTATTTTCAGAGTTCTTTGATGAACAGGAAATGTATAATTATAATATAATTTATTCAAAATAGAAATCTTTTTTAACATTATTCATGTCTTAACTGTCACTTTTGATCAGTTTAATACATTTGAATAAAATCGTTCTCATTACTGTAGTTCGTTTACCAAGAAAATCCTGTCCAGGCATAATTTTTTTCTATCATTTTTCTTTTTTAATGTTTTAAATTATCATTAAAAGCCGCATAAATCAAGGGAGTATTTCACTAGTTTCACTCTAGCCTGAGTTGAGAGTCAGATGAAGGTGAAACTCGTGAAATTGTAAGCAAGATCCTCCATGTCGAAGTGTTGCTTTTGACACCACTGAGCACAGATAAAGCATCTACTAATCTATAATGGAATATTTGCGATTTATAAGTTGCTTACACTAATAATTTTTAGAAAACACAGCTACTTTTGAATGGCTGTCAATGGAGAAGGGTTATTTTTGCCCCCAGAAAGGTGTAATTATGACATCCCTCCACAGGGTTATTAGACAAACCTTGAACCTCTTGCATAGATCGATAAAGATGTATTTGTATTTGTCATGAGACATATTGGACTTTGTAGAGGCTTGTTACCAGCCACTCTATTCACCCTATTTATGGGAAAACATAACTCAGATTAAGTAACATTTATTAAGCACGTGAAATAGTCAGATAAATACCATATAGGGAAAGAAATTAAGATCTTGTGTTTTGGCAAACATCCACAATGTCATAATGCTGGATTCAGAATTAGCTGTATGTGACTGGTACCACAAGTCATTGTTTTTCTGGGAGAATAAAAAACATAGTCTATTATTTAACTTTATTACGAAAATAGAATTTCAGACACTCCAGGCTTGTGACCATCATGTGGAGCAAATACTTTCCAGAATAAAAAACATCTGCCATGAGTTTCAAACACTTGCCAAACTTCACCACTCGTTAAATACCCATATATTTCCACAAACCCAAAATATTCATTCAAAAAATGGAAAGTAACCATGCACAACCCCTCTCGTCATAGTTCCAACCATTGCCTGTTGTGGGACTGCAATCCACACAGTGAAGAAAAAGCACTAGCGGAAACATTCAGAACTGATTTAAGAAACGTTTATATATTTGAAGCAGAAGAACCCTCAGTCCTCTCACACACATTCATAAAGACAAAACTGGGGAGACCTGAGTGACATGAAAAAAATACAAGAAAAAAATGTAAGTGAGATGGGAAGAGGCAGGAATGGGATGGAGGGAGGGGAAAAAGTTGTAGGAATGCTGTTTTTATTTTTTTATTGACTGAGGGCTGGACCTTCAGAAGCACATATAGGGCCTGAGCTCAGTAAAAGTTGTACAGATTCACTTATTCAGTGGCAGTCTGCCCTCATCATTAAAACACCCTATAATCATCATCTTTAGACATTATGGGAATACAGAAAGTACTTCTGGAAAAGATGGCTCGGACCTTGCAGGTTCGGAACCTGCTGATGCGACAGGCACTGGCAGAATGCCTTGGTACCCTCATTCTAGTGGTGAGACACTTTTGTTGTTTTTGCCATTGAAGAGACATTGATTTCAGCTATGATGAAAAAACATGCGGTCAGTTTTTTGATTGTCAAAGATTGATTTATTGTCTTTTTTTGATGAGAATGTGGAATCCATATGCTTTCATCTGGTAAAGAGCCTGAAATTTCAATTTAGCTACACCTGAAGGGAGATTTACTTCTTTATCATTTGCCAGCTGAGTCCCTCATTTTGCAAATAATTTGCCGAGAGAAGTTTTGTGTTCTTTTTTGCAGACCCTTTTTACCCGTAAGTATTTTTATACTTTATGCTTACACTTTGTACTTGTACTTTTAATAAGAACATGTTTTTTCTCAGCTCTGAGAAAATAAGTTTTGAAGAAAGTAACTTTTTGTAGCAATATGTCTACTTTACGGAACAGACTGTGAAAATTGAATGGCCAATTAATTGCTTTAGACAAGCTTAAGGCCATTTCAGATCCTGGGCCCCAGTGTTCAGAAAGTTTCATCTGAATCAGAATTATCTAAAGAACTTACCTAACTTACCTATTTTTTTCAAAGCAAACTAAGAGTGGATCCAGGTACAGACTTTTTCAGATTACCAAATTTGGATTACCGGTGCTCCAAATGGCCGTTATCTATGTAAAGAACAACATGTAGATAAGTCAGTGTTTTACCTGAAGAGAAAGAAAGCAACAAACATTTCCTTTAAACGATTCGATTTTACATATTTGCTAACAGTTTGCACCAGTGCAGCAATATTTCTCCAGCTTCAGCAAAATATATTGATCCAAGAACGCGTCAAACTCTGTGAAATCAGGACTTCTACAAAAGTTTTTGCTACCGAGACAGAACAATTGAAACATTCATATGAGTTGTCCTGGAATTTGTTACATATTTCAATTCACCATCTGATGAAACATCTTGTATTGTTGTATTTTTGTAAAGTACAACACAATTAACAGGTAAGCAAAAGGAACCAGAGTTGAACACAACAGAGTCGACAATCCAGAAGTCAAGACAGCCCATATCTGGAATAAATTTGACACACCACAGAGGGATCACAGGTTAAATCACATAATAATAATAATAATAATAATAATAATAATAATAATAATAATACATTTTATTTGTAATGCACTTTACATTTGTACAATCTCAAAGTGCTACAGAGCATCTAAGGTATACTTAAAATCAAAGTAATTCAATAAAAGATAAAAAAAAATCTCATCTCATCTCATCATATGTTTTCAATGGAAGCCAAGACTCCAGAGTAGCAATATCTGGAGAAAAAGGGAGCTCCCCACACCCATCTGTTGTTTTCTGATGGTACCCCCCATCACGAGGCTGATCATGCGACTCAATAACGGCTGGCAAACACAGACAGGCTAGAGGGCATTACACAATGGAAGAGAGGGAAAGTACACACACATATACGCACATTATCTATCAAATCCACATGGTGCCTATTACGTTTCGCATTCTTTAAAACGCCAAGGATGTCTAACTCTGCAAAACAAAATATGTCAAACTAAAACCCAAAATCATTCAACAAGATGCTTTATTGAGATTCTAATTAATAGCTTAATTGACTTTGTTAGGTATTTAGCCAAACTTCGCCATCGGAAGTCATGACAAATGTGGTTGATGTGCAGTCACACACAAAAGACAAAATCTGAGCAAATGGTTAATTGGATTTCCATTCTTAATGTCTCTCTTTACAGATGTTTGGCTGTGGTGCTCTCGCCCAGTTGATTCTAAGCGGAGGCTCTCATGGAATGTTTTTGACAGTGAATTTTGCATTTGGGTTTGCCGCTACTCTGGGAATCTTAGTTTGTGGGCAGGTCTCAGGTAATGTTGTTCATAAGCTTCTTACAACTGTCAGATTTTTGTTTTGTTTTTTCTGGGAGAAGACAGGAAATTTCAGAGTTCAGATGTGACATTTCAATGAAGTGAGTCACATACAGCTCAGAACCACATATTAAAAAGTGAAAACTTTCAGCCAAACATTCACCACATGGATTTAAACTAAAATTACAAAACAAAATTACTATATTCTTTTCTACTTTTAGATCATTTTATTTTCAGACATTATTGGGTGGAATCAAGGATTGACTCATGGTTAAAGTTCACTGTGCCTTGAACATTCAGTTCCATTTTTTATGAAAAACCAAGACAATATCAGACAACATTAACTGGCAGTTCTGACATTTTAACATTTCAAACAGAGGAATAATAAAAATAAATGAGTGTTTGGATTATAAGTGAAGTCTTGAAGGAAGGAAGAGGCAAACAGTTCGCAGACATAGATTAAGCCTATAACCCATGGCTTAAAAGGTTATTTATAAAGTTTTTGGACTTAATCAGTAAACAAGACATACAAATGTAAAGTGAGAGTCTATAGCATTGTTCTGTGAAGATCTCATTTCAAATGTATCATAAAATGAACATGCTGAAACCTTTTACTTTACAGGAGGTCACATAAACCCTACTGTGACCTTTGCCCTCTGTTTGTTGGGGAGAGAGCCCTGGAGGAAATTTCCTGTGTACTTCTTATTCCAGACTCTGGGGGCTTTTCTTGGCTCAGGAATCATTTTTGGGATGTATATCGGTGAGTTTCAGCACTGTTAAAGTATTTTGGTGGCCAATAACTCACATTTTTGTCAGTCCACATTCTTGGACTAGCCAACAATGAAACTGCTCAGTTTAGGAGGATTGTGGTTATGAACTGAAGATCTCAAAGAGCTTTTTTCTATCACTTCTGTTCACTTGATGCTTTGCAGATGCCATTTGGGACTTTGGACAAGGTTCTCTAGTTGTTGATGGGGACAATGCAACAGCTGGAATCTTTGCTACCTACCCTTCTAAACACCTTACTTTGCTCAACGGCTTCTTCGATCAGGTAAGACACAAAAATCAGGATTCGCGTCTCAGTGTTTGTCCGCACAATGAAAGCGAATGGGATTCAGTGTTGTTTTGGACCCCCTTGACATTCATTGTACAGACAAAAACAGTTCAGAATATCATCTTTTGTATTACTAAGAAGAAAGTCAGTTTTGGAACAACACAAGGGTCAGTAAATGATGTCAGAGTGTTCACTGAGTGAACTACCCTTGTCTTCAACACAGATAATTGGCACAGCAGCTCTGATCGTGTGTATCCTTGCCATTGTCGACCCTTACAATAACCCCATTCCACGAGGACTGGAGGCCTTTACTGTGGGCTTTGTGGTTCTGGTGATTGGTCTGTCCATGGGTTTTAACTCAGGTTACGCTGTAAACCCAGCAAGAGACTTGGGACCTCGGATCTTCACTGCACTTGCTGGATGGGGCTCAGAGGTCTTCTCGTAAGTCACGTATGCTTTACTCTATGTTCATATCACTATTGAAATCATCTCCAACACTGATATATTTTTCATTCAACTGCAGAGCAAAATCTTACTGGTCCTTCGTCCCCATCTTTGCCCCATTCATTGGTACCGTGTTCGGTGTGATGTTGTATCAGCTGATGGTGGGATTCCATGTGGAAGGTGAAGAAAGAGATAAAAGGGAAGCAGTGGAAAGAGAACAGAAGGATAGACACAATCTCTCTGCTTTTTCTGACAAGGAGACAGCATAAGTCTGGGTCCAAATGGAGTCATTTTCCACAGGTCCGTTTAGCTATTAAATTAAATTCAGCTTTCATGACAATATAGTAGCATTATTGTTAGTTTAGCACATTTTTGACTGGCAAGACCCACATTAAATCATATCTTTTGACAGCTACTGGACAGCTGTGCCCTTGACATCATGATTAGACTCAAACTAATTAATCATTTTTTGTACTGTATGCGCAATTAGTTGATATCTAAACAATTTAACTGAAGAATTGTAATTTGATGATCCTGGTCAGAACCTCATACACTTAAACATAGACTTGCTTGTCATAATTTTCAGTTTAATCACAAAAAAAGGAAAAAAATATGAATATGAATTAATTCATCCAATCTGCTAACAAGTCAGTTGTTGTCACCCGTTCATTTATCTCTAAAGCATCTATCTGCATAATGAATAATTATGAATAAGGGATATGATTTATGAAAATCTTCACCCTTATAAATACTGCATTAAAGTAATGAAAATTCACTACCATTCCCATTTTATTACCAGTGAATATTAATCAGTAATTATGTCATGAGGAATTCAGTTATGTTTACATTTTGGGAATGCATTTCTTTTGCAAGCTTGTTTTATTTTTTGCATTATGTGCCGTTTCTATTCTGGGAAAATGACTATGCATATAATATTTTGTGCTCATTTATATTGTACTCTTTAAAAATAAACTGCATTTTGATGAGGAGTTAAGATTCCAATTGATTTGTAATATTTATGTATTTTAAAAATCATCCACAAACTGCATTTTTAAAATGATCCAGTCATTTAACTGCAGGGGATGCCTTTGATGCCTATTCATAGTTGCTCGGCATCATTCAGTCCAGTAAAACATCAGGATTTCTCAAGGAGAATGAAGGTTCCAATACCATTATAAAACATTGTAGAATAATCCCAATACGTGTCTGGATATACACAGTACAAATTCATGTCTGCTGTAAAACAAATTGAGAAGTGTTTGTTCACAAACAGGCATATATTAACCCTCTGTTCTGTTTTCTTCGGTCTGCAGTAAGAACTGAGTGGGCAGGGTGAAGTGAATGGTCACAAACCACTGCTTGTGGCAATAAACATAATACAAGTAAAACAAAAGAGCTATACTTTAGTTCAAAACTGCAGCCATGATTTATACAAGCTTGAAATAAAATGAATCCCACTGTAAAAAAACAAACCGACTAACTTTAAATATGACTTACTGGTATTATCGGTCATAAAATTGCTGAAATCTAAAACTTATGAAGGTCTTTCAAATGAACTGGATTGAAGTTTCCCCTATTGGGCAAAGAGAAATATATCATAACTTAATACACACTGAAGAAAATCGTTTTTTTAAGCCTGCAGAGGAGGGGATCTGCCATGTCCCTGAATTATATTTAACTGATGAAAAACTAATTGGATCAAAACTTAATTTAAGCATTCAGTATGAGTTATGAAAGTGTTTTTCATATCTGTTGACCTCACTGTTGTAGTGGATGTTGCGATTTAACTTCTGACACAAAATAGGTATATACATTCTTAGGTACATCACGTAAAAGAATGCAAATTGTAAAATCTTATATGCATTGATCACAACTCACTCTCATGTAAATCTGCCGAATGGATAGGAAAGATTGCAGTGGCTGTTTAGCTCAGTGAAGGGGAAAATAGAGAATGAAAATAAGAGATGTGTTTATTGGCATGAGATGGACGGAGATAACCCAGACCATGAATCATAAATCAATGAGCACAGTCGCTTCATAGGTTTGTAGAAAATGAAGGCAGTTGTTAAGAAGAATGTTTGCGGAATTGGGTTTGGGAATTTGGGATGAGATTTGAGGCAAGCTAATCGGGGCTTTTAAAACCATTAAACCAATTTTCTTGTCGTGTTTGGATTTCCGCATGGTTCAGAACAGCCATAGGCTCCATCCACAAATGTACCAAATTCTTGAGGTTTATTCAGATGTGTCAAAGCACAATATAAAATGCATGTAATTGTTCCTCATACCACACATATACATTTCACCACACTTCATAAATAGTAAAAAAAAAAAAATCCACAGTGTGGGAATTTCATAAATACAATTTTGTTTAGAGAAACATTTGTTTTCATCCTTCCATTATATTCTGAAGGCCTACATCAGAACACATGAAACCTCGCTGACTATTATCTTTGAGTTTGAGTGAGGTACCCATTACAACTCTTGTTGCTGCTGATTGCATTACTCGTCCACGTCAAGTACACTAGACAAGAGTCGGTATCATGAAAGGAAACGGAAACAAAATTGCTTGTTATGCCCTCAAGCCAGAAATGGAAAATGACTGACAGTATAAACTGAAATACCTCTACTGAAATAACTCTTTCTCAGATCTGCACTTGTTTCAAATTGAACAGTGCTTGATTGGGTGATGGTAGGTTGGTAAACTACCATTTATTGTTTTTTGCCATTTGATGTACCCCATCCTTCAGCTCAAAATAAAAATTCAAAGAGAGGTGTCTAATATGAGCTTAGTCTGGTGTAATTGTGAATTATTATTAATGCTCAAACTCTGGGGAATCACTCCTGGTTCTTGGCTTATTTAGTTGTACAAGACCAATTTGTTGAAGTCATGATGATACAAAAGTAGCGATAAAGCTTTTCTTGCATATGGATCCTTTCATTTCTGGCAACACTGAGTGAAGTTCTGTAATAGTGCAACAAATATGTTTAGTTTCAATTTACACCAAAAGCAGGGGGGGGGGGGGGGGGGGGGGAAGCATTAGGGTTTCTACGATTTTCCAAAGTACAGTAGTAACTCAAGATACGAAAGGCTCAACTTACGAAAAATCCAAGTTACGAAAGCAAAGACGAAAAGTTTTACTGCGAAAAGTTTTCAAGATATGAAAGGTTTCTGAAAGTCCGAGATTTGCCCCATAACTATTTTGAAACTCGCGCTGCACACCGCCATCTTAGTTATAGTACTCGCCACCATCCTCCTGCTCTCCCATTGGTTCCTGATGCTAGCCAAGCCATGAGATCCTTCTCTCTAATTGGACAGCATCCCTCCCATCATGCATCTTCTATACGTACATGCTGGCGTGCTTTAGCTCAGCCACTCCGCACCCGAAATTTAAAAATTTAAATTTTTTATGTGTTTTCGTAAAGTTAAGTGTACGTATGTACGTACGTTGTCTGCCGTTTGTCCTCCTCCTCTTCTGCCGCCACATTCGGAGATAGCCTCACTCGAAAGGTAAGCTTCGACATTTTACGTTATTTCATTGTTTATAGGTCAATTTAGCTTTATTATGAAATTTAATGGGGTGTTTTTGGAGGGCTTGGAACGGATTAGCCATTTTACATGTAACGTGTTCCAAGATACAAAAAACTCATTATACGTAGGCCGCCTCGGAACGGATTAATTTCGCATTCATTTCAAAGAGGGAAATATGCAAATTTGCCATTGCACACAAGCAGTTTTCTGTTATTTAAATTCAAAGAAACCACAAAGTATAGCAATTTAAAAATAAATTAAAGATAATTCCAAGCTGGTATGATTTTCGTTGTTCCTTGGAACGCAAATAGAGTCTTATGTCCCTCCATTGACAGTTACTCAACTACCACTTTCAAGGCCCAGAAAAGTAATTAAAAATATCATTAAGGTCATCCATTTCAGGGAAAACCCACAGACTGGTAAGTAAGTGTAACGGTATATGTATTAAATGTTCAAAGAGCAAGTCAGAGGGTTGTTGGGAATGGTAAAGGAGAAGGAGAGAGGTGAGCTGACGCATGCAGGTAAGCACACACATTTGCAATCACCGATAGAATGGTGAAACTTTCCTTATCTGAGTTTCAGGTGAAGTAGACAATGACCAGAGAGAAAAGCACGTTGGAGACGAGGATGGAGGATTTCAGGGTAGAGAACTGGAGAATCGTTGGGTAAGAGAGTCGATATAGTGAGTACATCCTGTGTGTGATGGTGAGGTGATGGGTGGCAGTTGGTGCTCATTAACACTCTGATGCCGGTGCTCTGGGTGTAGGTGGAACCTGGTGATTCCGTGACAATCCATGTGAATCCAGTGGTTTAGCCTCAATTTTATGAACCATAATTAACCACTTTAGTTATAAATTACTAATCTCCAAATCAATTTTGCATAACAACGGCTGCTTTTGTGTCAGCACAACACGCATGCTGTTTCACCGGAAAACTGACTGTTGCATTTTAAATAAAAAATTAAACATTCACAATATGAATAGCTCACAATAAGTCATCAACAAGAAAAATAGATAGGAATTTTCCTTTTCAAATAGGTGAATTTTACATCCTCGGGAACTGTTGAAATCGAATCAATCGCATAGTTTTATTTTGTTTATTTATATACTGTTCACTATAAGATACCGCACACTAAAGTCTCAGATTTAAACATTTTATATCACTGAAATAATTACTACCACAAGAGTGTTGATTTTCAAAAGTTTGGCACATATGCAAAGTTGTCATGAAATTCTAGATGGCGCAGGTCTACAGCTCCTAAAAAGAAGTTACAGTATAATAAAAAATACTGATGCGATTGCTTCCCGTCGTCGCTACATTTAGTATGAATCAAAAATAACAAAAGCATATGCATTTTCTGCTTTCTGCAACAGTTCTGCACAATACAAAGACATTTGTCTTTTGCGTAATTACTAGCCATAAACAACCAACTTCAAACATTTTTAATCTACAATACAGTAATACCTCGAGATACAAGCATAATCTGTTCCAGGGCAGAGCTCGTAACTCGAATTGCTCGTATCTAGAATCATGTTTTCCCATCAGAAATAATTGAAAACAAATTAATTCGTTCCAGATCCTTAACAATGGAAGAAAACCTATTTTTTTATTGTTTTTTTTTATTGGTATAGACACACACACACTCACACATAATTATAGTACATGTATACAGAATAATGATTTGTGTGGTATCAAATAAAATGTGGTTTTAATTATACGTTTTTTTCAGACAGGCAGGCGCGGAGGAGGGAGGGGGGGGGGTGTTGCTACGTCGACACTTGATTCTGTATCGTACCTTACATGAACACTAGATAACTTACGTAAACTTAAATGAACATAACTAAACTTAGCTTACGTATTTTTTTGTAACTTTTCTATTTCATATTATTGTTTTGCTTGTTTTCTTCCCTTTTTTCGCCTGACTACCATCACTTTTACTTGCCGCACTTGGCCTTTTAACTAAATACCTATCGGGGAGATTCGTTTCTGTCTACCTTTAAAAATAAGTAAGGTACGCGTCGTCAAAAAGCGCCAAAGCACGACCAGTAGCCAATTTATCAGGGTGTTTTTTTTTATGCTGAGCTCTTGCAACACCTGCGTATCGTCTATAGATCGATCAACTCCTCAGTCAACTGTTCCTCCTGATGCTCCTGATCACTCACGCGGCACCGCGCCCATATTTATCCACAGTTTCATGCTTCATTTCCATGGTCATCATGCGCTTCTTCTTCTCACTACCATCCTTACCACTCACTTTCTTAGAGCTCATCGCTAATTTGAAGAATAATGAACAAAATAGAGAGAAAATCAGCTACTCGCGGGCGATGTGTACAGAAGTCAGTGAAGACTGAAGTGAATGTGCGTCGGCATCAGCGTCAGTACGTGTGCTCGTATCTCGAATATTTACTCGTATCTAGAATCAAAGATCTGCCCGACGGCTTGCTCGTATCTTGGAATACTTGTATGTAGAGACGCTCGTATCTCGAGGTATTACTGTACTTACAACTGACAGAGTTGTAAGTATTGTAGATTAAATGACTCAATCTGCTTGCAATCCTCTATATAGGATTGGTTCCTGCTGTATCAGTAGCCAATGAGCTCACTGCTCAAACTTCAAATACTTTGCTGATGTAATTCAGCACACTTTCAGAAACTCTCCACCTGTATAGATATATACAGGTAGTTCATGTATGATATATTGTACAGAAGCAGCATATCTTACTTGCTCACAGAAGCGTATTGTCTATGTATTGACAGTAGCAAGTCCATACTTGCTCTGCGGCAACATCCACAAAAACCAACAGCAGCATCTAGCCCAGCAAGACCAAACAAATCAAAATCGTCATATACGTTTCCATTCCAAACACTTCAAGAGGTGACACGACAGAATTTATTTTTTTATTTTTTGTGCAAATATTGCCCCATGTTGGGGATATAAGGAATGTTATGAAGGAACATGAACACAATTACTGACACAACAATAGTTTGAGTAAAATCCAGGAACATTCTGATCATATTAGAAAATATCACTGTCTCTCATGCACACAGTGTCTTCACCACCCCCATTTGTCAGAACAGTTTCTATTCTTTCGCCACAAACAGCTGTGGTGAAAAAAAAAATCTCTCAGAGAATTGAACTAAATGTCGGTGGTGACATAAATTGTCAACGAGAAACTGCTTCTCTGGTCCCCACCCACTGCTCAAACTTCAGAGAGGCGCTTGACATTTGGAATTCCTAAACGACATGGCCTTTCAGCGACGTGGAATCCCAAACAGATCTGATGTCAATCAAACTCACAGCACCCTAAGCAATGGCAACAATGGCATTCTGAAAGTGAATATGCCTACTGAGAAGGCATGGATGTAGCTGCCAGTAAGACATACATTAAAACATAATTGCAAATCAATCCTTGTACATAAATAATAAGGCAATAGATTAAAATTACCAATCATGATTGATTTGAGATTTTTCGGTTCCTTTTTAAAGAAATAATAAATGTAGAGTATAATTAATGTACATTTATCATAATAAATAATAAATGTATGAACCCAAAAATGAACAATTTGTCACCATTTACTCATTGTGTCATTACAAACCCAAATGACACAACTGACTTGTTTAAATGGTATAAATAATTCATTCATGATCTGGTTCAACTCACTGTATGAATGATCGTGTGAAGCAATAACAGGTCACTGAAGTGGAATATATTTATCAGATAATATGGTCTTTTGGTGTCGTATGAATTATGAAGAATTGAAATATAGACCACATTGACCTATGGACTACTTTTATGATATGCTTCATGCTTGAAAGCACCAGTCTCCATTCATTTTTCAAAACTGAAAAAAAAACATTTGAGAGACAGTAATGTTTTAGTTTTTCCAGCAAAAAAGAAGAAAAAGCAAGGGGTTGACAGTGATCTTCAAGAGTAAATATTCATAAATATGTATGCTGAGGCAAATAGGGGTCACATGTCAGTAAACACCATAACACCATATACATATCGCAAAATTAAACATCACAAAATTCCGCTCACCTGTTTAAAATATTATTCTGGAAAAAAACAGAAGCTTGTGTGCTGTTTTTGTATCACAACGATTCAGACATACATGGCCACATGCACAATAAATGCAGAAAGAGGTTATTTAGAAACCACAGAGCGAAACACAAATCAAAATAAAAATATGTTTTATATTTACCAAAACTTTTAAGAGATGTTATAAAGGTGTGAGACAGCTCCTTTCTTCTGCTTGTTTCCTTTTATAATTTTTATTTTCCTTGAGCAAACAGTGACACTATGAGGCCAAAAGAGTGAATAATAATATTAATATTAATATTAATGCTGTAATATTAAGAATGAAAGTTTGCATATAAATTATACATATGAATACCAAATTATTGCATTAATATTTTAGCAAAGATTTTGTTACTGTACAAAATAATTTACACTCTGTTATTTTTTTACGCCAACCTTGGTTTGCACTGTTCTGGTCTTTTACCGCCTGTGGTAAACCACCTACAGGCTACAACATCAGTCCAAGAGTTTTTGGGTCCCGTGTGGGTCCCTGTTTCCTCACCACAGGCCCAAACTATGGTTGATGAGTCAGTGTTTTGATGCTGAGAGACCCAAATAAATCTCTTTCTTTGGCTATCAAGGGAATTCGGGCTAAAGGGGCTTGGCAATTATGCAATTATGCCTCTTTGATTTCCCCTTTGAGTTCTTTTGCTTATGTGTGGAGTTTTGATGTAGTCAGACTTTCTTTGGTTCTTGTGAATAATTCAGTAGCATCACTCTTGAGTTAATACTCTTACGACTGGTTTCACGGAAAGGGCTTAGATTAACTCAGGATTAAACCTTAGTTCATTTAGGACATTTAAGCAAACACATGCCTTAGAAAAAACATTACTGGAGTTGTATATATTGTAATTATTAAATTCAAATGAGTTTTCATACAATAAGTCTAGTGATATGTTGTTTTTTTAATAAAAGTTTTTTCTTTTTTTAAGGGTTACGGGTTCCTATAGGCACACTTTAACATGATAATGCATGTGATGCGGTTCATATGATGCCATTTCCACCATTGCAAAGGTATAACATATTTAGAATGCAATCTTTAAGGATGGTTCTTTGAAAGTCAAAGTGAGAGAATCATCACTGGACCAATTAACCCACAGCCTATCTTTTGCAATAAAGCATTGCTGTGGGGACCAACTCATCTCTCAGCCCAATAATAAATAGCACAAGGCTGAGGTTCTGGGTCTTCTTGCCAAAACACTTCATGTTCTGTTCTGGATCATCCTGCTCATCTTTAATCAGGAAAAGACATCCAGGCGTCTCCCCCGGGTTATTTCACGCACACCAGACCGAGAAGGGTGTCAACTGTTTTCAGGTCTGGGAGTTTGTGAATGAGTTAAATAACTGCCTCATAAAACTTTTTCAATTTAAGTAGCTAGTCATAGAAGCATGTTATCTGGATTATTATACTTTATACATTATCCGTGTCATAGCTTGAATTAATCAAAGTGAATTAATTTTTGCAAAGCAAATCCTATATTAGACATATTAATTAACACAAATTTCAAAGGTTGAGACACTGGTTTTCTATTTCTTTCTTTCTTTTTCTTATGTTGCACTGACACCTAACGGCAAAACACAAAAGCACAGGTTTTTATCCAAATTACTTCCAATAGTTCACATTTTAATACTATCGTATTTTGTAGTACCAATTAGGTAAGCAAATAAACACAATGAAAACACACTGTGGCAACGTTCTTTTCTTTCTTTTTTTACCAATAACAATGTGGCAACTTGCGTTGACTTGACATTTATGATGTGTGTTCAGTTTATACCAGAGACCTCAGACAGTTATATTCTCCTCTTTCTGGTGCACATGCTTTGTGTGGACTAAGCATGGACAACAGAATGCAAAGACTAAGCCAACTTCTCTCCTTTTTATCTGCTTTCAGTTGTGATATTTCTATTGTTCAGACCTTTTACTTGCACCAGGTGAGTTTAAAGGAGCATCACATGCTTGAAACAATCTTATTTATCCACAATTTTGAAAGGGTGCCAGCAATTTTGCCCAGCCCATTTTTGGAGTTTTGTGTGAAATTAAGTCAAATGTGCTTTTTTTCTCCTTTTTTGTTTTGTTCTAATACACACAAAGGGAATAAACATGTGTATAGCAAAATGTGTGTTAATGCAATACGTTTCTGTGAGCAATACTTGACTTTCTGGAAAAATGTCAAGGGTGCTAACAATTCCGCACACGACTCTGTGTGTGTGTGCGCGCGTGTGTGAATAGCGCGTATATAAATGTATATAGATATACAAATAGATGGCGCTGTTGTGCTTTCGCCTTGTTGAAGTCTGTTGCCAGGTGTTCATTTTATAAGCGAATTTATGGCCCTTTTTTTATAGCGTTGCTTATTGTTCTTGCGCGATCTGGCAACATTGAGTTTCTGGCCTTACGAGTCAACATCAGCTTCCTGAGCTCTGTTTCAAACACGCAGCTGGACAAAATGGTACGTCTGTACTTATCAGAATAGGTTTCATTATTATAAGATGCCCGTACTTGTTTGGTTTCCTTTTAAAATCCATACGTCTGAGTAGATATTTAATCCGATTTCCCCAAAAGCTGGTATTTTATCGCTGTAGGGTCACATGACAGCAGCGAGCTAACGCTGCCTGTCGGATTCAACCCATGTTCTTTTAAATTGCTTAAATCAATGACACGCGAAGAATATTCTTTGCTATGTAAACTAATTGTGAGCTTCAGTGATATCGTAAATATTTAGTATAGTGAGTTAATGTTGAGTACAGTAACAGAATGCTAGCCTACAGAGGCTAACATAAAACTGTTCTTCTTATACAATATATATTGTAAGATTGACGTATTGTTTTTCATTTTAAAGTGTTACGCAGACGTATATATCGTTCCTAAGCGGTTTTGCTGAAAATAGTGCTTTCATATCGAACTGTTGTGAAGAATCAGTCTGAGTGTTGAAGTGAATTATGAAACAAATAGTTAATTTGAGTGTTTGATGCGAGACTGTATCCTTATGGGAAGGGTCAGCTGCTCTCACCCCATACTAACCTTCTCCTGCAAGTTCCCTCCATCCACCAACCACAATCAACTAACATTCAATCTAATTTATGTTGAGTTTCAGTTTTTCTTCTGTCTCACACCATCTTTAATCTTTTGTATGTTGTTGTTTTTTGTCATGATCATGCATCCACATCCCCTTCCTCAAACCCTTCCTCACCCACTGTTCCCCTTCCTGACATCTCCATGGTATTCAGGCTGGTCACAGAGTAAGTGCCACTCCAGACCTCTGGTTTTCTGAGTTTTAGACTAGTGTTGCTACTGCTGCTTCTTCCTCTGGGCTGCTGGGTTTCTGTTTAGACTGCTCTGGGTTTACAATGTTTTTTTTATTCTTTCTGCCAGGAAGCTTTTTAAATCAAATTCATTTGTCACTGATCATAAAGTTACTAAAAATCTAATTATCAGTTTGCAGAATGATTGAAAATTACAGTTACTTCTCTACCTAGTCATGTCAAACATAGATCATCCAGTTTCTAAGCGTTGCAGAAATGCATTTTGTTGTTAATATTTTATGATTATTATGTATATTTTAAACACAGGCTAGACAGGGTCTGATATACCAGTCTCATGAGAACAATGCGTTTTGTTTGGAATGGGATACTTGAGAAGTATTTTTTTAATTATTATTTAAAGTACGTGAAACAGGATGCAACAATCTGAAGTGTACTATTGCTTTGTGTCATTTATTTTTAGTTTTTTCAGTTATCATATTAGAAATTAAACCGTCAGTTTGCATCATAATCCAGTTTTGTGTTCTGATCTCTTTGGGCAGTTCGATCAAATAATGAAAGATTGCGACGGCATACAGAAAATTTGCATTCTGCACATCATAAAGCTACATATAGAAATAGTAAGGCTGCATCCAAAATCACATATTTTTTGGAATAACTACCTTATTTAAAATTATGTAATATGAATGTGTGAATTTAATCCGCACTATGTTTTCACTGTCATGTGACATACCAGTTTCAGTTGTGCCACTTCCCTAATATTCACAAAACATTTCCCTTGGCTTCATGGGATAGTCAAGTCTCCACTGCATGCACACTTCAAAATCTTGCTGGGAGTAATAAGTCATCCAGGTCCTTTTCACCTGCTGTTTTATGAGTACATACTTTGAATTCGGACATTTTCACATACTGTTTTTCGGCCACTATATAGTTGGGAAATATGAGATTTGGATGCAGCCATAGTGTAGGATGCTAGTGTGCAATTTCACAATTTTTGTCCTGCAACAGAACTGATTCTACCAGACATTTTTATTTAGGCTTGTTTATGAGCGTTTGATTTAGGTTCAACAAAGCTAACAGTTTTAGAAGCGGCTCTCTTGCTCAGCTTTGACTTGATTGTTGTCTGAAGAAAATGTACTTTCATTTTTGAATGATTACATAATGCTAATGCTTCCAAAGGCAAAAGATTATTTCCCAAAATATTTAAATAAAGATTTTATTCAGACAGCATTGCACTTTTTGTGACTCCACTTTTCCTTCACTCTGAGTGTCCAACAACTAACGTTTGAACGCTAACAAGATGTATTTCGCCATTAGCTAGTGCTCGTGTTAGGTGATCTGCACATTCCCCACCGATGCAACACCCTGCCTCCAAAATTCAAAAAGTTGCTGGTGCCCGGCAAGATTCAGCATATCCTCTGCACGGGTAACCTCTGTACAAAGGAGAGCTATGACTACCTGAAAACACTCGCTGGAGACGTGCACATTGTCAGAGGAGACTTTGATGAGGTTGACTTTTATTACCTATTTCTGTTTTTCATAGTTGCTTCTGCACTCTTTTAACCATCCACATTTCTTGTTTCTAAATGACAGAACTTGAATTACCCAGAGCAGAAGGTGGTGACAGTGGGGCAGTTTAAAATCGGTCTGATTCACGGACACCAAGTGATCCCGTGGGGTGACATGGCGAGCTTGGCGCTGCTTCAGAGGCAGCTGGATGTGGATATTCTCATTTCTGGTCACACACACAAATTTGAGGCTTTTGAGAATGAGAACAAATTTTACATAAACCCCGGATCAGCCACAGGGGCCTATAGCGCACTGGAAAGGTATAACATTTACTTTGATCTTCTGCACGTCACGTTTAATCAAACATATGCAATGTTGCATGGATGATTTGTGATTAAATTGTCTCTTCGCAGCAACATCACACCATCATTTGTTTTGATGGACATTCAAGCATCTACGGTGGTTACGTATGTCTATCAGCTCATCGGAGATGACGTCAAAGTCGAGAGAATCGAATACAAAAAGTCGTAAAGAACGATGATGCTGTGAGCTGCCTTCTTTCAGGATGCTAATCTTGTCATTCCCTCTCACCTGAACGTCACCATCGTACCAATGCTGTATCATAACAATACACTATATTTCAATGTAATATATAATACTGTTTATATATCATCAGAAGGTCATCATTTGTGGTTTCAGCAGATGGTTGAGAATGCAATAATGCTGCATTATTTGCATAATGTTAGTGTGAATTAGTCTTATAAATATCTTATGTCCCCTATTCATTTTTCAATTGCTATGTTAAGTCATCTTTCATAAAATAAAATCCCACATCACATGAGCAGTGTAATTATTTTTGAAGAAAACAACTCTTGAAATGTCTAGGATATGATTAAGAATGATTTTGTTAGATATTTTTCATAAATGACAAAAACACAGATTGATGTGTGTTAGGTAAGAAATAGATTAAGAAGGTCTTCATCGTCGTCTTCAGATTCGTTGAAAGACAGGCCACTCATGTGTCCAGCAAGATAAGAATCGGTTTCATTCACCTCCCATTCAAAGTCCGCTCCCCATGGCCGTGATTCTGGAGATTTAGGTCATTTTTGAATAATGTTTAAAATGGGAACATAAAGTCTTCATAATATCAGGATCACAAAGAATTAAAGCACTATTCATAGCAAACCTACCCCGTGAAGAAGCATGTTTTGCAACGGTAGCCCTCCTTTTTCTTGGCTGTACACTGTTCGATTTTGTAAATCCAGAAGTCCCTCTGTGTAGTAGTTAAAAATTAAATTTACAGCTAAGCCTCTCAAATGTTTTGCTGGTGGCATCATATGCTTACCTTTGATGACTGATGATTTTAGGTAAAGTTGATTTCTTCACTTTCTCTGAAGTCGAAGATCTCTTTCCACTTTTTTTTTTCTTGCTCATATATGTAGTTTGAGAGTTTTCCAGTCGTTCTACGTCTGGGGTGTATGTTGACACCTGCAGTTTTACATTAGCATGATGCGTATCCGGCACTAAATATGGAATATAATAAGTTATAATATGTCAAATATTTAATTGTAATAAAAGTTCCAACTAATTACAGGCATAACAGGTCCCATGCTCGTATATGACGTGATTGTTTACCTGCTCTGATACACCGGTGTAATACATTCATATAATGTTGACGTATTAGTTGCCGCATGTGCTCTTTGCTGTAGGCGTCTGCGATACTGTACAGAAAACGCTTCTGTCCGGGTGTCAGACTTGGGTGCTAAAAAGGAGAGAGCTTATTTAAATATGAATTTACTTGGCAGAAGGTTCTTATGGCTGCTGAAACAAATCATTGAAAATTTTATCTTAAGGACATTTTTGTCTTTTTTCAGTTTTGCCTGTGTTAATGCCAACTGCATACAGTTTGGCAGAAATGTGTAGTTTTATTGGAATTTTAAGTTCACCTTCATTTTCTTTTAGAAAGAAGAAAATCTACACAAAATACTTGCATTCAACCTTAAGGACAAAAATGTCCACATTGAAGCTGAAATTTTTAATCAGGACCATTTATCAATAAAAAGATGCAGTCTTTGTTAATAGCCTTTCATTTTGTTGGCAATCTAAAACTTAGATTTAAGGTTTTACAGTTTTTTATAAAATATATATTTTATAGGCTATAAAACATTTAATACATACTTTGCATAAACTATAACTACGTTTTTTAGAAATTATTTTCACTTTAATAATCTGAACATCCGCTATCCTCTATCCTCCTCTTTTTATCCTCTAGTAAGGACCTCAGAATAACATTTTAAAATTGACACACAAGGGATAAGTGCATTTTCAAGGAATACCTGTAAAAATGGAGCAGCAGTCATGGTCTTTGGGATATGAATAGTTTTAATGTCCCGATCTTGTTCTGGTACTTGTCCTGTTGCAGGTCTTTGTATTTTATGTCCAAATACTGAGTTTGTTTTTCCTGAATAGAATTTAACAATTTCAAATAAATATTTATTTACAATTCACACAATGATAGTTAATAAAGGAATAACGCCAAGATAATGGTTTAGTACACATGTCACCCATTTGTCTTCAGAAGACTCAATTGGGTCAGAGACTCTGGTTACTCTGTCAAATTATACAGGTGTAACGTTTCTGTAATTTACACAGATTCAGCTTGCTACTGTAGCCGTACGGAAAAAAACTGTCAGGTTGCTGCATGGGGAGATAAAATGTGTTTCAAGTTTAAATTTGCATTTACTGTACATGCTATTGCAGATGTATGCAGAAACAGAGGTGCTATAAAAATGAAGTGATGTGATTCAGGTATTCAGGTATATTTTAGGATAGTACAGCATGCAAACCAGTGCACTAAATTATATGATATTAAAGCAACATGTTCTTTATTTTATATATATATATACATATATAAACAATACAATATTTGTAAACAAAGAATTATCTGACATTATAATTGTAACTTTCAACTGGGACACTTTGCTTTAAATAGGACTAGGAAAAGTTATTTTTAAATTAACCTGAATTCACATAAAAGCTGTAATTTCTAATGTATTTATGGAACAAACTTACCAGCTTGCACATGGTTGAGACCAGAATGCCTGTCAAGACATAATGTATGTATATATGTAACGACAACACAGAGTAATTTGCATAGTTATGTTATGATAATCTCTGGCTTACCTTAAAGGCAAAAAATACTTTTTGTGGTGCAGACGACTTTTATCGGAGTTGTTTTCGAGGAATTTCACGTGCTTTTTCATGTCGGAGTGTTACCTGAACTGTAGCGTTTACAAGAAGTGTTACAAGACGACCTGTAATCCCATCCGACAACGCGCGCGCCTGCGATTCCAGTGTTTTGACTCTAGCGGGCTTCCGTAGGTGACGAGAAAACAGCATGGCAGCTGAAGAAATTGTAAGTGGAACACACAGCGGAGACTAATAACGTTTTTTTCTGTGAGATAACTGGAAACGACTTAACATCTAGTACTTTTGGAGCTGGAGAATTGACAATGCCTCGATACGCGCAACTAGTGATGGGTCCTGCCGGAAGTGGAAAGGTAATTCCGTTAGGATGACTAGTTGGGCTAATATAGATGATTTCTTAATAATTATGATTTTGTTGTTTTATTGTGCCTATATCTGTGTTGAAGTCAAATCCTAAACACTAGACTGGGCCGCATTGCGCGTGATTATAAGTACAGTGCATGAACCAGTGGTGAATCGTTGCTTTCAATATGGTATAGTGTTATTTAATATTTAATCACAGTTATTTTCTCCTTTTTTCAGAGTACTTACTGTGCCAGAATGATAGAGCATTGCCAGGCCCTCAACAGATCTGTACAGGTGGTGAATCTGGATCCAGCTGCAGAACATTTTGAGTATCCTGTCATGGCAGGTGATACACACACAAATATTTCATATATACATTTTACATTTATGCATTTGGCAGACGCTTTTATCCAAACTTGCATGACTAGCATTGCATTCAAAGTACACATTGACATGCTAATCATTTCTCGCTTTCCCTGGGAATCGAACCTAATATCTTGGTGTTGCAAGCACCACGCTCTACTCTTTGTGCTATAGGAAAGCACTTATCATTTATATAATTTACATCTTATCTTAAAATAGATATTAGAGTGATATAATATTCAAAACACTCAAAGAAAACATTTAGGTAAAGAGCAATTTTACCTAAAATCATCAATCAAACATAAAAGACAATTTGTTTCATAATTAAAACTCACCATTCAAATTTCATAATTAGCCTTGCAATATGCCCAGGCAATGACAAATATGGCAAATACTGTAGAAAAAAAGATTATACAGATTTATACAGAGATTTTATTGACACAATATAAAACAAATATATATATCAACTAGCGTTGCAATTGCTTGTTTTAGCATTTATCATTTGACATTTATGGTAGCTTCAGTACATCATTCAAAATCATTAATTCTTTTCAGGCAGAGAAAGAACTGCATGGCGCTTGTGCTCAATAGTGTCATTTCTGTAATTCATTTGTGTTTAAAGGCATCTGATTTGTTCTGATACCGTCGTTCCCGTATCCAGATATTCGAGAGCTGATCCAGGTAGATGATGTTATGGAGGATGACTCCCTGAGATTCGGCCCTAATGGAGGACTGATCTTCTGTATGGAGTATTTCGCCAACAACTTTGACTGGCTGGAGGAGAGTCTTGGTCATGTGGAGGATGACTACATACTGTTTGACTGCCCTGGTGAGAGATGATGTGCCAGATGTTATGGTGCTGTTGAGGATTGGCATGGAATGGTAAAGAGCATTGTGTCTTCTTGACTGCAGGTCAGATCGAGCTATACACGCATCTGCCTGTTATGAAGCAGCTTGTGGAACAACTGCAGCAGTGGGAGTTCCGCGTGTGTGGCGTCTTCCTGGTTGACTCACAGTTCATGGTCGAGACTTTCAAGGTAATGTTTGTCACACGGCAATGACAAATAATGTTAAAAAAAAAATCTGTCTTATGTTGCTCTATAAAAAATAAATATAAGTCTTACAGTTCTATGAAGTGAAGTGTTTCGGCAAGTATGGGTTGGATTTTTATTGTGATTTAACCTCAATTTAATATTTTTTGTAATTAATTTTCTAGTTTATCTCTGGAGTTATGGCTGCCTTGAGTGCTATGGTGCTGCTAGAAATTCCACAAGTCAACATAATGACCAAAATGGATCTACTCAGTCCAAAGGCTAAGAAGGAAATAGAGAAGTATGTTTTGAGAGATCTTGAAATGAGATCAATCTGTAATTTTTCTGTAATCGTTTTTTTTTTCTTTTTTTTTCCTTCTTTTTCTGTAGTTATTGTTGTATACTCACTTATTGTATTTGTATTATTGTATTCCCTTGTGAAGCAACCTTGGGTTCTTGAAAGGCCCTATATAAAATAAACATATTATTATTATTAATTCACATTTGAACCTACATTTAATTGTCATAACTGTGTGTTTTGTCGTTGTTTTCTTTTATTTGCAGGTATCTAGACCCGGATATGTACTCTGTGATGGAGGACAACTCTGTTGCTTTGAGAAGCAAGAAATTCCGGAAATTAACCAAGGCCATATGTGGTTTGGTAAGTTACAGTTACAAAGAGTCTGACTCGAGTTGTGGCATTGGTAAATAATGGAATATGTAATAATTCAAGTGCATCATCTAGTGCTGAACAATTTTGTAAGGGAAATTCAGATTTAAAAAATGCAATTTAATAAAAAAATAACCGAATGACTTTATAAAATAATAATGATGATTAGAAATAAAATATATAATTTAATAATATAGAATAGAATATATAATTCTAATAATTTTATTTTACGGAACATCTGTAAAAACATAATACTAATTTATTCCTTATTATCTATTCATTTCTTCAATTTCAGTATGACTAAAAAGATAATTATCATTAAAAATCTTAAATATATGCATTTTAATAATAATACTTGTATACAAATTAAGAATTTAATAATAATAATTTTTCAATTACAGCTAAATTTTTAAATAATTTTCATTTTAAATTTTCACAAATTTTAAAAGTTTGATTATTGCATGGCCATCTCACGATTTATATTTTATTTAGATTAATTGTTCAGCCTTGGCATCATCTTCACACAGATATTATCTGGTGATAAAAGTCTTACAAACATTCTTTATTAAGTTGTGGAAACGGCACTGTTTTCTTTAGATTGATGATTACAGTATGGTTCGATTCCTGCCCTTCGATCGCACTGATGAGGAAGGCATCAACATTGTCCTGCAGCACATTGATTTCTCCATACAGTATGGTGAAGACCTGGAGTTTAAAGAACCCAAGGTTTGTTCATAAGGCTACTGACATATGCTATGAACTTATGTTTCAACTCTACTTTTATAAAATCTGTTTATTGTAATAATAAAATAAAGATAAATTATTGTTTTAGATCAAATTTAAACCTTAAACTAATCTTTTTTTGGTTTGTTTGTTTCTTTTTTTTTCTCTAGGAATTTGACGAGGAACCCAGTAATACAAATTTTGATGAGTTCTTCCAAGACACAGCAGATTCTTGAAGACATTTAGATGTTCCACTAATTAAGACTTCCATTTATTTAAACAATATTTTGTCATGTTCATAATATCACTGATTGGATGTCTCAATCTTCCTAGCAGAGTTTTATAAAATGTAATCAGTTTTTTAGAATTGTCTATTTATTTTTGCAATAAAAATATTGAAATGACAATGTGGGTTTTTATTTTTAACAAATCGTTACATAAAAAAAAGAATCATTCCATATGTCTTAACACGTCACAACCTTAAGGAAACCTTAAGGAAGACATCACATCCTATGCAGAAGAGTGGTTTAGCATTATGGGTTATTCAATAGTGGGATGTTGAACTTTTATATTTGGCCATCCAGTTTTGGTTCATCCTTGTTAAAATCTAATGTTGTTTGGGTAAGCAGCTCGTTAGGTTTTGACTTCTTGAAATGGCTTGGGCATCTTTTAATGTCACACGCAACCTTTTCGAATATTTAAAATGAAATGAAAGAAATATGTTGGGAAACAAGTGAAGCAGCAACGCTGGGGTTGTCCGGCGCCCCCTGGTGGTTTTGTCGCGGCGCTGCACCGGACACTTCCTGTATCGGTATAGGGTGGGACAGCGGAAGCGGAGGCTTGCAGCTCAGACATACTCATTTTTGCCTGCAAGGTTTGGGACATATTGTACCAAAATGCCGGTAAGAAATTTTTAAACATTACAATTTAAACGACGAGCGCAATTGTTTGCTTCACGAGCGGCCGTTGTGTCACGTTTTAGAGCTTGAAAGAACGAAAAATATATTTTAGCATTATTAGCTACAGGGCTAACCTACACATCATCTTACTCCAGCCATTCTTTACAAGTGAAACAGTTTTATTAAGACGTTTTATTATGTTTTGGGTGTTGTGCCTTATTGCTATATATATATATATATATAGCTGGACGTGTCAGAAATGTGTTGCTGAATCAGATTTGTTCGTGATGCAAACAACTGGATTTCCTCATTTGCATTCTCTGGTCATTTTAAAAACAAATTTACTATATTAAAGAATTAACTTGTGTTTTATGTGATCTCCCACTGTTTTCAGGCTTACCACTCAAGCCTGATGGATTCGGACACTAAGCTGGTGGGGAATATGGCGTTATTGCCCCTGAAAACACAGTTTAAGGGTCCTGCTCCTAAAGAAAGTAAGAAAGTTTGCTTGATTTTGGGTTGTACTGTGAGGTCTGAGATTCTTCCTTAAATGGCCATCTTCAGTAAAGCGTATTTGACAAATCAGCTGTTCCTTCCTGTTTCTTTTTATAATCAGCCAAAGACTCAGATATTATAGATGAGGCCATCTACTACTTCAAAGCCAATGTTTTCTTCAAGAACTATGAAATTAAGGTAAGGGCGAATGTCTGAATGTCTTGCGTGCCTTGACATGAATTCATAGCTCTGTCATGACTGAGAGAGAGAAGAATAAAGGTTAGAATAAAGAATAAAGGTCTCATTAAAACTTTCTTTTTTATAAGTATGCATTTATTCATAGTCGTTTTACCTCAAACATTCATATTTAATATCAGATTTTAATTTCTGATTCTTATATGCATTTTAAAATCTGCATGATTTTGGGAAATCAAGAACTGATTAAAATGTCAGTGTGTACCTTGAATCCTTTGGATAAAAGAAAGAAAAGGGTTGTTCTGCACGGAGAAATAGTTGAAAATAAACACTGAATTGAATTTGTTTATAATTGATGAACTTTGCTTCATTGACACTGTTATTGAACTAAATAATGATTCTGTCGGCTTCTGTAGAGCTGCTTTGCTAAAGTTTTATTTGTTTCATAATTGATGCACTTTGCAATATTATCACTGTTAATTTCTTGTTTATTACTGTGAAGTTGCTTTGACACAGTATGTATTGTATAAAGTGGCTTATATGCAGTATATAATTTTAAAAATAAATGTTTTCATTTTGATAGAATGAGGCTGATCGAACTTTGATCTACATCACTCTTTACATCTCTGAATGCCTCAAGAAGCTCCAAAAGGTAACTATTGAAAAATAACATCTATCTATATACACATACACACACACACTATACTGTGCAAAAAACTTAAGTACATTAGTATTTTCACCCCAAGAAAGCGCCTGAATCTTTTGCTGTAGTGTTTCAGTTGGAAATATGATTTTACATTTCCAAACACTCGTTTTTTGCCATTTAATTGTAATAATCCAGTGAGATTTTTGCATGCACAATGACTCTGACAACGGTGCTCCACATGGAGATCTGATCTCACTATCATCGAGTCCATCTGGGATTACATCAGTGCTTCTCAATTATTTTCTGTCACGCCCCCCCTAGGAAGACGTAAACATTTCGCGCGCCCCCCCTCCCCCCATTTTGGAACGGTCGCCTTATGGTTTCCATGGCAACAAGGATGTTGACATGCTTGTCACGTGACATACCGCAGTCACAAAAAAGCGCTGTATAATAGATTAATACATTTATTTAGTTTTTCTTTTTTATTTAAAATAGTCACCAACTTGTTGGCTCAACTTGTTGAAACCTAAAAGAAACCTTATGTGGTTGAAAACACTGAATTGTTGTGATAAATGACAAGCTCTGAGCGCGTCTTTTTTGGATCAGTGCCAGATATCGTGAATTTAGTGGTTGATCACGTGACACATGAACTCCGGTGTGATCGTACACGTCAAAGGATGAGGGGATGGTTATCTGAACTTCATATATTGCTGCTCTTGTTCAGTGCAAGAGAACCTACTCCCTGGCAAAAAAAAAAAAGCATGTACTCCAGGGTCACGCGCGCCCCCCCTGGCATTGCTCCGCGCCCCCCACTATTTGAGAACCACTGGATTACATGAAGAAACAGAACAAACTGAGACAGACTGAATCCAGAGGAACTGTGGCAACATCTCCAAGATATTTTAAGAAACCTTCATGCAAAGCTACAGTACTGTGAAAAGTTTTCGGCACTTATGCAAAAATGTTGTAAAGTAAGAATGCTTTCAAAAAATAATGTCATAAATAGATTTGAGATCAATTTACTTCTATTAGCTGACCAACGTTTGCCTTTAAAACCGTTTTTGTCCTCAGCACAGTTTTCCAGGTAGCTTCAAGTCTGTTTCTTCAAGTATCTTGAAGACGTTCTCCCAGTTCTTCTGGATTTAGTCTTATATCAGTTTTTTGTTTCTTCATGTAATTACAATCACTTGCATACAAAAATCTCACTGGATTATTACAATTAATGGCAAAAATAATGTTTGGAAATGTAAACTGATATTTCTAATGATACATTGTAATGATACACTAATGCACAAGATAGAAATAACTGGCTCGACTATTTTCGGGGGGAAAATACTTATGGGCCTAAGACTTTTGCACATTACTGTATATTTCATGATATAATGTATATTGTGTGTTTCATGGTATAATCCAATTGTGCAGCGATTATTCGTTTGCCAGGTGTAGTTGGTATTCCTCATAGCTAATGCTTCATATGTATCTAACTATAATTTTATAATTGATTTCTAGTGCAGTTCAAGGGGCCAAGGAGAGAAAGAGATGTACACACTGGGAATTACCAATTTTCCCATCCCTGGAGAACCTGGCTTCCCTCTGAATGCAATGTATGCTAAACCCTCCAACAAACAGGAGGACGGTAAGGCCCAGCTAACAACACTTTACTGAGTCGGATTAATTTGCACGTCCCCTGAAACCTTCTTTATGATGAGTTTATTATAAGTGTTATCACCAAATTGATCTAATTACCATCTTTTTCTCCTGTGCAGAAACAATGAGGGCTTACCTGCAGCAAATCCGACAGGAGACGGGACTGAGGTTGTGTGACCGTGTGTTCGACCCTCAGACAGACAAACCAAGCAAGGTGAGGCTTTATTAAATATGAAAAAACAAGTAATTGAAAACATTGACAATTATTTGAATAATAATTAAGCTAATTTTTCTACAAAGTTGTCTTATTGTAATGCAAAAGTTAAAAAAATGAATAGTGAAAAACTAGAATTGTTTTTGGTATTTGTTTTAAAGTTTTTTTTTTTTTTTTTTTTTTGCATTGTGGCATAATTTCCATGACAGTTAAGCACGTTTTTTCCTCTTAAATTGTGTTACTGTAATAGAAAAAAAGTATTAAACATTTTCATGACAATTATACACACAGACAAAATAATATATATATATATATATATATAAATTTATTGGGGGACAATTAAGCATATTTCTTACACAGTTCTAAAAATAAATATATATAAATTAATGTGGCCATCGTGCAAATACGACTGTTATATAAAAAAAAATATATATTAATCAATTAAGATACACCAGAAGTGAATGTTTCAAGTCCATGTTACTTGACTACTTTCTAATCAAGTGATTATAATAATCATTCAACTGTTTGTTCTGCAGTGGTGGGTGTGCTTTGTGAAGAAACAGTTCATGAACAAAAGTCTGTCTGCACCTGGCCAGTAACAAACCACTCAGGTCTTGGTACTTCTGCGTGGAATGTGGATGGATTTTTTTTTTCCTGTAATGTGTTCTCGAGCGTGTTTATTACTCTGCTTCTGTTGGAGATTTTTTACTGATATCAAGCATATTTGATTTACGGCCTGTCAAATAAAAATCTATTGAAGATAAACAGCATCTCTTGTCAGTGAATCAAGACATACTACTAATACACTTGGTGTCAGTGTTATTTTAGTATTTATATTAGTGCTATAATATTTTATTATATCAGTGCTGTCAAACTGATTCATTGCATCTAACATTTCTTACATATAACATTTCCACATTTTCAAAACAGTTGGTCTGAGGATTGACTCAATTCATTTGTATTTTCAAACTTCATACTTTACCTGTAATTAGGGTGCACATTTTTATATAATGTATTTATTTCAAATTCCCTTTTATTTTAGTTGTAGCACGTTTATGTACTCGTCTCTTTTGTATTTCTAGTTTTTCTTGTACTTAATGTACAGTTAGTTGCCAGATTTATTTAATTTATTTCAATAAACAAATTTTATTCTACTGTACTTTAGCTTTTTTCAATTTATATATTTTCAGTAATTGTCATTTTTATTAATTTATTTTATTTCTATTTAGGTTCACATTTGTGTCAATTTAGCTCTCAACTTAAGATTTTCAGTTAGTTGACAAGGCACATTTCTAATTTAGTTTTTCTTCTGATATTTATATTTATGAATGAAAATAACTTTTAATAGGTTTAGTTAACAAGAACAACACTGGTGTGTAGTGAGTTCATCACAATTATTTTATTTATCTGAATGTATCAAATAACAGAAATGATTGCTGCAGAAAGGACATTCATGTAGTGCTCAAATCAATATGCCACCAAGGACCATACAAACGGGAGTAAAGCTGTGGAGTTTCACACCACCGAATCAAATAAAGTGACCAAGACGAGCTGAAAATGTAAAACTTATTGCTTAAATGTTTTCTGTCTTTTGAACAATGATATTACATTTGCATTAGTGCACAACAACAAAAACATATCACTCTTGAGAAGATGTGTTGTCAAGAATCTTATGCACCGTTAGAAGTTATTGAGGTAACTGCTTTTTGCGCGACTGATGAGACAAACAACAGGACAAAGGCAAGACTGAGAATAAAACATACAGACAAACAGTAGATATGTAAGACAAATGCTACATTTTAATGAGCAGTTACATGATGGGGCCTTCGGGAACAAGAGTGAACAGGATACAGTCATAAATGAGTTATAAAACTACATGTGTGTGGGGGAGGAAATGACATCACAAACAAATAACTGATAGAGCTATGGTACAATACATCGTATTTACATACACAAAAAATACAGCTTTTGAGCTTACCATTTATACAAAAAATAGTCTCTGTCTCATGCAAATATGTAACTTTTTGGTTTGTCCAAAAGAGGATTCCAGCTCAAAAACTGAATAGACGTTGAGACGGACTTGACATCACGGAATACAATTTTCCTTTTTAATAGGAGAACAACTTAAGGCAGCAGAGAAAGAGATGGCCCTTTGAGAGACATCTGTGGTATTATTTCTTTTGTTTTCAAGGGAATAGGGCTGTCCCGACACGTTAGTGAGGAGGGAAATCAGCATCGATTCTGACCATCAGCCTCTACTAGTACCATAAATGCACAAAACACGCCAGAATTGCATAAAAGACTGTTCAAAATTGATGGCTCAGTGGCAGATAAAAAAGCGATTCAAAACACAAGTGTCATGCAGTACATTTCATCATAATTAAGATAATAAATAATTCAGACACACTAAAGGGTGGGGGAAGTCAACATTAACAAAATGTGCCATAATTCACTCACTCAGATAAAAAAAATAAAAAATAATAACAACTATCCAACGGTGGGCTTTGCTTGGATATCCCTAACTGGTGCTACCTCACATAACTGGTGAATAAAATTAAGGTGATCCCCTGATTAAGGTTTGTAATTGCCATTTCTAGGGGGGCTGGTTAGAATTCAATTCACGTGATGAAGCGTAGCCGCACGAAAATGTGATCCAACACATCAGTTAAACCTATTAAATTGATATGAGCTTGTAATGGGTTTTAAAATCAATACAGAAATGTAACTGAACTGAAATGTCTGTCTTTGATTTCAAGATATGGAGATGAGAACTGATACATGAACTAACGAATGTAACCGTGATGGTGCATCTAGTCGAAGGCCATCTCTTGGCTTTTCCTCACGCAGCGGGCGACTTTCCTCTTGAACTCACCGTTGGGATCCTCTCTCCATTCTTTCTGCAATCCGAACACAAATGTGAAGGTTTTGGTCATTGCTTCAGAAGAACGAAACATAAATAGGCATTTACTGCTCGTTTTAATTGATTCGTCATTTACTCCCACTCAGGTTGGTCAAAACCAGTGTGAATATCCATTATTAAATGCGTGACAAATTTGTGTTAAAGTCTATTCATTTAGAACATTTTAGAAACCTATAAAAAAAAAACTTAATTTTGGTTTTAAAATAACATTAATTTTTAACACTTTAAAACCAGGTTTCATTAGTTAAACTACCAATCAATACTTCTCCCGCATTTATTAATCTTAGTTTACACTTATTTCAACATTTATTAATTTTTTTCAATCAAAAGTTGCTTTTGTTAACATTAATTCAGCTACCATGTAAAAAAACAGTATGTACAGCTAACATGTACAACTGTATTTTTATTATCCAGATTAATGAATGTAGTAAGAAATGCATTGCTCACTGTTAGTTCATATTAATCTTAAGAAAGTGAGACCTTACTGTAAAGTGTTGTCCATTCACTTTATTACATTGATGACCATATTTAATATTTATTTACTGTATTATTATTTTTTATACAAATTTATCATTTCTGTTTCATGCAGTGGTATACAGAAACAAAGTACAGTATTTCTACTTTGTTACTGTGTTTAAGTTCAAGTATGGTTACTTTGTGTATTTTGCTTTTGGGACACTTTTACTTTAATACATTCCAAAGCATAACATCGTACTTTTTACTCAACTACATTCCATAGAAACAATTGCAGCTGTTCTTAAGCCAACAACTGATCCAGTAAAAAAGAAAAACAAAAAAAGTTTGAAATGTACATCCATCTGATTACTACTGAATTTTAATTAATTGAAATGCCAATTTAGGTCATGACTGTCAGCAATTTGTGTGTCACCGTCTGTAGGAGGTAGGCGATTATAGGTAAAGTAACGCTAATTAATGACCAATCAGTCTAAAATGATATAAAACCAATATGCTTGCATAGCCTCCCTTTACGATGATAACATGTTTTGCCCAAAGTGACGTCTGTACATTATATTTTTATTCTATTTGTAGCCACAGATTTATACTAAATATGATTTCCCCCATTTATAAAATACTATACAGTATAGTATTTTACTTCTACACCTGAATTATCAGTAACAAATTCATATTTTAGTACATTAAAGTTTAATATTTTGATAGTGTAGAATAAGTAATTAAATACATTTAGCTTATTTGCAATATATATATATAAATAAACATATACTTTTAATGGGGTATCTTCGTCCACCACTGGTTTCATCCCAACATTTTTGAGTGAAACTAATATTATATTAATCTGTGTTAAATTACTGCATTATGTATTTTTTCAATGTTTTAGAATGGTGCAATTCTTCAAGTTAATACATTTTCATGAAATTCATGATTTTTTCCCCCTGTACAATAATGTGCACTGAGTAACTGCATTAAAATAAACAGGAATGTTTGTATTAAACAGAAAGTAATTGGGGTCAATTTTGATTCATGGTGACTGCTATTATAAAACATGATTCAGTTATTATCAAAAATCACTAAACTTACAGCTGCATCCACATTGGCTGGTGAGTCACCATTAGGGTCCGCTAACATGGAGATCACACTAATCATGATGGTCTCTACTGTGTGGATGGGCAGCCAACGCTCCTCAGGTTTCTCATAGCCAAATTTGTCCTCTCCTGGCTCATGTAGGATAGAAATGCACACATCTCCATTCTTCGCAACTGGTTAGAGATGAAGAATCATATCAGTGTCAGCCGCTTAAGGAGTTTTCACCAAAACTGACATGCACTCACCATTAGGATGCCAAATCTCCGTAATAAACTTCATCTTAGGAGGTCGAAGCGGGTAATCATGAGGGAAAATGAGATGCGCCTTAAAAAATCCACCTTCACTATTAATCAAAAACAGAAAAAGTGAGTAAACTGTTTTTGATGGAAGACATTTGAGCTTTGCAGGAGACTAGATTAGTCAAATGACCACTCTTACAGCTAAACCTAAGCACCACATGGCTGGTAACAGGATTGTTACTTACAACAATGTGTCTTGAGGGCCGATCACAACAACCTCCCACTGATAGATATCATCGTCATCAA
This sequence comes from Rhodeus uyekii, assembly GCA_037043235.1. Classification (NCBI taxonomy): domain Eukaryota; kingdom Metazoa; phylum Chordata; class Actinopteri; order Cypriniformes; family Acheilognathidae; genus Rhodeus; species Rhodeus uyekii. The sequence continues at coordinate 4,111,423 of JAWRVZ010000031.1, read as the reverse complement.
TCAGACCAGCAGAAAAACCTTCCACTGGGTTTTTGTTGAGCTCTGTAAGATAAAACAAAGATGAAAGATAAATTTCAAAGCATCAGCTCAAAATCATTTTTTAAATTACATATTTATTTATGTGTGTGTATAATATATATATATATATATATATATATATATATATATATATATATATATATATATATATATATATATATATACACATACATATAACATCATATTTTCTGTCACATCTAATGCTAACTTAAAGTTAACCTTTAAGAACACTGATAACACTGCAAAAATAGTAATAGTAATGTTGTGTAATATTAGTAATAGTAATGTTGTGATCAACATGGAACATTACAAATTATTGATTTTAATATTTAGGAATAAAGATGTAAACACTGATCTAAAGTCTAATATGCAAACCAATTGTATTTAATAAGACCAAAACCTAAACGTGTTAATATTGTTTTCTACTTGGCAGGCCAATCATTTGTATACTGCATACTAACACGTGTCAACTAATACCATAATCGACTATAACTTAATTTTTTACCATCTTTTACCATTATTTTAAAATATATAAAATGCTATGTTTACAACTAGGTTGTTTTCTTAAACGCAGGGTATAAACTTTGTGACCAACATGTTTATACCTCACCAACTTATTCAGCTAGCATGCTAACCAAACCTTCTGACCTTATTACTTTACAAGTGGAAACACGAAGCTCATACGCTCTCACACAAACACCGACACCACGGCTTTCGTTACACACCATGTCATTTTGTAAAAAGGTACAGATAACTAGGATAAGAAATAATTAGTATGCCAAAATGTAGATGACTTGTACTATTGACGCTAACAGTTAGCCACCTACCTGCTAGCTGTTTTCGCAGAAGCAGGGCCGATTGCTCAGTCATTTTATTTCAACTAACGGTAACAAAAGAAATATTTTCTCCAAGGACGAGGTAAAGTCACTGAAATCAATGCTGGAAGTCGAAGTTGTTCGACACGCAGCTCTTGGACAGTGTGTATTTGAGATTTACTTCACATGAGCCGGGATCTGATACATGTTACACTGGCTCTCACCTCAAGGCTGCGTGTCACTGTGTATCTGCTTCACTACAGCACTACTAGCCATCCTTTAAGGGTGGTTAAGATGACCAAAAATGCTGACGCTCACAATCGCTATCTATGTAGGGAGCTCAATAGCTTTTGAGACGCAACCAAAGCCAACGGGTCCGAACAAGACACGCTTCTCTTGATAATTCTCATAAATAGACAGCTTCAGTAGAGAATATCACATGTTTTTACTTTAAGAATACAAGCTAGAAACTGACTTTCTCTAATTTATGAATTCTTTGTTGGAGTTCATACGAAGTGTGCTCCCTCTGTGCATTTTCCATTTTGAAAAAAAAAAGTTATTTTAAAGTAGATTTTCGTTACGATTTTAAACATTATAAAATTTGTATTGCACTCAAATAAAATGCTTCTCAAAATAAAAAATATTTTTTTATAGTAATTTCTAAACGTTAAAATGTTTTTGATTTTCTTTTAGGATACCGACTAGGCTAATTATAAGTGAGTTGCAGTATTGATGTTGTTAAGTAAAACTATTAAAAGTCGTTTTTGGTGATTGCAATAAATTAAAAAATAAAAGAGTGATGCGTTGTGCAATTACAAATAAAATACTCTAGATGGCTGTGTCTGCATGAAACTTCTCCTAAAACAGGAGAAACAAGTAAAAATCATTTTGTGGCTGTAATTTAGTTACTAATAAATAATGAAATTATAATATGCGCTTATTCATTTGATCAAATATGTCAAAACCAAGCTTTAACTGCCTTCAGATCCACCTGAATCTGTAAATCTGAGTGCTTTCAAAAAGGCTGGCCCATTCTGTATCTTAAGAGCTTTACAATCCTTCTGACATGCCAGAATCTTACATTTGCTTTTTTACCGAACCATAAAAGGCAAACATTTGGCTTTCAGCCTAGAGAGTGATACCAAACATAGACTGAATATGGGAAAGAGTTGTTAGCAAATACATTCCACATCCGTGAAACTTAAACAAGGGGATGGTTTTCTGAATAAACAACCATGCTCAGGTGACAAAAGGTGGCTTTGTGTACTCTTCCTGGCGTGTTTTCTCAGATGACACACACTTTGAGGAACGGTATACCTCAGATCTGTGTGTCGCACTCCATGGTTACGAGATTTGTCATGTGCCTTATCTTTTGTTGATATGTTTAGCATGCAAATGTCAGCCCACTGTATTACACAGAGAAAAGATGGTACACTGAACACAGTGTAATCCTACGGAAACATCTGACTCTTCTCATGAACTGTGCCTTATTACTGATTCAAACAATCCAACTCATCTTTCGCACCATACAGAAGAAGCCAGCTAAATGCTAATAGCTATCGGTTAAACAACAATTCAGAATTCTAGATCAAACCACCTGTATAATTTCAAGACACTTTTAGGTCATTGGAAACTGATACAGATATAAATCAATAAAGTGCATCTGCAGGTTGGGCCAAACAGCTTGAAACTTCATTGCACAGAATTGAGATGCTGACCGAGTTGTTCTTTCTCTCTCAAGCCTGCTGAAATTAATGTGTCAGTCAAGAGGAGTGTGGTAAATGGGCTATTACTGGCTCAGCTGACCTTTCAGTGAATACAATTACGTTACAAAATGGAACATCTTTTGTTTTATCCCTTATAAAGCTTACTGTGGATCTTATTGTAGAAGTTTATGCCTTATATGTTCACAGTTTGGACTCACAGGTTGTGTTTTAATTGTTAGAGTAACTTGAGCATCCTGGATTCCACAAGCTTTTGGTTTCCTTTATTTTTCTGGTCGTGTCTGATTATGTATAAATATTTTTAATAATTTTAGATTATATTTTATGCCGTGAAATTGTGCATTAGTACAAAAATCCACGATTTAAAAAAACAACTTCACAGTTAACAGTTTAGGCCTGGAAATCACTATGTGATTTCACCCTGTACTGCAGATAATAATTATATTATAACACATTTTTTAATGGCATTGTAACTAGAATAATAGTCTACTAGAATAATACAGAATAAATCAGTACTGATTTGATGTTAAAGTTTTATAATAGTGTCAGTCTGGGAAAGTCACCTTCTGTCAGAAACCTCGAAAGAATAAAAATATGGTGATTGCCTTTTTTGGACAGTTCTGTTTCCATGAGTGAAATCAACTTTCATATAACCATAGAGACATCAGTTTACACTACAGTAATGTTTGTGTGTGTATGTGTGTGTGTGTGTGTGTGTGTTTATCTGGAAACTATTAGTGAATGCTTACTGCAACTTTGTATTCCAGATTGACATTTGACTACGATATCGACTTACAAACAAGCAGCATGGAAAGCGCCATGTCATATCTCCATGACAACCCAGCTTTGGTTAAATGAATTTAGCTGTTACATATCTTTTTATCTGAAGCTGTAGGGTTGCAAAATTGCTGCAGACCCAGGGTCCAAGTTAATCTTATGATGTCGTTTCATGCCTCCTTTTCATTAGTGAGACAGTGTGCAGTGAGTGGCCTTATCTTGTGTGGTCACATATAATTTTCTTTCTCCAAATGATGTCTGGATAATGATGAAGAAAAGTGTACAAAGCCATATATGAAGAAACTGAGTTCATATAAGCTTGCTTTCTACTTTGTAGCTTACACAAGTTAGAAAGATAACAGAAATATTTAAATGTTTGTCCACATGACAATTAATTAGTCATTAGTCACTAAGATCAATTTTTGGCATCAATTTACCCATTCATCTGTTACTCTTTAGTTAAACTACATTAAAGTAGTAAACTACAATAGAAAACTACATTTTCTAACACTCGATGGCTGCTCTGTCAAGTCTTCGTCATCAGTTAGAAACCTAGGTGTGCTCTTTGATATCAATCTTTCATTTGAAAGCCATGTTTCTAGCATCTGTAAAACTGCATTCTTCCATCTTAAAAATATATCTAAATTACGACATAATTACAAATGCGGAAAAGTTAGTTCATGTGTTTATGAGTTCATGGTTAGATTATTGTAATGCTCTACTGGGTGGTTGCCCTGCACGCTTAATAAACAAATTCCAGCTGGTCCAAAATGCTGCAGCTGGAGTTCTTACTAGAACCAGGAAGTATGAGCATATTAACCCAGTTCTGTCAACACTGCATGGGCTTTAATACATTTTAAAATCTTGCTAATTACTTACAAAGCATCAAATGGTTTAGCTCCACAGTACATGAGGGATCTCTTAACACATTACAGTCCTTCACGTCTATTGCGATCCCAAAATTCTGACCGGCTGATAATACCTAGAATATCAAGTTCAACTGCTGGCGGTTGATCCTTTTCCTATTTAGCTCCTAAACTCTGGAACAGTCTTCCTAATACAGGTTGGGAAGCAGACACACTCTGTCAGTTTAAATCTAGACTAAAAACATATCTCTTCAACCTGGCTTACAAATAACACATTATACATACATTTTTAATCCAAATCATGTAAAAAGATTGTTAGGCTACTTAATTTAGGTCAGCCGGAACCAGGAACATTCCCATAACATCTGATGTACTCATTACATTGGAAAAAGAATGGCATCTATGCTTAAATGAGTCTCTGTTTATTCCGAAGTTGCCGTGGTTAGCCGGATCCGGGCCGTGTCCAGATCAGATGAAGGACCTGCACCTGGATACGAGCACAGCACTGCCCTGAAGTGTCTGCAGACACTGTGACTCTACTAGACCCTCCCCTGTGAAGATCATGTCTCCATCTCCAACCAGACCGAACTAGATTTAATATTTGACTTGAATTGTTGTCAATATCATAATCATGCACTGTTTGGCTGTTGGCCAGAAGAGATGGCCCCCCGACTGAGCCTGGTTTCTCCCAAGGTTTTTTCAACCATTCTGTTCTTCATTCATTCCGTCATGTGCTGGAGTTTTGTTTCCTTGCTGCTGTCGCCTCTGGCTTGCTTAGTTGGGAAAACGTAACACTTAATATTCTTCAATTTTATTGATTCGCCTGCTCTTTTAGAGCTGTTGTTGTGACTTTGTTTTTATTGTTTTCCTGTGACCACTGTGAAACAATCTGTATTGTAAAAAGCGCTACATTTAAAAAATGTAAAACAATTCAACAAATATTTTAATTAAATTAGGCCTACATGACCTAACATTTGTCATTTCCAGTGACTTAACGGACTGAAATTAGTAAAATAAAAAAATCATGCTTATTACAAATACAAACACATTAAAAACAGTAACTAATAAAAATTACAAAAACACATCAAACTTACTAAACCATCAGCTAAAATGAAAATGTAAAAATTGAGAATCATACTTTATCATCAATATTCACTGTCGCCACCTACTGGCAAAACACTTACCGGATTGAAGCTTTTTGTTGAGTGAATTAATGTTTTGGTGAGTGAGTGAATCTTTTGGTAAGGGAGTGAATCTTTTTGGTGAGTGAATGAATGCTTTGGTGAGTGAGTGAATCTTTTTGGTGAGTGAATAAATCTTTTTGGTGAGTAAATGAATCTTTTTGTTGAGTGAATGAATCTTTTTGGTGAGTAAATGAATCTTTTTGTTGAGTAAATTAATCTTTTTGGTAAATAAAAGAATCTTTTTGGTGAGTGAGTTAATCTTTTTGGTGAGTGAATGAATCTTTTTCTTTTTTTGTGGTTGTTGAGTGAATTAATGTTTTGGTGAGTGAATGAATTTTTTTGGTGACTGAACGAATCTTTTTGTTGAGTGAATGACTTTTGTTTGTTGAGTGAATTAATCTTTTTGTTGAGTGGATTAATCTTTCTGGTGAGTGAACGAATCTTTTTGTTGAGTGAATTAATCTTTTTTGTTGAGTGAATGAATCTTTATGTGAGTGAATGAATCTTTTGGTGAGTGAATGAATCTTTTTGGTGAGTCCTTGCCTTGCATGAATCAAAACGCCTCTACCATTTCTATTTCGAACATTCTAGGGAAATGTCTTTGCTACACTAACACCCATATTCATCTGGAGTGACGTCGGCCAAAGCAAGGAGGGTCAGCTGATCCACACTGACGTGACGAAGAAAAGTAAAAGGAAGGAGCGGGATTTCCGGAGTCCGCGCAGCCAATGAACGCATTCCACATGCGGACAGCGAGAGCTTTGCATGCGGATCAGGAGAGCGGCGGAGCGGAGACACGCGATTGGTACTGATGGTGCTAGAGCTGCGAACACCGGCTGTGGTTTAAGGGAACGAGCCGAGGATAGATCCGAAATACTAATTTGACGTTATTTATCACATCATAAGGACACTAGGACTCCCAGCAGGCAACGAAAAAAAAATCAAGATCAAGAACAACCAGCGAGTTTACTATGTCTGTTGCGTAATTTTTGGTTGAATTAACCCGGGTTAGTAACTTTTTTTTTTTTTTTACATTAAACGTCCGAACTAAAAAGTTAAAATTGGCCATCATCGCGTACTGTGTATCTAAAGTCACTACGGCTGTTTTGGATCAAGTTTTTTTGGAATTCAGGACTGAAGGCTTTGAAGAAGCCGTGTTTGGAGGGTTGCGAGTCCTTTCATAATCATCGTGTCCGACCATCCACGATGGAGAACGCACATACGAAAACGGTGGAGGAAGTTTACAGCCATTTCCCCGTGAACGAGAGCACCGGGCTCGGCCTGGAGCAAGTGAAGCGGCAGCGGGAGAAATGGGGACCGAACGGTGAGTGAGTGAGCGAGCGAACGAACGTGGCCCGGCTAATGCTAACAGGGGAGACTGGGATCGGCAGTGTACTAGTAAGCAAATAGGTGTAGGTGATTTCGCAATGTTGATCAAGGGTTGTTAGACCCGTGTAAGAGCGTGCGCACATGCGGCGATATTCATTTTATTAGCCGGCATGTGTCCGAAATGAAGGCGCGTGACGTCACTGCTGCTCGCCACCAGCGACAGAAACCAGTGTTATGTATTAAAATACTTTTTTTTTGTAGTTAACATCAATATTGTCTTGTTTTAAAGCCCGAATGATGCAGAAATTTTTTTTATAATTAGTTTCATTTCCTATTTACAGTACATGATGATCTATCAGGATGTAATCTCTCTTCTTTTTTTCTTCTCACCATGCTGTAAATCTTTGGCTGCCCCACAGAATTGCCGGCGGAAGAGGGTAATTCTTTGTCATGTATTCTGTTAAAGCTTATTTTTATACATTTCACCCCTTGATCTTTATTATCATGCATTTCACATGCTTATTTTTCAGGAAAGTCACTGTGGGAGTTGGTGGTGGAGCAATTTGAGGATCTTTTAGTCAGGATTCTTCTCCTGGCAGCTTGCATATCTTTTGTAAGTACCTCAATTCAATATTAATTATAATACAGCACCCCATGATGGTTTTCCACAGATTTTTCTGGGTTATTCTAACCTTATTATGAATTGTGTGCAATGAAGTTATTAGCTTTTAACTAGAACAACAAAGATTAGACAAACATTATTAATATTTAAGGTTTACCCCACAAAAAAATAAATAAAATAACTCAGTTAATCTCCTTCATGTTATTCCAGATCCACTTTCAAAACAGATATTCTAATGAAACCTGAGAGATTTCTGTCCCTCCACTTACAGTCTACAACTACCACTATGACTTCAAAAAGTTCATAAAGAGATAGGTAAACTAATCTATATGAATTGAACTTTTTTGTGTTTAACCGCTCTATTCATATAGATTAGTTTTACGATCTCTTTATGAACTTTTTTAGAGATAGTTGCATGGATTGTCAATGAAGGGACAGAAATCTCTCATGTTTCATTAATTTCTTCATTTGTGTTTCAAAGATGAATGAAAGTATTACGGGTTTGCAACGACATGAGTGAGAGTTCAGTAAATTACAGAATTAAGTAACAAATGTTTCTAAAAGAGAATGGTTTGTATGTTTCTGCTATAATATAAAAAAATAAGCTTTGGTCACCAAGGGACAGTCCATGTGTTAATCACAACATGTTAGTGGACCGGAGAAACAGAATTCACCTCATAATTCACCCAAAAAAGAAAACCCAATCTTTTCTGTAATTCCTGTTCCAGTTCCATCCCTGGTTTTCCAATTCACAATTAAATATATTAATATAGCATAAAGAAATACTAAAGTGAACATTTTGCAAGCATTATCAAGCTGATTGTACCCGTTTTGTATATTTACCACAAAAAATTGTAATTGTTATTATTTTGTTTGATTATGGCCTTGTAGAACAGCAATTTTGACTTAGATTTTATGAGTTTTGTAATGTTCATTAAACATTTGAGTGTTAAATGTTAATCTCTGCATGACGTGTTAAAGACTTGGATGCAGTGAGTAATGAGCACCATGCTGAAGGTGTCTGAGAGCTTTATAAATGCTCTGCCGGACATTTTCATCATGTTACGATATGCTGTGGTTCATTTATGCTGTCTGGAGTCTTTACAACATGTCTGTTTGGATAATGTTTCACTGCTGGAATGGGAGGCATGGTGCAAGTCCGAGAGGTCTTAGCAAGCTCTCACTGAGAACGCGGTCCGGAGGTTAGGTTACTGCATTGAACCGACTTAGTCATCCACTTCCTCTGTTTGGATCTGTAGGCTCGCAGAAAAATCATTGTTTGTTGCATTAACATTGAGGATTATTATTATTACAACATTCTTGTTTACATGACAAACATATAAAGGAGGGAAGGGACGTTTCTCAAATGCCGTGTTCACTTCTCTTATTGGCTGCTCATCTTCTCTTCTGGCGACTAGTGTTGTGACATTTCAAGTCTTGCCTGAAACAGTGAAGGTCGTTGGTCCTGTGTATTGAGATCTGTCTTAAGCCCCAAACAACTGACTGTTTAACAGTATAAACAGAGTCCAATCTCGATATTCTTCCATGCCTCTAACCGCTCATAGAGATGCATTGACTTGCTCTTACGCTCACCTTTGTTATTCCCACAAGGCAAGGGTGTTATTCAATCAGAACAGTGCATCCCATCAGGACTAAGCACAGCAACTGTTATTTACAACCACAGCTCTTTCCACTAGGGCCTTTTATAATTGAAGTTAGAATGATTTTGAGTGGCATCTCACTTAATGGATTGAATTTTAAGTGTGTTGAAGCCATTGTGCTTTGCTCCCTTTAACATTCAAGTCATTTTACCAGAAATAACATTTCAGTTGTGTATTTTGTTTAATTAATTGCCATTGACGTAGCACATGTTGTACAGTTGTTCTATGAAGGCAAAAACGTATGTATCCCACAAAACTGAAATCGGGTAGTTATCGTTTGAAACATAACAAATGCGTTATTCGAAATATTTTAATTGTTATATAAATGATGTATTCTCTGTATGTAATTCTGAAGTTTGCAACTGGTAAGATTGTTTAAAAAATAATTTTGGAAGGAAAATTTCTACCTACCAGAATTTGATAAACTACACTAAAAACAGTAATTTAATTAAATATTAAAATAAAATAAAAGTTTTCTGCTTGATTATTAACATGCAACTTATTCCTGCGGTAGTTGTGCTGCTTAAGTTTTTTGGATACTGTGATAATTTTCAGGATTGTTCGATGAATATAAAGTTTAAAAGAACAGGATTTTGTTGTAACTTTATAAATGTCTTTGCTTGTCAGTTTTGATCAAATTAATGTCTTGCTGTACAAAAACCTTATGCTACCTTTTTTTAATGGTGTATATCATACCTGTAATACAAGCTATTAATTATAAGTTTCTGATTAAGGTTTCATTAAAAATGTGCTGAATTAAACTAAATCAGGTATAGGATGTTTCTCTCTGTGAACGTATCACCAGAATAATGACAAAAAACTGCAAAGGAAATCTGTCGTACAAGGTCAGGGATTTAAATGAACAGAATTCAAGCTTGTCCTAGCTTACCCTATGGGGGAAAATAACCCAAAAAACCCAGGATGAAACAAAATATTCCAAAGACTGCATGGGGAATAGAAAGCTTCTTGTCTCACTAGAATATGTGGGTTGGTGTTAAAATACTCTCTTTGGTTTTATGCACTGACTATACTTTGATTGTGTTGGTGGCGTTTGCTAAGATAAGCAGTACTATTACGATTATATTTTTGCCAGGTGTTATGATGTTCTTGCATAGGCCAGTCCAGTGAGACCTCTTGTGTGGCCCAGGTACACTTAAGCCCATGGATTCTAGATTGATGAAAGCTGTTCTGTCTAAATTGGATCATATTACATAAAGGACTCGGTGTTTCAGCGTTCACTGGACCTTGTCTTGACAGTGTCAGCATGCCTGTAAATTCACATGGCTGGGTCGTTAAGTACTTTGTCTCGGTTGTGCCACCTAGAAGCGGCACGCATTAAATATAGTCATTCTTGTGCAGTTGCTGACGACAGTCTGTTTTGACATCTGGCACACATGCTCTTGTACAGGGAAAAATGTAAAAACATGACGCACTAAAATGTTTATATGGTGTCTTCCTTGAAACACTCTTCTTGTGATTCAACATGAAATCCTAATTAAGAAGTACTTGTTTTTCTGTTTTTCTTTTATAGGTATTGGCCTGGTTTGAAGAGGGAGAGGAGACCATTACAGCGTTTGTGGAGCCTTTTGTAATTTTGCTGATTCTTATAGCCAACGCCATTGTAGGTGTCTGGCAGGTAAGTTTGGACTCCTTTTCATTTATCTTATAAAAAAAAAGAGACGATTTCAGCTTTGTCTTGTTTTATACTTTATTTCTGAAACCCATGTGGAAATGCGATATAATTTTGCATATGAACACGTTTATGACAATGGCAATCATTGAGGTGTGACTTTAACGTTGTGTGAGTGCAAAACTACTGTTCTAAATGAATACTTTTATTCAGTGAGGACATGATCAAATGTGACTGTAAAGACACTTATAATGTTACAAAAAACGTTTTTCAAATAAATGGTATGATGTGTGTATATGTGTATATGTTTCAGTGTTTCCACAAAAAACAATACAATTTTAGACCATTTGTATATTCAGTAATACCTCAGTTTACGAGTGACTTTGTATACGAGCAAAACGGTGTACGAGCATTGTATCAGTGTGCGAGGAAAAATATTCCCTCGCCCACGTGCATTTTTGTGTGGAAAAGTCCTAACGCTCAGCATCTTCGTGCGAATTTTTACTGGAAATATACTAATGACAGCCTCTCATAAAACCCGTGGTTCCAACCCCTTTATCACCCCTTAACTCGTTCATTCTCTCAGCGTCGCTCGGTTTGGTTGCATCATTCATCACAGTGATACTTTTATAAGTGATTTACAGCGGTTTTACCTCATGTTGTTAACATTAATTATAACATATACGTACAGTACAGCATATGGCCCCCAAGATGAGTACGAAATTCTCAGTCAAAGCAGTAAAACCCTCCTCTCGTCTCCTTCACGCCAGCAGCGATGCTACTAAAAGGTAAAGTGCGCGTTTCAGTCAATTGTCAAGTATTTTTAGTTTAATTGTCAATTATTAATTAGTATTTATGAGATCTTAATGGTTCTAATGTTAACTGTCATTGATAAGGTAAAACCCAAAAAAATATTTAAAATGGGCATTTATGGTCGTGTGGAATGAATCGAGTGATTTTTATTGCAATCTTATGGGGAAAATTGTTTCAGTGTACGAGCATTTAGAGTTACGAGCTCTTGGAACGAATTTAACTCGTAAACTGAGTACTACTGTACATGCATACATATATGCACAATAAACATAAGTGTTTGAGAACCATATCAGCATTTATTCAGCTTTGCCATTACATTAATTCGATTTTAAAATATATAAATGGAAAACCATTGTTGTAACATTTCAGTATTGCAGTTTTTACTGTATTTTTACTGATCAAATCAATGCAGGCTTGGGGACAGTGGTGATAAACAGTGGTGTTTATCATGAGCTTTAAAGCTTTACTACTTCTGTCCTGTAGTACCAGCTGTTTCTGACTGCCGTTTTCCACTGATAGTTTGTAACAAGGCTTTCAAGTGTCTTTTAGACACTTTTATATTGCAAATGTAGTTTTTCTCGTAAAGTGTAGCTAGCCTTGTTATGTAAATGAAAACATGTGGCCGTTTTTTTTTCCCCCTGCCCTTTTCTAAAGATAGTCCTGCTTTCCCAGTGGAATCCAGAATAGAGCCAAGACCCTATTTTCTCCAGCACCTCTCAGCGGCCCTGAAGCCCATGTCCCAGATTTCTCTCTATCATTTTATTTTGGTCACCATTCATTACCCAGACTGCCTGAGAATCGTCAGCCTGGTCTCCTCCTAGTAGTTTTCTACATGTTCAAATGGTCTCCTTAAAGGGCTCTTGCAGCGGCACTGTGTTGAATGCTTTGGGTTATAGTTTTGCAGATAATATTAGTTTATATAAATGGAAAGATTTCTTTAAAGACCCATGAAATCACTACTGAGTCAAATGTTTTAGAGCCTTTGGAAGCTCATTAAATCATTAATTGAATGCATTTTTCTTTTTTATTAATCTTATAACGGGACAGTAAACATTTATAAATAAAAGCTTTTTTTTTATAAGAAATGTTTCTTGAGCAGCAAATCAACATGTATCAGAATGATTTCTGAAGGATCATGCAGCACTTAAGACTGGAGTAATGCTGAAAATTCAGCTTTGCTAATCTAGGACTAACCTATATATTAAAATGGAAAACGGTTATTTTAGATTGTAGTAATATTTCACAGTATCACTGTTTTTACTGGATTTTTTTTTCCTGTTTATCAGACAAATACGGCCATGGGACGTTTTTGTCAAAAACATTAAAAAAAAATAATAATCTTGCCGAACCAAAGTTGTTTTAATTTAAAAATGTTTTTCTTTTGCTTCTTCCAAAAGGAACAATTTGTCCAATGTGTCCAGCTTCAACTTGATTAGTTAGGAGTTGTTAAAGAAATTAAAACTGTGCTCATCGTACCATTTCATGAGGTTGTCTATGCAGTTTTGGCTCACAGGTGGCCTACAAGTGTTCCCATTACAATTCCTCATGGTTCATATCCACTTTTTTGGTGAATTACATCTCTAGTGGCAGGTGTGACGTGAGAAACAGGAGGACTAATTATCCTCTGGTTCATACGGCCACTTTTTCAATCAGAGAGGAGAGTAGCAGTTTCTAGCCCAGGGCAAACTTCATTTCACAGAGCATCAGCTCTAATAATAATAATAATAATCAGTTACATTTTATATAGCGCTTTTTACCAAGCTCAAAGCGCTTGGGAGGGGGGGGGGAGGGAATCTCCTCAACCGCCGGTGTGCAGCATCCACCTGGATGATGCGACAGCAACCTGTGCCAGAACGCTCACCACACACCAGCTAAGGAGAGGAGACAGAGCAATGAAGCCAATTAATGTAGGGGGGTGATTAGGGGGCCGTGATGGACCAAGGCCAACGGGCAGATTTGGCCAGGGATGCCGGGGTTACACCCCTACTCTTGCGAAGGACATCCTTGGGATTTTTAATGACCACAGAGAGTCAGGACCTCGGTTTAACGTCTCATCCGAAGGACGGTGCTTGTTGCAGTACAGTGTCCCCATCACTATACTGGGGCGTTAGGACCCACACAGACCGCAGGGTGAGCACCCCCTGCTGGCCTCCTAACACCACTTCCAGCAGCAACCTAGTCATTCCCAGGAGGTCTCCCATCCAGGTACTAACCAGGCTCAACCCTGCTTAGCTTCCGTGGGCAACCAGTCTTAGAGTACAGGGTGATATTGATAGATAACAGGTAGATCATTTCTAGATATATCTCTAGTAGATTTACAGGCCCATTAAATGTCCCCGGGAAAGAACTGAATTTGTTTCTCGGTAACCAATACTTACTGAAACGTGGTGGTACAAAGGTAGTTTTACATTACCATTCAAATGTCTGTAAGATTAATATTTTTAAGAGAGATCTTTAAGCAAGGGTGCAGTTTATTAAAGGGTGCATTAAATGTTAAAAAAAGACTTCAAAAAGACTTCTTTTCAATTTTAAATACATTTTTCATGTGCAAATGTAGGCCTCTTTTGTTGTCATCCCTGTTTTGATTAACTCTATTGTGGGTAAAAGTTGCGTCTTTATTTTCAGTGATGGCTGGGGTCAGATCATATATACCTAATGTCATTCAAGTTATTAATATCACATGGAGATTCTTTGCTGTGCTTATGACAGTCAAGTATCTCTAAAATAAGATTCTTTAAGCAAGTTATTTTACTCCACAATCGCATTCAACCCTGAATCCAAATTTTTTAAAAATTCAAAAAAATTCAAAAGCCTTGTATAAGTTTTTCCATTTGTTTTTTATAATGTTTTCAACTCCCAATGAAAATGGTCAAGGAAGCCGTGGCGTCATGGCGTTAACCCCAACAAGGAATTCATCTTAGACTGTTTCCTTGCCACATAGACTTGATTGAGCACGAAATGCGTTTCATTAATTATTGCAGTGACGTTGTGTTTTGGCAATTGTTAATCTAAATCTAACTTTTGGCTGAGCAGATACTCTTGGAAAGACTCCATGCTTGAAACAAGTGTGTTTTTGGGGCAATATGCTCTGCTGCTTCAATGTCTGAATCAAAAGACAAAGATCGTTACGCCTTCCTCCTTTCAGTTCTGCTCAGATTAACTGTGAAATGAGTCGCGAGAGGCTGACTTTTCGCCCTCTCTGCTTTTGTCTCAGCATTAATGTAATGCACAGTCAATTCTGTCAACATTTTTTCGCTATCTGAAATGTTATCATTGATGTACTGATGTGCGATTCTGGTCTGATGTCAGTGTGAAATACCTTACAGAAGCTCAAGCAGCAGTTAATAATGCCAGTGTTTTATTCAAAAACTTGTCTTATATTGAAAAGCAATGCTGACTTGCTTTTTCTAGCATGCGTATTTATAGCTTATTGCCTTAAATGTCTTCATGACCACAGCCCATCCCCCTTTGATTGTCCTGGTAGGGATATGAAACCGGTTTTTCGCCCAAAGGCACTCCGTTTTGTTTGTTTGACACAAGACGTTTTGTTCCCGTCATGCAAGGGTGACCACAGGAAGTACGCTGCCAAAGCTCTGCCAAGCAGGCTACCACTATTAGGAAGTGTTTCCCTTGGGATTAATTGTGCTGAAATGAAAAGGTCACTTTAAATGCAGCGTTTAACTTAAGAATAAGGAGGTCAGTGTCAAAGGCAGTTTCCCTTCAGTCGTATCTCAGTCATCCAAGACACAAATTCTCATAGTGAGGTGAGCCAATTTGCCCTCCTGTTGTAATTTTTTTTTTTTGTAGCTATTAATAATGTAGCTTTAGTTCTCAGATCCATTTAACACACTTTTACTTTATTCCGATTCTTCAGATAAGCATACAAATTGTGGAAGAATGTGTGTAGATTCTGCGCAGTGTGCAGAGACGCAAATGTCTCATTACTATTCATGTTCTGCTTGCAGGAGAGAAATGCTGAAAATGCCATTGAGGCCCTCAAGGAGTACGAGCCTGAGATGGGCAAGGTCTATCGCCAGGACAGGAAAACCGTACAGAGGATCAAAGCCAGGGACATCGTGCCCGGGGACATTGTGGAAGTTGCCGGTAAGAATTTAAGTGCTTGTTCAAGAATTTAGTACATTTTTACCAGCAGTGGACAGTAATCAGCGACAGGTGTGAAGTAACCAGTGCCATCTTCCAGATGGTACGGCTGCTTTGTGAACGGGTTGGTTTTCCAGTGGTTTAGGCTTACAGTGCCCCTCTCTCTGAACTTTTGTGTGTGATCACATGGTTGCCACAGGATAGATTGTGTTTCATGTATTGCAGTGAAGACTTACTAAAGTGCAAATTAGAGTTCTGTTGGTACTTCAAGAAAACACTGGAAATTACCTAATTATTCACATTTTTTTCTTAAGTCATCACTTTGTATTGCTTGAGAAATGAGAGCCAATGTTAAATTGTTGTGTGTTCCTTGTTCTTTGTCTTTATGAAACTCCAATACCACATGAGTCACAATTTTCTGTGCTATTGATGTTTCCTATTGAAACATGAAGTACATATTAGGCTTGTCGCTTTAGAAGAAGAAGAAATGTTACATTTATATAGCGCTTTTCCAGAGCTCAAAGCGCTTCACATAGTACGGGGGAATCTCCTCAACCACCACCAATGTGCAGCATCCACCTGGATGATGCGACGGCAGCCATATTGCGCCAGAACGCTCACCACACATCAGCTTATTGGTGGAGAGGAGACAGAGTGAGGAAGCCAATTAGAGTATGGGGGGGATTAGTAGGCCATGATGGACCAAGGCCAATGGGCAAATTTGGCCAGGATGCCGGGGTTAAACCCCTACTCTTGCGAAGGACATCCTGGGATTTTTAATGACCACAGAGAGTCAGGGCCTCGGTTTAACGTCTCATCCGAAAGACGGTGCTTGTTGCAGTGCAGTGTCCCCGTCACTACACTGGGGCGTTAGGACCCACATAGATCACAGGGTGAGCACCCCCTGCTGGCCTCCTAACACCACTTCCAGCAGCAACCTGGTTTTTCCCAGGAGGTCTCCCATCCAGGTACTGACCAGGCTCCACCCTGCTTAGCTTCAGTGGGCAACCAGTCTTAGGCTACAGGGTGATATGGCTGCTGGTTTAGTTGAATGATTTTGAAATTCTTATACACACTACCATTCAAAAGGTTGAGATTTTATGAAATTTTTGTTTTTGATAAGTCTCTTCAAACATCTATTTATCTAACTATCTTTCTATCTAACTCTACATCTATTTGATCAAAAATACAGTAATGCTAATATTGTAAAATATTCTAACCGTTTAACTCGTGTTTTCTGTTTTTAAGATATTTATTCCTATGTGTAAAGAGGAATGTTCAGCATCATTACTTCAGTCTTTACTGTCACCATGATCCTTCAGAAATCCTTCTTATATGATAATTGCTGCTCAAGAAACATTTCATATTATCAATGTTGAAAACAGTTGAAAGCAATGTTGAGAGAACTTTTTTCTGGATTATTAAATGAATAGAAATTTCAAAAAATCTTTTAATGAAATTGAAAAGTTTTGTAACAGTATAAATGTTCTTACTGTCACTTTTGATCAATGCATCCTTGCGGAGTCATTTCTTCAAATATATCCAATAATTTTTTTTATAAATGGACAAATAATTTGCAACCATTAGTTGTTTGGAAAAGAAAATCTAGTATGAGATTATTTGCACACTTTTTTTTTTATTCAAAGTTGGAATTTATAATTTAGTTTGAGGGAACATTCTTGTTCGAGAGGATATTTTATTTGTTATACTGCCAGCTTGTTTTTTGTTTATTTAAATCCACTTCCCTTAAAGAAAATGACTGGAAAAGTCATGTACTTTGTAATTTGGTCAACTTTTACAGTTAGTTTCCACGTGAATTCATCTGAATAGGGAATTATCAGGAATGCCCCTTGCTCTATATTGCATCATGTAATGCCACGTCTCTTTACTCACTGAAGTAGATCACTAGGCGCTTCCTTATTGCTTCAGGTTTTTTTTTGTACATTCAGTGGCTGTTGGTGTGAAAGTGGCAGTCCACTGTGACTAAACGGACAAAACACTTCTTCATAAATGCCCTTATTATGTTTTCATTTTCACTCTGTTTGTATTGTGTGCATGTGTAACCTTTTTGTTACCTTGTGTGTGCGTGCTGGGCTAAGTGATATGATATGTGTGCTCACCAGCTTCAGGTTAGATAGCTGCTTAGTCATGATGAGATGAAACGCTGCGCTGAGAGGTGAGCCACATGGTGTAGCAGAGCCTCCATCAGCAGGACGGGGATTGGTGGAGCCAGTGCTTTTGTGGCTCTGACTAATACCCTGTGGTAATGTGACCAGGTGAGTCTACCTGTTATGTAACCCGTGATGAGGGGTGCCTAAACGGATCCTGCAAAATTAAACGTTCCACATATAATGCCACTGTGTGGGTGGTGGAGTTGCTAAGGGATACATCTGAGGAATGATGTTATGGGAAGTGAACAAAGAAGATTATTTTGCAGAAACTTGAACAAGGCTCAAAAACAAAAAAGATGACTAGGCTGCTAAAATGAAGCTATATATATATATAATTACATTTTTTTTCCAAAGAAAAAAAAAACTCCAAGAATGCGTGTCTTATAATTAAATTCAAGGGAAAAAATACATCACAGTATAACTGTTCCTGGTTCATTTTGAATTGGACATAAATAAAATGACTAAAGATTGAGTTGCCGAATAAAGGTTATGAACAATTCACTGATCGAGTCTTATTCAAACGGCTGAATCACGAGTGAATTCAAGGTCGTCTTCACAAATCGTTTTGCATGACGCATCAGAAGTATTTAAAAAAAAAAATTATTTACACTTTCTGAGATCAGACGCCACAGCTCAGTCCACGTTTATAGTTCCACGCAGAAAGCACTTGCGTCTAAAAAGACTGATTAACGAATATTTGTGTGCTTCCATATGCAGGTTTTCTGATCGTTGCGAGTGCTGGCTGTGTTTTAAATATGCATTTGCAACAAAAAGCAATCAGTTTAGTTGCAGTCTGGAGCCTCAATTGCATCCGTTTTAGTTTAAACCCTGACTTGGATACAAAACGCTTTGGGGGTGGGGGGGTGAATCCTTTTCACATTTTTGTTTTTGCTGGAAGGGGTGATGTTGATTGGTTTAATGTTGTCCTGCGTCACTCTACAGCACTGGTGTTTTGTTTGTTGCTGTAGTCAGTGATGGAGAGAGAAATAACTGCTTTCCTTTTTGTCTTGTGAAGGACAGAGGAAGGTCATAGAGGGGTCTGATTCTCTAAAACTCCCAGACAGGAGAGAAAAAGCTGGGTAAATGGATTTAGGTTAACCCTTTTTGCATGGTGGAAAAACGGTGTCGCGGGAAGGCAGTGGTGAAGGAAAACAAAGAGGGAGGTGACTGCGGGGTAAAGAGTCTCGTGAGTGGAATGTTAAGTGTCCGTTTGGAGGCAGCAGCTGAGCGAGGAGCGACACCAGAGCTCACAGCTGATCTCACGTGCATCCTCCAGCTTCTGCTGGGAGGTGGACAACTGCCCTTCAGCAGATGGTGCAGTGATGTTTGAAAAGCGACAGTCCCTTGATCCCTGATGAGGTCTACATGACGTATCTTTGATCAAACCCATAGGGATGCAGGGAAATAAAAAAATTTAAACGCACTTTAAAGTTTACTTTCAGTCATTAATGCTTTAGTTTCAGCTGGCAGATCAATTTTGAGAAGTCAGACCAACATACCGCTAATGGATTTGTACAGTAATCCAGCTTGTACACTACCGTTCTGTATTTAATACTTTTATTTAGCAAGGACTTCTAGAATTCTGAAGAAGAAAAAAAAGGTTTCTACAAATATATTAAACCGTTTCTTGCGCACCAAATCAGTATATTAAAACGATTTCTGAAGGATCATGTGACACTAAAGACTGGTGCTGAAAATATTACTGTTTTTACTGGTATTTACTGTATTTACACTATTTACTGGCTGCTTCATCTTGCTAAATTGGTTGAATAGAAATGGACTGCTTGTACATCTTTGCTTTTCTTCTTTATTTTCTTCCCTACTTCAGGTCTTAAGAAGGTAACTTAAACTCTAGTCCTTGTAGCTGCATTTGTTTCGCTTCACTTTCATTGAAAAATTACCTTTCAGGCCTTGAAAGGTGATAGCCTCATATCTCTACGTTATTACCTTTTGTCTTTCATGCATCTGCCGGCTGATAGCATGTAAACTGATGCCACAATAAAACGACTGATCTGTTGGGCCATTGGGCCACCTCCTGTCATCTGCACACAAGTGGCGGTAATTGACCCCTGAGCTGTGCGCGTCTCCTCTTTCAAAATGCAGTAAATGCTTCCAATGTTTCCAAGCACTGCTTCTGATATTAAAAAAAGTGGATTTTGAGTATTTAAGTTGTCTTCTATTATGAAAAATCTGATTTCTCGTATACACCTTTTTTCCAGATGGGTTTTTGAGAGGTTGGACGGCAAAAAGAAACACAACTTTTTCCAAATCGGATTCAAACCACTTTTGGAGGTGGTTTGAAACGCTTTTAAATTAGACTCAAATTGTCTTTTGCTTCACTCTTAAGCCAGCGACAGAAATGCGGGAAGTATTCAAATGGTCTTCAAGCAGTATGTCCAATTTTTTTGTGAGGTTTTATTTTTGATTACTACTTTATAATGTTTTGCCGTTTTAAATTGTGGAATGCATAACGGTGACTAAAATGTTTAAAAAAATTGGGGGGGTATTCGGTCTAGATTGGGAATTTGTCTGGTTTTGTTACACCGATCTGGTAACTTGAATATAGATAAAAAAAATTTAATAAGATGGTCCAGTTAGACCTAAAATGTATGAAATCTCATATTTTCCACTTTGGCTAAATCTACCCCTGAATTTGGTGATGACTTAATACTTTTTCTATGTTTGAGAGTACGTTTACATGACAGCGATGTACTAAAAACAGAAAAGTGTTTCCTTTCTGTTTTCCGCATACAGGCAACAATTGTCAAAATGTTTTCCCCGTTCACATGGATCCGCAAAAGCAACCTTTGAAAAAAGATTATGCATGCTGGCCAGTAGTTAGCGACGTCACTACGCACCTATAGATCCTAACGTAATATGCATGTGCGTGATGTTACAGTTTTCACAAATGTGTTTTTGTTGTTTACGCAGAGATAATTACTGCATAGTTTTCAAAAACTTGGACTTTGAAACCTGTCATGTAAATGATCAACCAGAAAGCATTACGTTTTTAGTTGAAAACGGTGTTGTGTGAATGGCCCCTCAGTCACAGCCCCTTAGAGGCCTCACTTTAAGGGACCGATGTCAGTGTTTTCAGACATTAGCTAAGGAGACTGGTTGCAGGAGGATGCTGGGGGATGGAGACAAGTGTAGATGAGTCCCCATTGACATAAAGGAATATGGGGACGCATAGCCACTTGAGTAATTGACCTTAAAAAGCAGAATAGAATGCATTAGTAAACTGCCTTTGCCACATGCTAACCGCTACAGTGTGAATGCTGAACGCGTCTGAGAGAAAGTGTCAAGTAGCCAGTGTAGATGGGCTTTTGTGGGTTTAAATGCATTGTGACTTCCTGTTTAAGAACTAACGTCATCTTCCTCCCAGTGACGCACTTTTTTTTGCAATCCTTCAGCTTGTAAATTTGCTGTGCCTCTCTGCTAATGAACCAAGATTGTTTCCTTTGCTATGGTTATGACTCATGGGATTTGTCCTAAGAAGTACTAAATTGAGACTGATCTGCAATCGCTCAGGTGGGGTTTCATTGTACGTAAAACTCTGCAACATGATCTATCAGCAAGGCTGTAGCCTAACCGACCACCCTGTCGCTGTAGAGAACGTGCGAGCGAATGAAGGAACAGAGACCGGATGTGCTGTTAAGAGTTGACCAGATTTGACGAGATAAATAATCAGTGAGCCAGATGGCTGCTCTCTCTTCTCTTGTGTTTAAAGGGGAGGTGTTCTGCTCTTTGTCCTCTCTTGCTGTCCTCTGCAGGCATCAGTTCAGTCCCATCAGCAGCAGTGGGAACAGGCTTTTGGAGGACAAGTTGTCTGCTTGACAGAGAGCATATCCGGCCCTGTGTGTTTACTTGCTCGGGTCGTCGCTGCACTTGCGGCCTCTCGCTGTCAGTTCCCTCAGGAAGCGCTCCCAGGGGAGCCCCAGCCAATTGAGAGTGCTTGGATGGGAGCGTTCTTTGCGCAAAACAGCCTAAGGCGGTCGGGGTCAATGCGAGGAACTGCTAACGCTTTACTTTGAAATGGGGATTAGACCTCCCTAAAGTTTGCTTATGAACATGTTTGTTAGGGGTTAAGAGGTCCCTTATGTTTTTCCAAGAACATATGAGCTAATGTGAACCAGTGGTGCGTGCTTTTCATTTTTTTTCTTCTGCGTCACAGGCACTATTTATGTTTTGCTTTATTATTATTTTGTTTATATTTATGTGTTATTTGCCATCACTTAATTTGATTACTTCAAGACTTGGTTTCATAGACCGTGCTTGGATTAAGCCAGGATTAGGCCTTGGATCAATAGTTGGATATATTTAGCAATATAACTGGTGAATTATATGTATGTTAAATTGAATTATATGCCTTTCTCCACTGATGTTCTATGAAGTTCAAAGCATTTCTAAGGATGTTATTTGTTAGAAGGCAGCTGTCTGACTCTGAGATATGCGAACGGGAACATGGTTTGTGTAACATTAGCATCACATTATTAGCTGTTTGATAATATAGGCAAGCAAAGGCTAATCGTAGTAATTGCTGTTATGTGTCCAACGTTATAAAGAGCAATACCATTGTGTAGCGTTTACTACAGTTAAAATTTGTTCTGAGTGGGACTGTGAGCTGGTGTGAGTGGAGGTGGGTCTAATTTGCATATTCATGATGGGTATAATTTGCGTATTCACTAAATGAAGCAAATGTGTTGCATTCAAGCAAATTCGTTTTTTTTTTTAAATACAGGAAATAACCTTAATGTGATGAGTTTTAAGGGATACAATTATTAACTACAAGGGATTTTAAAACTGGTCAAACATGCATTTTAGTCTGGTACGAAGGCCACGTCCACACGAAGCCGGTGCATTCCCTATCCGATCATAAACACTGCGTCGGCGCAAAAAATACCAGCGTCCACTCAAGACCACTAAAACCGACTGAAAGCGGTGTAGTGTATATATGCCAGACCAGTATGGGGTGCTGTAATTCTGCCACAAATATAGACTATACATGGAGAAGAAGACTTTGAGCATGCGCATTGTTGTTGCTGTTCAGTGTTGCCAGATTGCCAGTTACCTTTTGGTCACGTCCAACTGGGAAAAAATGCATTGGGCTGGTTGATAAAATTTAGCATGGTTTTTGATGCATAAAATCGCTCAACATTTTTCATTATTTATAAGACTACGCACTTTGGGCTGGTATTTTCTTTTTAAATGGGCGGGTTTTAAGCTGTAGTTGGGCTGGAAATCTTCAGTCCAATCTGGCAACACTGTTGCTGTTACGCGTGACGCAGCCGACACGTGATGTGATGACATCATCGGTTCACAAAAAATATATGGGTTGGCTGTCAACACAAGACCGCAAGGGTGTCGTTCTCAGATGTCTCCGCTTTAGGACCCGGCCTCAAAAGAGAGCGGATTCAGTGTGGACGAAACGCCAATCCGATTAAAAAATGTATGCAGATGCAGTGATGTGCGTCTCCGTGTGGACGGGCCCGAAGTCTTATTTGGGTCTTTCCTGTAGCTCAAACAATAGTAGGTTATGGCGCTTGCAACGCGAAGGTCATTGGTTCTATTCCCAGGGAAAACAAGAACTGGTTAAAATGTAAATGTGAATCTTGAATGCAGTGCAAGTCCGTTTGGATAAAATGCCTAAATGTATTCCTGGGAACTACTGGACTTCTGTATCTAGATTTGTATCTAGTGACCAGAATATCATGGAGAGTTTGGGGTGGGCTCATTTGACTCTACTACCTCTCAACCACCCATGGCACCATAGTAACCGCACAGCAATGTGCTAGAATCAAGGCTGCTCTTAAGTAATCTGTAATTTATTTGACAGTATTTCACAGAATGTTTGCTCCCTTTCTGTTCTCCAAAGGTGAATATATCTAGCACAAACTGTACAGTTAAATTTGCATAATGGTTTACCCGTTTAGATAACTCTCAGTTTCTCAATGTTATCACAACCTAAACGAGGCGCTACACTGTTTCTCACGAGGAGGAAATAGCTGAAGCCTTTCTGAAGTCCTTAAGGAGTGTTTGACGGTTTGTTTCCAACCACCCATTAGCAGCTAATATGACAACCACTTGCTCTGTTAGGTTTTTAACTTCCTTTGTTTTGATTTGGTGAAAGTGACCTTGATTTTTGTATTTTTGGGTTGGTACTCGTCTTTCTAATCATTGTTGGATGAAGTCATCAAGGGATCGATAATAAACTCAAAGCTTTATAGGATAGCGAGCCTTTGAAGATGTTTTTTATTTTTTTTACATTCTTTTAATTAAAATGCCTGCGGCTTGTGTAATTTTTAACTCTTCTGTCATTAACAAGTGTTATTAGAAAAATCCTTTTTGGACCGCCTAATATTATTCTATGATCTATTCTTATAAGTCTTTCTCTCCTTGTCTATGTAAAGTAGGTTACCCTGTTATATGACCTTTTTCTAAATTGAGCTATATATCGGGATTATGTACCACATTCTTTACTTTGGTATTATTCAATGTGTTATTCAATTTAAGATTTATTATTTATTTTTTTACATCCAGAGCCCCCTTAGAGCTTCGAGTGCACTTCGCCAAGTGCGTGGTTAAAAAGTCTAATAAAGCATGCTTAATGGCAAAATGTGTAATATTTGTGCTGTATATGTAAACTATATATAGTTTAAATAATTTTAAACCCTTCTATATACATTTCTAAAGACTAACAATCTCATCTCGAACAAATTCTGTTTACGTTGTATGCTAGCTTGACCGTGCACCATAGTTCATATCAAAATAGCTTTTCCATTTTAGGAGCTGTGTTGGTTGTTGGTCTGATACCACCCGTCATGTCCCCCGCTCCATTAAAAAGTGCATAGAGGCCTATCGGTGCAATTGCATGTTGGTGAAAACGTCCAGAAAAGGCAAAGCATCTAGTGTGGTATCCTCAGGCTATTTGAAGTTCTTTCCTCCCAGAACATCCTGTGAAAGGATTCTTCGTCATTGCTCACTCTTTCATAAACGCAACGCATCAGGCGGATTTAAACAGACGCCATCTCAAATGACCAATAAACGTCAAGTATTTTAGTGTGCTCAAGAATCCAACGCCTTATTCATTAAGAGATTTGTTTAGAAAAGATTACAGTATTTACATTTACTCTTTTCCTAGTAGCAATTACCAAACCCCCCCCCCCCCCCCCCCCCCCCCTCTGTTTGTGGAAAGAATGAAGCAGAGTCTATTTTTGTCAGTCAAAGTCGAACCAAAATGTTTCAACGCTGCTGATGCTGTGCATTAACCTATTCAGTGCAGGGTTTTTTCTGAAGATGTTGAGATGGTCCTACTAAGTCTCTATTATGGTTTTGTTTTTTGGGTGTATTAGAATATTATTTCATGCTTGTATGTTAACAAACAGCACCTCTCCCCAGTCTGGCCCGAACATGCTGTTTATTTCCTGTTTCGTTGAAGCCCAAACATTGTTTTATTTTTAGATGAGTTATGTATTTTTTGCTTTCGTTTCATCCCTTGAAAGCACAAGCTATTAGCTGTCGAGCCGATACTTCAGATTCAAAAGGTGCTTGCTTGGTGGTTCATGGTTTCAACTTGGCGCTGTGCTTTACGAACACCGTTTGAAAGTTTAATGGCACGTTTGTTGTAATCAGTGGTACAGCTTTTCTTGGACCCGTAGAGCCTGACTTGCTTTGTTTATAAGGATCCAAGTCCTTTCTCCTGAATTGTTCTTGCTCTTTTATTGCTGTTTGATTGTTCTTATGAATTTGGAATGGCATGACAGTGTTGTTTTGGTGTGCCTTGTTCGCTTCTAGCACTGGATTTATCTCCATCTAACAGCATGTTTTTGTTTCCTTTCAGTTGGTGACAAAGTTCCTGCTGACATTCGCTTGACTTCAATCAAGTCAACGACCCTGAGGGTGGACCAGTCCATTCTTACAGGTGAGAACAATGGCATTACATCAAGTTGTCTTTTTAAATGTACAGTCATAGTAGGCTTTGAGCAGGTATAATTACTCTAGACATCAGCAACAGGATATTATGTCAAAGTGCAGGGATTCTGTTTATAATAAATTATGAATCCCATATAACAGAATAAGTTCAGAGGTCTGAAATACTATTTATGAGGAATTCTAAATGATTCTACTTCACTTTCTTGTTGAACTGTCAATATGCAACTTTGAAATTTGTGTTCTTAGTTTGTTTTAGGCCAAGAAGTTAATCTGTGACGTTGTGGTCAAACATCTTTTGTTATGCAAATTTGCTGGATACAGTTTGGCTACAACTTGAATTTTGTTACACAAGAAAAGAGGGTTCACGTACACATGAATGGAATTAAATAGTGTTTGTTGTTCTGTATGTGACCTTTTTTAACTTTTTGATCTAAATACAGGATGAAAATGTGACCTTTGAATATCTACAGTTCAGAGTTTTTCTATCTGATTTTTGCGGATTAATACTAAGTGTTCTCAGCAAAGACGACAAATATCTAAGTGGTTTGTCTTTTTTTTTATTGATATAATGTCACCATACCCTTTTATCTCATCATAAAACCACGGATTAATATAGTTTCCATTCCAGATGCAATAAAGATTTAGCTTAGCAGGGTGAACCTCAGTGCAGGAAACACTACTGCAGTAAGCCACCTTATAAAGTCTGTTCAGTTGTTGATATGAGGTGGAAAAAAAAGCTTTTTTCAGTGTTTCTTATTTTTAAAGGAGATCAGCTGTGCTCAGTCTCTGCAGTTCAGTTAGGGGGAAAGACAGAAAGGAAGTTCTCTTGTAGGAGTCAGGTCTTGCCTCACTGCCTTAATTGGTAACGGCCTGTTCAGCTTTTCCACATCTATTATGAAACGCTATTTTTTGATGGGATTCTTTGCCATCTTTACCAGAACTGAACCGTTAAAGCAATTACACAAATGCACATCAAGGACTTTAATATGGATACCTGTCTGATGAACCTCAAACCTGATCCTCGTGCATTATTCTTACAGGTTAGTCAAGCAGTACAAGAACTTTGATTTCACCAACTTGCCATCTTTATCTTCTCTTTGCAGGAGAATCTGTGTCAGTAATCAAGCATACAGACCCTGTCCCTGACCCTCGTGCTGTGAACCAGGACAAGAAGAACATGCTCTTCTCTGTAAGTCAGACTTCTTATGCCTGATAACGCAGGCCTTATCACTCTTATTCATATTGAGGGTCAGACCTTCTTTTGTTCCCTCTCAATTTCATGCACACTACCCTTCCAGCAAGGCTTGATTTATTTGATCACAAATGCAATAAAATCAGTAGTCCTTTTAAAATGGTATTACAAAAGTTTAGCATTTTAATAAATTTTATTAATTTCCATATTCAGCTTAATTTATTAATTGTTTTTATTATTCTTTTAATGAATAGAAAGCTCAAAAGAAGAATATGAATCCTTAATAAATATTGAGTATTTATTGCTGAACATTAATTTTATTTAAAAATATCTTACTGACACTAACATTTGAACGGTATCAATATATCTTAATATATAATTGTATATTGTGTAACTTAAGTATATTTAAGCAAAACAAATTTAAGGAATTTTGTTTTTAGGTTTGCACAGATTTGAGGTTTTTTTAAGGATTTGAAAAACTATGGTTAAAACCAATAATAACCATAAATTAATCATATATTTATTAACCAATAATTATTTTCATGTTTTGCCTGATAACAGCCAATATTAAATTAT
Source organism: Rhodeus uyekii (assembly GCA_037043235.1). NCBI lineage: Eukaryota > Metazoa > Chordata > Actinopteri > Cypriniformes > Acheilognathidae > Rhodeus > Rhodeus uyekii. Next base: position 4,083,991 of record JAWRVZ010000031.1, on the reverse strand, counting down.
AATGTTTTGTCTAAATAAATAAAAACTAAAATGAAAAATAAATGCTTCAAGTCAATGCCACATTTCATACATTATTAAAAATATATTTTAAATTACTTTTAACTATGTTATTACGTTTTAGATTTAAGATTTTCTTTACACTTTAAGGACATTGACATAACATTAAAAAAAATTACAACTCTAACAAGATATCCAAAATGAAAAAAGGACTAAAACAACAAAAACAGCTAAAAGAGCTCATTAGTAAACCTAATTAAAGGGCATTTAAGATTATAAGTTGAATATGATCATAATTTAAACTTGGCTTTGACTCCATGTTCACAGGGTACCAACATTGCTGCAGGCAAAGCGGTAGGGGTAGTGGTCGCTACCGGTGTGAACACCGAGATTGGCAAAATCCGTGATGAGATGGCATCAACAGAACAGGAGCGCACGCCGCTGCAGCAGAAACTGGACGAGTTCGGCCAGCAGCTGTCCAAGGTCATCTCGCTCATCTGCATCGCCGTGTGGATCATCAACATTGGACACTTCAACGATCCCGTTCACGGTGGCTCATGGATCCGTGGGGCCGTATATTACTTCAAGATCGCCGTTGCGCTGGCTGTGGCCGCCATCCCCGAAGGTCTGCCCGCCGTCATCACCACCTGCCTGGCTCTGGGCACCCGTCGAATGGCCAAGAAGAACGCCATTGTGCGCTCTCTGCCCTCGGTGGAGACCCTGGGCTGCACCTCCGTCATCTGCTCTGATAAGACCGGCACACTTACCACCAATCAGATGTCCGTTTGCAGGGTGAGAGTGCTGGGAATATTATACACAATTGAAATGAGCTTTACTGAGCAGCTTCAGGGCTCATCAAAGAGGAAATAATAACTTACAAATATCGTTTAGTCCATAATTGTATTCCTTGGCAATAGTGTCTGTTATTGTTTAGAAATGTGCAGGCTGGAGTTCAGCCGAGTGATATTACTGCATAGACCATTGACTCATGAATAAAAATGACTTGGAGAATGGTATTGATAAAGCACTAGAACGTTACTTGGCCTTGAAATGAAAGTTGTGGGAAAGCTGTTAATCTCCAGCTTTGATATTCCCATGATTAATAATTTTATTTTCTCATGACCTTGTGTTAGACCACCCCAGGTTGCCTCGATTTCCTTTTTAGGGTTTTTTTTCCCCGTTTGACAGGATTCATTTCACGGGACGACATGGTTTATTTCTGTTTTTACTCTGTGTAAATATCCTTTATACTTATCTCCTCTCATCTTTTGTCACTCTCCTCATCTGTTCTTCTCCACTTTGACTGCGAGAGCTGATCAGTATGCGGTAGTCAGTTACTTGCAGTAGTGTTGCATAACTGACCTTGTGTGTGTGTGCGAGATCTGCCTGTGATCCGCAGCAGCGCCTTTGCTGTGGGCTGTACAGTACAAGCACGCAAGCCGAATGTGGAACGCTGCTGATTTCAATCAGCTTTGCGTGGGTAAAGGTTAAATTTAGCACCGGGCTTGCTTTTATTCTTAATAGAAATGATTTTAAATGCGTTGTGAATGCTCAGGATGTGGCTAAAGCAAATCATTTTTACCCACAATGTCTCGTTTGCCTCGACTGTCTAAAATAATAGTATTTGGGAAGCGTGCTTCTAAAATTACAAGCTTTTTAACAGAAGGATCTTGTTAATCTTGTTAACCCTAAGTATTAAACCTATACTCGTATTAAACTGTAAACTCGTCCTGTGCCGTTTCCGCTAAAGACACAAATGATACCTCTAATCTTGTTACTTATTGAGGTGGATTTATTTAGTTAGTGGTGGATGGATTTTTGATATCGATGCTGAGAGCGAGGTGTCTATTTATCATCCACCGGATGATGGATGCAGAGGCGAGTGAACAGTTTGCTGGTTTTGCCCCCTTTTGTACTTATTAGACACCCTAGTCTACATGACTTGTTGATCAACATGAGTCACTTTCTCTGAATCCAAGAAACTCTGACTGGCATTCTTTCTTTTTGGAGTGTGGGTAGAGACGATAAGTAGTTGCTGCACATGCTTCGTCTTGTGCTCTGACAGACACCTATCGTACTTTGAGATGGCAACCAAGTACTGGCGCTAGATTATTTACATGCCATATCACATTATCACACTATTATCACTTTTTGAAATACAGTAGAACTCCGACTTAAGAAATTAATCCGTTCCGAGGTTGGCTTCGTAAGTCAATTTTTTCGTAAGTCGGTCAGGCTTTTACGTGTAAATTGCCTAATCCGTTCCAAGCCCTACGAAAACACCACATTTAATTTTATAATAAAGTTATGCTTGTTCAGTATGGTATGACAAGCACTTCCCAGCTTCATACTTCTCAATTATCTGATGCTGACCAATAGGAGAGTTTCCGGGTCAGTGGCGCGCGAATTTCAAAACAAAACTCTGAAATCGTCACCTCAGCCGAGATTTTGTTTTCCGCATCTCGATCATTTTGTTGTTACTCGGGCGAAAACCCCCCCCGAAATCTTTTATCGTACGTTGAACTTTTCGTACGTAGAGCATTTCGTAAGTCGGGGTTCTACTATATTATGGTTATCGTCTATACTGGTATATTGTCATATATTGCCTTAATTAACACTGCATCGATATTTCATGTTTTGAAATATCAAGTTTATCAAAACCAGTGTATATATCTACACCCCCAGTGGAATACCACAACCGGAGAGTCGTCTTCTAACAAACAAAAACTAAATATCACAAACTACCATTATTCCTATTTAAAAAGTATTACTTGAAAGGTGTCAAGATGGGTAAATAAATAAAATAAAATGTATATATTTGAATTACTTGTTATATTCACTCATATATTTCAAAAAAATTTTTTTAGCTAGTTATTGGTCTGAGTGAAATTTGGTTGAAAGCCACAAACTTATTTTCAGTGAATCATTCAAACTGGTTCTGAATGATTCATAAGTGACATTTATAAATCAATTATATTTAGGGACTAGTGAAATCACCATTGTTCCCATGCTGAATACATTTCCATGCCTTTTACAAATATTTAAAAATTGAACAAGCATCATAGTAATGGTAGGCACACACACGCAAGCATCATGTTCAAAACTAAAATTAAACGTCTGAATGTTTTGTTTCTACATGCACCAATAGTTTTTTCTTTAGGAAGACTTAAGTTTAAAAAAAAAAATTGTAGTATTAATATAAATGGCCAATATTAGGTTAGTTCACCCAAAAAATTAAATTAATCAGCTTTCCTGTAGCTCAAACAGTAGAGCATGGCGCTTGCAACGCTAAGATCATGGGTTTGATTCCCAGGGAAAGTAAGAATTTATTAGAATGTTAATGTTTTCCTTAAATACAATCTATATCACTTTGGATAAAAGTGTCTGCCAAATGCATAAATGTAAAGGTCATTCCTAATCCGTAAGACTTTAAAAATATCTTCATTTGTTTTGCGAAGGTCAGCTAATGAAATTTGAGAGATTCCTATTCCTCCATTTGACTGCCTACACACTTGCCGCTTTCAAGGCCCAGAAAGGTAGTAAAGACATCATTAAAGTAATCCACTGACTCCACTGGTTTAATTTTATGAAGCGACGTGAGTGTTGTGTTTGGACAAAAACTAATATTTTATAAATAAAGTGGTAAATGTTTATCTCCAAGCACCACAACGCATGCGTATCTTGTTGACACGAGCGTGGGTGATGTTATGTGAACGAGATTATTTTGTAAATGATGGTAAATTGTTGTTTATTTGCGCAAACAAAGCAACAGTAGTATTTGAATGATGTCTTGAAAGTGGTAGTTGCGTAGCTGTGAGTGGAAGGACAGAAAGTTCTCAGATTTCATCAGAAAGATCTTCGTTTGTTGTGAAGATTAACAAAAATTCTTATGGGTTTGGAGCGACATGAGAGTGAATAATTAATGACAGAATTTTCTTTTTTTTTGGTGAACTAACCCTTTAAGTTGTTCTATTAATTATGTCTTTCGCCGTAGAGATTAGTGCCTGCCTCACTCTCCCCCGCACACTCTTCTGTCTCTGTTTTGACTTGTCCATTGGGTTTTAGCACTAAAGCAGGAATGCTGTTCCACTTTACCATCCCACTCGCTCTCATCTCTTTTATTCTCTTCTCTTCCTTGACATATTGTGGGATTTGATTGTCTTTTGTGCTTAAAAATATCCTTAATGCTCGGTTGCTTATGTTTTGCGTTTTTTGGCTGGGTTTTAAAGCCCCTCTGAACTCAGGGGCTCTTAAGTGAGTGTCATGTAAAGTGTTTACATCTGTAGTGTTGGTATATCCAGGTCAGGTGGATCTTTTCATGAGGTGCTTTCAAACATCAGAGATCATCTGTGACGGCTTGGCCTGCCACCTGCTGGTCGAGATTTTTTTGAAATGTCTTTTTTTTTTTTTTTTTTGTTCCAGATGTTCATTGTTGATCAAGCAAATGGAAACAGCTGCTCTCTGAAAGAGTTCACCATTACTGGCTCCACATACGCCCCTGATGGACAAGTGTGAGTTTGAATGCCCATGTGCACATTGATATTTCAACGTGCATGAGACACCGCTGTTGATCATACTCTGCCTTTTCTTTTTTTCAGGTTTCTTGAGGGCAAACCAGTTCAATGCTCCCAGTATGATGCTCTGGTTGAACTGGCCAGCATCTGTGCTCTTTGCAACGACTCCTCTCTAGATTACAACGAGGTTAGTTATGATCTGGTGAACGTAGTATCATGCTTTCATCCATAAAAGGAAGCCACTGATGGTTGAAACTACACTGTCTAGCATACAGATGTCACCTAATGATCGGATTTGCATAAAAATACAGTTTTATAAATTATGTATTTACATGCATACACGCACACATGCGCAGTATTGTGCAAAAAAATCTTGGGCATGTATTTCCACCCTCAAAAAATAGTTGTCAGCTATTTCTATCTTTTGCTGTAGTGTGTCAGTAGGAGATATCAGTTTACATTATTTTTGCCATTAATTGTAATCTTTGTACGCTCAAGGCGTCTGACAACAGCCGGTGCTTCACACAGAGATCTGATCTCACCATAATCGAGTCCATCTGTGATTACGTGAAGAAACGGTACAAACTGAGTCAAACTAAATCCAGAGGAACTGCAGCGACATCTCCAATACACTAGAAAAAACTGGCCTGCAACGCTACCTGAAGATCAATTTAAAAAAAGCTGTTTTAAACACAAAGTGTGGAAATAAAAATGTAAATTTGATTTACTTAATAGTGGTTGATTAAAAACTAAAACTTTTCACAGTACTGTAGGTTTGCAGGATTTTTTTCAAGCGTTTTGGAAACGTTGCCACAGTTCTTCTGGATTTAGTGTCTCGGTTTGTTCCGTTTCTTTCTAATCCATGAGATGTGGAGCTCTGGCTGTTGTCTAAGACATTTGCACACTTTTGTATTGGTGGATATTAGATAAATGTTCTGCTAATTAATGATTACTTTTAACAGCTTTATTAAATTATTGAACAATCTTAATGTCACTTGAAGCATTAAAAGTAGTTTTTGGATCTTTTTTTATTGACCTAGAATAGAATGTTAACATTGACCATTTATTGTATTAAATAGCTTATGTATAATATTAGCTTAAATCAACCATAATATGTATATTATAGCAGTGAATCCCTATTGTTTGCATTTAATTATCAAAGTGCAGTCATGAATTATTTCTAAAGAGTTTCTGTTCATGTCAGGCCAAAGGTGTGTACGAGAAGGTGGGAGAAGCCACGGAGACCGCTCTAACGTGTCTGGTGGAGAAAATGAACGTGTTTGACACAGAATTGAAAGGCCTTTCCAAGGTTGAGAGGGCGAACGCTTGCAACTCGGTACGTCAGAAATTTCCAACCGCAGATTGTGTGTTAGTTGTAACCCTTGTGGGTCGTGTGGTTGTGGAAGCCCACATTAATTTCCAAATTAGTTTTCTGTGTTTGATGTAATGGCAGCTTCATTTGAGTAATTTGTTGGACTCTATCTTTCTTTTTCACAGGTCATCAAGCAGCTGATGAAGAAGGAGTTCACTCTGGAGTTCTCCCGAGACAGAAAGTCCATGTCAGTGTACTGTACTCCCAACAAAGCTCGCACATCCATTGGCAAGATGTTTGTTAAGGTAACGTCACGTTTTTAGGGAGACTTGAGCACTCTAGTGTTTCATTTATCGCTTCCAAACCGGACTACTTCACATTTGAAATGTGTTGGGGTACAACAATGTACCTCCAGCTTCCTTAAACTCATTATTTCTGGATGCAGGGTGCTCCAGAGGGAGTGATTGACAGATGCACGCATATCCGTGTGGGTGGGAATAAAGTTCCCATGACAGCAGGTATTAAAGAGAAGATCTTGTCTGTGATCCGTGAGTACGGCACAGGACGTGACACACTGCGCTGTCTGGCTCTGGCCACCCGAGACAACCCATTGAGCAAAGAGTGCCTTGTACTGGAGGACTCAAACCGGTTCATTGAGTATGAGGTGAGAAGAGCATTTTTCTGTAGTGACATTTACAATAAAATGTATATTTGACTATGTAAAGTGGTGAGAAAAAGTGTTTGCCCCCTTCCTGATTTCTTTTTTTTCTTTTTTTTCATGTTTGTAACACTTAAATGTTTCAAATCAACAAATACATTTAAATATTAGTCAAAGATAATGCGAGTAAGTTACAGTTTTTAAATGAAGGTTGCTATGCATACACGCATGTATGTATAGCGACCTTTATTTAAAAACTGTGTGTCTGTCATGTTTAGTTTATTCTTATTATTTTTAATTAACTACATAATTTTCATTTTAATTGTCATTTATCATCATTGCTGTTTTTCCTTTAGACGGACCTGACCTTTGTGGGATGTGTGGGCATGCTGGACCCACCCAGAGCTGAGGTGGCAGCTTCCATCAAACTTTGTCGTCAAGCTGGCATTCGAGTCATCATGATCACTGGTGACAACAAGGGCACAGCTGTCGCCATCTGCAGGCGCATCGGCATCTTTGGTGAGGAGGACGATGTCTCGCGCATGGCCTACACTGGCCGAGAGTTTGACGACCTGACTGCTGTCGCCCAGCGTGAGGCAGTGATCACTGCCCGTTGCTTTGCCCGTGTTGAGCCATCTCATAAATCCAAGATTGTGGAGTTCTTGCAGTCCTACGATGAGATCACTGCCATGGTAAATTAGATTGTGAAATTATAAGTGCTCACTGAATGATTTTGCATGCACTCTTTCAATCAAACGTTTGGGAGTTAAAGATTTTAAAATGTTTTTGAAAGAAGTCTCTTATGCTAACCAAGGCTGCTATTATTTGGTCAAAATTGCAGTAATATTGTGAAATATTACTGTTTCCTGTCTTAATATATTTTAAAATTTAACTTTCACTTAAGTCATTTCTCCTTAAGTGTCACATGGTCCTTCAGAAAATATTATAATATTCTGATTTGCTGCTTAATATTTTTGTGGAAACAGCGATTCATTTTTCTTTTTTTAAGAAAAGGATTTATTTTTCTTTTTTTTTTACATTCTAAATATCTTTACTGCCACTTTTGAACAATTTAATCCATCTCTGCTGAATAAAAGTAATTCTTTAAAAAAAAGACAAACCCCTTCACCTTAAAGTTATATATATTTATGTAAAAAGAAAAAAATATATATTAAATGACTATAAAGATGGAGGAAGGATTTCTTCTAGATGGTTCATATTGTTCAAATATTTTCCCCTCCATTGACTTGCCATCCTGTGTTCATTCCCGCAGACCGGAGATGGTGTGAATGATGCACCTGCTCTGAAAAAGGCTGAGATTGGCATTGCTATGGGTTCAGGCACAGCGGTGGCGAAGACTGCTTCAGAGATGGTCCTTGCCGATGATAACTTTTCTACCATTGTTGCCGCTGTGGAAGAGGGTCGAGCCATTTACAATAACATGAAACAGTTCATCCGCTACCTCATCTCCTCTAATGTCGGCGAGGTGGTCTGGTAAGGATCCTTACCTTCTGCTAACATCTACTGAATTCATTCTTTATTTCTTTTCACTGCCCTCCCTACATTAAACCATTTCAAGTCAACATAAAATAGCTCTCACAATCCATTTCAATATTTTGGCGTTGGTACGATTTTTTAAAATATTTTTTTTAAAGAAGTTGCTTATGCTCACCAAGGCTGCATTTTATTGGATCAAAATACAGTAAAAACATTAATGTCATGAAACATTATTACGGTTTAAAATTTCTATTTTAATATATTTTGACATTTTATTAAATGTGATTGTAAATATACATTTTCAGCAGCCATTACATGAAATAGGGAAGACTTTTACACGAATCAAGACTTTTTTTTTTGTTTTTACCATTTATTGCTGAATAAAGTCCAACAAGGCCTACACCACAACTAAAATCGTAACGACACAGAGAAATGTTATTGTTTGAAGTATTTTAAATTCCAGCTTTCGAGCATTTAAAGCGGCAGACGACAAAACTGCAATGCTCTTATAAAAATAAGTTATAATGTTCACTGGTGAGGATGCTAAGTTGTTGTTATAGTTATTGTTCTTGATGTGATCAGATTTGATTACATACTATAAACTTTTGAGTATTAGTTTATTTCTAAGTGAAAGGGTTTTCAGTCAATTTGGGGTTGTTGTTTTTTTTAAATCGATGAGTATTGCATACCAAAATGGTTATTAAGTTAATTATTATGTTGTGTTTGATTTATATGATTCATCCTGTGTGCCAAAATAGAGCAAGTCATTTACTTTTCAGTCTTGTCTTGGCACAATTTAGTCTCCATTCTAAAAGCGATACTATTTAAATGGCAACACTGTGAAATTTATGCCTTGAGCAAACTCGATCACTGCCAAGGTCCTTTTGACATTCTTCCAGTTGTTATCTAATCGCTTAACTCACAATGTGTATTCTCTCTGGCAGTATTTTCTTAACGGCAGCTCTGGGCTTCCCCGAAGCTCTGATTCCAGTTCAGCTGCTGTGGGTGAATCTGGTGACTGACGGTCTGCCTGCGACCGCTCTGGGCTTCAACCCCCCCGACCTGGACATCATGAGCAAACCCCCTCGCAATGCCAGAGAGCCCCTTATCTCTGGCTGGCTCTTCTTTAGATACCTGATCATTGGCTGTGAGTGCACCACTGGCTTTGTTTGCCAAAAACTAAATATTTTGTGTGGGTAAAATGAGATTTGACATGTTCTCCATGTCCTCCTAAAGGTTATGTAGGTGCTGCTACTGTAGGTGCTGCTGCGTGGTGGTTCATTGCTGCTGAAGATGGGCCCAGAATAACCCTCTATCAGCTGGTTAGAAACTCCCCTTACGTTTTAATACACTTTTTCTCAAACGCATGCATTTCAATGTATTAAGTCGTTTGTCATTTTTATCTCTGCAGAGTCATTTCCTTCAGTGTGCACCTGACAACCCTGAGTTTGAGGGCCTGAAGTGTGAAGTGTTCGAGTCTCCCTATCCAATGACCATGGCTCTGTCCGTACTTGTTACCATTGAGATGTGCAACGCCCTCAACAGGTCTGTATCGGCACATCATGTGTGTGAAAATGCCACAGTTATGGCCCTATTTACATATGATATTGCTTGCTTGTGACTGATTAGCATAAGATGAATTATTTTTTATTTTTTTGGGTGACACTGTAAATTCAATCTTATTTTCCAAATAATAATGTTGATAAAGCACCTAATATTAATATTATGCAGTGTTTTCCAAAAAATGTTGCAACATTCTCTGTTTTAGTGGAGTTTACGTGTATTAAGCATAATTCAGATGTGCTGCCCGCAATTCATCAGGGAATGTTAGCATGTACACTATCCGCTTACACTACAGTTTAGGGTCAGCAAGAACTTAATTTAATGTTTGAAAGAAATTACTACTATTATTCAGTAGGGATGCATTGAATTGATCCAAAATGACAGTAAAGACATTGTTTCTTACGATTTCTGTGTCAAATAAATGCTGTTCGTTTGAGCTTTCTATTCATCAAAGAATTTTAACAAGTAAAAATTATATTTCCACAAAATTATTCAACTCTTTTCAACATTGATAAGAGTTTCTTGAGCTGCGTACTGGAACGATTTCTGAAGGATCATGTGACACTGAAGGCTGGAGAAGTTATACTTTGCCGTCACAGGCAAAGTATATAATTGAAAATTATACATTAAAATGGAAAAGTTGTTTTAAGTTGTAATATTATATTATACTGACTCCAAACGTTTGAACAGAAGTGTAGTCTGTCTGTACAGTGCAGTTACATTTTCTATTACTACTGAATGTAGTTTGACATTTTGAGGGATCACAAATCTTTTTATACCCTATTTGCACTTGTATATCAGGTGAAATGGATCTTAAAGAGATAGTTGACCCAAAAATGAAAATTCTGTATGAATTTCTTCTGCTGAACACACAAGAAGTTGATCATCAACTGTTTACCAGCGGTACCAGCTGTTAACAACATAAGTGGTAGATTATATAAATATCCAACCAGTCAATCAATTTCACAATGTTATCTTCATGTCCTGTTGTAGTGTTTCCGAGAACCAGTCTCTGCTGCGCATGCCCCCCTGGGATAATGTGTGGTTGCTAGGAGCCATCTGCCTCTCCATGTCCCTCCACTTCTTTATCCTGTATGTGGAGCCCTTGCCGGTAAGATCAATTTTGAGAAATAATATGATCAGTTTCAGTGTATCGGATCTTATTTTAATTTAATTTTTTACAGTCTTTGTAGAATCTGTTTTTTAACAAAGACTTGTACATTTTAAAATGATTAAATTATTATATACAATTGTTAGTCACAATGATTTTTTTTATTTCCGTGGTGACATTTTTCTTTTCTTTTTTTTAGTTTGTAAATGTGTAAAATAAATGTACATTTTAATTTGAGCAATTGTTATGCATGTTTTACTATCTCTTTTTAAATTAAATAATGTGATATAATTCCCAAAAAGAATATTTCAATGCTTTTACGTTCTCACAATAATATAATTGCATATCATTTGCTGGCATCAAGGAGCCTCTGTCAATATGCAAGGTATTGAAAACACGTTTAAATTTTCGCTTTTGTAATATACGACCAGCAAGAACTGATTCAATGTGTTCCTTGAATGCAACGTAAGTCGCTTTGGATAAAAGGCGTTTGCCAAATGCATAAATGTAAAATGTAAATACTATGATGTAACCACTTATCTCAGCAAGCCGTGTCCCTTAGAATACTTCCTAAAATACATTATTCATTTTCCATGCTTTTCTAAATTCAGAACTCGAGGACATGCCTAGTACTTTTTTGTGTGGTGACTCTATCCTGGGCTTTCTCTACAGATAATCTTCCAGATCACCCCACTAAACGTGACCCAGTGGCTGATGGTGTTGAAGTTTTCTCTGCCCGTCATCTTACTGGATGAAATGCTTAAGTTTGCGGCCAGAAACTACCTGGACAAGCCCAATGACCTGGACAAGCCCAAGGGCAGGACCTGCTCACTCGGCAGCTGCACGGAGGGCATTTCCTGGCCTTTTGTGGCTTTCTCACTCCCCCTGGTGCTGTGGCTCTACAGCACTGACACTAACTTGGCCGAAATGTTTTGGTCTTGACTGAAATGAGCACAGATGTGTGTAGATGGTGTGTACGTGTGTCTGTATGTGTGGTTGTGCGTTTTAAAGTGTGCCTCCGCAAACACCGAATGTGTACGAGAAGGACAGGATTAACACAAAAATAACCTTAAGAGAGAAATATAACTTTTTTTTTTTCTTCTTTTTTTTAAATGTCCATTGGCGATTGAGGGGACCATACAGACCTGAAGTCTTCAAGTATTAGTGACCATTAATATTCTTTTTTGGACTTCTTGTTGGTTTCTTTTGAAAAGAGTCTTTTGTAATTGCATTTATAATTAATAATTTCTCGTTTCTTTTCAAACCAGTAACAATAATGGTAATATCCACGTTGTTTTCCCCCATACCATGTGTTCAAATTGCTGAAAAGTTGGAGAAAAGTGCTTGTGTATAGACATTTAACACTATTTTATGCAATTGTTCATTTGTTATTTCATTTTGCTAACAGAGAGTAGGGTAGAAAAAGAGAAGGATGGAGAACAAGACAGAAAAACTGTTTACTAATGTTTACCTTTGTGTCTTCGGCGTGAACATCGCTCAGAGCCAATGGACAAGCATGGTGTTGCAAAGCAGCATGGGAAATAGTATGGGACTGAATGTTTGAATGCTTCACGGTCAAATCCTCAGATGAAAGCTGCATGTTCTGTATTTCGCATGCATTTTGTGTGGTTTTTCATTTATGATTTGTACCTGTATGTCTTTCCCTATGTGTAATAACTTCCATTTTTATGGTGATACATCTTGTTTCCTCTATTACCTGACACATTTGATTAGTAAAGCCAGTTTTTCTGCGCTAGGCAGAGTACAGCTACCTCAGGACTGTCAGATTAGACTCTCTCTGGTTGCTTCCCCCCCCCCCCCCCTCCCATTTAGCTTTACACTGCTTGTACACATTACTGCATGAGGTGTGCCTCGATTTGAAAACTCAGATTATTTTTTGCCCTAACCAATCTGTTTTAAGTTCTTTCTTTTTTTTGTGTATTTGTTTCGCTATTTTATAATTGAATGAACTTGCATTAACTTAATTTAGAGGTTTTCTTTTGTTGTGGGGTGGGTTGGACAAAAGATGTAAATGTTACCATTTAGTGGGTTAAGGTCCGAGACAAAGGAGTAGAAAATTAAACAAGCAAAGGTTTAGGTGTTGCATTCAAAAAATGAATTTTACAATGCAAAACCAAAATGTTCCATGCTAATTTTTTTTTTCCGTTTCTTTTTTTATAAAGAAAATGCAGTCATGAACCATTGGAATTAAAATACGTGTTTTCATTTTACTAGCTGGTCTGTTCCTTCCTGCAATGCAGCATGGCAAGTTTTAAGAGCAATTATACTTGAATAAATGAAGTTAATGTACAGCGATTTAGTTACATAGCTGAGCACAAGATTGACAGGTGAGAGGGGTTTCCTTGTGAAAGCATCCACTTGTTTGGCACTCACCAGCCAGTCTGGTAAGACCGCCTGTATATTTGTACACATATACCTGAAAAGTACAGTCACTTTTTTTCTCTCTTCATTAAACGGGTTTCCGGCAGTTAGTTGTCCATTGCATCACGCTAGTTTTTGCTTGCTGAAATGGATGCATGTCAATGTAAATTAACAACCGTGCACATTCCCTTAAGGCCCGTTCACACCTATATCTGTAACGATAACTATTAACGTTTATACCAGTGTATGATATCATTGTTTATTCAATTCGGTTTGGTCATCTGATGAACGCTCAAGCTCTTTAAACCAGGATGGTTCCTGATTTACCATTCATGTTTTGTTTTTTTGTCATCAGCTGGGGTGAAAATTGTTCTGAAAGTGATTCCAACGACATTGTTTCTCGCTGCCGTTATAGTTGTGGTGTGGACTCTGCTTTTCTTCTATATTTAGAACTATATCTTTATCGTTATCTTTATCTAGTTCTTGTTCTTGGTGGGAACAGGCCTTTATTAGCACTCAGTGGACTTCTATTTAAGAAAGTGTCACTGGCATTGCCGTTACACATTCCTCCACTCCACACGTTATCCCGAACGTATCCCGAAGCCTCAAGTTTTCTGACAATGGACCAACCCTGCTATGTAACTCTGCTAAATTACTACTATGACTACTGCACCTGTTTATAGTAGCACTTAACACATGGCCATATCAGCTTGAGTACATTCCACTGCAATATATGATGTTTTTAGGAAATGTATAATATATCGTAACGATTTGATGGTCAAATTACATTTAAACTTAATCGTTTTCTTCACCCCATATAATTTCAGTCTTGTCTCTGAATGAAATGAATAGACTTCAGCATTAGTTTTTATTAGAATGGTCCGTACACTGTGGTCTGACTTGCTCAGGAACTGAACTTGGATGTTGGCATACATGAGTCAAATGAAAACACTATTGCCATTTTTTTTTTTTTGTCTTTTTAGTAAATGTTGCCTTTTGTATCAAGCAATCATACTGATAATTATTTACTTAATACTTGGTCGTATGCTAGATATTTATTTAATGGTGCACTTTAGAATTTCCATTTCGATATAGAACATAAAAAAAAAATCCAAAGTCTTTTTTGTGAGTTAAAGCTCAATAGAATCTGCCTCTGCTTGTGTTGGGAAGCCTCAGGCTTCTGTATTGTGCATGTTTGTTTTGAGTGGCTTCATTTTGCTGAATATCAGAACCTGCATGCATGTGTGCAGTTCAGAGAAAATAGCCACCATTGAGCTGCAGATCACATGTAAGAGTGAAATCAGTAATAAAAATAAAAAACAATAATGAATAAATGACAAGTGTGTGTGTGGAAGCAAGCAGCAGCACCATCATCATCATCAATCTACCATGCATGACAATGTCTACCATTGCCTAATGCTGATGCAAGGAGAGTTTGCTGCATTTCCCCCCTGTGTAAATTGTCATAGTTTTATATACATGTATTATATAGTATAATGCATGCCTTCAGTTGTAATTAGCCAAATAATTTGATCTATATTTATATAGCAACTTGCTGTGTACATTGCTGCTAAATGGTATGATATGATAAACACACCATTTTACAAATAAACACTTCAGTTAATTTTACCAATGCTGACGTCCATGATTTGTGTCTCCAGCCATTTAATACATTGAAAAAAAGTAAATGATGGAGTAGGATTTTCTTTTACTATTCAGCTAATTATGCAAATTACCTTAATCAGTGACATTAGTCAGCAGAAAAACAGATCCCAATGTGGCCAATATGGGCTTCTTGTTCTTTGGCCTGTAATAAACAAATAAGCTGTTAGTTAATATGAGTTGCCGTCAAAGAAAAACAATGACTGTCTTTGTTGAAAGCAGGCTATTTGAGTGTAAATGTGTCCTAAGCAGTCCTTTAAGACTGTAATGCCTAAGATTGAACACTTGTAGGCGTCAGAGACAAAATTCGGGGCTAAAATATGGTCCAATGACAATGACATCATCTTATTTCACAAATAAACACAGCTGCATCTTTTATGTAACCAATGACCAAAATCTGTTTAATTGACAATAGCATGCCTGAAGCATTTCATAACAGAATACACGTTTTATAATACCGGTTCTTACACAGAAAAGAGATTTGTTGTTGTATTTGCATATTGTTATGGACATGCTGTTGCAACTGTTTCTGTAAAATGCGAATGTATCTAATTTTCATCTTTCTATACGTGAAAAACAACTGACTGCCTTATATTTAGTACAATAAGGGCATTACAAAAGTGACAGCATGCCAAAGCAAATACTACTCGTAATACCATATTGTGCGTTTTCCTTCTCTTACAGTTAAAAATGTTGTACATGTATGTAAACGCGACTCCGTTTCAGACTGCATTTCCCTCAACACATGTAAAAAAAAATTGATATTTAAACCACGCCATACACACTACAAGCTCCCTGACCTATGCAGTGAAGGAGCCTGTCGCTTTAAATCGAACCCATGCTGGGAGAGCTGTCAATCATGTGTCGTGGCCCCGCCCCTTCCTGCAGCAGCAGCAGCGGCGGCGGCGTCTCAGTGTTCACATAGAGGCATTACGTACAGCAGACTCACCAAATCTGCACAGTCTAATTATCCGCGACAAAATGGGATAATCGTGAGCGTCTTCAATTTATTTCATTAACGGGAACTAAACGAACTATCAAGGAGAGCTTTCCCACCCCCAATCCAATCACAGACGTAAGCACAAAGGGGTTTGGGCATAATGGTGATAAAAGAGATATCACATTTTGAACGCAGGACAACAGGACTACATCGCCACATACAAGACCGGACCGTTTAATTTATTTATTCGGACCAGCTTTGTTTGAAAAGCTTTCTAAGGAGTATTTTGTTTTGTCCCGTGCGCTCCGGAGAACAGATGCTGTCATTGTGCTGGGGACCGAGATTTGTGCGCGTGATATTTCTGCAAGTGGTCTCGTCGGAATGGTGCGCGAGATGAGAATGCGCGTGCCTTTATTGTTTCCGCGCGACATGTTCAATAACGGTCGTTTTTCTGTCGTTGCACAATTCGACAACGACGACAGTTTTGGTACAGAAAGATTGAGACTTCAAGTGACAATTCCAGGGAAATCATGAACGATGTGTTTTGTAAACATTTGTATTAAGTGTTATTAAAGAAATATCCTTTATTATGAACGGGCACTGCCGACTTTTCATACTTTCATCAGATTTGCTTTTCTTCAGCTAAATTCCACTTAGTTGGAGCTACTTGACCGTGTGTTTCTGACCAATTTGATATTTGCAACCTTAGAAAACACAATGGTGGAGCCTGTGGGTTTCATTGAAGCCTGGAAAGCACAGTTTCCCGAGTCCGAGCCTCCGAAGATGGAGCTAAGATCTGTTGGGGGAATCGAACAAGAACTAGAGAAGTGCAAAGCGTCCATAAGACGTTTAGAAATGGAGGTGAACAAAGAGCGCTTTCGGATGATCTACCTTCAGACGCTGCTGGCCAAGGAGAGAAAGAGTTACGACAGACAGAGATGGGGTTTCAGGAAGCCACCTCACATGACAGAAGGGGACCCGCAAGCTGTTGGGGCCGATTGCCAACATCTCTATGCACAGGAACATGGACAGCCAGACCGCAGCAGGTTTCAGCCTGTTGGGGAGACCAGAGTGAAACCACGACCACCCCCAGCCAGAAAGTCAGCCTCCCATGGTGATGGATTGGAGCTTCAATCGTCATTTGATGCACATCAGGCAGGGCCGGTCAGTGAAACCGACGGGCTCTCACCGTCCACACAGAGGGGCGGAGTCTCCCCTCGCAGGCCCCATCCGCCCCCTGACAAGGAGCTGCCTTTGGATCCTTCCCAGAAAGACAAGCCAGGCATGGGGCTTGGGGTGGCTGCATTACGTTCGAACTTTGAGAGGATCAAACGGGCCAACTCACACTCAGCAAGCGATGGAAAATCAGGCCAGGAGAAACCCTTTTACACCAACGTTGAGTTTCATCATGACAGGGGCTTAGTAAAAGTCAACGACCGTGAAGTCTCGGACAAAATCAGCTCTCTTGGGAACCAAGCCATGCAGATGGAGCGCAAAAGGTCACTTCATTCCCTTCCAGGCAACCTTGCTACAGTCGCAGGTGATCTACGCACCAGGCCTGTGTACAGGGGTCGCTCTACTGAAAGCACCTGCGGATACGATGCCGAATATGAAGACGGCGAACCCAGTCCTCGCTACAGCACTGCGAGACCGAACGGGGCCAAACCACCACCGCCGCCGCCATGGCAGCCATCAGATTTCCAGCCATATACTAGTGTTTACGTCGGAGGGATGATGTCAGGAGAAGGTGGTGAAGCTAGGGTCACTATGAGAGACCACGGAGGAAGCGACGACCATCTTCTCACTTGGCCCAGAAGGTCTTACTCGCCTGGAAGTTTCGAGGATGTGGGAGGTGGAGGCGGCGGCTACACGCCGGACTGCAGCTCAAATGAGAACCTGACGTCTAGTGAGGAAGACTTCTCCTCGGGACAGTCCAGTCATGTGTCGCCCAGTCCTACAACAGCCTACCGCCGCCCTCTACGAGAGAAGAGTCGCTCGCCTTCTCAGAACTCCCAGAATTCTCAGCACTCTTTTGACAGCAGCAGCCCCCCTACACCGCAGACACAGAAACGGCACCGGCAACAGCATGTCGTGGTATCTGAGGCCACCATTGTAGGCGTAAGAAAAACAGGACAAATCTGGCCCCACGATGGAGACTCTATTGCCTCCAGTCGGGCTTCCCATGACAACAGTTACCATGGAGATCTAGGTAAGGCACGATGCTTTTAGTTTACATATTGTTCTTTTTTTTCACAGGCGATGCTGTTCCTAATAAATCTAAAAAATGAATGAGTTTTAAATTAGCAATTTCCTATGACATCACTGATGACATCATTGTTTTAAGTTGGTTTTTAGATGAGCAATTTCCTGTGACATCACTGATGACATCATTGTTAAAGCGATACACTGTGTAGCAATTTGTAGCATGGCTGAAAAATAGCAACCCAGTGGTTTTGGCCAGAAACACTCTTCTTACAGTGCAAATGAAGTGTGGTCAACGTTTCTGTTTTATCTCCCTTTATATTTTGATGTTCTTCCTTTAAATCCCTCCTCTGTCAGTTTCTGCACTCCTGTCCCAAGCCATTGTCTACTTTTGTTTCACGCTCTGCCTGTATTGGTTAGCCACTTGCTGCGGTTAGTTAATCCGGCCTGATGAGACTCATATATTAGGAGTAATTAACTAAACAAGCTAATTTATGATCACGAGGTCAGGATATGTGTGTCAGAGTTTGTTTCTTTGTACAGGACATGGGATGAGTGGCTTTCATTCATGTCACATGCTGCTGTGAAAATATTTCAGGCAGGACAAAGCCATGTGATGAATAAAAATGGTCTTGCGTATATACACCTGGCTTTGTTTTTTATGGTATTGTATTTGAATGCAGGGGTTAATAGACTTTGGTGTTTGTAAGAAAGATTAGTAAGAAATCATTCGATTTCTGTGAGAGATTCATTGGAGTGTGAAGTCAGTGGAGCTCACATGATCCATCTCCTGTGAGATTCTGAAGGCAAAAGAAGGAAAAGTGAGCAGTTTCACGGTTCTGTGTGATTTGTATCTGCCCACATACAGTGATATGATGCATAAAAAGGTGTCCGAAATGTTTGTGATTGTCTCCAAAGCATCAATAAGGATGTATTAAAAATGAACCTTTTATAGCAGTATAATTTTCAGCTCATTGCAGATATTTTTTTCAAAAGGTTCTGGAAAGTTTAAAGCATTTATAGGAAATAGAAGTGTTTTATTTTATTATTATTGTTTTTAATTTATTTTTGATAATTTAATGTCTTGTAATGCTGAATAAAAGTATACAATTCTTAAAAATAAAAGTCCCCAATTCTTTAAATAGTAGTGTAATTTTACCCATAAATTCATAATTAATTTTGCTAAGTCATAGCATGCGATACAAAACGTTAGCGATTTGGTTCTTTAATTTTCAGCACAATCTTTTCAATTTAACACAAAATAATGGATAACATTATCTTGATGACAAAGATTCTGCAGAATGTTCAAAACTCTGTTGCATCTCAGAAAACCAAATATTTGACCGCATAAAAGATAATGTACAACACGAACACAACATTTCCAGTAGCAGTTAGGATCACAGTGACAGTCACACTGGTGCCAATCGTTCTAATTTTTGAGTCCTGCAGAAGTAGGATCTCTTACTACTGACCAACAGTATTATAGTATACTGTTACCTAACAAGCATATGTCTGGAGAATTCAGCCAGAGACACAGATATCCGTTAACATGACTCACCATGCTGCTATTTCCAATGTTATTTTCCTAACCCTGACTATTTTCATAAGCATTAGAAACTTTGATGTTATCCAGTGTCTTTTACCAAGAAGTAGAATGACATCAGTTATCAGAATAACTACAGGGAAGGCACAATCATGCGGCATGTTTAGCTTGAAATCCAAAGGTTTTGAGCTGGTGAGGTGAATTACACTTTGGTGTGAAGCAGACAGACCCGGAGGGCATTGGCACGGCCCATTCATTCAAATGCCAGTAAGATTCTCTTTGTGCAAAAGTGAGATAACAGAGCGCAGATGAAGATGGCTAGACCAGCTGAGCACAGTCCAGCATGCTCCAGGTTCTTTTGTCCTCAAACTGACTTGAAAATCGACGTGAATAACTTTGAAAGCCACCTCACATATTTTTAACAGTTAGCAAGCATGGCTTTTTGTTACTAGATGCCATTCAAGTAAATCTGTATATCTTTAACCTGATGAAATGGCAAATGCTTTCATACTTAAGTCAATCAGTTATCTGTCAATTTACATTTCGGCTTGAGATGATTTGCAGCTGGTCAGAAAAAAATCAATATGGTGGCCATTCAGCTAATGAAGAAAACCCTCGCAGTTTAGCATTAGCGTGAGAGTATGCAACTTATCTTGTCAAGAAAGAGATGCTATCTTATATGATTCGGTCTGCCTTTTTTATTTAGTTTGACTTGCTGCTTAGGAACGTGATATTTTTAAAAGATACTGCCAAGGAGAGGAATAAAATCTAGTGGCCCATTGCCATAGTGCTGTAGTGTGGTGTGCTGAACTGCTGTCTCTCGCCTCAGTGGAGATGTGGGGGATGCTGAGATGGAGATAGGAAAGGCTGTCATTGCATAATGGTGTGAACAGTTACACTCTTGCATGTGTGCGTATGTAAACACGTGATTATATTTATGCACGTGTTTATTAGATCTCAGAGACTTCATGATAAAAGAACATCCCTTTTTTTTAATAGGCAACAGCCTTACCCTGTTATCCTCTTATTTTTTGCAGTTCAGAAGCGTTTTAATAAAAATCATTATTTCATCACATAGAGTTTTATGCATCTCTTGTTTTCTCGTCCTCCCCAGGGGACTGTTCCCACGGTCAATGTCCCCCTTGTAAACAACAATTGTAATTGTTTCCCGATGGTCCTCTGGCGTTTTGAAGCAGGCATTCAGGAAGAAATGTCTTTCTGTGGTTTACAGATCAGTAGTTGCAGTGTCCTTTGGGGTGAAGAGCGAGTGAGTCACAGAGAGAACAAGAGACAGGGGATGACTGAAGACATAAAGTTCTCAGACAAATACCCAAGAAAACATCAGTCATTCATTAAAAGGATGAGGCTTAAGGCAGATGCTGTTCTCTGTGTTGAATATGGTTGCATAAGTCATGAGTGAGGTTGGCATTTCAGGTAGGTGGAAATGAACCGACGGTTGTGTGGAAATTCTTCTGGTGCACAGGAGAAAATGAATACTTTTTCCCCCTCGCAGTTTGAATATGAACACGCAGCCTTTTAAATATGTGGGAGGATATGCTAATAAAAAGAAAATTTAAAATTTAAAACTGTTCCGCTCTTCTGCTGCCTCTTCATAGAAAATATTACCCATATTATATAAGATTTGTCATGGGGTTTCATGAAAAGTGTTACCCGTGTCGCATTTGAATGCCTTACAAGGGTGAGGTTGAGAGAGAGGTGTGGACAGGAATGGAGGTGTGGGTTCATCTCAATGCTTTCATTGTCCAGCAGCACCATGTTGAAGTCAGGCCTTACAGATGCTTATTTTTAGGTGGACTCTCCAAATCCACAGAAATGTGTTTTCTGGTGGCAAGTAAAAAATTAAGAACAGAATCCAAACTGAGAATGGAAACGATGACTGAGGTCTTCCTGCTGAAAATAGCTTTTTGTTTGATTTTTATTTCAGGTGAACTGGGCAACTCAGAATATCTGGCAAATCCACAAGTCTCTGCTTGTGGGTTTTGTATGAATCTGGGTTATTAATAAAACTTTTGTGTAGGCTTGTATGTATGTACGTATTGTAACGAAAATTCGAATGAACTAAAGCGGTCTTTGCCTTTAAATCTCACGTTAATGAATGTGATGTCATCGAGGCAGCGGAAATAAAAAGCATCGGAAATCAGTTACCATGACAGCGTTTCCTATGGCTGAACAGTGGGCTTGTATGTACGTATGTATTATATCCAAATAGTGGTTCTTTCAACATATCGCAAAATTTTAATTGCTGAAAATTTGAAAATTGCTTTACATTTATTACTTAAAGATCACTTTAAGTACTCCGATACCACAGCAAAAATTACTAGCCTAACTAATAAAGTTAAAACATTAGTAAAGGCAAGTGAACAGACTGTAAAAAGAACAAATACACCAGTTACAAGCATAGCTAAATACAATATAACAAAGTTACAAATAAAGGTATAACTGTAGTGTTTATTTCAGGTACAGAAATATAATAAATGTAAAACAACTACGTTCACTGTATGAATTTAATATAAATCATTCTTTATTGAAGCTGTGTTTTGTTGTTTGATTAACTTTAATGACGGACAACAAGAGGTATTTGGCTGCTGTCACTTTAAGACATAATGATTCACTTCTGATTTCTTTCTTGAGTTGTTCGTTTAAGACATAACTTACTGTGTTTATGAGAACTTACAGAGACTGGTATTTTGACATAATTTGTATGTATGTGTCCAAAGAAATCTTGTTTTATCATATTGCAGTATTATCGCAAATGCAATTAATCGTTCGGCCCTGATCCACAATGTTACAGAAAAGACCTTTACTCTAAGGATAGCTTTTTTCCCTTATTCTTTAAATAGAAACTGAAATGCCAATGCAGCAAGGCTCTGCCTCTTAGCGTGTTAGGAAAGAGAGTGTGAGAGCTTGTTGTCTGAGGACAAATTTCCAAATAGCAGCAAAGACAACATATTCACAACCCTCTTCTGGCTCCCCTCTCTCTTGGTGAAGAAGGAAAGGTCTCTTTACTCAGCTAGTTATCGGTGGTAACACTCAAAGTGAAACTTAATATGTAGTAAAAAAATATGGATAGCCACATAACGTTTTGTTAGGTTAAATCCTTCTTTTATTACTTAATCTTTGCAAGTTCAAATCTTACCTTATGCTTTAAGTGAATCAAAAACATACAGTGTCACTAGTGTTTTATATTTGTTGCAGTTTTTTTAATGAATGGTTCAAAAGTGTCTACATTTCCAAATGTCAGAGCCAGTCTACAGATTTTGGGCTGTCTGAGATTTCACAGTAAATCATGTGACGTAGGAGTCATGTATCAATGGTTGATGTTTTGAGCTAATTTTATAACACATTTTAATTTGTCACACTTGTTCAATCAATGAGAAGTCCATGTTAAAGTTAAACACATGCCCAGTTTTCCTGTCACCATTTACAAATTTGGCAAGTGTATGACATCTAATGAAAGTTGTTTTGTGTATCTAGCCTGTAGTTGAAGTTGCGTAAACTGCTGAAATGTTTAACAAATTCAATTTAATAGCTGATCTGACCTAAAGGGCCAGTCACACAGCCGATCACGCACGAATCACGCACAGATTGGGTTTGTGCGTGCTTGTGCGTCGAGAAATTGTATTTCACGAACATTCGACGCACGCCGTATGCATGAATCACTGACGGAGCGCGTCCAAACACACACGCTTCGCGAACGTTCCACGAACAAGCACTTTCAGAATCCACATTGTCAGTGGATGTCAGTGGAATGAACGTGATACGTGCGCGGTTCATGCGTGATATGAAGGTGGGGCGTCAGTGGACG
This sequence comes from Rhodeus uyekii, assembly GCA_037043235.1. NCBI lineage: Eukaryota > Metazoa > Chordata > Actinopteri > Cypriniformes > Acheilognathidae > Rhodeus > Rhodeus uyekii. Next base: position 4,060,784 of record JAWRVZ010000031.1, on the reverse strand, counting down.
TGCGCGGTTTCGAACCAGTTCCGACGCATAAGCACTGATGGCCGACGCGTGTCCGTGCATAGTCACGCATACTCGACGCATAAACTACGCACGCCGACTCATGAATAACACGCAAAATTTTTTTTTGAACCGTTCAAAACTCAAAATCACGCACAAACTGCCTTCGACGCACATCCACTTACAATCACTGATGGTCCACGTTCGTTCCACCGACGAAATATGCATATGACCCACGCTCCGCGCAGAAACGAAAATCTGTGCGTAATTCGTGCGTGATTCATGCGTTTTCGCTGTGGGACTGGCCCTTACGACTTTACACTTCAGGCGGCAGTTGGATTTGCTTAGTGACTTAAATGAAGGCACTCAGAACTTTGCAGCAAAGGTTAATTTTGAGATTCACTTGTAGTTTCATTAGGCGTATTATAAGCACAAATATAACATTTACATGATATTAATACCCACTCGAGCTGTTGATGTATGGCTGGTGTTGTAGCTGTAGATCAGGGGGTAACAGGCAATGTGAGAGGTGTACGGCAGTTGGCCAAGTTGATGCGTTAGGCCAGGCACAGATGGCCAAACCCCTGCAGAGTGTTTCCTGGTGCAGGGCACTGCTCTGGCTGGCATTTGCTCTGTACAGGCCAGGGAATGTGGCGTGGACAGTGACCCCACCCACTGAGGAAGAGCTGTCCAGCCTCACCCCATAACCCTTGCACACACCGTGGCTTCGTCACCCTTTCCAAAGCATGCACAAGTGTGAGTGTGTGTCTGTGTCACCTTATGCGCCAATGGCTTGAACACAGAGGTTTTTGTCACTGCACAGATGCAGCTATTCCAACGGACTGCACATGGAAAAAAAAAACTAGGAAAAGCTGAGGTCCACCCTGCACAGATTTACTGCCTATGTAAACTATGACTGCTCTGTTTGCTGGCCTTTTCTGACAGCAGGGCCATTGTGGCAATCACAGTTTACATCCACGATGTGCGAGTCAGAAGATTAGATTAGCATAGAAGGTGACGTCTGTCGCACTTCAGATTACGACACAAATCCATGTTGTCATACAAACACAGCACATAATCTCAAATCCTGTTCAAATCACTTTGAGTAAGAATTATCTTAATCTGTGCTTCATTCATCATGTTGAATGATGATACATCAAATGGGCTTTACAAAAACAATGCTTCTTGGGTTTACAGTTATTTAACTTGTTTGCATGGTCCGCACCTTTTGTTTTTGGCCTTCCTGAAAGCGTGTTTTGTGGCATGACATAAATCAACCCTAATCCCCTCTCTGCTGATAAAACTAAGACATTCCAGATTGTTCTTTCTTGTGGTTTAATGAAGCATTCATTTATTTCAGCCAGAACTGCTCCCTCATGTAGTCTGGGCAGCTGCTTTGAATCTAGCCTGCTTGCAGCCAATTATTACACTTGCACCTTTGTGATGTGCCTGTGGGTTTTCGACCAAATGAGGGGGGAAACCAGGAAAAGATCAAAGTGTTGACCCCCAAGGACGCTGGGGGTCCCCTCATAACTGAATTATTTTAAAGAGCAAAGGGGGAACCCACGCCAAAGGTTGCTTTTTCCGAGCAATTCCTGCAAAAAAATGCAAGCTTTCTGTTTGTTTTTTTTTGTTTTTTTCTTTCTTCCTCTTCCCTTAAAGTAAGGTATTAAAAGGGATAGTTGACCAAAAAAAAATGGATAAAGGTAAAATAAATGATACATAAAAACCATTCGACACAATTGGACAAAAGTGGTAATAAATCTTATTTTAATTTGATCTAAATTATTGCTTGGGATAAATCCGTAGTCATCGTACCAATATCCAAACACATCTAGTGCCTTTTTTTTGGCTTTTTACATATCCTTCAATAAATAATTTTTGTTTTAATTATACAGTGGAGTTCACTTATCTCGAGTCATGGTTAACTCGCCAATCCTATTATGTTGACGTTTTTGAAGTGGAACCGCCAAACTCCCTATGTGTCTTATTATTTTCTTGTGGGTTATGTCGATTCTGTTATGTTGCCGAAATCTAATATCTCGAGCACAAAAAGGCGACAAATTCTCCGCTTCACATGGTTATTCGTGAGGTAACCGAACCGATAATTGAAGTCATGCGAGCAACATTTGAAATTCGAAATTTGATCTTACACAAAAAATCTATGGGTGCGGGTTATGCCAACGATTTTTTTACACAAAACCCAAAACCCGCTGGCTATATGAGCGTGCGGATTATCTGCGTCTGCGGGTTATATGTGTGAAAATATGTGTAATATATGATATATGGTTTTTTTGCAACCCCCGAGGCCGTCGACATAACCGAACTCCACTGTATTTTGGTTCGTAATTTTAGAACTTAAATTTATTTAGTTGGTTACTGAGGCAAAATGTAGAAATTTGTTTACTGTAATTTCCGCGACTTTTTTCCCCACGTTTTGAACCTCGCGGCTTATACAATGAAAACTATAAAATACAATGAAAAGAACTGAGAAGCTCTAGTCCAATAAACTTCATGCCACCAAAAATCTGAGCATGTCACAGAATGTGGGTTTGTTTGTTTTTTGGCGAAAAATCCATATATTAGCCGCGTCATTGTATAAGCCACAAAGTTCAAAGCGTGGGGGGAAAAGTCGCGGCTTATAGTCTGGAAATTACAGTAATAATAATAAAATAATTCAAAATAATATTTTTGTAAAAATTCAGTGGTTTCGGCTTATATTCAGGTGCGCTCAATAGTCCGGAAATTGCTGTAGTTTGATTTTTATTTAATACTTTTATTTTAGCTTTTTCAATAAACTAAATTTAGTTTTTTAATAGTGCTTTGGTTTTAATTACAATAACATTGATTCATACATGTGCTCTGCCACGCTTAGATTGAACTCTTTGTTTAAGAGGCACTACTGGACAGTGTTCTATTAGCTTGTCTGACTGTAATAGGATCTGTCACCCTCGCCAGCCACATGCGCCCTCCTTCCATGCTCAGAATCAAGATTTTCTATTTTCTCTGGGCTTCACAATACTTTCTTCCATTCTCCAGCTGTCAAACTCAACCGTCAGACTATTCAAGAGACCCCAAAAAAAATTCCAACTAACAACAGTGTAGTCTGTACTCTGGGCAAAAAATGGATTGTGTATCATGACAGATCAAAACACCAGTCCATTGAGGCTTATGTCAAAAACGATAAATCTAGTTCCCATCACGGCATGACTGTAAAGGATTAGGTCAGGGATGTGGTGAAGCGTCTTATGACTATAGCACTATAATAGGGCTTAAAGCAGCTTTTAGAGGAAAGGGTTAATAGTCTGGTTATGGCAACGTAAAGGATTTGTGCATTTTTCAGCAATGTTTTATGCAAATAATGAATGATAGTTATATGGGTCTACTGAATGCTACTAACTTTAAGCAGTGACAGCTCTAATTCAGCTATACCAAATATGGACTGTGATCGTGAAATTTATTTTATTTAAAGTTGGCAGTACTTGTATAGTTAGCTGCGGTTATACGTTTGTGGTTGAATGTTGGTTTGGCTTTAGACTGGAGGGGGGGGGGGGCATGTGTTCAGAGGAGAGAGGCTGAACTGGGTTTGGCAGGACACTGGGGAACGTTTTTGTATCTGCTCTCATTCTCAGTGCAGTGATATGAGAATATTGTACAGTGGCTTCAGGATTAATCTTTGTCTCTCTTATCTGCCTTTTCTATAGCAATATTTGCAATATTCTTTGATATTTTCCCAACGACCCAACATTTGAGCGATACCAAAAGATACTCTATAAACACAGGGACCATATTGGCCATTGTCTGATATTAATTAGTTATAGAGCTATCGATATTGGTTATTGGATATTTAATTGTGCGTTGTCATTTATGGCTATTTTTATTTTACATTTTTATTAATGGTCATATAACGTAATGCTCAATGAAAGTCAATGTTTAAAATCACCTATAGCATGTACGTCTTGCATACTTTCAAATAGGATAGTTGGAATTAAATGGTTTAATAAATTTTATGTCCTTTTACTCAAAATAATATATCTTAATATTAGCAATTTTTTTTAATCATGATTTTGACAAAATAGCATGCATCCCTGTTATCAGCAACATGAAATCAAAATGGATTATTTTCAAATATATATAATTTTAGTTAGTTTGTGTCCCAATTAGTTTTGTTATTCTAAAGAAAAATGTTTTTCGTTACAATGCAAATCATAATGAAATTACTTTTTCTTTAGAATACTAAGTTTGGGCAGGTAAAAATAGTAATAATTCATTACATTTATATATAGCGCTTTATCAAAGTCTCTCAAAGCGCTTACATGGATGGGGGGGGGGGGGGGGGGGGGGGGGAGGAGAGGAATCTCCTCAACCGCCACTAGAGGATGAACATTTCTATTTTTTAGAATCCAAAGGCCATCAGATAAACATTATTTGTGCATATTCTTTTTTTTTTTTACTTTACGAAAATTAAATGTTGCAGATGCCATTTCATGTTTTCAACTTGAATTATGAATTAGTCCCTTGGGCATTCTCGTCCCATTTTCATTTTCTGTCTCTCTCTTTTCTCCTCAATTTCTTAGCTCTTTTTCTTTTTCTCATCCCTTTTGGCTCTTTTTAGTAAGATTTGTATTAGTGATGCTCATGAGGGAGAGTTTTCAGAATAAACTGCTCTTGGGTCAGAGGGGAATTTTGGTTATAATAATAACCCATTATCAGATTAATGAGCGAGACTGATGTTTAGTGGCCAGCTGCAATCATTTCTAGCAGCCCTATTCCGCTTGTTCCTGCCTCCACCCTCCTTTTGAAGGCAGGTGGGCCGGTTCTGATTTAAGGCTCAGAGGACGGGCGGAGCGCCACAGTGCAGCTGGCTACAACTCTGAGCCGCGATGTCTCCTTAACTTCTTCAGCCAGAATACAAATCAGCCAAGAACACAGCTGAGGAACACAAGCGTTTGACAGAAGAGGACTGAATATTTAGGGGGAAAAAAGAGGCTTTTGAGGACAAGATGTCTTAAACTGTGGGCTTATATTGAGTTGGAGGAAGCTGTGGTATCTCTTCTATCTGTGTTTGTATGTGTCTGTCCTCTTGTTCTCCAGGCGGTAGTGGATCAGGGTTGGGCCAGCTCCTGGTCTCTCCCTCTGCGATCTCCAAGGGAAAATGTGTTTTGGATTTTAATGCTTTGGCTCCAGTGCTGTTTAGATATCCAATAAATCTCCAGCTGAGTTTTGGCCCTGCTACTTCAATTCACTTCACTCTTTTTTCCTTTTTCTTTTTGGGATGCAATGTGCGATAAATATACAGTGATTTGCATATTTTATTGTTTAGCCATATCATGACGCTAATTATTGACTTATTGCTATCAGTCAGAATTTTTTATAATCTTGCATGGTTTCGTTTTTTTTCTGTTGCTTTTTTTTCATTCCAGGCGTTTTAACAGCATTAAGGCCACAGATGAACCCAGATATAATGCTCACAACCAAGCTGGCCTCATGACAGCGCTGACTACACAACAGTGTCCCTCTGAACAAACACACTCTGGACCAAATGGCAAAGTTTATCTTCAGTTCTGTTGTCTTTCACTCATACTGTACTATCCTACTTCATAACGTCTTTTCCCTCGGGTGCTGGTGCCTATTATTGATGCTGGGGCTCTTTTCCTGCCCCACCAACGACTTCTATGAGGGAGTTGTTATATTTTCAGTGTGTTTTGAACCAATGACCCCAAATATGATTGTGTACTTTCTAAAATATAAAGGCAACTTTATAAATTCAACCATAAAGACCCATTTGTAATTTTTGTTTCACAGTTTTCTGTCCACCCTCGTGGACCGTAATAGATATTGAGAATATCTCAATATTATTTATAGTTAACCTTAATAATAATAAAAATGTTAAGCCTTGTTTGTTTGACTGGTGTCAGTGTTGTCATACAATTCCTCTCTGATGTGTACATAATGACATGACAGAAGTGGTGTATATCTAGTCATGCTGTTTGATTGTTACGGTGTTGTACGAGGTGTAGTGTGTCATTGAGGAAGACCTTGTATCCCTTACTCTCTGTACACATTTACATTTATGCGTTTTGCAGACGGTTTTATTCAAAGCGACTTGCATTGCATTCAAGGAACACATTGACGTTCTAATCAGTTCTTGCTTTTCCTGGGAATCGAACACTACGTTGCAAGCACTACGCTCTACTGTTTGAGCTATAGTAAATCGCAAATATGGAGGGCTCTTTTTACACTGAACTCGCTTGAATGAAATTAAGGTCATCCTTTCAATGTACTTGATGTCAGCCCTGATATGAATGCAGACAGTTAGTGGTGGGAATTATACCGGTTGAAATGCTGTTTGCTGCCTAATTGGGCTTGAATGGTTAAAAAAAGCAACAATGTATTTGCAAGTAAACAGTCATTTTTGTCTTAAGTGAACGGTAACCGATCAGAAAGCTCACGATTATATTGGATCCATATATATTTGTATGCTAGTATTCGTTTTTTTATTATATTGAATAAGGTGGTAATGAATTCAAATTGACATTTTAATGTTATTAAATATTGTGATATCCTAAGAACCTTATTTAAAGCAAAAATAACTATATTGTTGTCATGAAATCGAATTACTCCTATCGTGATATAAGATTTTGATCATATCGCCGACCCCTACAGACAGACATGCTGTGCTTTGTTTGGTTATGTTTGTGTCCTTAGTTCAACTCTTTCCAGTTTCATACATTTTGACTCCACTTTCTTCTTCAATACAGAATACCAGACCACCACACACCTCTGCTGAAATGCTGTGCATTCTTCCTGCCTGCCACCTTGTCATTGTGTTATCTGATAGGAAGGACCTCCCTTAGCGAGGCGTGAAATATTCTTGCTGATATGGAAAAAGAGGAGTGAGCGAGGGAGGGTGAAATAGTGTAGTGGAACGGTGCTCAAGGTGACCTTGTGTGTAGACACCGAATAAGAGATGATGTTTGAGGCTGTTGCTGCCTCCAGAAAGCTCAACCCATTGGAAAACGGCTTCAACAGACATTGAGAGACACAAAACGCTAAACTAAAATTTTATATTTTAGTCTTGTGGCAATAAGGACAACACAAATACTTTCAGTAGAGTAACATGATTACATGCAATGAATTGAATCAGACTCCGAGGTAAAATGGCTTCAGCTGAGAGTACAATAAACATAATCTAATACAATTTGATGCGTCTCAAATTCAGAGCACCTTGAACAGCAGCCAGCACCGAAGAAATATAATCAGCTGATATTGAATCGGGGGAAGGGCAGATTTCTTGCTTTTGCTGTGTCTTTTGTCTCTCCAACCTTAAATAGCCTCTCCAGATGTTGACATTGGGTAAAATCAAAATGGCTTCTCTTTGGCATCGAAGAGATTTTTGATATAGACAAAATCAGTTAGAATTAAAAGATGTGTATTGAGGTAGGAAAGACTTTTTTTCTGGACAACCCCAGGTTGAGACAAAGCGGCTGTGTGTTCTCTCAGATAGCTTTGTCCTGGCTTTGAACCTTCACTTCTTCATCTGTTTCTGTTTTCCTCCCTGTTGACACGCATTAGCATTTCCCTTCAGGGCTGTTCTTGCCTACTAGCCAACTGTCAGTCAAGTCACTCATCTTTTACTGTGTGTGTATTTGCATGGTTTCATCTGTAGCAATAAAGGGCCAGTTACACAGCGAAAACGCATGAATCACGCACGAATTACGCACAGATATGCGTAATTCGTCGGTGGAACGAACGTGGGCCGTCAGTGATTGTAAGTGGATGTGCGTCGAAGGCGGTTTGTGCGTGATTTTGAGTTTTGAACTGTTCAAAAATTTTGAACGCACATCTGTGCGTCGGTGTGCGTTATTCATGAGTCGGCGTGCGTAGTTTATGCGTTGAATATGCGTGACTATGCGCGGGACACTCGTCGGCCATCAGTGCTTATGCGTCGGAACTGGTTCAAAACCGTGCACGTCCACGTCCGTCCACTGACGCCCCACCTTCATATCACGCATGAACCGCGCACGTATCACGTTCATTCCACTGACATCCACTGACAATGTGGATTCTGAAAGTGCTTTTACGTGGAACGTTCGCGAAGCGTGCGTGTTTGGACGCGCTCCGTCAGTGATTCATGCGTCGGGCGTGCGTCAAATTTTTTCATGGAATACTTTGGTCAATTTCTCAACGCACAAGCACGCACAAACCCAATCTGTGCGTGATTTGTGAGTGATTCGTGCGTGATCGGCTGTGCGACTGGCCCTTAACATTTTCATTGGAAATGATGACTGAATGTGAAAGGCTTTATTTTACCCACAGAAAGTAAAACATTCTACTGTTTTTTTGTTGTTGTTGTTGTTGTTTTTCCTTTCTTAATTGAGTTCTTTTAGCAGCATCTTTCAACTCAGAAGTGATTTTATTCAGTTTATATATTTCAGTAATGGAGCTCCGAGCTGTAGCTTGCCAGTTCGAATCTGATGTCATTTCTTGGTCCTGTGCCAACCTAGACTATAAAAAGAAGTCTGGATGACTAGTTTTATAGGCACAGGGCTAAAACATCGGGTCGTGGTGACAGTGTGATGTCTGTATTGTTCCAAAGCACAATGCCTGAGTGGGAGACCTATTTTACATTTGTCTCTCCGTTCTACCCTGCTCATACACCAGCATCACAAACCTTTGGGTTTTATGTGTGCTTTGGCTCCAGATTGGAGCAATTACCAGGATGTAGCCCCCCCCCATCTCACACAAACTGCTACACACACTTCACCACTTACTGTGTGCCAATGTGGCCACCCAGAGCTATTTAAACTTCCTAATTATAAGGCAGATTACTGACCCAAGAGAGCTCTAATTATTGGTGCTAATTTTGGGTCATCAGACACCATTTTGACGTGATTGTGGTAACTGTGTTATACGTTAGAATGATGCATGGTGCATTATGGTTCTACAGTAAAACCTAGTGGCTTGCTGTCTACTGCCTACATGGGCAGCGTAACTGAAATGGTACCTGCTAAAACTGAAGCGCTCAACTTGGATGATAACGCATGTGTTGTCAACCGTATAACATGGAGTTGGGTTTTTTAATTTGTCTGTTTCTGATTAGATTGAATAGGATTTTTGGTAATGAATGGAACTGTTTGCCAGAGCTTTCTGGGATTGTCCTCTCTCTCTCTCTCTTTGGCCCAAAAAACACACCATTGTGTTTATGATACATTGCCATGCTTGACACATCATTGAACATTTGTAGATATTGATTAGCTGGAGTTCATACAGTCTGGATTTGTGTGCTCCTGACTGACCTGTTTTTTTTTCCCGCCTGAGAGCCAAGTTATAAATTACTCGTGTTGCAGTTTGGTAAGGACTTTATCAGCCGTGCACATCAGAACTCTCTTGTAGATGCTTGTAACATGAATCAAATGCTGGATTAAAATCATAAATATGACACATCCTCAGTTGGGACTAGGTACCTTCAGACATGCTACGCTTTCCATGAGCTCAGAAAGTTTTAAATAGCTCTTCCAGTCTTTTCAAAAGGATAATACATTTAAGATGGCTTATGAAAATAACTTGCAGAACTTTTCAAGATATTTGAAGTCATGGCTTATGCGCTTTGTACTTAGTGCTGCAGTTATATTACAAACTCAGACGTCCTTAAACTGTCATTCGTGCTTGAACATTTGACCACCATTATCATATCAGGTTTTTTTTTTTTTTTCAGGGTAAAATTGAAAAGTTTCTTTATAGAGTTAGTGATAATGTTGAAACACAGTCCTTATTTTTTTTGTAGTTTATTGAATTGATATTGACGTGGAGGTTTTTATATCCATAGCCAGACGCCTGAGCTGTCGATAGTCCATTCACTGAATTTTTGATGGATGCAGATTTATGTTCTTGTCTTTGGTTGAAGTATGAGCTGCAAATGATTACACCTTCACTTGAGATTAAGTAAAAAGGATTGACAAATGTGACAACTGAATATAGCTATCAGTATTTATATTTTGGTCATGTTTACAATTTGATCCATACTTGGCAGCTTTCATAATTAGTTTTGTCCTAATTTCTATATGCAAGAAATAAACCTGTGATCTTTTATTTTTAGTGGAATGCAAGTTTTCAAACACGTTTCATTACAATTCTAGTGAAATGCTGTAATTGTCAACCTTTGCAGATGTTACTATAATGAGGTTAGCCTAACCCTAACTGGTTCCTGCCATGTTTCCAAATACACACTAAACGTAGCACATGTATAGATGCCTTATTGCGCTTTCAATTTTAATTTGTTTGACAGCAATGGCACAAAACACGAAATTTAAAGACCTTTTATGTAATTTAGAGAAATTATTTATTTTCGGGCTGTCAGAGTCTAGTTAATGAATGGGAAGCACTGAAATTAATTTGTGGTTGCCAAAAATAATCAGTGTATGGGAAACAGTTTAGACATTTATAATGTTACAAAATATTTCTATTTCAAATAAATGCTGTTCTTTTGAGCCTATCATAAAATACTGAAAAAAAAGAAAAAAAAGAAATATTTTTTTTGCTATTATAATTTAGGTTTTTCCACAATGCCAAAAACAGCACAACTGATTTCAGCAGTGATAATACTAAGAAAGGTGTCTTATTAAATCAGCATATTAGAATGATTTCTGAAGGATCATCATTTTTTTTTACCAAATATATGTAGCCTTGATGAGCATAAGAGACTTCCTTCAAAGACATGAAAAAAATCTCATCGACAAAAAATGTTAACAGTATGAATGTGCATGTAGGGGGCAAAACAAATGTCTGAAACGTCATTGCTATGAGCCATAGAGAGGAAGAGACAAAGATGTAGACAGGGATGATGATGATTGGAGACACAGACACTCGCTCTGCAGGGGTCAGACTGCTGGAGCCTTTCCTGTCTCTCTCTCTCTACCTCTCCTGGGGCTGAGAAAAGTAATAAGCTTCAGGAGTGGCACTGTGCCCTAAGGAATGTGAGCTACATACAGCCTGTCAGAAGTCTCAAGATTTGTGATGGTTATTAAAGAATTCAATTATAACCCTTTTGATGGTGTGAGTGTTTGTGTTGTGGCCGTAGTGTAGTGTGTGTTTGTAGGTGTGCTTTATGGCACATGAGAGGGCTGTAATATATGTGAATGAGAATTTGTGTGTTAGTGTGTTGATGCCATATGACAGCTCTCTAATCACCCTGATAAACTGTTCTAGGTGACCAATCACAGCAGCCGTACAGCTGATACTGTATGTCACACGGTCCTCTCAGGACTTGTCATTCTTGGAGATATAAAGGTACAGTAGCATCATCTAATGGAGCTGCGACGATATTAATTGTTTAATCATATTTTTCAGAAAGATGGATACTTCCGTCTCAAACTGGTTGAGCCACTGGGTGTGTAAAGTTGGTCAAGGGTCAATGAAATGTATGTGTAAACTTGATTATTTTTTACATTTTTGGTTTCTTTATACCTGAAAGTTTTATATATACCTTTCCAGTTTAAAAGTATTGTTTTTTTATTATAATTTTATTTTAATTTGACTTTTTTTGTATTCTTGCTGTAACAATAATTTTTAATTTCATACCCACACAATTACTACATAAACTATATATACTACTATGCATAAGAACTACATATACACTATTATTTATATTTTGAATGAATAGTAAAAAAATTAAAATCAACCTACTAATTTGCTTACAGTATTCTCTGCCTCTTTGAACTGGGATGGCAAGATTTTTACAAATATTTGCACACTTCATCTTTAACGCCCTTTAAATGCACATGCACATTTACCCTTGTCCTGTCGTCTCTAGGTCATTTGACACACTCATTAGAAGGTGTTGAAACGCTGATGAGGAGACCAGGTTTAGCTAAGAACATGTTGATGGATCGTATTGTTTCAAGAGGCGTGAAAGAGCTAGTGATTTGGGCGGAGGGAAAGAAAATAGGTCAGCAGTGAAATATTGAGGCATGAGCTATCAAGCCTTTCTGTCATTTGAATCAATAAAACAGAACGGCGACTTGCTGTCCAAAATTTCTTATATACATGAACTCTGTGACACTAGTTAAGGGGCAGGGCAGAATAAGGTTGTGGGTTATCTTGTTTCAATGTGTAGCCATGTGTCTGGACTCTGGACGCCCCCATAGACAACCGGAGCCCAGTGGGATGAAAATGGGAGGGCATCACTAGGAGTGTAAAGACATGGAAGACTGAACTTGTTTTGGGAGAGGAGTAGAAAGGGAGTGTGAACACGTGCTGGGTTCCCACACTCTCTTCCTCTTTCTAATGTTCATTTTTCTTGGGGGGTCAGCGATTAAGTATTGCGATGTCCTCTCCACACACACACACTTACAATGAATTCTGGCATGACTGGGTTCCATGTGCTTTGGAAATCCACTATGGCCACACCGCTCTGTCACATCTGATTGGTCAACCGAACAGAGCATGAGGTTACGTGGACAATCTGAATCCCTCCAGAGCTTTTGTTTGACTACATTAGAGTGTGACATCGTTAGCATTTTTTTATGAATTCCTGCTCTGACTTTTATTTGTTTTGTCAAGTATTTGACCGCTGATGTTTAGAAAAGCCTCTCTGAGAGTCTTTTTTAGGCTTGCATGAAATGATTTGATGTGGCTCAATCTGTATCTTATTGGGTAACCAAACAGTGTATTTTGTATATTTAGCTTTTTCCGTCACATTCTCCCCCTCAGAGCTTCTTTCAATTCTTTAATACTGTGAGTTTTATTTCAGGGAAATGGATGTTATAGCACTAATAGCATTGACATGTTGGACAATAGAGCACAATACCTTTTGACTATATTGAAAGCACTGTATGCTTCAATCAGATGCAGCTTGCAATTGATATTTTGTGAGAGCAGCACTAAAGGTGTATCGATTTGTTTTGGAATATTATGATGCTGATTGATAATGCAGTGTGAGCCAATGCCCTGTAGTCTCATTAGGAGCTGCTGAGTGACCCATTAGTCGTCTTTGTTGTGTTCTAGATGGATGCATACGGTATGGCTTTAGGCTCATGTATCAGGGTGGGTTTTTGGTGTCTGATGTAGAGGCTGTTCATTAATCATTGATGGGTGTAGGTTAGGGTTGTCTGTCTGTCTTACACAGACACACACACGCACACTAAACTCACAAGTTGTACATAAGCAGACGGCCACTGCTCAAGGGCCTCCTTATTCAGACATACTCAGAAACTCATTAAAAAGTAATGCGACAGCTGAAATTCCCAAACCGAAAAGCATTATCCATACTTTGCAAGTTACAATAGGCCCTTGTGTATCAGCTTTTCGGATGGCACTTTATTTATTTTGTTTATTGGCGCCATGTACACTGGTGTCAGTATAACTGTTTTGTGAAACACAAAGAAAACAATTTAAGAATGTCCTTTCTACACTTTCAGTGTAATGAAGGGAATGTGGATGGAGTACGTCAAACACCTGAATTGGGCGAAGTGGTCAGTACAGTTTCTGGACTATGTCTTCTGAAGTCATATGATTGCTTTGTGTAAAATTAAGTTATTATTCACTGAGAAATAGTGAAAAACTACCTGAGCTGTCTTTTTTTTGTCATTTAGACCACTTTGTTCTATTATTTAAAGTTGATTTTTAACACTATTAATTGAATGAAGTAATGTTTTTCTTATTGTACATTATAATGTTCACTTGGAACATTTAAAGATATTTTAGATGTTATTTATAATTTAAAATGCGTTCAATTATTTGAATAGTTATTCACCAAGATATGGAGATAATTCATATTATATACTTTACATTAATTTTTTTTTTAAAGCAGTCCCAACTTATTGTAATTGCTTGGAAAAGAGAGCAGTACATTATTCAGTGTTTCTCCTTTTGCGTTCCACCTAAACAAAGTTATACAGGAATGACATAATTTCTGGGTGATCTAATGTTTAACCCTCTCCTGCTGTGCACGGTTTACTTTTTAACGCACAGATCACTCTTTAATTTATTAACAAAAACAAACAAACAAATAAAGTACTGTTGAATTTTGGCATTTTTATTCAAGACACGGCCAGATTAGAGGAAATGATGTGCACATACAATGCACTAGATTGCTCTCATTGAGTAAATGGGGTATACAGATCACTTCAGTCCCACACAACCCGCTTGTAAACATCTTCATATTACATCACCACCCACTTTGATATGTGAGAATTTGCCGCCTCTGCCCCGAGGTTGTTCTAGGAGCCCTTGTTGATATCACAGATACATTTTATTTTCAGTAACACACATCGGTATTCTCTTCTTCAAACATTCTCCTCTACGAAGCGGCCAATTACCCCCATAAAAACCTCCCCACTGAAAGATTACTGGTGCAAACATGGTTCTCGATGGAATGTCATCCATTACATCATTCGCTGCATGGAAAGAACCAAGTGTTGCCATGACACCACACCAATCTTGCCATCTGATTGGTTGGTTAAGCACCTGAATGCTCCCATTCTAGTCCTGTTTGCCTTGTTTTGGTGTGCTTAAGTGGTTGAATCGAAATGCATACAGACATTTTATGACATCACATGCTCCGATTGGTTTTCAAACTATTCAAAAAATATTAAGGATATGAATATTCTTTACAAATTAAGCAAATAATTGCATTAGGTGAACAGGTGTTTTGTGCTGTGTATTTTAACACCTCTGCAATGGTATAATGGAGCATCCAGGACTAGTTTCAAGAATAACAATTTTCTTCTTTTAAATTGCACCTGTGATGGTTGGTCTTTTGACACTTGATTCAACCTACACTATTAGAACAGTTGCTCTCTCACCAGCATGCATAAATATATGAACTCTCCATATTCTAGATAAACACCCCTCTTAAATGTTGGTAATTTTTACCTGTGATTTTGTAGTAGATGGTATGAGAACAGGATGAATTCATTCATATTTTGTTACTACTTGTCTTCTTTGGCAACTCCTTGTATTGTATTACTGGCTGTCTCCCTGTTTAGATGACAGCTCCTGGTGAATAGTTTGCTGCGCTTGCGACTGACCTGTGGTTCTTCCTCTTAGCCAGTTAGTACTGGTCGCAGCGTGCTTGGCTTTCCATCAAGTTCTCTCTCTGTGTGATACAAAGACAAATTTACTTTATGGAAATTCTATAAGCAGTCTAATGAGCTTGATCTATGGGTGGACAGAGCAGTAAATAATTGTATTTATTTGTGTTGATATTAGTCTATTTATTAATTGTCCAAAAGTCCATTGAAATAAATCAAAGATAAAATAAAACAAATATATGAAGAGCCATACAAATAAAATTATAATAATAATACA
This sequence comes from Rhodeus uyekii, assembly GCA_037043235.1. Taxonomy (NCBI): domain Eukaryota; kingdom Metazoa; phylum Chordata; class Actinopteri; order Cypriniformes; family Acheilognathidae; genus Rhodeus; species Rhodeus uyekii. The sequence continues at coordinate 4,045,478 of JAWRVZ010000031.1, read as the reverse complement.
AAATGTCAAAAGCGCATAACAAAATCACTAAAATGTAAAACAAATTTAACAAAGACTGAAAATATAAAAATAAAAGCTGATCCAAAATGTGAATAAATATAATGCGTCATAATGGTAAATAAATAATGCTAAAATAATACGGGGTGAATCTGCAGAAAGAATTTTACATGACGCATAATCAAATGAGCCAAAAAATTATGAATGACAGGCAATCAAAATCTGTGAATCTTTGTCAGGCGCATTGAATGCTCTTGACAAGCTAGTCTGTGTTCTTAGGGCTTTTATCAGTCGGAGAAAGAAAACTGCACGTCAACCTGAAATGATATTGGTTGGTTGAAGTTTGACAGCATGATGGCTGTTCTAGTGACACATCCATCCTCAGTGTCTACACTAAATACCTGAAAACCATCTGTCTGGGGTAACATCATAAATCAGGGATTTATAGTGGTTTTAAATGCCTTTGTGTGTTAGCTTTTCCTTCCCCCTTGGGCCATTTTTGCTCTCTCTGCTTGGGATCTTTTTGATAAGGGTGAACATTGCTTTTGGGGAGCATTCACTAAAAAGGTTACTTTAGCATTTCAGTTAGCCATGGTGAATATCAGTGGTCCAGTGGTGATTGTGGTCCAGCTGAAATGCTCTGTGTTTGTGGGTTCTGATCTGTGGAAGAGCCTGTTGTGGCCTGAGGGTTGTTTCTGAAGTCTCAGGGGAATCGGCCACATTCAATTTGTACTATTGAATGGCAGTTTCTGTGTATCCCCCCCCCAATTTATTGATTTTTCCTCACTGTCTCATGTCACAATGATGACCAAATGCAGCGTTCTTTTGTTCTTTTAGGTTGACACATGCTGCATTTCGCCCCTCCTGTTTGTTATCGCTCTCTCTGTCTGTCTTGTTCTTTAGCACCTTTGGTCTGTGTTTTGGATTTAAGTACTGGATTTTCTCCGGTCTGGCAGGATCATTTCCACCTCACTGCAATCAATAGCCATGTGTGTTTGTACATTTGTGTAAACCCTATATCCATCACTTTGAACTTGATGAGTGTTATAAATGGTTTTGTTTGTGTGTACTCGCTCCCAGTGCCCTTGATATGCTGTATTGTGTGTGGCAGCCATGTGCACATCTGGTTGGTGTAGTAGATGGTGCTGCACTGCAGAGGTTTTGTAGTAACACCTCCCTATTATCCTTTTCTCCTTTTCACCCCTCCCCCAATCCGCCTTCAACTCCTTCTCAGCCCTAGACCCCCTAGCACGCACACTGAGGTCTTTTCCACTTCGTTTTAGGACACATACTCCACAGGGAAATCTCCTTTGTTTGACAGAGGCCTGCCTCTGCTGACGGAGACATTCTCATCGTTTTGATGGAAAGACGTTAAATCTTAAAGAAAGCTTTCAATAGCAGGTGGAAGGGGGGGCATGGAAGAGTTGGAAGAATATATTTTGTAATTACAATTAGTAATTTGCATAATTTTTTTAAGCATGAGAAGATTTTTTGAAAGCCAAGCTGCTTATGCTCAAGGCTACATTTATTTGATCAAAAATAAATTAAAAGAACATAATATATTTTAAAATGTAATTTATTCCTGTGATGGCAAAGCTGATTTTCACTAGTCATTACTCCAGTCTTTAGTGTCACATGGTCCTCTGAAAATAATTTTAAAGCTCAAGAAACTTTTATTATTATTATCAATGTTGAAAAACAGATTAATAAAAAAAAAAAAAAAAAAAATTTTTAAACCATGACAGTTTCCAGGATTTTGATTTGATTAATAAAAGAACAGCATTTATTTAAAATAGAAATCTTTTGTAACATTAAATGTCTTTACTGTCACTTTTGGTCAATCTAATGTAAACTTTTTTTTCTTTCTTTTTTTTAAATAACTAACCCCAAACTTTTGAAAGGTAGTTTGTGTTAGTTATATGAATAAAAAGTGAATTTTCATAACAGAATCTGGAATGTCAGAATATTCATAGGAATGAGGCTTCTGGTAACTTGGTGCTGTCCTTGAACATTCTCTAGATATTTGTGCACTGAGGGGGCCTGATGTTTCAGAGTCTAGGTCAGATCTGCCGTCTCCACTAGTAAAGTCTCATGGTGGAGGACATTTCTGAAGTGCGGCCGAGGCGTCTGTTTCAAGGATTTTCCCTCTTCTTGTTTCTATTGAAAGTGATGTTCATTGATGCATATCTATACACAAACGAGGATGCATAGACACAATGACTAATTCAGCAAGTAAAGTCAGAAGATAAAATAAAATAATAAAAAAAATAAAATATTTTTTTCCCCACCATGAAACAAAAGCTGTTTCTTCGCACAAGCCTATTTTATGGCTTCAGGGTGCATTTGTAATTTTTGAAGTTTGACCGCTCCTGGTTAGCTTTCACTTTTATTCAATGAAAAAGAGCAGTGAAGAAAGCAAGTCATATAGAGCTGCAGCTAACTATTATTTAACATTTTTTTTCTTTGGTCGATTCATCTGTCTAACCTATTTTCCGATTAGTCGACTAATCTATCGCTTATTTTTCATTTAAGGTTTTTTATTTATTAGCTAATTAATCCTTTGACTATCTTTCTAATAAATATGTGCAACTTCTACCATTTGTATTTTAAACTTTAAAAATGTATGAAATAATAAAAAAAAAGATCATTTTATTATGAAATGTATGAATGCAGGAAGCATTTGAAACTATTTTTAACAAATGAAACTGTTCATTATAATGTAAGATGTATACAGTGTTGGCCTAATTATGAAATGTTTGCTATAATCTGTTATTAATTACTTCAGTTGGGAGTATGATTTACTTAATTGACTTGTGCCAATAGTAAAGGAAAATGCATTTGTATTTCTCTGTAAACAGTTATATCGCTTATGGCATAGTATCAAAAGTCTCTGTGTTTATTTTGAAACTCTACATGTGTATAAACAACTTTTAAATGTAGGCATTGTTGCCTATAAAAGTTAAAGTCCAGTTTATTGTACCGTAGGAGGCAGTTACATCTGCACCGTTAGCAATTAACATTAGCAATTAACATTAGCATTATTATCGAGCACATTCGGCTACTAGCCGACAGCTTCAACTTTAGGGAGACATCAGTGAGTTCTTGACCGAAACACTGCAGATAAAGACGCAACAACGACTCCGAGATCTCACTGTATCACATACACTGCTTGCTCATTGTTTTGAGGTTTTACAGTGAACAAAGCACCATTTTATTTGGGTTTTGTTTAAAGTATTCCCACACTTTTGATGATCGTGGTCTTTATTTATGTGATAGATTCATGCCTGGGAGCAGAAGCCGCCATTATTCAAAATGAATGTAAATAATGTAATGCGTCGTTGCGGTCATACATTTTTGGAATTAAATGGTGAGTAAATGATGACAGAACAAAAATGTCCCTTTAAATTTAGAGATTGTGTGCCTGTGTGTGGGAGTGTTAAACTGAGAGTGTTAAAACATAGAAAGACAGAGATGGAGAAAGTTTAATTGAGGCTACATCTTTGTTTTATTGCTAGGTTTATATGAAATATGCAATTTTATGGTGTCTGTTTTTAGTCTAGGAGTCTGAATCCTACCATCTCCATGCTTGACGCACAAGACCGGCCAAGGGTTTTCATTTTAAACATACTTTTTTAACCCAAATTGAATGGATTAACTGGAGGATGTACTGATGTGCGTTACAGTGGAACATATCTTCAGATCTCCCTGTGCTCTGTTGTTTTTTGACGAGGTGAAGAATCATATTGATGTGACATGAGTGGTGGAGGATGAATTAACCACAAAATAAATCTCTCCAAAAATCTCCATTAAAAAAAAAAAAAAAAAAAAAGTTTGTAAAGCCCCTTTCACACAGAGATTCCGGAAAAATACATTGATAATGTGATAATGTTCTGGAATCTGTGCATGTGATCACACATCCCATAAGGACACATGACATCAGGATGTGACATGTAATTCAGCGCATTTTGAACTGACCATCTCAGCTTCAGCGCGGATAGTGAGCTGAAGCTCTGCTTCATTCCAGTTTGCATACTTTTTTGTCCTTCTTGTTTTTCTGGACGAACACAAACGTTACTCTGTTTTTTTAAAAACCCCTGGTCAAAGATTTGCATGATAACGCATCATTGCAGTGACACGCCCCTCATTAGTTCTGCCTTTTGTTTAGCTAGGTCTCCATCCCTGGATCAATCCCAGGATGTGTTTTTGCGTTTGCACAGAAGGCACTCTAGCAATTCTATGGCAATTTTCTTGGATCAATGCTCTGTGTGAAAGGGGCTTAAGAAGTATTGTGAAATATTATTACAATTTATAATAACTCATTTCTATTTTATGATGTTCAAAAGAAAACCTTTTTTTTGCGAAATTATAAATGTCCTCACTGACACTGATCAATTCAATGCATCCTTGCTGAATAAGTATTGATTTCTTTTTCAATTATCAATTACCCACACACACCAGTTGGAAAAAATACCAAAACACACTATCAGTCTGAAACCGCAACAAATAAACCAATTTTTGCAAGTACCGGTACTGCTTTTCCCATGATTTTAACAATTTTTATACTTTTGCAAGTGTAGGCGATTTTTAATGATTGTTCAGTCTGAAGAGCTGTTCAAAAGACAAAAAAAGACAAGACTATGTTATTTACAGTTTAGAGCAAGTAAACTTACCAAACTCACAAATATGACCTCCTTCAAGATGCGATGAATCAACTTTTCAGTTTGCATTGCCAGTCAATGGCAGGGGTGTAATATTGGGCATCTTTTTAACAGCAGATTAAGCAAGATTTGCTCCTTTGTTAGAGGCTTCTGTTTGCTAATGATAAGAGAGAACTCCGCAACTGCTGTTCTGTGTGCCACTGCCGATTTTGCTCCTGCTGGGCTCAGTATGTAGTTATGTGCATGTGAATTTTTTTTTTCAAGCTAACAAAAAAAAGTAGTAGTAGAAGCCAGTACATTAACCTTCTGGGGTCTGAGGTTTTTTTCTGGCCTCTGGAGAGGTTTTGACTAGGGATGAGCACAACTACTAATTTAATAACGGTTTAAACTGAACTTTTGCAACTGACTGGTCGATTAGTCTAGTCCTGCCTCCCAGAGACACTGTGTGAAAGAACACAATCTATGAAGAGTCAAATCCCATACTGAATGCCGTTGAAAATAGGTCATATACGTATATGCAATGTGTTTGCCTTGCATTATGTCATTGTATTAATCTTGTACGTTCACTTAAGCAACCTTAGCCATGATAGACATTTATTCAAGTCAACAATCAAGTCAATAAGTGGCATAGGTGCTATTATAAACAGATTTTCTGTTTGTAGTTTTGAGATTTATGAAAGTTTGTGAGTCACTGAAATAAGACCGTAATAACACTCAAAACATCCTCTATCTTTATATTGTCAGACACACTTCATTCAAGTCCTTTTCACTCCGAGCACTGTTTTCTCCCGATAAAAAATGTAAAATGCCACATGAAGAGCTGCAGACGACGTAACTACTTTAACAACAGCCGAAACAAAGATGAGCAGAAAAATAGAGAGCCTACTTTTGCTAAAACGCTGCAGCAAATGACAATGCAACAAATGCAATTATTTTTATCAGTTATTGAGATGACTACAACTGTTTAACTAAACCAGGTTTGTGAAAACTAACTTAACCTGTGACACCTTTAGACATTTAGTTTTTTCCATATTTAGCATTATTAATCAACATATTAAGAGCATTTCATAGTAAACAATGTTATAATTTAGAAAATTATTTAGAGACGGCAAGAATTTACTTTTGTTGGTAAATATTAGTAAAAAATATAGAATATTTCAAAATAATATACTAGTTTTGGTCTCTTTTCATTGTTTTTCATTGAGGTTGTTTCAGTGATAATAGCTGGTTTCAGATGTCCCGTATACGTTATTGAAAGTTATGTTTGATGTGTTCTGCTTCGGTTGGAGCTTGGGTCTATTGTTTTTCTTAACAAGGTGATAGTTGTTTTTTTGCTAGATACACTTAACAGGATGTATTCTTGATTCTGCTACTCATCTACTACAGAAAGAGTTTAGAAATAGGATGTGGAAAGAGACAGAGTCCACTGAGGTAGAAAGGAGACTGTGGTTTTCCACTGTTAATGTTCAGGGTTGACTCAGCTTTTTCAGGCATCTCCTTGGTGACCGGCACCGAGAGCCATATGCTGTTTGAAACCCGAGATACATGAGCACACAACAGGCCACATTAACCTTTCTCCTTACCGCTGACCCCACATACCCCTGTAAAGTCCTTTTTGACTGATACACACTTGTTTTGTGACATTAGTAGATGAAAGAACCTGTGAAGGCTTAGAATAGATTTAACACCATGAACGGCTGATGATCTCAGATTTTTTTTTTTTTATCAGCCTGTTTTATTCATTTATAACATGCTCTTCTGCATTCTTTTTCTGCATTTTATTGAGGAAGGAACATCTCCTGAAAGTTAGATGATGACTTTAAAACACCAGCTAATGCATAGATAAATTAATGACCTCTCGCTTCCGATCCAGGATATCACATAGTAATGAAGGTGCATTAGGGGGAAGCGGTCATGTGTTTAAGAGCATCCTAAAGATGTAGAGGCCCTTCTCTGCAACCTGGATTGCAAAGTCTTCTGGGAAATTGATGGTCCTGCTTGGTACATCATGTTTTTAAAAATGACAAATGACTCTTAATAACCAGTTTTGTTTAGTAAATCAGAAACATACAGTGCAACCAGTGAAACCCAATTAACAGATGAATGACTCCTGTGAACCTGCACTTTCTAGTGAAGATAACAGGTAATCATATTCACAAACAATTGACTCTAATGAACTATGTTTATTGAACCAATGGCATACAGTATGACCACCAGTGTAGTCTCATTTACAAACAAATTACTCTTTTAAACTGCTTCTTTTTTTTACTGAATCAAGCACACCTTAACTATTCATCAAATAATAAAAAAATTCTAATGTTATGTCTGATTTGGTAACACTTTGAACAAATACGGTCATTAGAACATTTATGTAAATATATACTAGCCATTTTTTGGTCACGCTTTTCAGTTAGCCCTGACTGCATAATTGCCCACTTGACTCGAAGATTTTAATGGTTGTCGAATTCGTAACAAGTTGCAAAGTATCAAAGTTGTGCAGATGACAAGACTTGTTAATTAATGGTGTCATTAGAAGAGTCTGCTGAGAGGAATATGCTCCTGCATCTACAGTGATCAAACAGTTGGCAGGAAGTCGTCTCGCTGGGCCTTCCTCCTTCTGCCATGCCGTTCTGGGGGGGATATAAACCATGTGGAGTTGGTAAGTCTGACATCAGTGCAAATTGTGTAAAGCTGAAATCAATTGTGACATAATCACAGTTGTTATCATCCAGGTTCCCTGCCGAGCCAGCCATCTCCTTGAAACGGATGCTAGTTTTTCATGTTTAGCACTCTCTCTCTCTTCATCTCAGTTTTCTGTTCTCGTCAACTGGCATGAAAGGTTGTCACAAAAGCAGATTGGTAAACAGAGTTACCATTGGGAAGGGTGCTAGATAAGATTGGTGTCTGTTGTGCTTGCTTTTTAGACACTTCTGGGAATTTCCTCTGACTTAACTGAATTAGTCATGATTCAATCACTGGGAACTATTTCTGATGATTTCAGTCTCGGTCTGTTCTGCATAGCACCTCCCTCCAGAAAACATAGCACACATCTTTCCTGTTTTACATAACAGGACTGACATAGTTGCTAGAATTTGCCAATAGTATAAACATCAATTCAGTCACACAGGATTAACTTTTTTTTTTGTAGTTATACATTTTGAAACCAGAAAACTTCGATCGATCAACGAGCGACGACTCGTGGTTCCATCACAGAGAGGCAAAAGATCACTCGCAAGAACATTTTCATTCAACGCTCCTAGCTGTTGGAACGATCTCCCTGTCCTCATCTTGAATGCAGATTCCTTGTCAAGGTTTAAAAGACTACTAAAAACATCTCTTCCATGAGCACCTAACATAACACACACACACACACACACACACACACACACACACAAAAAAGTACAAAAAACTCCCTCTTAACCCCTCCATCCCCCATGCTCGTTCTACTTGTGTATAGAATGTTCGAAACTTTGTATTGTAAGCGTCTGCTAAATGAATAAATGTAAAAAATATATACAGTGGAATTCACTTATCTCGACTCACGGTTAACTCGCCAATCCTATTATGTCGACATTTTTGAAGTGGAACCGCCAAACTTCCTATTTGTCTTAGCATTTTCGATTCTTTAATGTTGATTCCTTAATGTCGCCAAACACTAGTATCTCGAGCAAAAGAGAGGGACAAAGTCGTCACTTCACATGGTTATCTCGTGAGTCGTGTACCTAGTTCACTGCGCATGCACTGAGTTTGCGTTGCACGTCGCATAACGCAAGAAAGTATGCAATCTAGTACAGCGTGATGACCTCATGAATATGTTATGACTGTTTACGCTGTGAGCGAAATTGTTTGCAATGTTGGAGAATATAATTAAAGGTTTGTATCGAGAATTGAAGGTGCTTTTTTATTGTATAATGGTAAATCTCTCCTGTTAGTTGGTGCACATATGCCTTTTGTTGTTAGCAAACATATACAGTGTATGTACATTTTTATAGCATACCGATCGCTTCAAACAAATCGCCTTATTGGCTGTTGGTTATCTTGATCATCAGTAATCTCGATGCTTTTTTGCAACCCATGAGGCAGTCAACATAACTGAACTCCACTGTACTATATTTTACGAATCACTTTTAAAGACTTAGTGTAAGAAAAATGGACAAAAGTGCATGCTAATATACACATAAACGTGCATTAAGACGTTGATATATTAGTGTGACAAATATTTGTTTAAATCATTCACATAAACAATGTGACAGAGGAAAGACTCAGTCTAACGGGGGAATTTGTGGTAGCATCATGGACACATTTTAATCCGATTCTGCTGTCATTCTTTTATGCGTGGTCAGGGTAAACAGAAAGATAGGGTTCCGTGCTACATGGCAGCTTGTTGTTGATTGCAGGGTGGCTCTGTGTGTTGGTGTGTTGTGATTCGCTCTTCCTCTTGCTGGGACAAAGGCTGCTTTACTCTCACTAGGAGGCTTCCCTGTGTGATCGCTACACGCCAGACTTGGCTGCTTTCCTGGATTCAACCCAATCACTTCTTGTGTTTATTTCTTTGGAGATAAACATGCCACTTAGATAAGAGATAACCACACAGAAAATCTAATTGCTCTGTTTTTACTCAAGGCACATATTTGGAATAATCTCTAATGGGTTTCATTGAACATGTAGACATAAAATTTAAAGGGTTATGGTTAGTCTGATGGTAATATTATTGTTCAAGATGGTGAATTATTTATTTTTCTATTTATTTATTTTTTAATCCAAAGTGGTGCTTAGATGTTGTGGCAGTGGTCCTTTAGGGACAAATTTAGAAACTTCTGGGAGAGGGCTGACTGTGTAGACTGACAACCCTTTCTCTGAAGGCACTTCTCTAAATTCATATTTACAGAGGATATTAATCATTACTAAAGACCATTTATGAGCTAGCTGATTTCATATCAATTTTCTTTTACATTTTTATTCGATCCATTTTTCACATGATTTTATTTTTTTCTACATTTTCTTTATGGTTTTATATCTATATTTTTCTCTCTCTTTGTGGACAAGATTGCAAATATCAGCTAACACAGACTGTATTCTTTTATAGTATGCCCTTAAAATGACACCTTTCTTCAAATGAGCTTCTCTGTGCAATACCCGTTTGATTCAGTCATGGCCTAAGGCGGCACTTTACTCATTTCTGTTTAATTTTCACCTCCCCTTTTCCGTTCTTCATATTCATTTCATTTCTGTGTGTAGGATGGTTAGGGGTGGGGGTATTAGATTGCCAGAAAATTGGATATTTAGGAAAACCGACTGTGTGGAAGAAAATAGACTGACTTCTTTATCCCTGATGTGTCATTTTCATTTTTTTTCACAGTTTTTGTCCCTCCCTAGAGGCTGGGCACTCATAGTTACCACACATGCATGTTCTTCTGCACTCTTATTTCCAGACTTTAATGAAATATGTGACACATGGGAGGAGGAAAGCGTGTCTTTAATTTATCTGGCAGATGCAGAGCTCTGCAACATCTCAGTTCCCATCACTACCCTCACCTCTCCGTCCAAAGACCCCTGAAGGAGATGTCGGCACTCACAGAAACATTAGTACCCCAATTCCTCCCACAAATTCTTTCTTTTTCTTCTGAACCCAAATGATAGGATTATCTAAAGCTCTTTGGCACACATGGTGATGAGATTTTGGCAGGTTTGCAGCAGTTCATCTTCCAGGCTTCCCCACTTCCCATAAACCCGTTGGCCGCTAAGGGACAACATGCTATAAGTTTCAATCTGCCCTTCATCCTGCAGGGAATAACCCTGAGTTAACACACCAGAGCAGGCCAAGCACTGAGAGATCCTGGGATCATTTCCCCATGAGCAAGCACGCCGATTTTAGTACAATTTAAATGGCCGTGCCACATAATGGATTTTATTATGCTTTCAGCTACCAGTATTATTGTAGTATTCTTAGGATTTGACACATTTTACCATGTTTAAATCTAGCAGATTCAAAAGTCAATGTAAAAAATGCATATGTATATATGGAATTTGTGTTTGTTATTACTGTACAAGAGTGTGTCTAGGCTTTGCAGAGAGGTCAGAAGTGCTGTCTGATTTTAAGAATTGTTTATAATGTTGATGTTGATCATGATGATGATGTTTCCAGATGTGCATGGCATGCTGCTCCTTCGGCTAAAGAGGAGCAGACATCTGTGGGAAGCTAGAGGAAAGGATGAGAGAAAGAGTGGAGGACAGAGAGAGAGAGAGATGACAGAGGCAAGAGTGGGAGGATGAACGCTGAGGCAATGACAAGGCAGCGTGACTCAGTCAGCTAAAGCTGTTTTATCCTCATCTGGTTTTATGCTTTGGGTTTCATACAGCCATATTTATGCGTAAAACCCGTGAACATTTTCACATGATAATTTGGTATTTAATCTTATTCTAACTTTAAGGGCCAGTCACACAGCGAAAACGCATGAATCATGCACGAATCATGCACTAATCATGCACGAATCATGCACAGATTTTCGTTTCTGCGCGGAGCGTGCGTCGTATGCGTAATTCGTCGGTGGAACGAACGTGGACCGTCAGTGATTGTAAGTGGATGTGCGTCGAAGGCGGTTTGTGCGTCATTTTGAGTTTTGAACGGTTCAAATTTTTTCCTCACGCCGTTATTCGTGAGTCGGCGTGCGTAGTTTATGCGTTGAGTATGCGCGGGACACGCGTCGGCCGTCAGTGCTTATGCGTCGGAACTGGTTCGAAACCGCGCACATCCACGTCTACGTCCGTCCACTGACGCCCCACCTTCATATCACGCATGAACCGCGCACGTATCACGTTCATTCCACTGACATCCACTGACAATGTGGATTCTGAAAGTGCTTGTTCGTGGAACGTTTGCGAAGCGTGTGTGTTTGGACGCGCTCCGTCAGTGATTCATGCGTCGGGCGTACGTTGAATGTTCATGGAATACTTTGGTCAATTTCTCAATTTCAATTCGTGCGTGATCGGCTGCGTGACTGGCCCTTTAGGCTAAGTTTTAGAAACGTACTGGTCATTAGCATGTAATGTATACAAAAAATTCTGGTGGCCTAAGAAACGTGGAATGGATTAAGCTGAAATGTTTTTGCGTGCTAGTCCTGGTGATATGTGAAAATGTTCACTTTGTCATAAAAGAATGAAACTTGGTATATTTGTACAGGTTACGGCCTTTTTCAGAAATGGAGAAATCTCAAAATCTCTTTTTTTATATTTAACTAAATTATGCAGTTGATGATACATTTCCTGAACCAAACATGATGTCACATAAAATGTGTCTACTCCTATGTTTTGATGGTCAAGGATTACAATGACACCATATTCAACATCATAAAAAGTGGAAAAAAAAGTGTATCTTTCCACAAAAATATTAAGCAGCACAATTTGTTTAAACTTTTTTGACTCTACAGTAAGTTTTATTTCAGCATAACCAAAATTCATTTTTCATCCTGGTCAACATCTTAAAGTCACCATCTCTGGCTGTGCAATTAGCAAACCACAGGAAACATTTTGAAAACCTGTTTTCCACATCAAGTAAACACTTACAATGACCATCCAATCTCCTTTGTGGAAAAATCACTGTTGCCATGGCCTTTTCTTTGGTTTGAGAACAGGATCTTTGCAGGATCTGCCAACAGAAAACTCCCCCAAAAAAGGGAGTTTCGTCAAGAATTTTGGGGGACTTTAAAATGACAGTTTATTGTGATTGTCAGTCCTTTAAAGCTGCCAGTGAGTTAAGTATTTTTGTCCCCTTTCTAAAGAACTTAATGTCCTGCAGATGTCTTGTCTTATTCGAAGGCAAAATATTTAGTTTTAACTGAGAGCTTTGTGTTGAATAAATATGAGATCCTCTGGTTTGGCTGCCAGCAGCTTAATGGCCAAACCAGTCTGGGAAGAGGGAACTTGGACTGTTGTTCTACATATGCGTTTACCTTCCTCTATGTCTCTTCCTCTGATGAGAGAAACTCTTTAAGCCATAAAGTTATGTGTGATCTTAATATATACAGAAAGTTCTGGCCTGTCTGCATTAATTCAAAAACTTAAAACCCACTTCAGACATAATCTCATTGCTCTTTAAGAGCTCTAGGCTAATGTTAGACTGCCACTTCAACTGAATCAATTGAACACTGAGAATATGAAACTGACTCTCTCTGCTGATGATATTAAGAGATGGGGCATGAACTCTAATATTAGGTACTGTTCTTTACCAATCAGTTACTTTATTTCTGTGTGGTCCTTGATAGTAAGAAATGTTCAGAACGTATTTTACTTTCCATAAATATTAGGATGCTGTTGTTGGACATGGTTTTGTAAACTATACTGTAAACTTTTTTTCATTCCGTTTTGTCACAGATGGTCCGTTTACAGGCACTCCGCCCACTTATGGTTACGATGCAGATAGAGCGGAGGAGCAGCGCCGACACCATGACATCCTGCCCTACATCGACGACTCCCCTTCCTCTTCCCCTCACCTCAGCTCCAAGAGCCGCAGCAGTCGAGACACCCTCTCCTCCGGCTCGATCGAGTCCTCCAAGTCTGTAAGTCACTTCCCGTAGACCCCTTGCCAAACACAGAGAAATCTGACATTTAGATGTTTTTGACATTTGAATAACTATATCATTAATTATTTATTATTGCAGACTGATATGAGGGCAGTAAAACTAGCACAGCTATGAATGAAATTGCTTGCCAAGGACAATACAAAATAATGCCACAAATGACTGATCAGACTGATTAGATGCCCATGTATTAATAGTAGCAAATTATTTTGTTGGGCATAAGAAATGCTTTCTTGGTGCAATGCAAAGGTAAAGAGTAATAAATTAGAGATTTCTTTATGTATGCATTGTTACATAAGAATCCACCCTGTCTATTCCATCTGTGAAGCAGACCATTATAAATAAATGTACCAGTAAATCCACATGTATTTATAGCTTCAATGGTAATGGTACACAACAAAACCAGTGAGCTGTGAAATTTGGCCGTTTTCAAAGCTTGCAGATTCTAAAGTGCTGAGTCTACATATAGTACTGTTCTAATTAAACATTTACTGCTTATTGTAGCTTAGTAAATATTATATAGCTCTGCACTGTGCAAAAGAATCTCACATCAATCATTTCATGCAGTCATGCGTGATCTAAAGAAATTCTTTCTAGATGCTGTTGTCAACCAAGGTTTAAAGTTATCATAGCTTTCATTTCAGAGCCTTAGGAAACTGTCTTCATCATTCATAGTTGCCATGCCATCAATTTAATTTACAGATGGTAAAACAGAGCTTTCTTGCTTCATTGACATAGCTATTGGCTGTCAAATTGATTGATATCCCTCCCTGCCAATACCATGCCCAGATGCAAGCGGTTTATTTGGATACTTATGACCTCCAGTGTTTAGCTCCCACATGGGCTTTTAATCAATACAGAGAAGATGCTCACCTGCACACTCTCGTACACCCCTCCCCAATAACACATCTACATACACACAGATAAGGATTTAAAATATGGATGATTCAAACAGGGATTTGCTATACAAGCGTCTTAAATTGAGATGCAAATAAACCTTGACACTAAGGAGTGTCAACCATTCCATTTTTCAGGCACATTTTCTTACCCTTGTTTATCCTCAAACTAAGAAATAGATTAGTTTTTAATGTGTGATTTCTCTGTCTGCACCTTTAAGAAAAGTCACATCATGGCATGCTGTCACAGAAAGCTGTTTTATTTAGATTGCCACTATTCAAATGACACACACACACACAAAAGTCCTGTGTGCTTTATTCAAACTCCCCATTTCTAAAAGATTGAATTTGTATGAGCAAATATGAACAAATTATGTTAAGAAAACTCTAGAACTTTATATTGAAATGTATAACCTTTCTATAAGTTTGTTTGGCCTCATAGTGTAACATTTCTGTTTTTATTAGGTCTCATTTCAAAGTATTTGATATGAGACGTGAAAATCCAAAAATGGGGGCAACTTCCCATAACCTGCAGAAAAAAAAAAACATGTTTTGTGAATAATGATAAATACTTTTTCATGCTTGTGTTTTCAATAAGCAAGGGTTATTGTTTGAGCGGTAGAAATGAACTCAACTCATTCTCCTACGTTAAAAGACTGACATGCTTTGATTAATAAATATTTGGATGAATAAAAGATGGTTGTCTAGAGATACAGGGGTGCCCCCTGGGGTGAGACGTCTCGCGCCCAAGAGTTCATGAATAAAACCTTGATTTCCACCTTCCCCCTGCTGCAGGTTTCATGGCTGGATTTACTCTGTCACCAGATGGAGCTTCACATCTAATATTAGTTGGTGAGATTAGAAGAAACGTATGCAGTGAAAGTATTTTATCATAGTTTCAGCTTTAAATCTTGATACAAGCCAATATAGTCTGCAATGATAACAACGTCATGAAGCAGATGGATGTTTTATCCTGAAATCTGGATTAGAAAGTCTCATGAGACTATCACAAACATCTGTGGTTTCCACAACCTGTGCTGTGGCCATGGAAACCAACATTTCAGGCATATTTAGCCGTCATCAGCACTCGGTAACCTACACGGATGACACAATATAGATCTGTCGCTTCTGGATGGATTTGTGGTCTGTAGTATCTTTGATGCTTTTCTCAGAGGTTGGTGATTGAGCAATTAAAGGCCTTATTCAGTACAAAGATGGTATGATTCTCATGGAACCAAAACAGTTGAGCAGCTCAATTGAACCAATGCCAAATTACTCTCTTTGTGACCTCATTCCAACAATGCAAGTATGCAATTTAATGTCATGTGATTTGAGAGTGTGTTGTTCAGAAGTGTGTTAGCTCTTCCTCTGTTCACGCAGGCGGAGTTGGACCTAGAAAAGGGATTGGAGATGAGGAAAAGGGTGTTGTCTGGAATCCTGGCCAGTGAAGAGACCTACCTCAGCCATCTGGAGGCGCTGTTATTGGTGAGAGAGATTCACATTAGAATCTGATAACTGTGTTCATTTTAATTTGCACAAGGTGTGTTGTAATGAGTCTTATAAGTGATATGCATGGGTCGGTTGAGTGATTATGCCACAGAGCTGAAAATCCATTTCAAAATGGCCTATCCATCATCTATAACAGGAATATCATGCAATTAAATGCAAGTGTATATGATGCTGTTCATTAACAGTGCTAAATTAAGCTAAATGCACTTTAAAACTATGGCTCAGTACATATTCCAAGAAAGGTCATACATTAATTTTTTACACAACCGTTCACAAGTTTAAAATCAGTAAGATTTTATTTGGCACAATTGATCAAAAGTTAGTGTAAAGGCATTTAAAAATTATAAAAGATTTCTATTTCAAACTTTCTATTAATCAGAGAATCCTGAAAAAATATATTTTCAGTTTCCAACAGAAAATTCAGTTTTGACATCAAAGGAATACATAATATTTTCAAATATTAGAAAATAGAATAATTATATTATAAAACAAAATCTCACAATATTACATTTAATTACTGTTATACTGTAGTTTTGGTCAAATAAATGCAGCCTTGGAGAGCATAAGAGACTTATTTAAAAAGAAAAAAACAGCTAAATCTTACACGCACCATTAGGTCAGTCTCAGTTGCATTAGAAACCTTGTCTTTAGTGATAAGCAGACTTACTAAATCATGCTTACGTTTCCAAATGTCTATTCCTGCTTCTTTGCCAGCCCATGAAGCCCCTAAAAGCAGCAGCCACCACCTCTCAGCCTGTCCTGACTGTTCAACAGATCGAAACCATCTTCTTCAAAGTGCCTGAGCTTTACGAGATCCACAAAGAATTCTATGATAGCCTTTTACCCAGAGTGCAGCAGTGGAGTCACCACCAACGCGTGGGAGACCTTTTCCAAAAACAAGTGAGTAAAATTTTCTTAATGGCTCCTTTTTTTGGTTAAACACAACATGGAATTAAAATGGACTTGAAATTAACTAATAACTACGGTAATTAAAATTGTAATTTTAAAATAAATTGCTCAGCCTCTAACACTACCAAACTCCTAGTATCAAATCACCCTACTCCATTTTGTTATAGAACACCCACTTTTTACGATCCAATCAGTTTTAAGTATTTTAAGTAAACAGCATTTTTTATTTTTGAAATTTCTGTATTATCATAATCCGCTGGCTTTCATGTGAGGTCACAGTTTGTTTTAAAGCATTCTTTAGAGTAAAATTCCTTTAGTTGTCCAGTCTCTATTGTAAACCATGAGGCTAAATTAAAATAAACATTCGTCTCTCAATATAGCTCAATCAGTAGAGCATTGATGCTTACAACGCCAAAGTAATGGGTTCAATCCCAGGAAAAGCAAGACCTGATTCAATGTGTTCCTTGAATGCTTTGGGATAAAAGCGTATGCCAAATGCATAAATGTAAATATAAAGATCGACACTGCTCAGTCACACAATATCTGGCTTGTGTAACATTGAAAATCACACCTCAATGCTGTCTTTTTCCACCCAGGCCACTTGGGCAGATACTACAATGTGTGCTTTTGTGTCTCGAGGAGAGGGCTAATAATAGTGTCGTTCGAAGATTGTGTTCTAAATCAACCCCCCCCCCCCCCCTCCCCCCACGTGACCGCTGTTAGGGGGCTGATAAATTCCCCCTCGCTATGTCCAGGCAAGGTGAAGGAGTCTTATTCTGCATTTATCTTTCCATTTTCCCCTTCATTGTTCCATACTTTCACCATCCCACTTTTAATAATCAGAAGCTGCAGTCGCCAAGTTGTGTTTTTTACTATAAGGTGATGGGTTTTCCTCAGACAGTTGGTTAGTCAGTCAGGCAGTTATTTTGACCGGAGGCTATTTGTCACTGATCCCTTCACCCTCTCCCACATCCATTATCGAGAATCCGGAGGCAGGAGGCGAAGCAGCGCTCGAGGAGGCAGCTCTCTAAAAAGACAGTTGCTCTCAGCAGGAGAGAGAACAAGATGTATGAACGAGAAAGATATAGAAATGTCTCCTGCTGTTTGTGTTGTTTCTTCCTTCCAGACAGCTCATGTTGAGTAAGTAAACCTAACGCAAATCATGAAGAAAGTCAAAGGTGACATTTGTTGTCCTGCTCAGCTGTGAGAAAGATGCTAATATTCCCGCTCGCTTGCACTTAATGTTTTACGCCTGTCGCTGACACTCGTATGTAAATTCCCTACTAACAGCGAGAGATTCTGACATTCACATTTTTCAATGCAGATCTGTGACCTACTTAAACATTAAGTGCAGAGGAACGTACTTTCATCTTCAGCTGGGCCTGGCATATGGTCATGTCATCATGAGGAAGTGTGTCGAGGCTGAGAGGATGTGAACACTGCTGTGCTGAAGCCTCTGACAAACTGTCTCAACCAGCTGACGTATCAACTTTTTAGTTTCTGTGTCGTGTTTAGATGCATTACCCTTCGCAAAACAGCCTTAACATACAACTTCTCTCCTGTATCCATACTTAATGGGTTGTTTATGTGTTATCCGTGTTATTTTTCTTTTTAATGGTGGGTTGGGCTGTCACGATGTCAGATTTTCAGGATTATCATGGCCAAAAGAATTCACAATAACAAGATCTATATATAACTATATACAAGTTGTTTCTTCCACTTTTTGTCCTCTGTGTTGACATTGAAAAACGGAGTATTATGCATCCCTCGGACTTTGGTCTCTTAGTTTAGTTGGTTTTGTATATTTTAAATACATTTGAATGAAGTTGCTTTATCATGTCTGAATACATTGCTAAATTTCCAGTTTCTTACTCCAGCTTAATGCATCTCCTTGCAGCGCTCGGCCACGGTTTGACTCCACGCTGTAATGAGGTTGTTGCAGAGTAAATTCCCGTCCTCCACGCTGCAGATAGATTCTGGCCCAAGGCGGCTGTTTCTGCTCAGCATGGAGAGGATCGCACATACTGAGAAAATGTTTTCACTTTAGACTCTTTGGCCTGTGCAGAATAAAATTCCCAGACGTACCACCAAGCCTGGATGTGTACCACTGGGGTCATACCAATCTTTTGTTCCTGTCCTATAGTTTTTGGATGGTTCACTCAAAAATAAATGCTCAACCTTATGTCATCCCAAATCCGTATGAATTATTTCTTCTTTGGTACATGTAAATGGCTCATTTCTGGGGGGTTTTGTTTGTTTTTTTGTCCATGCAATGGAAGTCAGTAGTCACCAGAACAGTTCATTGTTCATCTTTTATGTTTAGCAGAAAAAAAAGAAGGTAAAGGGCAATTCACATTGCGTCAACGGATGCCGACTAACAGCAACAGACACTTTGTAGAGTTTGGTCCGTTGTCTGTTGCCGTTGGTCAGCTCTCACTTGTCATGTCTGAGAAGTGATGTACTATAATTGGTGATTGTCCGTGTTGGTTGACGTCTGTCAGTCCAATGTGAACTGACCTTAATATAAGTATGGACTGACATGAGAGTGAGTAAAGGATAGAATTGTCATCTTTGGGTGAACTATCCTTTTAGGGCCCAAAACAGTGGAAAATGAAAGGGTTAAGGTAAATGACTGCAGAATATTTGAATGTTGTTGAATATGTACTCTTAAACTGTCAAATCCACATGGTCAGTACAGACAGAAGAATATTGTTTTAGTTGGCTCTGCTCCAGCTTGTTTATTATCACACACATGCACCCACACAAACCCTTTATCATCTAATGTATACAGTATTTGTATTCTGAGAGCTTGATTGATCTGTTCTCAGAGAGAGGTTTCCAGCACTGGCAGGAAGGCTATTGAGTTTGGATGGGCTAAATCAGATTTTCAAATGTGCTTTTTACAAGCGCCAGCCACATGCATTAATTGCTCACCGTAGAGTTGGCCTCTGCTGCCATGGTAACCGCTGTAGGCTCTATAGCCACGCGCAGCAATGGCCCAGCTGCTCCTGCAGTGATGACACTGTCCCGTCTGTCCACCCCATGTAACCATGGCGAGTCCATGCGTGCATCTCACTCATTAATGATAGTGTCGCTGTTAGCCAGGAGCGGGAGCTGCCATCTTGGATGTAAATCTCAACGGTTTGCATCCTACTGTTTTAAAGTCCACCATACATGGGCAACAAAGACAAAAAGATGCATGAGTGGAAGTGACTCACTTCATTTTCTCTTCCTGCAGGCTAGCCAGCTTGGAGTATACAGGGCCTTTGTGGATAATTACGAACACGCAGTGGAGACTGCGGAGAAGTGCTGTCAAGCGAACACGCAGTTCGCAGAGATCTCTGAGGTAAGCCTACTGGTAAGCCTACTGCTCAAAGTCTTGTTTTCCTAATACAGGAACAGATACCTCTACCCATAAACCCCAGCTTGGTTCTTACCAATGCAAGCAAACACAAGCTTCTGTTTGGTAATAGCAATAGCATCCCGTAACATAGCCCAAGCTAGTGAAAATATAAGTTGGTACCAATACCAGTGAAATTTAATTTCAATGCAAAAACATTGATGTGCTTGTGTCAACATTATTTCAAGTTTATAATTAATTATCCAGAAATACAAATTAGAATGAATTGGCTTTAAATCTGTTTTCTAAATGCATTTTACTGATCTCTTTGTGAACAATTCAAGCTTGCAACCAATCAATCAACCACCTGCAAACAATCAACCACCTGATCATCACCACCACACACACACACTTAAAAAATATAATAATAATATTTCAATCGACATTAACATTAAAAAGCACCTGGCTGCATTGAGATCCGACATTGTGGCACAAAATTTGATACATGAATATGAAAGTTAGAAAACAAGAAAGTGGAATTTTTGCCTCAACAACTTCCAATCAGATTTACTGTGTCCTTGATGCATCCTGCCATCAAAGAACTAGCAATTTCCATTTTTATGCTGGGCTTTACCTGCTGCACTCCTCCATGGGGTCACTCAGAGTGACTGATTAAAAAGAGAGACCATTAACAACCAGCATAGCAGATCTAAAAGCGGTGCTCAACCCTCTTCAGAGTTCAGCGGGAGATTTTATGCCTTGCTAAATGTTATGAAGAGAGGGTGTCTGGAACAAAATCTACTTGATGATGCTCACCTCGTCCCACTTTATTCCCCCTACCAGCTGTTGTCATGCCAACTACTACTTCCTTTTACACTTTGGATATTCATCCCTTCTAACACGACCAAAAGCAAACATTAGGATAATTATTTGTTCCGTTGACACGGATGGGTCATTTCTAGTGTGTTCTAGAGTGTATTGCCTCCAGTGTAAAGCTTGTAATAGGAAACATTTAGTTACTGCATATGTAGATCAAATGTGACAGGCTAATTTATTCATTTAGTCTCTCCTGAAAGGCATTCTCTTGATATACAGCCAAGGGAGGAGGGAGAGTTGAATATAGACAATAACAGAACAAGTACATTCTCAAGCATGTAACATTTGTTTCTACAATTTTTGGACTATCATGTGCTATTTACAACACTGATAAGATCTGAGCTTGGCAAAGCAACAAACTAGTGATGCTGAATTAACCATTATTTTGTTCATGCCTGTGAAATGAGCTTCATGTAAACACATCAATCTACTCTAGCACTTGAGAGCCAATGAACACTATTTCTTAGGAGAATATCTGCTGTTAAATGTGAAATGGTTGTTCTAAAATAGTCTGATGTTCTTTTTGAATAAAGAGTTAGCAGGCCTGCGTGATGGTGTGTACTTCACAGGTTTATCGATCCTGAGTTTGTCTCTGATATATCTGCAGAGTCTCAAGGTCAGGAACACCAAGGAGTGCAAGGACCTGACAGCTAAATACTCACTGGAAAGTAAGAAATAACAAGATTGGATTCATTGTTTTCATATATTATTGCATTATATGGTCATCGTATTATTTGTAGTATTTTCATTGAGCTTAAGTGTTGCACATTTTGCTCCCAGCATGTAATCTCTTTCCTTCTTTTAAATTCAGTTGCATAAAAGCCATTGAGTGGGTGGATTAGATAAGGTTTCAAACATCGGCATTTGAGCCTGCAGTATGGTTGTGGCTCTTGTGAATAATCACCCACTGTGTGTGTTCTTGTTTCTACCAGCTCTGCTCTATAAGCCAGTGGACAGAGTGACACGGAGCACGCTTGTTTTACATGTGAGTCAACATGTGTTTATCATTTTTACTATTGCTCATATTTAGGGTATGTTCCAATCACCAGATTGTGAAGTTCATGGCACTGCGAACATCATAGGGGACAAGTGTATATTGATATATCACTTCAAAAGAAGTGGAGAGAAAAACACTCTTCCGCTGCCATATTTGCAATGCCAACTTCTGGCATGCAAGAGCAACTTCTGTCCATTTAAATTCACAATTAAATAACATGTCAAATCGGACATTAAATTTGACATGAATGGTCTCATAAATGTTTTTCTTATGTTCTTATGTTTTTCTTATGTTCTTATGTTTCTTATGTTTTTCTTAAAATGTTAAAATGTGCAGTTTTCACCACGAGTCTCAGGTTTCTAAGGGACCAATTTGTGATTTTACTCTTTTATTTAAAAGATGATATTATCACCATTTCTACACCAGATGTGAGTGGCTCGACACGACAAAAGTGGATAGAACCCATTATAATAATTGATGAATGCAGCGCAAAACGTCAAATTCCTTTCTGTTTCTGACATAATTAAAGTGCTCGCGCTACTACTGAGAAAAAGAACAAATGGATTTGCAACAATTGTTTCAATTCCAGGGGACTTTACACCTTATTGTGTCTACAATAAGGCGCGATACAATAAGGTTCCCTGGAATTGCTATATTGCAAATTAGAATTTCTCCTATTCAATATTAGTGCACCGTGTTGGTGTATATATATATATATATATATATACAGTCTTTTGTTTTGCATGGACACCCTTTTTTATGTATTCAAAAACAGTATTGTTTAAATTATAAGTTAAATAAGTATTGCTTTTAGGTTTGATGTTTGCTTGTATTTTATACAGGATCTTCTGAAACACACACCCTCTAGTCACCCAGATTACCCCCTCCTTCAGGACGCCCTCCGCATCTCACAGAACTTCCTTTCCAGCATTAACGAAGAGAGCACACCTCGCCGCCAGTCCATGACAGTAAAGAAGGGAGAGGTGAGTGCAGAAACCTCTCCTTCCTTCCATCTATCTTACCCCTCTCCCTGACTCTCATCTAGTTTATGATGGAGAGTATTTGTCAAAAACGTATTTTTAAAGGGCATAGAAATGTCAAAATTCCTGGTCGCACATAGTTGCAGGTGCCCTGAAGCCATTCAGTCAGCCAATAAGCTCCCATCAGGATATACAGCTAGTGATTTCCATCCATCGCAGAGCCAGCCTCACCCTCTGTTCTCTCCACAACCTATCCTTGGGCGACACTGCCTTCTCTTTATTTCTCACTAGCATATACTCTCCATCTCCACAGAGACTTTACACTATAAATAAAACATCCTCTATTTGTTACTGAACTCTTTGCTGCATTTGAGTTGTTTGTGCTCAGATCTATTGGGATTTATTTTTAATCACCTCTTCGGTATCTGCTTGTTATTGCTCTTGAGTCATGATGATGTCATTAGTTACATGCAGTAAGAAAGCGCACCCATCCTGACCCTGGCAGAGAAATTCACCCTTGAAAGGATCTTGGGAAGTAAAGAAGTAAAGATATGTTTGGTTTTAGGCACAGAGGCTCTCTGTGCCGCCACCTTCATTCCATCAATGTGGCCTCAGGAGAGTGGCAGATGTATTGTTGTTTTGATTGATGGTTGTAATTTGCCTTAATGAGCCACCTTGCTTTGACTCGCAACTCATTGATTATTCATAAAAGGCCATCTTGTGTGGAGCATGCTCCACCCACTTTGAGTAAATGGTGAGAAGGAGTATGTTTGTACCCACCTTCCTCCCTCAGGCGCGTGCGGACAGACCAACTGATCAAATATTGATAGTGTGTGCATGAAAGGAACTCATGGAAATCAATGTGTTGTTGTGGAGCTTATTGCCTTTCAGCCCCTTTGAAGAAAATACAAGCTTTAGTTTACCTTCCTTTTGCTCTTATAGGTTCTAGGTGATTTCATAGGCATGTTTTCTTTATTAGCTAAGACTAGCTTCACTAATACTATTGCTCATACTTCAGGGATTTAAATGGACCATGAGTAATAAACTTTTAGTTCTGGTGCCCGACACGTTTGTGATGCTGATATGAATCACGTATCTTATTGACGATAACCTATAATGAACCCAGTTTACCATAACACTCATGTATAAGCATTATAAAAATTACTTTGAACATCTTAGCAAATGCTTAGCTACACCCCCTTTTTTGTAAAATATTTTGTGAATAAGGAGGCACAATGTATTGGTTATTGGAATTTTATTCTTTCTTTTTTAATTCATTGATGTCTGCCGATGTTAGATATATAATCTGATATATAAGGGATTTTAACCATGGATTATTCTGCTTATATCTTTATCAATTGCCAGGATTGACAACTTGAAGCTGTCATTGATGTTTGCAGAGCTACATTTCACTGGAAGTATTAAAATGATGGTTATTTTTTGTCATCTACCACTCATTAGATCTAGCATTCTGTCTGCTTTAAATCAGACACAGATAAAGTAGTGTGGTAAGATTTGATTGAATTATAACATTGAATGAATTCAATGAGAGAGATGTGCATGTGAATAACCTGCATCTGTGCAGCCTTTTACTACTTGCAATGAAGCTATCAGTTAAATTAAAAACAGCGATGTTACAATGCCCTTGCTGAGTAATATAATTTATTTAGACAAAATACTGTAGTATATATTTTATATAAACTATTTTTTTATAGCTATTTATCAGTTTCCTGCCATAATGGTATTTTTCGTATCAGCTATAATTTTTATATTATTATTACTTTTCATAGTTTAATTCATTTCTTTCTTTAGTTATTCTAGAGATGCATCTAGCTTGAGCAGAGAGAGATAGTATGGTGCCCAGAGCATACTGTGGTAGATGTAAGCATGGTCATATCGCTTCAACAATGATCTCATTATTTAAGAGTAACTTCAGAAGTGATATCAGTGGGCAGCTAGAAGCATTAGCATGATTGTTCAGGTCATGGTTGTGTTGATTAGCTAGAGCTTCTAGTGTTACCCGTGCTAGAACCTGGAGGTATGCAGGTGAGACAGAGGGAGAGAAGAGATTCAGGGTGGCCCCAGAGGCCTGCACTAGCTGGGCCAATGCCACTTAATTAAAATGCTAATGAACCTACCGATTTCAGAAAGCAGGTTTCAGCATCTGCGATTCAAGCGCACAGCAGTGTATGATGGGTTTTATATATAGCTGCACACATATGACATCGCTGACTTTGTGCACACATTCATTCACAGTAAATTCCCAATACATATGCATATGAAGTGTATGCACTAAAGGCATATTAACGCAAACACAGAAGCAATTCAAACATGCTAAATCCTGTACAGTAGATACACATCAAACCAATATGCATACACAACCAGATGACCTCGGGCTCTTCAAAGCCACCTGCTCTATTCAAAATACTATCACAAATGTATGTCATCATGCCACACACAGACTCATCAGTGTGTTTTGCTTCTTACCTGTAGGGCACAATCTGTTGAGAGGGGATTTAAGCACATAAATATATGGCTTTAATCCATAATATAGAAAATAAACATGGGTTCGTAATACTAAAAACAAAAATATCCTTCAAACATAATTGTAAATGGCATGATATGTCAAGAAGGCTAAGAATATGCATCACAGAGGTTTTTTCGTCTTTAAGAAAATGCACAAGCTTCACAAGCTGCTCTTTTTGAATGGCTGTGTTTAATTTTTCAGCCTGTTTGTAGTGGGTGATTATGAGATATCGCCATTGTCATGTTTCTACTGGAGGCAAACTGTTGCAAAATGTCGCCTGATGTGCTGAGACAGCTCATTTGATTGTCTCCTCTTTTACAGGGAGGGAAAAAACCCACAATTTTCACTTCAGACTGATTCTATACTGGTATAGATTTGCACACGGTGTACAGTACAAGTGTTTACAGAAGACATTTAAGTAGGATACCAGGCCTGTTTGTTTTTGGACGTGTTCGTGTGTGTAGCAGGCTGAAGAAGAAAGAAAAAGGAAAAGAGGCTTTTGTCTCTGTGCAGAGTCTTTGCATTTCGCCTACAGTGAAGACTGTTCTGGAAATGCCAGTCATGTAAATGCTGATATATGGTGCTCTTTGAAAGAAGAGTTTTAGTGTGTGCTGTTGGGTGTATGTTTTTATTACAAATAAAATAATACAATTCTCCCTTGTTTTTTGGATAGAATGTATAATGGATAAATTACCGTACAGTAAACTAGATATATTGCATGTATATGTCTTGGGTTAAAATAATATTTTTATGCTACCATTAGTAATAATAATATTAAAAATAAGATCCACTTTTGTTTTTTTTGGTTAATGTATTGTTCCTTAAGAGACACAGCATAAAATAATATAATAATCAAAAATTTCATAGACCACTAAAAACAAATAAATATGCAACAAACAAATAAGTTGAAAGATGGAATTAATTGGGCAGGGCTTTCACTGTGAAGAGCATAAATCCTCTTCAGAAATGTGTGTACGAGAGTGAAGAACAATGCGCAGTACCTTTTGTCGACTGTGTTTATGTGAATACTCATCGTGTTGGACATTTTGACATTTCTGTGTTACCATTTAGGCGTGCAGCCGAAGACAAAGGCTACTATTCCTGTCTGTGTTCCACGGTGCACGCACAGAAACATCCTGTCAGTAGCCGATTCAGTTCTTTCTTTTTTATATCACCTCTCTTTACGTTCTCATTCATCCATGTTTCTTTATCAAGAAAGCTGCACTGAATATCATACGGACATTAAATGTCTCTGCGGCAATAGCGAAAGTACTCTGTGAAATGTTTCCAAATGTCTCTTGGCAAAGCAGGGGACCATTTTAAATAAAATGATATGGTTTCAGTCCAGTCACCTTTTCTTTTCTTTTTCTTTTTTTAAGTATACTCTTACATTTTCGCTGCTGTTCTTAAAATCTTTCTTTTCGCCGTTATCTCAAACACTTGAATCGGAGTGCAGGATCTCTAGGTTACCATAGAAACGTAAGAGGTTTGCAGTTGATTGCTGTCATGACACTCGCGAACAGCACTGAACGCGCACTTTAGCTGGCACAACTTGAGATATATTAATATTATAAACTTTTCGTTAGGCTGTAATCAAAGGAAATGAAATGGTCTAAGTTTTCTGCAGAAAGCTGATCGCTATTGATGTCTATTTTTGTATCTATCATTTGTTGGTAAAGGGTAAAGAGCCACATGATTCTTGTCAAAAAGCCAGTGTGTCTAGCGAGCCATAGGTTCCCGACCACTGGTTTATTTCATCTTCAGAACGGCGGAGTTCGTTACCATTGGGACAAGAATCATAAATATGTACTGAGTGATTAAGGGCTTGTGGCAAAGTAAGATCTTTGAAAGCTCCCTCACCAGAAACTATTGTTTCCTATAAAGATTTTGCCCTCCCTTCTTTTCCCAGATTTCTGTTAAGAAGAGTTCAGCAAACACGTTTTGGACAACCTCTTTCTCTGTGGTATGCGCTTCCTGCATGATTCCCCTTTGAAACAGGACCAGTATAGTCTTGGTGGTGTGGGAGCATTTGGGAACAGTGTGTTTCCCAGGATCCTGTTTCAGTACTGTTGAGTGTGATCTTTTGGGTACAAATAGCTTTTTGAGTCTGTGCATCCACTACTGGAATCATCTAGCCTATTTCAAGACAGTAACCATCTACTTGCAGAGGTTCCTGCAAATAATTTACTGCCAAAACAGCTGAGCTGAGGAAAAAGCGCTGTTAACCACTGATTGAGCTGTTTGCATTGACTAAACCATGTAATTGCTCTCCTCTTTTTGGTAGAGATGTGGAGAGAGGCTGTCTGTTCTTGGCCTCTGCACTTCTGTAAGCTGAAAATTGAGCCATGTGGAATAGGAATCTCTTTTCTGGCGGTGGCAAAAGCTGAAATCAAGCCATTACAATTTGTTCTTGAAATGCAATGACGCACATCATGTCTGGCATGCTGGGAGTTTTGGAATGAGTATGTGGTGACTCTTCCATCTCTTCCGTGTCCCACAGCTGCAGACAGCACATCACTGGGAAATTCACTCAAGCATCCGATGATATATGTTTGGGTGAGTCAACGGTAGTGTTGATGAGTGGTATTTGAATGTGGAGGTGAGTGGAGCCAGGTTAGAGCATCCAATTGGATGAGATGCTTGTGATATCATCTTTTGTTTCACCACTGCAGAGGTGACGTGTTGCTGTGGGAGCGCTGATGCATGACATGCGACCGGGGGCTGTGTTATGCGTACATATGTGTGTTTTCACACATTAACTACTGCTTAGGCTTTGCGGGACTATCAGCTAGCACATAATCTGTGTACAGGAGTTACCTGTTTCAAAATGTCCTCCCAATTTTCTCATTTCTCAAACACAAAGACTCATCAACACCTGCTAGCTGCTCTTTTCTGAGAGCTGATGTCATTTTTGAAAATACAGGGGGACTGCCCCCTAGTGGCACTTCAGATAAGTTGTGTGCGCGTGTGTGTGTGCGTGTGTATAATTATTTGTTTATTTAATCTATTATTAAAATTTGACTCTTTTTCTGTCTGTCAGAACCGTCAGCTGTTGAAGGACAGCTTCATGGTGGAGCTTGTGGAAGGGGCCCGGAAACTACGACATGTTTTTCTCTTCACTGACCTCCTGCTCTGTGCCAAATTGAAAAAACAGATTGGAGGGTAAGGAAAATCTCTTTGTCTCCCATCTTCTCTATTAATTTCTATCTGTCCCTTATTCTGTCTAATCTCGTCCCATTTTTATGAAAAACTTTTAGCACTCTAATCTTTTCATAATCCAAGTCTAACATCTTGAATATTCAGATACGTGGCCCCATTCTGCACCATAATCCATGCTCTATAGTCAGATTCTTGGATGTATTTTTACCTGGATATTAAATTATATTCCCCCCATCACCCTTTCTCCTCCTTGTGGTGTCTGCAGGAAGAGCCAGCAGTATGACTCTAAGTGGTACGTTCCTCTCTCAGACCTCACCTTCCAAACAGCGGAAGAGTCGGAGCCCCTGACTATCCCACAGGCACCTGATGAAGAACTGGATGCCATTAAGATCAAGATTTCATCCCTGAGGAGTGAAATCCAAAGAGAGAGGGTACAGGATGTTTTAGCCAGCATTTCACTCAAATAGCCATTTATAATTTGCAATCAGTTTTTATGAAATTAGAAAAATAATAAATAGAAACATTTGTTCTTATTTTCTCAGACTTAAAGATCTGACAATTAATTTTTTGTTTTTTTATATATATTATATATTAAGTTATTCCTGCTGAATTATAGCTGAATTATTTATATATATATATATATATATATATATATATATATATATATATATATATATATATATATATATATATAATTCAGCAGGAATAACTTTATATTGTAGCAATATTTCACAATATTATTGTTTATATTGTAATTGTGATCAAATGAATTTAGCCTTGGTTCTTTTAAACACATAAAAAAAATGTAACTCCCCAAAACCTTTGAGTGTTAGTGAATATTTGTCTTATCTTGACATGAGTAACATACAGTTCATGCATTCAAATGTTAGTTATACGGTAAGATTTCTTTTTACTCCCTAACTCAACAGAGAGCCAACAAAGGGTCAAAGGTTATGGACAGGCTAAAAAAGAAGCTGTCAGAACAGGAATCGCTACTGCTCTTGAACTCTCCTAACATGCCTCTCAGAGTGCACAACCGCAATGGAAAGGTAAGAGCCAGGGATTCACAGCCATTCTGTTGTATCTGATTTTCATCCTCACACCTTCTCAATATCCCTTCTCATGCTCACAGTCCGCGTCGGTTATATATTTCAGAGCTACACGTTTCTGATCTCATCGGACTATGAGCGTGCGGAGTGGAAGGAAGTGATTCGAGAACAGCAGAAGAAATGTGAGTGGCATTATCACTGAAATCGGGAGTAGATCAGGTGATAGTGTTTTTTGTTTTTTTTCAACTGAATGCTTACTTACTCTCCAGGCTTTAAGAGCTTCAGCCTGACGTCTGTGGAGCTTCAGATGCTCACCAACTCTTGTGTCAAGCTCCAGACAGTCCATCTATTACCCCTCACTGTCAATAAAGAGGGTAAGAAAGGTGCACAGGTCTTAAAAACAACATGAAATCAAAGCTCTGTTGTTGTTAGATGTTCCTGGATTTATTGTGCGTTATTCTTAATAAATTATTTATTACATTTGCCCACAAATTTGCCTTGTGTGACATTTTTTCCCCCTGTTGGTATAATCAATAATGTCATATCTTATCCAATGCAATCTGAGTTTATTTAGAAAATAATATTTATTATTACTATTATATTGTATTTAAATATTTCATTTTTAATGTATTTAAAATGCATTGAACAATCTTCTCCAATTTTTTTCCTTCACTTACAGAGGATGAATATCCTGGACTATATGGATTCCTGAATGTAATTGTCCATTCTGCCTCTGGACTTAAACAGAGCTTAAGTACGTGTCTTTTTCTTTCTCCCACTCTCTGTGTTCATGAAAGTTCATGTATACATTTTATTAGCCTGTCCTGTCCTAGTCTAACTCTTGCTCTTCCTCTCTTCAGATCTGTATTGCACATTAGAGGTGGACTCCTTCGGTATCTTTGTGAATAAAGCCAAAACAAGAGTGTACAGATACACCACAGAGCCCAAGTGGAATGAGGTAATCCCACATGCCCATCCCTGTCTATGTACTCCGTTGATATGAAAAGACCTGCCTGCCGAAACGCTCTTCAGGCTTTAATTCTTAATAAGGAGTAGCATAAGTGAGGCCATATGCTATATGAAGGTCCTTCTGGACAAATTATATTATATTTTATTCAAGAGCAATTACCATCCCCCAAAGTAAAGGGAAGAAAAGGAAATGTGACACTATATTTGGTTTTTATAACAAAATTTATATACATTTATTATTTATTTTGCCAAAAAGAAGCGAGTAATATAGTTCTTTTGTATTGTTTCTTCCTCAGGAGTTTGAGATTGAACTGGAGGGTTCTCAGACATTACGTCTGCTCTGCTACGAAAAGAGCTACAACAAAGCCAAGATGAACAAGGAGGATGGAGACAGCACAGATAGAATTATGGGCAAAGGACAAATCGCGGTATGATATACAGTACACCGCATAAACACTCCAACAAACATTTTGCCTTGTTATTTTGTTGATAGTGTGTAATCATATTACGAATTAGCTTTTAATTTATTATTTTATGTGCTTTTGTCATTTTATTCGTTCCTGCTTAGATTTAGTTCATTTCAGTTTTAGTCATTTTAAACCTTAAAATGACTTTATTCTAATTAAGTCTAATTTTATTTCATCTTAATGTTAGTTAACAAAAATGACTTTTTAATAGTTTTAGTTAACACTAACATCTCTGGTTGGTACCACCCAGGCCTTTTGGTATACACATTTTAATGTGCAATTAAGTTATATATTGTTGTTGATATCTATAAATCAAATTCCTACTGGTTAAACAGGTGACTTGCATGCACATTTTCTTGTCTCTCACGTAAACTATTGTGAGCTAAGTGTCGTTCTGCTTCTGGGCACTCAATGAGTCTGGTCCAAAAGGTATATCTCTTATGAGAGACAGTCCCAGATGAGGACTGGCCTTTGTACTCCAGACATTTAATTTTCTTTTTAATAGGTACGGTATTATTCAGTCTGCCCTGACTTTTAAGACATCAAATCATCCATAATTCATGTGTCCTGTCTGAAAATGTCACATCCAAAAAAATGTCAATGTTTTGTGGGGTCACACAAAGAGAACACAATTTGTGGATTACGGGCTGTGCTATGATCCCTCTGTGGTTCTGAAAGCAGAATTGTTGCCCCATCACCCAGCTGTGACTTTGGGAAGCTGTACCCAAGTCTTTAAGTCATAAAATGTGTTTTTGTTGTGGTCTGTTTGTTTTTTGTAAATAGTGTGGGGATTTTTTTCAGTCAAATAATTTTCTTCTAAATATTACAATGATTTATTGCCTTGCTATTTTATTTTTTAGTTCTCCTCATATACAAGTGCAGCTTTCAGTGGTCTGTCATCAAATTTTCTGAATCTGAACTGCTCTGTAGACCTGGTTAGTAGAGTTTACATTTTTAAAGGTACAGCAACTTTTGGACCTCTAGCGGTTGGAAAACAAAACTGCACACATTTTGTGTAATAACATTGCTTTGGTTGTGCTTCGGCTCTTTGTGACCGTGCGGATGAATATGGTTATTCTGCTGCTCATAAAACTTTCAATACCAGATATTAAGAGATATTCCGTAACCAGTTTAGATGGAAAGGATCTCAAGTTGATTAGCTAAAGATGTTGCTGAAGATCCTTCAGTGAATAGTAGTAGATTTTGGAACTCTTGAAGAATCTGGATGTCCGAATTTGCAGTGCAGCAAGTAATTGGATCTCTGTATCTCTTCATCTGATTTTGTAGACCTTCTTCGTTATTTGAATTGATGACAGTAGCGATTTGCTGAAATGCAGCAATAGATCTTTTCAGAACAAATATAACCCTTAAGGATAATCCTCAAAATCCACATCACACCACTTCCTAATGGATTTCCAGTTCCTGCTGAAGATCTCTGATCAGTTTTTGCACATTCATAGATAGGAAGGAGATAGTGAAGATGAGGTGTTAGGGCTGGCTGAGGAGGGCAGAAGCTGCTTTACACTCTTCAAGGACTTAATGTGAGGCTGGTGGAGGGTGTAGAGGTAAACATTTTCTAAAGCTGCTGTACAGACAAAACAATTCTTTGTTGCATTGTTTGTCTGTTATCTCTGTAAAGCTGCTTTGAAACCATCTCTATTATAAAAAGTGCTATATAAATAAAGGTGACTTGCCTTCGCATTACGCAAACTGCCGTGGCAGGCAGAGGAACAAGGTTATGCTGTGTACAGAATGCCTTGCACAGAAGAAAGAGAGGGAAAATGAAAGATATTTGATTGTTAAAAGGGAACCATATTCAATCATAATCACCAGTTTAACAGTTGTGTATGTGTATGTTTAAGCAGTGTCCTGAACTGTGACATAATACTTAATATGATATAAATATAATTAATATTATATTCACATTTTTTACATTTATTTTATCATTCGAATACATGCAGTTTTAGAGCCTTCTATTAATTTAAATATAATCAGTTTTAATTGTTTTTAATATCGTTTGGTTATCATGAATACAATACTTTATTATAATTAATATTAATATTTTTTTCAAGCCATAAGTCAAAATGAAGCAGAAGGTAATATTACAACTTTTAATTATTATCAGTCATGTCAGCATTGTACCTCACATTTGAATGTTATATATAAAAATAGAAGATAATTGTTTTAAGTTATAATGTTTTTAATGTCATTGGAGCTCTGATGACCTTAGTTGGCACTAGTCTTTGACCAGGCAAAGCCCCAGTTCTCTCTCTCTTTCCCTGCCCTGTTGACAGGTTGTAATAACTGAGATAATAGCAGAACAGGATCAGACCTTACACAATACACAACCATATGGAGATTAGGCCAGGATGAGTGAAAGGAACATGCTGAACTTGGCCCACTCCAGATGGCTCCGCATTTGCTTAGAGGGGTTAGAAAGCATTGAAATTGGCCTGTGATGTGCAGAACTTCTAGCATTATGAAGAAGTTTCACATCATTTCAGACCCTTTGTAACATAAAGACTCGTGTAGCCAATCCAAAAGCCCTCTAGATTGCAGCAAAGACAAATGTTCCATATCTTTGTTGGAGTTCAAATTGGAAATCCCCTTGTGTTTTAATTTTTTCTGTCTTATCCAGTTGGATCCTCAGATGCTCCAGGGTAAAGACTGGCAGAGAACCGTTATCCCTATGAATGGGGTGAGTATATCCACATCTGCTCCTCTGCTGTAATCTTACCATCCATCTCTATGATTACTAAATATACACCTTTTTCTGAAGATTGAGGTAAAAATATCAATGAAGTTCACCAGCCGGGAGTTCAGCCTGAAGAGAATGCCCTCACGGAAGCCCATGGGTGTGTTTGGAGTAAATATCTCCGCAGTGACAAAGTGAGTCAGCATATATTTTATATGAGTGTAGACGTTTACTAGAAAACTATTTGATTGTTTTTACAAAAAGGAGCTTGAAGCACACACATTTTGATGCTGTAAGTTATTGTCCATTCATTGTGTCAAAGGAAATTAGAATATACAGAAAATGATAGGCTTCAAAGACGTTTTTATGCAGTGTTTATGGTCTGATTTGATTGACAGTAATGAGGATTGTCTGTAATGAGTTTCCTAATGAGTTTAAGGGCAGAACCAATTTTAAAGACAATATGATAACACCAGTACAGATGCTTAGATCCTAACATGCGCACTAAAGGTCTCTACATAAGCAGCACCTACCGTTAATTGCGGTAAAACATTAAAGAGATAATCTAAAAATTAAGATTTTGTCATTTACTGACCCTCATGTCATTGCAAACTACGTAATTGCTACGATCTACACAATGAACAGTGAACATAGGCTTTCAAATATTAAGCAGGATAACTGTTTTCAACATTAATGATAATAAGAAATGTTTCTTGAGCATCAAATAAGCACGTTAGAATGATTTCTGAGGGATTAAGATGAGTAATGGCTGTTGAATTTTTATTTTATTTTTAAATGTCCAAACAAATGGTAATCATTGTTTTCAAGATCAAAATTTTTTATTTGGTTTGCATACTGTATCTATTTTTGTATCTATTCATCATTATTAAAATCAAATGTCTGGTCTTGTGATGTTGGGATTATGTTTTTTCTTTTAGACGGGAGCGCTCTAAAGTGCCCTACATAGTCAGACAGTGTCTTGAGGAAATTGAAAGAAGAGGAATGGAAGAAGTGGGCATCTACCGTGTCTCAGGAGTGGCCACTGACATCCAAGCACTCAAGACTGCATTTGACACTAGTGAGTGACCATTGCCATTTTATTTCACCTTTATTTATACAGCGCTTTATACAATACAGATTGCTTCAATTTAGCTTTACAGTGGTGAACAGGAAAATAATGATGGCAAATATAATTCAGTTCTGCTGTACAGCAGCTCTTAAAAGAGAATAGTAAACATCATTATTCAGTTGAAATCAGTTCAGTGTTGATTCAACAAGTGTAAAGTTCATCAGTTGTGGAATGAGTTTTATTCATCTATAAACCTGAGAAAACAGTGATGTCATCATTTAGCTCTTTTCAGCTCTCATCCAATAGTGCATTTATTTTTTAATAAAATTGCTGATTATTAAGTGTCCTCAACTAAGCAAGCCAAAAGGTGACAAAATTGAGAAAAAAAACCTTGGACGAATCCAGTTCTCCTCTGGCTTGATGTATGAACATGGTGTGGTTTAATCCCAGGGTGCATCACAAGTCAAAATTGTTGATTGATTTCTTTCAGAATTGAAGATCAGGGTACATCATGCTTTTATTTTTTTTAATTATACATGTAGCAATGAAAGATATGTAATTAGTCAGATAATTTAATTCCTGATCTCTCTCTTTTTCTCTCCCTGTAACAGATAATAAAGATGTGTCAGTAATGATGAGCGAGATGGATGTGAATGCCATTGCCGGAACACTGAAGCTGTACTTCAGGGAGCTTCCTGAGCCTCTGTTCACTGATGAGCTCTACCCTAACTTTGCAGGAGGCATTGGTTTGTCAATTGTTTTTACTTTAAAAAACACAATGCTAAGTATTGAGCAGGCCTGGCTTCTTAAAGGTAGATATATGGATTGATTATGTTCTCATTATTCTGCAGCTCTCTCAGACAGCGTAGCTAAGGAGAGCTGTATGCTGAACCTCCTGCTGTCTCTACCAGAGCCCAACCTGGTCACCTTCCTCTTCCTGCTGGATCATCTCAAGAGGTGGACAAGATTGAAATGACTAATCTATCATCTCTAACATTTTAGTGTGAAATATGGCTTGAATATTGTCATGACCGGGCATCCAGATGCTTTTTTACACTAATCCTCCCTCCTCCTTTACTATCTACATTTCTGATTTTAGGGTTGCAGAAAAGGAGAGTGTCAACAAGATGTCGCTTCACAATCTGGCCACCGTGTTTGGTCCGACCCTGTTACGACCTGCTGAGAAGGACAGCAAGATCCCCACTAACCCCACACAACCTATCACAATGGGGGACAGCTGGTCACTGGAAGTCATGTCACAGGTTTGCTCAGACCTATTTTCAGGGTGAAACCATAAGGAAAACCATGTGTAACACAGTTCTTAGTTCGGGGAGGAAGGAGGTGGGAACCGGCGAACATTTAACTGACTTTAATTATGAAAATAAACCAAATACAAAATAAAAGTACCACACAAACACAAAACACAACATAAAACCAAGGCCTTGTCCTCTCTCGTCCTTCACTGTCCTCCTTTTATCCCTCCGCTCCTCTGTGAGATACAAGATCGGTGGCTCACAGGTGGCGCTCATTACCAATCACGCCACTGGCTCTCGTGACGCTCCCACGTCCCTCAACCCCGCCATCCTCACCACACCATGATTGACTATTTACAATTTAAGGTCTATGGACATGCTGTCAAACACCACAGAAAATAATTTAAACATGTCTCTGTTTGTAAAAACAATGAGAAACCCATTTACAGTATGAATTTATGATTCTCTCTTTTTTGGTTCTGTAGGTGCAAGTTCTGCTGTATTTCCTTCAGCTAGAGACCATCCCGACGCCAGACAGTAAGAGACAGAGTATCCTGTTTTCCACAGAGGTCTAATTAGTGCTTATTCTCATTGTAAGTTTCACACCAGTGGGAAGAGAGCAAGCAAGTATTTCCACCCACTATGGACACTGGAATGCACACAAGCTACGTTCTTCTGGGCAAAAGCAGGAGTGTTTCACCGTTCGCGCATTTTTTAGCTGCCGCCACTAGGGGGCACTGCAGCCTTTTTAAACATTGAAGAACTCTACTTACTCCGAGCACATCTTGAATATTACTGAACCCTCTGTGTAAAGCACCTATTTTTCTCTGAACATAGGTGACTGTTCAGCACCTCTGCTCTGCATTCTGTGACTCCTCAGATCGCTGAGCATGCTCTTGTGTCCTGTATGTGGGCCATTAACGCTCATTCATATCAGCTGGTGACAGTGAATTCTGTCTCTTCTGGCTTTTTGTCCTCATTTTGTCTGTCCGCACTGGTCACTGATGCTCTATCTGTGCTGCTACAATT
The DNA here is from genome assembly GCA_037043235.1 of Rhodeus uyekii. Taxonomy (NCBI): domain Eukaryota; kingdom Metazoa; phylum Chordata; class Actinopteri; order Cypriniformes; family Acheilognathidae; genus Rhodeus; species Rhodeus uyekii. The sequence continues at coordinate 4,008,523 of JAWRVZ010000031.1, read as the reverse complement.
CAGTATTCAGCTCCAGATCCTTTTATGTGATAGTCGACTACATGGCAGTTCAACGTAGTTGTTATTGCAGACTCTTTAAAGGTCAAACTAGCTTCTGTTAGTGTTCGTCAATCATTTAAGGGACTTAATTTAATAGGATTTCTATGTAGAACATGGTGTTTGGTTCAGTTATTGTCAGTGTTGATGTGATTCTAATTTAAGAGCATCAAAAAACGATTGGAAAAATGTAGTAATCTGAGTAAAATCGCGTTATTTTCTTTTCCTTTTTTTGGCCCATACCTCTCTAACAAGCAATATTTAAGTATTCATGAGTGTGTCTAAAAACATGATATTTTGTAGTTTAGATTTTGTTTTTCTCCCTCATATTTTGGGTGAGAGATAAACCTTAAACCATAAAGTACACAACCAAAAGGGTCAATATATTTTTCTTTATTCTACGTTTTTTTATGTAATGCATAAAGAATAATTATGATTATTTATTTGGGGACAGATATCAACATCACTGTCATTTTAAAGTACGTCTACATATATTGCTAATGTGTCTGTGTTATGAAGTACTGTAGATTCCTTACATATCCTCTTATTTTTCCTTTATTTTTGAATCCATTCAGGATTTGAAGATGCTCTGAGGATAGCACACAATATTAGCGTTTCCCCTGCCATATATCTAGTGTTGAGAGATGACCAAACACAGAGGTTTTTAGTGTGCATTGGCTCTAAACTCTACCCTGTCGTTCACATCATCTCTCTCTCTCTAGCTTCGCAGCACACTGTGGTTTATGTCTTGCTGAGAACCATACATCAGTGCCTCTCTGTCTCATCGTAAGACATTTAAAGAGATGGTTTACCCGAAAGGAAAATTCTGCCATCATTTTCTCACCATCAGGTTGTTCCAAAAACCTGTATGAGTTCTCAAAAGAAGATATTTTGAAGAAGGTGTGTAACCAAAAAGTTGATGAACCCCATTAACTTTCATAGTATGAAAAATAAAATATTTAATGGGGATCCTCAACTCAACTTTTTAAAATATCTTCTTTTATGTTCAACAGGAGAAAAACCCCATACAGGTTTGAAACGGTTTGACTGTGAAGTAAATGATGACAGGATTTAAGTTTTTGGGTGAACGATCCCTAAGGTGACAAAACAGCGCTGTATATAGCACAAACTGTTAACCTTCAGTCCTGTCGGATGGTTTAATGAAGGAAGGGTTAATAATGGACACCAAGAATGATGCAGTACAGGAACAGTACAGGTATATTCTGTCTTTATAGCAATTATATCAGTAAAAAATAGTGCTCTTAATTTTATTATTTCAGTTAAAGGTGCTTTCATTACATTATTTAACATGCAGGCATGTTTTGTTTTTTTTAGTCAAGTGTTTTGTTTTTTTATGTTTGATAAGTGTTGTTTTGTGTGTTTGAGTTCAACCGGCTACTGTAGAAGGATTTTTGAAGTCTGTGTCGTATATAAAAAGGGGTGCAGCGATTGAAAAGGAATTCCTGTTAGTCCACCGTGTTTTTTCCATTACAGTGTGAAGTAAAGGTGCGTTTCCATTATCGTAGACTACTCATCTCGCCTACACTTTTCTCTGATTGTCGACACTATATGTACATTTCCTGTGTCTTGCACCTGTCCGAACTGAATTCAGCATATAAGATATTAATCATCGTTTTGCAGCATCAGATGTGATTTTTCTAGAGATGTCCCCAATGTTCTTTTTGTAAAATTAAACTGTGATTTGTTGCTATCAGAAGGCATTAGGTGATTCAAAGCATTCCCATTGTGTTAATTGGTTATTTAATGTACTTATTTAAATTGTTGAATGTTACTGGGTTAGAAATATTGGACATTTGCTCCCGTTCAATCGGAGTGATACAGCGCATGGTATTTGAGAAGCAATTTCTTTGCACTGCACATCGTTTTAAGACTTATGTGATCATTTCTTCTCAACATGAGATTGTATCACACATCTATAAACATAAATTTTTTGCAGTTTGATATTGCATTATGCAAGAAACAGATCAGTTTTGAAATGATTGGTCATGAAAGCACTGCAAGGGGTCCATCTATTGTAATGTTATGATGATTTATTTTGAAATCTTGCCTTTAAACACATGAAGACATGCTGGACAGCCACTGGAACAGGCTGTGGATGCTCTCCCCTTTTCCTGTTAAGGTTTTTGTCACTATTTATTATTGCTAATATCTTAATGTTCTGGTTATAGGACTGTACAAATAGATAATGAATTCTGCTGACTGATACATTTGGAAGGCATTTGCAGCCTATGTTTATACACAAAATGTTGAATAAAACCTCCTGTATATGAATAATTGCTGCTTCGTGGTGTTTCTCCCACAGTAGTTTGAGTTAATGTTATTAATTAATTTGTCCAACTTGCATGTTTGTTTTGAAACTCAGTTGAGTTTGTATTACACACATGTAATGTGTATACAGTATGTGTCCACTCTGGGGCAGCACAGCCTTATATTGTAGTTAGCGTTATTGTGTACTTTTTTCTTTTCTATCACATTGTGGTAGTTGACATAGGCTATACATATATACTGCTATATATACGTATAGCACCAGGCATTTTCTTGCAAGGTGGTGGACAAAAGATGGAAAAAGTTTTCATAAGTGTTTGCATGCAAGGTGTTGACCAAAAAAATAGCACTGTTCATTATAGATTAAATGCAAAAAAAAAGTAAAAATCAGATCACATGACTATTGAAAAACAATATTTTTGCCAATAACATTGCAAATGCAGGAAAACATATTGACGTTCTAAAATTTGACTTGTTTCCCTACTTGTCAATTTCTTTGTTCATGTTTTTTGTTCCATGGAGCTTTATTTAAAAGTATTCATCAATATGTCATGATGACATCAGGAAAGATGGCAGCTTCCTATAGCTTAGTAGATTTATTTTTGGTGCGTTATGTCTAGTCCTGTGCTTTTGCTGAGGCCCCACAGTCCGATAAGAAGCCCTGTTTCCTGTTCATAATATGAGACTCTGAGCTTTGAGGAGGGATGGATTGAGTTAAAATATAGACTGACATTCTGTCATAGAGCTGTTATGAGAGAGCGTGTCGTGTCGTCTGTTGCTGTCTGATTACTTGTGTCCACAGTTCTATCTCTCTCCTCCGCCTGTCGCTCCTCCCAGAGCAAGCCATGAAAGCTCTGACCGTTGCAGCGTGGATGGGGTCAGATAAGACTATCCTGTTCCCATCACGGCCCTGCCTGCTCTGAGAGGCCTCCTCTCCCACTTCATTTCCATTTCTCCCCTTTTTATGAATGTGTGCTTTTTGCTTTCTTGTTCTGTTTCCTTACGTCCAGGCCGTTTTGATGATTTTTCTTGTGTCTGAGGCAGTTTTTCTCCTGGCTGGTCTTTGTTCAAACTCTCCCACCCCTCATGTATGGTATGTCAATCACTCAGTATCACTGGTTTGCCATTTGTATATGACTCGACACGTTTCCTGTATCCACAGCAAGACAGATCTGCTCCCTTTAATCTTGCGAGGGAACTTTTGAATTGACCCATGCGTTGCAACCTCACTGAGTTAAACACAAAACAGATTTTAATGTGCAAATATAGTGATTTATGGTCAGTGTTGTGATGCCTAGTTTCTTCGTCTTATCTGCTAATTTATTCAAATACATTAAAAATGCAATTCATACATACAGTGACTTGTATATTCTACAATAAGAAAATAGATGAGATATTTAATTTTTATATGAACTGTTTTAAATATGAATATAAAACATTATTTAATTGTATGAATTATTTTAATGATATTAATATTTTATTATATTATTTTTAATAAGATATTCTGACACATTTATGACAAGCCAAGGTTAGTTCTGGTTGCAATTAAAATATCATGTGCTCAGACTTCTCCCAAAAAATTATTCATGTTTTTATATATATATGTATGTATATTTTATATTTTTTATATATATGTATTTATAAATGTTAGATGAAGCAATGTTAGGCAAGGCTAGTTCAGGTTGTAAAATGTAACGTTGTACGACTCTGAATTGCAAAAAGTAGTATTTATCAGTTAGTAAGTCTTTGTATTTGTAAAATATTATATAATATATTGAAAAAAGTATATATACTTTTATTCATGAAATTAAAATGAGGCGAGTTTAGTTCAATTTGAAAACTGTCACTTCATGCGACTCACCAAAAAAGTAATATTTACGAATTGGTAAGTATTTAAATTTGTTTAAAAAGATGTATATATACTTTTTATAATATAATATAATATTAAGTTAATTGTATATTTTGACCTTTTTAAGGAGAGTCCAGTTCAGGTTGTAAAATGTCATAGTATGACTCTCCAAAAAGTCCTATTTATGAATTAATATTAAGTCTTTATATTTGTATAAAATAATAATAAAGTACTTATAACATTAAAATGTATTGTATTATTTATATATATATATATATATATATATATATATATATATATATATATATATATATATATATATATATATATATATATATATATATATATATATGCATACATACACATACATGTGTATGAGTGTATATAACGGAAAATGTTAACTTTTCACATTTTAACATTGAACTTTACTAAAAAGCATATGAAACCAACATAGCAATACAACACACAATAAAACCTTCGATCAGGTGGTATTATTTATTTTTAACTGTACTATCCCTTCATAATCATCTGAGATATGAAACAAGGTTGCACAAGGACAAACTAACATCAGGAAACTCTTTCAATAAAAGCATTCATTTGATTTCCATATATTTTTAGTTTCTGAATGCTATGGGCACTGAGTGGATTTAAATAATGATTGCCCCTTATCTGGTGTGCCACTATGACCTGTGTGGTTCGGGCCTTGCTGTGTCATCGCTCCACTCTTGGTATGACGTGTCCGCTATCTATCTGCATCTTCTCCTCCTCTCCAAACCCATAAAACTCCCCAACAGGCCCTTTATTTGAGACGCATCTATAACACTTTTAAATATGTGGACTGAGGTCTCATAAGACATAAAACCTTCATGTTCATGTCTTTGTGCATGACCGCATATGCAAGCCCTTGTAAATATACTCTTACTCTCAAACACATGATTTCCATATACTGTAGAAGACTGTAAAATAAATATTGAAATTGTTTTTTTGCTTCTGTAGCAAAATGACAGGCTCAACCAAACATGTCTTAAAATAAATATAAGTCTCCGCGTGATTCGTTTTGCTGCTTAGGAGCTTTTCTTGTTTTGGGGAACAGAAAACGGGTGATGCATTTCTGAAAATCTACAAAAACGTTACATATAAAGTTAATTTTGAAATCAACAAAGATAATGCTTTGCCAAAGCTGGGTGTTTTACGCCATTTCCTCAGGCTCTGCTACACAATCAGCCAGTTTAATAGAAAGCTCAACTCTTTATTTTGTAATGTGATCATTTTCATTTATGATAGTCCTGTCTGTGATAAGGTCTCTGCTTTCGCTCACACCGTCGACTGCTAGTTTGCCTCAGGCAAGCGCAGTCAGAGGGTTTTGCATATCTGCTCATTTGTTAAGCAAATCTCTCTCCTTCTATCTTTTTTCTTCATCCCTCCCTGTTTTCTCCCTTTCGGTCTACCACTGGTTTTGTAATCTTGAAAGATGTTATGACCTCTCATGAATGTTTCTATGCATATATTTATATATACTGTGTATATATGATGAATTTATGTGTTAAATTTTGGTGTCATGTTGTGGTGATGCATTGGTTCAGTGTGGATGTGTTAACATTATGTGAGCGGACTAATGTACACTATAGGTCATATTTCTCTTTATGCCTGCAGGCATTAACAGCTTTTGGCAGGGGGCCTATTTTTTTTGTTTGGTGTTTTTTTTGTTTTTTTTTATGTTGTTGGCCAGTTATAAATATCTAAAGGCACATCTCTTTATTGTTCCTGACAATTAATTCTGAATCAACTGTTTCTACAAATAAAAAACAGCTGCAAAAGCTGAGCTAGTTTAACATATGGTGGGTAGGATTCGTTGGAATATATATTATGCATGCTTAACTGAATTTGTTTCTCATTATCTTTTAATCATGAAACATTTGATTTATGAGGTTTGTGTTTAAATGCATGAAATCAGTATTGTAGAAAAATATAATTTGTGATGTATGAATTTTTTTCACAAAACTAAAAAGTTCGACATTGTGGTACCACTGATTTACAGTTTAAACAGTTTAAACCTTTTAGCAGGCTCAATTTTTGCTAATCTTTTAGCAAATCTGTTTTTATGCTTAATAGTAATAAGAAATGTTTCTTGAAACTCAAATCAGCATATTAGAATGATTTCTGCAGGTGATCAAGATTTCTGATTCTGATCAGAACATCTAAATTTCTGCAGATGGACTTGTAACTGTTGATATTTATCCACAATTTAGGTTCCCAAGTCCTCAGACAGTTCTCTTCTCCTCTTTCTGTTGTCCATGCTTAGTGTGGCACACACAGACACACAATGCAAAGACTACTTCAACCTTTCTCCTTTTAATAATCCGCTTTCATATGTGATTTTGCCCCAGGTGAGTTCAGAGAATCACATGCTTGAAACACTCTTATTTATCCATAATTTTGAAAGGGTGCGACTCATTTTGTGCTGCCCATGTTTGTTAAATGAGTTTTGTTAAATTGTCCAATTTGCTTTTTTCCGCTCCCTTTTTTTATTTTGTTCCAATGTACACAAAGGGAATAAACACGTATATAGCAAAGCATGTTAATGCAATACTTTTCTTTGAGTAATACATGATTTTCTTTTTTCAATACATGATGGTCCCAACAATTTTTGCCATGACTGTGTGTGTGTGTGTGTGTGTGTGTGTGTGTGTGTGTGTGTGTGTGTGTGTGTGTGTGTGTGTGTGTGTGTGTGTGTGTGTATGTATGTGTATATGTATATGTGTATTAGGTCACTTAAGGTATTAGGTATTACAGACTGGTGTTGTACTGGTTTAATTTTCATAATCAGGAATGACTGTTAGTGCACTGTTGCGTGAATGGTGGACAAACAGTTTTCTGATTTACAAAATCATGCAAAATCAACACAACAGAAAAAGAGGAAGTGGAACTCAGGTGTGTGCTTGCCCCTTCATTTCCCATTTCTCCATTTAAGGCTACATGTCACCCCACCCTTTTGTCTTAGTCCTAAAATCCTGTTTGCTCATACATTGTCTGTCATCCAAATCTGAAACCGATTGGCTCCCTGAGCAAGATTGTGATTTGCTGTTGGATTTACGGTCTTGTTCCAGGATGTGGCTGTAACTGTCCTCAGTCTGACTCAGACCTGTTGCTGAGGTAATGAAAATAATTATTTGCATGTGCACCACAGATTTGTTTACCACCTGTGCTAGAGAAGCATTATTTCCACACTGATGCGGACACTGATTTCTGTTCCTAACTTTTTAGAGAGGCGAGCAGATGGGGAACAGGTCAGCAGTGGAAGTGATGAGATTTCTGACCAACTTTCTTCACCTTTTTATTCAATAAGTTCCTCTTTGCTGAATTGACCGCACATACCTGTCCTGATCATGTTTTTCTTTTGTAATCTAGAACCTACATATGGTTTCACATTCTGTGGGAACCACAGTGATGTGTAATGTGTGATTTATGTTATATTACGGTGTCGGTGGATTGGATTTTCCTAGCTGTCTCTTTTGTTTGAGAGGGGAGGTGTGCGTAAAGCTGTGTAAGTATAGGAATTTGTTTACCAAAGCAGCTTGAACTACTCTGATGGGGAGCGACCTGAGAAGAGACGTCAGTAAATCTGTGTTTTTCTAGTCTAAATGTTTGCACAGCTAAGACTAAGAAGTCCTAGTAGGTCAAAGTTTAATCACCGGAATCATCCCATTCATAAATATAAATGTCTTTGTTTCACTGCAGTGCCTTACTCTTCCAAGCTCTGCCCCACAAGGTCCGTTCCTTCAGCCACATGAAGTTTAGAAACCTGCCAGACAGGAGATTTGCATGTAGAGTTCCAGGTACCTATTTGAATGAAGCTTTATCTCCAGTCACACCAGAGATTTCACACAGCCTCCGGCAGTGTGCAAAACCATCGGCAGGGCCAACGGAACTGTGTATCCGGATCCTCGACAGGGCGGAGACACCAGAAGACAAACACTACAAAGCCTTGTTTGCTGACTCTTCTCATTTTTCACTGGAGCAGGACTGATTTCTTACACATTTACAGTACTCTCCCCCCTCTCTTCATCTCACAACTAGATTTAAAAAGTCTTTAATGAGTTATTAATCACTTTACAACTAATTTCAAACAATAGTATTTATTTAGCATTATCTTTGACAAGAGTTTATATAAATAACACAACAAAAAAAAGTTTAATCTAAACACTAAAATACAATCTTACACATTTTTTTTATCCTAAAAAAAAGAAAGAAAATTAAAGATATATGTTGACTCCTTCATGGTAGCAATACCTGGCACGTGAATATCATTTCCTGTTTAAAATGCATTTTTTAAATATTTGACTTTCTGCTTGTCGGATTACAGTTTTGATGATTAATTTTGAAATGAATTGAAAGGCCTTGATGAAAAAATGTGTCATCGTTTACTCACTCTCCTGTCATTCCAAACCTGCGTGACTTACTTTCTTCACTGGGGATTTATTTAATTACATTTTATGAAAAAAAACATTCTTCCAAATATCATCTTTTGTGTTTTGCAGAAGAAGAAATGCGAGTTGAGTAAGTGATGACAAAATGTACATTTTTGGGTGAACTATCCCTTTAATTTGAAAGTAATCTTATGTGCTTTTGTCATTATTATTTTTATATATATAAATGACAGAATTTCAATTTTTTTGTGAACTATCCCTTTAACATGAGTCTTTTTTCCAGCAACAGCTATTGGTGTTCTTCATTTGCACCCCGCTGTCCGCTACGCCATGTACAACCTCCGTTATTTAAGGCTGTGCTGGCTCTCGTGGTGTCTGCGAAGATCTACCTTCCTCTGGAAGCCTTTGGAACAGATCTCGCATCCGAATGGCTTGAATCCGGTGTGTTTGCGACTATGTGTGATGAGGTTAGAGCTTTGGCTAAAGGCCTTACCACATACTTGGCATTTATGAGGTTTCTCACCTGCAAACAAAAAAAAAAGTTATTTGAAACCAATTGTAATTGGTATAAAACACTGGAAAATCTTTGCTTTTAAAACAACATGAAGCATGGATTTGCGTGCCATCCAGATTTGTTCTGTTTTCCAACATAGGAGTGGCTGTCTGCTACACGCAAAGGTAACTTCCCGAGAGGCATCAGAAAAGCAGGAAGACTAGCTATGCAAATCAAGACAACATTTGTTTAATCTCCTCTTCTTGATTTATCTGTAGCTGTGCCGCTCTTGGAAACACACCCTAGAAAGCCAAGTTTGGCAACTGCAGTGTATGTATCTGTTCAGCATATTCAGTTTAATGATTTACATGGAATGAGTTTAGAGATAACATGTATTTCCAAATAATATGGGAAGAATTTTTGGGAAACTGTTATTGATGGGGCACTAAACTGAAAATCTTTTTTCAACCACGTCACAACAAACACACAGTTAAAGACTGTGGCATCTCACCTGTGTGGATGTATGTGTGTTTCTTCATATCTGATTTCTGGTGGAATCTCTTTCCGCAATACTGGCAGGGGTACGGCCGTGTGTCTGAGTGGATCAGCAAGTGCGTGGACAGCGTTGAGGAGCGTTTGAAGGTCTTTCCGCACATCTTGCACTCAAAACTTCTTTCCTTTAAAAATGACAACAACAAGACTTGTTATTTCATAGTCATCATCCAAATGCCAGCTGATATCCAGTGGGATTAAGTGGATTACCTGAGAGTGGACGTTCATGTGTTGCTCCAGGCTAACTGCGTGGCCAAAGCTCTTTCTGCAGATGCTGCATCCAAAGGGACGTGTGCCACTGTGAGAACGTCTGACGTGAACCTCCAGTCCATGAGGGGTGGAAAACACCTGTGGAAGGGGATAGAAACCACAAATGAAATTGAGATGTTAAGATATATTATATGAACTGATACCTAATATTAATGTTCATATAAAATTATATACAGACATATACATACAGTAAAAAAAATTTCTCCCTCTTCCTGACTTATTTTTTTGCATGTTTGTCACACTTAAATCAAAAAAATATATTAGAAAAAGATAACAAAAGTGTAAACAAAATGCAGTTTTTAAATGTTGTTATTATTAAGGGAAAATCAAATCCAAACCTACATGGCCCTGTGTAAAATTCCTACTTAAATAGGACCTGCCTGACAAAGTGAAGTAGACCAAAAGATATTCAAAAGCTAGACATCTTGCCGAGATCCAACGAAATAGAGGAAAGAATTGAGATCCATCAGTTTGGGAAAGGTTATAAAGCCATTTTTAAAGCTTTGGGTCCATTATCCACAAATGGCAAAAACATGGAAAAGTGGTGAACCTTCCCAGGAGTGGCCGGCTGACCAAAATTACCCCAAGAACGCCAAGACCTCATCCAAGAGGTAACAAAAGACCCATTAATGACGTCCAAAGAACTGCAGGCCTCACTTGCCTCAGTTAAGGTCAGTGTTCATGACTCCACCATAAGATTGAGACTGGGCAAAAATGGTCTGGATGGCAGAGTTCCAAGATGAAAACTGCTGCTGAGCAAAAAGAAAACATCTTGGTGATCCCCAAGACTTTTGGGAAAATACTCTGTGGACTGATGAGACAAAACTTTTTGGAAGGTGTGTGTCCCATTATATCAGGTGTAAAAGTAACCCCGCATTTCAGAAAAAGAAAATCATACCAAATGTAAAAATATAAAATATGGTGGTAGTGTGATGGCCTGGGGCTGTTTTGCTGCTTCAGGACCTGGAAGACTTGCTTTGATAAATAGAACCATGAATTCTGCTGTCTACCAAAAAATCCTGAAGGAGAATGTCCGGTCATCTGTTCGTGACCTCAAGATAAAGCGAACTTGGATTCTGCAGCAGGACAATGATCCAAAACTGATAAATATTTCTGTCATTTTTATTTTAAAAATGTAATTATTTTAATCTATTTATACATGCCTATAATTTTCATTTAACAAAATAAAATTTTTATTATTGTATATTTATTTAGATATAAAAGATGTGTATTATAATTTATATACAAATGGAAGCTAAAAATTTTAAAATATAATTTTATATTATTAAACATTTTAATAATAATATATGTTTTATATATATTTTTTTTAAATAATCTTTCAAATAAAAAACATTAAAGTGAAAATGTATAAAACAAACTAACAAATAAATATCTTACCTTATCACAGGTAATGCAGTGGTAGGTGTTAGATGTTGGTGAGTAGTGTGTGCTGCAATCCAGTGGTTGTGGAGGCTCTGAGCTCTGCTTCAGATGAGCTCCGTACAGGCTGCTGGCGTGCTGCAGGAGTGATGGAGAGAAGCCCATCTGCCTGAAGTCATATGTTGCGGGAACATGATCCCATGCATAAGAGCTCTTGTAGTAGGGAGAAAACTCTGCCAGCTGAGGCTCTGTTGGAGGTAGAGTGAAATCATTAAGATGATGATTGTGTCAAAATCTACCCTAGAGATGTCATACGATACTTAACACGTTTTTTTTAAAGGATGAACGAGATGTGACTTAAACACGCAGGTATTTATGCCTGTTGCCCCAAACACTCACCAGATAAGTAAAACGGCCGTCTGGTTGTGACGGGCAGCTCAGTTAGAGGTGGCACTGGGCAGTCGGGCTCTCGCTCACACTTGATGAAGTCATATGGGTCTCTGTGGGAAGGTCGAGTGACTGAATCTACCTGGGACCGCTCTGGGGAATTATGTTCCTTCGGTTCCAAAGGGACCAGCGCTGGAACTAAGAGATCACAATGATTGTAAAGTGCATGTGGTACAAGGTTGGTACAATCAAAACGAAATAAATTTTAATAACACAACATAGTTTTTGTAAAATGTTTATAATTCACAAATGTTTCAATGTCAACATATATAGAGATCAAAATATTAACCAAGTTGTATCTGACTAAAGATCTATAGATGGTTAATATATATATATATATATATATATATATATATATATATATATATATATATATATATATATATATATATATATATATATATATTAACCATCTATAGATCTTTAGTCAGATGCAATATATATATATATATATATATATATATATATATATATATATATATATATATATATATTTATATATATATATTAATCATCTGTAGATCTTTATCTCAGAACTAACTATATTTACTTTTCATGCCAGGTTGTTTTGCTTCCAATTTAAGCTGTCTGTCTTGTATGTGAAATATCACTTGTTTTTATATTTAGTTTTCTAATGCAATGTTTTCTAATGCAGCTATCCAATATCCAAATATTATTTATTACAATGTAATTAAATGTCATTATCTCTCCAGCTATCTAAATATTTCACTCCTCTCTAAAGGCATTTTAAATAAAACTATTTGTGCAATTAAATGTAGGTGTGTATGTACATGACAACTTATGGTAACATGGGGCTGAGAGATCTGAGATTGATCTTAACACTTAATTACACCAATTAAATTCTCCAAATGAACCCTATAAAGAACAGTTATGATCCTGTGACCATACTGCTCTCTTGTTTGAATAGGCCTAGTTTGCATATTCGTAACATCCCGCCAAACCACTAGACAGTTTACAAAATTCCGTGGAATACAGCTTATTGAGCCCATATATGATAACCAAAATGCTGTCTTAAGTAAGTAGAAGTCAAGGTTTTTTAGACACAGCACTAGAATCAAATAACAGTAGTATCAGCACACATCAATCTGACAGTTGCACTACACATCCACTCACCAGTCATTTATTTCCCCAAATTAGGGAATTAGAGATTTACAAATACCTCTAAAAAGTAACATATTATAGATCGTTCATCTCATGAACATCATATGCCAGATGCACACAGGTGAATTTGAATTTGTTAATTTATATGCTGAACGATTTAAAACAAAATGGTTAAAAGCAATAAGATAAAATAAAACCCACTGAGCGTTTCATTATTAATTCAGCATTGCTGAAATATAATAACGCCATTTACTTGTTTTGGGCGCTGGGTCAGGGAGTTTCTGTTCACTTTGCTCGGTCTCGATGGGTCGGTGCACATTGTAAGACTTTTTACTTTTCACCAAAAACGATCGTGGCATGATTCCGTGATTCTGTAAAATAAGATTCGTTTATTGTCACACTTAAATTTTCAAATTTGTATGATTTACATGTAAACTTTAACACGTCCATAACTATTACAAAACTTATAAAATTATCCATCTAAATACAAACGACAAATATATCATGTATGATGATAAAGTAATTACATCACATAAACACAACCAACTCAAAACTCTTGAAATTAGACTATTTTCCTTTCTGTGTCTATAAAAGAGAAATATTAAAGTGAAACATTTACACAGTTATTATAGGCTATAATAACTGTATAAGTGTTTCACGTTAATATTTCTTTTTTTTTTTGCTTTGATATTTTATAACATACGCTATAGCCATTTAAATTGACCAATTTACTGTTGAATAATTATTTAAATAGAAATATATATGACTATACTTTAATTATGATAACAATAAGGTTGTAAAATATTTTTTTCTAAATAATTGATTTGAATAGGAACATTATAGATGTGAAAATAGCTTACCTGAAATGGTGCAGGTCCTGAAAAAATGTCTTTGGTTGTTTGAGTCGCAAAACTTCGTGATGAAAAGTTGTGGGAAATCCGTTGTGATGTTTAGAAACTTAAGCACTGCATCGCTGTGAGTTGGTGGCGTTGAGTTTTTTTCAACTCCCCTCCCTGATTTTCAATCCGATAATTCTGCGGTGGAATCTGACTGAGCTTTCAACCAATTACAGGCAGAGCAGGTGCGACATTAGACTACTAAACACTAACACATCCTGGTAGGCGCTATATGACATAATGCTTTTCAAACTATTTTTAAGCTATTTGAACAGTTACTACTTATCATTTTAACTTGATAGTTAGAATATTTCTTTAGAAATGATACGCCTATATATTATTTTATTAAGGATAGGCTACAGGTTTTTATTATATTAACCCGTATCTCTACTGCTATATCGGGCGTTAAAATGTTAGTCTATGCTTTTAAGGCTCGTGATATTTCGCAAAACATTTTCTCGAATCATCTCCTGTCAATTTACCATTTTATCATCAATGTTATTGGTCAGCTGTTAACTTATCTCCGTAAGACCATTAAACCAGCAACAAACTTTGCTTGAACGTACCCCTCAAAAATACACACCAAACCTGTAATGTTGGTACCTCAGAATGTTTGCTTTCTTTTTATTTACACAGTTGTGTTTTGGTTGCAGCCTTTAGGCGTTTTATCTTTGATTATTAAAAGCACAACAGGGCTAATAATTCAATGTTTGTAGAACTAAGCGCTGGAAGACTCTTAAATGTGTATTTATTGAGTGTTTGTAATCCTGGTGCGTTTTGCCCATTTAATAATGTTCGTTTGAAGATTTACCGGGATCAGTGTAATATTGCCTTGTGCGCGCGCATTGTGGATCATTAGAGTTTTTACGCCCCCGTGTGGATTTGGTGGGGAACTGCAGCGCACTTTATACAGAAATTCGTCTTATAGGGGCATTTAAGAGTAAGGGTTGCGGTTTGTCTTTTAAAAAAAAAAAAACATTTTTTTACTAGCTTTCTTTTCTTTCACCTTGTATAAAATATCATCAAATAAAAAAACGTTTACGGAGAGCACACGTGTATCAAAACATGTTAAATTACGAATGAGAGCTATTAATCAGAACTGTAAATTTTAAATCGATATCGCAAAGATTTCATAACACATCCTGGCCATTATAAGCAGTCCATTACCGTTATCTATGATGAATTGCCATGTCATGGCAGTTAGCAGAGTGGCGCAGCGGAAGCGTGCTGGGCCCATAACCCAGAGGTCGATGGATCGAAACCATCCTCTGCTAAATACAATTTTATTTTTGTAGTGATTATTGATGACAATAATGTGAAGGATGAAACACAACCTGGGTTGTTATAGGTATCTAAAACCATAAAAACATTTCCGCTATTTGTAAGAAACTAAACGTTCACTGAAATAAAAATTTATTTATTATGTTTTATATATATAACCGTTATTTCACCTAGTTTAAACATTTTTAAATTTCATTTAGTTTAACTTGATTCACTGAAACAGCTAAAATTTATATTAAACTAGGCCTATATTCAAACAAAAATAAAACAAACAAAACACTTAATACTCAAACTGAAGTATTACTCACAACACTCAAACTGAAAATATATATTACAAATATTAATCCAAAATATTTATAAACTAATAGTATTGCAATGATACTAAAATAATGTAGTTACACAACTGTTGAAATTTCACAAAAGGGGACCTGTTCACAGTAAAATACATATTAGCCATATATTAGTGTCAGAGATTAACAAAAAGGACATGGAACAAGCTGGAAAAAAACTATCAACTGAAGATTATTCAGGAGTTAGAGCAATTTGTTGCATGCTATTTTGAGGGAATAAATCTTTGATGTAATTAAATATAGGTCTATTAACCACTAGAGGGACATCTCCACTAAAAAAAAAGAAAGAAAGGACATTTAAACCATTACTTGACTTTATAATAGGCCAACTCCATACAAGTTAGTTTTCACTTCTTATATTCATGCTCTTTTTCATAAGCAGAGACAGATAACAACATACGAAATTAAACTAAGATAGGATAATTAATGAGAAGTCAAATAAATGGATAAAGCTTGCTCTTACCTCAGTAACTTATCTAAATCTCATTGGGTTACAAAACCCTGTAAAACATTTTTGAATGGAAGGTATTTTTTTAAATTTGGAATTTTAGCTAGTTTTAGTTTCCCCCCCTTACACTTTTAAATGTCTGTATAGGAAAAGTAACTATTTACATTTAAAAAAATTCATTAGAGTTAAGATTTCCGGTTTTAGGGGAGGAACACCACACCAAAATAGACGGTGGTGAATGTGTGTGTAACAGCATGAAACCACCCCGTCTCCAGATCCAGAACTGTTTCACAACCATAACCACATTAGATTTCACAAAAGAAAAAGTCTTCATTTACAAAATCAAGCATAACAAAAAGTGTACACAACATTCAGAAGTGGGTATTGCCAAAACAAACCTAAAATAAAAAACACAAAGTACAACAAAATACGTAACTCCTTTGCGAACATGAATGGCATCCACCTCCATACTAATCCCACAATAAAAGAACAGAAATAAACAAACAGAACAAACATACAAGAACTTACAGAAATGTAACACTCACTTCAGCCTTTTCAGTCTCAATCAGAAAATCAGATAGAAAAAAGAAAGAAACTCTACTTTAATGAGTTCAACACAAATTAGGTAAAGATACAAAGTCTCCAACTACCTGCTAAAATAAAAGCATCTAAAGACAACACAGGTAATTACCCAATTAATTATAAAGAGTACCTGGTCATGAGAATTGACTGTAAACATAAACATTCACACAGTTTGATTTGCAGTAGGAAAATCAAAGACTATCAAAACCCCCTCTCGGGAAACTCTATCAGTAAACTGATGTCATCATGTTCACTTTGAATACCCCATACACCTCAGTTTTGTCAGAATGTCAGCTCAGCAGATCTTAAACCAATCCTTACATTTGTAATCCCACAGTCTGACACAGCACAGTCAAAGCTGTTGCATACAGTCAAATCACCATGGTTGCGGATTAAATACTGTTTTTCCCCTCCCATAATCCAATCACAACAGAGCTTGATTATTGAAGTCAGGTGGCAATTACTTTTAGTGAAAGAGAGCAAGTAAAAAAAAAAGAGTCCAGCTTGGGCACAACAAACATGAACCCTTACACCTCTGGGTGTAACACCCCCGCCACCAAAGACTTTAACCACCCAATAGTTAAAAGTTAAAGTACTAAGTCAATATTAACAAAAATATTTTAACTCTCTAAGGAGTTCTGGACAGGGCATTGGCAATGATGCCGTCAGTTCCTTTATTGTGCTGGATGTCAAGATGATATTTCTGTACAATTAGAGAACACTGCATTAAACAGCTTTCCTGTAGCTCAAAAAGTAGAGTGGCATTTGCAACGCCCAGATCATGGATTCGAGTCCCAGAGAAAGCAAGTACTTATCAGAATGTCAGTGTGTACCTTGAATGCAATGTGAGTTTTCACATTGGATAAAAGCGTCTGCCAAATGCATAAATGTTAAATTAATAAATGTAAATGTTAATTAGTGTTAGATATGCAAGTTAACACCAATGGATTATCGTCTGTATAAACCAAAATGGACTATTACGTCCAGCCAGATAGACTTTGATATGTTGTGCTCCATCCTTCTGCATCAGGACAAGATGCTCCTTCCTTCTGTATCAAGAATGCTCCTGTAGTGCTGGGATCAACCTGTCGTTGGAAAGAAATTGGGAGCATTGTGAGGAATGAAAGCTCAAATGGCTGTTACACTTTAACTAGAAAAAAAATAAATATATTACAAAATTAGCAAGGGACAAGCTTCCATTTACTGTTACGATTTTCTCATTCGTCTAGGGGAGGAACAGCAAAACGGATGGTGGTGAATGTGTGGAGAATAGTTTCATAACAATAACCACATTAGATTTCACAAAAGAAAGTCTATTTAAGAAATCAAACATAGGAAAAAGTGTATCAGATTCAGAAGGGGGTTTGTTGCAAACATAAATGAATTTAATCATTAACTCATTAACCAAACTACCCAAACTAAAAGAAAAACAAAAAACTCCATTGCTAACAGACAGGAGAATAAGTTAAATTCAAAATAAAAATGGCACTCACCTTCCTACAAAGCCCACAATAAAAAAAGAGAAGTGATTAAACTAGTGAACCTCAAGTAAACCAGATTAATCAAAACACAATAACTAATAATAGAAAGTTAACACTCACTTATGTCTTTTCAGTCTCAATCATAGTGTAATCAAAGAGACAAAGGAACTTCAATGAATTCAACACAAAGTGCATTTTAAAGTGCTATTTGCATTTTAAGTTAGTCTAGTTTTTATTTTATTTACCTCACCCTTATGTGTTAACTTATTTTGGCCTTATGTATTAATTTATTGTATTTTTAGCTATTTTTATATTTTAAGCTAGATTAATTTTTTCTTCTTCACTTTTATCTATGTGTGTCCGTATGTATGTATTTTTAGATTTTATTCTTTTTTAATGTAAATAGTTTATACTACTGGTCCAATTCAGCGTCTCCGCTCGCCACCTGAGTCACGCGAAAACCGCATTACAGAGAGCTGCATCCCTCCACCCTTCAGAAAAACAACTCAGGGCCTAGCTGCAGGATTCTCTAAAACTTTCATACATCAGTCTTACACACACTAAAATTCACTGTAATTGTAAAGTATGATTGCTGGTCATTTCTCAGAATATTTGCGTCGTATACCAATGTTCTGAGTCCAGATACAGGCGTGTTTTTGAGCGCTCGGGGATTATTTCTCCCGAACAGTTGCGGATGGTGACCGCGCAGGGAGGGGTTGTGAGGTGTTCAAGATGGCGGCGCCCTGTGGAGTGCAGTTGCTCTAACAGGTAAACAGGTTTATTAAACGATGGTTTTTGTGGGGGTATTTTTACATCGTACGTGGTGACAGTCTAAATATTAGATTTGCTCGCTCTTCAGTATTTTCCGTGCATTATAGAGTCTTCCAGGCGTTATTTCTGATTTGAACTAAGCTTGTCGATTATAAGGCTCTCTTGCTTGGGACTGTCAGTGAAATAATATTCCTCATTGATTGTTACAGTTTCGAAATGAATCGCAACAAATTTCCGCATGCATATGCACGAGTTTAAGGGGGAGGTTGACATGCATGGGAGCATTTTAGATTTTGTTGGCGCATTTTTGGAGACAGTCCCGCAGATTCTGGCCATTGTTCTCGCGCGCTGTTTACGCCAGTGGTCATTTCAACACAGAGCTGCTGTCAGTGTAAACCACAGCATGTATATGCACATCTGCACAGCTTTTTGCACCATGCATAGCTTATCTGATATACATATGTTGTGGGATTTGCTGCGCGTGTGCTTTTAAACCGTCATTTGCAGGCGTATCATGCAATGCAGTTTCAAGCGATTTTTTTTATGTTTTAATTTATGATTACTGCAAATCTCCATAATTTGCACTATAACTCTCGTTTCAAAGGTCTAAATTAAGCCATTTAAATGTGCACTTTAAGAATAACGCTGTGTGTATATATATATATTTATTAGAGGGAGAGAGATGTGATGAATTAAAAAAAAATATATATAATTTTTTTTGAATTCACCATACCTCTCTCTCCCTTTATCTATATATATATATATATATATATATAATACATTTTTATTAATCTTTTATAAACAAAATCTGGTCACTTGCAAAAAACACATTTATCTGTACACCTCTGTGTAAATGACATAAACTAAAAGAGATTTGAGACCCCAAAACTCAGTTAGGCTTCGCCGAGCAACGCGGTAGAATGATGGCTTATATACAACCTCTTTAAGGAATTTGTTTATGTGGCCCTAAACTTGGCATATAAAGCTTCTTTGTGCTGTTAACAGCCCTGTTTTCCAGTTGGCAGGCACAGCCGCAGTTCGTGTTGAGGTCGTCCAGAACTTCATCTTATTAGTGTTTTTTTTTTCCTCCTCAGTGTGATGCATGCTCTTATTTTGTGGGATACAATCATGAAGTTAATCAATGAACTTCTTTGTATTTCCCTTGAGGGGTCAGCTTGCTATCACCATTCCCTAGATGCTTCTCATCTTGCATAAAGTTATGCTTAGAGCAGTGCTTTGTTTTATAACAGATGTTTGTTTGGTGGATAACTGGAATGGTCTCCAGCAAGCAGAAAGGAACGTCTTATGTTGCATGCTTGAAAGTCAACTGGAAGTCTTAGTGACTCGCATTATTCTCAAGATTAAGCTGGTTAAGATGTAGGTTAAGACCCAAATCTGAATAACGTTACTGCTCTGAGAATGTGGCTGCCTTTTCAGTGTCAAATACATAGAAAAATTGCTATTATACAAGGAAGATGTCCTGACATGTCAAGGGCTAGTGTGAGAGAGTATCGAGCCAGTTCGGGTTTGATACTAGAACTGTATCTTTTAATAGTGTTGCATTGTCAGTGCATTGTTTTTTTTCTTCTTTTTAGCATTGTCAACTATTCAATTTTAATAATAATTTGCAATCATACAAAGAATCATTTGTATTTCTATTATGTATTGTACGCCGTTCTTGTAAAAAAACATCGTTCTTCTGGGGCGAGTAAGATTTTTAGTAGTTAATGCTTGTATTACGCATTAATTTGATCAAAAGTGACAGTAAAGACATTTATAATGTTACAAAATATTTCCATTTTTGATTTTGAAAATATGAAACAACACAACTGTTTTCAACATTGATGATAATAAAACAATTTCTTGAGCACTAAATCAGCATACTTGACTGAATTCTGAAGGATCATGTGACACTAAAGTTATGGTGCTGAAAATTCAGGAATAAATTATATTTTATCCTTCCATCCACACACACATACATACTTGCATATGTACATACAATTTTGAGCCACTGGCCCAATAATTAAAGCAAAAGCATTTTTCTCACGATTAGCCCTAATCATGCTGCTCAACTTCAAAATAGTGCATTGCGTGTGCATAACACGATAAAGTGTTCTTGTAGTGTGTAGTCTATTCAAATGAGGCAGTTCACAGTTCTTTATGCTCATGAATCTTCTTTGACTTGATGTTGTCAGGCTGGTGTGATGACTGCTGACTTTTGTCGTGTCTGTGCAAGAACAGGTCGCAACATGTGAATTTTCTGTGCTTCAGAATCTGTTGCGCCAGATGCTTACTTGCCTCAAATGTCCAACTGACATTATAACTGTTGATATGGATGATATCAAATACTCTTTATGATGGTATGTCATAATTCTGTGAACTTTTATGCCCTTTGCAGTGTTTTTCTCTCGATTGGGAAGTTACTTAAAAGGGCCATGAACTGCTTTTTTTAATGTTCTCTGAGGTCCACTTTCAATGTTATCAAGATTTTTACAGAAAAAAAAACTAATTTAGAGTTAATTAGTCATTGTCTATCCTATTTTTGACACTCTCTTTCAAAAACTGTTTTGATTGATGTGCCACGTTCAAAACTTGAACATAAACATCCACTGCTATGATTAGGTAACAGTTTTGCATATTAAAATCATTGTGTGGAATTGTTTTAGAAACTTCTAATGTTGAAAAATATCTTATGTATATGTAATAAGAAACAATTAACCATATTACTAATTGTTGCATATTATTGCTTTATAAGTCTTGGTTGTGGCATATAAAGTTTAAAGGGAGAATTCTCTAAAAATATTAAATTCTGTCATCATTTACTCATCTTCAAGTTGTTCCAAACCTGTTTGAGTTCCAGACAGTTGTTTGTAGCCATTGACTTCCATAGTATTTTTTCCCCATGTGGTCTTTATTAGCAATATTACTTCATAATGTGACAAAATTCACATCTTGGTTTGAAAAAAAAATTGAAATCTTTATTGTAAAATGATTGTCAAAAGGTCAAGGAAAATGTTATTTCTCAATCCATGACCGCTTTACTTAAAGGCAGACACTGCTAAATGTTCTCATGAATATTTCATCAATAAATGCTGTTCTAGACAAGTGAAGTGATGTAAGCCCTCAAATGTTTCTTGCAGTGGTGCCTGGAGACTGTATCGACGGGCGGCCCTGGAACCTTCCATGCTGGACAGGACACGGGACGCTGTGAGAGTGACATCTGAAAGTCCTTCCCCTCTCCCTTGACTGTTTCAGAGACACCCGCCTCCGAACCCTCCATACCATCATGTCCAGGGAGCAGCTCAGTGTAGGGGACCTGCTTCCTCTGCTGGAGACCTCTGACCTCCGCCAGCTGGATGAGATCAAGGGCTTTATCAATGAACACCTCAGCACAGGTCCAGCCGAGTTTGAATGTTGAATGATCAAACTTCTCAATATTTCCTAATTCTTCTCATATTCTAATTCCATGCAGAATTATATTGCGTGACTGACAGTCTGTGTGGATTCATGTTTTGCAGAACGAGGGTCTGTGCTGCTGAACGGCTTGGTGGATTATTTCCTGGAGACCAATTCCGCCCAGGCAGTTCACATCCTGTCCTCAGTAAGGGAGCCACACGATAAGGTGAATGACTTTTCAATTATTTTTTTCCCCCATTGCTAACACAGTCTTGAACCTGCTACGCAACAGAGAATCTTTTTAATGTTTCACACTCAATTTAAATCCATGTTCCCTGGGCTTTCCTGCTAAAATAAAGGCATAATGGTTCAAAATTAAAAAATCTAGACATTTCGTCATAATTAGTTTTTTGCAATTTTACAGTTTGTTTTTATTAAATACTAATAAAATAATATTAGTAATAATACATAACAATAGTTATATATAGTTTATAGTTTATTATAGTACTAAATAATAGTAATAGTAATAATAAATAATACTAAATAATAATAATAATAATAATAATTAATATTATTAACAGTGGCAATGTGGCCTAAGACAACTAAAATTTTGCGTGAGATGAAAAATGGCACACTTCATATGCACTTACAGTCTTTTGGACTTGCAATGGCCTCCACGTGTGTGTGTGTGTGTGTGTACACAAGACTGTAGATGTATCTTAGGTTTGTGGTCTAAATGCGCCCTGGATGTGCACTTTTGCCGAGTCCGAACTGAATCAAGCTACGCAGCAGACTACATCCTAAGAGTCAAAGTGATGTTATGTCCTAAAAGTGCAGACTCTTACAAAGACCACAAGTGTTTAGGGTGTCATTTGGGACAGGGCCTAAAAGAGGGCCAATCAGCTGTTAGCAAAGTGACGCAATAAAGTCACTCTCCCAGTTTCTCTCCAGATTAAAGGTAACTACATAATAATATATACAATTAAAGGTAACTTCATACTAAAATATAAGGTACCACGTATATATTGTAGAACCCCAATTTACGAAAATAATCCGTTCCAAGGTTGGCTTCGTAAGTTGATCTTTTTGTAAGTTGGTCAGGCTTTTACATGTAAATTGCCTAATCCGTTCCAAGCCCTACGAAAACACCACATTTAATTTTATAATAAAGGTAAAATACACTCACCATACTATACACTGTTTATACTATCCATCTGCTGAAACAAAAACCCATAAGTAGCAGCCCTTCCATCTCTTTGTGGATGTTGGTTCTCCTCTTTGATAATATGGTCACTCCCTTTGAGGGTTTCGTTGCTTTAATGGCTTTCTTTTGCTTCAGTATGGTCCCTATGGTTGAAGGGTTACGGCCATATTCTTTCGCTATGGCGGACAGGCGCATCCCAGCTTCATACTTTAGCAAACTTTAGCGTAGCACAGACGAAATGGGAGAGGAACGCTGCTACGCAGAGGCTGGTGGGAGCAATGCTGACCAATAGGAGAGCAGGATGCTGCAGCGAGAGCCGGGAGACAGCCAATGGGAGAGCGGGACGATTGGTGCGAGTTTTTACGGGTCAGTGGCGCGCGAATTTCAAAACAAAACTCGGAAATCGTCGCCTTGACCGAGATTCCGTTTTTCGCATCTCGATCATTTTGTCGTTACTTGGGCGAAACCCCCCCCCCCCCCCCCGAAATCTTTTATCGTACGTTGAACTTTTCGTACGTAGAGCGTTTCGTAAGTCGGGGTTCTCCTGTATATCTTTTATAACCCTAATTCCTTATGCAATTATTGTCAAGCTTTTAGTCTAAATTAATATATACCAGTAATATATCAAATGATTTAGACGCATAAGATAAAGCTTTAAAAATTAAAATGGCTACATGTTGAGCTTACATGTTCAAGTCTCTTTATACACACACATAGATATGTATAAACTAACTTCACAACTTTCACTTGCACTGATATAGCAAGATATTTTCTTCTTGCTGTATAAATGAATTTATATATGGTACTTCATATTCTTCAATCTCTTAATCTTTGGCAGAAGAAAGAAATTAATCTGATTCTCTCACAAGAAGTGAGTCTCAGTTTCTCTGTTTTAATGCATGTGATTGATGTGTGTGCGCTCCATGATCTCAGGGTCAAAGCCTGAGTTGACAGAGAAAGTTGGTACAGCCTGGTACTATCAGAGCCTGACTGAATTGATTTGGTTTTGTTACCCTGAGTTTGTTCAACTACCATCATGGTATGGGCCTCAGCTCTTTGAAACCAAAATGTGCTATAGAAATTACATTTTTGTAACTGTATTTTAACTTGCCTGACAGTTACTGAAATGTCTGAAGATGCCCTGCCTTAAAAAAATCACCCAATCATTGTATGATGATTAATTGTTTCCATATATCCGTATTTAAGTAATCTGGTTCTAAATTTTTTTTCTTCGTATTGCAATAAATATCTCAATGTCAATGAGCAATGTATAATTTACAACCAGCTCACATTCTTCAGGTAAATAAACGTCTGAGAACTATGAACAAATGAAAGCAGCTACTTACCAGTAGCATTTAAACTCCTCTGAATATTTGTATTTTATTTCATTAATATTTAATAACGGTAATAAATGTCTAGGGCGTAGAACAACATTAACAACTGTTATGGTCTGGCTTTTAATGTGACTTGGCTGTGTTGTCTGTTTCTCAGCACCTTTTTGATAAAATGAATGAATGCATGGCTAAAGCCCCCTGTCGCCTGCCCACTCTCACTCTACTGGGGCACGTTGTCCGTAAGCAGCCATCTTGGATCCACAAGATCGCTCGCTATCCGCTGCTGCTATCTCTCCTCAAATGCCTCAAGGTATGCTCATGTTAAAATCTTTCAGATAGGCCTCTTCGTCTTGGGATCAAGTGCCTGGATGTTTTGTAACATACAGTATATATACGATAATTTGTTTGTTACAGACAGACACAGATGTTGTGGTTCTAATAACTGGAGTCCTGGTGCTCATCACACTATTACCCATGATTCCTCAAGCTGGCAAGCAGCATCTCTATGAGTTTTTTGATATCTTTGGCCGTCTGGCTTCCTGGAATTTGAGAAACCCAGGTAAGAGTCACTAACTGACACATTTATATACTGTATGACTCAGTTATGCAATATTTTTTACCTCTGAGGTATGTATTATTATTCATTGAAAACCTCTGGATCCGTGTAGTCTCCCACAGAAATCAGAAAAAATTATGAAGCCTTTTTAAAGTAACAATGAAATCATGGATAACTGGCTGTATGATCAATCTGTGTGAACAGGACACGTACCAGAAGTTTATCTCATCCACCTGCACGCAAGCGTCTACTCGCTCTTCCACCGGCTGTATGGGATGTACCCCTGCAATTTTGTGTCTTACCTGCGCTCCCATTACAGCATGAAGGAAAACATGGACACTTTTGAGGAGGTGGTCAAGGTGAGCAGTCAGTCATACAGTTGCTTTCCTTGGAGGTTTTCCAGATGCATGCGATTGAATGAAATTAAATAATATATAATAATATTCAAATACATTGTTACATAGACAAAATTTATATCCATGTTTTATACTGTATACTCTATTATTATGATGCCTAAATTCACTGAGGATTTAACACTGTTGATTTTTGTTTTTACACTTTTATTTTTAATTTAGACAATCAACCATTTATCAGTTATTAGCCATAACATGGAAATAATTATCAGTATACACTATCATTCAAAAGTTTGTGGCGGTAACAATTTTAAAATGTTTTTGAAAGAAGTGTCTTATGCTCACCAGGGCTGCAATTATTAGAAAAAATATTGTAAAACAGTCATTACAGTGTCACGCGATACTTCAGAAATCCTTTTAACATGCTTGTTTGATGCTAAAGAAACATTTCTTATTATTATCAGTATTGAAAACAGGTGTGCTGCACTTTTGTGACTGATACGTTTCTTCAGGATTTCTTTAATGAATTGAAAGATCAAAAGCATTTACTTGAAATCTTTTGTAATATTATAAATGCCTTTACTGTGATTTTTGATTAATTTAATGCATTCTTGCTGTAGAGCAACATTTATTTTTAAAAGAAAAAATAGCTTTTGAGCGATAGTTTGTCACAATTTTAATATTACTGCATCAATAATCTGTTTATGTACAAAAACAAAAAAAGGTACCTTAAATTGACTTAATTTTAGTAATGGCATACGGCTATTGCCATGTGTAAAATATAACAATCATGTTTGTGATGTATTTATGTCTTTCTTTGTATTTCAGCCCATGCTTGAACATGTCAGAATACATCCCGAGTTAGTGACCGGAACCAAGGACCATGAACTAGACCCCAGCCGGTGAGGCAATACTTTATCATGTCTCTTATTTAATTGCATAAGTCATGAATGTCGCAGTCAATCTTTTTTTTTTCTATACAGGTGGAAGAGATTTGAGATCCACGATATTGTCATTGAGTGTGCCAAAGTTTCTCTGGACCCGAAGGAGGCGTACTGCGAAGAGGGCTATGCCAGCATGCCTGAGCATTTCTGTGCTCATCTACAACAACGTCCGGCTGATTGCACTGCCAGCCCTTATGGCGACTTCCACAGTAGCTACGGTAATTCCTTCATCCTCACTGAATTACTTACTCAAACTTTGGATGCTGGAATAGTTTATTATCCCTCTGCCAAAAATTACAGAATTTTATGTATTGTGACATAGACGTTTGTGGGGAATAACATCTGGATTTCTCTGTTTAATTAGAATAAATCCCTTTGTTGGAGACTGTATAAGCTTTGTAACTTAGCAGATCGTATGCATGCACAAACAGATACATTATACACTAAACGAAAAGGAAAACATTAAAAAACATCATATGACCTCTTAAATGTTTTTGAATGGTGTAATGACTATATAAATAGATACAAGGGAATGTGTGTGGTGATATACACACAGAATGCAATATTCTGCCAGATGCATAAACGTAATAGTAAATGAAATTAGACAACAAACCAAAAAACAGCATTCTAATTCTGTATTCTTTTCTAGCAGTGACAGGATGTTTTTGTGGACATAATTTTTCTGTCCCTTTCCAGGAAGTTCTTCCTCAGCTCATTACTCTACCCCTCGTCAGCCTATCGTCCCTCCCTTGGCCCTGTCCTCTCTCTCAGGGAATCAGCCCTATCGCAGTCCCACTGAAACCCGTCGGCAGGTAAGAGTTTGATGTGGAACTACTTGTTTGAATCCAGTGAATCAGAGCTAAAACTGATCCAGTGCAGAAATCGGCATCTGCTTCCCTCCTCCCTCTTGTTGTTTGTCAGCTGTTGTCACCCATCCCTGAACCCCTCCCTTCCAGTTCCACACCAGAGCTCCCCCTCCTTCTCCCACCATGAATCATCTCCTTGTTCTCCAGGCAGGCTGAGGAGCTTAGAGGAAAGGAGGGGAGATGTGTTGAGTCATTCCGGTGGGTGTGCAGGGCTTTAAAGAGAGAAACATGCCATCTCTTATCTGATGCAGAAACGGTTGTCTTGACAACCTGAATGACGCCAGAGCGCTTTCTCCTGGCTTGTCACTGCCCACTGTCAGGACCTTTATTCTGAACCCTCTGCTGATGGAAAACAAACCGCATTGAATTTGTGTTCGAATGATGCTCACAGCCATTGACATTTAGTTATATGTTAATTGAGGCGGGGAGTTCTTCTCTCCTTTGCACCTCACTTTTAAATCGCTAATTGGATTGCGCACGGCCGCACTGGCATTCATAACGTTCGCGCGTGCGGTGCGATACTCAATTCATACGTGGGCGGAGTGATAGCGGCCCGATCGCGGATAGCAGGAGCGCTGCTATAAGTTACGTGAAGGGGATGAAAGAACCGATTTAGGGATTTAGGGCTGTCAATCAAAAAAAAAAATTGTTATCTATGTAATTACATAATTGACGTGATGATGTGAATTAGTCACGCATCAAATTTGTATGAGAAAATATCCCCAAAACATAATTTGTGTTAAATGAGAAAAGTAACTTTTTTGTTTAAAATGATGACAGAATTTTGATGTTTTTTTTATTAATATGGAAATATGAAATGATTTGTTTTATGAAATTATACTCTACATAAGAAACTAAAGCTGCCAGTAGGGTCAGATGTCCTAGGACATTTATATCAGCATTTAATAATGCTGATATGTTGCTCAAGACACATTCCTTATTATTCATTTTAAAAACATTTCTGCTTCTATTTGTTTTTAAGGAAATTGGGATATATTTTTTCTATAGTTTCTTTCAATAAAATAATGATTAAAAAGTTAAAAGAACAGTATTTATTTAAAATAGGGATCTGTAAACAATGTAAAACGTATCACTGTCACTTTTAACCAGTTTAATGGGTTTTTGCTGAATAAGAATGAGCTGAATTAATTTGTAAAGTCTTACCCTTTGAATAATTTTGGGTGTGTTTGTGTTTATTTATAGAACTCCAGCTGTGAATTTAATACTACATATGGTGTTAAGGATTCCCTCTGGAGCCCCTCCTCCCAGTGTGGCATGGCCACGCCCCCTTCCTCCCGTGGGATGTCACCGAACCCGGAACTGTCCCAGAGTGCCTCTCACCTACAGAGCCGCCTCTACAGCACACCTGGTGACCATACTGTCTATGCTTCTTCACAGACAACTTTGATATTTAGCATGTTGGCACAGGTAGGGATACCAGAGTGTCCATTTCCTCTAGCACTAGTATGAATTTGGTCTTGTCACCTTCCCTGCAGCAGGTGGTAAAGCCACCCCGTCCTCCAGCACCCCTGCGGCCGCCTCACCCCCTCCCAGCTTCTCCGATGAGTTTCCCCCTGTGTCTCTGTCACGCAGTACAGCCAGCCCACCATGCAAGGTACTTTTGAGGATGACCTTTTGTGTAAATCTGTAGTTGTTCCTTAATGAGATTTCCTTAGTTTCTTTGCAGAATATAAAAATATATTTTGATAATTGTTTTTTTGTCCAATGAAAGACAATTGGATTTACTGACTTTTATTGTATGAACAAAAAGTAGTTAATACATTCTTCAATCATTTTTGAGTTAACTATTCCCTTTAAAACTTCCCCTGTCTGCTTTGAGACCATTTTGATTGTGTATAGATTCACTACAAGCTGTTTTAACTTTTATCTGCTCCATAGGACGGTAGACCTTTAGACCACACCAAACCCGTCTTGGTCAGACAGGAGCCAGTCAGAGACCTTGAGAAAATTGGACCTGAAACAGTCAATCACAGAGGTAAGTTACGAGTAACAATTGAATTACCATAACTAACAGATCAGCATTGAAGTAAAGGTTTAATTCTCTTTAAAAAGTTAGTAGAACTGTTTCTTTAACCGGAAAGGGCAAGTTTTAGGGGTCGCTCACACCAAGGGCGATATCTGTAACGATAACTATAACTTTTTAACAGTCATTGCAATTCTTTGAGTTCATACCACAACTGTAACAAAACAATGAAATTGGATTGATTTCTTCCAGCTGATTGACAGCCAATCAGAATTTACTTTTAGAATTGTGCGGCTATCATGCGTTCGTGTGGATGCTAACATAGTTATTGTTGAGATTAACATTCTTGTTGTGAATGGACCTTTAGATGTCTCATTAAGTGTCTTTGATCTGACACAGACGGCAGAGGTGAGAACATGCCAATGAACCTCACAGAGCTCTCGGTGTACATGAAGGAGCAAGAACAAATGAGGATCGAGAAAGAGCGGGAGGATGGTATGAAGTAGTGTTTCTTTCACACTCAGTGGTTGTTTGTGACCTTGTAGTTTTATACCAGTTGAGTTGTCCTTTCCCAACAGATTAACTAATCCATTAAACAGCAAAGATCTGGCAGTGTCTTTACCTCATTTCTATCCTCCATCCTATCAGCTGCCATCACAGAGGAGCTTCTGAAGTTAACCGAGGAGAAGGAAGATTTAGCTGGCGTTCGTGGCTTTGACTCTCCGTTCTTCAACACCACAGAGACCCTGACCGGCGCACAAGAGAAACCCCTGCCCTCTTCTATCCTGTGCGGCTCGATTCGAGACCCTCACAGCATCATATCCACGCCTGACAAGGCTGAGATCACACCCGGGGACAGAGGCAGAGTGAGCAGAGGCCCATCCCAGGAGCATCCCTGGTCTTTCCAGCCAGTGTTCATGCCCATTGAACACCCAATGCACAGCCAACTCCATCGGAGCCCTTCTGCGCCGGAGGACGAGGCCCTAAAATACAGCCTGTGCTCTCCTAGCCCGTGCAAACCGCCACCTCTTCCGTACGAGGCTCTGTTTGACATGGCCCTGCCTCGAGCGGCCTCTCTCTTCGTGGGGAGGAAGACCTCAGAGATTGTGCAGCGTGTAGCCTTTGAGAGGTTTCAGAGAGGTGACGTAAGCAAACAGGGTGAGGAGGAGGGTGTTGTGTCTGCCTCCCCTCTGGAGGTGCTGGATCGCCTCGTGCAGCAGGGCGGTGACGCCCATGACCAAGTGCTAAAGAGGTAAGCATTTTTGCTTTTACGGTTTGCAATAATTCAAGCTTGTGTTCATGTTTGGTTTCAAAATCAAAAGGGTGTAAAGTTAAAAAAGGGTGTCTCTGTTGTGTCCTTGAGCATGACTTTTAACCGCAGATTATAAACCCTTTCCAAAATGTGTGACATCACAAAATCAAATCAAATGAAGGCATATGTGATATATTTGATTTGATATCTGTAGAGGGATTTTCAAGTGGTCCTGGCAAGCTTGTAGTTCCAAGTCTTTGGCATTTGTTAAGTCAAGTCAGCTTTATTTAAATAGTGGTTTAAGAAGTACAGATTGTTTCAAAGCAGCTTCACAGTAATAAACCGAATTACAGTGGAGTTCACTTATCTCGACTCGCGGTTATCTCGCCAACCCTATTATGTCAACGTTTTTGAAGTGGAACCGCCAAACTCCCTATTTGTCTTAGCATTTTCTTTTTGGTAATGCCGATTCTTTTATGTCGCCGAACCCTGATATCTCGACCACAAAAGAGGGACAAATTCGCCACTTCGCATGGTTTTCTCGTGACTCATGAGCGTACCTAGTTCACTGCGCATACGTTGAGTTTGCATTGTGCGTCGCTCTGTCAATGACGCGCAACACTCTCTGAAGTGAAAGCACATATCGTTCTTACGTGCTGAGCAGAGCACGTGTCAGAACAAAACCAGGTGTGTGTGTGTTTATCTAAGCCTCATATTGGTCGGTAACCGCTAATTGGCGCCGCTGCGGATTGAAGAACCCGGTTGTTAAAAGAGGGGACGAGGCCGAAATTGTTGAGAAAGCAAATTAAGGGCCAGTCACACAGCCGACCACGCACGAATCACTCACAAATCACGCACAGATTGGGTTTGTGCGTGCTTGTGCGTCGAGAAATTTACCAAAGTATTCCACAAACATTCGGCGCACGCCCGACGCATGAATCACTGACGGAGCGCATCCAAACACGCACGCTTCGCGAACGTTCCACGAACAAGCACTTTCAGAATCCACATTGTCAGTGGAATGAACGTGAATGATGAATGATACGTGCGCGGTTCATGCGTGATATGAAGGTGGGGCGTCAGTGGACGGACGTAGACGTGGATGCGCGTGGTTTCGAACCAGTTCCGACGCATAAACACTGACGGCCGACGCGTGTCCGTGCATAGTCACGCATACTCGACGCATAAACTACGCACGCGACTCATGAATAATAAAAATTTTGAACCGTTCAAAACTCAAAATCACGCACAAACCGCCTTTGACGCATATCCACTTACAATCACTGACGGTCCACGTTCGTTCCACCGACGAATTACACATACGACGCACGCTCCGCGCAGAAACGAAAATCTGTGCGTAATTCGTGCGTTCTTCATGCGTTTTCGCTGTGTGACTGGCCCTTTAGACAGGCAGAACGCAAGAAAGTATGCAATCTAGTACAGCGTGATGACCTCACGAATATGTTATGACTGTTTACACTGTGAGCGAAATTGTGTTTGCAATGTTGGAGAATATAATTTAATGTTTGTATCGAGAATCGAAGGTGTTTTTTATTGTATACTGGTAAATCTCTGCTGTTAGTGCACACATGCTTTTTGTTCTTATCAAACATATACAGTGTATATACATTTTTATAGCATTTTTGCTGCTTTTTTGCAACCCCCGAGGCCGTCGACATAACCGTATTCCACTGTATAACAGAATCAATGGTGGAACGTCTTATATAAGACGTTATATAAGAATATAAGACAAATATAATTCAAATTCTTCTGTAAAGCAGCTCCAAAAATCAGCAGATTCTACATCTGTATAACAATGTTTCAGAACATCGTGCTCATAATAACTTGTTTTCTTTTGAAAACATCTAGTTTAGTTTCCCTAAGACCTGCTAAAGGGCTGCTGGTGTTGCTCTTAGGCTCTTTAAGAAGAACTGGATCAGACTAGTTGCAAATTTTCCCACTAACTTGCTTTCACACTGAAACAACTGTCTGCTTTGTCCCGTGCCACATCCACTGCCACGCAAATCAGTCCACATCGCAACAGCAGAGCCTGTGTTAACCAAAAACAATCAGAGCTCTTTCTGTCTCTCTCTCTCTCTCTCCTTCTGGCCTGCATAAGCCATACTACAAGACACATAATTGAGTTGGGTTACTGGGCTCACACAAATTGAGGTGTTTTGGCTCTGGTCAGAGAGGGTTCTGTGAGGAAAGGCTTCCTCTGCCAGAAAAGCAGTGTGATCGAAATTATTGTCACATTGACCTTGTTGATTCCATGTGCTGTTTTTTTTTCCCCCTTCCAACATTTTCCGCGCTCTCTCTCTCAGATTGCCCCTGCCAAGCAAGTCAGCTGACTGGACACACTTTGGAGGTAAACAACATTGCATGAGCAAAGCACACATTCAACAACTTGCGGAAAAGCGTTTTTTTCAGGGTACAGAGAAAGAATGCTGTGTTTTCAGCCGAGGATACACATTTAAAGGAGTATTAAAGGGTTAGTTCATTAATTACTCACCCACATGTCGTTCCAAACACGTAAGACTTTATCTTTAGAACACCAATGATGATTTTATGGATGAAATCAGAGAGCTTTCTGTTCCGTCATAAGACTGCAACTGAAACATTGACATTGCAAAATGCTCTTAAAGAGATCATTAAACTAATTGAAATGAATTGAGCAGAATAAGACTTTTGAGTTTAAGCATTTATTCACATATAAATGTTGATCAGCAAACATAAACAGAAGCACAACCGAAGCTACTTGACGCACGAGAATGTGCTGCGTAACACGAGAGTGAACCTCATTGGTTCTCGCACATCGAGCTTCCATTTATCATAACTGATGTGTGAGTTGAGCAATGCTTATTTGAATAAAAATCTAAACTGAATCCATTCATCATATAAAGTCATTGTGTCTCTTCAGGAAAAAAAATTCATTTTGATTAGTTTTACGATTTCTTTATGAACTTCTTGAAGCATATATTTTATGTTCCACAAAAGAAACAAAGACTTGAGGGTGATTCAATTGTTTTAATTTGAGTAAACTTTTAGTAATTTTTTCAATTTAAAATAACATTTTACACCTACAGTTACGAATCATCCTTTAGACATGTATGTTTAAATTGTAAACTTGCTTATACTTAAATGTGTCATAGAAAATGCTATTTTCATCTCCTCAGGGTGGACCCTGTATGACGGTGGACATTTTTATTATCATGTGACAAGCTGATTAATACACACTTTATTTCAATTACACCCCTTTTATCAGACACTTTTAGGTGTGTAATAATTTAGACATGGGTGACAAAATACCTATCTTTTACCTATCTTATACATATACCTTTGATTCAAAGGAGGTTTTTGAGTATATAAGAGCCCTGCAAAATGGCACCAGGTAAAACATCTACTTTAATATTTAAATTTATCGTATATGATGCTTGAAAAAAGCTAAATGGCCTTTTAAATGCCTTCAATGGAGAAAGATTTCTTAATTACTTATTGCTTAAATCTGAATAATCTTTCTTTCTCATGCACAGGCTCTGCTCCTCTGGACGAGCTACAGACACTGCGCAGTCAGCTGCTTCTTCTCCACAACCAGCTCCTGTACGAGCGCTACAAGCGCGAGCAGCATGCTGTACGTAACCGACGTCTGCTTCGACGCATCATCAATGCTACCGCGCTTGAGGAGCAGAATAACGCCATGGTAACTTTCATGACTTTTCAAAAAGCATTAGGTTTGAGTCATCGATTAAAATTAATGCTACTTGACATAAAAGAGTGAACTGGGAATAGTTATGTTCGGTGGCACCACACATTCACCTTTGTTGACCACTAGAGGGTGGCAGAGACTAATGCAGTTGGTTTGTATATTTGTGCGTTACAGAAGGACCAGCTGAACCTGCAGAGTGTGGATATCATGTCTTTGAGAGAGAGTCTGCAGGTGGAGCAACAGAGATACCGGCAGCTCTGGGACGACCGAGAGACTGTAGTTACACGTCTACACAGCCAGATTCGCCAACTACAGCAGGCCAGGGATGACTACTACACCAAAAACCAGGAGTTACAGGTGCTTTAAACATTTACAAGCATGCATTTTGCAGATGCTTTTATCCAAAGCGCCTTGCATTTCATTCAAGGAAGACATTGAATGGGATCGAACCCATGACCTTGGCGTTGTAAACACCAATGCTCTACTGACTGAGCTACAGGAAAGCTCATAAAGATATGAAAGACATCTCTTATGCTCACCAAGGCTGTATTCGTTCAATTAAAAAGACAAAAATCCAATATTGTGAAATATTATTGCAATAAAAAAAAACTGTTTCCTGTTTTATTACAGTTGAAATACATTTATTCCTGTGATGGCAAAGCTAATTCTTCAGTCTTCAGTGTCACATGATCCTTCAAAAATCATGCTAAAATGATTTGCAGCTCAAAAGACATTTCTTATAATTGTTGAAAACAGAATTTTTGTGGAAACTATAGGATTCTTTGATGAATAGAAAAACAGCACTTATTTGAAACATTTTGTAACATTATAAAATATCTTTACTATCATAGTTGAGCAATTTAATGTGTCCTTAATGATAAAAATAAGTTTTAATTTATTATTATTATTTATTTTTTTTATCTTACTGAGCCCAAACCTTCAAACGGTTGTGTATTTAATTTAATGATAGCATATGAGATGACCACAACATTCCGAAACGGCAAGATTATTTATTGTGCATCTATGATCCTCCACTCAGAGTAAGCTACAAGAATGCCAGAAGCGAATAGGTGAGATGGAGGCGGAGCTTCAGAAGGCGAATAATAAGGTGTGCCATACAGGGCACCTGCTGAACCAGCTCACTGCCAAGGTATAAAAAAAGAAGGGCCAGTCCCATATCTTTTAGTCAGTTTAATTGCATTTACTGTAGTAAATGAGGATTTTAATTTTGAAGTGGATGGTCCCTTTAAATTGAACATGGTGTGATTGAGTCATTGTCATCATTATTTTCCCCTTTCACTATTTGTTCTCTTTTTTTAGTTGTCGTCGAGTGAAAGTATTCAACAGCAGTTGAGTTTTCTGAATAAGCAGCTGTTGCTGTTGGGAGAAGCTCATAAACTGTGTGTTCAGGAGCAGCATCAGGCTGGACCGGATACTAGCAAGGTACAAGTCAAAAGAGCAACTCTTTCATCTTTGCCATGAATATGATTTACGTTATATTCTCTGTCTTCCTCCACTTTTCTCTTGTAGGAGGTGCAGATGCTTCAGATGTCTTGGGGGAAGGAGACAGAGCGTCTTAAGCAGAATCTGTTACTTCAGAACCAAAAGCTAGATGCTGCTCAGCAGAGAGTAGCGGAGCTGGAGACGCAACTCTCAAAGAAAGAGCACCTGATTGCAGAACAAAAGAAGTTTCTTGAAGATATCAAGGCTCAGGCCAAGTATGATCTGTTTTGGTCTCTGTGCTGTTTATACCATTTCAAGTTATTGCCTCTTAAAAATTACCCTCAGTGTTCTATATGATATGCTTTCTTGATTAAATTCATTATTTTACAATGTCTCACAATTGTTTTGTTTTTTTAACCTTTGCTTAGAGGGGAACTGCAGGCCTCTGAGAGCAGATATCAGGCACAGAGGCGGGTAACTCTGGCTCTACAGACTGAGCTTTTGCAACTCTACAGCAGGCTGGAAACGGAAGACTCTTCTGCCACTGCTTTAGCCTTACCAGCGGAGGGCACCACTGAGCCCCGTGGTTCCACCGAGCCCAGGTAGGACTAAAAACCCCGAAAACCAGTCATTCAAATAAAAACATTTACGGTCATGTTACTGTTTGAGTCATGGATAATTTTTTTGTATCAGCCACAGAATGGTTGGCAAATATTACTTTGCTCTCCATTCATTATTAATACCACACATTAAGTACTTTGATATCATAACAAAAACTACTGGCTTAACTAATGAAAGACAACTGAACTCTATTTACAAGAATAGATAAGTGCAGTAGAACAAAGTTTCAAAATAAAGTAAGCTCTAACAGGAATATTCATGTACAGAAATATAAAGTAACACTATAGTGTTATACATGTAGATTAATCTTTGTTAAAGCTGTGTTTTGACATTAATGACATTAATCGACATTAATGAAATAGACAGCAGCAGGTATTTATAGGCTGCTGTCCCTTTAAGACTTAATGCATGGATCCAATATAACGATAGATATCCGATTTCTTTCTCAACTTTTTGTGTTCACTTAATGCATAAACGAATGTGTTTAAGATAATGCTTGCTGAAACTGGCATTTTGACATGTATGTTCATTTAAGCGCAATGAGAATGAGAAACCAAATCTGTGTTTGTGGTAACAGAGTGCATGTTCCAAATTAAGTTCTCTTTCGCCTCTTCTTGCGCTTAAATGGTTTCAAATCACCACCATCTGTCTCTCATATCTAATAATTGACTCTAAAAAAATGGTAATAGGGCACCTGTTTTAGTGTCATGTTTATAAATGTGTGTGTTTATCGGTTACTTGATTATTGTGCATTTTCTGGCATTTTTAGGGGCCCACTCTTCTCTCAGCCCCCCAACTTTGATCTCGTTATTGCATTAAGTTCTTAAGATTTTGTCTCTTTTTTTTTTCTGGTTGTTTCTGGTGTCACAGTGTCATAGTGGTGGACGGCGCAGTAAAAACAGCCACCAAAGAGGACGGCAAGTCATCTCAGTCTCCGCATGGCAATGGCAGCACTTTTTCTCCAGGGCAGCTCAAGGCCAGCCCTTCCCCGGCCAACTCTGTAAACGGCAATCGAGACACTCCCCCACCTGTCCTAGTGGAACCGCCCCCTCACCGTCCACATTCCCCACTGGGACCCCCAGGACCCATGGTCCCCTCTGACACCCCACTCACTGTTGGCTCCTACCCCAGTGCCAAGAGCTTTCTGGGTATGCGGGCAAGAGAGCTGTTCCGCAACAAAAGTGAGAGCCAGTGCGACGAGGATGAAGCCCCGCCTCCGCGTCTCACTGGCCTATCACAGGGCCTGAAGACTGAGCTCTGCGTGGAGCCGACAACAAAGAGTACGCCTGTCTCCATTGCTGCACAGAGCTTCACGCTCATCACATCAGCTAAAGAAGCCCAACCTGATGCTCAGAGAGCCAGAAACCGAGACACATATGGCTCGAGATGCCCAGAGCGACCCAGGCAGCAACCGTTAAGGATCATGGACTATAACGAAAGTCATCAGGAGCACAGCTAAAGTTATGGAAAGATTATGAAAAAGAGGGCGGTAGAGTGCAAATTTAGATTAATAGAGCGTAAGGCCAGACTCTTTCAATTCTCAGTGTTATCTTTCACATTTCCACAAGCCGACAACAGGATTTGGAGCCAATAAACCAGTAAAACCCTAACCAAGACTAGACAATTGGAAAACATGGACTAAAACAGTGTGTATAGAGGTGGTCACACAATGTCTCTTAGTAACCCCACTGCGTTGGTCGCCAGAAATGTAACCACTGCATTATTTTTTATTTTAGTCTTTATTTTTGCTTATTTATCCGCTCCCTTTAACCAAGTAACTGTTGCAGCATGTGGAAGCTTTGCATTTAGGCTGTTAGAAGCAATATAAGTTGATATATCTGTAGTAATGGTACAATGCTTACACCCTCACAGCTCACCTGCACAGAGCTGAAGTGTGTGTTTGGATGCCAGGAGTCGAGGCGGTGGGTCGGTTGGTCGTCTTGTGCCAAGCAGGAGTCAGCGTTTCTTTAAAACCATTCGTTTTATCTTTTCGACATGCTCAAGTCATGTTTATCTTAACTATGTTTCCGTGTGTGTGTGTGTGTATGTGGAAAATGATGGCCCGGATCCCAGATTTGATTCTGGGTTAAATTGCACTGTTAGTTGTTAAACATTACACAAAAAATTCCGTTGTAGTCTTGGACTAGCTAAATCTGGATTCAAGAAATGATACAGCCAAATGAGAGGAAGGTTTGACGTGTTTTTATATTTTTTTAATTATTTATTTTTTGTCCTATCCTCCTTTTTAGCTTTTCGAGTATTATGAGTCATACACCAATGCTTTTAAAAGTTATAATGCATTGAAATCGAACAGCGGCCGTAGATTACTAGTCAAACCTAGGAATCGTATCCTTCTGTAATCTCTATAAAACGTCATAATTAAAATCTAGATGGCCAATTTGAAACCTTATCCTACTATTAAATATAAGTCAGACATCAGTCAAGTAATTCGCTTTGATGATGCTAACCTTCAGTCATCATATTCGCTCAGAACTCAGTAGGCAACTGATAGTAGTATGGATGATGTGTTTTTACCCTCTCACTTCAGCGCACTGCAGTTGTTCAAGTATATTGTTACTAATTTTGGTTCCTGAGTGCCAAATACTCAATAAGACAATGTATTTTGTAGAGCTTAAATGTACTGGGTTTTGTTGTATTATTCAAGCACATGAATTCTGATACTAACACATATCAGTTTGAGGGGGTAAATACTGTCAAGATTTTGTCAAACTGGAAATATGTGGACTGTAGCGATAAAA
Source organism: Rhodeus uyekii (assembly GCA_037043235.1). Taxonomy (NCBI): domain Eukaryota; kingdom Metazoa; phylum Chordata; class Actinopteri; order Cypriniformes; family Acheilognathidae; genus Rhodeus; species Rhodeus uyekii. Next base: position 3,969,434 of record JAWRVZ010000031.1, on the reverse strand, counting down.
GCTATGTGATGCCAAGTCGACAGTGTAAAATATCTCAGAATTTCCACAGAATTACTACGTTGATAGTCAAGTGTCATATAAGAATTGCAGATGTGATGGTCATACTCATTGTTCCCAAATCCTGTTGTCCCCTTGAAGTCTCTGCTGTTCCTTCTGCCTTGCTATCTAGAGCATGTACAACAATCCTCTTTTAATTCCAACAACAGGAACTATGACTGAAGATACAAGGTACAATCAGCGCGAAATGAAAGGAACGTTTGAATATTAGCTTCTTTGCTGGAGATGAAGGTTCTGGGGGTTTGGTGTGGGCGGGAAGGCATGGTCGGTTGGAAAAGGTTCTTTAAAGCAGTTGCTTGTGTTAACTGTGAATGACAAAAATAAAATCGTCTTCAATGTTTTGCACTACAGATTTGGGGTTGTCTTGATGATTTTGCTAATTTCCTTTTGATGTCTGGAATGGAAATGAAATGCATTTTGAGGCCTACAAACTATGCTGGCACGAAAGCATCGCTTCCTTGGCTGTTGCCTATAATAATGTTTTGAAAATGGTACAAAGGGCAGAACATTGCCAGGTATACAATTTTCAATTTCCATTTTTGGCACATTTAAGTCACACTTAATGAATTGCATTTTAGTTTCAAATTCAATTCAGTTGTGAAAATGTGGTTAAAATGGAAAAGAACGAAACACTGCTAGTCCTGCTCCCAACGAAGTAAAAAAAAAGAAAAAGTAGCCATTTTACAATTTATTGCACTTCTTTGGTAGCAGAAATATCTGTTTCTTCGGCATTTCAACTCTTACGATCAAGCACCTGGTTAAGTGATTTTTGGATGCACGCACACTACTTTGAATTAATGTTTAATTAGCCTTTTTTCAGTTTAATTAGTCTTTTTCACACTCAGGCTTTAAAAGACTAGGTAGACCATACAGGAGTTTTAGTGTCTGTCTTCAAGGTTTGACATCTTCAGTCAGTTATTGAAAGACATTTTGTTTAATTTTCTGTTTGTGTTCCACAAATGGAAAACACATTTGTTTTGAACAAGGTGAATGTGAATAATTTCGGTACGAACTATCCCTTTAAGTTGCAAATCATGTTTGGGATCATGTTATAAAAAAGTAAAATAAAAACTCCTACCTAAAGACATTTTAAATATTATTATTGCCGTTATTATTGCTGTTACGCAAACTCAATTAAATATTGTTTTACAAAAGAGTTTTAGGAAACTATTGTATTGATTTTACGTGACTCTGACTAAATAAATATTTATTAAAAGTAAGCAGACGATCATCATCACCAATACTCATTCACAAAGTAGTTGTTCACGTGATCGACGACTAGAGGGCACTGTTGCTCTTGAAAATCATCGGTCAATCAACAAGTGTAGAAAAACGCTGTTGAACGTTGTGGTTCAAGCAAGATTAAGGTGAACCTTCATTTGAGGGTCATACGATAGATTGCATTTTAAGTTTTTGCCCTTCCCTGTAGAAAAACACAGTTCTGTAAGATTCAGTTGATCTCCTGGTCAAAAAACAAAACAAAAAAACCCGCTTGATTCTGTTGACACGTAAACAGAACGTTACCCTAACGTTCCCATATAGTTCCTGTTTGGTTATTTTTGGGGGTAACCAAATGACTTTCTAGGAACGTTCTCTATTGGTTATTTTTGCAACCTATATGTTATGTTTTGGGGTTAATTTTGAAACCTAAAGAAAACATTCCCAGAATGTAGTTTGTAGACTGCTTATTTGTGTGCAGGAATATCAGGATGTAGAGGTTAAGAGAACGTTGTAGGAGGGTTTTAAGAACCTTCCGAGAACGTTCTGAGAACGTTTTATTTCAGTTAAGAAAACTTTTCTGGCTAACCTACAGGGAACTTTCAAATGTTTGTTTTGGGAACCAGAAACTAACGTTCCCATAACGTTCTAGGAACCAAATATTGTTAACTGGGCTCCTCGTCATGTCAGATGGCTGGTTTTAAAGTGGTTTGACTGCATTTACATTCAGTTTTGACCAGAGGTTTAATGTTTAGTATTATTATTTATTTGAGTTATTAAAGTCTTTTTCATCTACTACGCCAGAAGTCCAAATTTGTAAAGTCTGTGAACCAAGTAGAGTTCAAACAGCTTCTAGTTCATGAAGATAGTGACCTAAACCTATGTCACATATGGGTGCAATTACTCCCTCTCTGCGCGTCAGTGGCGGAGCGAAACACGACGAGAGCTACTACAACTGAGAAAGTAAGATTAGTTTATCAAACGCGTGCATATGTAGGACTATTTCATGACTGAGTCAAAAAAAAAAATCTTATGTTTAATTTAGCAGTACTCTGAGGGGTCAGGAAAACTGATGCAGAATAATTGGACGCAGAGGGAATCCATACCAATTTGTGATTTCAGAATCTACTTGAGAAATTAGATGTCAGTGCAAATATGAAATTGCTCCTCAATGTTTTCAAAGATTGTATGAAATTTTAAGCATAAATCTTAAGTATTCACAGCAAAGGGATTTTTCTCTTCTCTCTTTGCCAACTTGAAATGCAACCCAGTGAAATTGTCAGGACACAGGAGGAGGCGAGCCGTGGAGTTAAAGCAGTGCCATGCAGTCATGATTGGGCTATAAAGAGTCTTATTTTTATTTCATTATTTCTCCGTTTTCTCTTGAAAGTGCTGTAGATTCCTGGTATCAAGGGCTCATCTTTATTTTTTCATGCATTTGAAAGTTATAGCCTAATTAAACCATAACTGTATCCAACTGTGAAAATGTGTGAAATACTTTCAGTATTGTAGCCTAGTATCTAGGTCTTGGGTGTAATTAGAAGCCCAGTAAAGACTAAACTAATTACAATTAGCAAACATGATTAATTATTAGTTTTGCAACACAACCTCCCTATCTTTCCAGGAACTGATGCGTTTCAGTGTGATTAAAACAAAATCATGAAGTATTATTTTAATGCTGTATCATGCTCATTTTTGCGGCATCCTAAAATCCCAGTTATATTTAGGCTAAATGTTTTTGTTTATTCCACGCGGACACAAGCTGAAGCAGAAATGCTTAACAAGATCATTTTGGTAAGCATATTTCATACTGACACTCCTAAAAACGACTTCATTTGTCCTCATTAATAGCTTAAAAGTCCATGAATAAATAATCGTTAAAGAGGATACTTTTTGCTTTATGTTTAGCTAAACGCAAAGTGCACAGAAATAGAATGAATATGAGCGTTTATCCCTGAGCCCACCCCTGCAATCAGATTTAGACAGTTGACACACACACACACACACACACACACACACCTCTTACGTCCGTTTTCACAGGAGGGGGTGAAAGCGTGCATAGTTAGACTTTTGAGATGAGAGTAAATTCAATTAACTGAGGGTGGTTTGTGCTTTCCTCACTTCTGAATCTGTTAGCCAAGTAGACTCAAAACTTAAAAAGGAGAGAAGAAAGGAAAAGAGAGCAAAAGGGGAAAGAGAGAGAGAGAACAAGGGATGCGCGAGTCAATCCCAGTGGTTTAATTAGTTTAATTATCATCCTCTTTCGGCTTTTCTAAAAAAGGGGCCATTAAAGGATGCCCATTTGGGTTAATCTGATTTAAAAACGCAAGATGGAGGGAGAGATAAAAGGCTGAGGATGTCAGAACTAATCAGGGGAGTTAAAACTGTTATTTATGATCTGGGACGGGTGTAAGATATCTTTTCAAAATACCTTTCTCCTGTTTCAAATACACGTGCTATCTAGGACCAGCAATTCTAAAATAATTTTTGCAGCCACTGTCTAAAATCACTGCTTTTAATGTCAAATGTGAACAGAATTTTAACCGATATAGTACAGTATATTTTAATTACGTCATACAATATGCATGCTCTGTATGTAATATGCGTGTCACATGTTAGGACTCTTTTCATAGGAATCCAGTAGAGCAACACAAAACTGCTTGTATTTTTTCAGCTTCACTTGACAGTAGACAATGAGAGTTGTTTTTTTTCTTTGCTAATGCTAATGCTAATGCTAATTTGTGGCATTCCACTTCTCAATGACTCCAATCAGTTACTTTCACATCCCTCTCACTTTTATAAACACTACCTTGTCTATTCGTGTCTGTTGACAGTGAAAATTAATTCAGAGGACTTACCGTATTCAGTATTAATATAACTATAAGTTTTTATTTTGTTGCTTGGCTGACTGTTAATCATTAACCTATAAAATAACTCAAATCATTACTTAATGTCCACATTTTTATTCATGTAACGGGTAGCTATGTATAAGCATTATTCTTAGTGACAAGTATAGAAGATATATCATGGCTTTTGTCATTTTGAATCGACAGCCCCATCTTAATTGAACCATTCAATTTGCTGTTAAAGCATTGACAGACACTTTATGTCTTTTCGTTGAAAGTTACAGAGAACCTGACACACCATACTCAAGTATGGCTGCACAGGTGTTAACTTGAACCACAGCATGAAAAGGAGCAGAGAAAGATCCACTTTCTGAATAAATCAAGTAGAAGCAATATCCAGCATGTGTAGAGAGATGGACGGGAGCCCATGTAATATTAAAAGCGCCGTGTCTGGCAACGCAAGCGGTGCCACTCCTTTCATTGCTCCTGCTCCCTCCACTACCCGGCCACTGGCTCTTCTCTCAAGGTGACACTTCAAAGCACCATCGCAGACGTGGAAGGCCTGGCTGCCAGCATGGAGCCAGCACATCCCTCCTCCACCCCCTTCCTCAAACGCGCTTGCTACCCCCGCTGGGCCAGGTCAACGCCAAGAATCCACACCGCTTGCCACTCGGGAACCCTTGTCAAAATCTGCTTCGTATCCTTAATTAATAACACTCCTTTCCTATTGCAAACACAAGGGGGGAGAGAGTGCCCGTCTGGAGTCCACTGGCACTGTTCCTTACTGGAGTCTCCATTCCGACAAAGAGATGGACTGGAAATGGAGGTGGTGTTACTAATATCTGTTGGAATTTAGAGAATGTGTTTATTGCATATGTGGCCCTGTAATGTCAGTGTTTTGCTCACTTCTTTTATCTTTGTTTTTACTAAGGATGCCACTCAACCATAGGAACATACATTTGTGAATGTTCAAGGGGGAGCTTTCAATTCCGGCTCCCTGAGAGCTGAAAAATGCAGCAAACGGAGGTAGGAAGGCATCAAGGCATGTCCGAATCCAATGTTCTCATTCAACTGCAACATACCTTTGCTGTCTATTTTATCCCAGAATCCTGTGTGTAGGGTTTGGTGGTGGTGGACAGAATGAAAATGTAGACCAAAGAAGTCCAGCTCTTGAGCGTAGCTTACGGTTTTGGTCTTTAAAACATGTTCAAATGGCAGTGTATTTCTCTTGTCGGGGATCTTTCATACCTGTTAAACTTCTATGATAATTAAATTCCATTAAATTCCACCCCCCCCCCCCCCCCACAAAAAAAAAGTTTTAACGTGAAGCCTATAGTTATATAGCTTTCACACCAACACATAACATTCTGTTTATTATACAGTAAGTGTGAATTGCAGGTATGCCATCTGTTACTTTAAATGATCAAGCTCTATGAAGCAGAGTGGATTCTAATTGGCTGTTAGTGTTTTTATTGTTCATGAAAGTGAACAATACGGTTCCAATTCCAACGGTATTGTTCCTTTGTGTCATTATCGTTATAGTTGCTGTGCGGAGTTTCCTATATTGTTATAATATTTGAACAATTATAATTATTTACTTACCCTCATGTCGTTTCAAACCTGTATGACTTGTTCTCTTGCAGAAACCAAAAGAAGGTATTTTGAAGTATGTTTCTGTTTTTATATAATTACAGTTATCTATGGCGTCTATTAAACAACATTGGATCGCATTAAACAAAAAAAACCTCCATTCATTATATTTATTTGTGTTCCGTTGAAGAAGGCAAGCCATGCAGGTTTGGAATGACACGAAGGGAAGAATAAATTATAATTCTGGATGAACCACTATAAAATAAACTCATTTTAGTGTTTTGTGTGACTGAAGGAGTACTTGAGCCCTACTAATGGGGCTGTGGGGACATAAAACACTGGGAAACGCTGATCTAAAGGGTAAGAGCAGTTCACAAATGATGAGATTGTGCTATGTTTGGACTCTTAGTTTGATCAAAATCTCCCAACACACACACTCCACCAGACAGTCACACAGCGGCATCAGCTGGGTCCAACCATAATCACCTCTCAAATCTGAAGGGAGAGTTTTACGAATACTGCCGTGATCGATATTTGCCAATCCATCCTCCACTATCAGCCCAAATAAAAGGCACGGGCGTCAGACGTGGCTGCCGAAGCAGGTCGTGGGGAGGTCCTCTGTGCTTGTTTGATGTTTGTGCAGCGCTCATCAGTGTGTTGAGCCTGGTTCACCTCTGCTGTTGTGGAATCAGCAGGTCATCGCTGTCTCAACCCCGCGCAGTGCACCGCTGATTGCCTAGGAGTTGCTGCGAGATTGCTTTTCCACGGTTAGGGGATGCGTGTCCTGGCAGTAAGCTGGGCTCTGTTTTAATAGGGCCTCAACTCCAAACTCAAAGGTCGCTGTACTCCTTGCTGCTCGCACAGGATTGTTTATGGACTTAGTTCACTGCAGTTTTCTGCCCATTAGCTGTGCAATGTGTAGCATGTCTGCTTATTTAGCCTCATGGAAGATGTTTCTCTGTTGTCTCATCTAACAGTCTCGTGACGTTTTAGTATTGAACCACAAATGTATTGAAAATACTCTTCATATTGTGATATTTAATAATCTTGAAGGAATATTCCATGGTCAATGTAAATGATGTAGTTTCAAGAGCACCTGTGGGGATAATGCGGATTACCACAAAGAATATTTCCGATTTGTTGAAAAAATTAAAACAATAAATTGCAGTTAATCGTAGCAACAGTAAGGCTTTTACAATAAAATTAAAGTATGCCACTTTTATACAAAGTGACTTACATTGCATTCAAGGAACACATTGACATTCTAATCAGTTCTTGCTTTCCCTGGGAACCAAACACACAACCTTGGCGTTGCAAGCACATAGCATTTAGTGTTAGTATTATACTCTGCATTTTGACAGGAAAGCCTAAAATCAAAAGTGTGAATCATGTATTTTTGTTAAAATGTTTCCAGGAATTATTTATTAAAAGACTATTAATTATTTGGGCTGTAAATGTAAATCATCCTTTTTGAGGTCAGAAGAGTTGTTTAGGTCGATAAGCTTCTGGAAATTGGATATTTATTTATTTTTTAATAAACTGAGCAATGGGTAGAAATTATTTTCTGCCACCAATGCTATCAATAAAGCTTAACTTTTATTATTTTATCTGGTTAATTCCTTTGGTTTTCACCTCTCTTTGGATGATAGCTTTAGTTTATGTTGGCTTAGTGATTATTAAAGTACTTAATTCTTTAGCAGGTGTAGCAGTCAAACAGAGTCAGTGGCTTATGGGTTTTTGAGGGCAGAAAATATTTAGCAGCGCTAATGCACAGTGGAAACATAAGTGTCCTACTTCCATTAGCTGCCAATGAGGCCAGTCCTCTACAGTCCCTAGTGTGCTTTTGCTTTTGTTAAACTGAATGCCGTTTTTGCCAGTGCAGACTAATATAGGAGGTCATAGACTCTGTATTTAAAGGGTGTGCACAGCTATCACTGGTGAAACAGAACATAGCGACCTCTGTTCTATTTTATTCTCAAGAGAAATTAAGCTAGTTCAAGGCAATGCACTGTATATAGTCACTTCTTTTTAGGACTTGAGTTTTTGCATTATATTTCACACTTTGTTAGGATTTCAGAGGGTCGTCTATACAAATGGTCACTTTTAGATGGATAGAAATTCTAATTATGAAGTTAGTCTGTATTTATTTATTTTTTCAAAATGACTGAATGAAGAGGGGAGACTGAAGTTAGGAGCGTGATGCATAATTTACATCACACTTTCTTTTTTTTTTTAAATGATAAAATAGAGAAAATATATAACATACAAAAATCTAAAAGTTTTTGTTGAGTATGGTACATCAGACTTTTATGGCTCATAGTATAGGGACCTCACACCCGAGGAGTAAAAATACCTGAGGTTTATTTAAAGGTCCAAAGTGACTAAGCAGACTATTTTCATAAATATTAATAATCCTTCTATATTTCCCAACAATGTCTTAGCATGATGAAATTTAAATTCTAAAATGATGTGGATAAAGTAAACCTAAGCTGCTTCAGCGCAGTAATATTTCAATATAACAAGTTATTCAAATAAAATGTTATAACAAAGAATCCAATGACAATCAATCCAATGACAGAAGAATCATGTTGATTATTTAGAGGCCTTATAATTTTGCAAATAAAATATGATTTAGTATAGGATTAAAGGGCAGTTCTTGGCCAATCAGTGCAATAAGAACTGACTGAACTGTTCAGTCAAATGTCTAGCCATGCAAGAATACACTTGCTCAATCATAACTCAATATTATTTCCTTACTTTTTGCATGAATACAGCATCTTATATTTCATTTTTAGCAGACAAAGAGATCCCATCTTTGTGGAGATAGCTAGGACGTGAGGTGGGTTGATTGATTCATGGCCTTCAGTTGATCAGAGGGAAGCCATAGATTTATTAGTAGGCTTGACGACAAAGGGAGGAAGAGAGTCTGCATATGTTAATCCACTGGCTGAACGATGATCAAAGCTGAAACATGCTGGGCCTCTCTGAACGCCCCAGGGCAAACCAGGCTCTCCAGCAGTCTACTCAAAAGTGCAGTAGAGGAGTAAACAGATTAGAAAAATCAATACGCCATGTTTGGGGCTTCGCTAGATGTTTTGGCTCATGGGGAGCTGGCCTTTAAATGCATACTGTAAAATTGTATCATGAAAGTCGAGTTTAAGTTCTGACAACCAGACTAAAGCTGTTGCTGATTAATGTGTATGTATACACTGTACTGTTTAAAAGTTTGGAATCAATACAATACAAAAAAATGTATAGCTTCATACAGCCCTGATTAAAAGTGACAACTTGCTGCAGTCTTAGGTTGCCAGAGTGGCACATGGACAGTAAAGCTGGTCTGAAGACATTTGTAATGTAAGAACGATATTGAATTGAACTGTTTCCAACATTAATAATAAGAAATGTTTCTTGAACACCTGTTTTTATATATATATATATATAAAAAAAAAAAAAAGATCATAAGAAACTTGCTTCAAAATACTTGTAGAGTAAGTAATGTGTGTTGCACTCAGAATATATAATGTATCCAAATTAGTTTGGCTTCTGGGCATGATGGAAGCAGGATGGACATTGTCTTGTAGCTGCTGTACTGATTTTACACAGTAAAATCTTCCGCTCAACTCCAGTTTCATTCTTGTCTTGTGAAGCATCTCTTTGATAGCAACTGGTCTAAATTTCAAAGCACGAGTGAATGCTATGTCTACTCGTACTATCAGACCCTGAATCCATTATATGTTCCTCACCACCAGTAGGCCATGCCTCAACCCAGTTGTGCGAACACCTGTATTCTCTACGGCCCTCACTCTCCGGAGTTATGGCTCCCAGAGGATAAGCTGTCACTTTCAGCTTCTACCTGCTCACCACACTTAAACTCCCTGTTTGTCATGCTTGCTAGGAGTCCTCAACAGTTCTCTTGTCTGAGACTATTCTCGCCATAAATATGTAATTAATTACTCTCAATTAAGGGTGCTGTGCAGATTATCAACGGTGGTTAGTGTCTCTTTTAAGTGTCACTTTCTTTGCAAAAAAACCCATCCACTGAATAATGAAAATGTTGATTTTATTTTCTCTTTCATGAAAAATTCTGTCAATTGTTTTGAAAGGATACATGAAATGACTTTCTCCCCTCTTAGCTTGGCGTCTTTTAACTTCCTGCTTTTTGAGACGAGTGACTTGTGGTTATTATTTTTGTTTAATCTGCTAATAGATGTTTATCCCCTCAGGCGAATGTCTGAAAGTAGCTATCAGTTTTACTTATTTATTATGCACTTAATCTACATAAACGGCATGGAACTCCACCAGGATGTTCATGTGGGCTCTTTCCATTCCGTTTCAAACTGTGGGTTTGAAGCAAAGCAGGTCCATATTTTAAGAAAGCGGTTTTGTAGGCACCTGTCATGAACTCAGCATTGAGTGATTGGCAGATAACAGGATGTGATGTGTTCCTGCAGGATGATTGGCAGATCACTTCAGAGCTACTGAGTACAGACAATGTTTAATTAGAGAGCTATTAGTATGCCGTTGAATCACAGTGTGAAAGATATTTCTCAACACCCCCTCCACAATTTCATGAGACTACAGGGTTGTTCCACTTCACCTGTCATCCTCTTTTCCATTCACTTACTCATTTACTCACCCTCATGCTGTTCTAAATCTGTATGATTTTTTTTCTTCCTCAGAACACAAAAATAGATATTTTATAAAATGTCACTGTCCCGACCCCCCATTGTATTTCATTGTATTGAATTTCATTGACTTTCATTGTTTTGAAATGTTCTATGTTCTGCATGAGAAAAAAAAAGTCATGCAGGTTTGGAATGACACTCAGGTGAGCGAATGATGACAGAATCTTTATTTTGAGAAAAAATCAAGAACTATACATAAGTACCACTTCACCACACTTAGGGGCCCTTTATACGACATTGTTTCAAAAATGTGTAAACCACAAAAATGTCAAAGGCAAAGGAAAAACTTCTAAATGGTGGAAACACCCTCAGTTGTCTGGTCTCTTCTGTATCTAGCGAATATAGGACTTACCTGTATGACTTACCTAACGTTGCTTTCTTTGATCCTCTTCGTCTTTTCTCATCCTCCTCTTCAGCTCCACCAATCTGGAAAGCACAAAGACTTACCAGTTCATTTCAATATACTCTCAACTACGTTGCTTTACATTCCTGTTTGCTCTCTCCTGTGGCGATAAAGCTCTGTGTTGAACTCATCCTCCGTGTCGGTCTCTCGTCTCATGTTTAAAGAAACCCAAAAGAAAGAGTTTTTCTTGCATTACTCAGTGTTAAAGGGTAGAAATGAATGAGACATATCAACAGAAATAAGTAATTGCAGCTGATAAAAAATGAATGGAGTTGCCGGGATTGCCATTACTTTTGTGAAGTTATCCCTCATTACTATCTTGTGATGAAAGTGCTATTGCATTTGTACGCCCATACCAATGCTACCCACAATGCTTTGATGTAGTGAAGGCCTGTTACCACTCAGTGATGCTCTTGACTCCATTTATTTATTTATATGTTTCTACAGCGCACAGACATTTCAGCTGCCAAGCTCAACTTTAACTTCAAGCAATAAGTTGGAAGGGCCCATCACAGCTGAAAATAGCTAAAACCATGCTTATGCTCAGCGTTAGTATTCAAATCTTTTCTAAACATCCTGACTGAATAGTCAACAGCGTAATATGTTAGCTGTTGCTTGGCTATTGAGGTTATAATAAGAATATTTTACTCACTACAAAGCCTCAGTGGTATCCTCTCTCCTTTTCCCAATGTTGCCTGTTCAGAGCTTGGCTTTTCTACCCCATCTATCTCTCTCCCTCTTTTCCCCTTCATGTCAGAACAAATGCTTATTTATACTGCCTGGGAAAACAGCTGTTTGGAGGCACCAGTCGACTGGGTGACAAAAACAGTCTGAATGTGTAATGAGAAGAACACGGCAGCTTGTCTCCACGCTCTGCGGGACGCCTCACTCTGCAAAACAAATAAAGGCAACAAAACGAACGGAAACGATGTTGGAAAGTGGTGTGGCAAAGTTTAATGTGCTCTCTAATTACATTTAGCCACAGTAGCAGATCGAGTACATGGACGCAGAGCAAAAGGGTTGGGGGTGCATCAGCGGTTGTTCGGTTGCCGCCATATTCAGCGTTGGAGGTCAGCGAAAGGTATTTGTTTCCAATCAAGGCCCACTGCAGCAGAAGATATCCGACAACAGCATGGGGAATCAGTTTAGTCGAGCGTACGCTGTGCTTGATTGTTCTACGCAGGCTTTGCTGTATCTGCTGGTAATTGGGAGTGCAACTGCTCCGCTGCAGTAATTAGTGCAAGCACTGCTTGATTACACTGCGTGGATCACATTTGGACCGCTCTGGTTTCAGAGGATCTGTCAGTTATTTTAGTCTTTCTAATGTTGTCTTTGTTCATTTTTTTTTTTTTACTTTTAACACATTCAAAATAAAAGCTATATATTGTTAAGGTCATATTTATTGACATTAGGATTATATATTTATATTAATACATGGTAAAAACTTACCCGTAGCTAAATTTGTTAGTTGATTTAATTAGTTAGCTTAGTTGATTTAACATTAGCTAAATTTGTGGTGACATTAGCAAAATTTCAGCTAAATTTTGCGGCCAAAAAAAGTCATTACTTTCAAATCAAGCAGTTTTCTGTTGGACAATGCGATGAATTCCTGTTTCCAACTTTTTTTTGCCCTCACATGAAACTCCCAATCTTGTAGATTCCTCTTGAAGTGACTGGATTTTGCCCACATAATTTTATGAGCTTTGGTAAACGTGATCACAAATTTAGGCTAAGGTTAGGCTTAGGTAATCTTCAAAGAGTATTATATAGTTAATGCTTATATTATATAATGTATTTTGTATTTTTTTTTGTTGTTTGTATTTTTTGTCATTGTATATTAAAATTTCTTCATTTAAAAAAATAATACTGTTATGTCACTAATGCCAGCATGCAGAGCTGGGTGATATGATGATAGAAAACGATGATAGAAGTGATCCTCCAGAATAAAAGTACCAGGTTTCTCTAACCAGGATGAGAAATACTGCTAATGTTAAGTGATGTGACAGACAGACAGCTTGATTCTCTATTTATTTTATTGAAGTGGCAGGTCCTTGATGCAAGGCTTTCTGTGCCTTAGGGACGGTTGAAACAAAGACTTGGAGCGTGTCTTTTCCCAGCCGGACCTACCCCGGTGTCCTAACCATCTCCTGTACGGCACGAGAGGCCCTCGGGGAGCACCCCGGGACGACACGACTTTAGTAATAGAAAAAGCACATGGACCATGATTAGCTTATTAGGGCGAGGGTAACTAATTACCTAATTTTACTGTCAAAGAGGGCAGAAGGGGGCATCGACTGGGAAGGATCTGGATCAGAGGGTCCCCTTGCAGCAAGAACGTTCTCGTTCTCTCTCAACCTGTTGCAATGTGCCTCACGGCATCCCTCCCCCGTCCTGCTGTTCAGGTTCATGCGACATCTGCTCCGAGACACTGCGTGTCCCCCCGTGAGACACGCCTCCCCTCCTCCCATCTCATGCAGATGTTGTGGTCCCCTGGTCTGGTGCAGGCCTGCAGAGCGCGCCAGGCCCGTTTGAAGTATGATGAAACGGAATGGAGCGAGCCGCTCGGGGGCCTTGGGAGCTGGTTGAGGTGTGTGTGTGTTGGGGATGGGGATGGGGTGGGGGGTTGAAGGGCCAGTGAAACTGGCTCATTACAATATCACTCAGAACCAGTGCTGAGGGTTGAGTTGATCCCCCTCTGCTGGTGCATGTCCCCACGGGACGGGATGGAGAGTTGTCTGGAGCCTGCTACGAGTGTTGCTTTCTCTGTCTGTCTCTCCCAATTTTGCGCTCATTGTCTGTCTTGTCCTTTGCCCCATGTTCTTTAGATTTATTTTACTGTGTCCCCCCCCCCCCCCCCCCCCCCCCCCCAGTACAGACATTGTGCGACCTGCTTTGCTGAGTAAGAGTTTGGAACATTGTTTTAGTCAAATAAGCTGATGTAGCTGTTAAAAGTAAATCATAAAAGTAACATAAAAATGTAAGTGATGCATGCCTCTGACAAACTGGCCATGTTAATTTTAGTGCCAATCAGAAGAGCCAGGTTTCAAATCAGTTTTACATAGATTGCGTAACAGTGCACCTATCCTCAACAAGTCTCAAAATCTGTGGTATCATTTGATTTTGTATCTCAAGTGATGCAAAGGTTTGTTTAAACCTTGAAGTATGAGCAATAGTAACATTGATAAACACTAAATAACAACTATCACTAAATGCACTGTGTCTATTTGTTTTTATACTACTGAAGGAACCAGTTGAATAGCAAAAAAATTAACTGCAGAATCAGCATTACAGCATTATTCGTTACCGAACACTGCAGAAGCACTTTATATTACTATACAAATTTGGTATTTGTACTGTGATTATTATTATTATTATTTATTATTATTATTATTAATAAAGTTATGTAATCTATTAGTGTCCAACCTGCTATGGTTTGCTGTATGAAATATGGGATGCTGCATTAGGTGAAGTGCTTGAGGAGAGGTAAACTGTTAAAGATCAAAGTGAAAAACAAAAGCAAATTTCAAACAAGCCTCTGGAGCTCAGCAACAAACTTTTCAGTCCTCTGATAATACTTAGATCTATAAATGTTTCCTTTATTTATTTATTTATTTATTTGCTTGTTTATTTTTAAAATTATTCATTGCAATAATAATTTGGGCCTAACAAGCACTTGTGGGAGACGGCTTTCTTTCGCATCTTTCTTTCACCGCACTATAGTGCAAGGAGCTGTGGGATTTAGGGAACTATTAGAGAGATTTTTTTATTTGTAGCTAATGAATGCTATGGATGCTATTTTTTGCTCTTTTTGTGTATTTGTCTATGGTAACTGAAGATGTCAGTGTAGTGTCAGAGAATTTACAGGCAAAGAAATTCAAGGTTCTTTTGATTTATGTTATATATGGGATTTGTATTGTGATTAAACACATGCACACACACACACACACACACACACACACACACACACTCTCAATGCATTTAGACACGTAGACATGGTCAAGACGATCTTTGGAAGTTCAAACTGAATCGGGAGAAAAGTGACTTTGACCATGGCCTGGTTGTTGGTATCAGATGAGCTTGATTGAATATCTCAGAAACCGCTGATCTACTGGGATTTTCACAGAACTTTCTCTAGAGAATGGTTTGAAAAATAGAAAATATTCAGTGAGCGGCAGTTCTGTGAGTCAGATGAGAATGGCCAGAATGATTTGAGCTGATAGAAAGGACACAGTAACTCAAATAAGCACGCGTTACAACCGCGGTCTGCAGAAGAGCATCTCTGAACGCTCAATATGTTGAACATTGAAGCAGATGGGCTACAGCAGCAGTTGAAGACAACACCAGGTGCTACTCCTGTCAGATTAGAACAGTAAACTAAGGTGACAATTTGCACTGGTTCACCAAAATTGGATAATAGAAGATTGGAAAAACGTTGCCTGGACGGATGAGTCTCGATTTCTTCTGTGACATTCAGGTGGTAGGGTCAGAGTTTGGCATAAATAACAGGAAAGCACGGATCCTTCCTGCCTTGTCAACGGTTCAGACTGTTGGTGGTGTAATGGTGTGGGGGATATTTTCTTGGTACACTTTGGGCCCCTTAATACCAATTGAGCATCGTTTAAACACCACAGCCTACAGAGTATTGCTGCTGAACATTTCCATCCCTTTATGATCACAGCATACCCATCTTCTAATGGCTTATTCCAGCCGGATGTCAAACTGGTTTCTTGAACAAGACAATGAGTTCTCTGTACTCAAATGGCCTCTATAGTCACCAGATCTCAATTCAATAGAGCAATAAAAAGTGATATTTCTTTTTGAACCTAATGTTTTATTAATACTTGAAATAGTATTAATACTGGAAAGTTCCCCTACTCTTGCTATATGATTACCTCCTCAAGTTGCACTACTTGCACTACACAACTAAGTTGTGGTTACTAAATTGTTATTTGTAAATGCTATTCAAACTTCTTCTTATTTAATATGAAATACAGTTGTAACGTTTTGACTAAAACGCTTTCCGGTTTACAAATATTGCAAACTACTAAATCACATAGAAGTTCAAGCCTTTTGTAGTTTGATAATGTTAAATAGAGATTGCACTTGTTGAATTGTGATGTTTATGAGTTTTACAGGCACACAGTGACCTGTGTGTCATTTGAGTAGTTGAGCATCGTCCAAGTTTGGTGGTGACTGGAGTCTACTCAAAACAATACGGCCAGACTGTTGTTTCAGCGTTAACTTTCAAACGCTAAAAAGACTCGCGCATGAAGACAACTCTGTGAACGTGGGCTGATAATGACCTCCCTCCTGAATCCGGAGCAGCATTCCCCAGATGTCCCGCTGAGCAGTGCTCAGAGACTTTGATGTCTGCAAGATGCATCTCTTCTTGTAAATATGTACGTTATAAAGAGATGGAACGCTGTTGTTGTCGGTTTTATGAAGAGTTTTATACAGGCCTTATGCATGCATGAGTTTTTGGATTTTGTCGAGTGAAGAGACAGTATGGTTTTCCCATTTTTAGACTTGCCAGAGGCTTCCATCTTCAGCCTGGTCAAGTATAGGAAGTCTCAACTCATCTACTATGATTGCCCTTGGCTGGTAAGAGGAGAAGCGAAAACAAAGATGTCATTTTGAATCTACATTGACAGCCCAGCTGTCATCAAAAGCATCACATTTTCTGCATGTAAACCATTGCAAAGTTTGGTAGCCATTTCAGAATGACTTTGATTGTCAATATAACACTTTTAACCATTAGAGTATTTATAGACTGTAGAGATAATTAGTGTAGATATAATATAGAGATATAGATACTATAGAGATAATTGCCTTCAAGGTTCAAAGCTTCAAATGATTGTTTACCAGATCCAGTCTGCATCTTTAGGAGAGTGAAGCTGCTATGCGAAGGTTAAGGCTTTTGGGGGCCCCTCCCCTCAACCCCAAGTGTTGACAGCCCACCTGAGTGCTGTGCATGGCCTGCCCAAGGCAAGACCACAGGCGACGTATCTCTCCTGTGGGCCTCCTTCAGGATCCTCCATACCTCACATAGCCCATTACAGCACCCCTGCACCCCTCTTTCCTTCCCACCGTCTGCTTGTAGAAGGGATAGAGAAGATTTATTTGGGGGTGTCCTCAGGCATCCAGGTTTTCAGATGCCACCCCGTGCCACTGCCACAACGGTAAATGACTATTTTTGGAGTGCAAATCTCAACTATGTGACTTTCCGCTCACTGCACTAATGCACCATGACTGCTGGGCTTACTGAGGGAGGAAGACGGGGAGGGAGGGTGTACCTTTAGTTAACTGCAAGACACGTATACCAGACTGCCGCTTTACCACCATCCACCCCACTACATTTCTTGCTGTGTTTTTTTCCCTCTGTCTTTGTGTCTGAGTCTTGACTATCAACATTAATGAGACAGTCTTCAGCTGGCCGGATTCACAAAGGAAAGGTGAGGAGGAAACAATATGGTATTCTGGAAGCTCTCTGACTTTCTGCCTATTTGAGTCTTTTTGATATAAATGAAACCCGGAGAGCGGGACGGACGCTGCATATGAAACAGGCCCCTGCATCGTTTGCCCAGTGGAAGTATCAGGAGAGAGCAAAACTGTGTATATATCGTGTTGTGCATGCACTTTGCTAATGCGAGGTTCGAGAGTTGCTGGAATTGCAGTAATAGTTCAATTCATAATTAATAGTATCTGATTTGCCTGATTGCCTTTTAGCAGTAAGGGATTAACTATATCTGCAAAGAGATGTAAAAAAAAACTGTTAAGTATTTATGATCCTTGATAGAACTATAAACGGCAAAAAGCCATCTCTTTGAATATTGATTATTTCTAATTAAAAATGTATTTTGATAGGGAAGTCGTCAGTCTCTCAACCTCCTCAATATTTTTTGCCTGCTTAAAGTTGCCTCTTTGCTTGGGGTTTGGCTATCAATCAGCAGAGGAAAGATTAACAAGGCACTCGTTAGTTGTCATTAAGGTACTTGCTAAAGGCAAAGGGATTGTATTAAAGTGTGAGAGCCAGAGAAAAAGGTAACAGAAATGTCTTTTTCTCCCAGATTATTCTAGGTTATGTACAATTTAGGATCTATTAACAGGATCTGCGGGTATGTTGTTGATTACCCCTGAAAATTTTGACACGAAAAAAAAAAAAAACAAGCAAATGAATAACGTTATCAGTAATACTTAATAGGGATGCCTGGCGGGCAAGTGTGCAGCACTGCGAATAAATAAAATATGCTACTATAACACTATTTTGAAAGTGTAACTAAAGCACTTTAGCACATTACACATGTTAGCATTAGACTGGTGTGAAAGAATTGCTTACCGACTTTGCCTGTGCAAAGCTATATCAAATATTTACAGTAAAAAAAGTAAACCCTGTTGCTTTCACTTGTCATTATGGAAGTAACGTAAGTAATCGTAAAGCACTGTTTACGTAGAGCATCCAAATTAATAAAAAAAAAAATATAAAATTAAGATTTAGACGCAAATAACAAATATTAACTGAAGACCTCAAGAAAGTGCTTTAAAAACATTGGAACTGCACATCTGCAAATTCTCATATTCACTGGCCTGCATGGTTTCTTTTGTTTCCTGTGTCAAAATAATTTTTCACAGTAGGCCAATGGAATGGAATATTGTTGTATGCTGTATTTGACACAAAATATTCTTGTGATTAAATTCCTTAGATTAATTACTTTTTTTTCTGTGAAGTGAGGATTGTTATGCTGCAGAGATATTGCTATAATGAAGAGACGCTGTTTTTCCACTATGTTTACAAAGCTCATTTGTTTGACCTCCATACAGTTGATGATCTTTAGAGCGATCATTGTTGTCATACGTAAAAACTATTACGTTAACATTTTTAAATTCTTATTTCACTACTCGTAATGTTAAAGTTATTCTCTAAATTAAATTTTAAATGTATAGTTTTCATGCCATTCCAAACCTTTTGTGGAACAATGTTGCTGTTTGAACATAAAAATAACACTAACCCTAAGTTCTTTCCAAAAGGAGATATTTTATTTTACAGAATCCACTTTTTAAGAACTACAACAATTTACTTGTTTGGACTACAAAGTTGGAAGTTTTCCCCCAGATTTTATGAAATCACAATGTTACTCATTTAAATAATCTCCACTCACTCATAATATATATTTGTTGTGGTTGTAAACAAAGGTCAAAGCTTTGTTAACCTGCCAGCCAACATTACAGTTGATTTAGTGTTTACTGTAGCATTTGTAAATTATCACTTTTGTGAGGCTTTTCACCATCCCTTAGGAAAATTAACCATTATTTTCATTATTCATTATTACCAAAAACTAAATTAAAACTTAACAAAAAGCCATAGCAGGACTCATTTAAACAGTTTTTATCTATAGAGTGAAAGTCTAACATAGTCACTGGTGCTGTTGCTTTCTATAAAAGTTGCAAAAGACCAAAAATTAAAAAGTGCGCTGTTGAAAATCTTTGAGAAGATGCAGAAGCTGCTTGCTGTGCAAGTCGAAAGCTGTAATCTGGAACAGGCGAAACTTTTCCCCAGAGCTTTGCCCTTTAGCAGACAGAGATTAGTTGCCACTCTCTTCACGACTCTAGGTAAGCGAACAAGATAGCAAACTTTATCACAGACTGGATTTATCAGACAGTATTTAAAGTCAAGTTGTTTACATGCAGTTCATATTATAGATTTACTATATCTGTCATAAAACAGATGTAAACTGGATCATTAGAGAAGTTTTTGTTAGATACATCGTCTTGAATAACAAACAATTTTTCTTTCCGCACTAAAGATGAAGGTACTGGATAACTTGATACAATCACAGCAAATCAGGAGATATTTTATGGTTATGTGGAGTGGAAATTTGGACCAAAGAGATTTCATTGTGTTGTAGTAAACACATGTAGCACTCACGTTATTAGGTAGAATACAAAACATTGTGTTTTTAATTATTTTAAATGAGCAATCATTTGTTCAGATATATATAAAGGCTTGGAAAGTTTATTATTTATATAGTTTTTGATGTATAACAATATTTAACAATTTAGCATGTTAAATATTATTGGACTTCCTGCCTACTTGTGACAAATTAACTACAAAACAAATTTTGCTTGAACACAGAAAACATCTTTTGATCTGGGCTTTGAACTTTCTTTAGTTTAGATGCCAGTTTAAGCTCCATCATGTGTATTACAAAAAAATTCCATTTCAAGAAATTTATTTTGAACTTTCTATTAATCAAAGAATCAAAAATCATCAAAAATTCTAAGCAACACATCCATTTTCAACTGTGATAATAACAAGAAATGTTTCTTGTGTTCAAAACCAGCATGTAACGCTGAAAACTGGAATAAGGGCTGCTGAAAATTCAGCTCTGCCATCACAGAAATAAATTACTATTTTAAAATAGTTAAAATATAGTTTACAGTTTTTCACAATTTCTAAGAGGCACTTCCTAAAAACTTCACAAAACCAAAAATTCAAGCTACATTGACAAAACCCCTGACTCTTCTGGCAAAAACAAACAATCAGCTCAAAACCATTTTGCATATTCTCAAAAACAAACAGTGCTTTCAAATCATACACACATCAATCAATATAAAAACACTACAGAGTGTTACAGATAATGTATATCGAAAACAAATTTTGCAATTACGAAAAAAAGAATTGCAGTCCCAGCTCAGTAAAGTAAATATACTATATACACTATGTACTGCAAGTACAGTATTGTATTGAATATTGCATATTGTATATTCAGTCCCTGTCACAATTAGCTCACCTGTAAAAAAATATATTTTAAAAGGTAATATTATATATTCATAATATTTAAAAATCTCCAAACGTATGTGGAATATTCCTTGAGCTAAAGTGTCTTAATGTTGTTATGACATGAACAGGTAGACAGACACTTAGAATGAGGCAAAAGAATATTGTCTTTTTAAGATAATAGTTATGTAACATTTTTATTAATTTAAAGTAGGCTTCTTATCACGTCAGACAAAATATACTTATATTTTTCAAAATAAGTTTTTTTGAACATTTGATAACTGACATCTAAACCTTGTCTCTTTTGAAATCACCACTGATCCAATCAGTTTGAGAGCACATTTGAAACATTCGTGTGTGTAATTTCATATTCTTAGCCTGTGCAAAAGTATGTTTGCCATAGTTAGAGTATAGTCAATCTGGATGCATGTATTCACTTTTATCAGGGCCTCTTTGTTTGGCTCATTGCTCTCGCTTTCTGTATTAATGAGTGTGTTTTGCTCTGTGCATTTGCTGCTGTTTGGATTTGTTTGTCTCAGTTTGTTAAGGGTTTAAAAGGCTCGAAATAGCTCACCCCCCCCCCCCCCCCAACCAAATATGGCCAAACGTGCTGCCAACCAGGATACTGTTTTTCCTCATGACTGTTCCAGTTTATGAGAACTTGTTTCCACACCTCAAAGCATTTGCTAGGGCCTGCTAATTGACTGTAACGCCTGATGTTGGCTTGAGAGCCAGCAAGCGTCAACTTGGACAGTGTACATGCAATTACCGTGGCTAACACTGCTAACACTGGTCACAACTGGTGTCTTACCATTTAATGAGTTCTCTCTTTGCAAAATTGTGGTCTTCAACTGAGAGTAAACACATTCAAGGGGTCCTAAAGGAGGCCAGAGACTTTACGCTTCCACAGGGATGCAAGAATAACGTCCCGCGAAAACCCGTGGGGGCCGCTGATGAAATAATAATGTGTTCGGTAAAAACATGCAGCTGAAATTTGCACATGAAAATCTGCTGTAGGAAAATCTTTGTTTTATATACCGCCAATGATGATTCTTAGTGAAAAGTTAACTTGCAAATAGACCCCCCTTGTCTTCTCTCCCTTGAGAACAGTAAGCCCATTGTCTGGATTATGTTATTGTTTATTTTGAAAACAATTAAAGTAGTTGATTATACATTTCATAATTTGTGTTTCAGGAGAATTACGCTAATGTAGTCTCTTTGAAGATTCCTAAGACGGGATCCCCAGTGAAAGGAAGGTACACACTTTTTGTGCTAAAAGGATAGTAGTAAATATCATAGTGTGACTAATTGCAATTCATCTAATCAGGACTTCTGTGCATGTCGTTGTTTATATTTTGCTAAAAACCATTTCAAGCTGATTGTCTTGTAGGATTTTAAGTGCAGTTGCAGGAAAAGGCACTGTATGTGTATGTGTTTCCCTGTACCCAATCTTTTGGCAGGACCTTTAACTGAAAATACTCTCATTATATTTACTTACCCTCATGTTGTTCCAAATATGACTTTCTTATGTGCAACACATATTTTGAAGAATGTTTAAAATGATTTCAACATGTATATATTTTTCATGTTTTTCAGAACAACATAATGTTCTTGATGACAGACTTTTCATTTATCAGGTGAGCTATCCCTTTAAGTGTACTGTGTTTATTGTCGCAACTCAAATTTTATAAGTACAATCCTGTCAAATTCATCTGGATCAAATACTTTTTCCCACAACTGTATGTTCCCATAACTGCATTGCAGTTATTTCTGCCGAGACATAATGCAGGTTGTAGAGTATCTTTCCAGGCTGACTTAGGGTGGAATTAATGTTCTGTTGAAATCTAGTTCCTGTGGTTGGCTGTTTTTGACCAATCAGCATCTTCTATTTACTCTCGTTCAACTTTTTGCCATTTTATTTAATACTCTCTCACCCGACACAGGCCAGTCTCTGTTGTTTTTCTTTCCCTCATATGTCCCTGTACCTTCCCTTCCCAGTGCATTCACAATGAAAGAGGTTTGAAGGTTTGAAAATGAAAGAGAGGGAGAGAGAGAGAGAGAGAGAGAGAGAGAGAGAGAGAGAGAGAAAGAGAGAGAGAGAGAGAGACATGTCAGCTTGCGCCCTCAGTCACGGCCGGTTAGTTAAAGCAAATGCCGTTGGCCTCCTGAGAGAGCGTGGGCTGGCCGAGGGTGCCAATCACAGCTGTACCCGGGGCTTTCCTGTGTTCCATTCGCCGCAAGCTACTTTTTATTAATTTAATAAACATCCCACAGAGAGAAGTGAGCTTCAGCCACCGACAGCAATGCTGCTCAGGTCCTAATGAGAGGAGCTTACTTTAACCCGAAACACATAAAGGAGACAACGGCAACAAACGTACCCGCACAACCTTTGACAGACACAAGCCGACTCTTTAACATCTCGTATTGCAGAACGGTGTGGGCCGGCACACACTAAGTCTTATTTATTTATCTAATACCTCATTCATTAGTATTCTGGGATTGACAGGCACTTTGCAGGGGCCAACAGAGAACACCTTGCAGTCGAAAAATAATGATGATCTTACTTTAAAAGCGGCTTCTTCCGGCCCTGGTTGCCTCAGCATGGACGGTAACGGCAACAGAAGTCATTAAACGCACCGTCTTCCTCTCAGCTTATGAGTATACACACAGCATCGTGGTAAAAAAAAAACACTCTAACCATTTCCATAATGCCTGGATAACAGGGACAAGAGAGTCTATATGTCAAACACCGGAAAGTGTAAATTCCCCCGTAATAGAAATTTCACTTCTTTGCCTTCATTTCTCTCCTGCTCTATGTTCCCTCCTGTTCCCAACCCTCTTTATTCTGTACTGCTACATATATTCATGAATTCATGTTTGTGATGAAAACTTATGCGGATTGAGGGTAAAAAAACAAAACAAATATAAAGTGTATTTTGACGAGGATCTGCCTCGTTTCAGTGCCAGAGATCTGCACCAGCTTCAGTCCTCAGGGACGCACCAGGACGGTAGACCCTCATTCTCTTTCTCTTTTCTCCTACCCCCTCCATACTATGCTCTCTCTCTCTCTCCATCCTCTACCTTGGCCCTCCCTCGCTTTTTCCCCCTCTGTCAAAGTCAGTTACAGACAGAAGATTTCTCCTTCTTAAATAATTCACAGGTTGATTAATAGACTCACAAGGGTATAATTAGATGGGGGAGAGACAGTGGCTAGTGTAACCAGTACAGTGCTTAGGGGAATTAGAGAGTGGGATTAATAAGGAAACCGAGAATACTGCGAGTGTTGAGAAAATGTGTTGGTGGTTCAGGTTGGAGAGCGGAGCAGGTTTGGGATGAGGGAACGGGGGGGAGGGCTGTGTGCTGTATAAAGCACTTTCTCCAGGAGCTGAGAGCTAACGTTTGTTTGATGTGGAAATTGGACAGTTTGAATCCGTCTCTTTTAATTTTTCACAACTTACAGGGACCCCCTTGGTATACCACATTTTTCTAAAGGAAATAAAATTAATTTGCCTTTCCTTTTTATGGTCTTGCTTTTTTTTGTGGCCCCTTTCCAAAACGTCTTATCCACCACCACCTCTTTTCCTTTTTATTTGTACTCGCAGATCTATAGGAGGAAGTGCAGCTGCTATCATCAGCATATAAACTCAGTGGCGTCGCCTCTAAAACGGGATTGGGCTACTTTTGCATTCTGAGAGGGACGAGTTTTGTTGTGTGAGATTTCAGTTCGTTGCGAAAATCCGCCAGACAGATCTCCGCTTCAAATGTAAACAGCTTCTTATCCTTTCGCCTGCACAGAGCAAATCAGAAATGAAACAAAACGTATCAACGCAGAATCCAAAAACACATTTCAGAGACATTTCTCAGTGAAGAGAGGAGGAGACTTATGGGACTTCACTTATGATGCTGCATATTATTTTGCTGTCTTACCTCTTGTCTTTTGTTTCTCATTTAAAAGATGCATTTGTGAAATGTATTCTCTGTCCTGTCCCTTGTGTGCATTTTGAATGGAAGACAGCACAATCCTTAGCATGGTCTGAATGGGTCCTACAACGGAGCTGGTTGTATTTATCTGCCTCTTTTCTCTCTCGTTTCTTCCATCTGTCTCCTCCAGATGTTTTCTTCCGTTCTCACAATGCATCTGATCTGTCAGTGAAGAAAAGGCAACATGACAGCACTGTTTGCACAAGCTCATCCCGTGCCATTTCATCCTGCGCTGCAAGACACGCATGCAACGAGCCCCCAGGTGAGGGGATTAAATGTAGCTATATAAAACATTATAGTATCAGTACTTGTTGCAAGCTACTTGTATCGTGTACCTTGCTAAAAGTAGTTTGCTACACTACAAGCTACCAACAAGAGCTGCAATTTTAAAATATAACATTTTTTAAAATTATGATGAAACTAACTTGAACACTAAATAAAAAAAAAAATAAAAAATAAAAAAAAATATATATATATATATTTTACCTGTTCCTGGTCACTAACACTGCACTTTACTATAACATATGATTAAAATACTTTGTGTGTGTCAATCATAGGTGGAGAGTGTGTAAGGTCAAAAATTAAGGGGGCTTGGGCCAAAAATGCACATGCACATTTAAAGCATGAGTAACGTTTTTTTTTGTGTGTATTCAAAATCATGAATACATTTTCTAAATAGTGTTTTTGTCTTATCCTGAATCACTACAGTACACCTAAAATAAGTGTCAATATTCAGACTATTTTAGACCAGTCGGGTTGCAACTGCTGCGGTGTCGCTCAGTAATTGTGTGACTCGTCTTAGACATACTTTTACTATGACAGGAGTAAAGGCTACTTTATAGGAGTAAAGGCTACTTTTCGTAGGCTACTTTTACTACGACAAAATCAATTCCCACTCTGTTTCATGCAGAGATACATACCAGTAGCAACTATAGCATGGTGACTTTAAAATAAATGTAAAAATCCATGTCATGACCCCTTTAATTTAGTAGCATTGCAACATTCAGTAGCCTAAGAGGGGGCGCCAGTGTTCCCATCAGTTTTGGTTTATTTATCTAGGAGGGAATTAAAGCTCTCTACACCTGATAAAGGGGGTGTCAGGAGGCCTCTGACAGCCTCAGAGGCTGTTGAGTTTTTGCGATTTGGTTGCTACGCCGCCAGAACAAGGAGAGCCTATGGCAACTTTGAAGTTTTGACAGACGAAGGTCTCTGAACATCCCTTAATCTTGCCTTTCCTCAGACAGTACACACGGCAAGTTCATGCTGTTTGCTTTCTACTTCTTAATGACACAAACAAACCATTCACCCACCACACATCATAAGATTTCATCTACCTTAATGCAAGCTCTGGCTGATTTCTTCAGACGCAAAAGCCCTTAACTCTTTCAGAAACTAGCCGTCTCCAAAGAGCGTACGCACGAGCGTGTGGGAAGACGTGGCTTTCCACTGGGTGCCGATGAGCTCTCGCATGTCGTGTGGGGCTTTTTGATCGTACCTGAGTGTTTTTGTTAGCATGCTGCTGGAAAGTGCCTGGTGTGATGTGTTGAAAATCAGATCAATAACTAGCAACTGTAAACGGATGGCTCTGTCAGAACGGATTGTCCTGAAGCAGACATTGACAAGAGACAGA
This sequence comes from Rhodeus uyekii, assembly GCA_037043235.1. Classification (NCBI taxonomy): domain Eukaryota; kingdom Metazoa; phylum Chordata; class Actinopteri; order Cypriniformes; family Acheilognathidae; genus Rhodeus; species Rhodeus uyekii. The sequence continues at coordinate 3,943,249 of JAWRVZ010000031.1, read as the reverse complement.
CTGTGCGCTTAACGTGCCTTCTTCAATCGAACTTCATTTGCCCCCTAACAGTTGGAATAGTAGTAAGGAGTTTGTTTTGTTTTGTTATGTAGATAGATAGATATATATATATTATATAGATATATATGAATCTGTTTTTTGATATACAGTGAAACTTCTTTTGTGTTCCACTGAAGAAAGTCAGATGACAGTGAATCAACTGGTTGTATACGCCTACTTATGGACCAATAGCTTTGCCAACTTGACACCTGTTTGAGTAGTTTCCTGACTCCTTTTAGTAACTCCTAGACGATCAGGTTGTGTTGTATTGTTCTAGTCATACGTCCTATCTCTCCCACCTTCTGTTCTCCATCTCCCTCTCCCCTGTCTTGTTTGTGGCAATTGGAGGGCCAAATGGAAAGGATGGATTGTCTGGTGTAGTAAGTAAAGTGGATTGTAGTGGCACAGTGCAGGTGGGCAGGAGAGGGCGCAGAGGTTAATTACTCTATTACTGGGTGGCTCAGGCAGGAGCTGTTTAAACAGGACCGAGTCAGCGGGGGATTAGTCCTCATTACTCCAGCTAAAGCTATGCCGCGGACCCTTCCCCCGGCCCCGCACTGCCTCTGGTTTAGACGTGCCAGAGAATATTCATACTTACCCTGGGGGAGACAGAGAGAGAGAGTTATGGAGGCTTGAAAGGGCTGACACAAACATGGAGAGTGGATGAAAGGCAGAAGGAAGAAGAGTGTGAAAGCAGGAAGTGGAAAGAATCAAAGGAAGATTGAGAGAGAGAAAGAGAGAGAGAGAGAGAGAGAGAGTGAATGCAGAGCATCACGATTGTAAATCTTGGCTTAACTTCTCCAGATCAGTGGCATCAATCACCTGAGCTGAGCATTGCAACAATTATCCTTCCAATACCCACACAGGCAGATTAACATCTCCACTCCGATTACACCATGACCTGCTCCCTCTCCTCCCGGCCCAAGGGTGTCTGATGGCATGGGTTGATAATCCTGTTTCCTTTACCTGAAGATGGCTGTGTGAACCGAAATGGGGTCGAGATTGTGTGCGTGAACTGAACTTGTTGGTCAGTGCGCAACTGAACTAGGTTTGTGGGTCTTTGGATCAAGCTGGATTGTTAATTAAGCTGGTTGGTCTGAAGAGGTATTGGTGGGCCAACTGGCTCTAGATACAACTAACAATAAGTAACTTTTGAGAAGTTGTGGCGTCATGGCAATCATAAAAGGATGAAACTTTCCACTGTATCCATGCTTTTGCACAAACCACCAGCTAAACATGAACATCATGTTCCCTTCAGCTATGCTGGGACTCACTTTACATTAAAAATGCAGTATAGCTCACGTGCATTTGTACATACATACTGGCCCATATAGAGTTGTGAGGCTTAATGTTACCAAAATGACCCTGGTACCCTCTTTTTCTGTGCCATTGCTGTAGAAAAAGACACTATGTATAGTGTGTAACGTGTGTGTAAGACATATATATGTATTTATATATTGTGTTCTACAACAGTTATCGATGGAAAACTACACTTACTCACCAGAGAGGTCATTGTTATTATGGAAATTGCACATAATCAATGACAATAGTCAATAGTTTTATATTGTGCCATATTTTTTATATGATTTATGCAATTTGCAGTGCTTCATGGGAAGAGTTGTTCATTCCCATATTAATATTGCAACATCACAATATTTTATACATAGCAATGTATTTTCAAATTTGCTCGAACAATGCAAAACATCACTGATTTGTTTGTCGTTTTCTTTCTATTCTCATACTGATATTTTTAAGACTACCTCAAGTCTTTTTCTAGTTTTCCCAGTTCTTTCTACCTTGTTAGTTCAGATAAAATTTTCTCTAAGAACTGGTTTATTATTGAACAGTTTTTAAATCCCTGTGGAGAAAAAGAATGGGAAAAATGCTTCCGGAAACAATGGCTTCTGCAAAAGCGAGTGGTTACTGTTGTGGTCTATTAATATCATAAGTCCTTAAAAATTCACAAGAAACATATATAATAAATCTGTCCATGATGTGTCAGATGACTGGGGATTAAATAGAGCAACCGTTCACATTTGTGTTTTATAAAATTGTAAAAATGTGTTTACACTCGTATGCTTACAAAGTATTTCTGGAGAGATTGTCAAACGTTGCCAATAAAATACAATTAGATGTGAGGGGGGGGGGGGGGGGGGGGGGGGGGGGGGGGGGGGGAAGCTTAATTTTGAGAGATGCCAGCCCTTCAATATGTGTGATAAAGCTCAAATCCTGGACAGAGCCAGCATTATATAATTGAGGAAAAAATCAATGTAAGCAGCTAGACGTGGCCGCTGTGAGCAGGGTTGCATCCATATTGAAAGTGTACAAGATCGATCGGTGTCTGGGATCAGCTTAGCTTCACTACCCTAATCACACACCGTGCTGGTCGATGCTGGAGCCTGAGCTATTGGCACTCATATGTTAACATTAGTTTTTCTCTGCCTGTTTAAAAGCCACACCTGAGATCTTGGCCATTTACTGGAAAAAAAAAAACAGGGATTATATTAAATATTGCCTGAGGTGTGAGTGAGATTCTCTGCCCCGCTGGTTGACGACGTTTGGGTGGGCATTGGAAGAGAGAAAAGAAACACACAGGATATTTATTTTATCGACATTCTGCTGTAGAAACAGGAAGATTTAGCGGGGCTCGACTGTTAAAATTCCCACAGAGCTTTCCGCGTGCACACACACACACATACGCGCATACACATACAAACACAGAGGGATGAAAAGCAGTCAGTCAATATGTGGGCTGATTTGCACTGGAATAAAACTTAGATAGGAAGTCAGATAAATCTATAGGTTTAATCAGAATACATTCAGAATTCAAGTACAATGAGATTTTGATGTTGATGTCCTGAGGTGTTTGTTTCAGTTTAGATCACTGGTGTAGCTTCTGTCCTTTACATTTGTAATTTTAGACATGCTATACAATTATTTATTTAGAGTCAACAAGAAACAGCTTTGGCAACCAATTTTGCTTCTGTGATATGAGATATTTGAGGGTTTTCAGTTGATGTTGTTTTAGAAATTGTGAAAAGTTTTTATTTTATTTTTTATAACATGCAATAATGAATCATGTACAATAAACCAAGTACTATTCTTTTTTAAAATAAAGTAAATAGGGTCAATTTTGTTTTCATTTTGAGTTTAAATCTATATTAAAAACTATGGCCCTGTTTCACGGTCAAAGCTGAGATTAAACTAGGACTAAGCCTTAATTCAATTAGGGCATTTAAGTGGCTTTTGCAAACATGCCTTAGAAAAAAAAATCCATTGCTAATGTGCATCTTGAGACAAAACAGTGGCATTTTTAAAATATGTCAGTGGAAGTTGCTTTCAGTTAAGTCAAACATGCATTTTAGTCTAGTTTTAAGCCTTGTCTGTAAAACCAGAGGGAATCATTAGGGCCCAGTTTCACAGACAGGGCTTAGATGAAGTTCAGTTAGAACATTTAAGTAGCTTTTATTAATGTGCCCTCGAAAAACACATTACTGGTGTGCATCTTGAGACAAAACAATGGCACTGACTTATTTTAAGATATGTCAACAGCCCAAACATTAATATCAGTCTAGGTTTAAGCCTGGTCTGTGAAACCAGGGGTAATTTTAATTAATTTAAAATCCACTCTTACATGCAAGTAAAGTTTGTGCGGTGACACATCAAAGTTGTAGAAATTTGGTGTGTTCTTTAACTTGCTAGGCCAGCGGGAAGCCATGCACTTGAGGGAGATGCATCTAAAACCACGTTGTCCTGCGGACCCTCAAATCAGGCTGTTGTGCATATTAGAAGCATTTTAAGCTTCCGATGGGGAAGAGATCATAGCGTGCTTCCATATTAATTGGCCTTTGGAATGGCTCAATTATGCTATTAATAGGCCCTAGTGTGAGAACTAATGGCTGGAGACCTTTTTTGCATAGCATTAGCTTAATTGAGCTGCAGATAGAGGCCTAGTGTGACTAGCAGGTCAAGCTAATGTTACCACTGGCCCAGTAGAAGACCTTTAACTGACAGCTATATTAATTAACAGCTATCCAGTTACACAGGCTTTAAACGAGATGAATTAGTAACATGTTTGGTGAAGCAGCATATTGGTCTTAGGTCTAGATGGCTCTAGAGTTTTTATACTGTTAAGCTGCTAAAATATGGGGGATAAAATATAATTTTGGCATGTTCTTAAATTCTTACTGGACAGTGTGTGGTTTATGGTGGATTTTGTGTTTTAATGCCACGAACAGGAATAGTTTGTGTAATCTGTGAATGTCAGTAGGTCTATTAGCTCTGAATCTAAATGAACAAGTTTCTCTTTTTGGAATAAGTCAGCGTTTTACAGTAGAAAAGTCCTCCTACTTATGGAAAGTCCAGTTACATCAGAAAGTAGGCTGAACGAAGCAGGTCAGGCAGGAAGCTCTTTTGTTATGTAAAGAGCTGCTATTTGATCCTCACGCAGGAAAAAAAGGAAAAGAAAAGGGAGCCGTTCAGATAAACTTGCCTCATCAGATAATTGAGGATGCCTTCGCTCCAGTTTCTCTCTTTTGCATAAATGTCTGATCAGTTTTCAGAGGCTGATAACAGCACGACTGTCCTTCTGCTCGCTCCTCTGGAGTTCTGCAGGCTCGCTGAAGCGCTCCGGCAGGGTGGCTGAGCTAAGAAAACATTTGCAGGATGATCTTTCTGATCTGCATCATGTATATATAACATATTCCATTGTGTATTTTTTGTTCTGTCGTTAGAAATCTCCAGTCTTGCTCAGTACTCATGATTTTTAAGCTTTTGGAGTATGTGTGGCATCTAAACTCCAGCTGTGGAAAATGTGTATTTTAACATTTATGATGTGTAACAGCTAAATATTGTTTAAAAGTGATAAGTCTCATGAACTCATACTCTTTTATTTATTTTTTTTACTATTCATTTATAAACTCATGTTTATTGTATCAACAGTGGGTGAGTCGGTTGGCTAAGCACTGGGGAGAAAAACTATTTTTTTATCTTTCTTTTATTGTTTTATTCTAGTTTAAATATCTAGAACTTAATGCATGATAAATTTACTTGCATTAGATATTAATTAGAAAGTTTTAAGTTAATTTCTTATCCACCAAAATAGACCAATAAAGCATCAAAATAAATGTAATTATTCTCAGAAAAAAAATATAATTTTACACCATTAAGTAAGTAAATCTATCTTGTTATAAAGGTGTTTCAGAGTTGTTGTTTTTTTACTGGAAAACTTGATAAACACTTAACACAAAACCTTTCTATATGAGACTTTTAAAGAAAATGCACATCTTGGCTACAAAGCAAACTGCTGCTCATAAGTTTGCTATAATTATTCTACAGCAGACGGTTCTTCTGTTTGCATGAATCTTTCTGGTGGTGCTCTCGGTGTTCGTTCACTCTCCACTAATATACATCTGTCAGTTGTAGTCGGAACTCTTCCATTCACTTCCCTCCTCCCTCTTCCACCTCTTCCTGGTGCCAGTCTTTAACTACTCTCCACGTTGGCCACTGCTCTGCTTGTTACAGGCCCAACACGAGTGCAAACAATCAAAGTCTTTGGGAACACTGAAATATGCATGGCTATCCGTGACAGACAGATAAAGCAGGGCAATTAGCCACGTAATCCTAGAGTGGCGCAAGGACTCGTCAGCCTCAGCTGTCCTCCCTCCCTCTCTCCGGATCTCTTTCCTCACGCTACTCTCTTGCTCTCTATTAGTTAAATGTACTTTGTGTGTCGGCTCCCCATCAAATCAAGTAACACTTCCTCTAATTGGCTTATAAATTATACAGCTGAGGCAGCATTATAATTTCATCAGTGGTAAACATTGCAGGGGCAGTCGGTAAAGAATCTATCCCTCATTAATTTCTTAATTTGGGTAGATGGAACGGAGAGGAAGAGAGCGAGAGAGAGGTTGGGGATGAGTGAGAGAACCAGAGCGACTGAGAGGGGAGGATCAGATGAACGAAAGAAACTCGCATCACCTCGGGGATGAAGGGACGGATGGTTAAAAAACCAGGAGGATGTTGCCAAGGTTTTTGTTAATAAATGTCGATCCAAAGGTTTTGTCGGTCGCTCTTCCTGTGAATTCCAGGCAGTGGCTCCCTTCCCATGACTTTTCTCACTCAAGCATCTTTTCCCCCATTTTCTCCCTTTGTGTTCTTTTTTTACACTGACTTTATGAATATTTCATAGCAAAGGCCATAAATATTCATTCCAATAGCTTTGCATAGTAGTTATTACCGGTATTTCTTTTTAAAAAACAAAAATACTCATTATAAATTCTTCATACTCTTTCCCTGAAATAATTACAAGTGCGGATATACCGAAACGCACACACACTCACTCCCTCGCAGCGAGTGCTTTGTACCATTGCTTGAAGTGGAGACAAATGAATTTACAGTTCAGTCACAAGTTACTTTTCTTCGAGCTGCTGCTGCTGTGCCTCTTTAGAGTCACACCACTGAGTTATGCATTTTATTCTCAAGAATAGTTATTAACTTTTAGCTTAACATCATATTTAAGGCCTTGTACAATGCCTACAGTGTTAAAATCACATCTGAAGGGCTGCTAATCCTCTACCTGCAGGTCGCTGAAAATTCAGGTAATTTATGCGGAAACTGTCCTAATGACATATGTTTCGAGTTGGAGTTGAATGCATCCCCGTGAGTTTGTATCCTGACTGGGTCCCATCTGTCTCCGCTCCTCTCATGCTGTAGATTTGGACTGGTTGCTTCCACCTCCTGTCAGATTAAACACGAAAACATATGAATGACTGACTGCTAACCGCTTCCATTGTCATGTCACGTTAAGTCTCGAGTTCCTGCCGTTTTGATTGCTCGTTTCGACCATTTCTGGGACTTCTGTGCAGGGCAGGTTAATCTTGACATTGTCTGATCTTTGGGAGACGTACAGTATTTTTAAGCAGTCTTCAAAATGAGGGCTTCCTTGTGTCTCTGTGGTGAAAGCCAACATGAAAGGACTCGGAAAGAGTGGGAGAATCTTCAGAGGGAAAGTGCGCTGCAGAAATGGTGTGAAATGCAAACGCCCAATGGCTGTTCTTTCATGGCTTTTATTCAATAAAACAGAGCTCTTTTTATGTAAGCCTTTTGAGTCTGACATATAACACCCACACTCAGACAGGATCAGATATGGCTTTGCCACTGGATGATGATTATTATTAGACATTTCTAATTTGATAATTTTTTGAATGATCATTGGATTTAACAGAATCATCTACGTAGATTTGAACTATTATATTAGTTTCAGTGTAGAGCTGCGCAAGGGCAACTGCCATGTGCTAAACATTTTCTACTGTGCTTTATTTGTCTGATTTCAATTCTGGCATCAAACTAACACTTTTAACACAAGTTGGTAACGTAAAATTCAGATTTAAGAAGATTTGAATATTTGCAAATCTGTTAACCAGTCTGGTAACTTTCATCCTTTTATATTTTTTAATCATCACATTACAGGAACATAAATAAATATATAGTGATATAAATATATAGACACACACACGCACACATACACTCCCCTTGTCCGTGGTTGTGTTCTGTGTGTAGCCAATGACTTTAATTAATGTTGCAGTAAAACAGAGCTCTGGTCACGGCCTTCGCGAGGTTCTGCATTAGTTCCACCTGAGCTGCTCCACAACCTAGAACATGCAGAAAGACTGACTATTGACATCTAACACTCCCTCATACACTCATATCAGCCAGTCACGGGTCACTGACTCCATCCCAGCGGGTCCATGTACCCGTTAAAGGGCCATGTTAACAGCCTGATTTCAGAGTCTGCAGGAAAAACCGGGGGTCCCTAGACAGCCCCCAGACAGACTTAATTACTGATGAATTACTGAAGTCTGAGGGAACAGTTCTACAAAGCATACTTGAGACGAAATGTATTCATACGGGAAAATTGATGTATATACACTATGGAGTAAAGCCACATCAGAAAATCTACCGATTTAGAAGCTATTTTCTTTTTCCCCAGTATGACTCGCATACATATACATGTGTATATGCATATTTTCGTGCAGATTATATTGTGAAACTTATTTGGAACAAATTATTTTTGGGCCTTGTCAGATCTAAATAAGCAATTATACTATATATACATAAATATACAAGATATTTAACTGTGTTATGAATTATGTAACAGCCTACTTTTCCTCTGCCTTTTTAAAATAAAATAATAATAATAATAATAGGGAAACATTGTCATGGTCCAGAAGCTGGTTTTACTTAAAAAATGATTTCTAAATTTCCTTTCTAAATAAATAAATGAAAAAAAAAAAAAAAAAAAAAATATATATATATATAAAGATAATGATAATAATGAAAATGCATTAGTGAAATGAAAATTTAATGAAAAAATGCATTAGTGCAATGCTATTGTGGTAGTGTTGTTATGCTGCATTCATATTTTCTGTAAAACTATATCTAATTATCATCAAATATGCTAAAGATTGCAGAAAATACAAAAGAAAATTTCAAAAGTTTATTTATAGATATGTACACATGAAAGGGAAACATGGATTTGTACTATATAAATCTAGTTTATAATAACCATGTACACAAAGAGTTGGTTAGTTGTGACTTTTGTATAAAAATAAAGTACACGTTTTTGATTGTAAAAACCAGGATATAAATAAAAGGCAATAAATAAACCCGAAAAACTATAGCACAAAAAAAAAGCTTCAGTGCAAGAGCGAATGACTTTTAGCATTTTGTTTGGGCTCAACAAATTAGGCGTTTAACGAAAGGTGATGTATATCAAAATATGTTAACTAACAAAAGAAAATGAGATTAAATAATATAAAAATCTGTCTGTTATCTGTTTAAAGCACAAAGCCATGAACACAGAAGTTATGAATATTTCATACAGAGAAAAGAACGAAACCTCCTTTTGAAGTCTTGAAAGAGCACACACAAAGAGGAAAGAGGAGGGGGCCGTAATTATTGTCGAAATGTTTTTTGACAGATCGTTATATTAAAGAAGTAGGAGGTTCTGCCAAACAGAGCTAACCTCTTCAACAGGAGAAGTCTCCACCTATCAACAAAGCTAGCACTCAAACCAAAAGGCCAAGATCCATTTGAAAATCTAATAGTTAGGAAAGAAAATACACGGCAGGGGGGGCAAAAAAAAAAAAAGTTGGAATTTCAATCACGTTTGCAGTAATAATCTAATCTGTGACATTTAGCACCTGCGACTATTAATATGCACTGTATATTATGTGCACAATGGAAATCCAAATATCTTTTCATTTTCTTTTAAAGCGTCATCCTAGTACAGCCTTCAAATTCATGTTATTAGATGCTTATCGCAATATGTCAGTGAACAAATTTGCCGTGACATGCAGCAGACGGCATTCGAGGTTCTGAGCACTGCCTTTGTGTTCTAGTCGCTCTTTGATTAATACATAATGCACGTTATTACCTCATAATCAAACACCCCTTACATGTTGCATTACCAATTGTAATGATATGGCAACATTTCAGAACGCATCGTAATGAAGGCGGCCCCCTCTATGAATAATAAAACCTGGAACAACTAAATAAACACTGTGATTACTTTTAAGCCTTCTGACAGCACTGAATGCTTTCAGTGATGCCGAATGAGAGATGGGGAGTGGAATTGTGTGTAATTATCAGGCCATCTTTATCACGGGATACCATCCGAAACCTAAGACAGAGCTGCCGACTAGCCCCGAGGCAAGCTATCATCTTCAGTGACACTAGAAGAGCACAGGGCGAGGCGACAAGATGTACCGGTGATAAGAACGGACATGACGGGGAGAATTCTGAGGGTCCAACCAGCCCAAGTCCATCTTTGATCACCATTGACCCCTATATGTTAGCAACATGGGACGGCAGGGTACATGGCCTGCACGTGTCTTCCCTGCGACCCGCAAAAAAAAAAAAAAAAAAAAAGGAGCTAACCATATTTAACAATATGCACTCAAGCTCGCTATCTTAATTAAAATGGGTATCACATATGCGGCTGGGATCCGTTCCTCATTACTGTTGTATCTCATTAGAGTTCGGCCCTTTGGAGGGGCTGGATCAGTTTTAAAACAGTTTTCTCTCTATCTCCCTGTTTTTCATTTCCTTGTACAGTCGTCTTCTTCCTTCAGGCCAAGGAAAAGTCATTATTTGGAGATGGGGGAGTTGGTGTTTGCGAATACATAGAAATGTTCCCAAAGCCAATTAGGAAATGGATTTATTTAAACCAATTAAAATCAGCCACAGGAAGTGCGTGCATTTTTAATGCAAAAGTATGATGTCACGGCAGCATAATATTAACACTTTTAAAATATGCAGCAAATATATACAATCGAATCATTTATTATCACATATATTCATGAAAATTAAAAGTTACACATCTCTTTTTAGCTAAAGCTTGGCTTTAAAATGAAGATCTGTTAAGAAAATCTTGCAAATGTCTTATATTACAAAATAATTAGTGACTACAGACTTTCTCTTTCAAGTAATAAAAGGCATTTTAGTCATTTATATGGCACATTAATATGCCACTTAAGTGCAGTGCAGCACTCAGCTGTGAAGATCTGTCATCTTTCGCCTCGCCGCTTTAGTAGAAAGGGGAGTCACAAAAGATGCAGGGACCTTGGAGTATTTTCTTGATCCAGTCTGAATCTGAAAAGACGAGACATTTTCTGTTAATAATCATTTACATGTACATCAAATTAAGGTGGTTTTCTAAATTAGTTCATAATGGCTTGTCTGGAATATTATACACATGGCAAAAGTTCTAAGGCAACAAGATTGTCAACTTGTCATGATAGCAAAATGTCAGTAATCGATACAAATAACAATGTAAAAAAATGGCAAAATCCTATGCAATTAAACTAAATATTAATACAAATATTGACTAATAAAAAAATATTTTAAAAAGACGTTACAAGTATTATAGTACCATATCAAGTATTTCTCAATTCCTCAAGTAAAAAGTAATAAAAAAAATTCTCAATATTGTTATTTGTATTGACAACATAATAGATAATGGCATGTCCGATTTGCCAAATGCATTAAACCAAAATTTTAGACATATTCGTCTAGCCTTTTTTTACCATTATTGCTTCATCAAGATGGGCATTTTGACCAAAAAGGTTAATGCAAATAAAAAAAGAAAGAAGATTCTATAAACATATAACGTCCATTATCGACTTACAGTACATTTGACATCCTCAGCTTGCACTGCTGTGGGGCAGCAGAGATTTTGTTTTGTGTGTGTGCAAGGTTCCTGCTGCATTACATAAAGTGTAAATGTGTGGTGCGATGTGGTTCTGAATGGAGATATGATACAGCATTATGGCTCACCCTCGGGCTCTGCTACTGAGGCAATACTGTCCTGCAATAGACAGCGGCGGTATGTCACACCCTGACAGGCCTGATATGACAGCGCACACCTTAGGGAGGAAGAAGGAAAGATAAAGAAAGAGCGAAAGAGACAGTAAGACACATGAACAGAAACGGCAGGGGAAGGTTTAGATCAGTACTTGGCAGAGATCAGAATGACAGCAATGAAGCAACTATTTCCCTGATACGCCATTAGGGGCAGTAATCTCCTTTCAGTCAGGCCGATGGATGAAATGTCACACACAGGGCTTGAAAGTGGGTCAAATATACTCAAAACCTATTTAATAACTATACACTGTATTGTCCAATGCAGGAAAGGTGATTTTACCACAGGTGAAATTCTCACTTTCATATCTCTTCATGGCACGTTAATCGGGACCTACAAAGTAAATGTAGTCTGCTAGATAATTGTTTGGGTTTTACAATCTGGAATTCATTAGGATTATGTGCAGAATATGAATAATACCCAAAACTACACTAATGATCAGAAATGTTTTGTGATCTGTGTTGAGCCAAGAACAGTGTCACTTTATCTAGCACTGCAAAATAGCTTAACTGTTATTGAACCAGCTGTAAAGTAATCAAATAAAATTAAACTTGTATGTCAAAAGTCCAGAATACATGTATGACACAGCTTATGAAAATATTTTTTTTTGCCAACAGTAGCAAGTAGAGACTGTCTCATTAAGTCTCTCTATGTATACAGGTGCTGGACATATAATTAGTTTAACAAAAAGTTTATTTCACTAATTCCATTCCAAAAGTGAAACTTGTATTATATTCATTCATTACACACAGACTGATATATTTCAAATGTTTATTTCTTTTAATTTTGATGATTATAACTGACAACTAAGGAAAATCCCAAATTCAGTATCTCAGAAAATTTGAATATTATTTAAGACTAATACAAAGAAAGAATTTTTAGAATTCTTGGCCAACTGAAAAGTATGAGCATGTACAGCACTTACAACTTAGTTGGGGCTCCTTTTGCCTGAATTACTGCAGCTATGCGGCGTGGCATGGAGTCGATCAGTCTATGGGACTGCTCAGGTGTTATGAGAGACCAGGTTTCTCTGATAGTGGCCTTCAGCTCTTCTGCATTGTTGGGTCTGGCATATCACATCTTACTCTTCACAATACCCCATAGATTTTGGGACCCTGATTTCCATCAGAGAACATAACTTTGGACCACTCAGCAGCAGTCTAGTCCTTTTTGTCTTTAGACCAGGCGAGAGGCTTCTGATGCTGTCTGTTGTTCAAGAGTGGCTTGACATAAGGAATGTGACAGCTGAAACCCATGTCTTGCATACGTCTGTGTGTAGTGGTTCTTGAAGCACTGATTCCAGCTGCAGTCCACTCTTTGTGAATCTCCCACACATTTTTGAATGGGTTTTGTTTCACAATCCTCTCCAGGGTGCGGTTATCCCTATTGCTTGTACACTTTTTTTTCTACCACATCTTTTCCTTCCCATCGCTTCTCTATTATTGTAATAGACATACAATAATAATATGTCACAGAGCTCTGTGAACAGCCAGCCTCTTTTGCAATTATCTTTTGTGTCTTGGCCTCCTTGTGCAAGTTGTCAATGGTTGTCTTTTGGACAACTGTCAAGTCAGCAGTCTTCCCCACAATTGTGTAGCCTACAGAACTGTTTTGAGTTAATCGCTGATTAATTTGCTGATTAGAGTGTGGCACCAGGTGTCTTCAATATTGAACCTTTTCACAATATTCAAATTTTCTGAGATACTGAGATTTTCCTTTGTTGTCAGTTATAATCATATCCATCCATCTATCTATCTCTCTCTATATATATATATATATACACATATCTATATACACACATATATATATATATATATCCATCTATCTATCTATATATATCTATATATACACACACACATACATAAAGTATAGGTGATTACTTTATATTTTGATTTTATAATAAGATGACATTCGATTAAATTATTTACGATTACATACCTTGGCCATCTGTGCCCATTCTTACACTCTGCCCGTTTGCAGTCTGTGAAAGGCAGAACTTCTTTACAGAGGCTGCAGTGCTCTGGAAATGTCTGTTTGTTCATCTTATTCATGATATGACCTATCAGCACCTGTGATGGACGCACATCAAATAGAAAATAATTGACATACAGGGTAATAAACTTTTAAGGTGTCTTTCTAAAAAGTACAGTTCATTCAATGCACAAATATTTTTATATTTAACAATCGTCTAATTTAAGCCTTAAAATACAAATGCTTCCAAAAGTTTGCAATAATATAGATGATTTCATGTTTTTGAAAGAAGTTTCTTATGCTCACCAGGGCTGAATTTATTTTATCAAAAATACAGAACAGTGAAGAATGAAGCAATGAAAATCAGCTTTGCCATCACAGAAAACAATTCATTACATTTTATCAAGTTATTTTAAATTGTAGTATTTCACAATATTGCTGATTTTACTGTATTTATATCAAATAAATGCAGCCTTGGTGAGCATAAGAGACTTCTAAAAACATCTCTTTATTCCAAACTTTTGACCAAGTAGTGCATAAAGCAACTATATTAGCTTTAGGAGACAGTAAGGAGGGGGCTCACCTTAGCTGCACGGTCTTCATTAGCAAGGTCATTTGTGAGGAAGTCACACACACCTTTGGTAGGTATACATGTGTTCTGAGTGACACAGGTGTGCAGGTATACCTCGCCCAGCACCTTCTTCATGTTCTCACGAATCAGTTGGAACTCCACCTCTTCAATCCTGCTACCAATTTCCTTCATTTGTTCCTCACAGAACTGCCTTTCGGCATCCCCCTGCCTGAGCTCCTCTGGAGCAGAGGTCTCCGCCATCTCACCTTCATCACCTTCACCCACCTCCTCATCCACAACAAACACTTTACCATTCCTATGAGTCGGCTGCCACAGGGCCTCCGAAGGGGTTTTCTGCATGGATTTGTAGAGTGCTCTAAGAAGGAAAAGCTTAAAACGCCATAAGTAGGTGAGCCCTGAGGTTTGGAGCTTTTCGTCTAGATTGTTCTGGAGGACCAAAGGGATGCTTTTGCCCTTCAGTATTCGCCATCGCAGCAAGTCTAGCAAGTCTGTCTTTCTGAAGAGATTGTGCATTTGAGACTCGAGTAGCTCAGCAGCAGCTTCATCTGGAGTCTTAAGGGTGATAAACTGCACCTGGAAGATGCGACTTACGGCGTGAAGCCCATTGATCATGCCCTCATTTGAGATGAGAGACAAGTAGGCACCATTTGGACTGACAGATATGCCATGTATCCGTCGGCCTGCAACCCCTTCTGGCAGAACAATCTCCTCTCGTTTAAACTCAACAGCAACATCTGTAAAAACAGCCGTGAGCTTCTTTACTTTACCATCTAGTGAGCAGGTAAAAATGGTCCCCTCATTATGACTGACTGTCATGGATATAATAGAGGTAGAATGAAGACCTGTGACATGGGAATTGTGAACGTTGAGACCAGCTTTGGAGATCATCAACAAGCACCAGAATATACAAGGACCTCGTGAAGCAACCACTAAACTGCAGTTGCATTTCTGGTGCGGATGGAAGAGCGTAATGCACTTGATGTTGTGGACAGGTATCTGGTCCTTATCCTGCCACAAAACCACAGGTTGCCTGAGGGTGAAGTAACCCTTCACTGCCTTGAGGTTGACTGGAAGGATCTTTACAGGTCCAACTGAGCTGCCAACGATCAATCCGCTCATTTTCCGCCCACTATGCTCATATTCCCACCAGGTGAGCACACTTGGCGACGACACTCCAGATTTTATGGTGTTGCAAGACACTACCGAATCCTTTCCCTGTAGGGGCAAACTGAACTGCCACACCACCACATCTCCATTCTCCATAAGTACAGCCAGAAGGACTGTGCTAACATCTTTACATGCATTATCGGTCTGAACTTGCTGCATATTGCACAGACCAGACCACGCCATGCGCATTGGCGTCTGCATGCGGTACCGCCGTTGCAGTTCATCCAAGTCTTTAATGGAGCTTGGAGGTGAACCGTCATTCTGAGCTGAGTAGTTCCTGGATTTTAACATTTCCCCATAAAGTTCTGTAAGGTCCATGAGAGGGATCCACTGCAAATGCAACTGGCCGTAGATTGAGAGACGATTGTCCAGTGTTAAGAAAGCAAGAAGACAGCGACCGTATTTGTCGCAGCCTAATGGTGACCAGCTGGTGTACTTCACGCCATGGAGACGTACACATTGAGGATGGATGACTCGGTCTATCGTTATCATTTGGCTTATAACTGGATCTTTACTCTTTGCAAAGTTTTCTTTAACAGTCTGCACCTCCTTTTCTGGGCCCACCTGTAACAAAATACAAAAACGACATTAATGGAATTGTGAACAACCCAAATTTCTTGCTTCATAATATGGGATAACATGGGATAACCAGTAACATATCAGGACAAAACTTCCTACAAGATAAGATTTGTTAATGCATTTACACAGAATACTCAACTTTTTTAACCAAAGCAACTTACATTGCATTCAAGGTACACATTGACATTCTAATCAGTTCTTGCTTTCCCTGACAACTGAACCCATGATCTTGGCGTTGCAAGCGCCACGCTCTAATGTTTGAAAGATGCAGTCTTTACTTCTTGTGAATATTTGAACATGTCTGGAATAAATAGTCACACGACCAGAGCCGTTCCAGTTTGACTCTCTGAAAGATATGTCAAAGCTTCATAAAAATAAGCATTCAAAATACATGTCATAATATAGATTCAACTACCATATTTGGTACATATAATATTTAAAATATGTCAGTGATCACAATTGTGACCAGTAGGAAAAAACATAAAAAAAAAAAAAGCTTAGCTCACATTACAAAAAAATTGCAGTTTACTGTATTACTGCATTAAATAAAAATATGTAGACGTTTGCATTTATTTTTGGATTATCACTCTCCACAATTGACAGAACACATTAAATTATCCTATTTAATGTTTACACATTTCGTTTGCGTCTAACTGCGCAAAAATATTAAAACATCAGATTGATAATTATGATTACAATTATCAGAAGTACAAAGTTGCACAAAAATGTTAGCATAGAAAGGCATGCAATTTGTGTTGGGAAAATGAGGGATTAAACTGGAGAATTCTTCACTGGTGATTTACGCTTATTCTGCACATTTTGAGATGTCATGTCACGTCAAAACATGGCTCAGGCTTGGCAACATGGTTGCAACAGTGCACGTGAGCTGGTACCAATAAAGCAACGAGAACGCGCGCGCGCACAGTACCTTGAGTTCAAAAGCGGAGTCCGGCACGGGGATGTGAGTGCGATGCAGCACCAGATTTTGACTGAGACTGTGTATGTCACACACCAGCTCCATGAGAGACACGCTGTTAGAGCTGGAGGCCGCCAGTCTGTGATCCTCTGCCCACGACAGGGGCTCCAGACCGCTAACTGGACTCAGCAATTTAATCGCTGGATCGCGCAGCACCACAGGACCCTGTTCTGCCCAAAAATCATTGTCCCCTCCCGACTGGGCTTCACACGCGGTGTCAACTTTCTCAGAGGTACTATTTGAGCTCGAAGCCGCCATTTTTCTGTATAAAAATAAAGCTCGTCTCCAGGAAGTTACGGTGCCGGAGGAGGAGGGATTTCACCAACGCGGCATGGGCTGGGTTGCCAGATTGACAAAAAATGTCACTGTAGAATTTATTTTATTTTTGTTTAATAATAACTATATATTATACTATTATATCACACTATATTGGTATTATTATTAATAAAAAAGGTTTAAACTAAAATTTAAGATCTTCTAAATGCTCCAATAATTGTCAGTCAGTATCTGTGTGGGAAAATGCAGTGTTGACTGAGAGGAAACATCATTCGATTTTTTTTTATTGTTAAATTTTGATACATAAACATCCACACACGATTTTTAATCTGCACTATTAAAAAACATGAAACATGATGACATGATGACAATTAGCTCTCTACTTTTTATCTTTGAGCCTATCGGACCCACAAAATGGCCTTGCCACAGTTTGCAAATCTCACATTGTTTTAGAGTTGTTGGGCTATATTTTATGTATGCAATCTTGTATCCAATTTTAGTTGCTTTATTATTAAAAATATCCTGTATGTTACCACAATATGTGTTTACCATTTTCATTCAAATTAAGCTTAAAATGATCTGAGGTAAGGTAGTGGTGATGATATGAAATGTAATCATTGCAGATAAATATGAGAATATTATATAAGTCTAAGATGCAAATGCTAAAAAAAATTTGAGGTACAGGTGTTAAAACAAAACGTGTTACAACACACCCGATATCCTCAGCGAACCTGTTTTTTAATAATATATTGTAGGTATCTCTACACACAATATATCATCACCTTAATGTTTTTTAATGTTCTTAATTTTGGGCAGCGAGCCAGTCTCGGCTGTGCTAATTGTTTAAATTGCAGATGTCATTCTAAATTGTGAAGCATTTGTCATTTGATAAACTGACATAATCCATCATCTGAAAACTCAGACACTATTCATCTGATGTCAGAGGGACAGTAGAAAGATCATTAATTGGTTGGGAGCATATGAGAACGGTCAGGAGCCCTAACTGTGAGACCAAGTTGCAAGATATGTGTAATTAAAAGCCACATGCTTTGATCTGTCTAGTTTTCCCACCTGGAGAAGGAGCAGTGTGTCCTCTTTCCTATCTGAATGCAGTCTTTGGCAAAGACTCGACTAACAAGACGCAAAGTAACTGAGTTGTCAAAAGTATTTAGCAATGTGGCGGTTTCCTCTGTAATAAAACAAATCGGTACAAATCTATGAAACAAACATGTAATTGTGGCACTAATATTTTACTCTTCCCTCCATCTATCTGTCATTTGTTTCAATAATAATTTGAATGTGGGCCTTTGTGTATTACAGTCTTAATGAAGCATGTATAGTATGAATATTTCAGTGACCTGCTGTGCATAATTTTCTGGGTTTTGACACTGGGGTTTTGACACCGGTTTGTGGGATTGTTGGATTAAACATTCATCCGTACTTGTCTCTTAGATTCACTTTACGCATTTGAGCAGGTCTAGTCCTACAGGGTTGCTTGGCATATCAGTGCCTCATCTTGTTTGTTCCTGGCTGATTGAATGTGCTCTTTTGTCTATGCAAACAGTGTGAGATTTGCTTTCTCCAAAATGCACTTGGTATGTTGCTGTAATATTATTACAGTTTACAAATATGATTTGTATTAAATTTATGACCGTATTTGTTAATTTAAGAAACCTTGTTGATTTAATATGCACAAAAAGGGTCTTGTGATTAATGATAATGCTATTTTAATAACATTTTATAATGAAAACAAAAATGTTCAGAGTAATTCTTTCCTGATTTAAGATAATTATATGAAATTAAAATGCTGATTGATGTATTATCACTGAATTAGTATACGGTGTAACTGCGTGCTTGCATCATTGTTTTGTTTTACTGCTTGTATACTGAATTATTTGCAATCAGAGTTGCATTAGTAGATGCTATCCTGAGCATTTTTATTGTTTCAGTTGCAGACCTCTCCTCAACTGAGCCATTTGCACATATCCTGCCTGAACTCTTATGGGAAACTGTGACGGATGGTTCATCATACTTGTTTTAATTATTCAGCTGTGCAGACAGCACCCTGGGGAGACGTGCTGTGGCGCATTACAAAAAACACACATTCAGTGATATAATCATAATGATGATAATGAAATGTATTTAGAGCACATCAGTGCCTCCCTCTCTCTCTTTCCCTCTGCCTCTTGCCGCACTGGTGGGAGGATATGAGTGCTGTCTGACGCAGAAGAGGCAAGTTTGCGGCGCTCTGGCCCCCGGTGGCTCCTTGTGGAGGCCTGCGGTGCCCTGCACGATGGCTCACTGGAGATTAGCCGTCAGAGCAGAGGGTTTTGCATACCTCATGTGCCGTCAACTGCGAAGGCTTACCTGACAGGTGTTGCTCTCGCTCAGATCTGTTGTGTCCTCCTGAGCTGAAGCTTCGATGGGGCGCCTGTGGGTAGGAGAAACCTTCCTTCCTACTGTCAGTAATCACAGGCCA
Organism: Rhodeus uyekii; assembly: GCA_037043235.1. Taxonomy (NCBI): domain Eukaryota; kingdom Metazoa; phylum Chordata; class Actinopteri; order Cypriniformes; family Acheilognathidae; genus Rhodeus; species Rhodeus uyekii. The sequence goes on along the minus strand of JAWRVZ010000031.1, from coordinate 3,923,748 downwards.
CACAGCCAGGCCAAAGCCAAATCACTCCTCAATGAGAGCTCAATGATGTCTGATCAGTATGGCTCAAAAACACCCAGAGTGCTGTTTGAAGAGTCCTTGCTTAAATATGTCATTGAGTGTTGCAAACTTTTCGAGAAAACAAGTTTTTCTGGGAGTACTATTTGTTATTGCTTATCATTGAAAACGTAAGTACTGTGCAAATGTCAACGTTTTCAAATGTAATATTTGGTCTTATTGGGAGTCTCCTCGCTTCACATACTTCCAACAACGCCGTTTACTCCTTAGCACATCTATAAGTTGACCTGTTTGTTCTGTTCGTATACATTCTCACTGGGGAGTTTGTGAAATAAGAACATCTTAGTAGTTTTGTACTGTATCTTGTCCTGTATTAAAGTGTGCTGTCAGGTTAAGCCACCCTTAGTTCTCCCAAGAATTGCGGCATATTAACAGAAACAGGGACTTAAGGGTGCTAAAAACAGCAGAAGAGACAAATGAATGATCACATGTATGCACAGTGATAATAGATTAATAATTCATAGCGCTTTATGATTAATTAAAACAGGCCTCGGGTCCTGTGGCAGGTACAGGCTGAAACACAGTCTGACATTCCCTTGCGATCCACAGAACATCTGAACATCTGAACTCTCTCCCTTCTTCTGTCCCCGGTCCAGGTGGAAGACCTGTTCAGATATCTCCAGTGGCAAGCAGTCTTTACTTTAGGGATTGTAAGTGCTTTTTTCTTTTCTTTTTTTCAAGACTTGCCGGTGTGGGGAGGTGCTGTATATAGTACAATCAAGGGCCTATTTATAGCGAACAGGACACATTGACTTATGAACAAATGATGTAATTTATTGACCTCACCTTCGCTCTTTTGTGTAGTAGCATCCCTGGCTGCTCTGCACAAATAATGTTATTTACGGGTGCTGCTCTATAATGCCATACTCTTTAGTATTGTATATTGTTTTACCCCATTGTGAAACTGTTCTGGTAATTTTGGAACTTTGTACATCAGCACTTCTTTCCTCATTTCTTTCCTTTAAAGTAAAGGGTTGTATTCTTTATATCAACATTTGTAACACTGTTTTTTCTGTCCTCAGAAAATGGTCCAAGAAAAGAGCAAAGTTGTAAAGGGTTCCTGACTATTCCTCTGTCGGATAGTGAACTGTGGCTGTCCCTAGGCCTGGTCCTGGCAGCTGTTGGTGGGCAGGGCATGCCCTGTGGCAGTGCTAGGGGAGAGCCGGGAGGACCAGGGCCTCGGCCTGCTCTCACCCTTTTCTCGCCTGTGCTAATGCAATAAGGCCGGGCCGCCCATATGGCACTTGTGGGAACAGTGGGACTCTGGAGCTGGCACAGGGAGCCACCACTCTGCTGTTAGATATTAAAGAGGACAGGTCCTCACCGAGCTCTGCCCACAGCCGGACAGTGTAATGGATGGGTTTGGTGATTGGACAGCACTTGGAGCGGCCTGTGTGAACCCGCCAATGAGCAGAGCCAAATAGTTGCAGCTGTGAAAATTCAGGCCTGGAGAGTGTCCTTGACAAGTTTTGTTGACTTATTTTCCATTGGTTACATCTGCTAAAACAAGTAAAGTCTAATTAGAATAGATGTTTAGAACTAGATCCAGACTCCCATATTGCATTTTTGACAATGGAGCATTGGTGGTGCCAAACACATCTTTGTGGACCACTATTAAAAGGTGTGGTCTGATCAACAAGTGTCTCTTAAGTTCAGTAACAAGCTTCTCTATTCTGAATCAAGGTGATGATGATGTATAGTCTGTTGTGGTTTGAGGATGGTTGTACACGCCCAGCAGGACAACAGAACGTCCTTCAAGGGAAGCTCAAGGAAAAGTTTTCATGCCAGAATCCATCAATGAGGCTAATGGAGAGAATGTGGATCAAGGCTGGAAAAAAGAGTGGACTTGCAGTGAGGCAAATCCGTACACTTGGCACAAATTATGGCTTGCTTTATGATTTTCACATTTTTATGGATAAAACTTGGCTAGGTGGAGCAGTGCAAGATGAAGCTTCAGCAAGTTCACATAACCAAGTGCTCAAGCTCACTTCTTTTATATATTATACCACACATACTGTGCACAAATGGAACTTGTAGCAATTTGTAACAACCCCTAAAAAAAGAAAGTAGATCATTATGAGAAAGTCAGCAAAAAAATTCCTTTTGACATAATGGTGCCTCGTTTTCCTGTATGAATATTCCCGTACATGCTCATGCCAGACTGCTAAACAGGTCACTCTCCTTCCTCTCCTGCCACCCACCTCCCTGGATCTGGAACAAAAGCCAACCTCCCCCATCTCTCCCCCCTTCTCTCCTGTCTCTCTGTTTTATTGGTGACAGCTGCCGCGAAACAAACTCGCGGAGTGAGAGAAATGATGTGTCAGTGGAAGGTCCTTTAGCCTGTGCCGCTAATCTGTCACACGCGGTTTGTTGTTTACTGTTCCTTCGGCTCGCTGACCGGCCGTCGACGAGCGTAGTGCCGTAATGGCGACAGATGCTGACCCGCAGAAGTGTGAATCTTGCCGATTTCCCCCTGCTGCCAACCTGTAAATTACAGCTATCGGGAGTAATTAGACCCGATAAAACCCTTCCAAGCTTCACCCCCCGTGTACCACCCTGACTCGCGCTCTCTCTCTCTCGCTCTGACTCTCTCTCTCTCTCTCTTGGCCTGCCAGTGACACGAGATAGGGGGATTTGAGAGGCACAAGGTTGCTGGCATTGACCGATCCCACCGTTAACCTGTCTCTGACACCTTCTCCCCTTATTACTCTGGCACTGCCATCCTCAACAGGCTATAAGGGATAGACAGTAGACCAGACACGAGAAAAATAAAGCTACGTCTCCACAAAACCTGTACCTGCAACTCTTTCCAGCTACATTTAATACAGCAAAAGAAGTACAATTTTACAATCTTTCATCATTTTTGTTCTAGAGCGCAATTTTTATGAGCACTTGAAGTGATGCCACTTGGCAAGTCAAGCTGTGCCATTTTTGGCAAGCTGATTGAGCGGAATACAGTGAAAGTCATTGCGGCCATACTGTCCGTACTAACAAAATATTGTCCCTCAAAGTGTTCGACTCACTTAGTCCCTGTTCCAGATAACACCTTGAGCTTTTTTACTCCTTCTCCTAATCTAAACTTAAGATGTAGTTGTTAAGACTGGACGACTATCTCAAGTCTCCAAGTACACATCAAGTGTCCCATTTGGTACTGATGCTGATACAAGTTGGACAATTCTAGTCGCTACTTAAACTAAGTGTCCTGTAATAATTTATTAAATATTGCTGACAAGCTCAGAATATATCCAGTAGCTTTTGCTCTTTGGAAAAAGCTAAGAAAGGAGAAACCGACAATAATGTAATACCCTGAGAAGATGCCGGCTGTTGGTTGGCACTTAGCCTTTTACCATGTCCTCCTCTTAGGTCCTGATGCACATCACTGCTTTCTGCTGTCAGGACCAGCCATAAAGAAAACCGAGTTCATGGCCCTTTAAGTTACTCACCTAGTGCTAAAGGTCACACAGCCAGGTCTTGTCATCCCCACCCTCCCTGTCTCTCTACTCCCTCTTCCTCCTCCTGCTCTGCCATCCCTCAGTGCCCACTTCCTGACCATCAGAGCCAATCGCCAACCGCCCTTGCCTCCTCCGCCACCAATACGGAGCAGCAATCTGTCACCCAGGCACTGGAGGACGCCACCCTGCTGGCCCCCTTCCGCACACCACCGTAATGGCTTCTGGCATCCCACAAAAGAAAAATAATAAACAAAAATGAAGAGTGGAGGGGATAGAAATGGACAGACAAGACTAAAGTGGCAGTTAGTTTAGAATCACCCTTTACTTTCGAACGGCCCCTAGCCACCCTCCTCACTCACCTCCACTCTGTAAAGCTCTTGCTCATCCACTCCACGCCACCCTGCTTTGGCCCCGTCGCTTTGCACGATACTTCAGTGAATAAATGAGTCGTTTTAATCCGACTGACAAGCTGGCATTGCCCAACCCTGCCCTCCATCTGTACTGGCCGCCAGCTCAGCGGCAGGCCCTGGGCAGCTCCATGTGCCAGTCCAACACACACACAGCTTATCCTGGCGGCCACTTCAGGGACAGACGGGATAGAGCTCCATGCGGCTACTACCCATCCACACCAAAGAGCTATTTATATAAGAAAAGGATTAACTGTCACAATCTTTGATGGACAGCAACATGGATTGAAAAGGGGCTTGTTAATTATTCATTGATTTCTGGTGGTTGGGGCATGTGGAATTTGTATAGTTTCCTGTGTAGTCACATTGTGTTGAGTTTAAGCAGGCACATTTCTGGGAACTTGTTTAGGTAAGGGGAATTTTGACTTTCAAACGATTGAAACATGAGTGTGTTTTTACTCAGCTTGACGCATTAAATAAGGTTCAATTAAATGAGGTTGCTCAGTTGATGGAGCATGATGCTAGCAACGCCAAGACTTTGGGTTTGTTTCCCAGGTAACAACTAATGAATTGTGTTCCTTAAATTGTACAGTGAACCTGTTATGGACAAAACTACAGATATAGAGGTGTACAGTATATAGCACAATACCCCAAATAGTTAATTATTTAATACTTTAATGAGCTGTAGAAATATTTGGTGATAGGCCACTGAAATATTAGAAATGAATGCACATTCTGAGGTGGTAATGTTGCTTCAAAAGAGTTGTGAGCTGAATGTTGCTTCAAAAACATTTAAAGGTTTTATAAAGGTTTGCCAGTCAATCAGAATAAATCTTTCAGCAGTGCTGAGCTATAAAGATTAATTAATTTGACTCATGTACCTAGACATAACTAACATATTTGAGTTGGGCAGAGTCAGATCCAAGAGGACTTGAAATGTTAATTAATTATTCATATATTATAGACAATAGATTTTCATCCTTACGTTACACAGTATTTACCAGTCCAAGATTAATCCAAGTGAAAAGAGTGTCTAACCCAGATTTTATAGAATCACACATTCTTTTGCCTTCAATCAGGGGTTAATTCTGCTCTGTTGTCCTTGGCACACTGTGGGCATACTGCAGCATGGCATAGTTCTCTCTCTCTCTCTCCATACTTCTCTATCCTCTCCCAGCAGTGGGGGGTGGACAGAAACACTGGCAAATGAAAGCACTGAAACCCTCTGCTCCATTTCCTCTCTGCTCTCCACTTGTCTCTCTGTTTGCTTTGCTCCCTCTTCTCTCTTGGCCAGGTGGCACCTCTTAAACATGGCCCAGGAACGTTTGAGTGGCCGATTAAGCACGGGGCTTTTCTCCTGTGTAGCAGTAATGAGTCAGGTGAGAAGGGGTGTACTCTGTGTCAACCATCGCGCCATCGATTAATGTTTTTACACAGATTTGGGACAAGTGTCACACGCAAAATGAAACCTTTGTGATTATTTACTCACTTTCTCTTTTTCCCAAACCATATGACTTTCCAATCCATTTGAATTCAGTCGGAAAAGTTCAGCAGAATATCTCTCTTTTTTACTATTATACTATACTACTTTTATATAAATAATATAATTTTCCCTTTCACTGTAGTTCAAATCTCATTCATGCTTCTGATTATTCATTTGTGTTGTGTTCCCATCAGTTACATTGGTTGAATCAACTGAGTTAAGCATTACTGATGTCAAACCTGGAGAAATGTATCTTTGTGCTCCAAGTTTGAGTATGCACATTTTTATATGGGATTTGAAAGCTATAGTGGAAGTAAACGTTTTTCCTCACAAAACTAATATTTATAGTTTCATGAGCCATAAAGTGCATAAGTGACATTTATAGTATTTTATGGCGCTTTTTTGTACTTTTTCAAACATGACACCCACTGGTTGCTGTATTTGTTGGATGAAAATTTGTTCCATGTACATTGGGTGCAGAAAGTATTCAGACCCTTTGTTCAGTATTTCGTAGAAGCACCCTTTTGCTCTAATACAGACATGAGTCTTTTTGTGAAAGATGCAACAAGTTTTTCACACCTGGATTTGGTGATCCTCTGCCATTCCTTCTTGCAGATCCTCTCCAGTTCTGTCAGGTTGGATGGTAAATGTTAGTGGACAGCCATTTTTAGGTCTCTCCAGAGATGCTCAATTGGGTTTAAGTCAGGGCTCTGGCTGGGCCATTCAACAACAGTCACAGAGTTGTTTTGTAGCACCTCCTTCGTTATTTTAGCTGTGTGCTTAGGGTCATTGTCTTGTTGGAAGGTAAACCTTTGGCCCAGTCTGAGGTTCTGAAGAACCTGGAGAAGGTTTTTTTGTCCAGTATATCCCTGTACTTGGCCGCATTCATCTTTCCCTCAATTGCAACCAGTCGTCTGTCCCTGGAGCTGAAAAACACCCCCACAGCATGATGCTGCCACCACCATGGTTCACTGTTGGGACTGTATTGGACAGGTGATGAGCAGTGCCTGGTTTTCTCCACACATACCGCTTAGAATTAAAGCCAAAAAGTTCTATCTTGGTCTCACAGACCAGAGAATCTTATTTCTCACCATCTTGGAGTCCTTCAGGTGTTTTGTAGCAAACTACATGCAAGCTTTCGTGTGTCTTGCACTGAGGAGAGGCTTCCGTCGGGCCACTCTGCCATAAAGCCCCGACTGGTGGAGGGCTGCAGTGATGGTTGACTTTCTACAACTTTCTCCCATCTCCCGACTGCATCTCTGGAGCTCAGCCAGAGTGATCTTTGGGTTCTTCTTTAGCTCTCTCACCAAGGCTCTTCTCCCTCTATAACTCAATTTGGCTCTAGGAAGGGTTCTGGTTGTGTCAAACGTCTTCCATTTAAGGATTATGGAGGCCACTGTGCTCTTAGGAACCTTAAGTACAGCAGAAATGTTTTTTTAACCTTGTGCCTTGCCACAATTCTGCCTCTAAGCTCTTCAGGCAGTTCCTTTGACCTTATGATTCTCATTTGCTCTGACATGCACTGTGAGCTGTATCTTATATAGACAGGTGTGTGGCTTTCCTAATCAAGTCCAATCAGTATAATCAAACACAGCTGGACTCAAAGGAAGGTGTAGAACCATCTCAAGGATGATCAGAAGAAATGGACAGCTGCTGACTTAAATATATGAGTGTCACAGCAAAGGGTCAGAATACTTAGGACCATGTGATATTTCAGTTTTTTTTATAAATCTGCAAAAATGTCAACAATTCTGTGCTTTTCTGTCAATATGGGGTGCTGTGTGTACATTAATGAGAAAAAAAAAGAACTTAAATGATTTTAGCAAATGGCTGCAATATAACAAAAAGTGCAACATTTTTTGGTGCTCTGAATGCTTTCCGTACCCTCTGTACATGTAAATGATGACAGAATCTTAATTTTTCTGTGAAATACTTCAATGAGAAAAGCTTAAAACTATAGATAAACGCCAATGTTTCAACTATTAACACTCCGATGTGAGACTTCCTGCCGAGCCAATGATGGCTTAGTGTCACAACACGAGATCATGACTGTTTGAGTAGCCAGTGCTAAACCGCAGCTGGTGACTTTCTGCCTTTTGATGATGGGTGTTCACATCAGAAGGGCTTGTAAACAGAAGTGGGTGTTTAACAGTCTTTTGTTGAAAAGCTGATCTATCCTTATTTGCATGGCTGTAACAGTACTGTGACTCAAACTGTTTGCTAAACTGTCTGTTGTTTGTTCTTCTGCGAGGCACTCGTAATAAATCTCAGTAGGGGTTCACAACGCTCATATTTAACATCCGTGGCGTGATGAAGCTTTTGGGCCTTTTTTGAAGTACAGCAATAGAAATACTCTTCCTTTATAGTGGCATCCAATCAACTCCCAGAGATCAAAAAGCGCATCAATTGATTATTTAGGTTACCACCCGTCCATGACAGCTGTGTAGCAGCAGAGCCCAAATAGAAATAAATCATTGACTTTTTTTCTCAATTAAGTAGGTTAATAACTGAAAATGGCATTTAATGTTTTATTTAACTTTGGGGCAGGGACAGTGAAAAGGGCCAGCACATGTTATGGAGGGCTGAGGGAGGCGCAGCGAGCTTCATTTGCTCAAATGATACCCGCCCCTTAGGCCATTCCATATTAAACAAGTGCTTTGTAAGTGTGCCGTCATTACTATTCATCACAAATAAATACTTAAGCACAGAGAGCTTAGTGCCCCGCTGTTATACAGTTCTCCATTATTACTGTGGCCTGGCCGTCTGTCTGCTTGCACGGCTTCACTGTGCCCAGAATCTTCCTGTGTCCTTCAGCCTTCTGGAGCGAGAGAAAGAGAGGGAGGGTGACATATATGCCTGTCCAGCCTTCCCGCCAGTGCCCTTTAAGCAGGTAAGCTGCCAAGTTATGTGTCTCGTGGGCTTTGCTGTCCACAAACTGCGCTCTCATTCCCCCTTCTCTTTGCTCGCTCTCTGTCTTTCCTGCTTGCTTTCTCTCATGCATACACATCACAAATCTCCTTTTCTCTTACTTTTTATTCGCCTCCCTGTCATAGCCAGGCGCAAGCAGACTATGCAGAAGAAAATGCACAAGCACCATTGAGGTGGACACATCACCTGCACTATTCACATCGTTGGTCAATTAATAAAGCCTGGCGGTGCAGTGAATTTACTACAAGTAGTAAGAGTGTTTCAAATCCCACTTAACTCTAGTAAAATCACTGTAATTGACTCGTGGATTGTTACTTTTGTTTGCCTTTACTGTTTACTGCTGCGTCTGAAACCCAAGGCACCTGTCATGCTGCCTAGTCAGGTAATGTTGCAATAAAACATAATCACAGATCTACAGAAGTGGGAGTTCTTTCACATTGTGGCATCCATGTCCATTGATTTTTAATTGGGCTGGAGACAGATCTGAATGCAAGATTGTAATTGATTGTAAGAAAGAGGCGTTTAAGTGGACTGTATACATAAGTCAGAAATATTAAGTGTGGAAGGTCTAGTTTATATGTACATTTATGCATTTGGCAGACGCTTTTATCCAAAGCAACTTACATGGACATTCTAATTAGTTCTTACATTCCCTGGGAATTTAACCCATGACCTTGGTCTTGCAAGCACCATGCTCTACTGTTTGAGCTGCAGGAGAGTTGACTTTTGATTAAAAATAAGTAGATAATAGGTTAAAAAATATTTCTTTTGAAAATGAAACGTTCGCAAAGGATGAATCGTTCGCAATATGTACAATAAGATTATAAAGTGGATAGAAATTTTCATTTCATGCCGACTTTAATAATGATTAGCATGAAGTGTTTTGGCAATGAGGTACTTTCTAAGTAATCAAGCTTTAAAGACACCATAATGTTTAATGAAATTAGAACAAATTCAAATGAGCTTGAAAGATATCCAAGCAAATATTTAGTGACTTTAATGCTTATTTTCCAATAGAAATTGATGATAAATGTCTCCTACAAGCAACGTTTTCTTTTTCACCAACCAGTAAACCATATAAGATTTGAGGATAGTCAGTGAAGGATCTGAACTTCCTTCAAAATCCAACCAGATGAATGCCTCTTAGAAGACAAGATGTTGTGCAAACATTACATTTGGGATGTGGCTTGTTGCCCTCCTACCACTCTATAATTCCTCCTGCATTTTTTTTGCTTTTGGACATAGATTATGTCAACAGTGTTGTGCATTTATAGTCAGCTTACAATGAAATCAAGCTCATTCAATCAGAATGTTTCATTTTTATAATAATCACAACTTTAATATTTGGTTCCCCAAATCTTCAACATTTGGTTACGTCTTTAACAAGCACGCACACAAAGACTAGACACACTGCTGCAGTAGGCCAAACTCCAATCCCTCTTTGCTATGGGTTTTTTGGAAGGTGATCTAGCTCATTCTCTTTGCATCCGTTGCAGGCAGCAGTACGCTGGGCTTGGTTGGCCGCGCTGCCGGCTGGCTGGCAGAGTTTGGCGCGCGAACTGCGCTCTGGATGTGTGCTGATGAATTGCAGGCACGATGCGGGCCGGCAGCCGGCGAGGAGAACCACCAAGTGGCCGTCAGGCCCCATCAGCGTCTACCTCTGTGAAGGGGAAATTGTGAAGACAGCACTGACAACTTAATTTAACACCAAGCTAGAGTGAGACTGCGCACTGGATAATTGATAATGCTGCCCTGCGCGCACGCACACACATACAAACAGACGCAAAGACCCACGAAGCATCCTGCCAGGGTGACTGTAGCGAAAACTCATTCTTTGCTGAGATTAACCTGTTCTATTTAAGATCAGAATTTATTTCCATCCAAAATATTTTAAAACAGACTATTTAACAGACAAAACAAAGTTTTGAAATTCAGCTTGCTACTGAGAGTTTCAGATAAAATGCTATTAAATGTACAAATTTTGTGTTCTCTACAAATTCTAGTGATTATTTCATCCTCAATAGTATCATCAAGGTATACTTTATCAGCTCAGTATACTTTGTAAACATGACTTTGTTTCATGTCAGACTTCATGGCAAGTCCGTAAGGTCAGCCAGTTAGATTGGAACTGCAGATTTTGACCATCTCTTACCATTTTTGTGTCCAATTTGCATCAGATGGTCAGTGGGAGGTCCACTGAAATACAGTGTGTGTGTGTGTATGTGTGTGTGTGTGTGTGTGTATTTAAACAGTGATTTCTTTTCTCTTGTGTGTGATGTATTCGATAAATTTGCAGGTGGAGATGGAATGCAAGCATTTCCTTTGAGGCTAACACATATATACCGTTCTGAAATATTACATCAGTTTTTGTAGATAAGCAGAGCAGAGTGTGAAGGCTATGAACAGACCTACCCTGGTCCCTCCTCACACTTCAGGCAGCGCACAGCACCGAGAACTAAATAAAACCCAGGCCTAGTGAATCCCTTCAGCGAGTCAGGCAGCCATAATCCCCTTTTAATTTCCTTTTGGAGCCTTCGCCAGGGCTCCATCTAAAGCCGGCTGTCCGTGATGACACAGTGGCCCTGGTGACAGTGCAGGGCTATGGGGGTCTTTACGGGGATCCAGGCGAGGAATATACAATAACCAAGCGAGGTCTTTTCAGCCTTTATACGGCCTGCTTTCTGTTTGCCCAGCACTCCGAGGGGGATTTTCTGTGTCATACACACATACAAACACACTCTCTCCCTTCTACCCCTCTTACATAGTCACACAAACACACTTCTGCCTGTGCGCAAGGCCTTGCACGCACACACACATGCTCTCACTCCTTCGGAAGCGGACCCAAGGTAAAGTTTCTCTGTAGAAAGCTATTTATATCTTAATTTATACAGGTTGGCTGTGATGTATGGGTCACACGGCCCGCTCCATTCAATCCCTCTCAATCCCACAATGCCCAGTGTAATATTTCCTCTTGAACAGCAATTTATTTTTCTCCTGTAGAGGAGTTATTTAAAAGAAAAGGTCTCATCATTAAAATGTATGCTTTTGCAGCACGGCTGAGCTAAAGGGCAGCCAGTGAACGCGACGTACTCCCTGTTCTCCAGCTGAAACGGAGATACACAGTCCACGCAGACCGGCACAACAGGAGAGAGAGAGCACATTTTTGTAACATATTTGCCCAAAAGGTGGATTCAGACCAACAAAATGGAGAGGGTTAAAGTTATCCCGGGAGATGAATGGATTTCTCCTGACATTTACCGTTGTATGGGGTACTGTATGTCTCCCACATGTAATATTACTGAATGTGAAGTTTGTGGTGGCCACGTGCTCTTACACATTCTCAGATATGCCATCTTTTTTTAAGTAACTAGTTGTTTTACTTTCATAGCAGGAATTCTTTCCATAAAATGTCTTTGGAGGCTGTGTCAAATGTAACCCTCTCATCACCTGAAGACGTTCTCCTGCTTGAGTCTAGCGTTTTTATCCCATCCACCAGCTGAAGTAATTAAAGGGTTATTAGTAAACAGATACTCATGCTCACTTACCACTGCCAACTGTCTCATACCATCTGCTGCCGGTGCGTTTGTGTGTGCGTGCGTGCGTGCGTGTGTGTTTGTGCGCTTGACTTTAGGAAGAGCTGGAGGAGCAGGCATCTGTGTTCAGTGTGTAGATATGACACAAACATTCTAATATCACGGTTCTTCTATCTATCTATCTATCTATCTATCTATCTATCTATCTATTTATCATTCATCCATTCATCCATCCATACTGATGTTCTATCATTCATCCATCCATTCTATTGTTCTATCATCCATCCATCCATCTGCTTGCATTCATTTCACTATTATCCATCTATGTCAGATCAAATCATCCATGTTTAAAGGTGTGCGTGTGTGTGCCTGCATGTGCATGTGTTTATATGTGTGTGTGTTTACCTATGCTTTGGTTCTGGCACTATGTTGATTCCAAGGCAACCATTACTTTTTTATTGCATTTTCAGGCAACTGCATTTTCTCGCTTTGCCTGTATCCTCCACCTTGCCTCTCCACCCCCTCCCTTCTCAACACCATCCTCGCTGTTTTTTTTATTCTGTAATATTGAAGGGATTAACCCTGCTGGCCCCTTGGTGGTTACTGTTTCATTTTATTCTTATTAAAATCTTAAGAGCCTTCTTTAATATTCCTGTATGATACTACCTCAATAATCTAGCTCTCTTCCTCTTTCCCTTTGTGTATTTGTGTGCCTGTGTGCACCTTTGAGTGTGTGTGTGCGTTTCTTTTTCTGCCTCTTAAATGTGTTCACAAGTGCACAGCTGTCGATAACCAGTGAGCAGCCTATAATGGATGTGATGATTATGAGCATGTGTTATGAACTATTTGTTCACATTTATGTGCATGACAATTATTATATTTTATAGTAATCATAATGATCTAAATGAACGATCCTTCCCATATTCTATGCTAGACACATGTAATGATTTAGTGTTGTTTGCAGTCCTTCAGCTCACCTGTAATGTTGTAATATTCCTGTTCAGCAGCAAACAGCGATCTACAGAAAACTGCATTGATTTTGTGACACTTCAGGTTTGAGTAGAGTAGCGAACATGAATACTGTTGTCACAGCAAAGCTCGCTGGATCACTCTCTCATTTTTGCATCAGTTTCCATGACCTGAGGCAGATTATGTTGCCATGTGTGTTTTTCTAGCATAAATCACAGAAAGTCTGAAGATGCGCTGAGAGTTTCCATTATCATTCTTCAGTTTCTTTGTCATCTAGTAACTGTCATCTCGCATCACTGTTCAACATTTTTGAGTTTTGATGGAAAAAACTACACTAGTTAGTTATCTCATGTCTGATTGCTTATTTTACATAGTTTGATGGTGAGTTTTGCTTTTAATGAAAATATTTGTTTGGTATAATCTTAGACAAGTAGCCTATTCCTTAGCACACCTGTTTTGGGTTGGAGGATAAAAAGCAAAATGTTCTCAGTAGTCCTGACTACTTAGTGTTGTATTTTACAGTTTTTCTCAATAGCTTTGGCACATTTTTCTAAACAGACTTAACATTCTCTAAACTGTTTGCCAGAACTCTATTGCATGTCTGCCAAACACAGTATTTCATCCAAAACCTAGTTATTGTGTCAGTAAATTGGCCAATGCCACCAAAATAAAAAGTGTTTTTGTCATTGTGTGAGGCACACTGGTCAAAATGTTTTTTCACCATGGAAATAGTTTCCATTTTCAAATTACTTGTTTGTTCTACTTTTTTGTTTAGATTTTTTTTTATTTACAAGAATGTCATTACTCTTTATCAAGAGTAATTAAGTGCATTTAAGTATTTCGAGAGGGTATGTGATGGTAGTTAACCAAGTCACCAAAGTTTTTGGTTACATTTTCAGTTACATTTTCTTACATTTACAAGTTTGCAAGAAAGCTCTATCTTTAATTTATAAAAGCCAAGATGTCTAACAAGGACACACACACACACACACACACACATATATATATATATATATATATATATATATATATATATATATATATATATGTATATATATGTATTCTGTGGCATGTTGAGTAAGGAGAAGGGGAAGAGAATGAAAGTGATGTGGGATAAGGAGTTGAAAAGTAAGCACCAGATTCACACTTTGATGAAGAATAAGTCTCAGTAGTTCAGTAGTCTCAAATTAATTAACTCTTTCCCCAAAATAATCATGTCCCTCTGAATATTTTGTGATATGATTATCTGAACATGCAATATATAAAAAGAAAAAACAGACCCTCTAAAGCTAAAAAAAAAGAATTACGTTTAATTTTTTTAAATTCTAGCTCATGCAGGTTTTTTAATCATCACGTGTTTTTGTCACTACATCCAGATCAGATCAAAACATGGACAGAAAAGTTTATCAAAATCCCCAAAGCTTCACAGTCCTACAGCTCATCCTGGGTCGACATTTCATTCAGTAACATTAGGCAGTTTTCATTCACATCCTGTTTAATGAAGAGGATCCTGTTATCTTACATATGCTTATGGTTACATATGAAATTGCTTGTTTCTGCATCTTCTTCTCCTGTGTTTTGATCCAGAGAGTCTGTACTCTTTCAGAAGATGTGTCTTAGAGACCCCTACCATATAACAGTGGAAACATGGAACATTCTGGTTTTGGGGGAGAAATAGTTCATTGTGATCAGTCTGACTAGGGTGATAATAAGATTATCTATCTTATTATTAGCAATTTAATTACTCCATATATATATATATATATGATTGTGCTGGGCAAACTTCACAGTTATGCTTCCAAACTTGATTGTTTAATTAGTATGATTATGATTACTATTTCCTTACAGTGATAGGCTATTTAAACAGACATTACAAGATTTTCAAGTCAGATGTTTATGGAATATACATGCATGTCTGACAAATTCACATGATGAAAGAATGATTAGAAGTTTTGAAGAGTTTCACCAAGAATCAAATTATCAGTTTTGATCAGCAGTTACACGGTTATTGTGCAAATTGAAGACAATTGTACTTAATCTTGCAATTTGTTTAAATCAAGGCAATACACGTGCAATTTGCTTATATCAATAAGGAATTCAAATCTGATGTGAACAAGAAACTAATTGTTCAGAGATCTGAATTTATTGTTTTGAGGGAAAAAATTGAGCCAAATCCATTTGAGAAAAACTGTAAGATTAGAAAAGCTCATTTTATTTAAATTACTTCAAGTGCTCAATAAGCACAGTAATGTACAGCCCTCCCACCCTCATGTATTTTAGTGCTTGTAAAAGACAAGAATATTTCTCCTCTCTATTCACTGGCAAACAGAAACCAATTCCTCCGCCCCCTCATCCACCGCACAGAGGTCGAATTGTCAAAATGACTCTTTTTATTACAGTTCATAAACACAGATTCCCCCAGTGGCCTTGAGAAATTTCACATAAATTTTGATCAAACAGACTTTCAGCTTTCTTGGTTTTAAGCACCTGTCACAACGTGCGAAAATAGGTCTGCTCAATCACAAGCAAAGAAAACACTGGGAAAATAGAGCAAATGCCACAGCGTCACCGTTATATTAAGTCATTATTGTCCAGAATACCCAGGGAATGGATCTCATATGATACAATAAGTTTCTCTTTCATTGATTTTTTCCTCTTCTGAATCTCTTGTATGAATTCTTCCTCTCTGGTAAACTTTGTGGCTTAAAGTTAATGAGTCAGAATTCACTGGTGCGTTTATGAGCCTTAAAAAATGCCTGAAAATAGATAGTAGAGAGGAGTGTGAGGACAAAGGTCTCAGTGCTCATGGTTAATGCTTTTTTCCCTTCCATTTAAATTCTGTGAGGAGTGACCACATAAAGTCCTTGTTGATCGTAGGTCCACACAGAATATTTAATGATTCTAAATATGGTGTAATCTACGTACTAATTAGTAGCTGAACTGGTATCTGTTATTCAGTTATCCAAAAATAGAATTCTGTTGCATTCCTTGGAGTGTTTATGAGCGTTTAACAGAGAATTATCAATCAGGGTCAATCTTCTTAAAATTCCAATTCCATTTCCTGTGGGGTGTGGCCAATTTCATTCAAATTCCAACTTTGAATTTTGCTCAACCTTAAATTGCAATTGATCTGATTCACTAATGAATCCTTTCAATGAATCAGTTCAGATGGTTCACAAAGCTGAATGATTTGTTCATGAATCAGAATGATCCAGATCTTGATCCTATTGCAGTTGACAGGAGAGGGTAAATGATCAGTAATGACTTTCTGTTGTCTCAGGCATAGCCCATGCTGATATATTTCCAGAACATTTCTGGTTTTGGTTTATGTCTCTAATAGAGATGTTTGGGTGGGATTTGCGCTTATAATTGTTTTGAGAAATAGGAGAGCATATTTTAGGACTGTCCTGTCCTGGTCTACATTACCCAGACAATGCTCAAAATGACACTCTGATAACAGCAAACAATGAGTGTGTGTGGGGGTAACCTTAGAGTCATAGAGATAGAGATGTAGCTGGCAGCTGTAGGTAGGGATATCGGAGAGCACCCTGCTCTCCTTTCTGCCTTTTTGTCTGAATGTCGGGTCTATTCTCTCACTCAGAGGCCTCAGTGGCTCCTTAAGATGACAGTAATTACTGCAGACCCACAGCAGCGCTTTTGCTGTGTATTGTTCAAGTGTTTGTTTGCTGCTCCATAAAAGTGAGGGAATAGATGTGGGGTTTTTCCTAACCTAGCATACTGTTCAACCTTGTCTCTCCAAATCTTCTATCTTGTGGTTTATCTTTACCCCTTCTCTCCTCCTGCTCCTCGCTTTCACTTCTCTTCTATTGTTTTCACTATCTGTTGCCACTCCATACTTTACCTCTTCCACACATCAGGTCGTCTGCTCTGTCTTGACAGTACCATATCTTGCCCGCATGACTGGTTTCAATCATGTCTCTGCTTTTATCTACAGTAATTCAAGCACTTTTTCTAGTTTATCATTGCTAACATGATGTATAGCAACGTCTAGGTAGTAGGAACCTGACAAAACCATAAGATATTGCTATTTAGGTTAAATTATGATAATGTAATTTATACTTATTATATTATATATATATCTTTTTATTTTATTCACATTTCTCTGCATTGGATGTCAGTGCTTTACTTTATTAAGTTTTTTTTTTTTAAGGAATCTCATAAAGGATGCATTAATTTGATAGAATATACAGTGACACTGCATAAATTATCATTTAAAATGTCTGTTTTCTATTTAAGTATATATATATATATATATATATATATATATATATATATATATATATATATATATATATATATATATATATATATATATATATATATATATATATATATATATATATATAGTAATTTATTCCTCTGATGACATAGCTGAATTTTCAGCGTTTTCATTTTATGCTGATTATATGCTATTGATATTAGAAATCTTTTTCAACAATGTAAAATTCTTTACTCTCACTTTTGTACGATTGAATGTGTTTCTGCTAAATAAAAGTAGCCTATTAATTTCTTTCAAAAAATCTAACAATCATACTGACCCCAAAACTTTTGGACAGTAGTGTATATATCCTTAGACTGACAGTAACGAAGGCCAGAGACTTCAACAAAAAACAACAAAAGGAAAAATATGTACCAATGAGTGGCAAAATGGCAAAATATTTTAATGGTCTTTTAATGGTCATTTTTATCACAAATCACAAATCAAATTAGCAAATTAACAATAATTGCTCAAATAGAAAAAAGTAACACGGAATAGCATAGCACACCCTGATTTTGCAGAGTTATGTGCGATATCCACAGAGTCAGTGTTCTTCCACTCAATGTTGATGGATTCAAACAGTTCATGAGTAGTTGAATCGTCTCCCAGTTCATTTGAATTTAACATGAGACCAAATATTCACTATAGAGAACAAATCTAGACTCTGACCAGGCCAAAACATGAGCCTGGTGGACCATTTCTTGTTTGTCTTTGCAGTTTGAATTGGAGCATTGTCTTGCTAAAAAATAACATCTGATCTTTCCTTTTTACATACCAACTTTTTATTTGTGTGAAGCAAGCCATTCCACAATATTCTCCTGTACTCCAAAGCAATGACTTTTCACAGTGAAGTAGCTCACCAATAGCAGCAGCTAAAGCTGACACCTCTTCCTGCATGATTCAATTTTATTATTATTTTTCTCACCAGATTTTCGGAGACACCATTCTGGAGCATCACCACGCAATTCATCATTCCACACACAACTTCCCATAATCTGTCAAAAACTTAATCCTGTCTTTGATGTTTTTTTGAGAAAGCGGGTGCTTTTTAAGTAGTGCATTTGTTTAAATGTTGCTAATCTGCTGACCAATAAGATCATTAAAAACATGCTGTTTATTCTTTTTTTGGCTTAGCTCTTCTTTATTTCTTTTTCTTTTTTTTTGCCCAAGAGTGTACAAGAAGAAGTTATATAGAGAATACATTTCATAGCCATCAATTCAGATATATGGATAATTCATATGGATAATTTCACTTCAGAAAGTGGGTAGAATAGCTGTGCAGTGCGTCAAAAATAGAAACGGGGCGTCCATCAACTGTCGCAATGCACTGCAACGTCCACATCCGATGTAGACAGCTTCGAGAGCTGATCTAGTTTTGTAGACACAGTGTAGACAAGGTGTCAGCCAATTAACTTCTACTTCTTGTGTATATGAAGCTTTCACGGGATTTAAATTAAAGAATGAATGACAGTCGTATAAGTGACAGGCTTTTGTGTTATGTGTATATGAATGCTTCCTAATATGTTTGTATTGTGGATGAGAATGTGTGTGTGTGTGTGTGTGTGTGTGTGTATGAACAGGTGTGTTTGTGTGAATTATAAAGGATGCTCAGCACACCCTCAGTGTTGTGGGAGGTTGAACACTCAGTCTTGGCACACTCAGGTCAGTGGAGATCTGCCTCTGTGTTGGATCAAAGAGAGCTGAGCCTGTGTCACACTCTCCAGCCATGATACTAATGCCAGAGTCCTGGCAAACACAATACTCCTCTCCCATCTCCTACTGTTTCTGGGTTTATTCTTTCTCTCTGTCTACATCTCACATATAATAAGTAGACTACAGCTTTTCAATGTTACTAACAGAAAATATCTGTACAAAATTGTAATTCAGTAATTTTACATAATGCAGTGATTTATGTCTAAATTTGTAATTGGTCATTTTTTCTTGCCCTATCCTGATCAAAGAATCATCTGAATCATTGAATCATCTTGATCATCTTTTGTAAACATAGTATATATCATTATTATTATTTTTCATAATAGTAATGAAAGATAGATATTTTATATATATATATATATAAAATATATATATGTGTGTGTGTGTGTGTGTGTGTGTGTGTGTGTGTGTGTGTGTGTGTGTGTGTGTGTGTGTGTGTGAGAGAGACAGAGAGAGAGTGTGAATACTTAAGTATAAATATATAAATTGTTATCATGACATTTGTTATGACCTGATATTAAATAACTGGAAAATAAGTGTGAATAACTGACAATACAGCACAAACTTTCTGTCAACACATAGGTGAGTTTTTGAAATATTCCATTTATAGATGACAAATTTCTTTATATGATGACTCTTTGTACCCATAATGTTTTTCCCCACTCTCAGCATAAAATCATTGAGGAACGTAAAGATGCATTGGCTATTGTGCTGTCCTCTCCATACAAATCAAATCAACAACCAGCCTAAAGTCAGAGAGTCACTCTCTGCCCCCTTTCAAGTTTCTGTTTTTCTTCTGCTGGGGTGTGAGTGGCTCATGTTTTATGTCATGTCTTGTGCTGAAGTCTGTGGGACTCCAAAGGCACTTGCACCTGCGTGAGAAGAAGCTGTGAACCCATCAAACCGACAGGGAGCTTTGTGAAGACAGGCATGAAGCAGACTGCACCCACAGCACACGTCACACCCCGTTAGGAGAAGCCGAATGTACTAAAGAGGTTAAACTGCTGCGCCTGGCAGAGGCAATTTTATTGATAACTATTTGAAGCCTTTTTTCCCCTCCCGTCTCTGAGTTTTACGTGCCATCACACTTTTCCATCTTTATTTCATTTGCCACTCTCAACTGACTTCAAATGTGGGAAGCCTCTCCCTCCGACAGAAAAGGAGCTGCCGTTGCCTCTTTCCCACTGTCTCAGCCATGAAAATCTGCCTTCTGATCTGGCAGACAATCGTCTGCAAATTCCCACATCTCTCTGATGTATGTAAATATTTATAATATCAGGTTCTCTGATGATCAAATGTGCGTTTGTTAATAGTAAACTCGAGCTAGTGGCTTCCCCCTAATGTCAGACAGAATGTTCAACTGTTTTTTTCTAACCGTGCTTGACTTGTTGGGAAAGGGGAGTCATTGTCGGTGTTAGCTTGGCTAATCTGCTTTCCTTTCCATCTTTTTCTCTCCCAGTTGGTACGGCACACCATCATTTTCTCGTTAGCCCCTGGTCCCTGCCCTGGCCTGAAGTCATCGCTCAGTTAGGCAGCTGCCAGGCCAGCCCTGAGGGTCTCGGGGGTGAGTGACGAGTCAAGGGTTGGTCACTAGATGTAGTGTCCACTCCTTCTACTCGCATGTCCAATTAGGAGCTATTTGAAACAGAAAAATAACACTTACCGTGTTCTTCTTGTGCACCATTGCTCTCCATACAGCCCAGAGAGTATCCCTGTCATTCTTCAGGTTGTAAGTTATGTATCTGAAAGTACTTTGCTATGAAATACATGCTTTTACTTTTCATTTTATGTTTTGTGAAAGAAGTAAATTAAGGGAAATATACTTGAAGAGCAGATGCAATGTCTGTATGACTCTTCCCTGTGGGTTTTCCCGCAGATTGCCACTGGCAGCCCTGCTAAATTCTCTGAGCAAGTATCAAACAACCCCTGACTCAACGTCTTTATTATATACTGCACTGCATTTTCTATTCATTGCTTTTATTTTTATTTTTTTAAATAATTTTATAATATACGTGTGTGTGTGTGTGTGTGTGTGTGTGTGTGTGTGTGTGTGTGTGTGTGTGTGTGTGTGTGTGTGTGTGTGTGTGTGTGTGTGTGTGTGTGTGTGTGTGTGTGTGTGTGTGTGTGTGTGTGTGTGTGTGTGTGTGTGTGTTGTTTGTAAGAGTTTTATTTTGATCATTTTTATTTTTAAATTACTTATTTTAATTTTACATTTTTATTATTTAATAAATAGCTTGACATTAAATTCATGAACCCCAGTCTAGGAAACCCTGACGCAATGTAATATTTAATGCACTTCACATTGTTGATAACAAAGAATGGAATATATTTTTTGCTCTTTTTTTATCCATATGATATAAGATTATTACTATTTAAATCAATTGGATAAGTGATTCAATCAAAAAGTAGTCAGATTATATTGCCTCAAATGTGTAATGGATTATGTTACTAACTACAATTTGTGTCACGCAATTTGGAATTACTAACCGACTACATTTTACAATCTGTTTGTAATTTTCTCAGAAATAATATACAATATATATATATATATATATATATATATATATATATGATTACCCTATGTGTGTTTGTGTATATATATATATATATACATATATATATATATATATATATAGATATAGATAGATAGATATACTTAAATAGAAAACAGACATTTTAAATATATATACATACAAACACACATAGTGTTATTTGTTTTACATAGATACATTTTGTTCTATTTTGTTTGTTTTATATATTTTGTCTGCTTTTTTGTATTATATATTCAAATTTCAAGTTCATAAGCCCAGGAAGTGTCTATCTCACACTCCTCACAGTCGTATTCAACACAATAACACAAAAGACTAAATAAATGAATAAATAAATAAATAAATAAATAAATAAAAACACATTGCCCACCCACCCCTCCCCTTCCCCCCTTCCCCCCTTCCCCCCTTCCCCAAAATGCATTCTCCTGCCAGGCTTCACACGGAAGGGTGTTAAAAATACATGTATACCCTTCCTCATCCTTTATTCATACCTATTCCTTCCTTTATGTTTATGAGACTCAGGGGCTCACCGGGTCCACCGTTCTGACCCAAGGGTTCACAAAGGTTCTCCGGAAAGTTCCTCTTTCTCAAACCTAATCCACTTTAAATGAGCCCAAACACATAAGAACTACTTCATATGTACATACTGTATGTTGGCATTGCGACAATATTGCAGTAGTCAAACTCCACGAGGCTTTATTAGTAAAGAGACCAACTATATTCATTATTAAACTTAATTTTAATATTCTAATGCATAATAGACATTTTTGACAAATGATGGCAAGCTATTGTTTAGTTCTGCAGTTAAGTAAATATTTGTTTGTCCACAAGTTTGTTTTTCTCCCTGCCATTGGGTGGCAGTATAGAGAGCGTGGGGGTGATAGCGAGAGATGTTGTTAGTGCCCTCTGCTAGGCCTGGGGGTGGATGTTGTTAGCGCTGTCTACATCCTCCAGGGTAGCGAACACTCCCTTGGGACCGTTCTCCGCTTGTTCACTCATCTGTGTGATAGAACAGTGCAAGCAGGGGGTTACCGGCAGCCTCTACTACAGTCCACCCTTATTGATTAGATAATCAGCCTGTCACCTAATACCAGTGTTCTTTACATTGTCCCCTGCTGGGACGAACATGACTGTTATTGCTGACAGCAGGGGATTCCTGCACCAAGCACCTTTTATGTCCTCTATTCTTTTCCACGTGCACTGTTCTGTGTTCTATCGCTCTTTCCTGCTTCTTCCTCTCTCGGACTACAGGAAGAGTGTTTTCATTATTTGCCAAGATTGGTATGTCAATCCTTTTGCCCCTGACCCAAGTTTAGAAATGCTTTGGGTTTTATTGGAGGAATGATTACTGAGTTATCGTGCTACCTCACTCGGAGGCCTTTATACCTCCATCCTTCGTATACCTTCAGGCAAGGATTGGATTTGATACCCAGGACAGTACCTTGGGAACTGCTCGCTGTCTACTTTCTGTCTTTTTCTATTGTTTCACTCTACCCCCATTTCCTAAATGTGTCTGTGTGTGTGTGTGTGTGTGTGGTTGTTTTATGTCATTTCTCCATGTCTCTCTGGACAACTAAGTTTATGCAGAGGACAAATGTTAGTAGGATAACACAGTGACAGTGTCCCAACCACCTTCCCCTGAGGGTCAGGGGTGTCATGACCCTGCAGCAGGTGCCACTGATCTCGTTGCCCAATCTCAATCGTCCCAGTTTCCCAGATCTCTTTCCACACCTGCGCTATGATTATGAAGATTGCCCATGAAGTACAATCATAATTACTATATAAAATTTTCATACCACATATACATTTCAATGAATGGAAATCAAATGTAAACACCAAGCTAATATTATTCTGGATATAAATAACTACCTTTTCCATATTTCCAAGTCTTAGCTCCATTTCTAATTGTAACTGTCTTATTTTATAGTAAAGCTTTAGAGATTATCCCATATATATATATATATATATATATATATATATATATATATATATATATATATATATATACATACATATATATATATATATATACAGTATATATATATATATAAAGATTTGTCTTTTAAAATAATAATTGTGTTGTATATCTGATTCAGTAAACTGCTGTTTTGCCCTACCAATTTATCTGCTTTTGCTATTATTATTTTTATTATAATTACTAAATGTAAACACATATGTTTTATATTTTACATTTTAATTAAATGTAGATCAAAATAATAAAGTATAGATAAACAGGAAAAGGATGCAGATGTTTCTATTCCTTATGCTGAATTTCATTTAAAGCTGACAAAAAATGGCAATCGTCAACAACAACAAAAGAAAGAAGAAGAAAAAACATGGGAAAAAAGACAGTCGCCCAAATCACGATGCAAATTGCACTTTGATTGACTCTTAATTTCATCTGAAGGCTGTTTTGTTTGGTTTTTATTCTGAGTCAATGAGCTTAATCAGAGTCACTGATCCTGCGGCTCTAAGCTCTCCGTGTTGTGTTTTTGTTTGTCGGGAGATCAGCGAGACTCTATCCGCACTTCATTAACCCTGAGCCGGGGACAATCCTCGGTAAGAGCCGAGGGATTTACCACTATCCTTTCACATGCAAAAATCTCTGCGTCTATTAACAAGACGGAGGAGCTTTTCTTGCAATCAGCTGCGCACTTCGCAAGAATAACCCTTTTCATAAATATTGAGGGGGGTCATCAGCCTCCTTTGGATCATGTGCAGATCCATGTGATAATTTAAATGTTTGATCTGAATTGATATGTCACTTTTTTCCCGTATGTCTCATAATGTTTTGCTGAACATTTATTTGATTCTATTTAATTTTATACTGTTCATTGCAATTATTTTATTAACATGATGTGCTTTTTATTACATATTTTATGCATTTGCATTATTTTATACAAAACAAGCATACCAGTACATTTCTTTGAAATTGTGCTTTTTTACGATTTTGTTGCTTATTTTCCCATCTCAGTAACAAGCATATCGTGAAGTGTTGTTGAAAATGTTTCCTCTCTCTACTTTTGTGATTCATGGGCAGGAGCCCCGCAGAATGACATGTGTTATGCGAAAGTTTGCTGTAGGAGCCCGACTGATCACACGTTATCGACGTTCAATTAAAAGCTATTAAGGTCTTTTGTCTGCTCGTTAATATCCCATTCAGTCGCCCTGTCAGAGCAGTCCCTAAACCCTGAGCTTTATGGACCGGTCTCATGGTTGGGTTAAAGTCAGTCTTAGGCTCACTGAGGGGGGATGAAAGGGGGGTCCTGTCATGCCGCTGACCAGATGTCCCCTTGCTGATCCGAGTCGCAGTCAGCACTGCCCGGTTACCAGCTGTTGGGAGCGTTTGGCAAAGAGCAGCCAACCAACACTCTCAAGAAAGGGTATGGAAAGAATCCATTTCCAAATGGGATCATGTAGGGCACTTAAACAATTACACACTTAGGTGACCATTAATATTTCATCCACATATTGTTTATGAAAACTAAACGAAACGACATGCAGTTATACGAGTGCAAAAGTCTGTCGCTTTACTCTTGTAGACAATAGAGGCTGACAAGTGTTGAGTGTGTGTGAGAGAGAACAACCAAAATGCACAATCTCGAAGTATTTCCTTTTTTTTTTGTCATGCTCCAATAAAATGAACATCGTTTAAATCTGGCTCGTATATGATTAATGATCAAAATTATATTTATGACCTATTAATAAGAGGTAGTCGCGTTAAACTTTAAAATATGAAGGTAGAATTAAGTTCCCTAAATCTCCAGGCGGTTCTGAAAGGTTAGGGTGGTGAATGTTCACTTCCTTGGGTGCGACAATCTTTTATTAACTTTTTTTTTTTTTTGTAGGTTCTACAAATTAAATCCACGATGCTAACCAAATAGTGTGGGGTTTGAGCAAAATGTCTGACAGTCATGTTCAAAATTATTCAAACACATTTGCCAGTAATAGAGTTCTCTGAGCTCGAATTTTATGATATTGCTATCACTGGGGTTGTTTACGTTTATTTTCATAAGCAAACTTTTACTTTTCATTAAATGACTCTAAATAAATCTAGATATATTTCAAAAGCAATGACTTGACGTAAGCACTGTAACTAATATGCGTATTTTATTGGTTTACTTTTTTTGGTCGAAATCATTTTTGTGTTTCAAGCTGAGACTTAGTCCTTTATAACTTTCAAAATTAAAACCTAAATCTCTTTGGATTTCATAAATGGAGGTAAAAATAAATCAATAAATCGCCGTTTTAACGGCTCATCTTTACCCATTTATTTTATCCCACAAATACAAAATGTATGAAATTATGTAAATTATAAAATTATAATTTTGTGTTGGCCCACTTATTCCAGTATTCATAATATGTAATATTTTATCCAGAAATTGTTTAAAAATGGCTCCCGAAATTGTTATTCAGATATAATGAACGCACATGAAAAGTTTTTCTTTTTTTAAATTAATAATTATTATTATTTCACTTACGTCAACGTCAAATGGACTTCATTGGTCGCAAATAAGCACATTTTATGTTCAAAATGAACCATACAATGGTTCCAAGTTCTTTTCCCTGTTGCAAAGTGCAGTGGTAAGTTTTACCATATGAATTTTCTTCATTCACACATTATTTTATGTGGCAGCGTTCATGTCTGGGACGCGCATTATACACCGGCATATCTTTTATATTGTCTGTTGGTTTAGTGTAATTGAATTGTCTGTGAGAACACGAGTGTGTATTTAAGCAGTATTTGTATAGGCTACCTCCACATTCTCGAGTCAGTGGTAAATTAATGAAAGATCTTTATTAGCACATTTATAAAAGTAATTCTCCTTTCTTAAAGACCACCCTCCCCCGCACATCCAGCAGTTTTAAGAGTTTTCCAGAAGTTCACACCGCCAAAGCACATACGGGGGTCACGAACGAAAATCATTTGGAATTACGAGAATCATTACTTCACAAATCATTATTCTCAATATACAGCTTCACCAGAAAGAATGACAAGATATTTCAACGGCTTTATACAGAGTTATTGCACAATGCCTGGGCGGACACTTTGCATGTCATTTCCTTGATCACAGAGTGATCTGAAAGGAGGACTTGGCGTTTTCCCATCAACATCAAAGTGAGACTGGCAGTTGTGCAGGAATACAGAAACGAAAAAAGCAGCACAAAAATAATCGATTGATAATCGATTCATAATCCATCTCGTCCAATCCACCTGCTCCTGTTTAGGCATGGGACTCTGTATACCATTTAACTCTCAAACAGAAAAGTAACACTTCTTCATATAAGTTGCTTTTTCATTTTTGTAGAGACGTTTGGATTTATAATGCGCTGCTCACGTTAGTCTCACCTGTTAAGCCTAGGAAATATGATACAAAAAGAGAAAATTCGAGATTTGTCTTTCAACATAAAACAAAATATTCTTATTTACACTTCTTTTCCTTTGTACATTTTAGAGGGTGACCTGGATTTGATCTCAGGATAATTAAATATCAATCTACCATTTTAAATATTCTTTGCGTCAGGGATTAACCAACAATTCACAGTTGCAATATTGGCTAAATTAGGTAATGATGACAATACTAATATTGATTTGTGAAACGAGGCGTCCCGCTGTTATTGCGTTCAGTTGACTAACGGGCTGTGTTTGTTTTCTCCGGAATTAACCTTTAGGGTACATACAAATATAAACGTATGTGTTCAACAAAAACAGAACGAAAATAAATAATTAAATAAAGTTGGAAAAATGTCTCTAAACCCTTTCTGTGCCTCAGCTCGTTTTAGTGGCTTTGTAATATATATCGAATACTTTGTCACCGATGAAATTGTTTTTTGATGCTGGAGTTCAAAGCTGCCTTGTATTGCACCGAGTCCGAATCGCGCTGTTCATCGTGGCGGCGTCGGTCTGGGTAGAACCCCGGAGAGGGGGGGCAGAGCCGGCGGCGGCTCGTTGGCGCCCTGGAGACCGTGTAGAAGAATCCGGGGAACGAGAGGACGCTGCAGCGCCGGCGGGGGCGCCGAGGGTCCCCTGTATAAGTAGAGCGCTGCTCCAGGGTCCAGATTCGACACCAGGCTTTGAGGGTAGAAATACGGCGAGGGGAACATCCTTTGCAGCGCAGAATAATTTCCAGCCTCCGCTAACAATTCCAATCCGACCGCCGTTTGCCTCTTCCATTTTGTCCTTTTTTGTTTCCAAGAGGAAAGAGAATAATGTTAGTCTGGAAAAACGATTCAATGACTAGTGTTTTATACACTCGTACAAATATGCCACAATAGAAAAATACGTGTGTATTGCATTGCGCTACTATTCCCAAGCGAAACATAAAAACCCAGAGTTCAGAGAAATAAAACCCGAATCCTCTGTGATTTATCTCTTATTTCGAAGTGTCTGTATGAATATGAATTTTAACGACGCGATTCAGCGGTATAACGGACGAAAACAGAATAGGGTTTGAGCTTCGACTTTACAATGTAAAAGGTTGACAGAAATGAAATATAATTACTTGCCTCTCCACGTGAGAGTTATGGAAAAGTTTCTTAAAGTATATTGATATTTAAATCACGTTAATTGTGTAACTAACTAATAACAAGAATATACAAGGTGAAAAACAGGCATCAAATGGCACATATTTTAATGCTTCGTTTTAACATGAATTGGTCGTTTTATAAATTGTTTTATGTATTTCAAATCTATTAGCTTGGTACAGAATTAGAGAAAATGTGCAAAACAAACCACTTGTAGAAATATATCTAGTGATGTATTTTGATGTGTTGCTTCTGAAATTTTCTTCTCTTTTTTCGAATTATATTTTTTGTTCAGTTTTACAGGTCTTTCTATAGCTATACAATATAAATGATTTGGCTGTTTAAACAGGAAAAAGTGAAGTGAATATTTTATTATGTTTAAATGTTAAAAATGCGGATATTAATTCTGCAGCATTTCCTTTCGTTTTAGTGGCGCAAAACTGATGCAACGACATCACCTGAGATATTATTGTTTCTGGCAGGAGACCTTATAGGCCTATATACCCAAACATGACATTTTCTCTTTTTAATATAGTAAAAATAAAACGAATGTCAATACGAGAAAATGAGCATGGATATCAGAATAATTACCATTTAATTTCTGCAGCCTTATTATTATTAATTTTTGTCGTTTCTGGGATGGACACAATTTTGCCCGTTTCCAGCTGACCACACGCTCACCTCCTGTTCTGGTACCAGGTTTTAACCTGCGTGTCGGTCAGGTTGAGAGATGCTGCCAGCTCCATCCTGTCCTGCACGCTCAGGTACTTCTGACGCTCAAAGCTGCGCTCCAGCTGGGCGAGCTGATGGTCAGTGAAGGCGGTCCGCGCTTTCCGTGGCTTCTTCAGGCGAACCTGCGGGCTGTCTCTGCTGCTCGAGATCTCCCTGTCGCCCTCCTCTTTCACTGAAACATCACATTTAACGGAAGGGCACAGATTAAGCCACTTTAACACGAGTTAGTTAGCCAACCCATGTGTTACCCTACTTTGGCAAGTCGAAGGTTTCCACGTACTCTATGCTAAATCATTGATGCTCTCGTGCGTGCCTGTAATTCTTTCAAGCAGTTTTCAGATTTTATTTTTCAGAATTTGAATACACGAGGGTTGTGATATTTAATTCACCCCTATCTCCCCATCTAAAGCAAACTCTTTTCTTTCTGAAGCCAGAAAGAGAGGGACACGACGCGAGAGACCTTGCCAGTCGAGTAGTAGAGTCGTCTCTCAAGGAGCAACAATAATCCGGCTAATTGAGCCACGAGGGATGGAAACCTTTCAACCGAGACCGGAGAAACTTCACAGGGACGGGGATAAGAGCGAAATAAAGAGCGGACCGACCCCGTGCGTTACAAATCTGATTAGCACTGGGACAAATTGCATCAAATCCTTGAAAATAAGGGGGTAGAAAGGCAAAGAAATCAAAGCGGCGCACACACTCTTTACAAGCGCTCTGGAGATGGAATGGCTTTGATTTGGAGAGCATTAATTTTGATCACCGCGCCTATAGACTCGCCAAGCTGATACTTTCATGATTTGAGAGTGGAAATATATTTGGAATCATGCTGAAGGTGTTGGCGAATAGATGAGACCCATCATGCCCTACTTCCACTAAGAGCAAGATTGTGATAGCACTTTTACAAAATGATCAGAATCAGTAACAACATCAACAACTATAAACACGTGCATATCGTAATGCTCATATCAAGATCAATATTTAACAATGATAATAGTGTGTACACTATTTGTGATAGTAATAATAAATAGTAATAGAAAAAACTTACTTATTGAATGCATGCTGGCCTTTGTGATATGTCACAGGAAAGGCTTTTTCCCTATGTTTTTTCCTCAATGAATCCCTAATGAATCTGGCTGATTATGTTTCTTTGTTCAACTTTCTTTTCACTGAACCTGACAATAAGCTTTAAGATAATAAGGACGTTAAAATGTACATTAAAAATAGACAATAACCATGTAAACAAAAATGAAAATTTCATTAACTGAAGCCACAAAGATCAATTCACTATTTTGTACTAAGCATTTATTTCACAATATTGCGTTGGTTGCGTAAAGATCTATCTATCTATCTATCTATCTATCTATCTATCTATCTATCTATCTATCTATCTATCTATCTATCTATCTATCTATCTATCTATCTATCTATCTATCTATCTATCTATCTATCTATCATATAATCTGCTCTTTTATAACAACATTGACTTTACATGCACGAACGAAATGAATAATCAATATTAAAAACTAATTTTATTTCTACACCCAAATTCTTTGAAAAACAAACATATTCAGTTGGCCAGCCTGCTTGAATTCTATGCGATAAACATATGGGAAATTACAGTTCATGCGCTCACATTTTAATTTACCATTAAAGACGAGCTGATATTTTACCTTTGTATTCACTGTCTGACGATGAGTTACTGTGGATCTTTTCAATGAAGTCGTCTGCGATTTTAGATGCCAGTCTCCCAGGCTCCTGTGTCGGCTGGCCGTTACTGGAGTAAGGGGCACACGCCGCTAAGGGTTTACAGTCAGCCAGAATATCTCTTATTAAGAAGGATGAAGTGACAGTCCGAGGTTGAGATCCAGCAGAGATCGGGCCGTGCTGTAAATGGGACGCGAGCCCGAGCGGGTGACCCTGTCTCTGCGCCGCATCCTCTCCGCACTCCCGCCTCGGAGACGGAGGAGAAGAACAACCGCTTTCTAAGTCTGACCTGGGGCTGAACTCCAGCGGGGACCGACATTCCCCTACCAAACTGTCCCCCTTCGCGATGACCGGGCTTCCTGGCCTGTGGGATAGCAGGGAATCGATTCCAAAACTGGAACCGTTGGTGGACGCTTCCATCTCCACACTGCTGCTTGCGTGAAGCTTCTGTTCAGATTATCATCTGTATTCAACCAAGTTCTGCGTGAATGGCGCTCGATTTAATAGCGATCTATCCAGGAGGAAAATCCAAAGCAGAATCGGAAATGAGAAATATTCATCCCCTGTCTGGGAGAGGGGAAAAAAAACTTTCTTCTTCCTTGAGGACTTTTAGTTTAAGTTTAAAAAGAAAAGGTTTCTTGAGGAGGTTCTGTATGAAGTACACACAGACCCTGCCTCCCAAAAAAAAAATTTTTTTTTTCTTTAGCTCCTCACTCACTCACTCCTCAAAAAAATCGATAGAGTCTAAATATACTCTAGGCTGGCAAATTTAATTAATTTTTTTTCTCTCAATCCCGGTATTTTTTGAAGACGCGAGACGCATCGATGGTAGCTTTGAATTATTTATCAAATTATTTCAAAAAGCTGTTCTGAAGTAACAGTGTTAGTGTAAAACCGCAAGGTAGCCTACTTAGAGGGCGCGCGCATTTCAGCACCACGGACAGAAGCAAAGCGGCAGCAACTCGAGCCTCGCGCCTATTGAGCAGCTGAAATTTTCATCAGTTCAAAGGTAGTTCGCTGTGGCAAATAGTAGTGTGGAATCCGGATGGAAAAGGCAAGTGCATTCTGTGCCAGCGCAGGTGATGCAATGCGAAATCGTTGGACGGTAGAGCGCAGGAGAAAAAAATGCTGTGAGAAGACAGAAGCACAAACGAGGTAATGCAGGTTAAATACACACATTGGGGAACGGAAAGTCAGATAAAGCCTAACAAATGAACTTGTGCACAACTCAGTGGCTAGGTTTTTAAGGGCACCCCTTCCACGTGAGTCCCCAGCGACTCGCTTCCATTGGTTAGGAGGTGTTTTGGGGTGTTGACTGGCTCGCTAAGATGAAACCGGACCCCCCCACGCCCAATAAACCCCTCCCCACAGGTCGCCCACTTTGATTAAAAGAGACACTGAATTCATTAGGAGACTGGGATCCAACTGTTTACAGGCAATTTTCAACACTGTTTGCTTTCATTACATCATTGATGAGCCTTATAATGGGGTTATTATGAGGAGTGGGGAGGTCCTCTCTCTCCCCATAGCGCGCGTTGAGTCACGTCTTGACCACTTTCTTGACCACAAATACCCACTTTTTTTCATATAATTCCCTTATAGTTTCTACTGAAAGTTGAATTTAAGCATTATGTTGATGAATTTAATTCTAATTACATTTGAGCAAACTTACATAAGATTCAGCCTGAAAGCATCTAGATTGTAAACAAACAAACAAAATAACAATTCTTATTCAAAAGTACAAAGAAATCCAACACACACTATATGGCATTTATACACAAAATGACATAAATACACTTTTGCTATGATAAAAATGCTTTCAGAGGGATTAAAGTATCAAATATCTGATTGGTGTAAGTGTAGAATGCAATAAAAAATCTAATTAAAAAGCTGAAATTAAAGAGAAAGCAGAGTAAATGCTGGCATACACAATTTAAGCAATAAAGCAATATATACTATATTGGTTTAATATAGAAATTATTACCAATATTTGACATTTTAAACGTTGTCCGCCAAATCAAAGTTAGTGTGGCTTAACCAACATGCAGGGAGCCATATTGGTGTCATGTGACATGAAAATCATTAAACAGAGAGAACCCTCATGACTGTGTTTTAATAATTAAAGTTTTAATAATTTCACATATTTCACATAAATGTTTTATTCTGGTCGAATGGATTCGATTCTTGATATTTGAAATGCAAAGCTGCATAATATATAATATTAAAAACATGTTTATAAAAAATAATTATGTTTACTCTCAAGTGTATTAAAAACGTAAAGAAAGTACCTTAGTATTGTTTGTACACCCTTACTATATATTATTTATATAATTTGATACATTTGAACGTCTTGTGTTTAAATTGGGTACCAATACTGTCAAAAAACAAAACAAACAAAAACAAACAAAAAACAGAAACAACAACACACCTAGTAATAATGACCGAGAAAAGATTAAAAGTAATAGGCCTAACACAGGCTATAATAAGCCATTACTATTGGTGCTTTTTATCGTTAAGATCAGAATACAAGTTGTATTTGTGCTTTAATACCATAACACAGGCAGTCTGCATTGTCGCTTGATACGTTCGTGCTCTTTTATTTTTCCAATGCGCTAAATGCGATTATCCAACAACCATGTCGTTTAGTTCATAACAAGTAATGTATGCAATGTTAATGAGCAATAATGAGGGCTACCGCTCTTTCTGAAAGCGCAGCTTGACACAAAACTCTAACATGCATGAAAAACTATTGTCCTGTCTTTCACGTCTTTCTCTCAAACAGTTAGCCCCTCGTGTTTTTTCGACAGGTCCCAATAATCGAGCCCCCCATCAGAACAGCAGATTGGAAGCGCTATTCGGCCGCAGACAACGGCAGGTTAGTGAATCCGCTCCCCGCTCCCAAGGGGTGTCAACGCGGCTGCAAGCTGTCACAATGAGGCGGGGTGCAAGCGCGCTCACTTTAGTTTAGAGTCTCGAATAAGGATCCCTACTGCGCGTGATGGCGATTTTTCTTTTTTAAGTCTCTGTGGCAGGCCATGACAGGAGTTATCTAGCCTATGTGGTATGCTTTGGCCTTTATTTATTAGATAAATTAAATGCAGACCCGCTACAGTGACAACAGGTGCTAAGACTTTTTATTACTTATAAGGTTAAATAAAAATGAATCTTTATCTTTTACTAGTTAACCTATATAGATAGTGCTTGATGTCTGTCTTAGTAATGGCTGCCTTTCTGCTTTGCATTGGTTTTCTTTCAATTGTCCAAACAGTCAAAACTCTAGAATGGCTCAAAAACTGTCATTGAAATCACATTTATGGCATTTTGGCATTATGCCCTGGGATTTACTAGTATGGAAAGGGCTTTTTTTCTTCTTCTTTGCATATCATTAAATTTTAAATATGACTGCAAATGCTTTTCCAATGTGTTACTAATATGTTTGAATAATAAGTAAAAGATACAAATATGAAAAAAATTTAATAATTATATATGAGGTACAGATAGATACATGCATTAGAATACACACACACACACACACACACACACACACACACACAGAGAGAGAGAGAGAGAGAGAGAGAGAGAGAGAGAGAGAGAGAGAGAGAGAGAGAGAGATCAGGCAATTTAAGGAACCTAATTATAAACCATATTTTAATCATAGAGTAATGATGCAATATTAAGAAAATGAACTTTTAAAACCTCCACAATTCTGCAAAAAGTCATAACAAATTGTCATTTATTTTTGAAAATATTGTTATATGATTTATATTAGTGATTGACTTTGGCCATTCCAAATCTTTCAAAGAAATCCTGGAATACTGAGTAAATCTCACAAGTTGGACAGTTTGTTGAATGAACAATTCATGTAGAGGACAGAAAATCAAGAACCTGACACACTAAATGGAGATGCACAGAAACGCCCTCTAAAAATGTGTCACTCAAACACTTGTATTTAACGTACATCCTCTGATTGTTTGAAGATTTGAGGAAGAGGCAGAAGAGATGAGTGGCAAGAGGCTTCAAAGACGTTTGATCTCGCCTCACCTCGGGTGAAAACAATGTTTTGAATTTCATTTATTTATTCTGTTCCATGTTTGTTAAATATATATTTGGATATGTTCAGGAAAAAGGTACGTCGTTCCTGGATAAACTTTGGCATCGCTGTCATTTTGAAACATTGAGTAAAACATGCCTTGTGATACAAAAAAAAGACGTGTAAAAGGAAAGAAATGTTGACTTCAGTCAACAAACAAACATTGTAAAAAAACGGGCACACCCTGGACCAGTCAGCGATGCAAATGATGCACCTTAAAGCCATCAGGTGCGAGATTTGACAGAAAATAATGAGAACCGCTGAATCTTTTATAAGGTTAACACTCACATTTCCCAGTCAGCTGTCACACAAGAAAGACTTTAGCGCATTCACGCTGGAGAAATATACCTTTATTGGCTCATTAAAGCTGACAGGGGGCTCGGGACCGCCAGCACTCAGGCTCGGGACCGCCGGTGCGCCACCCCGTTTTGTGTCAGTAATTTGCAGAGGAGATACACCTACCTTGAAAAAAAAAACGAAGGGTAAAATTATGAAGGGAGCAAGAACGAGAGAATGAAATGGCAGAAGCTGGTGGGGCGAGTTCCGAAAGATGGGGGTGCCAGAGGCTGGGGGTGGGGGGTGGTTTAAGGAAGGGCCTTGGGGGAGGGTGGAAAGATCGCTGGCACGCCAGGAGTCTGATTCTCTCCTAATTGGAAGCATTGGGCATTGTCAACTGAGGATTTTCAGTCGCTCACTGACAGGTAGAGTCGTCAGGATGATAGCCCACTTGTCAGCGCAAAACACCAATAAAAACAAACCACTTTTGATTTAATTGGAGGCCTAGCCATAGTGTGCTAGGACTGAACGAGTTGGGGGTTGTGGATCGCTTCAGGGGAAAACCGGTATGTGCGAGTGTGTGTATCGAAGGGATGTTTGACAAAGAAATCTTCACTTTGTGCAAAACCACCCGGAGCAGTGGCTCACATCGGACAGAGGAGAGCAGGTCGTCGTTATTCTGTCTGTGTGTGTGTGCGCGCACAAGTGCGGGTGGTCACTTCCCATGGTGCTGAGGTTACAGGAAACACAGAGTTTGATTTGGTCTCTAGAGGCCCAAAGGCTGTTCAGCACTCATCACTTCCAGTGTTTCTTCTCAAAAATGCACGCTCAGAGAGATATTGATATGGTGATACCTCAGAGAATGAAGCAGAAGAAGAGCTGACCCTACCTGACTTCTGCTACAACCACCTCACCAAGTACAAAAAACCCTTTCTGCCTCTCATCTCTGCAGGTGGAATCACATTCTACACCACCAAACTGAAATCACAGTGTTCAGCAAACTGATTTTTCTTCTTGTGAAAATGCTGTATTTGTTTGCTATACAAGGTATAAACAAACAATTGGATATTTCGAGAGGTGAGGGTTGTTAGTGGAGCACACATTTTGAGTTTTGAAAATAGACTAGACGATTGAGCTTTAAAACATCACATTAAAATGTACAATATCTAAAGAACTCGCTCAAAACAAGGCAACTGGGTGTGCTATAGGGGTGTAAACACATAGTCACTTGTGCTCATTAGATACATGAGAGGTCAAATATTATGAGGCACTTAGATGTGGTTAAACTTTAATAAACTGTAAAAAGTCATTATAACATTAATAGTGTTGATCATAATAAAATTAATCAATAAATAAAAGTATTCCAAAAATATAGGGTCAGTTAAATATTATATTTAAAAGTTAAAAATGAATACTTTTGTTCAGCAAAAACACATTAAATTGTGACAGAGAATACATTTATAATGTTAAAAAAGATTTCCATTAAAACAATGCTGTTCTATTCATCAAAGAGTGGTGAAAATATTTATATTAGCAAAACAGCATATTGGAATGATTTCTGAAGGATCGTGTTACTGAAGTCTGGACTAATGATGTTGAAAATTCATCTTTACAAGATTAGATTACAAAGTAAAATATTAAAATAGAAAACAGTTTTCATAAATTGTATTTTTAAATAGTCTATCTATCTATCTATCTATCTATCTATCTATCTATCTATCTATCTATCTATCTATCTATCTATCTATCTATCTATCTATCTATCTATCTATCTATCTATCTATCTATCTATCTATCTATCTATCATATAATCTGCTCTTTTATAACAACATTGACTTTACATGCACGAACGAAATGAATAATCAATATTAAAAACTAATTTTATTTCTACACCCAAATTCTTTGAAAAACAAACATATTCAGTTCGCCAGCCTGCTTGAATTCTATGCGATAAACATCTATCTACTGAATATACATTTCAAGTAGAATCAAATACTGCATTAAGCCAATTAGCATTAACTTGTTGCTTTTTCCTCATAATCTTTATAATCGCTATGCCTCTTTGCCATTGTGGACAGTTCTTTTTTAAGGCCTAATAAATGTAGAGTAGGGACAGAACCAAGGTGGTTTTTCATTAAGGGTTCAGAGTTCAATGTTAGACCATTGCACAGCCATTACAGAATAATGGGGTGGGTGGGCATTACTGTGGCTGATGGTCCCATCCAGCTGCCACTGGGAGACACACACAAGCTGTTGGACAGAGGTAAAGATGCCCCAAATACCCTGGCCTCCAGGGGGTGTCAGAGTGCACTGCCCCTTATCCTTATCCCCTCTGTCAGGGCATTTGGGAGGGTTTTCGCAACTCGATAAATCATTGTTAAATGTTCTTATGAAGGCATTGGGGAAACTGGCAGAAAACAGGAATGACATAGGGAATGTTGGCGTTTGTGAAGGTGGTCTGGTCAGCCTGCCAAAGACACAGGGAACTGGTTGGAGTTAGTGCAGACCTATTTTAAATTTATATGGAGCTCATTCCCAGTCAGCATTGTGGTGGCATAATTGTGACTTTGACAATTCCTCAGTCATTGTACATGACACATGTTCATGAAGATGACATGATGTTGTACAAATGGCCTGCCTTGTTATCATAATGATGTATTTTGGTGCTAATGCACACATATATATGCACAGTGCATCATCCACATGCCAAAGTCCTCAAATTTAATCTGTTTATATCTTATCCGATGTGCAGGTAATATGCGAGGTCAGAACATCATAATTATCACACCTGTCATTGTTAGGACTGGTTCCCAGAGCCCCCCCCCCCCCCACCAGTGCACCCACCCCCTACTGTGACTTTTATTGCTTCATTAGTGAACGCCACATGTTTTAGAGCACATTCGACTTTCACTCACCAAGCAGAGATGATCACTGTGATCTACAGGGTGAGAACAGAGACCATAAAGAAGCACCCAGAGTTTCTCCTCAGCAGAATCCAACAACAACTTTTTTACCTTGAAATAAATACAATCACTTAATTAAAATGAGATTGCGGATTAATGTATAAAAGCAAGTGTGAGAGAGTAGATACATGTGCTACTTTATAATGATTTAAAAGGATTCAATATATTGACTTTTATATATATATATATATATATATATATATATATATATATATATATATATATATATGAATGAAATGAATATAATGAATATATATATATATATATATATATATATATATATATATATATAATGATTTAAAATATAAAAGTCAATATAGTGAATCCTTTTAAATTATTATAAAGTAAAGTAGCACATTTAGCTATTCTCTCACACTTGCTTTTATACATTATTATTTTTCAGAATATATATATATATGAAAAAAAACATGTTCTACAAACATTAGCACGAGAACTATTTCCATCTGTGAAAATAATAATTGTTGCTTAAGCAAATCAGCATATTAGAATGATTTCTGAAGGATCATGTGCCACTGATGGCTGGAGTAACATCTACTGAAAATGCTGCTTTGCATTATATATTTAAAATATAATTCAAGCTGCCAAAAACATTCTTTAAAGGGATACATACATATCAATATGAGATATGATGTAAACAAAAAAACAAAAAAATGTTTTATTTTAGATACTTTTAAAACAGCAATTTAAGCAATCTTATCTTTTTGCAATGTTTTTATGTTTGTTCATATAACCATTAAAGTAAAGGACTATCAAAGAAGTGAAACATAACTGCTTTTCTGAACTGTACAGGTATTTGTGGATTTTCACACACTCTATATGTGTGTGCATATATGTGAAAAAAAGAGTGCGAGACAGAGGTAGAGGGGTGTGGGGTACGGAGAATAAGACCCCAGCAAATGCTCATTAGAGTTGACCTTGGCACCAGGAGCATGCGTTTGATGGATCGGGTACAGGGCCAAACAAGCCCCCGGGGAGCCATGATCTTATCTCTTATTGTACACACACCTCCCTCCTACTGACCCTATCCCTGAGCACTCGCACTGCTCTCCTCTCCACGCATCACAGGCAGAATAAATCTGTGCTTGACAGAGAGAGAGAGGAAGAAACAGTGTCAAGGTATGGAGGGGAAAGGAAGATGGAGGTGAGACAGAGAGAAAAACACACAGAGGCCCTGAAAAACCAATAGCTCGCTGAGGTGTCATTAACCACACAAGTCAGCTGTACTTCTTCAGTCGAGACGTTGCTTCCCTGAGCCGAGGAGATGCTAGGCCGCAAGACGGGGATTGGGAAGAGGGCGGAGGAGAATTGAGGAACAGAGCAAAATATGGAGATCAGTCTAGTGGAGAAAGAGCTGATGAGTCTTCTTTGCAATGAGCCTTTAGTCCTGTGGGACATGAAGGGAAGTTTGTTCCCAGAGCTTCAGCCATCCCTCTGTTCTTCCTCTCCTGTCGCAGCGCTCAAAATCTTCCCCTGTAACTTGTAGGCAGGGGACAGGCATGAGGCAATCAATACCTGCAAGAAGGTAAATTCGAGCAACCACTATTCACATGGGCTTCTCCCAAAGCCACTCACAGAGATCTTTTATTCCTTTTTACTGTACCTGAAAGAGATGGAGCTCCTATGGGTTTCTGATGGAACAGGAGAGGAAAACGACTCTTTTAAGCTTTTTATCTCAGATGAGCCACAACCCGAGAGTGTGAGCTAAAAAAACAAAACAAAAAAAAGAGTAATGGTCTGTGGCGGACTGCTGAGACCGAAAAGGAAGAGGAGGCTTATGATGGCTATAAGCATTCATAATGTGATGTTATGGAACACAGAAGTGCTTTCAGTGCTTCCTGTTGAAAGTGGATTCTCCTGAAAAACAAAGTTTGGTACAATTATCTTCAACAAGCACTGTAAAGTGATTTGGAAGCTCGATTTAAGTAGACTATCATACAAAAGTTACATTTAAAAAAAAAGTAATACTTTTAATACTTTTATTCAGCAAAGACGGATTAAAAGTATAAATTATCAAAAGTAAGTATATTTGTTTATAATGTTACAAAAAGATTTGAACTTTTATTCATTAAAGAATCTTAATTAATACCCAAAAATATTAATTAGCACAACTGTTAACACCATTGATGATTAGAAATATTTTTTGAGCAGCAAATCTGTATAATAGAATTGTCACAGTCTAGTCTAGATCCTTATGTTTGTCCCTCTTGTATTCCCGTAGTTGTTTTGTTAGTTTAATTACCCATTTAGTTCGACACCTGTTTGTATTTTCCTTGTGTATTTAAACCCCCATGTGCATCATGTCTTTGTCAATCGTTGAATGTGAGTTGTTAGAGTGTGTTGGTTCTACTCCTGGTTCTCCTTGATTCCGAGTTTCTCCGTGTTTGCACCCTCGAGTGCCCTTTTGTTTTGCCGTTATAAATAAAGTGTATTTTACGTTTAAATCTGTGATTCCGAGCTCCGTGTGTCTCTGTGTCTAACACACAATAGCTGCGGGGCTTACAAGAATGATTTCTGAAAGATCACGTGACACTGAAGACCAGAATAATGATGCTGAAAATTCATCAAGTTATCAAGTTATTTTAAATGGTAATAATATTTAGCAAATTGAATTTTTTATCAAATAAATGCAGGCTTGGTGAGCTATGAGACTTGCTGATCCCAAACTTTTCAATTGTAGCGTATATATTGCATTTCTACTGAAATCAACAATTCATCTAGCATCCATAATTCTTGCTGATAAAAATGACTGTACTCATGCAAACATTAAAGACAAATCAATTGCTTTGACAATGATTCAATTAAGTAACAAAACTTTATCAAATGTACATTTGGTCAATACAGTTATATTATATTCAGTTTGGTATGGTCATATAGTACATATTTTCAAACCTTTTTTGAAGACATGCCGTCTTGTTTTACAGTAAAATATCTACAAATCTTTTTTTACATTTTTTTTACATTTGCTTGAGGACCAAAACAGCTTGAAAGAGAATATGTTCAGGGCATATACCTTGAATCAAATTGATTTATTTCAAAACTGTTAGAATAATGTGTGAGGTACATTGCTGCATTTTTATCTCTTGACACAATACCTATATCCCCATTTGACAGATGTTTGTTATGCATGTGTCTGAAGTTATTATTTCTACTTTTAGAGCGATTTATCCAACATACAGAATGATTTTTGTTTCGGGACAGGTCAGATGGGTGAGCTGGGCCATTAAAGCAGTTCTCTGAGCAGACGGAGAGAGACGCACAGATGCCAAGCCCGTGTTATCACACTGATGGAGTGAGCCAGCTGCTGGCCTGAGGTCAGTGACTCCTTTGAGAGCTTTGTGAGCACCATTGAGAAATGTATTTTCTTTGTTTAAAGGGGTACTATTATGCTTTTTTAACTTTAGTTAGTGTGTAATGTTACTCTTTTACTATAAAAAGAACAAGGTTAAAAAAGTCCACTCCCAAGGGAGATATTTTATTTAACACAATCCACTTTTCAGGAACTACAACGAATGGCTCATTTGGACTACAACAAGTTTTTTGGGGGGTCTTGTGCAGATACAATGTTACTCATTCAAATAATCCCCGCCTACAGAAATACACAAAAAAGGGGCAAGGCTTGGTTGAGCTGCATTAGAGAAGACAGTGTTGTCGCTATGTTGAAGAGAGGCGGTTTTTTCCACCCCATTTCAAAAACTCATTTGTTTGACCTTCCTATGGCTAACAAATTTAAAAGTGGTTAAAACTTATTTTAAACACTGTTCCTTAATATTATAACCTTAAAGTTTATCTGTGTGCACATTTTACATCGAACAGCTTCCAGAAACTAAGAGAGTAAAATGCAGGCTACGCAAAAAAGCTTCTCCTGATATTAAGCAGTTCTTACTATATCAGGACAATCTGTTGTTTGTGGGTCACAAACAATGCCTTGTTATTTGCCTTATTATGTGTTGTTCCATTTACTATTAACAATTCCAATTATACATTTTCTGAAAAGTATTATTATTAAATTGTATATAACATAGTATACAAGAATTACAAAAAACAAAACAAAAAAACTATGAAATCTGTGCTTGCAAACTCTGTGAATCAATCCTCTTGTTTGTTAACATTCTAAAGTCTGAATCAGGCTTGAGTTGGTGTGAAATTTGCATCATCCTTCATACACTGACCAAAAAAATTAAAAATAAAGGTATCAAAATAAATCCCACATTGGATCTCAATGAATTAAATGTTCAGTTTGATAGACTTTATTTATATACATTCTATCATTTGTTAAAACAAAACATTATATATATAACAACAATCAATGGAGACCAAACTCATCATCACACTGAGGGCTGAATTCAAAATCATACCAAAAACAACGTA
The DNA here is from genome assembly GCA_037043235.1 of Rhodeus uyekii. Taxonomy (NCBI): domain Eukaryota; kingdom Metazoa; phylum Chordata; class Actinopteri; order Cypriniformes; family Acheilognathidae; genus Rhodeus; species Rhodeus uyekii. The sequence goes on along the minus strand of JAWRVZ010000031.1, from coordinate 3,881,681 downwards.
AAAAACCTGATCCACCTTGCATGAAGTTTATCACAGTCACACGTGTGTATGGCCCCATGTGCCTGTATGCTCTCACAACAACGTCTTAACATTTTTTTAATGAGATGGCGGATAGTGTCCTGGGGGATCTCCTCCCAGACCTGGATGCGTTCATCAGTGAGCTCCTCGACAGTCTGTGGTGTTACTTGGCGGCTTTGGATGCTCCAAAACATAATGTCCCATAGGTTCTCGACTGGATTCAGGTCTCAGGAATGTGAGGGCCAATCAATGGCATAAGTGCCTTTGCCATCTAAAAACTGCCTACACACTCTAGCCACACAAGGCTGGACATTATCATGCAGCAAGAGGAACCCAGAGTCTAATAATGGCTCTGAGGATTTCATCCCGGTACCTAACAGCAGTAAGGAAGCCATAGGCTAGCACATGGAGGGCTGTGCGACCCTTCAAGGATATTCCTCCCCCAACCATTACTGACTCACCACCAAACTGGTCATGTTGGATGATGTTGCACGGCATCTCCAGACTCTTTCACGTTTATCACATGTGCTCAGTGTGAACCTTCTCTCATCCGTGAAAAGAATGGTGGTCATGTTTCTGACCGAATTGTCAGAAACAGACTTCATGAGGGTGGCATGAGGGCCCGTCCTCTAGTGGGACCTGTGCTCACAACTCAGCACTGAGCAGCTGGAATGAGATTTCAACAGAGAACAATCAACTGATTCAACTGATTCACAATCACTTAAGCTACCTTCCTTTTTCAGCACATGCACTAAGCGGTGCCAATCATAACAAACTGGGCCAGCTAACCAATCACAGTATTGTATTTCGGAAGGGACTTTGAGTCAGACTCTGCAGTGGTGTAATAATGTAAAATTAAGCAATCAAGCAAGAAAACATATTCTAACACACCCCAAAAAACTTTGTAAAAGAGCATAATAAGATCCCTTTGAGCGCCACTGAACATTTTAAACATTGGCTATTTCACCGATTGGCCTTAAATGCCCTTTCAAGTCAAGCAAATGAACCAAAATACACATATATTTTTGTGGTCATTTGACACATGGTGTGAAAAGTATGAAATTACCTTCCGAGAGGTAAGATGAATCCACCCCCTTGTCCTAAGTCGCTGTCTCTCAGTCTTCTCCAGTCTGCTTCTTAACAACTGGGTGGGCTTGATGTCTTATCTCTGATATTTCTCCACTCTGGGCTCATTTCTGACACTTGGGGATGGATACACAGCAAGAATGTTGCTGTAATTGCATCTGGTTGCGTCATGAAAAAGTAATAATGCACTGTCAAGGACGTCAAGGTGTCAGCGTTCAGCGGAACTGATAAGTTGTCGGTGGCCGTGAAAGTAAAGCCCCTTTCCAGAGCCAAGCCACTGGTGGGCGGGGAAGTTGCGGGGAGGGAATTTAGCCTGAAGGACATTTGCCAATTACCCATCTCTTTGTTTAATTGGAGGAGAGGTGGCACGGATGCAGAAATGCCAGTTGAAAAAAAAGCATTGTGAATCACAATGGCAGAATTCCTGCAGGCTGCTATGAGACTGTATGATTTCCTTCAGTGGGGTAACATTTAGTCATAGGAAAAATGCAGGGAATTTACTTTGGAAGTAAAACAACACAGAAAACACTACAGACCCATAGAATCAACCCAGACACTAGGGTATCAGTCGCAAACACAATTATCAAGGTGAATGGATGTTCTTCTTCATGACAGCCTCAGTCACAATACACTTTCATAATAGTGAGTAAAAGTAGCCATGTTCATCACATGTTAATGTTTTGTGCTCTAAGTCAATCATACAGGTTTGGAACAACATAACGGTGAGTAAATAATGACATAATTAAACTATTTGTCTGACTATCCCTTTAATAGGTTGCTAGACTATTTACTGTGCTATAATTTGACAAATTTTGTAAAGTACAGAATATAACTAGATGACTATAGAGCAGAGGTCTAAGTGTTTTAGGTTTCTGGTGCCCTGCCAAAAAAAGAAAAAAAAAGAAGACCAGCATAAATTTCCAGGTTGGTTTATACTGGACCAAAAGTTTTACCAACCCCAAACCATTGAACAGTAGTCTAGTTTTGCTGGTTCAGTTATATAAAAACACACCAGCATCCACAACATAAGCTGTTGATTTTTTAGTTTTTTTTTACCAATTACCTTACAAAATCATTATAGAATATTTAGATTGAATGCAGATCAGCTCATTGGTCACACACTACATATCCTTCACATTCCTCCTTAATCTCCAGATTTTCTTGCAAACAGGCCCAATTGCACGTTCCATTCCAAAGTTCACCCCCAAAATTTAAATTACTTTCATTTACCTACCTTCAAGTTGTCACAAAACTATATGTACACTATTTCTTTCTTCTGCTGAACTCAAAATATATTTTCAGGAATATGGGTAACTAAACAGTTAATGGGCCCAATTGACTTCCTTGAACAACTTGAAGGTAAGGACAGAATTTTCATTTTTGGGTGAAGTTTGAACAGATTTAGCAAAAGAATAAAAAGATAAGGGTAAAAAGGTTGCAGGCTTTAAAAAAGAGATTATTTGGGCCAAAAGCCCATGGATTGATCTTATTGTATTTTAATAATGTGTCTATGGACTCACTTAGACATGCAAAGAGAGAGAGAGAGAGAGTCACCAGGATTGACTCCTCATAAGGAATCAATGTTTGAAGAGTGAAAGGCAGGGGGCAAAGTTCCCATTAGTTCCCAGAGTTGTGAAAGAACCCGTTAATCAGTTCTCACATCATTATCATGTCGACTGCTCATCTCCCTTCTCTCTTAACCCGTCACTCCATCTTCTCCCCACCTTCTCCCCTTTCTTCCACTTGTGTACATTTCGGATTGTTCAAGCATTTGAGATTAGCTGACCTTATGGTCACTAGGGTGGTTTCAGACACGCACACACAGGCAAACAAAAGCATACACTCTTTCTCCCGCTTTCTCTCTCCCTTTGCATGCTCCCAAGCAAACAGTAATGTGACCCTGATGGTTTTCGCCTCGGGGCTTTCTGCTGCCCCTGTGTGGCAGAGTTCATCCCCAACTCTCTCAATGAACTCACAAAGGCCTCAGTGTCCCATGAAACATCCTGGCACTCCCCCCGGTGGCTTTGAGGAGCTCAGAGAAGGCCTGTGTGCTCATCCACGGTCCCCATAAGGCTCTGTGTAATTAAGCGCATATGCTCGTTAGCAGCCCATCCTTCTCTGTATTCCCTCAACTTTGCATATACCTCTCTCTATATATCCCCCAGCCCTCCTCCTTTCCCCGTGGTTTGTCAGATGAAGTGATTGCTTCTCTCTCCCACCCCCTCAGTGGTATTTAGCTATTCTCATTTGCATGTACATGCCCTTGCTGTGCGGCCGGCGAGCCGCTGAGATTGATCAACAACACAGCAGCATGTTTTATTACATGTCAGTCGGAGGCAGGAACCAGACGCAATGGGCACATACACTGATACACACACACACTCATGCATGTGCATAACTAGGTATGCATGCAATGTAAGCAGTCCGTCTTTGTGAACACCAGCGTACATGTAAATCTGATGTGTGCATCAGGTATAGTTCAGCCAAAAATGAAAAATCTGTCATCATATACTCACCCTCATGCCATTCCGGACCTGAATGTCTTTCAATCTTTAGCAGAAGGTATATTTTGAAAAATGTCTCAGTGTGTTGTTTTGAACTCCATTAACTTTCATTGAACAAACAAAAAAATGTCAGACAGAAAGAAAGCCGTTCAGGTTTGAAATGACAGGTTTTTAAATAATTACAATTTTTGAGCGAACCTTTGGTTTATTTTGGCAATCTATCTAATACACACAGTCAAGGTCAGAATCACCTGTCTGTCTCGTTTGTATTTTCTGGACATGAGCATACGCACCATTCCACATCTGTTCTAAGGATCCAATCCAGTCTAGCTGACTCAATAATTTGCAATATGCCCGGATAAACCGTTGAATAAACCCACAAATGGTGCCCTGAGATTCTTGTTGAGTTTCTTTTCCTGAAGAAACTGTTTTTTAAGACTTTGGCAGAGCAGACTATGCCGTTTCCTCAGCTTGCGTGCCTGAAAGATATTAATATGCACAAATGGTGGATGCAGTACAAAACGCTGGTAATGAAGTGAAGAGCTTTGGGCTCTTGTGGAGCTTAAGAGCAGGCGAGGGGGAGCCAGCACATGGTTAGCCATATGCCTCTGAGCAGTTAGCAGGCTCCACTGGGAGGCCTCAGTGAGCGCTCGCTTGCTTTCCTTTCCTTTTATATTTTTAGAGACGTGCTTTCGCTCTGATTCAGCCCCTTGAATGTATAAGCTGCCCTTCAACCTGATTTGTACGCCATGGTTTGGGTTTGATTAGTGAGTGCCAGTAAGCAGGTCAATGAGTAGTCCGAGTGACCTCTGATAGCGAGGGGTTAGCAGTTCTGGTAGTTTTCTAGACTGGATGGCATGAGGGATGTGATGTGAGGGAGCGAGAGGTCATGATCCGGAGATGTTTTTTGTTCTGCCTACCGCAGGTGCTCTGTTTCACTCTGTGTGGTCTAAAGCACCAGTTTTGCTTTGGGACAGGTTTTACGTTTGACAATGTCAAAATATACAAAATAATTAGATAGTATTTTCTTTTAGTCGCATTATTGTTTTTCATGGTGAAATATTCCTGTATGATAAAACCAAAATGCGATATGATGAAAGACATCAATAATTGGTTAATTGGTAATTTCAATGAAGAATCAAGCTATTCTAACTGATGATGACAAGACCACAATTTGTGAAAAATTGGTACTGGATCAACTGACCTAACTAATCAAGATCCACCGAATGGGCTCAAAACTCTCTCAAACTGGTCCTGGGTCACTGGGTCATCCTTATTGTTGAGCCCATGCAGAATCAGTACACATATGTGACACATTTTTGCGTCATGACCCACATGGGTTTCTAAAATACTGTACATTACAAAATTGACATAAAGAAACAGAGAAAGCAAATGAGAGAATCACTCTCTGAGGATTGTCAAAGACATCTGGATGGAGAGATCTGTTGTTCTTTAGAGAGAGAAAGGAGGGAGGAAGCGAGAGGGATTGTTCTCTTTTAGATCTCATTGTAGCCCACCAGCCTGGCTGAATCTCTGCAGTCCCCGAGGAGAGAGTGCGAGTAATCCGGGCTCTGCCTTCTCCTTACACAAACGCCAGGATCAGCGCTCCTCGCACAAGTAATTAGAAGATAATGGGCAGTAATGCGGCCCGATCTGTCCCCATTATCTCCTGGCACTGCCAGCACAGCGCCATCTGGTGTCTGATCTGGACACCGCAGATCCTGAAAATAGAGTCTGGCATTAACTTAATCCAACCACACCTTTCGTTTATTCATAAACCCCTTGAGGTGTGTGTGTGTGTGTGTGTAAGCGAGCAGACAAAATATAATTAAAGAAGATTACTAATTGTATGTGTGTATGTCTACCAGAGAACAATAATTAAAGAGGCTATCCCTATCAGATGCCTTGTGTGTATATGTGTGTGTGTGTGTGTTGCCGTATGTTTTACTTCATTTAATTTCGTGACTAAAGGGAGCCAGGCAAGATTTTGGTTTCTTTTGGTTGTTTGAAAATATTTGGCAGTGTATGAGTGACAATAATGTAACCCATGTCCCCGATTAACAGTCTGCCCATTGCCAAGCTTAATAATTCCCTGCATTTAATAAATCACTGCATCATTGTGTCAATTAATGTCTGACAGCCTCTGTAACATATTCGATGCTTAATAAATCTTTGAGAGACATCTTTGTTGGTTTAACTACCTCATGATTAATTATCCTCCCTAGCATGTATACAAAAGTATGAATTTCAACACTGTACAAATATGCAGTTTACTATAAAAAAAATATTATGCTGGTTAAATGTGGGTCCATCCATAGTTGGGTCATGCTATAAAATGTATACTTATTCAAATTTTAAAGAGTCATTTTTAAAGTAATTTTAGAATGATTTTAAACACACGAACAGGGAAATAAATAAGTTTAATTGTAATTAATTCCATATCATTATGCCTTCAGGAAGGTAATGGTTGAGGTAACAGGGATGACAGATCAAGAGTTTGTATGACTGCACAAAATTGCAACAGGTTTGATATTATAATATTGCCCTTACTGACAGACAAACAACTTCAACTAAACCCTTAAATAAAGACACAAATCCAGTTTTAATTTGTATTTATCAAATATCATCATTAAATTATTGCTATAAATATAGCATATTTAAATGTAGCAAAGGCACATTGAAAACACAGGCTTGAGGACAGATCAAAAGGTGAAGAAAAAAAATTCAGACATACTAAAAGTTGACTTCATCAACACATTCTTAAAGTAATTTTGACACAAGCGACTCAAATAGCACCCATTTAGTAGAATGACCCAGCATTTGTCATTGTATATCCGAGTTTACCCTGAGATAAATATATCGATGTGTGGTTCTCCAGTGGCTGTTCTGGGCATTGATGTTTACCCCACACCTGAGGCACACCTCTCACCTTACTGCCAGGTCAGGTGTCTGTTTCTGCACCCAGACCTGCTGAATGCCAACACGCATGTCTACGCTTACACCAAAACTGGCAGTGCTTTTAAAACCGGATACACAGATCCTTATCCATTAGCCGTTCCTTCCTAGACATGTTTATTCATTTATCATGTTTAGTTTTTCTGTGTTTTCCAGGCATTACAGGGCTAATGACATTGTTCATTTGTTTATATCTCACACGCATGAATGAAATCCCACGCAAACACTCGCACGACGACTAACTTCAACTTGATGGGACCCCTCCCATTACTGATCTATAATAAAACAGATCCTATGCAAATATAAACATAAACACCACAAATCAACACAAACTCGCACTGTTTTCCACAGCAACTCCCTCCCACCCTCTATCTCTCCGTTCCACTAATTTGCTCTTGCAGCAAACCTGTCTCTTTATTGAGATGCTAACTCCCTTTATGAGCACCTAATCCTGTAGCACGGGGGATAATTTATAGGGCATTTACATGAGGAAGGCCAGCTAATTGGGAGCATGTGTCTGAGTAAGCCTGTGCGACGCCCCTGCACTACAAATGAGCTTCTGCCTGCTCTGACATCATCTCTCTGCATCTTAATATCATTTACCTTCTTAAACTTCCCTCCATGCTATCATACATTTCACCCGTCTCTTAAAAATGCGTTGTAAGCACTTTCCACCCCATTGTTGGGGTTGAAATCCAAGCATGTCTCCTGAAGTCGGTTGCTCTGGTCCGTTGCTCTGACGTAGCGGACGGCTGACCTAGTTGTGAAGAGTGCATTTGTTTACGCTGCCGTGTTCAATTTCTCTCTGACCGCAAAAGGTGGTCCGAAATGATTCACCGCCGGACAAAAGAAGACTAAGGAGGCCGAATGCTGCATTCGGGACTGAATAATCTTCAGGTAGCAACCAAAGTCATGATTAGCCATGATATACGGCCACTTTAACCGAATGGCGCCGAGGCTCACAAGCCCCCTTCCATTTGATTGAACACGTCCCAGCTCCTCACACAGCTGTCACCTTTGGCTAAGTGCCACACGCAAGGCTGGAAAAGTCGGTCTGAGAGATGCGCCACTACACCTCTCAAGAACTGACCCTTGACCCCTGTGGCCGACAGGGGAAGTGTCCAGGTCGCCCTCCGCTGGCTAAGTGGCCCTTTATGTGCCGGCGATTTCACCTGACCTGTGACTCTCCTCCTCGGTTTCAACAGCATCCTGCTCTGCTCCGCTCTAAAAACCACCCCAACCTCCTTCCTCGGCTCTTTCTCATTTACATCAGCTCGTTTTTTATAGCTTCACGGTAATATATTGGGCTTTGTCTGGCTGTGCGTGTACCTGCACTGGTCCCAGCTGCTGCTCATTAATAACCTGGCCTGCCGCAGACGCAGAGAGAGAAATGGAAGAGCTACTAACCATACCGGTAAAACACTCAGACACTGTAAGCACAATGGAGTGCATAGTCTATTACAAAAATAGAAAGCAAGGCAGTTATTGTGATATATGTTTTAAACAGAAAGTCCTTCTCAGTGTTTTGACCTGTCCTGTGGACAGTGTAGGTGAAACTGAGTGTCCTAATGAGATGGCCTCTATTGTAGTATGAGGAGAAAGGCAGAGGGCCTGAAATCTGTTACCCCGATCACTGCTTAGGGAGCCAGAGGGGAATTAAAAGCATGGAAAAAGGATTTCTTTAGCACGCCTCATCAAAAGGGAATTAGCACGCTCTGGGAGGGGTGGCAGGAGTAGACGACACAATGAAGGGATAAAGAGGGAAACAGCAGGATGAGCTGGTGTTCCACCTCTCAAGATTAGGCCAGCTTAAAGATTGAAAACACTGAGCCTGAACACCTCTGACAATGTAGTTTCTGTAAACTTTGGACAGTGTTCGGCTAGATCAGAGTATGAGCTAGTGTGAGTGACACTTTTTAACTGGCAAAGGGAGGGTCTGAACTTTTTGCCATACTAGCTAGTGATAGATACATTGAACAAATTATTTTACCTAAATTCATTCTGGCAGTGAAAGTTTTAATTTGCAGTCTTTTCATTAAAATTGACAATGGAATTGTTTACCTGTTTTTTCCTAATACAGTAGTACCTCAAGATACGAAAGGCTCAACTTACGAAAAATCCAAGTTACGAAAGCAAAGACGAAAATTTTTACTGCTCTACATACGAAAAGTTTTCAAGATACGAAAGGTTTCTGAAAGTGAGCGTGGTTCACGATTGTTGACGAGGGGCGGGGGTGTAGAGGGGTTTGCAACACACGACTGCTCTCCAACACAGCTTCAGCGCCACTGCCGCTTGCATCCGTTTTCAGCACGGTTCGCGATTGTTGACGGGAAAGGGGGGTGTAGAGGGGTTTGCGACACATGACTGCTCTCCACCACAGCTTCAGCGCCACTGCCGCTTGCAGCCGCGAAAGAGTGACATTACAAGGAAATGTAAAATGAAGGTTTCATACAAGTTCGGCGAGTTTCGCGGGCCGGATTAAAAAGCCCAACGGGCCGGATATGGCCCGCGGGCCGTAGTTTGCCCACCCCTGTTCTATACGTACGTGCTGGCGTGCTTTAGCTCAGCCACTCCGCACCCGAAACTTTACCTTTTCCTCCTCCTCCTCTGCCGCCACTTTCGGAGATAGCCTCACTCGAAAAGTAAGCTTAGACATTTTACGTTATTTCATTGTTTATGGGTCAATTTAGCTTTATTATGAAATTTAATGAGGTGTTTTTGGAGGGCTTGGAACGGATTAGCCATTTTACATGTAAAATGTGTTCCAAGATACGAAAAACTCATTATACGAAGGCCGCCTCGGAACGGATTAATTTCGTATCTCGAGGTACCACTGTATTTCTGACAGTCAACACAGATCATCACAGCATCAAATGAAATGAGTAAAACTGCACCTGAAAGCATTGAATATCAGACAAACTATTTAGTTTAATGGCACTACATTTTCCAGTTGTAAGGATGCAGTCTTTTTTATTTGCTTTAGTTTCTGTTTTTGATAGTAGGGGATTGTTTTTAGTGTAGGGGATTTACAGTTAAGACCCAAGGACCAGATATGTTGAATGAAGACCAGGAGTCAGAAGGGCAGTCAATAGAAGACATTTTAGGGAAGTTTAGTTTGCAGTTTCATCAGCAGAAGCCAGCTTCAGGTCTCACAAGGAGTTCATAGGCCGCCCCAAATACAATAACATTGTTACAGCAATTATACTCTAACAGAGACTACTAACCATGTCATTGCTGACGGTTAAATGATTCTGATTGGCTAAGAAAGACAGAAAGATAAAAAAACGAGTAATTTTCCACACAAGAGCAGACAGTCTGAAACATATCTTCGTTGATCACATGGTTGACAGGTTAGTGACGTGGCTTGTCGAGAACAAGAAGTCATTCCGTCTCCTTATGGTGGCAGTTAATCACCACACCAATACAGACCATATTAAAACACACACAGAGACACCGCTTCTCCAAGGCTGAACTCGGCTCAGGCTGCAACTATCAACAGAGAGACTTCCCAAAACATTCTAATAACGTTCTCTCTGGTGAGAAGTGTTGACAATATTCATCCTTACTCTATGCAAAAATACAGAAAAGTAAAGAAAGGCTTTAAGTAATAATTGGTTGCATAGGTGATAGACTGAAGTGTGAGACAAAGAAAATAAATATATATATATATATATATATATATATATATATATATATATATATATATATATATATATATATATATATATACAAATAAAAAATATATACAATATATACAAGCGGCAATGGATTTCCGAATCGTCTCTTTCAATAGTATTTATATCAAAAAGAGTCATTCTTAAAATTTGACTTAAACCATGTAGTACGTTGCACTTTTTGTGAAATAACCAACCAGCTGGCAAGTTTCACCAATGCACCTTTATTTCATTTATTGCTTGGCGAGTGTCAATTTTGGACTCTTTGAACAAGCATAAGCTTGTTTGGGAAAAAAAATATTCCCACTCTCTTACATCATACTCAGTGATGTAATCTAACTTTCAGGCATGTTTACAGCAGTGAAAGAATATTTTACTTTCAAAACGGGATGAATCAAGTGCATAAACTGTTAGTATTTTTTAAAATCGTCACACTCATTGTTTTAATAATTTGCCTTAACATCAGCGACAGTCTAAAATATATAAAGATGTCAAGCTAAGTGCTCCCTTTAGCAACAGGAGCCTATAATTTCAGGGCTTAATTTCTCTCGCAAAATAAAGTTTTCTCTTTAAGTGCTGAGAGAGTTGAACTCTTCAGTGTAATGGGAATGGGAATCGAAAACCAGAAGTTTAAAGCAGCTCCTGAGATCCGCCTCAGGCATCTCAATTCGACCTGAGGTGTTACATCACCAACAAAACCTTCGATTTCTCTCCCCACACACCTCTCCCTCTTTATTTTCCCCTCTTTTTGTAACTCAACGTGGCGCCTCTATCTGATTTGATGAAGTGAGCTTTGAGGCATCCGGCGCAAGACGTGCAACAAGCAGCAAACAGCGTGTAAACTAATGTCAACAGAAGCCCTCGCCACCACTCCTCACCTTCACACTGATGAAACACGCTGAAACTGCACCTAGACTAAACAGACAAGCTCTGCTATGTTTTGCGGTTCGTCTTCTTCTTCATGAGGTTACGGTCATGGTTTTCAGGACTAAAGAGGCGTTATTTTGAGATATTATTGCATTCGAAGCATCTGACTTGACTTGTTTTTGATTTGTTCTGTGTTGTGACACATCACAAAGGTCTTTGGTGTGTCAAAGAAATCCCACTCACTGGTCTGCTTGCTTATTCCAAGGCTCCAGACTAAAAGAATATGACAAGGGAGCCATTGGCTCAAAAAATGAAACTATTAAGAGCCAAATTTCTTTACTTTTCTGAATTGCTCAGTAAAGGTGGTGCATAGCTTAGATTTTAACAATAGTCACTGTTTTTTGTTCACATTTTTTTTCCAAATTCACGCTGTGAATAGTGATCTGTTTCAATCTGATCAATCTATTTTACACAGAATATTTTTACCTGTTTGAAAAATTGAACTGATAAGTTCCCCTTACAACCAAATCAACTTTACACTTAGACTTCATTATGCTAAACACTAATCAACCACTTTTAAGGAATGAACATTAATTTTATTGAAATATTGATATGTAAGTATTTTTAATATGTATCTTAAATGTTGCCATATGAGATTTAATTCTCCTTTAATTCTTCACAAGCAAGTCTGAGGACATTTTGTGGATGTTTTCACTTAACAGAACCGATTTATAAGAGTCATTTGTTCATGAATCATACATCGCAGTTCACGTTGTGTTTGTTGCTGCATGCAAGGAACTCTGTTGTGCACTTTAAAGATGTAATAATGAATTCATTCAATTAAATTAGTAATTAAATAAATAATGAGCCACCTCACAAGATAATATCTGACGAAAATGCATATTCCCACAAAGATTTGCAGTCTAATTACATGGCTAATTAATATTTAGTGCATGTGCGAATGATATGTGAACAATGAACTCAAACCATGATGCACATTTTATGAACAAACAACTCTTTAATGACTGTATTTTAAATTATTGTCACAAATGGTTTTGTTTTTTGCAACCATTTATTCACAGTCTGGAGCCCTATTATCTGAACCAACGCTTCTGCTCAGGCTAAAATGAGGCTAAAATTCTGCTATTGATATAAATGTGTTTTTAATTGTTTGTACTTGCACAGCGTTACACGCGCTTTGCATTAGTTATTCCCACTGGATATATTTGCAGATTTTTTTCTCCACCCCTTTTTCTCTACTCCAGTAGTGCAGTATATCTTTCTCTCGTCCCCTGCTTTGCCCTGACCAGAACATGTAGTATTGTGTCTTAATCAGTCCTAGGCTAATTCCGACCTAGCAAAGTCGCATTCCTCAACATGTCCAGCTATGTGTCCCCACGCACCTTCTCCCAATCCACGTCCCGACCAACAACACAAACTGCGAACGTCTTGTTGCTGTACTTAATACCCAGGGGCCTCCACCTCTGCAAAGGTACCACACTGAGAAACGACAAACCCCATCAGTAACCAGAACACTCTACTGTACGGCCGCCCCACCCCGCTCACGTAGATTCATCTCGTCTCCTCGCGCACAGCCCTGATCATCAGCGGTCTGCATTACGGTGATTTATCGCGTCCCGTGCTGTGGAACGGCAATAGATCACGCAAGCGGCGGGGGGCCTGGGGAGGAAGAGCGGGAACATGGGACTCAGGGGCCTGCAGGAAAACCCACCTATGATGAAGTGCTCTGTAACAAACAGAAGCGCCCGGTAGTCACTCTATCAGAGCAGCCATTCCACGCACCCTTAATGCAGCTTCATTACGCATGCCTCCGTTTTGTGTGCCACAATGTTTTGTTGACCTGTAGTTTCTTGCACACTGTAATCTTTAAATATTTAATGTAGGTACTATTGCAGGATGTCTTTTTCTCCTGTATCTCTGTTTCTTATTTTTTGTTTATTCATAATACATTCTTTCTCCTTAATGCACAATAATGTGTTAATAAATTCTGGGAGAACTACCGTTGTCCACTGAGGCTTTCTATACTGCATTCATTGACTTAGCGCATCTTAAACGACTGATGGATCGGATTCTGATGGTTATGGAAACTCTGTGGGATTCTCTGGTTCATGCAAATGATTCAAAACAAAGGTTTTTGCTAACAATTCACACTAGTCACCCAGGTTACGAGGCGATTGTTTGGTACATTTTCACAGGCAAAAACTGTTTTTTCAATCTATACACTCAGGAATCAAGATTTCCACACGCAGATTTTATAAGAGCTTCAAGTTGGACTCACAAATTCAGAAAGCTGCTTGGTTTGAAAGTGACTTCTGTGTGAGCTGTGCTTTATTCATCACTGCCTATTGACAATAGACAATAGCCTTTTTTGACTGCAAAATTTGACTAATGTGAAAAATGTACATAAATAAATGTCATGTTGTGAGATATAAAGTCCAATAAAATTATAAGACTTACATTTGCAAATCCAAGGGATAGCTACAATAACGATTACACAATAAGTCATAATTTACAAGATTAGATTTCATAATGTGAAACAACTAAAAAAGAAAAATTAAGCTTACTAAATTAGAATGGGATGAAGGTCAGTGCAAAGTGTTTGAATGCTGTAGGAATAAAATTTGGTTCAGAACAATATCACATTTAAATACAACATCAGTTTATAACACCAACATGGTCCAGAAAAGATAAGCCTGTATTAGTAAAACTGCAAGTAGACAGAAACCTCTATGGCACTCTCAGTGGACACCTGTTCTCTTACTCTGAGATGGTGGAGTCTTCAGCCCTTTGACATGCTGTAAACTCTTAGTACAGATGGGATTAGGTTATTTAAAATACAACATGCCTATCCCATCACCGTATGGCCTGGCGAGCAAATCGCCCACCTTGTGTATGGACTGTAAATCGAGAATAAAGAGGGTACTCAACATCTGTCTCTCTCAGGGACAGAATAAAAAAAAAAACAGATCAGGAGAGACAAAAGATGGTAGAAACCTGTACGCATGACATGACCATTGTTAGTATGTGCAGATGAGGCGGCTCAGCTAAATTGCTAACAATGAGTAGAGCAGAATTCCCCTCATACAGGGGGCCAAAGGCACACAACACTATTATCATAGTCATTTAAATAAAGTAATCTCATTTTCTGCACCAGCTAGTGGGGTGACCAAATTTACTGACGTGCATGTGTGTGTGTGTGAGGTGGCAGATGAAGTGGTAACTGCGTTGGAAAGGGAGGGTGGAGGTTTGGGGTTGAGGGTTATGTGGGATTAGTACTTTTGAACCATTCTGTAGACATTTCCATCTTGTGATACTGGTAAGGGGAGTGTGTGTGTGTGTGTGTGTGAGCCAGTGGCGCTGAGGTGTGAAGGTGTAATATCAGATCTGACAACAAAAGGATAGTGGAGGTGGAAAAAAAACCACAGACGCAAGCTGTTTCTATTCTTCTCGTCTTCCGGTCCAGTGGAAAAGTTGATGAAGTTTAAATGAAGCAGAATTAGGAGATCAAGCGGGCAGGCGCGTGCTGATACTATCCGTAAGCCCTCTCCCACAGGATTCCACGGAGCCAGGAATTGAGCGCAGGCCAGCTGACTTGGATGAAATGGAGAGAAAGAGCGGGGAAAGATGGGAACGGAGGGAGAGTGAGGGTGATGGAAGGATGAAGCATTCTCTAAATGTGATAATCTCCAATCACCTCTAACATCAATTCTGTCAAGGCCTCGGTTAATGAGCTCACGGCTGCTCGAGCGTCATGCCGCTCTCCCTCATCTCTCTGATTCCCCCACCCTTGCTATCATCACTGTTATTCTTTTCATTTAATCCTCCTCTCTTCAGCTGATTTGAGCAGGAGGGATGGGAGAAGCCTATTACGCAGGCCTTACTGCTCTCGTCTATCTAAATGCTAACGACGTGAGCACCTTACGGAGGGAGAGAAATGCGTTCGGAAGAACGGGGGCTAATCTGATGATGACTTGAGCGCTCTTCCGTTGCGTTTTATCAAATTATTTGCTGCGGCGGAGGGAAGGCGGCATGTTTTCTTCCCTGCGTGATGTCACCTCCTTTCGGAGGTCACTGGCCCTCATCAACACGCTTGTTTCCACTCGAGATACTCTGGCCCTTCTGTGGCGGCCGAATCGAGCTGCTTCGTTTTTCAACCTGTTCTCACCCTCTCATATTCGCCTGTCTTTTAATATACACTACTTAGATATTGATGGAAAAATCACAAGTGTCTTTTATTCCTCTCGTCCTTTCTACATGGACTTAGATGGGCTGAATTGATTGGCTGTGGCTGGTGTAGTGGGTTGGAAAGCTTGGGGTAAAAGCTCTGGGTCACCTTGCAGCCATAGTTGGGGGTTTTCTTTCATTCAGGAGCCACTGTGTTAGCATACAGCACACGAGTTATTAAGGTATAAAAAGACACTTTTTGAATCGGTTTTATTTATTGTATGATAAACTTTAAATAATTTCAAGTGAGTGTGAAATGAGAACTGTATATAACAAAATAAAACGCCCTTCCATGCTACTTTATGTGTACATAAAACAAAGAAATCAGACTTCTGTCTGATCCTAAAAATGTATTATTTTCAAGCCTGAGGGCAATTAATACATCTAAAAATGACAACTCCTCACTCATAGACTCATGGGATTGTAAAGTATACATTGATTGCACATGTCAGAAACATTTTTTCCACCTGCTTTTGGCTTTCTGCTTGTCTATTTAGTAATGAAATTGGCATATTCAAAGAATGGTGTATACACACACACGCACATATACACACAGACATTCTTTACATCTTTTATTTTAAGTTTGGCTGTCCCAAGTGCACAATTCCTCCTCTCCACTGAATCTCCTGTATCAAGGATGCGTTTGATATCACACAGGCCAATAAAACAGCAGTCAGTAAGACAGCGACTGAACTATCAATCTTTGTAATGCAATCGGTGGATGGTGCACCGTGTGTAAATGTTTGCACAGGCATTCATCCAGACCTGCCGTCAAACCCATTGCATTGAAAAGAGGATCTATCCGGGCAGCCAGGTCCCTCTCTCTCTCTTTCTCCATCCTTTCTTCCTTTCTCTCTCACTCTCTTTTTTTCAACAGCAGCATGGCATTGAGCCTGATGAGCGTATTGTATTTTACAGCTCTGTGCATTTTTCATATAGGCTCTGCTTTTATGTTTCATCTACGCCAGCTCAAGGGAGAACAGCTGTGTGGGCCCTAGATCTTCTGTAACTGACAGAGAACTCATTTCACTGGAAGAGACGGGTCAGGATGTGGTGTTTTTTAGGAGGTTTTTTTACCGTGCTACCTGCGGGATCTGATACAATCGGATCTTTCTGCCTTCGAATAACCTCAACCGGCACCATGCACACAGCAAGATAACTGGAATAATAAACAGAAAAATGTGATCTCTGTCAACAGAGACTCTGGATTTGTGCAATATTTTTCAATGTGTTGGGCCCAGATTCAGACAGCACACACTTTGAGTTGGGCAGCTTAGAAGATTCCTAGAAAAAAGCATTTAACTTCACCTATAAGGTACATACTTCGGAGCAATCGTGAAAAAAAGAACAAATGGAGCAGTAGGCAAATTAATAAAAGGATCGACTTGAATCTGCCATGGTAAACGTTGCCTTGTTTTTCCTTTTTTCTGTTTGTTACTGTTAAAATGGTAAAACAGAAAATCTAATTAAATTGCTTAATTAAACTCTTATATTAAAATATATATTTGCATTTAGTTGAACGCACACGCACACATACACACATAAATATACATATAAATATTTTTTAAGAAATTTGTATTATGTTTATTCAGCAAGAAGCATTAATTTAATAAAATGTGGTTTTCTGTTTCAAATAAATCTTTCTATTCATCAAAGAATTTTGAAAAAAAAAAAAAAAATTCCCAAAATCAGTTTTCAACATTGATAACAAATGTTATTTGAGCAACAGATCATCATACTAAAATGTTTTCTGAAGGATCATGTGACACTGAAGACTGGAATAATGATGCGGAAAATTGAACTTTGTATCACAGGAATTTTTTTTTAAATATTTTAAATATAAAACAGTTGTTTTTATTTATTGCTACATTTACTGTATTTTTGATCAAATAATTTCAGCCTTGGTGAGCATTATAGAGTTCTTTCAAAAACATAAAAATCTTACAGATCTTAAACATCCTTACCTAAGGTGATCAACATGATCTATCTGAGCCATTTTGCTCAGCATAACTGCTCATTCATTTATGGCACTTTTCTCGTAGTTTAACTACAATGAAACAAACAGAAACATTTAAATGTCACATATTGAGAGCCACAGATCTCATTAGGAAACCACAATATTTGCACATCACTTATCTGTACAGTGAGTTAGAAAAAATGACCAAAAGATCAAACAAGTCACATTTGTTTGAGTAATACCTCCCTCTTGTGTATTAAGAATGCAATTGCACTGAGATACTTATTTGCTCTCTTTCATGTTAGTTTACCTGTTTCTCCATTTATTCAGTGAACACATGAAGTGTGATGATGCAACCAGGCTTTGAGTACCTCAACATCACAGCCCTGAATTACATTCCCGATTCCGTGAGGGGAGAAAAAACCCCAACTACTTAGGAATAAACAAATTTAGTGCTAGGGAAAGAACAGCATTTTGTTCTACAAAGGAACAGTGTGAATTGTGCAGAACATCTATAGAAATTGTGCTTCAGCAAGATGCTTCTGTTGTCTCCATCGAACCATGTTCAGAAGCCTGTGAACAGAAGATGATTTTATATGCACCAGAATTGATTCGCACACTTTTATAGACCTCAGAATCTTGGAGGGATTCTGTCAGCAATCATTAAGGTGGTACAAGACAAAAACAGAGAGGATCGCATGAGAGAATGTGTGATTTACTAAGAAAGAAAGAGAAAGCGAGAGCTCAAGTGAGAAACCGAGATAGGTAAT
Organism: Rhodeus uyekii; assembly: GCA_037043235.1. Lineage (NCBI taxonomy): Eukaryota > Metazoa > Chordata > Actinopteri > Cypriniformes > Acheilognathidae > Rhodeus > Rhodeus uyekii. The sequence goes on along the minus strand of JAWRVZ010000031.1, from coordinate 3,863,605 downwards.
GCATCAGGCGTGTTTTGTAACTCATCCTCCGTGACTACATGGAGCTCAAGAAAAATCTTTAGCTCTGAAGGAAAAGGTCAAATCCGAGGTAGCCGCTGGTGAGGGAAGAGCATTTTTTCACACATGAGAAGGCAGCGTAAGGCCCTAACAGGCTGCTAGCAGTCAGTGATGTGCACTTCTCCCAGCTTGGTGCTTTGTCAATGTGCTGTGACTAAGCCAGGGGGGTCCCATATCCTCTCTCCTTAGCCTAATTAAAAGAGGATTAGCCGCCATGGAGTCCCAGACCACTCCAGCGAGCAGCGCATCCGTTCCCCTTACTTTCTCGGGATAATCGCACCTCTAGGATCGACAGGAATGGTGAGAGGGGCTGTCTGGATTGACGCCCAGAAAACGAAGGGCGTGAGAGGAATGACTGTAAGCTCCGGTCACTTTGACCATGAGAACAGGAGTGATATGACTCGTTCACACACTCAAAGCCCTTCATTAATATTGAGTGTAGTTTAAAAAGGGACATTTATTAACTGGCACAACACATAATCTACTTGAGAACAAATTAACACTCGTTTGTGTTTCAGACGTGTTTTTCCAACAAAACAGAAAGAGCATATGTGGAATGCTCATCTTGAAAATACACATGTATATGCTTTGTTTATATTAACTCTAAACAAAGATATTGATTCACTATGTAAAATATAGAATTTTATATTTGGGAATATATCATATGGTGCCATGTGCATCTCAGGACAAATCTTAATGCTTTGGTCATGTTATCATAGAACATATCAAATTTAGTCCCAATGCAGTGGAACTATGCAATGTCAAATATTATATTGAAGAAAAATCATGACGTTATTATGAAATTATTATTATTTTAACTTTAAATGCACAGGGATAGGGTCGCATGTGTGCCGTTAAACGATAATATAAGATATTGATTAATCAGTAATCAATCATGTGATACTGAAAACGTCTCGGGTTACGTATGTAACCCTGGTTCCCTGAAGGGGAACGAGACGCTGCGTCAGAAAACGCTAGGGGAAACCCTTGACGTCAGTCACGTGAAGATGTGTACAACCAATGGGAATTTTACGCGTGTGAATGCGAGTCACGGAAGTGACGTCATGAACAGAGCATAAAAGCGCGCCGGAACCCGGAAGTGACAGCAAAAGAGTGTCTGAAGCGGGCCCGGAGGCGCAAGGAGCTGAGGCGAAGACGCAGCGTCTCGTTCCCCTTCAGGGAACCAGGGTTACATACGTAACCCGAGACGTTCCCTTTCATGGGAACTTCGAGCTGCGTCAGAAAACGCTAGGGGAACGTTATACCAACGTCACCTCAGCGACGCCGGCCTACGGATGTGTCTCAGCTCACTGAGAGAGCACCCTCGTTCCCGGAGCGGAATCGAGATCTAACTGATAGAATCTCATAAAGGTGTGCGGTGAGGACCAGCCAGCCGCAGCACAAACATCAGCAAGGGAAACTCCTGAGAGAAACGCCTTGGAGGTCGCCACGCTCCTAGTGGAGTGGGCCCGGACCCTCAGGGGAGAAGCATGTCCGGCCGACTCATAAGCCAGACAGATAGCCTCGACTATCCATCGGCTTAGGGTTTGTTTGGAAGCTGGAGCCCCCTCAGGGGTCCCAAAACAAACGAACAGTTGGTTTGACTTACGCCAGGTAGCAGTCCTGAGGACGTAAGCGTCCAGTACTCGTACTGGACAGACCTTGTTCTTTCGCTCCTGCTCATGATCGTCAAAGGGGGGAGGACAGAAGGCCTGTAGCATGATAGACCGAGCCACGTTCGTAAGAACCTTAGGGACATAGCCTGGCCTCGGGTGAAGAAAAACCTTCGTCATCCCGGGCGCAAACTCGAGGCAAGAAGGAACCACCGAGAGAGCTTGAAGATCCCCGACCCTCTTAAGCGAGGTGATAGCCAGCAAAAGAAGGGTCTTTAGGGAGAGGAGTTTAATAGGAAGCTCCTCTAATGGTTCAAAGGGTGCCTGGGACAGGCCTTGGAGTACCAAAGACAAGTCCCAGGCAGGAACCCTGGTCTGTGCCACAGGTCTCAGCCTTAGAGTGCCACGAAGGAAACGAGAGACTAGGGGGTCCCTGCCCAAGGACACCCCTCCCAAAGGTATGTGGCAAGCCGCTATGGCAGCCACATAAACCTTCAAGGTAGAAGGGGCCAACCCTGTCGCAAACTTCTCCTGCAGGAACTCCAGCACTTTGCCAACGGGACAGGTTACTGGGTTTAACTGCCTTACGCTACACCAAGCAGAGAAGAGTTTCCACTTTAGAGCGTAGAGTTTCCTCGTGGAGGGAGCTCTGGACTGAAGGATGGTCTCTACAACCTCGGCTGTGAGACCAGATTCGAAGAACTGGACCCCCTCAGGGGCCAGACCTTCAGCTTCAGAAGTTCTGGACGGGGGTGAATAACACAACCCTCCGCCTGGGACAGAAGATCCCCCCTGACCGGAATCTCCCAGGGGACTCCGTCTAGGAGGGATATCAGGTCCGAGAACCAGATCCTGCTGGGCCAAAAGGGGGCCACCAGCGTGAGACGGACCCTGTCCCGACGAACTTTGGCCAGAACTCCCGGGAGCAGAACAATCGGGGGAAAAGCGTACAGGTGTAGCCTCGGCCACACCTGCATCATGGCATCCTGCCCCAGCGGCGCTGGGTACGTTAAGGAGAACCATAGGGGGCAATGAGTATTCTCGACCGAGGCAAACAGGTCTACCTGTGCCTTCCCGAATCTCTTCCAAATCTGCTCCACCACCTCGGGGTGGAGCCGCCATTCCCCGGGCCTCGGCCCCTGCCTCGACAGGAAGTCTGCTCCTATGTTCTGGACTCCAGGGATGTGAGCTGCCCTGAGTGAGAGCAGCTTGCCCTGGGCCCAGAGAAGAACTTGTCTCGCCAATTTGTACATCGGACGAGAACGAAGACCTCCCTGGTGATTGATGTAAGCCACCACTGTCATGCTGTCTGTGAAAACAGTGACATGATGCCCAATTAGGTCTGGGAGGAAAGCAAGTAGCGCTCTGCGGACCGCCAGTAACTCCAGCAGGTTTATGTGCCAGGACTGGTGCCGCAGGCTCCAAAGCCCTTGTGAGGAGCGGTCCCTCAGAACCGCCCCCCAACCTGTGAGGGAGGCATCCGTTGACAGAGTTACTCGTCGAGACGGAGCCCCCAACACGGGGCCTTGTGACAGGAACCAGATGTTCTTCCACAGGGTCAAGGTGCGTAGGCATCGCCTCGTGACCTTGATTGTGCGAAGCGGGTTGCCCTTCGGGGAAAACCCTTTGGTCCTGAGCCACCACTGCAGGGGTCTCATGTGCAGCAGGCCGAGCGGTATAACGCTGGACGCTGCTGCCATGAGCCCTAACACTCTCTGAAAGTGTTTGACAGTGCGTAGCTGGCCTAATTTTATGCTCTCGACAGTTGATTGAATGGAATGAATGCGCCCGGGGGATAGCCGAGCAGACATTGTTTCCGAGTCCCAAATGACTCCCAAGAAGGTGGTTCTCTGAGCAGGAGAAAGCACACTCTTCTTGGTGTTCAACCTTAACCCCAGCTCTTGCATGTGAGCAAGCACGACATCTCGATGACGTGCTGCTAACTGAGACGATTGGGCTATTACTAGCCAATCGTCTATATAATTGAGGACACGGATGCCCTGTAACCGCAACGGAGCCAGTGCAGCGTCCACGACCTTCGTGAACGTGCGGGGTGAGAGCGATAGGCCGAACGGAAGTACACGATACTGGTACGCCTTCCCCCCGAAGGCGAACCGTAGGAACTTCCGATGCTGAGGAAGGATGGAGATGTGGAAGTATGCGTCTTTTAGGTCGATTGTGACGAACCAGTCCTCGGACCTGATATGCGTCACAATCTGCCTGAGCGTCAACATTTAGAATTTTAGACGCAAGATAGTGCGATTTAGAAGACGCAAATCCAGAATGGGCCGCAACCCTCCATCCTTCTTCGGAACTATGAAGTATCGGCTGAAGAAACCGGACTGTCTGTCTGTAAGGGGCACATACTCGATGGCCCCTTTCTCCAGCAGAGAGTCTACTTCCTGTTCCATAATCAGAGCCTGCTGGGGCCCTACCGCGGACGATAGGATCCCCATAAAACGGGGTGGTGAAGCCCCGAATTGAATTTTGTACCCGGAGGTTACTGTGCGCAGGACCCATTGAGAGATGCCCGGCAGACGCAACCATGCGGCCTGGAACTCTACTAAGGGAATCAGCCTCTCGAGACTGATCTCTGATACGAGCAGAGACACCACAGGGCCGGGGTTTCCGGACACCGTACTGGTGGAATGCTCTAGGACCCTCCTTAGAGGGGGCAGTGCCTCCGAGACGGGCTCCCTCGGGAACCGGACACGGAGCTGACCGCCTTGGTGCGGCTTGCCTCTGGCGTCAGGAACGCTTAGAGGTAGCCTTCTTGGCATTTAGGACGTTCCTCAGATCCATCCTTTTACCAGAAGGCTGGGCCCGAGAGTGTTGTCCCGACCTCCCTTTATTAGGGGGAGGTAAACGAGATGCAACACTCTCCTTCTGTGAGGCCCTGTACGAGGAACTGCGAGCCCGTGTTTGGCTACTGGGCTCACGTGAAGGGTGGCGGGGAAGGACTTTGCTGAACGCCACCTGCTGTCGTGCAGCCTCCTGAAACTTATCGACAACGCTTTTTACGGCGTCGCCGAACAAGCCCGAAGGGGACAGAGGGGCGTCCAACAAAACGAACTTGTCCTTATCCTTTATGGCTGAAAGATTGAGCCATAAATGCCTCTCCGTAGCCACCAGAGCTGCCATTGAGCGCCCGACAGAGAAGGCCGTTTCTCTAGTGGCTCGGAGAGACAAATCCATGGCCCGACGCAGCTCAGCCACTGCTTCGGGACCAATACCGCCACCTTGATCGAGGTCTCCCAGCAAATCTGCTTGGTAGGCCTGCAGCAGTGCCGTGGTGTGCAGGCACGCTGCAGCCTGACTAGAGGCAGAATATGCTTTTCCCACCAGTGATGATGTGACTCGCAACGGTTTGGTGGGGAGCGCCGGGGCTTTAATAGTGGATGCCGAATGGGGCACAAGGTATCCCGCAAGAGCCTCGTCCACCTTCGGCATCCCTCCGTAACCGTAAGGATGAGCTCCGGTAAGAGTAGCGTACATCGCACTAGACGATGTATGCACCCTATCGGAAGCTGGCTTCTTCCAAGATCTCGACACCTCAGTATGGAGATCCTGGAAGAAAGGCATTGCCCGGCGCTGGGGAGCGACACGAGCCGGAAGGTAACGCTCATCCAACTTACTTTTGCTGGGACGGGCGTTCCTAGTCTCTGCCGGCCAATCAATATCCAGACGAGAGACTGCTCGTGTCACAACCTCGATCAGTTCCTCGTACGCCGGTGAAGAGGGTGGCGAAGCCTCCTCAACCGGATCGATGCTAATCACCTCCTCCTCCTCAGAGCAGGATAATGACAGCACCGAAGTCCCAGTCGGATTGGAAGAAACCGCGCCTGAAACGCGTGCTTCCAACCTCCGGCTGGAACTGGGATCAGCACAGTCGAACTGCGAGGCGGGCTCACCCGCCCCGCAACCTTCCGTGAGATCCATTTGCGATCCCCAAGATTGAGAACGCCGCCGAGCCTCAGCCGCAGCGGGTCCCGAACCTTGAAGAACGCGAGTCTGGTTAGTATCCGCAAATACTGCCAGACGGGAGCGGAGAGTACGCAATGAGAACCTCTCGCAGTTCTCACAATCACCGCCCTCAAGCGCTGACCGAGCGTGCTCCGCTCCCAGACAGACAACGCACTGAATGTGTGTGTCCTTTCCCGTAATGAAACGAGTGCAAGGAGAAACACACGATCTAAATGTCTGCTCCGCCATAATCACAACGCAATCCAATGGGAGGTTTGAAACTCGCAAGCACAAACTCTCTGACACACGCACGCTGAAGACACTCAAAGCTGTCACTTCCGGGTTCCGGCGCGCTTTTATGCTCTGTTCATGACGTCACTTCCGTGACTCGCATTCACACGCGTAAAATTCCCATTGGTTGTACACATCTTCACGTGACTGACGTCAAGGGTTTCCCCTAGCGTTTTCTGACGCAGCTCGAAGTTCCCATGAAAGGGAACTGGAGTACCGGATGCTGAAAATTCAGCATTGCTGTCACAGGAGTAAATTTAAAAAACTTTAAATATGTAAATTAAAATACTGTTATTTGAAATTGTAATAATATTTCACAATACTGCTGGATTTTAATCGAAATTATGCAGCCTTGCTGAGCTTTTGAGAAACCCTTTTCCAACAAAGAGATGCATAATAGAAGCAAAATGCAAACAAATATATTTGAAAAGAGGTTAATTGAATTCTTTTAATATGCGATTATGATATGTAATTTTATTTGTAATTTGTCTATCACCACAGAGCAAGGATATAGTACCAAAGGTGATATAAACTGTTGTATTTTCAAATGATTTGTTTTATGAAATTATTTTGTTTTTAAATCTGTGTAATTGTTGTTAATTCACATTTTTGTTTAGTTAATATATGTAAATTTCCCAATTTATTTAAATAATTTTTCGAATGATTATGATGTGTCAGCTGGCCCCTTTAACTTCTTCAAGTTGCTTTTCAAAGCCATTATTATTTTTAAGGACTAAAAATTATCTAGATTTCGTAAACATCGCGCAAATGAAAAGCTTATCTTCTAGAAACCTTCAAACACCCACGCCACACTTGTATGACATTGGTTGCTGGAACATTATGATTGAGTAAATGAGAACATTACTAACTGAACTATACCACATCTCTACTTAATCTCCTCTCTGCCATTGTATTATTGCCCTATTACACATACATGTCTGTACTAGCCATTGTGGCAAAATCTGTTTCCGTCTCAGGCTTTTTTTCTTCTCGAATGAATGGAAATGAAAAGTTGAATAAATAGGAGTAATATGTATATAACTCCACAACTCTAGACGGCAATAGCAGTTGTTGTTTCAGGTTGAGTCCGTTTCTTTCCTATTAAGAGGAATATATTGCTTGCTAATAACAGTTGGTAATGGAATCGTCCTCTAGGGGGCGCAATGGGGCTCAGAATGTCAAATGCTTCATAAAACTACATTAAAACCTAATAACATGTTTTCCCGTGTAACCAAAGAAAAGTATTCAATAGTCTAAACATATCCAACCTGGTTCATTTAAACAAATCCATCTCAATATTCAACTCAACTAAACTGCTTTACCTCACAATTGATTTTCTGATTGGTGGCGATTTACCTGAAGAATTATGGGTTATGTTGTTTTTCACAAGGAACGTGTAAACACGATTATATATAGTTTTAAACTAATTGAAGTAATGCGTTTGATATTTTTTACAAAATCATACATTATCTACTAACAACCTTTAAAAATCTGTCTGTTTTAAAATATTTAAGTTAACGTTCAAATCAATTCCCCCTTACTAGAAAATTAATGGCGTTTTTACGACAACGGAACCCCACTTGCGTTACAATTCTACCCACTTCCGTTTTAAGGTCAGATAACAGTAATGCCCGCCCACCCCCCCTTTTACGTCCGGAGGGGGTGCATAAGCGCACGTAGAGTCCGACATGTCCCGTGGAGAAAAGCAGTACTGAGAAACCATCTCCTATTGGAAGCGTTTTGAAGATCTACTCCATATCAGCCCTGAATAATTCAAAGATATCTCCCACAATGGAAGATGGCAGGGAAACAGCTGCAATGAGAGAGCAAGAAAGGAAGGATCGACAAATAGGTTGGCTACTATTGAATACTATTATTATTATTATAATGTAATATCACGTGTTTGCACAGTTGGATATACGCTGCATTCAGTTCATGTAAAACGAATAAGCCATACTAGGTGTCTTTGTGTATTGCTTTAAAAAAGATTCAAATGTATTCGAAAATATATAAACATTGAAAGTATGTCCATGCGTCTCCCCCCTTTTTTTCTTCTTCAAGGACTGGTATTATTGGTAGCACAGCATGGGTGTGTCTCTTTTTTTGTGTGTGTGCAAAACTGGGCAACAAGTGCTCGTTTTTTTGTTTTAAGTTTTTTTACATTTATACCCCACCAATATTAATATATTATTTTCTCCATCAAGAACTTCTGGATTCATCACAACAATAATCTGATGTTTTGTTTATTTTGGTCAGGCCCTGAATTTATCTTAAGGTATAATAATGAATAAAAATATGATGTAGTATATTATGCTGTGGTGTGATAAATGTGATGAGTGTGTTATTATAATATCGTATGGTATGGTATGGTGTGGTATCGTATAAATAGTAAAATAAAACAATAATGTATCTGCGTTGGTTATAAATGTCTGTAATTGTTCTTATCATTTGTGTTGAACAACATTTGGATCTTTTTGCAAAACTAAACTTTATTAGGCAACACTGGGTCAAAATATGACAATTAATTAATACAGTATTATGACAGTATATAGACCAGTTTTTCCTGTCAAAATGCATGTACCGGTAGTTTAAGATTCAGTTCAGGAGTTTCAGCTCATGTGACTGGTGGTCAAAGATCTCGACTGCAAGGCAAACATTGTGAGGTCAGTACAAAGTAGGGATGATTTAATCATTCTGCAATTACTGTGATCACAGTCCTGCTCAATAATTGTATACTTAGCATCAGTCTTACTTTGCTTTGACTGTCCCACCAGTAAATAAAATTTGCCCTGGATGTATTTGCGTCGGTTAAAAGACGCATCTTATTTTTTATTAGGGCAAATGGGCTTGTAGAGTAATAGCCTTAGCTTAGGCCAAGGATACTGAAGCCTTACAGTCACATTTCTCTGTAGATCGATGGTGTCACACAGTTGATGATACTCCAGGTAGGTGAGATTTGGAAGCAAAGCAATGGCAGTTTTTGTTTTTCTTAATTTTAGTTTTAACTGTAGGGAAGCATTCATTTGCTTAGTGTGGCTTGGTTTTATCGATGTGGGTAGAATGGCTATGAAGATGTCTTGTTTTTGTTCTTAATGTTGGTAATGTGCGGTAGAAGTCCCTTGATAGATACACATGCAAACTACCACTCTAATGCATGCATTTCAGCTTGAAGCTAAAATATTGTGTTTTTGCATGTTTGAACTCGTGTAACCCCGTCGGTTTTCTGAGGGCAATGTGCTTTTGTGTTTGACTTTTTATCCTTTTTTTTTTTTTTACTGTATAGTAATATATTACAAGTTAATGCATAGGCATGTTTGTTTTGCCTTCCAGCTTTGGAGAACACTGACAGTGACATTGGCTTGTGTGGATGGATCCTGGTGCTTTTCTCCATTCTGCTCACGTTGCTGACCCTGCCTCTTTCCATATGGATGTGCATTAAGGTACTTAGCGGTGGTCCTTTAATTAGTGTGATGTCATACGGCTTGTGGTCAAGTGAGTTCATTTCCAAGCAGGGGTGGCCCACCAGAAAACAGCATTTTATTTAAATCTTTGTATATCGGGCTTTCCAAGGTCAGTGAAAACCTTTGATTTGAAATTTATTACCATGCATGAAACAACAAAAAGCTTAAAAAGTCATGGAAATGGATGCATCTTTAATAAAATTTGTACAAATTGTATTGATTTATCAAATTGTACCAATACAATTAAAAAAAACTATACTGTCAGTCAATATGATTCCAGTAATCATCCCTAAAAAACATTCCTTGTCATGCACAACTCAATAAATGATTCATTAATATCTGTTCATCAGTGCAATTTCTATAAAAATGATTTTTTTTAATCTTTATTTGGAAATCATGAACAGTTGGAAAAGTCATGAAAATGTATTGGTCAAAACGTGTTGGAATTTCGCAAATAAACTGGGTTTTGAAAGCTGGCCTTTGAAGTAGTCCAACTCTTTTTCATGGGAAGCCTTATCTTAATCATCTTTATCTTTTAAGAGGAGATGACGAAAACATGATAAAGGTTGCCATGCAACATCAAAGATATGTAATTGGGTTTTAACCTGCTGTAATTTAGCTCTTTTTATGATATAAAAATACTCCTTGTTCCTACAGATAGTGAAGGAATATGAAAGGGCTATTATCTTTCGCTTGGGACGCATTTTACGAGGAGGAGCCAAAGGACCAGGTAAAAGAAAATAAAAAAAATCAATATCATTTCATCGTTCTGATTTAAGCAGTCCTGGTGGTTTGAGCGTTTTGTGTGATAATGGTGGTGTGTGTGTTTATGTTTTTGTTTGTCTGTGTGCGTGGTTAAATGTGACACATCTTGCACTTCTTGTTTGCATTTATGCTGTGGCGTCCACCACAATCCCTCCCTGTCACAAGATAAAAAAACACGCTTGTGCTGTAGAGAAAAGGAATTGATCTGCTTTGCATTTCTGCTGACCCAAATAAACCCCTTTTTTTCAGTGTCAGTGTCATACTGTAAATGCACAAAAATGCACATTAAATAATTTTGTCTCTCTCAATCATGAGCAAATGTAATCGAACAAATGATTATATTTAAGAAATGGGCACAATAATAAGCATGTGTAAATGTCTGAGACATCTGTAAAAGAGCATCTCGTTCTAAGTCAAACATTTATTGCAAGGTTACGTTATGATCTTGCGTAAAGATCATTGCAGTTAAATAGTAATAGCAATATAAAAAGGTACTTAAATCTGAGGTTGTAATGTCAGGTTAGTCACACATCTCCTAACCTGTGCTGTACTCTAGCCTTCTAAGTCGTAAAAGTCATTTGGCCAGATTTCCGATAAACATCCATTTTGTTTGTGGCCATGATGTCTCATGTTTTATTGAGAATTCTCGATCCGGTTCCACAGAGCACTGTGGTCGCCACAGTGATTACATTATTTTCATGGTGGTTGATCTTGGCGATTAGATATTTCTCAATGTTTGGTAACTTAACAGCCATTCTTTTCTTCTTCCTCTTCTTAATTTCAGCAAATTCCTTCATCTCAGACCATTTAATAGTCTTAAATTTTCTTCGCAGATAAATTCAGCCTTAAGCTGCGCCCACATTTATCATGCCATTTTTTTTATGGTTAAAATGTAGTCATTTCAGTAGGAATCCACGCAATCAGGATTTTCATGTGAAGGTGAAGAAGTTCCCCATGCATATTTTGGTCTTCTTCAAGTTGGTCACACAAATTCCTTAAATGTACTAACAGAAAGCCGCTTTGTTAGAAAGTAACTTATGTCTGTGTGAGCTGCGCTTCACATATCGCTACACTACACACAAGAGTCATTGGACCTTTTTTTTCATGTGAAATCTAGCTGAAATTTGTTATTTTTGAAGAAAATTCAGATTAAAGTTTGAAAATGTCCTATTAAAAAGATATTCACCCAAAAATGTTGTTCCAAACCTTCATTAATTTTTTTCTTTCTTCTGATGAGCAACAAAGAAAGAGTGTTTGAAACTAAACAGTTGTGGGGCAACATTGGAATTCTTAGTATTAAACAAAAATACTATGGAAATCAATGGTGTTTTCATTTTTGGGTGAACTATCTCTTTAACTTGCATTCCTGGAATGTTTCCATTCAAAGTGTAACCAACAATGATGACGTCATTGAAATATTTGCATACTGCGGTTGCAATTGGTCTTCTTTCTTGCATTTATTTGTGTACTGAATTGTGACGGTTCCTAAATGCAAAAAAGGTGGAAGATTGTTGAATGCAGCAGGAAAAAAAGTTTTTTTATGCAACATTTTACTTATGGAAAACCTAAGCTTACCTAAAGCAAAACTATTATTTTACTGCTTTAGTAAATACTGATATTTAAATCTGTTTGTTAAGTTCGAGTTAATGACATTACTCAGTGGCTGTAGTTGTTGTCTCTGATGTATATTTGTCCGTGCTGTGTTTTGGAATATGAATCCGCAGGGTTTTCCCTGCAGGAATGAACTGATGAGGGTTGTGTCTATTATTAGAGTTAGTCCACCTACTTAATGCCCTTAAAGTCAACTGAGGCTTTTCATTGTGAAGTTTCTTTATCAAAACCTTTTCAATAGTTATTTTTGAGGCAAGAAATTCTATCTTTATGACTAGATACCGTTAATACTGTAGTTCAGGCCTGAATGTGGGCTTGATTTCTTGGTTCTCTTTGAGGCTGCTGGATACGGTCTGGAAACAATCCACAGTTGGCTCCTCCTCCACGGCTCTATTTAGGGTAGTATGTGAGTGGAATTTCTCAGTAGAGTATACAAACCTCTGAACAGACTAACAAACCCTGATGGCTCTTTGGAAAACCTCCCATTTTAGATTATAAACTGCAAGGATGACAAACGAAATGCTCTAACTACAACTAAAACACCAGTACACAAACACACACAGACCCTCTTATTTGTTTTTCTTCATATCCTTTTTATTCTGTACTCAGCTTTTTTCTTTTGCCCAGTGCTGCTTTTTAGTATTTTTTTTTAATTTATTCTTTTGAAAATTATTTTGCTGACTATACTGAATACACACCACCCAATTTATTAGGTACACCTTGACAGTACCGGGTTGAACCCCCTTTTGCCTTGGAACTACATAAATTCAACAAGTGCTGTTTAGAATGTCAGTGTGTTCCTTAGAATGCAATGTAAGTCGCTTTGGATAAAAGCGTCTGGCAAATGCGTAAATGTAAAATGCTGGACACATTCCGCAGAGATTTTGGTCCATTTTGACTCAATATCATCATGCAGTTGCTGCAGATTTATCGGATTGAATCTTCCATTGAATCACATTCTAAATGTGCTTTATTGAATTGAGATCTGGTGACTGTAGAGGCCATTTGAGTATAGAGAACTCATTGTCTTGTTCAAGAAACCAGTTGGAGGTTATTTGAGCTTTGTGACATGTCACATCCGGCTGGAATAAGCCATTAGAAGATGGGTATGCTGTGATCATAAAGGGATGGAAATGTTCAGCAGCAATACTCTGTAGGCTGTGGTGTTTAAACGATGCACAATTGTTAGTAAGGGGCCCAAACTATACCGAGAAAATATCCTTATATATAATATAAGGCAGGAAGGATCCATGCTTTCATGTTATTTATGCCTAACTCTGACCCTACCATCTGAATGTCACAGAAGAAATTGAGACTCATCCGTCCAGGCAATGTTTTTCCAATATTCTATTATCCAATTTTGGTGAGCATGTGCGTCCTCAGTTTCTGAAAGGACTGAACTGAACTTCAGAACTGGCACCTGATGTGGACTTATTTCATTGTCCAGAAAATGTAGTCTTATAAACTGATGTTACTTTTCTGTACTGTAAATGATTAAAGCAGATGCTAGTGCATTCATTCATTAAACACTTGAATGCTGTCAGCTGAGTCCGGTTGGCTGGGACAGTGGTATTTGGTAGATTGCCAGTTATGCACTTATTGAAGATCTGCTGCTACTGTGTCTGCTGCTGTTATGTGCCTTAAATCATTTGTTGTATTTGTGTGTTGTCTCACACAGGTCTTTTCTTCATCTTGCCATGTACAGACAGCTTTATTAATGTGGATATGCGTACCATCACCTTTGATATCCCCCCTCAGGAGGTGGGTTGAACAAACACTAATCAGCCTATATTTAACCCATGAACAGTATAAATTGAAGAATAGGTGTCATTTTTGTGTTAATAAGTTCTATGAGCAAGCCATTTATTGGTTGACAAAAAAGTGCAAATAGGTGTTGGACTATATCAGGAGCTTGTTCTGCAATTTGTGCTACTAGTGGTGCAGAAATTACATATTTGAATCCTTTAAAGACATTCGTCATGTACACTAATGTTTGGAATTATTATGGTCTGTTTGTTTTTGAAAGAAGTCTCTAATGCTCGGCTGCTTTTTTCTGATAGAAAATTTAGTATAATTACAATTTAGAATAAATTATTTATATTTTTAAAAAGTTGAATTTGTTGCTTCTTAATGTTTTCCGAAAGCTGTTATTAAAACGAAATTTAGTTCTTCCTTTTTCTTTTCTTTAAAAAAAAAACTTACTTGACCCAAGATTTTGAAACTTTTGTTTGTGTATCACAATTTCCAGGAAATATGAAACTGTTTTCAACTTTGATAATAAAAAGAAATGCTACATGAGCATAAAATCAACATATTAGAATGATTTCCGAAGGATCATGTGACACTGAAGACTGAGAAGAGTTTGGATGTTGAAAATTGCAATTACAGGAATAAACTATGTTTTAAAATACTTTAAAATATTATTATATTACATTATTACTTGTTTTTACTGTATTTTGAAATGCAACCTTAAAAAATGTGATCTTTTTAATATAATTATTCAAAAAATGTAACCAGTAGTACAGTGTTGCATAGGTCTATATTTATAATTCTATTTATTATAATTTTCAGTATTTGTTTTCCTTGTACTTCGCAGAATGTGATTAAATAGCATGTGCTTCCTTATAGGTTCTGACAAAGGACTCTGTGACAGTGAGTGTAGATGGTGTAGTCTACTACCGTGTTCAAAACGCAACACTGGCAGTAGCCAACATCACCAATGCTGATGCGGCCACTCGTCTGTTGGCACAGACCACCCTGAGGAATGTGCTGGGTACAAAGAACCTGGCAGAGATCCTGTCTGACCGTGAAGAAATCGCCCATAGTATGCAGGTATCACACTAAACGCATACAAACACGGTAAAAACAAGATTTTTTTTTTTAAAGGAATAGATCACCTGAAAATGAAAATCAAAGCTTAAAGGGAAAGTTCAACCAAAAATTCTGTCATTGAAGACTTTCATTTATCTTTGGAACACAAATGAAGATATTTTCAACGAAATCTGAGCAATTTCTGTTCCTCCATTAGCAGCTGTGCAACTAATACTTTGATGCTTCAAAAAATTCATAAAGAGATTCCATATGAATCAAGCATAAAGAGAATCCATATGAATCAAGCAGTTTAGTCCAAATTTGGTGAAACCTCTTGCCGAAGCTCAGTTCCTCTTGAGAAATTTTGAATAAACCGCTCAATTCATCTGATTAATTAACTTTTAGAAGAGTCAATGTTTCAGTTGCTCAGATGCCAATGGAGGAACAGAAAGCTCAGATTTCATCAAAAAGATCTTTATTTGTGTTCTGAAGATGAACAAAAGTTTTATGGGTTTGGCACAACATGAGGATGAGTAAATGAAGACGGAAGTTTAATTTTTAGGTGAAGTGGTTTCAGCTAGACCTGATAGGAGCAGACATTGCATGTCTTCGAGCGGTACAGTCGAGATGCTGACATCTAGCTCGTCTTTAGCGTTAGCACCTTCCTCAGTTTGCACTTGGCCCGATGTTCGCTCGTTCTATCTGGCATCCTTTAAAAAAAATATGGTGAAGATTCTTAATGGCAGGCACACTTGGCACAGCGCTCAAAAACCTGAGGAGCATGAGGCTTTAAGCGGTCTCTGAAAAGAAGTGTTTAGACTTGACTGTTTTTTCCTCAGTCCACACTAGATGATGCCACAGATGACTGGGGTATCAAAGTGGAACGTGTGGAGATTAAGGATGTGAAACTGCCCCTGCAGCTCCAGAGGGCCATGGCTGCTGAGGCTGAAGCATCCAGAGAGGCCAGAGCTAAGGTAACATGCTTTTGACATGTAGTAAGGGCTGGGGGTCAGAGAGAGGATGAAATGTTTTATATTAAATCACATCAGGACTGTTCATTATAAGTAGACTTCAGGGAGAAATTTGGAAATCCTTTACATGAAACTGTGATTTAACCCTCTAAATAGAAACCTTTTGATAATACTGTTAAGAATACTGAAAGAAATTACACTTTTTTTTTTTGCACTTTTTAATTAACGTGTGTGTGTGTGTGTGTGTGTGTGTGTGTGTGTGTGTATATATATATATATATTTATTTTTTTTATTTTTTTTAACTACATGTATGTTATAAATATATATATTTTTTTATACTTTTTTTTTTTTTTGTAATGTTATGAATGTACTAGTACCACATATATAAGTCCAATTCAAATCAAATTTTTGTTCTTGAAAGAATCCTAAAAATGTCTAATGTTTTCCACAAATTTAAATGGATGTTTATTAAGCTTATAGAATTTATTTTTAAAACAATACAAACACCCATACATACTTCAGATCTCTAAAACTCTAAGGTGTCATATTTCTTTAATACCTACTGTTACGATTTCCTCAGTCCAGGTGAGGAACAGCAAAATGGATGGTGGTCAATGTGCGTGCAACAGCATGAAACCACCTCAGTCTCCACACCCAGATTTGTTTCACAACAATATCATAAATAACCACATTAGATTTCACAAAAGAAGAATAGCTTTTAATTACAAAATCAAGCAAAAGAAAAAGAGAGTATTGGATTTATAAGGAGGTATTGCCAAAACAGCAAACATAATAAATCTAATTCCTCATTAACCAAACTACCTTAAACAAAAAGAAAAGAAAGAGGACAGCAAAATAAACGAACTCCCTAGCTAACATAAACCGGATATATATATTAAAAAAATTTTTTTTTTAAAGTATTAAATGAGTACAACCAAAAAATACATAAAATAAATAATCATAGCTGTCAACACAAATAAATTTATGATACACAAAGGCTCCAACTACTTGCTTTAACACCACCTGAAGTGTGAACCGGATGTTGAAGATGAGACCGCAAAGCTGTTTCAAACAATCGCGCCATCACCAGCACAGATGATGGTTGCAGTTTAAATGCTGTAAAATCACAACAGGGCGTTGATGAATTGAAGTTGTGTGGCAATTATTTATCCTTCAGTCTACACACAGAGAGAGAGAGTTAATAGACGCAGCTTGAACACAACAATAAACCCCAATAAGACCACACACCCACTCACAAAAGATACTCGAGGATAATGGATGGATTTTGCTTCCAAACATTAAGTAATTGACCTTTCATGTACATACTGTAGACAAAAATATTATTGGACTGTGGGAGCTGAAAGCAAATGTCCACTGTTCTGAGGCAAGACCATTGCAATACTCTCATAGAAAGCTGGAAGTGACAACTCCTTTCCTGTTTCCACTAATTTATCTGTTGATTTATGTGAGAGTCTATATTTTGGCATTTCCAGCCATATGCTTGGTTAACCTCTTCACTGTGCAATAGAAGTTGCCCCCCTTTAAAATTGTGCACGTTCTCAGAAGAACATGGGAAAGGAAATGTAATGAGTTTATTTTTGGTGCACATTTACTTTTCAGTACTTAGTTTCTTCAAATCAACTAAGTATGTTTTCTTCAAACCCCTTGTCTACATCAACCACACAGCAAGAAGCGGAAAACCACTGTCCTGTGGTGTGTTTCCTTAAAGAGAAGTTAACCGACTATCAGCATAGTTCAACAAGTCAATGTTTCTCAAAACAAACATAATTCCAATGAACATTTGCAAGAAGCACCACAAAGTTAAGTGACTGAAATGCTCTCGACCTGTAGAAGCATAGTTTCTCGTTTACATGACGTGGACTTAATAAATCCCTATCTTGAGCAAAATAAGCAAGCTGACATTCAGTACAATCCATATCCTTCCATTCAAATATATAAATGTTGTTTATGTCTTTTAGTTTGTCAAGAATCTTTTTGCTCTTGTAGCCTTCATAAAAACAGGCCTATGATTGAATCTGGAAATGAAGCGAAATTAATGAGAAAAGGAGTTTATAGCATTAATTAGATCTCAAACGGAAGTTATTATTCTCACGTGATGTCATTAACCAATGTGGTTGAATGACAAATTCGCATCAATACAGTTTGGGGAAACAGTCGAAGTTGATATCTTCAACCATGCTTCATAGAATGGCAGTTCTTCAGTGGGTTACGTCGTTGTACAGGAATGCAGACCTGAAAATATGGAGATATATAGCAGACACTTTTATAAGAAGTAACTTATTGCAGTGGTTCTCAACTCACCCTATTTTATCACAAACTCATCTGTAACTTAATAGAAAAATGTGGACAGGTTGTGTGACACGACTTTATCCTCAAAAACTGTGCAAGACAACAATAAACATGACCCATGCTTTATTAAATACAGATTTACTTGCTTTGCAACAAAAATGGTTTGTTCCAATCACAACAAATTGTGTTGTAATATCATTAGGAGACATTTAGAATAATATACAAAATTTGTGCTTTTTTATTTACTTTTTTACAATTTTAATAATTGTAAATACAGTAATAACTCAGTTTACGAGTGACTTAGTATACAAGCAAATCGGTGTACGAGCATTGTATCGGTGTGCGAGAAAAATATTTCCTCACCCACACACATTTTTTGTGTAATGTGCATTTATGGTCATGTGGAACGAATCGAGTGATTTTAAATTTATTTTTATGGGGAAAATTGTTTTGGTGTATGGTTTTGGTTTGAGTTACGAGCTCTCTCTTGGAACGAATTAAACTCGTAAACCGAGGTATTACTGTATGTTTCCTGTTTTTTGTTCATATTGTACATATATTTTTGGTAAATTAATAATATTTTCATAATAACATTCCAATTAAATAGTTAATTTTGGTGCTCTATCTGTACAATCTGGGTCATGAAGCCCAGAGTTCAATAAAGAGTAGGCGTCAGTTTGAAACTGGTTTAGCAGGTGGAATTTTGATGCGGTAAATGTGGTTAGCAAAAATCAAGATGTACATGCTTTTTTCCTCACACTGCCTCTGTGCTGTCTTTAGGTGATAGCCGCAGAGGGAGAAATGAATGCGTCACGGGCACTGAAGGAGGCATCTCTGGTGATTGCTGAATCTCCCTCAGCTTTGCAGCTGCGCTACCTTCAGACCCTCAACACCATTGCAGCGGAGAAGAACTCCACCATCATTTTCCCTCTGCCCATTGACATGATGCAGTCCTTCCTGAAGCACTGAACTGAGAGCCACATAAAACCACACACAGACACAGATGCATCCATGCAGAAATGAACAGACTGACGTTACGCAATATGCACTCATGTGAGTATAATGTACAGAGGGGTGCAGAGAAATCTGCTATTCAAATTTGCAGTAAGCGATTTCTGAGAAACACTGCTGATATTTGAAATCAGTCCAAACAAACACATCCCTGCCTTTATTGCTCCACCCTTAAAATGCATTAACAAAATAGTGCTTAAAGTGAAGCAAAAGTTAAGTGAAGACAAGAGTACATAAAGAAAGAGTTCATTGTTAGTCACCAGCAGCACACCAGCTCCAGACATTCAGATTTATGCGTTTGGCAGATGCTTTTATCCATTGACATTTTAATCAGTTCTTACTTTCCCTGGGAATCGAGCCCATGACTTTTGGCATTGCAAGTGCCATGCTCTACCGATTGAGCTACAGGAAAGCTATAACAACGACACTCAAAACAGCAGCATATCTTGGTTCTGTGAAACAGCAAAATCAATGTTACTCACGTATGGAAAGAACGCAACCTCTGCGTTAGCTTTCAGGCCTTCCTATGTGCGTCTCGGCAGCGCTGGAAAGCTTTTGGAATATTAACACGGGTCCTAAACTGCTTCTTTATCCGCTGATATTCCTCTGACCTTTTCCTGTTTTGTAATGTCTCTCAGCCATCTCTCTTTCTTCAAATCTCCCTCTTGCTCTCGTTCTCTCCTCCCCCATCATGAGTGGATATCCCACCTACCGCCGATTGGCTATTAGTTGTGGCACTCGATCCGATACACTTTCAGTAGCATAGCTCAGAACTCACTTACTGCACCTTTAAAATCTTGAACATTTTCGAATTTTGATAAACCTAAAACATGAAAAGATAATGAAATATTCAAGTTTTCAGGTCGCTAGTCAAATAAGCAAATTTGTAATCATTTGAGTCTGTCAGATGTTCAAGATGAACTTTGGATAATCTCAAATCACGCTGACCATGAGGTTTCACATGAGGTTTTTAAAGCAAAGTACAGATAAATCTTGAAACTCATCTACATTTTTCAATGGTATCCTTTTTGTTGTATAATATATTCGAAAATGGCACAAAAAGTTCAGATTTTTGGACCCCACTGTACATACTCGCCACATACACACTCTGTTTTTTGATGTATGATCTGTAGATGTTCCTAGTAAAAAAAACTTTTGTCTGAAGGAAATCTGATAGAGGTAAAGAATATGAAAGTCATAAATTGATTCTAAACTAAAATAATTTAATTACAAATGCTTTGTATTAAACTTGTAGGCTTTGCAAATCAATCTATCCGGTTGTTACAAGAGTAAAACTGCGATACAGGCCAGAACTGCTTGATCTTTTAGACACTGATCATCGCAGTGTGTGGTTTGGCTTTTTTTGTTAATAGTTTATGGAACATTTCCTGGTCATATGAGTGCATGTGCTTGTGTGTTTTCAAGCATGTGTAACTAACCTGTTTGGTTGCCAAACAGAGAACAAGCTGTCTAAAGGGATATTTGGATAGTATCAGGTGACAGCAGTGCTTATTGTGCCTATACCAGTTTTTCCTCGCTTTCTCAAACCTTTATTAACCCTGACTTGTAATGTATAAAAGCCTTAAGCCATATCCATTTCAACTACTCAATTGATATTTACAGGTTTACATGATGTTGGTTGATTTTTAAAACCTAGTATTTATACATCCATTTCCTAGCACATTAATATTTTATCACTTGATTTTAAAAATCTTCTATCTTGATATTTTATCTGCCAGACATTTTCATGCATGTAATATAATATTTTTTTATAATATCGAACTGCAGCTGAAAACAAATTAAGGCTATAGAGGTCAATATTTGTGTTTGTAATGACTGTGTTTGCTGCTTCAGATATCAGAGGATGGAATTACAAACTTGTCAAAGTTGTGAATGACTTGCAGTGCTGCTTAGTACTTTTCTCAAATATTTGTATTTTCATTCTGTGTCAGTCTATTCAAATTCTATGTATAATTCTTTATTCTGTCTTTTAACTGATGTATGTTGAATAGCACATCTATTGTTTTTGCCAGCTCACTTTTATGTACGTTGTAATATTGAATGTTCTTTGTTTTCAGATATTTCTCATATTAAATCATACTGTGTAGTGCCATCTTTCTCATGACTTAAAAGCACACAAACTCTTTAATTTTAAACAGTGTTATTATCCCAGAAACCTAGTAATATTGTTGTTGCTAAAATCAATATTTGAAGAATGCTCTGGAAACCTTTTTTGGGGTTGTTCTTTATTATACAAGTAAAACTGGGAAATCATTTTATCTCAGGTACAGAAGGGTTTGCAAAAGCAGCATTGTTTGGTATAACTTTTATAAGTTGCTATATGAGTGATGCACTTTATGTCCTTTTGTACACTATATTTACTCAAACGACTGATTAATATGTTAACAATTATCTAATCCAACAACCCCAAGAAATAAACAACAGGCCGTCTTTTTCCATTCAGTCTTATTGCATATGTAGGTATAGTAAGGCCTCAGAAAAAGAACCAGATGTGCAAGCAATAACAAGACATGCTCTATTTCCACTCCAACATTCTGATTATGATTTTAAACAATCTTTAAAAAATAAAAAAACTTGTAAGTAACCGTAATGCAGACTTGATTATGTCTGGGCAAGAAATGAGCTGATTACATTCTGATTAAATGAGCTTTTGATATGTAAAATCTAAATTAAGACAATGGGAATGTCTATTAGTTTCTTTGAAAAAGTCTTGCAGCGCCCTCTGGATGTAGAGGGATGCCATTGCTCACTTAGAATGACCATGGCTGTGTTTGGAAGTAATAAAAGCTTACCAATTTCTGAATACTGCCACAATAATAAATAAAGTAAAACAGGCATTTGAAATTAAAAATTAACATTTTAAACTAAAGTATGCTACATTGTCGTTACATGACCTGATCACAATGCAGTAAATCTTGAATACATGAAGTTCTGCATTTTAAAGCCAGCTTTGGGTTAAAATCATATCTTCGATTTTTGGCAGTCTGATTAATAATTAGTCATAATCATTAAATGGTAAAAATGAAAAAAATAGTCATTATTATTAAAATCAGTAATCACCACGATTATATTAAGTTGAAGGTGAAAGAACATATCTAGTTTAGTATTTTGGTGGCTTTTAGTGTCTTCAATTTATACAATAATGTTGCTAGTCAAATCTTAAAACTGGTTGCAAAAAAAAAAAAAAGAGAGACAACGTTTCTGACAGATTTTGATAGAAATCCTTGTATATTTTCCGATACAAGCCCACACACGTCAACAACATCAGGTGTTCAGATAGAAGACAAGCACCTAAAAGCTTCAAAGCATTGTTAAATACACTTAAATACAGAAGCAGTAAGGTAAAGAATTTTGAGGATCCATTTGTCCTGCTTTGGGACTGTACATATATACACACACACACACATATTCTGTATACCTCATTATCCAAAATGTGTAGATTTTTAGAACACATTAAATTACCTTTTTCTGAAAACAAATGACATGTGCTAATTATGATAATGCAAATTCAATCTCTGACTTTAAGGTATAGTGGTTTCCCATAGGTAATGTCACTGAAACTTTTCTGAAGACAGTCCTCTTCAGAGATACATGGCATCTTTCACTGTTCTCTTAATATGAAAAAAAAGACAACAGAAGACAGAACAATGACAAAAATAGAACATACACTAATCTATCTGAACAAGTAGACAAGGACAAATGTATAGTGTAAAGCACAAAGCAGTCAACAGATTTTTGGAATAAATGGAACCTCATAGAAATTATGAAGTTGCTTTAAGTTTGATGACTGAAGCCCAGGGCATTAAGGTGCTTGATTTCAAAGTTGCCCTTTTACACTGACCCAGGACCAGCTTTGGTTTTTGAATCCATAATTAAACCCTCGTAAGCATCAAACTGGTGCATCTAAGGCTACGTTCAGACTGCAGATAAATGTTGCCCAAATCTGATGTTTTTGCGTATAAGTGACTTAAATCGGATTTTTTTTTATACCAGTGTGAACAGCAAAAACCGAAATTTCCAATTCCGATATGGGCCACTTCCATATGTGGTCCTAAATCTGATAAGTTTTGCGATGCAAGTCTTGACTGTCATATCAGAATTCATGTGACATCTATGTCACTCTAAAGCAAAATTCTCTTTTTTCATATCTTCGTCTTTGATTTTTAATATTGCCTACGCATAAATTTGCTGGCTTCTACGGCAGATGATGTTTACCTCTGTATGACTGTGCGACATTTTTTATCATTCTTTTGCGATTACGGGTCAGTTCAGGACCATAATCTGTTCTCATTGGAATCTGATACTGGCCACATGTACAGCTATACAAAAAAAATAATAATTTGATCTGATCTGAGCAATAAATTGTAACTGAGCACTAAGGCTCGCAGTGTGAACATAGGCTAAGGTGCTTGATTTAAAAGTTGCCCTCTTTATACTGACCCCAAAAAACATCCAATTGGTGTATCTACGGGCAACTTTAATCTGTTTGCAGTAAGGCTGTGGGGTCTAAAAGTCAGGGGTGACAACTCCATGTTCAGATCTCCAGCTCAGCCATGGCCCGCTCCAGGGGGTCAGTGGTCCAGTAGTCATGGTCCCAGCCCAGGAACCAGCCTGTGAAGGTAGGCGGCTCAAAGCCCTGTTTAATCTTCACAATTGGTGTGCGCGAGTCACGGTTAGCTGGATCCGTCTTGATATACTGTGCAGCTGGAGGGAGAGAGAAAATGGTTTAATACAGAATTCATAAAGGAACACAAAACGCTTTTGTGGTTTCAAAACAAGCTCATGTTTCTTTCTTTCTCTCTCATACATTACTGCCACCTACTGGACTCAGATACTATTAAGATACATGACATACACCATTACCATTATGTTTGGGTGAAAAATGTATCAACTTAATACATACTTACTGAACAAAAGTGGCAGTAAATACATATATAATGTAATGAAAAAAAAATCCCTAAAAATGTATACAAATCCTAAAAAAAAAACATCAAGTTTTCTACAAAATTCTATGTTTACATCAAAGCAATTACCCTTATACATTTTACCTAAAAGAAACAATTATGTTTTGAATTAAATACTGACTTAGTGTACAGTATTAGGCAAATTCTACGTACTGCTTTCTGTTTATTAACAACATGTGAGACAACATGTGTAATTCCAAACAAACAAAAATTTATTTTAAAAATGCCTGAACTTTTGGCACTTGTTTCAAAAATAAATATTAAACCAAATGGATATTGCATTGTTGGATATAGTATTCCATTAAGTTCTCTAGGTCACTTGATTAATCTACACAGAAAAAAATTGCATACTTAGCACACTATGCATACTAGTGTAGTAAAAGTAGAATGGCAATATTCTATTTAGATTTTATACTTTATGCAGAGAATTATAAGTCTAAAGTGTTATAATGAGTCTCACCTGAAGACATCGCTTCATTCTTCTCCTCCTCATGAGCTTCATTACCGATCCAAACAAACACCTTCAAAACACATTAAGATTCATTAAACTTCCGTGATGCATCATTTCACTAAATGCCATTGCATTAATAACATAGTTGTGATGTTTTTGCAGCAACATAAACCAGATATGAAAATTCCTTGAGCTATGGAACAATCCTGAAAAAATATATTCACCTGGTCCCAGGTGTCAAGGATCATGACATCATCTGTAGCCAGGTCTTCTTGGGTCATTTCTCCAGGAACTTCTTCAATCTGTATGGATATAAGCGCATCCATATTGACTGACTCTTTATCATGCAACACTGACAATATAAAGGCAACACAAAAAAATCTGGTTGCGTTACTCACAATGAAACGGCCAGTTTTGTTGGAGCAGGCGAACAGTCGAGGTGGGTGGGCATTCATCTTGTCCTTTAGTCTGGAGGATGTGCGGTAATCGGCCTTTCCTCCCAGAGCGTCCCAGAAGCTGCCTGCAAATATTTATGGGCATAATTATGAGGATCGCATTTTTTAAAGAAGAAAATAGTGCAAATAATATAAATATTAAAATACATTTATTATAAAAAACAGCTAAAAGAAATGGTCACTCAGTTTACATAAGATAATGAACTGGGAATTAAATAACAATGATAATAAAAGATACATCTTCTCAAAAGTTATTAAGTCAAAAGTCCTAGGTTTCTTTCATTTTCTTTTACAAGAAATGGAAGCTGCAATAGTTTTTTATTCCCAATTGTGATGCAAAACAACTTCTCACAAAAGACGAAATATATGGTGGAAATTTAATTTGTCAGGAATTGATTGGATAGTTGTGGTTTTCTAATGATGTGAAACCATTTAAGTGACTGGTTGTCCCACCCTCTAACCAGTGTGATAATTTATAATAATGTGCACGGATAAATAATTTATAATAAATACTGCAATATTGCATAAAAAGTAAGAATTGCAAGTTTTGATTTCATGGTGACTTTAAACCTTGAAAGAAGCTTCAGTCCCCATTTATAGTAATTGCATGGAAAAGAGTGACCATTTGACGTTTGTAATTTCTCCCTTTGTGTCCATGTATTTTCTGTGCGCAAAATAATGACGAGTAAATGATGAACCAGTTTATGGGTGACATTTCACTTTAAAAATGTTAAGTTCTCACCATCCTCTCCTCCTTCGCCCAGCTCAGAAGGCGACACTCCCAGGATGTTGCACAGTTGTTGCGCCCCATGTTTCTCCGTATCACTGGCTCCTCGTCCCACCCATATGAATGACGCCGCTGGGGTCACCAGGACGAAGGCATCATTGGAGTTCAGACTGGATGACTCTGCATCAATCTGGAGTCAACAACGGTTAAGATCAGCAAATATTAGGGAGGAAGAAATGTAAAACTTCCCACCAATACCAAACGTTAGATGCTGACCTCCACCGCTCGTGTGCACCCTGTGGAGTTTGAGCGCACTTGGAACAGCCGAGTCTCAGCTGGTGCCGTCTGACCGTCTTGCCTGGAGGTGCCACCCTTGTGAACCACCATGGGCTGCCCCCCGAACAAACTGATCAGGTGAGCAGGTTCCTTACCCTGGACCACCCGCACCTGAAAACATTACACGGAGTAGACATTAAACATGAATGACTACATGAAGTCATTCTTCTGCAAAAGGAAAAGAAAAATATTCTGACAGCACTGTCTTGTTAGTTTGAATTTAATTCCACAGGATGGCACTGTTGAGCTCAACGTTGAGCTTATGCCAACTGGTCACCATGATGACAGTGGGCTGTTCATCTTTAGGAGGAAGCAGAGCTTTATAAACGAACAAAGCTGCCCTAAATTGACATATAGTGTTCCCATGATACTCTCTGCTGAAGTATTGCAATGTTATCTAATATTTGTTTGTCACGTTTCTATGGAGTCTTAGTTCTGCTTTTTCATATTTTTTTGTGGAAACAGTGCATTCTTTGATAAATATAAATTTAAAAGGACTATAATTCATTTACTTTAAATATAATTATTTTAAAAAGTTATAAAAGTCTAATTTAATTAGACATGTCTAATGTCCAACTCAATTTAATGCCACCCTGTTGGATAATAGCATTATCACACATATACACACATTTTCGAGTGGTAGTGCATCTTAGACCAATACAGAGATAATAGACATTCTCTGTTGTCTGCTGCATTTTACACAAACAACATTTGCATGCTAAAAGTGCTAATTAGGTTTAGTTAACTATACATGACAGCATGCATAAATACAGATGAATCAATTCAAAAATGATTGCATGATGGAGTGTTTCTCTTAATGTTCACATGCTCATTCCCAAAAGTAATCTGTAAATGTGGAAGACGGTTAGTTAAAAAAGAACAACGAAGACACAA
The DNA here is from genome assembly GCA_037043235.1 of Rhodeus uyekii. Taxonomy (NCBI): domain Eukaryota; kingdom Metazoa; phylum Chordata; class Actinopteri; order Cypriniformes; family Acheilognathidae; genus Rhodeus; species Rhodeus uyekii. Next base: position 3,836,892 of record JAWRVZ010000031.1, on the reverse strand, counting down.
GTACACTAGTGGAGGCGCATATAGGAATAGTCCATGTCAGTGTACAGAGCCTTACAAAAAAGCGTGATAATATTTGAACATATTGATCATGCATACCGATTAGGAAGACATCAATGGAATCATGAGTTTAAAAACCCACTGCTGCAGCCTTGATTCTTTTAGCTGTATAAATTCAGTTATGTAATGGACTTTAGGCTTCTACACTGTGGAAAAAGCATTAGAGGAACCTGACTAGAAATCTTTTTTCAGGTTTGTATCTGTTGATTGTGTAATCTTGTGTAAGATATTTTTGCGTTATAAACGTGGCTCAAAAATAGAGTAAAAACAATGCTCTTTGCTTGTAAAAGCGGCAGAGAAGGCGGCTCTGGACAGAGACATGCTATCCTGAGATATGGATACCTGAGTGGTGAGGGGAGCACCAGCCATCTACAGCAGGATGTTGGGTATGAATAACAGACAGGAAGGAAAGACATAGGTGGAAGTTGGTTTAACAGATGAAAGAAAGAAGAAAAAAAAAAAGGGATTGGCCGATGCAACCGGCAATAATTGGTTGAATGTAGATAAGCTTTCACAGGCTACAGTAGGAACAAGAGTACCAGGATGCTTGAACTTAGTCAACATAAAATCAAAATGAGCCTTATTTAGTTTATTTACCATGATTTATCAGTGTACGTAATTCAACAACAACATCCTTAAATAAAAAAGGATATGCACAGATATTAAAAGGTGTCATGAAACTGAAATGTTCTTCCCTACTATATCAGAGTAAAACTAAGAAGAAAAATGTGCGTGGGATTATTTCCCCACCTTCACATCATCAGAGCTGTTGCAAAGATGAGAGGAAGTTAATGTTTTTCCAAAAATATTACAAGGGCACATAAATACAAAATCATAATGAGCACTGATAAATAACATTATAATAAATGGCAATATTTCATAAAAAATAAGAATTGCCAATTCCATGGTGACTTAATTTTTTTTGCCAATGCTGATAATTATTTTAAATAGACAATATAAAAATTCTAGCTTATTTTGTCAAATTAATTAAAAATAAAACAAAAAAACATATACACAGTGTTATTAAATGATTAGTGTATTGACAATATTGTTTCTATCAAACAATACTTTCTCGCATCATGGTTGTAAAATGCTTTGTGAATACTGTTTCATGTTGACTAATTAAAAAATGAGAATCACTGTTGCACTTGTAATGGAAGAGCCAGAAATAACATAAATATGGATGTGATTGTGATCAAATGATCCACTGATTCATTAGCATTACCTGCACAGGTCCACCTCCAAGCTCATCATCAAGTTGGGCGCCCAAGATGGCAGAAGCCCCAATCTCGTCTTGTGAGGAATCCTTACCCTGCCTGTGAGAGACATCACACATCTACAGTCCGGACAACCACAACTGAATTGTTAAATGAAAACGCATTGCATGTGCTCCGGTGTGTTTGACATGACAGACTGTGAGAGATCAAGTCATACCAGATGTAGATGATGTGACCCTGTCTGCCTCCATGGCGGTAATTGTACAGGATAATGTAACTGTCTCCGCCATAGAACTGACCGTAAGTAGAGGGGTCAACAAGAACCTTGTCTGAACCTTCAATGCGCCAGATCTAGAATATCACGAGACACAAAAATAAAATCTCATTATGATACCCTCACAGCATTTGTATACACAATAGGTACGTTACATGCTCACTCGCTCACCTGTTTCTCTCCATTGCCAGCATCAATCATTCCGTGTTGGGCGGCCATGGCTGCTGAATCGTGCAGTGTGGAAGCATCAAATGGCACATTTTCGATCTTAGCAATGCTATTTGAGACATAAGCAACACCCAGGCCATCTGTCTGGTCCACGTCACGCCAATTCTTGAAGAACTGTTTGAACAGAGGAGTCTCGCCCATCTCTGGGAGAATCTGGACCTGTGTTTGCTTTGGGTAACCCATTTTCTTAATGAACTCATCTGCTGCCTTCATGGCAACCTTTCTCTCTTCCACATTGGCATCTTTACCTACAAAATGACCGTAAGTCAACGAAGAAGTCTAAAGAAAGAAAAAAGTCCCTTTGTGTTTTGTTTGTTTTGTCATTTACCCTTCCAAACAAAGATCTTTCCATCTGAGCCGTGATCCAGGATGAAACAGTCGCTTGATTCCAGTGCACTCTGGGAGAAGGGGTTCTCAGCGGCCACCAGGGCAATGGTCATGTCTCCACTGGCATCAGACACCTGAAATACAAGAAAACTGAATAAACTGACTCTACAAGGGCTATTTATCATACTAGCATGGTTTAGTTCCATTGACTACCTTGTAGAGTTTGGCCATTTTCCTATTGGATGCATCAGCCTTGATATCATCCGACGCTCCTTCAGGCAGGTCTGGTTTTTCTCCAAGGACCTGCATCATCATATAGATAGATTGTGTTTTTAGCACATTTCTTATTTGATTTTGAAGTTGATTGTTTTCTCTTTCTTACCTCCAGCATCTTTTCTCGTTCAGCCCCTTCATCACAAACATACACGCGAGCACGTCCACTGCGTTCGTTGTCACGAATACCCCTCGCAAGTTGTGTAGCTTTTAACTTCTCAAAGCGGTTACTCTTTGAACCACACCACTGGTAGATCTCCTGTAACAATACACAGGGCAAATAGGGTTATGTTTGAGATGTTCATGATATCAATTCTCCTGCACTCTCTTGATATGATACTCACATTACCCAAGTCCAGAATGAAGCAGTCTCCCTGGTTAAAGCTGTCCCAGCTGACGGCAACTTCTGTTGCTCTGACAACACGCCGACCTTTGACCTGTAGCACCCGCTGAACTGTAACTTCATTGGTGACGACATGCTTGAATCCAGACGCAACTCCACCTTTCTGGAAAAAACAAATGTCATTAAAATTTCATGTCTGGCAATAATATTATACCAATATTTTAACAATAATATTTTGTAGCAAAGAAATCAATGGAGACGTGTCATTTGACATCAGTTTTGTATCTGGATCAATTCATTTATATTTGAAAATATTTTAAATGTTACAATTTAATAAAAAAAAATTAACATATGATATGAATTCATGAGGGACGATAGATAGATAGATGGATATACTATGTCTTAATTATGAATTAAGTAGTGAGGCAGTATAGTTTTAAAAAGTTACATTCAAATGGAAGTCAGTGCAAGAAACATGACTGTGAATTAAGTAATCAGATATCACCAATTTCAAATATTTATCATGGCATGATCATACTTTAACACCCTTACTTAGTAAAAGAGTATTTTTCCATTTGTCCTGTCAATGTTTGGACCCCTCACCATGTACTGCAGACCCTTTTTAAAATATCCCAAGAAAGCCTTGGACTCATAGCCCTGAACTTCACGGTACTGGATGGGCTTTCCACCCAAAAAGTCATCCATCTGCACTGTGAAAATGGCAGCCGCCCCACTCTCATCCTGCGTGCAGAAGTCACCTGCCAGTTGAGGGAAGAGCATCTATAAGAAACGTAGCTGATGCATTTGACATTTACACCCTCGAGCTTGTCTTGCAAATTAGGCAGAAAATGTACCTTACAATGGAACTCAAATAAATGTGTGAAATGTAGAATCGGATGCAATGTCCTCTTACCCAGCCAGAAGTGGAGGTCGTACTGTAGGTTGCCAGAACGCTGCTTGATAGTATTGAGGACCAAATAAGCGTCACCGGTGTAGAACGCTCCATAGAGGTTCTCAGGAACTGCTACCAAATCAAACTTCTCAATTCTCCACACCTGGAGCCCAGGCTCCTTGCCTGCTCGCTCAAACTCAGGATGGTACACCATGCTGTCTAGAGAAAACAAACACATACAGTCTTTAATAGTAATGTGTAGAGATCATGCGTGATTTATAACCTTTTCAAAAATACTAGTAAATCAGTTCTGGCAATTTTCCAGCATGAGAAGTTGTAGCAATATCAGTAAATTACCGGTGTGAAATTGTATGTGAACAAAGAATAGGTTATGAACTAGCATGAGCGCAGAAGTCAGAACCTGTTGATGTAGGAAGCTCCTGTTGGGACAATAATAAATCTCTGTTGGAGCGATATATAATAGCTCAGCTGCTTTTAATTGTTTTTCTATGTAAACACCGCTGTGACGCATCTCAAATTTGAGACCCTGCTTTCTTGTCCATTCATTAGCGTATTAATACTGAATAGTAACTACTGTGTGCTCTTATGTTTGAGCAAAACCGTGTTGTGTGATCATCCCCTTATGCTTGTCACTCAGATTAAAATTTTAAAACATTGTCATCAAATTGGACCGATAGTGAAACTAAAGTTCTAAGCTTATGTTCCAAGTTCTTTGCTTATGCGAGCTTTCCAGTAGCATGTGGATTTGCAATGCCAAGGTCATGGGTTTGATTCCCAAGGAAAGACAATGTGTACCTTGAATGCAATGTAAATCGCTTTCGATTTAAGCGTCTGCCAAATGCATAAAGGCAAATGTAAAATGAACAGCACATTTTTGTATTACATAGGTCTTAGGAATTTACAGGGTTTAATAATGGGCCGTTTATTCAAAAGATCATAAATGGGGGTGGGAAGCATTTTCCCTACATTTATGAAATATCTATAAAGCCTGAATTTCTCAAGCACATAACTAAAGATCCTAAATCCACAATGGAGACAAACTGCAAAAAAACTCATTGAACTGAACTATAAAAATCCAGTGTCTGGGAGTTTCCTTCTGTGGTGATAGACAATTGGGCTGGATTCAGGAAAAACTGAGTAATGCTGTTGGAGTGACAGAGTCAACCGTGGACACAGCCTGACCAGATCATTCATACCACCAGCCCTCACAAGCTCTTAATGCGGCGAGAGCCTCTGAGATCGTAACCATGTCAGCTGAGCTTACCGCCCACTTGTGGGGTGGAGACATGGTGAAGTTTGGAACGTCTTAGACATGAGTCACTCAGAAATGAGATGGTAGCATTGCAAGTCACAGTCCACAAGACATTCCTCAGAGAAGATTACAAATCCATGAAGGGAGTGGTGTTTACTAAGGGTCAATATTTACCAATCATCCATCAGGATGTTCTCACATGTTGTGGTTTAGCATTTCTTAACATTATGAAAAACCAAACCACAGGAGGGGGAACGTAAATGCTGCACTTATTACAGTTTTTGTTTGATTAATAAAGACAGCCTTCATGCATTCTTACCAACCCCAAATATTTAAACGGTAGTGTACATGCATAAGTTAAAAGTGTAAAAACCAAGGGATGCATTTTAAAGGTGCGTTCACACCATGCTGAAATTACCGTAATTTAGAGGAGCTCTCAGGTTTCAACAAAAAGCGGTCACATCCTCATAGAGCTTGTAAAGATGGGACTTTCCTGAGAGCTCCTACTTGTACCATGTGACCAATTTCTATACCATTTCGTCTAAACGCGACCAAATTCTATACCATTTCGTCTAAACACATTTTTAAAAGAATAATATTCAAACAATAAAGATTTAACAAAAAGAGTAAACACCATTTTAAATATTAATTATTTTAAAAGTAAATTAAGGCATCACAGCTTTGCAATGTATCATGTGAAAAATGGATTTTCATTTATAAAGATTAACATTAAGCAAGTGTAGAAAAGGTAACCTTAATGTAAAAATATGGGAAATATGTGTTAAATATATGATATATAAAGATACCTCCAATATCAACTGATTGGCGATATCATGATATAATGCACATTATCTCTCATCATCTCCAAGAATATTAAACCATAAATCGACCATATATTCTGGTCTTATTTTTCTCCTAACACTCATAATGAAACGAGACAATGTGCCAGACCTGCAATTAAACACTGAGTTAACACTGTACAAGAGTTGTTACCATGCATTCATTGACACCTCCAATATTAGATCAAATCGCTATTTAGCAACACATTCTTCACCAACAGGCATCTATTTTAAACCAAGGGCCTGCTATGAAACAAGCGCTCAATGATGGCTCTTCCTCCATTTTCTCTACATCAGCTGTTGTCTTATCAGCATGTATGCCAAAGTCATCTGAATTAGAACTGATTTCCAAAAGTTTTTTGTGCTTAAGCACATTGCATCTTCCAAAATCTCTTCTGAACACAAAGCAGTGCGACAAGGCCAATTAAACAACTGTTTCACACAAAAGACACACAAAACACAGTCTGTTATTTACTGTTCCGGATTACTCTCTGGAGACCAGCATGAAATATTTAGCATACAAGGGCCTATTCTGAGCTAAACACATCTTGTCTGATGCAGCTGATGAGTTTGCTGCTAGTCTGCAAACCCACAGGAGACTATAAATAACCTAGGTCATGTGACAACTGCTCATGGGTCAAAATGGGAGGGAGATGTTTCTGGGAAGCGCCTGTATATTCAGTCACTCTGAATCGGCCTTAAAACAGTTTTGCAAAAAGCAGAAAGAGTCATGTATGCATACAGGTGTGCAATTGTACTTTAGTATCAGCAAATGCTGTACTGTATATGTGGATACATGAAATGAAAATTCTACCCTAAAACACCTGAAAGAATATGTATTTTCTGTCATCTTTAGTCAGACACATTTACATTATGATGGTGTCTCAAAATGCAATCAACTCTATCTGTGTCTGTAAAGGTGTAAACCAAACGTATGGCCCATAAAAACTGAAGGGCAAAGAAACAGGATTGCAGGGTAGAGCAATCTCCTGCGGGAGGTCCTAACGGTTTACTACTGTTTGTAGCCCATTGCTCTGCATGCATAAAAAAAACGTCTCACAGACAGAACTTTGGTTTAAAAGTCGTTTTGCTTGAAGGCCGAAGTACAACACTACACTACTACTTCCAATATTCTTCTCCCCACAAGAACTCTGCACAAGCTTACTTATTTTTATGCATTAATGAAATCTAATACATTGGCCACCCAAACACAGAGGAATCTAACACACCCTATCTAAATTAATTTTCTAAATAAATCGCATTGGTCTGACAGTGAATTTGCACAGATTTCATTTTTTGACCAGAACTTCAGAACTGCCTCCATCCAATTACCAACTGATTGAAAGAACCATTTCATTATTGTAAATTGTTAAATAAGTTTATAATATGCGTTTTTACTGTACGGTTGAAAATACCTCTCTCTACTTCCGGATTATGATTTTATGGCCACAGAAGCTGAGGAGCCATCGGATTTGAAAAGAAGAGTCATGATCATGGTAAAAAAAAAAAAAAAAAGTTGTTTCTTATGGATTCATTTGCATAATGACTTCACATCAGCATAACTAAAGTACATAATTCAATAGTTGTGAAGAAAGTTTGACAAGGACTTCAGAAAGCACGGAAAATCTGTCATGTCCTCACAGTTTTTAGTGTCAGGAATTCTGACTTTAACTTGAACATGTTCAGACACAGTCGTCCTAGGAAAACATTGTCAGAAAGAATATAAATCTGAAGTGGAAATTAATAGATGTGATGGTCCTAAATCTGTTAAACGACCAGCATATAACTCCAACTTGAATTTAACCTAACTACTGGGTAGTATAAAACTATTTATGTATTTTGACATAGTCCTTGGTCTGAAGGTACTGACTAAATAATTTTCCTTTTTCCTAGAGAAATGCCTGACTCAAACGAACTCTTCGGGTGAGTCAGTTTTTCCATCTCTTTCCTACACCTTTTACAAGCTCCTGAGATAATATCTTAGCACAGAGTCTGATTCAAAGCCTTGTTTAAGCCCTAGACTGCACCCTGTGTTTACCCAAAGAGAAAACAGCCTAACCAGTTACTCTGACTGCATTGACTGCGTTTTATTACCAGGCCCCATGTTAAAGCACAAAAGTCTGAAAATTATTATTAAGTTTACAGATAACATGCAGGAGTCCAAAGTCTGTGCTATAAAAGGCATTTCAATTAGATTGGTGTGGGTGATGCTTCCTTGTCTAATTCAACCAATTTAAGGGTGAACAGAATGATGTTCTTTAAGTCCCCATAAAAATAAAACGAAGAGTGCCTTATTATTTTATGAAATATTGCACTATTTTCATTAAAGACTTTACTGTGCACATCATTATTTTTTATTTTATGTGTCCTCTTAATTTTTAATCAAAATAATTTCCCCTTATTTGCAGTGACAGCTCTTCTCAGATGATGTGTTCACTGGCGTGAGGACGGGACAACCTGTCACTCACATGAGATCGCAAAACCACAACCATCCAAGCAATCCACAATGGACAGTCAAATCTTGCCCTACATTAATTTTTCCAAGAAGCAGTTTCAGTCAGTTATACGTCACAATAGTGAAACAAAATCCTTCTCACTATTTTGTTTCATGCAAACTTTAAGAACAGCATGAAAGCAAACCCATGCAAATTTCAGCACAATGAACAATTTTGTAAATGTGTTATGAATCTGATCATGGTAGTATCACGTGACAATGCTGGTTTTGTAATGATACATGACACGATACATTACAAATGACAAAACCATTGTGTTGCTAGTCTTAAATATATTCTTGCAAATGTTTACATGTTTAAGTTACTCAGAAACCCAAAGGATATAAAATCTGAGAGAGAGACGTTTCTCTCCTTGGTGTGAAGACACAGTGTAACCTACTCTCAAAAACCTCCGCTATTCTGTCAATCACTAGGTGTGTGTGTGTGTTTGGATTAGCCCACACATAAAAAAAGCTAGTATGTTATCAGTCTTTGTTCAAGTTATCTACCTGGCAGACAGCTGTATCGCTTTCACCCCCCCAATTATTTGTTTACACACACACACACACGTTGTGTTTTCAAGGTTTCTGTGGACTTTCAATTGAGCTAAGGATTTTTATACTGTACAAACTTTATCTACTACCCCTAAACCTACACACACACACACAAACAGAGTTTTTCCTGAGGTGATACAGAGCACTTCCTGTTTGTCTAAAAAGCATCTTCACCACAAAGTTATTGTTTGTCTCGGTTGTGTGCGTTTCTTTGGTAACAGATGATAAATGTGCACAAGGGGCTGATGACGAATAATAAAAAGTAGAACTATACAGCGTATGACGTCATTAAATCTTTAAGTTCCTTTCATGGTCATAGCCCTTTTTGACAGAACAACAAATTATTAGATAGTTAACAATATGATCGATTTATTGATTTAGTCATTAAATCCTTCTGAGAGATACTTGAAAGTTGAAACCAAAGATTCCTCTAGCCTGCTTAGATTAAAGCAAAGGATAAATCGATTCAAATATCAATAGCAGGCCTCCTCTTCCACACGCATCCGGGGACGTCATGCAGACGCCGCACGTTTATACATACCGTTTTACCGCATAATTAAAATGCGCATCACAGAGCTCAAAATATCCATATATGGCTTTGTTTGATGAGCATTTTCAGCGCCCGATACGAAAACAGCAGTTTTGTCAAATATGCGCTTTAATGCAAGGCTTACACATGTTGAAAGTATTTCAAAGTGCAGTGAGTTTGAGTTGTCGGCGTGTCCCGTAAATAAAGTGTCACTCCATTACGCACACAAAGACCCTTGTGTGGAAAGTAACAGTTCAGCGTTGTTTGCAGTGAGTTAAATCGTCACATTTCAGCTGACTGCGTTATTTTGTGGTTGGGGAAGTTGATAAAGGCAATCTTAATGAAATATAACCGACTTACCTGTATTTGAATGACCGGAGTCTGTCTGCAGTGGAGACAGAGTAAATGCTGTTGCAGAATGTAATGTCTGGGCAGGACAACACCCCTCTGATTCAGACAGACTACTCAAATAATCCTCATCAGGGGGAGGGGGGGGGGACATTTATGCATCCTGGCATTTAAACCACACCCATCTGACAACGGGACAAGGCAAATCACTGCCACCTACTGCGCCACCTAGATACTACCCTCATTGCTCCATTTCCCCACAGCTACAAAAATGTTTACCCTGGTAACCATAGCTTCCTCCAAAATACAAGTAACCCCAGTTATTGTTACTACATTAAATATAGTTTTATAGATCACATTTCTGCGTGTTACATTCCTGTCGGTCTTTACAAGGAGTTTAAGTGACTGAATGCTTTGGTAAATACATTAAATTAATGCTATTCACTAATACACCAGTAAATATACAGTAACTCATTGCGATACAGCTGAGATAATAATTAGGCTTCATTAGTTCTTTAGGTTAGTCTCTCTCTCTCTCTCTCTCTCTCTCTCTCTCTCTCTCTCTCTCTCTTTCAATAGAGTAATGGAGGGAGTGGAGCAATTTAAAAACTGTAGCAAAGTCCAAGTGTATTTCTGCTGTGATTGCAGTATTGTATACGTATGTGTGAATTGTGTAATGTCGTATTAGATTTAAAGTGTTTATTTCTTTACCACTTAAACGCCTCTTGTTGTTTCGTTTTTAGCCACTAGATGGAGACATTCACCACTATGTTGCATGTTTTTGTGAAAGCTGAATTTAGTTGAACTTTTGATCCTCGACCTGATGAACTCAACTAGCATGAATGCCTATCTTTAGTTTTGGGGATGAATATCTACATCAAAAATACATCGAAAAGAGTTTTCTCAACAAGTCTCTATTACTCGTAGTCCGAGTTGACTATTAATTACAAGCCATAATGAATCACATTTAATCTTACACGGCTGAACATACGTGGCTCGTGAGTGATTCATTGAACCGAGAACCGTCTCCGACTCGCAATGAGCAAAGAACCGACACTGTCAGCTGAAGTGAACCGAGTCGTGGTTACTGAAATAGCTGAAAAACAGAAACGTTAACTAATAAAATAAAATGTTCTTATGCTAAGCTTATGAATTATGGGTTTATTAACACACATACAAAACAGAGATAATTTGAATAAACACCATGTTTAATTAACGTGCTTTTCAGCTTGCAGGTGTAAATGAATGTTTAGTATGGGATAATAATAATTAAATAAAATCTTTTAAATAAACGTATGGGATGGGATGGGATGGGATGGGGGGTCAATGGTATATGAAACGTGTTGACGTTGTATCTCATGACGTAAAGTATAGCACTAGCAGAACCGTAATTGATTCCAACAGTTCCAGAGAAGAATTACTCCGAATTCCCATCCCAAACCTCATCACTAGGCCAATCCAACTTGAGCCAATAATATATACACCGTATGTGGGTAAAGCATTTATGTAAGTAACTATAAAATATTATAGACAGGCATTTTCGTAAACTCCTCGTTCTGTTGAATTCATTATGAGCTTAGCACAGTATGATTATTTAGACGTTTTGCTCTTCTCGCGCGTTAGTGGAAACGGAGCTCTGGCTCCAGTAACCGGGCTGTGGCGCCAAAGTCATGACAGACTGCGTCAAAACTGCTGTTGAAAACCGCGGGAAAAAGAAAGAGGTCTGAAAGACCCTCTTTGTGAAATCCTCCGCTACTGTCGCCTTATTGTCTGTGAGATTTGCCGATCTAGCTACGGTGTTTGAAACATTTCATTCTTGGGAACATGGATGTATGATATGATTTAATCTTTGAGCCTCCACCCACTGGTTTTCGTTCTCAAGGGAACAGTAATACATCACTGAATTCTCTCTTAATATCTGTGGCGTACCATAAATGAGAAGACCAGACCAGACGACCAGAAGAGCATTATAGATTTATATGCTCTAGAAAAGTTCCTTGTATACGTTAGAGAGTCTTCAAGGAACTTTTTTTCTATTTGTGTATGAATGTGCCTTTACAGCAGTCTCTATAATTGCATAAGTATAGTGATCTTTAACTATCAACCCTTTTAATGGAGCTTCATAGCTTGATCAGACTTCTTAAAATCATCATGCTCCATCATGCTCCCTCACAGACCAGTCTTATCTTGTGTATAAGGATATCTTACATAAGACAGGAAATCAGAGGACAGGTATGGCTTCCACATGAAAATATTGCTTTTGGCTCTTGAGGTTACACAGAAAGCACTTTGTTGCACTCCAAGAAATACCTCACAGAGGCAGCCTGTGTTTACGTAGAGGAATGGATAACTTCAGGTTTGTGTTATTCAAAAACAATTGGTTCAAGTGTGGACTGTCAGCTGAAATTAAGTGTGTTTAGAGCATTATGTGGTTTGCGTTATATTATGTTTACACATTTAAAATGTCCTTAATGCTGACTGGACTGTGAATGTACAGAATGTACAGATCTGCCTCCTTGGTTATGTTGGTCAGAAAAACTTTCACTGTTTATGTGTGTTTCTGTAAAATGTGTTCCTGAAGGGGTAAAAATAGATTCGATTTTAGTCCTTCATGGGCTGAAATGAATTCTCATTGCATTCTATTTGCCATTTTCCTTTTCTGTTCCAGTCTTTTCTTATGTATTGTAATGAACATAAAAGTGTAACAGATTATTGAAAAGAAAAGCATCTCCAAGGCTTTGGAATGACCTTCCTCTGTCTCTTAAATCTTCTCCTAATCAGAGTGCAATAAAAACTCATTAGTTCTTGGAACTTAGTTCTATCCATTGGTTGTTGGTTTAAAAAAAATGTGTGATGTGGCTGCATTTAAAAATTAATGTGAGCATGCAGACTATTGAGGGAGAAGGTTTAAAGGCACAGTATATAAAGGCACAGTATATAAGTGTGACTGCTAGAAGTTGCTTATCCAAAACATGACGATGACACCATGGCACCATGAATGAGTGTGGAATCATGGGACTTGTCTTCACCTCTGGACCTGATGGAAAGCAATCTGATGGGACTCAAGGCAGAAATCATGTTCATGGGCGGGTTAATGTATTAAAATTTTATCAACGCTACTGTGGTATGAAGCTGTGGGAGCTAATCGAGAATGGTGGAGCGAATGCTAATGAGCTTTTATTATGCTTATATGCTGCAGTCAACCACTACTGCTCCTTTTGTTTTGATTATGTTTATTTTATGATTGAAATTGCGTTTAACCCAGCGCTGTTTTACCTAGTCAATCACAAATGTTGTTGAAAGTTATGTTATACCATTACTTGTTACACATTGCAGTGAGCTAGATTAATATTAGAATTTCATGTTAATAAAAGCTGAATGTCGTGTGTTGTGTTGCTATATGGCATGCAATACATTTTTAAATATGTTGAATGGCAAAGAAAAAGCCATATTATTTTTACTATAAATAGTTCTTTCTGATTGTGTTATGTTTGCCGCTCAAAAAGATTTAAACAATAAGACTAACAAAGTTGAGCTATTGTTATGATATGAGCTCTGCGCTCCCCTCCATGGCCACCAGAGGGAGCTCACACATATACTGACTCTACACTACACACTACATTTCCCAGCAACCATCACACTGGACTGATTACACACACACACCTGGACTCCATCATCACTGTTTGCCACACCACCTGTTTATCATTACTTGGACTATAAAGGACTGCTTCATTCTTACACTCATCGCGAAGTCTTGTTAGCCCCGGTTGTCAATTCTGAGCGTTATTATCCCTGCCTGGTTATCTTGTTTCTGAGTCTGCCTGTTTACCTGTTTTGATCCTGTTCTGCCTGCCCTGACCTGTGCCTGGAATAACGTCTATGATTGATAACTGCCTGCCTTGACCATCGCCTGTTCTATGATCCTGATTCTGTCTGCCTGCCTTTGTGATCCCTGCCTGTATTACTGTCTATGCTTGACCTCTGTTTGCCCTGACCATTCTGCCTGTACGACCACTCTTATTAAAGACACAGCAATTGGATCTCTGCCTGAGTCCCTTCTGTTACAGAAGACTTCGCCACAAGATCCAGCTGTCTTTCTCGGATATTAGTTCACAGACCAGGAGAGTCTACCAGCAACAAAATGGACGCACTCTCATTGAAACTCTCATCCCTTTACCAGCGAGGGCGTCCACTGGAGGATTACGTCTCTGAGTTTCTGGGTCTGGCACAACAAGTAAGCTGGGATGACATGGCTCTCAATTACTGTTTCCTGCAGGGTATGGATGAGAAGCCCCGCTCATTCATTGACCTGGAATTTTGTTTTAAACCACTCATGGACTTTCTAAATATTGTCTTGTTCATCTGCGGATCGCAACTTACAGCTGATGAAATCAAGTGCAAGGTTAACCACCCACCAGCTCAAGCCGTATACCAGCCCGATCCAGAGATCCGCCAGCCAGAGCCCGATCCAGAGATCCGCCAGCCAGAGCCCGATCCAGAGATCCGCCAGCCAGAGCCCGATCCAGAGATCCGCCAGCCAGAGCCCGATCCAGAGATCCGCCAGCCAGAGCCCGATCCAGAGATCCGCCAGCCAGAGCCCGATCCAGAGATCCGCCAGCCAGAGCCCGATCCAGAGATCCGCCAGCCAGAGCCCGATCCAGAGATCCGCCAGCCAGAGCCCGATCCAGAGATCCGCCAGCCAGAGCCCGATCCAGAGATCCGCCAGCCAGAGCCCGATCCAGAGATCCGCCAGAGCCAGAGGCCGAGCTGCCGTGGCCCGACCCGCCAGAGCCAGAGGCCGAGCTGCCGTGGCCCGACCCGCCAGAGCCAGAGGCCGAGCTGCCGTGGCCCGACCCGCCAGAGCCAGAGGCCGAGCTGCCGTGGCCCGACCCGCCAGAGCCAGAGGCCGAGCTGCCGTGGCCCGACCCGCCAGAGCCAGAGGCCGAGCTGCCGTGGCCCGACCCGCCAGAGCCAGAGGCCGAGCTGCCGTGGCCCGACCCGCCAGAGCCAGAGGCCGAGCTGCCGTGGCCCGACCCGCCAGAGCCAGAGGCCGAGCTGCCGTGGCCCGACCCGCCAGAGCCAGAGGCCGAGCTGCCGTGGCCCGACCCGCCAGAGCCAGAGGCCGAGCTGCCGTGGCCCGACCCGCCAGAGCCAGAGGCCGAGCTGCCGTGGCCCGACCCGCCAGAGCCAGAGGCCGAGCTGCCGTGGCCCGACCCGCCAGAGCCAGAGGCCGAGCTGCCGTGGCCCGACCTGCCAGAGCAGCCGTGGCCCGACCCGCCGCTGGACTTCCGGGACATTCCAGAGCCGCCGCCGGACTTCCGGGACATTCCAGAGCCGCCGCCGGCCTTCGCGGACCTCCCTGAGCCTGCAACGACCCGTCAGCCAGAGCCGCCAGAGCCTGCAACGACCCGTCAGCCAGAGCCGCCAGAGCCTGCAACGACCCGTCAGCCAGAGCCGCCAGAGCCTGCAACGACCCGTCAGCCAGAGCCGCCAGAGCCTGCAACGACCCGTCAGCCAGAGCCGCCAGAGCCTGCAACGACCCGTCAGCCAGAGCCGCCAGAGCCTGCAACGACCCGTCAGCCAGAGCCGCCAGAGCCTGCAACGACCCGTCAGCCAGAGCCGCCAGAGCCTGCAACGACCCGTCAGCCAGAGCCAGAACCTGCAACGACCCGTCATCCAGAGCCAGAGCCTGCAACGACCCATCAGCTAGAGCCTGAGGTACCGTTTCCCACCCTATCCCACCCATTATCACCTCTGTCCCTGTTTGTGTCTGCCAGCCCTCCTGCCCTGTCTCTGCCAGAGATCGTCAGTCCTGCACCGCCACTGCATGTGCTCAGCTGGATGGTCCCGCCGCAGATCCTGCCGACTCCAGCCTCGACGGCAGTCGGGGAATGCCTGACTCTGCCTCCAGCCTCAGACCCCTTCTCTCCACCTCGGTCCGTCAACACTTCGGCACAGCCTGGCTTCTCACTCCCTCAGCTTCACCAAAGTCCCTCGACCATCATCTCCATCGGGTTCCCTCGTCCTCCAGGCTCCACCTTGGTCGTGCGTCGCCTTGCCTACACCTGCGGCTCCAGCTGGCTCCTTCCTCCCTCCGGATTTCACCTTTTGTCCTCAGTCACTCCGTCTCCGACTCTGCTCTCGGTCCGTTGGACTCCGCCTCGGTCGTTCGTCGCTGCGGCTGGCCTTCGGTCTCCGGAACCAGCGGTGTCGATCGGGTCCTTCGGCTGGTCAGCTACGTCCTGGGACCTTACGGACCTGCCAGACCTCCCAGATCCACCAGCCTTGCCTGAACCAGCCTGGTCTGTTCCCCCAGCACCACCCTGGAACTTTGAACTTTGGGCGCCGCCATGGTGGTGCGCGGCGCCTTTTAGCTGCCTCACGCCAGGAGGCGCTCGTGGGGGGGGGCTCTGTTATGATATGAGCTCTGCGCTCCCCTCCATGGCCACCAGAGGGAGCTCACACATATACTGACTCTACACTACACACTACATTTCCCAGCAACCATCACACTGGACTGATTACACACACACACCTGGACTCCATCATCACTGTTTGCCACACCACCTGTTTATCATTACTTGGACTATAAAGGACTGCTTCATTCTTACACTCATCGCGAAGTCTTGTTAGCCCCGGTTGTCAATTCTGAGCGTTATTATCCCTGCCTGGTTATCTTGTTTCTGAGTCTGCCTGTTTACCTGTTTTGATCATGTTCTGCCTGCCCTGACCTGTGCCTGGAATAACGTCTATGATTGATAACTGCCTGCCTTGACCATCGCCTGTTCTACGATCCTGATTCTGTCTGCCTGCCTTTGTGATCCCTGCCTGTATTACTGTCTATGCTTGACCTCTGTTTGCCCTGACCATTCTGCCTGTACGACCACTCTTATTAAAGACACAGCAATTGGATCTCTGCCTGAGTCCCTTCTGTTACAGCTATATAACAATGATTAATTTTCTGTCGATGAAGGTATCCAAATCGTCTGTTTAACAAAAACACATAATATATGAAAGGATCTTTGGTGTTTCTGTGGAAGTAAAACTGGAAATCAAAGGCTATATGACGTCATTGACAGGTGGACATAATGACTAGTTAAAATTGTGGATTTCTTTGGATTTAAACGTTGAAGACATTTGGGATAATGCAAGTACTCAAGTTAACAAAATATATGACATTTTTCTAGTGGTTTTTGGATATTTTAAACAAATCTTTCATATAAGTCCTGCATATCACCAGAGAGAAGAGTAATGTTCTCCAGAAGATTTAAAGTAGCATATACATGGCTAAATCGTTTACAATAAGATCTATAACACGCATTTACAAAATAGTAAAAGCATGTTATACATTTACTATAACCTTTACAAATTTTAATTGCATGCTGACTTTAAAGCAAACAGAATTAAATGCTATGGCAGGATTGATGAATAATAATTTTAATTCGGGCTTAGCATAGGGTCACTTGGTAATAACCAATGCAGTTTGTTTTTTCTCTTTTATTTTAGTATTTTCTAAATTTTTAAGTGAATGTGAGGTAATTTCTTTCATAGCTATAAAACCTTTGAGATAATATTTTCATCACTTGTTGCTTTTCCAACCTTTCTCAGGCGTCTTCCTCTTAAATTAATACAGACGACTGTAGACTCAAACAGAGGCTTATCTCAGCTGGCCGATTCAGTTATTGGCAGAACATTCTACTTTAACCTTTATAACGCATGTCCACATGACCATAATGAAATATTGTCTGGATGTCGCAGGAGCGTTTAATCAATTAAACATGTTTATGAAATTAGGAAAACTAACTGCATAGAAAGGAACTCATTATCTCCTGTCCTGTGGGACGGAGAGTATCCTTTCCATCCCTCTGATTCCTTGCCCAACTCTCTCTCTCCCTTTGTCTTGAACTCGGTCACTGTCTCTGGTACATTTGAGAAAGTGAGTCCATAACTGAAACGTTTCTGTTTATTATTACTGTTGAGACAGTTCCTTCAAGTCACACATACTTTAAAACAAAAGCTAGCTTTATTCTTGATGTATCGTTTTTCCCTGTAATCACAAACGTCAGTGATGTATGGGGTTATATGGCAGTGCATGCAGAGAAATGTGTAGAAAACTCTCGGTTTTTCCAGAAAGCATTTTTTTAAGTTCTCTTTCAACAGGCTCATCTCTGTTTGGATCTCCGGCGTGTTAGAACAAATGTCCACATTGACACGTATTTAGCGTTTCAACACAGATCAAAAGAAAACGCTTTAACTCCACTTCAAAGCCTTTTCTTTCAGTCAGAAATCTCTCAATAGCTGGTTTGACTTTGACTTTTTAGGGAGGGCAAAGAAAAAAGTTTGCGTACTGCAAAACTCTCAGATGTTTTTTCTAGCAATGTCGCTTCCCCAGTTTTTCAATAGGTTAACTGTATAGAAGCAACGCCAACACAAACTGTTGTAGAGCCCCATAAGCACTCGCTCACGTCTTTGATAAATGAAAAGATGTATCCATGACTGAACTCGAGTATGTGGGAGTTTACTGTATGTTGATGAAATGTGCAGGCACCTTCACTTTCTTGCAGCTAAAGAGACTTATCAGTTTAGAAGTTATTATTTGTAGGAATCCACATGTAAGTTTCCATTCACAAAACTTTTTGATTTGGTCTGTAATGATCAAGGGCCCAAGATTAGTTCTGAACAACAGAAGTTATCATTTTGTGGTGTGTTTTAAAGATTGGCAGGTGGTGTGTTAGTGGCATGAGTTCTATGTTGGTCCAGGCTGGCTTAAGTTGGGTAGAGCTGATATAATGCTGGTCTAGCTGGTGGACCAGAATAGACGTGCTGTTCTCAAGCAAAACTGAATGGTTGTAACTGGTGTAACTGGTCCATGCTTCATTTAGTTCAGCAAACTAGCAACCAGGTTCCCATGCTGGTCACAGGATGCAAACATACCTTTGGTGGACTCCACTTAAGGAGAATTGTGGCGATCCTGGAGTCTAACCCAGCATCTTGATTGTGTACTGTCCATAAGTTTGGGATCAGTAAGAATGGGGGGGGGGCTGCAATAATTGAGGTATTGTGAAATAATATTAGTAACATTATTACAATTTAAAATACATTTTCAAAGCTGAATTGTACTGATAAAATATACTTCTCAAATATTGCATCAGTTTTGACAGCACATTTGTGGGTTGAAAAACTAGCTACATCAAATATTTCTGCTTGATCCAATCTTTGGCAGTCACAGTCCCCATATACAATATTCCTGTGTGGATTGTCAATAGATTTATGCACCTGTTTTTTGGGGGGTTGGGGGAGGGGAGTGTTGTCAATGTCACTTTGTTTCAGAGTGAATAAGGAAAGCCTCCCTATAGTATATAGAGAGCATGTATAAAAATGATTGATTGCTCACTCTTGAGTTTTTCTTCATTCCATTGTCTTTACAAACTCGTCCACAATGATTTAACAACATATGTGAGGGGTAGACAGAGGATTAGGCAATTAATCTCTGCTAGTTTTTCAAGCATCAGGGCAATCTGAGTTCACAATGACTGCCTACAGAAAACAGACTTTTAGAAGATACTAAGATGCTTTTACTCCAAAAGGTCTTTGTGCTTTGGAATATTCTTCCAAACCATGTTATTGTATATGTTTAAAAACAATAGAGCCTTTTCAAATGTGCTTTGACTGCCTTATTTTTCTTTCTCGGTGTTCTCGATGCCAACCTTAGGATTTGCTGCTAGACCCATTTTGACGTGGTTATGTGGTTGAGTTTGAAGTTCTTTGAACTTAGATGATGTTTTTGTCATGATGCCATTTCCGGATGGGCTCAAAAATGAAGCATAAAGTAACTTGTAATTCAACAATCTTACTTTTCTTCTCCTCAATCTGGATCAGGACTCCAAGGGATCAATCTATTAAAGTAAGAAAGGTTAACAGAAAGTTATTTGTTCATCCACATGTGTAAACACAAAATTGCCCAACTGGTTTCTCAACTCCGTTCAATTTGGACATGCTTGCTTCAGAGGCTCAAAAGTTTCCCAATGTTTCTTTTATGAATGTTAAGTTTATGGTTTCATAAATGTGCAGGGTTGTGTGGAGTCATTGTGTAGACCAGTCGCATTACTCCGCTTGGCATCATAAAGGAAGGATTATGGTAGACTGCAACTCCACCGAGGGCTCCATTCCCCTTCAAACTGTAGTAAGCATATTATTTGCATCCCACATCACCGGTTGTATTGATGCATTCAGACGGCGCAAGTTTCATGCAGCTAATTTGTTTTCTGTAATGGTTGCTCAAGCTGTACATAACATTCAAACCTGTTTATACAAATTTCTGTTGTCAGTGCTTTTTCTGGACACCACCGTGAGCTTTTTCCAGCAAAGATTTAGCTTAATCATAGTCATTTTGTGGCCATACTGTAGTAAATGTTCAATCTGTTTGTTTGTTGGCTTTTCAAACAAATGAAGACGTCTGCCCTTTCCCACAAAAAAGGGGGGAAAGGCAATGCAAGTTACGCAAATGCTAAGACAAATTAAAAATGCATGTTGATTGTATTTCC
Organism: Rhodeus uyekii; assembly: GCA_037043235.1. NCBI lineage: Eukaryota > Metazoa > Chordata > Actinopteri > Cypriniformes > Acheilognathidae > Rhodeus > Rhodeus uyekii. Next base: position 3,816,702 of record JAWRVZ010000031.1, on the reverse strand, counting down.
AAACCGCAAAATATAATGAAGTGGAGCAGCTCAACTGGGCCATAAATGAACGGGCTAATCAGAGAGAGACGACACAGCACAGATTCTTCTTCAGTATATGCTGAATGTTTACTATGTTGGAAAGCAGCTGCTTGTTCATGCCTCTTTAAAGCTGTCTTGAAGGGTCTGATTTAATCACGTCCCAGCGGCATGAAGCTTCGCACACAGGACGGCCACTAATGATGGGACCTGCCCCAATTCATCAAAGAAAGTGTTTTGCTCGCTCTCACTCTCACTGTTTGTCTGCCTGCACTCTCAGAGAAGCGGAGATTCAGTCCATTAAATATAGACAGGACCGGTCGTACAACGGAGAACCGTTTCTGACACTCGCCTTTCAACGTTAGATCATAAAAAGAATATCAGTGTTCATATCAGTGATGGGAATTGACTATCTGTGTACATGGACCTCAACTATAAAGCATATTTCATTGGTTCTTCTGGCCATATTACGATTCGGATCCATATCATTCTGTTATCCACCATTGAAGGTGAGGAGGATCAGATCAAAGCCTCTATGGAAGGAGAGAACATCCTTTGTGAAAATCTGTCTCAGCATTGCTGAGCTAAAGTGATGAAAGAGAGATTAATAAGGGTTGTCAATAGCCACTAACACATTCAGAGATGACGCGATCAACAAATAACTAAATAAAATCAAATAAACAGGGCCTTTACATTCAATACAACTAGCTTAGAGCAGATCCCCATTTTTATTCCCAAAGAAAAAATAGACAAGTCCAAGCACAACTAAAGTATGACACATAAACATGCATCGCCATTCACAATGAATTAATAATCACTTTCTGCAGGATCTTCATACCCCTCCTCCTCCTCCTCCTCGGATCTCAATCCCCTCCTCCCTTCTTTTCATGGTCATAATTGGCGTCAGCATAATGAATGGCCCTATGGATGTCAAACAATCTCAGCACTTAGCACTGCGGAATGACAGCTTGTTCTGTTTCATCAAATCTTTTTTTTGCGTTTTCATTGTAAATTTGAGGCGACCTCGTAATAGGCCGTTTGCTGTGAGTAAGCACACGACTGCTTCACAATTTAGCCAGAGAACACAAAACTAACCCAATAGAGCTTCTTTGCTGTTCCCTACTGAAAGTGAAAGACTGCTTGAACTATAGTTTACTGTCTCAGTTGGTTTACCAGCCTGGTCTGTGGCTGGCTTTAGAGGTTTTTTGGGCACTAGTCATACTAGGAGACCAGCTGGCCTCTGTGCTAAACATTTACTCAATGTAACAAGAAGTAGTGTCAGATCTTCTCTTTCATATTGTGGCGTATATGTAAAATGGATTTATTTTTAAGTACTTAAATGCATGGATGTGTACAATGATTGTTCACAATAAGAAAAATGCGTTTATAAAATATATAATGACAATTTGCATTTCATGCCAACTTTAAGACCGGCAAGCCAGTTTATGACTGTGATGAGGACTTCGAATTTTCAGAAGTTTTAAGATAGATAATGTGTATGGCTTGGAATGCAGTCTGTTGTCTATCTGTAAATGTTTATTCAATTATGTAAAAAAAGAGTCGCTTTGAAAATAGGCGATTATTGTGCTCCTGAACATTTCCATATGTTTGAGAGTGAATCGAGAGAGGACTATTGTCCTCCTTTTGTTGGGACTGAACTGCTTTGGCAAATCTTAAACACATTTGCTTGCTTTTGAAGACGTAAATTGCACAGACAGCATTTATTTGAAACAAGTTCAATTAGCACACAAATGAGGCTTGCAAACCGAAAGGTTTTTCTGATTTTGAGTGCTCGAGTTCAGGATTTTTCAAGCCAAACTTAAACAAAAATGAATTGCGGTGTCCTTGACGCTTATTTTTTAGCAGTGCCTGACTAAATAGATAAGGCTATCTGATGTTTTGTTGCCATGGTTGTTAGACCAGTACAAGAAACAACTTTCTAAATGTGGGTGGCATTTTGTCTTGGCCCAGGCTCTGTGGTAATGCTGTTTTGAAAGCCCTCACTAAATGCTGTGTTTCCTGTCAGTACACACAAAAATTGCCCAATCTGAAACCATAGAGTATAATGAATCATTGTGTCCTTTCCAGACTGAGAGCATGAGGATGGCTCTAGTGTTTTTCTGCTTTGCCACTAGGACACGATAAGTGCTTTTATTTCATAGACCTGTATCAATTAAGCAAGTGATGTTTCTTGGATGTGTTTTCTTAAAACCCATCCTGTTCCCTCAGGTCTTTCAAACATATTTCTTCTATATTAATTTCCCATACTTATTTATCTAGACGGTAGTTATTTTTCGCCATAATGGTTCTAGGAAACACTAATGCACAACACTCAATGAAGATGATCAGTCTGATAAGTGGAGTAATGGAAGTCCAGCATAAGACTTTAATGCAAGAGAGATTACCTTAGAGGTAGTTGAAAGTTTGTTGTGTGTACACATTTTCAGAACTGTAGATTGTTTGCTTTCCAATCACAGTGGAGGAGGGGTGGTACAAATACTACAAACTGACCAACAGACGACAACAGCAGCATCAGAAAACAAGAACCAAAGAAAATACTTTGTATTGTAGCTACATTTTTATATTCAGAATTTTCATATTTTTATATTCATTTTTATATCTGTTGTGACTTTATATTCTTTGTCTAGTATTTTTACTATTGCTACTAATTTTGTAAGGTGTCCTTGTGTGCTTTGATAGATGCCTATAAACAAAATGATTATTCTATTTTCTAAAAATGTGGTATAAAATAATATTTTATATGTTTTTACACCAAAACATTTTAGACAATTAAAGAAGTATTAATAATGCTCCCTACCTTTTTAAACATCCTTTGATGTCTTAAAATGCTGTCTATGAAGGCAACTCACTAGGATTTGTGCTCATAGGATGGTCTGAGGAGGAACAAGAAATCGTAGTCTTCCACAGCTGGTCTTGGTTTAGAACTCGTTCTCCCTCTCCGAGGCAAATTTCAGGGTTAAACAGTGGTGGCAGTGTGCCAAATGTTGTTTTGGGAGTGGGGTTGATCAAGTTTAGGCTCTGTGACCCCAGAATGATAAGGTGAGGGTTCAGGGAGAAGTCAAGAGGCCATTATTTTCAGAAATTCCTGTTATTTGGTTATTCTATCCAACCATGAGTGTGCAAGCCCCCCTGCAGTTGCACAGAGAGGCCAATACAGAATCTGATATTGTGAGGAAAAGGCTTTTATTTGATGTTTTTCTTTACTAAATGAATTAGCATAACCAAAGCATTAGCATAAATTCATGATGTCTTTGTTTTTAATTTATTTTCTGTACTTTTGTCATTTTCATTATTATGGCTAACAGCTCAAGAAAAAAATTATCTAAAAAAAAGTATCTCAAATTATTCGAATATTTCTGTCAGGGTTCTGTCACTTCGGTCTAGGTTTCTCATGTTTTGTGACACAGCCCTGACACTGCCCTATTGTCGTGTCTTTGTGTCTTCTCCTGTCTGTGACGTGTTTCGTGTGCGGGGCGTGGTGTTCGGGTTCCGGCACTTTGTTTACGTAAACTTTCACTTTCTTAAATAACTGATGAAAAATGTAGCGTTTTTCAATGATATTCACTTTTTCTGAGACGTACCTAAATAAGAAATAAATATATTTACTCAGCAAGCATGCATTATCAAAAGTGAATTTATGAAAAGTGACTTATAATGGCACTTTTAATGCAATATAAAGATTTCTATTTCAAATAAATGATTTTCTTTTGAACTTCAAAGAATCCTGAAAAATAAATTATCACAGTTACCACAAAATATTAAGCAGACCAATGGTCTTCATCATTGATAATAATAAGAAATGTTTCTTGAGCACCAAATCATCATATTAGAATGATTTCTGAAGGATCATGTGATTCTGAAGACTGAAGTAATGATGCTGAAAATTCAGCTTTGCCATCACACGAATAAATTACATTTTAAAATAAACTACATTACAATAGGAACCAGTTATTTTAAATGGTAATTTTTCACAATATTACTGTGGAATAATCAAATAAATGCAGCCTTGGTGAGCAGTAGAGACTTCTTTCAAAAACATGAAAAGAATCTAACTGACCCCGAACTTTTGAACGGTTATGTAAATATGAATATTTTGTAAGAATGTTTGCTTATTTTAAATGTTTTGAAATCCCACAGCTTTGTTATGAATTCAATATTGAATCCTAGATTTACAGTGTTGTCTCGGAACTTTGGACCCCAGTGTATTTGAACTAATCTCTGCTGCTCAATACTGATCTGCTTGTCAGAGAGACCAAATGATTGAGTTTTGCTGTGAAATTGTTGTTCTGCAAGTTATCTTGGCAAGAACAAAAGCCATGTAGAAGTCAGGCACATCACAGGGAGAGCTGATGTTATGCTATTTTACTGTATGTACAAACATGACAGTGGATCCTGCTACATTAAGTGAATTCTGATTTTACTTGCACTGATAACATTAAAGTCTTTGCAATAAAAAAAGTTGTACTCAACATTTCAACTTTTTAACTTTTAGAGGCACTTAAAAGCTTTATCACTATTGGCTGAGGCTCTAACATTAATGAGCTTTTGTACTGCGTAACCTTTCTCTCTTTCAATTTCTCTCATTTTATTTAAGTAACAGCAGACTGCTAGATCACAAATTATTAATGTTAACAGTCCTCTGTGCTCTGTAATTATGTGCTACATGACTGTACCATAAGTTTCTGTACAGCAAACACTCTACTGCCTAATTCAAGACTTAATGGTGGTTCTAGCTTCATAACTGGGGCTTTATGAAATCAATGTTTTCCATTTAAATTGGGGAATACTTTTCAACTTAGCTGAATGGATTTGTTTTAGTCTTTTTGAAGATGTACTGATTATGCTGCGTGCAGATGGGAGGGTCATCTGGGTGCAGGTTTGAGTAGACGAGGATGATTAGCACAAGGGACTAAATATGCAGCATTGAATAATAGATGCTGATGTGCTTCGATAACATGATGTTTTCAGTGTCAACAAGGTCTTTATTTCTTTCTCCCTCAGCAGGTGGGTGACAGGACCATATGGAGTCTCTATTCCTGCACAAAGATTAAGTATGACAGTGTCTCTCGAGTTCATATTTCAAATTGAGAGACATCATCATGCATGTATATATACAGTATATTTCACACTATCACACTATTTTGGTATTTTTTTATGATAATGTGTACTGTATACAGTACATTGTTGTAATGTTGTGATTAATAACTGTTTTCAAGAGCAGATGTTTCTGTACATTCCCCCATCTGCTGTTGTTTGGACAAACAGATGTCGATTATGCTGGGATGCATGTGATACTCAAACCACAGAATGCCACAGTATTTATGCTCTCCCCGTAAATCCACCTACGAATAGCTCTTGGGGTAAGAGAGTATCTTTTATCTTTCAAAACATTTAGACACATCACCTGTAATAAAACCCTATTGGTAATGCACTTTATAATTATTGATTTAAAAAAATGGAGATGAAATAGCTTTAGACCCCATGAAATAGCTTGGGCTAAAAAAATATATGAAATATATATATAATGAAGTATATTAGAAACAATATACTAGTATATGTATGCTGTCAGATGGATGTCTTTCCATAAACAATTCTTGGACCATTTCTATTCCACTTTAAATCAATGATCAAATGAATCATTAAAAATTAAAAATGTGAATAACTAAATGTAGCTATAAATGTAGTTAAATGTAGCTATAAAACATAAACCTTTAGAAAAATAATTGTTTAAATTTTATTTTGTCTAAAAAGCTTATTTTGACCGTGTTGCAATTCTTCTGTTGCTGTACCATAATTTATCAAGTTATTATTTGTTACATTTTAGCAACATATTTGTAAACATTAATTAAACATTTTAAATGTTAAACTTACTGTTTTTTTAATTCTTTAATTATTTCATTGATAATTGAATAAGTTTTTACATTTTTACTTTTTAACTTTAAGTTAAAATTATTAACAAACAAATAAAAATAGTATGTCATTCAAGTACTTTTCACCTACTGCTTTATGAATACTATGAATCCGATATAATACTTGTCTCACATACAGGTTTTTTTGCCTACCATATAGTATGAAAGTAAGCATATTCAGACGCAGCAATGATCTTCTGAAGAGGTTTGTGGTTATTCCGTCCGTCCTGTATTAGAGCGAAATGCATTTCTCAAAGCACCTCCAAATCTGTCTTAGGTGAATGTCACTTCTGCAGTTCATTGCATAAAAATCTAATGTTTTGATGGAGGTGTTGGTGAAGCATGCTGTTGTGGTGCAGGCTGCTGGATGTCGGGGAACTGAATGACAAAGTAACTTCTTCAAAGCCTGCTGGGTGGATGGAGCGATGAGAGTGAGAGGTGCTGATTTAGAAGGCAGCCGTGTTGTTCGTGTGCAACACCATGCTGCGTTAAAGGCCTGTGGGATTTGCTCAGTCTCTCTGTCTCCTTGACATCTCTCTTTCTTTCTCTCTCTCTCTCTCTATCAGCTCTTTTGATCTCCTCTGTTCTGTGTGGATGTTTCACAGCAGCTGTTTGCTTCCCTTTGAGAATAATTCACAGCACGCTGTCTAAATTATAAAATGAGGACTGACTAGAGACAAGCCTAACAAAATTGACATTATTTTGCATAGTGTTTGTTCTGCTTTTTAATCATTGAGCTAATATTTTAAAGGATGAAAAGGTGGAATGATGAAATCACAGTAGTTTAACAACGCTGAAATACAGTAGATTTTAATAGTACAGTTTTATTTATAAAAAGAACAGAAAATTATAAAGAAACAGTATGAGATTTGGATCCTGTTGTGACACATCACATATTTGTGACACATGGTTTATAGACCATGCTGTAGCTTCAGTGGACAACCAGTCTTGGGCTACAGGGTGATATGGTCTAATAAACCTGCTGCTGTCTGTGTCATTAATGTTAATTAGCAAAAGCCAAAGAGAAGATAATTCACGGCCCTTTACTGAATAACTTCAGAAGCTTTAAGAATCAGTTTATATTTAATTCACTGAAGTCCATCTAGTGTTTTATTTTTTACATTTGTTTATTAATTTTATCACTTGAATAGCCTTTCTTATCTGAAAAGGTTAATCCACTGTTTATTTATTATTATTTTAATACTCATTGGCTGCATTATGGAAAACAATAATTAAGATCAGTTTATAGACCATTCTGTATTTTGAAAATAGTCATAGCAGAAGGGTTAACAATGTCCTTTGCTTAATAGTCATCTTCCTCTAAGGATGCATTTGCAGTCGTCACTGATAGCATGAATAAAGATACTACAGTCCCTGCTGTGGAAACTCACCGTAGATTAAATAGATATGTATTGCAATAAAACACTGACAAATCATGGGGTTTCTATGAGTTTATGAGATTTCTATGAGTTTGATACTGTAAGGAAACACTATGCAAAGTTTCCACTCTAGAGCAAATACAAAAAGGAAATTTTCATGTGAGCTGCATGGATTTTTGACCATATGCATGACAGAATTTTCAGATCTGATTTCAGCTGTAACTTTTATGTGCAGGGGGGGGGGGGGGGGGGGGCACTAGGGGCAAAATCCAACAATCATATGCGAATGTGATTTATGTCTTGGAAAGTTTGAAAGTGCTGAAGTACAAATAAGTTTTGAAAAGTAAAATTATAACAATAACAATTTTTGTTTGCATTGCACATTGGTTTTATGTGACTTCAGAAGTCTTTGAGCCTGACAACCATCTTAATTTTCATTATATAGAAAAGAATGGTCATGAGTTATTTCAAAATGTCTTTTTTTTTTGTCCTCTCAAGAAAGAATATAATATGAGTTTGGAATGATAAATTAAAATTTTCACTGAAATTCACATCTGTCTGTGACTGTTGCTTTTAAACTGAACTTTAACAAAATTTCAACTTTAACAAAACTGAACCTTAACAAAAACTAATGGAAGTTTTTTATACTACCTGGCATGTTTTTTCTATAGATGCCAGTGGGACAATATTGGAATTATTAGTACTTGTACAGACAGATTCTTTCTCCTTTTCCAGTTTTGGTCTGATGACACTGCAGAGTGTAGAAATGGGTGGGTGAATCAGTAGGGGATAGAGAAGAAAATAAGAGAGAGCGAGCAGGCACCTATGTGTTGTGTTGTGTGTGTGTGTGTGTGTGTGTGTGTGTTTTAATCTCCTAAGGCGTTTCTCTCACTCTTTCTCTACGCTCTCTCACTCCCTATGCCTCTCTTGAATGGCTGCATGACAGCAAAGAAGGTTATTCTTGGCAAGTTCTCTCCTCCTTTTCAGCAAAAACAGCCTTTCCTTCGATGGCCTGCTCCAGCTTGTCTGGGGCCTCCCCCACCCCCTTTTTCTTTTCCTCATCTTAATTTTCTTTAACATTCTCTCACTCTTTTTGTGTTTCCACTCACACTTTCCCATTTTAAGCATCTCTTTTTGCACTTTGTATTTAATTCCTCCAACATTTTGCCCCATATTTCTGCATCTCATTATTCTGAATCACAACTTTCTCATTTCCCTTTTCCCACCAGTAAAGTCCTTTTCTTATTTTTTGCACAAAATAAAATGAAGAAACTGTTAGGTTTTTCAGTCCACTGTTGTCCTCTGCAGATTGATTCAGAGTCTAATCTCAGGGAGCCACTGAGGTCCTAGGAGTTCCTAGACATGCTCGATTCGCTCTGCATTCAGGATAAATGGATAAAAAATTCTGGCCAATAATTTCACACAATGGAATCCTACACAGTGATAGATGTGTTTTCATTGGTGTTATTCAAAATCAGAGGAGCCTAGATGGACAAAGTGGGGAAAATATCAGACCTGTTCACAAAAGATTCACATTTCATTCAGACCCCCACTCTGCAAGGCTCTGCAATTTTCCGTCAGGGAGAATGGCTCAATCATTCACAGCAAATGGCAGGAATTTGAGAGCATGAGTCATGATTCTTTCCACCGTTTTGTGTAATTCTGTTGATATACAACCACATAATAAATAGCAGAGAATTATGTCATAATATATTAGATTAAGAGATCTCTAAATTCTGAACGTTGTGATGGAATTCCTATAAAATTTAATAAGTACCATGTGTAAATTTAAAACCATGTGCATACGTGTTTTAATACTCAAAAAGAGACCTGATGACTATTCCATCATGTTCAACAATTATCTATCTATCCATCTATCTATCTACAAATGTGTAAATCACTGATTAGACATGGTTAAGTCAAATTGTCAAGTAAATTGTTTGATTTATATGTTGTTGTACATAAGTTTATCATTATGTTTCAGTCTACAGCAATACATTTTCTGGGATGTGTTTGTCACACTTATCCCATCACCTTCAGCACTACAACTCCCATGAGCCTCCCTGGCCATCACCTGCACTCCATTTACCCATCATTCACACCTGCCCTCACTCACCCTCATCAGTTTCACCTCATAAAATCCTGTTTCACACGCTCATCTTTGTTGGTTAATGTTTATGTTACATAGATTCCCTTATTTTGATTCTATTAAAAGACCTTTTGTTTAATGATACCTTTTGGGACCCTTCTTCGTCTTCTTCATCGTTGTGACAGATTAACGATTACTCAAAAAGAAAATGAGTTCAAGACAGGTCGCAGTGGTGGCACAGGATATTTGCGATCTGTTCATCTTTACTGAGCAGTTTTGTAGTCTTGTCGTCAGCTGCCCCCCTGGAGAGCAAGATCAAATCTCTATACCAAATCGGGGTGAAGTTTGTACACCTGAGGGAGCTCCCAGAGGCCATCAACCGATGTCTGGAGAGTTTCATTCCCCAATCTGGTAAGCTGCCAGACCCAGAGCCCAGTCCACCACCTTCGATCACGGACACTTCGGGTGAGCCCCCTGCAGACAGGGAGCTACCACCCACTGTGACGTGTCAGCCAGAGCCTGAGGAGAGGACAGCGCTGCAGACCCTCGCCCTGGAGGAGGAGCCCCAGAGTGAGTCTGACCAGGGGTGTGCATGATGGGGTAAAAGGAGTACAGGTGGTGATCAGGGAGGCTTATGGGATGTGTAGTCCTGAAGGTATCTGGTGATGTGTGACAGTAGTACATAAGAATAAATCTTTGCAGAAATGTTACATGTAAACTGAAAATTCAGAGTCTCTTGTTCATTTTACACACTCAGTTATGTCTTTCTCTAATACACGCACATCTTCTTGCATATCTGCCTATTGCTCTTCCATGACAATTTTTTTTGTTTATTTTGCCACCACATGTGTAACACGTTTCCACAAAAAAATGTATTCCAAAAATAAAAATTTATTTCGTACAGAACTGATGTAGCTGCTGCTATTCATAGTTGTGTTCCTCCATGTTTGAAAATGGTAGTGATTCTGCTATATATATATATACATATACAGACACACAGAGTGGAGTTTGGTTATGTCGCCGCCCTCGGGGTTGCAAAAAAGCATCGAGATAACACACATAACATATATATATTTCCCACATATAACCCGCAGACGCAGATAATCCACACGCTCATATAGCCAGCAGGATTTGTATAAAAAATCTTTGGCATAACCCACACCCATAGATTGATTAATATTTTTGTGTGTAAGATCACATTTCGAATATCAAATGTTGCTCGCATGACATCAATTATTGATAACTGTTCAGGCTTGATACACAGTGCTTGTGCGCGAAATTCATACAATAAGAAAACAAACACAAGTCAGAATCAGAAGAAAAAGAAAAGGCAGTCTCTCCCACTGCGCTGTGCAGTTTGTCCCTATAAGAAGCGTGTTGTGTGAGAAGAGCACACCCTCATGGCAGCACAGCCAATCATGTCTTCTTGCTTGATTGACAGGTCAGACAGCCTATCAGCGCCAGCTGTCAGAGTGATAGTGCAAGCGAAGCTAGCTGTCAGCTGTAAGATCGCCAAAGACAACAACCCTGCAAGAAAGAAAAATGAAAATTTATTGATGTACATGTGAGTTATTAAATGAGAATGTACATGCTTGAGTTTTTGGTGTCGTTTTACACAACAGTGTTGCTGCGATTTATTTGACGAAGCGATCAGCATTCATCTAAAAAAAAAAAATAATTACATACACTGACAGTGTTTATGTTTGCTAACAACAAAAGGCATATGTAAAACCACAACAATAAAAACCACCTTCGATTCTTGATACAAACTAATTTTAATTATATTCTCCAACAATGTAAACAAAAAGTTTGCTTACAAAATCACAAAAAATTTGCGGGATGCTACAGCGTGACAGGGAGTGAACCGTCATTGGAGTGAGCGGACCGTGCAAGACAAACTCAGCGCATGCACAGTGAAGTAGGTATGCAAATTAGTCACAAAATAACCATGTGAAGTGGAGATTTTGTGCTCGAGATATTAGATTTCGGCGTCATTAACGAATCGACATTAAAGAATCAAAAATACTAAGACAAATAGGGAGTTTGGCGGTTCCACTTCAAAAACGTCGACATAATAGGATTGGCGAGTTAACCGTGACTCGAGATGTGAACTCCACTGTATATATATGTATATGTGTGTGTGTGTGTGTGTATATGTATGTATATGTATATATGTGTGTGTGTATATATATATATATATATATTCGTTTGTGAATGTGATTCTTATTCCATTACAACAGCTGGCCAGCAGGCAAACATCCCATGTCATAAATGCATACAGGCTTTAATGTCTGACAGATTTTGATCACTGAATGGATCATTTTGATTATGAGGGCTCACACAATGAAATTTTAAAATGAATAAAAATGAATGTTTAGAAGTTTGACAACTTCACTGACACTCAACTCATCAGTTTTAACCAGAACATCAGAACATGTGCCAGAACACATGCAATTTGCTTAAATCAATAAGAAATTAAAATCTGATGTGAAAAAGAAAGTAAATGTTCAAAGAGTTGAACTTGTTGTTTTTAGAGAAAAAGCATCAATTCAAAAATTGAGCCAAAGCGATTGAGAAAAACTGAAATTGGTTGTTGACACATCCATGTGTCTGTCTTTGGCCATCAAACTAGAGCAGACACCTGCAGAGCAAGAAAGGAGAGTGTCCAGAGACTCATTTGTATCTCATTATATCTTCTCTGAAGCAGACATCCAATTGGCTGTCAGTGATGTGCCTCCAAGGGAAATGAAAGATTAACTGCACTTTGTCAGCTGTTAAAGTTTTAGGGAAAAAAGGCTCTTGACATCCATTACACATGGCACCAGAGAGAAAGCAAAGCTACTGCACTAAGGTTAGATCAGGACCCAAGAAAATGGTCTACATGGCCTCAAAAGTCCTTAGTGTTTATTAATACATTGCATATGGATAGAAACGTTGCCCTTTGCACTACATACAGTAATATTGCAGTTAAGCTGTGACTGAAATGTTGTGGAATACCTGTAATCATAGATGAAGATTTATTCATCCTTGGTTCTGTTTTGTTTGTGCAGTTTTTTTTCATCAGTGTTGTTTTGGGCTCGTAACTGCTTTCTCTCAGCTTAAGTATAACATGAATGAAAGCGAAAACATGCACTTATCATTATGAATAGGAAATAACTTCAGATTATTCAAATTAAATGTATTGGCCGTTTCTAAGTAACATCAGGAGTGTAGACAGCGTACCAGTTTTGTAATTTCTTTAACTCAAATGATATAGTCAGGAGAAAAGTATAAGTTATTAATGATAGAAAAATACAGCAATAAACCTTGTTATTGCCTTTTTAGATGGTATGTTTTTTTTTTATCAGAATACTTTCTCTTCTTGTATTTAATAAACTGTGACTAAGCAGCAAATAGCCCATGACTCTAATAAAAGTCATGATGTTGAGAAAAAGACATGCTGCTTTTTGCTTGAGTGGAATCTAAGATGGTAAGATAAGCAAGAGAACTCTATTCAGGAGAAGAACCGATAACAAACCACCCTAAAAAAAACACCCTCATCCACACACACATTTTTTAACTTGCTTTTATTCCCATTATGGAAAATCTGAACTTTCAGTGTCACATGATAATCCTTTAATAATCATTCTTCTATTTACTGATTTGTTTTTCAAGAAACATTTTTCATTATTCACAATGCTGAAATCAGTTGTACTGCTTATTATTTTCGTGAAACCATGACAAATTTGTTCCAGCATTCGTTACGTCATTCAGTTATGTTTTAGAAAGATGTGAGTCTTTCCTGTCATTTTTAATGCATCTTTGATGAATGATTGATTCCTTTAAAAAAAATCTTAATGACCCCAGATCTTTGAACTTTCAAGAACACATGTAATGTATCTGAATTAAGTTTTTATATTATTATAGTAAAGTATATATCCTTTGTGGAGAAGTTAAATGAAAAAAAGAATGGTTGATTATATAAATAACTATCATTAAATTATTAAATTTTATTTTATTAAAAATGGTTTCAAAACTCACTGTTTAACCTTAATGTGTGTTTTGTCTGTATATTTATGTTTATAAGACTTTCCTCTCACATCGCCCGTATTCAAATTAATTGTCAGTTGACTCTCCCTTGAACTATGTGTTTATTTGTATGAGACAGAGTTGCTGCTGATATAAAGTGTTCTAAATCAGTCACGTATGATGTTCCATAACAGTTAACTTGCTATAGAAGGCAGTTGTCTATGTAGACCGTATTCTGCAAGGCAATTCCATGATGAATGGGCTACTTAAGGTGCGTTACTACACACAGCAGCCTTTAAGTGCTAGTTTGTGAATTCAACCCACCACTGTCCAAATCACTCATACTATGAATCTGATATGTTGGAGTGGGACTAAAGAGGTGGCCGGGTGGGTTTTTACGGTCATTAGACATCCGTCCTTGGGTGTGAGACATCTTTGAGAAGTCACTCGGCCAATGGGGGACAGGTTTGAGGTAACTTGGCAAAGCAGCGCAATCATTTTCAAGCAAAATGAATTTCACAGGGTGGGTAGAGAGTATGGATATACCATTTGGTCCAGTCACCAAGCACCAAATGTAAGAAATTGGTTAACTAGCTTGGTTAACATAAGCTAACAATGACAGATAATTCTAACATATTTATTAATCTTAGTTAATGTTAATTTCAACATTTAAAATCAAAAACTGTTTCTGTTGATATTATTTATTGGACTTGAGCTAATATGAACTAACTGTTGGGGTGAAGGGATGAGCGAAGACTCAATAATGCTGATGAGAAGGGCTTTTTATTAATAATGAAAGTTAACAAAAAATGTAAACAAATACTACCACAAGGGGGAAAACCTGACTTGACTAGAAACAACAAGACAGGAAAGATGTGAAAAGTAATGACGATGAACCAGCACAGGACAGCAAAATAGGGCAGGTAATGGAGGACAGGTGTAGCTAATCAAACCAATAACAAGGAAACAAGACGGGCAGGGATGCACAATGACATGACAGCACATGGCACAAGGAAACATATGTGACAAGTCATGTGCTCATGTGCTCAAGTCATGTACTCATTCATTTTGTGTAGAGCCACGTGTCCACAAAAAACAAGATGACACGAAAGCATGCAGCCAATCAACGTGAACCGCGTGCTACAAAACAACTGACATGGACAAGAGAACGCACAGCCTGAGCAAACTCGAAACCACACACACTCACAGAACAAGACAGAGTGCATGACAGTGTGCTCGCAACAGAAGACAAATACACAGAGCACGAATGTCCGAATCCTGAAACACGGAACCAAACAAGACTGGAATCGGGATCGAACACCACGCCCCGCACATGACAGATCACATGGACAGGAAACCATTGCGTTGACAGAACCCTGATACTAACAATGAATAATTTTAGTTTAAAAAAATAATGTTAATAAATACTGCCTCAAATGTATTGTTTCTTAGATTTTTTTTGATAGTATTCATTGTGTTCTTTTTTCCTTTGTTCAGTTCCCTCTCCTTGTTTATTACCTAATATGATTTGTCCTTCGTTTCAGCTGTTAACCCCATTACCTTCTACATACAGTATAAGTTCTCATTTGTCCAGTCTACGTTAGTGGTTTTTTTTTTCCCTTCCAGTTTCCTGTATTTGGATGTATCTTTGCATATTTACCTAAGTCTTCATCTTCGTTTGTGTGTGTGTGTGTGTCCTGGACTCTTGCTGACACATTGTAAGTTAATGTTAGTTAATGCATTAAATAATGTTAACTAAAGACACCTTATTGTAAAGTACAACCAAAATATTTATGTCCAGTACATTTTCACCCACCAGTGATTTTGGTCCATTGAATCCCACCCTGTTTGTATGCTTCTAATAAATAATGACACTATACCAATTTTAAAAAGTGATTTGTACAAGGCAATGACTAGTAACAAATTATCTCCACCTGTGACTGGGAGTGACAGTAAATGTGGAAATTCTTCTGTGGATGTTTTCGCTTCGAGTTTGCAGTCGCTGGTGTGATTAAAGTGAAAAATGAAAATGATAATGGCTCAGACTGGTTCAGCTGTCTCATAGATTTGCTGTGAAATTGAAAACAGAACAGATGAGCGAATTGCTAATCAATTACAAGAAATGATGTGTGAAAGAATGTGTTTGCACAGTATTCTCACAGACACTCATCCACTTTCAATTTCCACCTTATACTCTCCGTTTGGTCTTCCTCTCTTTTCTCTTATGTGGGAGGAGAGTGAGGGAACCGAGGCCTTGTGGAAAATATGAATCCTATTTTACTGAGATGCCTTACAGTAAAGTGGATTTCAGTCCCATAACCAGGGTGCCTTTGATCTGTTCTGTCCATTCGTCTCATTGGCTTTTCTGCCAGCAGAGCTGAGAGGGACTAAACTAGACGTGCTTCACTGACAGGACGCTCTCAGCAGGGACTAAAGTGTCCTCATGCTCCCCATATACACGTTCTTTTCATTCACATGCCAGATACTCAGTAAATGAGAAAAACATTAATTACGTCTATTTGTTTGGCTTAATCTGGCAGGGACTAACCAGAAGGAACTGGATTAAATATTTTGAGTGTCTCAATCTCAATCTGACTTCTCACTTGAAATGTTGTCTATATCATAATCAATAACTGTTTGTTGGCCAGAGGAGAACTTGTTCCCAGAATGAGCTTGGTTTCTTCCAAGTTTTTTTTTTTGTTTTTTTTGTCACCTACTGGAGTTTTGGTTCCTTGCCTCTGTCGTCTCTGGACATTTAACACGTAATATTAATCAATATTTTTGATTAGCCAAAACAAACACTGTTGTATTATTTTCCTGTTATCTCTGTAAAGCTGCTTTGAAACGATCTCTATTGTCAAAAGCTCTACTGTATATCAATAATGGTGACTTGACAAAATGAGCTGAAGTTAGATGATAAAGCTTTGGTTCATTTGAGACCTGCCTATTATTTAGGATATACCTGCATAAGCAGCATTTTGAGGCAACACTAACAGGAATGTTGCCATATTTTGGCAAAATTCAAAGTCATTATGTATCCCTTGTGGAGCGACTGGAAATGTGCTATTTGAAAAAAATAAGCCCAAGAAGTGGGGTAAACTCAGGCTAAACTCTGTTTAGAAGTGGTTTTATTTTATTATATTCCTTTTGATATTCTGAACTTATTTTGTCTTCAACAGAAGAATGAAATTCACACTGGTTTGGAACAACATGAGAGTGTGTAAATTATGACTTTAATTATTTTTTTTCCTTTTTTGTGAGCTATGCTTGTATAACAGTATAATTCAAATAAGTGGACGTTTTATGTGCAATTAAAATCTTTTTTGGAGTGTTTTTGATAAATGTATTGCATACTTAAACTGTCTTTATAACTTATTATAATTATATATTAAAATGTATTCATTTTGAAAATGTATATTTTTCATTCAGTTATGTATATAAGTTTTTATGTCATATAATAATGTGTTAGAGTCTGTATGTTATGTTGGAAAACAATCTAAGATTTATCTATTTTGGATTAAGTATTCCATGAACGAGTATTCCATCTCATTCATCACCCACCAGGTGCTGTTTTTAGGAAACAGACTGTTCCTCGTGGTTAGGCCTGCATTGCTGTCATCTTCACGAAGGCCACTGGGTCCAAACACGTGCACCGGCTGACAAGTGTTCCACCTCTGCATAAGGACAGCCAGCCCTCGTTCCATTTTGAGCACGAGCCCTAGGCTGACTTAATTGAGATGGTCAGTGTTAGGACCGAAGTCAACACACTCGCATTCATGAAGGTTCATGGAATGAGCCGACTAATGGAAGACCAGCTGGCTAGATTCTTCATAAAATAGGGGTAAATAATTCAGCTTTAAAGGGAGAGTGTTTCTCAAATAATTTAAAAGGCTGTGGCTCAGCAGGCTTCCAGTAGAGTAGACTATACAGTAGCAGCATAAAAGTAGGTTTCTCATTTTATTAGTACAATTTCTTGTCCAAACGAATCACAACACAGAAGTTATGTTGTTGCTTTGACTACCTCAACCTGAACAATGTAAAAAAGTAAAAATGGACATATTATAATATATTCAACACACACATACATATTGAGTTTAAGATCTTTCATGTACATTGAGTTTAAGATTTTTCATTTCATCACAAGTGTTTTCATATTCCAGAAAACGATCCAGTTGCTAAATCCGGAGTGTGTAAAATCCATTCCTCATCTTCTCATCCATCAAGCTGGGCTCTATTCATTCTCATATGTCCCACAGTGAAATCTACTTAACAGCCTCCTTTGGTTTGGGCATCTTGACTGATTGGGATTCCACGTCCGTTTGTATTACAAGCAATCTGTGTTGAAACTCAAGCAAAGAATGTCTAAATTTGCCGGTCTGAGCCATCCCTCGGCAGGCTTTAGAAAGCTGCTTGCAATGCTGGTGCTGATTGTTTTGAGTGAAAACAGATGCGGTTTCTTCACTTCTCCCCCTCTTTCTCTCTGATGAGGCAGCTTTCGATCACAAGGCTCACAATATTGTCTTTCTCAAACATCCTGCTTTCCAGGAGGCCACATCTGACTAGACCTTCTTCTCTGTCACTGCTCTATGTTGTAGAAAACATAAAAGAATAAACATAAAAGAAAGTTTTTTTCTTTCTCCAGGCGACGAGGTCGACATTTTTGTCCTGGAGAAACGAAACGCAACACCAAAGCAAAATTGCCCCCCCACCACCCCTCATTATCTTTAGTTAGATCTGTTCAAACATGCTTGACGGATCTCCAAACACATGTGCTCACATTTAATCATTTATCACTAAGTCAAAAACATTACTTTGAATGGTGGACCACCGTGCTCCAGCTCAGGCTTTGGCAATCAGTCACACTTTCCCATTTTGTTGGATGAAAAATCCTAAAGCATTGTTCAAAAACAAGCTTTACTGGTCATTTATTTCCCCTCTGCAGTGTCAAAGGCTCTTAATGGGAAAAATGCCTATACAGCAAGGACGGACCAAACAGCATTACTTGTAGAGAGTTCAGTGATTTTTTTTTCTTTCACTATGTGATTTATTTACCAAGGCTCATATATCTCCTGGCTTAGTGCAGAATTGCTGGGGGTCTCGGAGAGGCCCTTTACAGACCTCAAGAGTCCCCTGTTGACCAACAGCTTTAATTTAAGTTGGACAATTTCACAGTCTCACACTTCACACCTCTGCTGTGACAGACAGGGCACCTTTCGACCCTTCAACCTTTTCTGTTCTTCTCTGTATGTTTACATCCACATACACTATATAAGTTATGATTTTGAAAGAAGTATCTTATACTTGACAAAGCTGCGTTCATTCTTGTAATGGAAAAGCTGAACTTTCAGCATCATTATTCCACATGATTCTTCAGAAATATATGTTGATTTGGTCCAGCAACGTTTATTATTATCACAGTTAAAAATGCTTAGTGGAAAAAAATGATAATAAAGTATTTATTGTAAATAGATATAGGTGTCTTTACAATTACTTTTGAGCAATTTAATACATCCTTTCTCAAAATATGATTATTTTTTTAAACTTTAAAAATAGCTTTAAAAAGCAATAAAATAATTAATTAAACAAGACATCATTCTGTTTAATTAGTTTTGCTTTTCACTAACTAAAATTACCATGCAAAGTCAGATTTAAATATCTGGATAATACAATTGTTTACATTTCTGATTGTACAGATCAATCAGACACATAAACACATCAATTAGTCTGCAGTTGGCCAAAACAACCTGACAACATTTCTTTCAGAAAGCATAAAAATAGTTCTTGCATTAGCATGTTGCGCTTGCTTTAGCTTGTTTTTCTCAAACAGGAACATTTGCTTTCTATGCGACAGCACTCTGAGGCTCTTGTCAATTTTCAAACCTCTTAAAATTCAGAAGATGAAAAATAATGTAATTTCAGGGGGCATTGAGAGCTATTGCAAATAACAGTCAACAATGAAACTTGGGTTGTTTTTTCCCTTTCCATTACTCTGGGTACATACTGTAAATGCAGGGGCATCAACTCTTAAATTAAATTCAATTAAATTCAACATTATGGGGGTCGTTCATAAAAGGTCACATCGGCAAACGATGTCAACAAACCTCTCAAGATACTGAAACGTCTCCAATGGACCTCTTTGAACGAATTAAGACCAGAACGTGACATTTTAGCCCAGAAACAAATACAGTAATACTAAAGTAAAGAAGAAGTTTGAAAACATCCAGGCTGACATAAAGCAACGTGATGGTCATTTGTTCATGGACCCTGTTTCTTTTGTCATGTTATGCAGACAGCAGATGGCACTGATGGATACTGTCCCTCCACAGCCTTCAGGTTACGTACAAGCACCTCTTCTGGCTCTTTCATATCTAACAAAAAAGCATCTGGACCTTCCAGACAGTAGACACACAGGACGTAAGCTATGAATAAGCAGGATTTTCTCTTAAAATGAGTATGGAAAATGCAAAAAAAAAAATCTGGACCTAAAGATAAGCTACAGGGTAACTGTTGCACAATAACAAATTACAATGGTAAACAGGAAACACATGTGATAACTAACACAAAACCAAATTCTCTCTTAAATTTTCTTCTGATGATGGATTGTTGAACGTGCTTCTTTTTCATCAAACCGCCACATTAGGTATTTTTCTTTCATTTCTGTTTATTAAAGTGGCCCATTTGTCTGCTCCATTGGTGAGTGTGGCCACAAGGTCAGTGGCTGAAGTGTTCTTGTGAACGGAGCAATGTCTGGACCGGGGTCAAGCCGGCTGTGAGCATCTCTGCTCTGCCATTCCTCCCACTTGCCTTATTACGTTGTCAAGACAAGGCGATTTAGTTAATTGCCTCATTTGGAGGTTGAAATATTATGCAGCAAATGTACTCTTTTATAGCTATTTTTGAGAGCTTTTCTGGAGTCATGGTTTGCGTGGAATTGATTTTTTTTCTCTCTAACTTTTACATGGCGCAGCTTGATTTTTGCTATGTAGCTATTCGTTTTTCTCTAATTTAAGCAGATCTTACCTGTTTTTCTCTCTCTCCTCTATACAGCATTCTTTATAAATGCATTATTTTATTTAGAATACTCCAGATCAGAGTTTATATGTCCTGTTAAAGATGTGGTTCACCCAAAAAGTTAAGTTTATGTTCAAAATGACAAAAAAAACTACAACTTAAAGGTGGCCATAAAACTTATTGTTATTCATAGAAAACGTAGTGTCGACCATTTGCATAGATTTAAATATAGTTTATTATGGAAAAAGTTTGCTGCTCTTTTTGTTATTTTAGAGCTTGTTAGACCTAGTTCCCATTTATGTTGTTTATAATGCAAATATATATTTGCTCCTATAGACATTAAATCCCATGTCATTGTAGTTCATCATATCTAAATACAGTGGAATTCGGTTATGTCGACGACCTCGGGGGTTGCAAAAAAGCATCAAGATAACCGAGGATCGAGATGACCAAAAGCCAATATGGCGATTTGTTTGATGAAGCGATCGGCATGCTAAAAATGTACATGCGCTGTATATGTTTGCTAACAACAAAAGGCATATGTGCACCAACTAACAGCAGAGATTTACCAGTTTACAATAAAAAACAACTTCGATTCTCGATACAAACCTTTAATCATATTCTCCAACATTGCAAACACAATTTCGCTCACAGCATAAACAGTCACAACACACATAAACAAATTCGCTCATAACACAGGCATTTCACTGTAAAATCACAATCTGACTGAGCAAATGTACAGTGTAGCCAACTACTTTCAAAGAAAAGTAGCTAAAGCCTGGCCAAAAAGTTGCTAAATATCGCTAGGTGACGTCATGCATAAATTAGTATACTCGTGAGGTCATCACGCTGTACTAGATTGCATACTTTCTTGCGATCTGCCTGAATAATATGCTTTCTCAACAAATTCGGCTTCGTCCCATCTTTCAATAACCGGGTTCTTCAATCCGCAGCGGCGCTGAGCAGAGTGCAAGTCAGAATAGAAGCAGGTGTGTTTGTGTGTGTGTGTGTGTGTGTGTGTGTGTGTGTGTGTGTGTGTGTGTGTGTGTGTGTGTGTGTGTGTGTGTGTGTGTGTGTGTGTGTGTGTGTGTGTGTGTGTGTGTTTATCTAAGCCTCATACTCATTGGTCGGTAACCGCTCGTCAATGTCAAAATATTTGAGAAAACCAATCAAATCAGAGAAGGCGGGCTTTATGTGCACTCGTTGCTCGTTGAGAAGAGTAAGAACGATATATGCTTTCACTTCAGAGAGTCTCCAAAAGTCTCCAATAACTCCAGAAAAAGTCGTTAGATTTGTCGCTAGTCACTTTTTTGAAAATGTGTCGCTAGAGTGGTCTGAATACTCGGTAAATATAGCGACAAAGGCGCTAAGTTGGCAACACTGCAAATGTAAAGCGGCGCATGCGCAGTGAGTGTCGAATTTGTCCCTCTTTTGTGCTCAAGATATTAGGGTTCGGCGACATAAAATAATCGACATAACCGATAAGAAAATGCCTAGACAATGAGGGGGTTTTAGCGGTTCCACTTCAAAAATGTCGACATAATAGGGTTGGCGAGTTAACCGTGAGTCGAGATAAGTGGGCTCCACAGTATTTAGTTTTCTTAGTAATTAAAAATGCTGCTTGAATGGCACAAGCATGTCTGATATAAACAGATTTCCTGCTCTTGACATCTTAGGTTGTGAGGCATAGACTTTTAATACCATTGCATGGATGTAAAACAAACAAGAGAAACAAACCTTACTGGAATTCAATTGTACACAGAGGTGCCACTTGGCATGAGAAAGTCTCGTTTTGGAAATCTATTCTGCAGTGCTCACTCTCGATAGCTTTCCAATGGAAGAAAGCCAGGATTTCCTAATTCAGAGAGAATGGAGAGTTCTTAACAGATTGATCGGCAGCAGGGGACAGTCTATTCTTTAAATGACCGCTCGGAGGAGGGGGGGGGGGGGAGGATTTGGGGGAGAAAGGTACTTCATGGATGTGTGTTTCGAAGAGGAGTCTCAAAGAAACCTTTTGTTTTGTCCTAGGTACATGTCAGGAGGAGAGAAGCTCTCTCTAAAGATATCACTGCAGGCTGGCGTAGCTCCCTTCATCTCTTAGAAAAACCATCTATCAGCTGTAGCTTTTCCTCATGGATCCCTTCTGCCTTGATATACACATGGGTGAGTCTCAAAGGCTGCGATATGTTAGATTGCTTTTCAATGGGCTTTTTATTGCACTTAATTATCCTGCCTACAGCGTTCAGGGCATAAAGCAATATTCCCGGTCTGGGAGTTAAACACAGTTGACAGCATTTTGTGGCATGTGGCATGATGTTGATTACCACAAAAATTCATTTTTACATCTTTGAGGGGAAAAAAGAAAGAAAACATTCACAATAGAGGTGATTGGGCCCAATAAAAAAAAGAAAATATAGTGTTAACATGATTTAGAAAAAAAATTACTTGCTAACCTTTTATAGGTAAAGTTATATACAACTTTACAACTATTATTGCTATGGCAACAGATCTGCAAACCTTAAAAAATACTGTAAAAATTATTTAGTTTCACTTTATTTTGATGGTCAGTTAAACACATTCTGTTGACTATAAGTAATGTTACACCTACATGTTTACTAACTAAACTAATTTGTTAGTATAGTATTAGTAGACTGGTAGGGTTAGGGTTAGAATAAGTTGTCATGTAATTGAAAAGTTAATTATGGTCAGGAGAATGTTGGAGGATCATCACAATAAAGAGTTGCCAGATATTAACCAGATGTCTACTAATACTCTAATGACAGTTAGTTGACACATAGGTGCAATGTTACTTATAAGTTAACAGAATGGACCATCAAAATTTAAATCGATTTAAAATTCAAGTGTTAACCAAAGATTTAATGCTTTTTTTTAAATAAGCTTCACATTTTTGCTTTTAAAAATCCAAAAATTGGCCCCATTCACTTTTTTGGGTTTTTTTTATAAAGGAAACAAGGTAGTTGTGCCAGCTTTCTGCCACAAATGCTTCTGTTAGACCATAATGTGTATTTAACCCAGAATATTCATCCAATGGTAGGATTTTACCATTGAGAAATGATAAAATGAGAATGACTATAAATATTGGTTGTTGCTGCAGTCATATTACATTGCTGCTAAACACTACGCTTACATTTATCTATTATAATTATAACATCTGCATTTAATTATATAATGAAGCACTTTGTTGCTCTCTGAATGTGTGGATGTTTGTGATAATTGCAGCTGGATTAAAGTGCTTCTTGGAAACATTTTAAACCATTTGATAAATGGTACCGTACTCAAGCATTCAAGCATAAAGCTATGTCACAAAGCAATGATGAATTTTCCAGCAAGTGATTGTTGGCATTTTAAAGTTGGTTTATGCCACTGGACGGTGACTGAGCTGATTTTTACTTGGACTTTGTAAAGGTCATTCTTCTGGCATACTAAATCTTTCTGTGCAGGTTTCACTCCCGGCAGGAGCCATGAATGCAATATCTTGGACTCAATATAAATATTAGTTGGCAAACCGCTGCTGCTCTTTTGAGCAATAAAACATGCTGTTATTCATTTATGTGCCCTGAAATGAGCTGGTTTGTCCTAATATAGCTGTGTTTCGTGTGTAGCCATCTAAATAACCACAGGTTTAACATTTCAAGGGTGGACAGGCTGATCCTCTTTGGGATTTTTTTTTGTTTTTTTGTAAAGGCTGAGTTGTTTGGCTCGACTACCAAACTATAGCGGCGGATTTCATCCATCAGGACAAAAAGAAAGAGAATATAGAGAGCGAGGAAAATGCTGAATTCAATCTCAACGCATCAATAAGAGTCTGACAGAGGTTTGGCAGGCTGCGGCGCTCTCATACCACTGGGAAGAGCCGGAGTATTTGTTAAGAAAGGCTGTTGAGTATTGATTTTGCAACAGGGCTGGCACGGGGCTTTGGAATGTAGGCCACTGCTGTTGCAAAAGCCAGAGAGTGTTTTCTGTGAGGCGTTAGTAGCTTCACGCTCCACCCTGAGCTGCTGTATGTCAGATGGACTTGACGATCAGACCTTTTAGAGCCTTTGGAAGGAACAGTCCATTGATTTTAATGGGGATAGTACATTGCAAGAACAGAGAGGTAAAAACGTGAGGCTTTCAGAAATTGGATTTGCTGTATTCCTGCTTAATTTCCAAACGTATCTTTTCAAATCTCTTCACAATACATAGTACACAATCTAGTTCCATTAACAGTGTCACCCTTAGAAAGATGAAGA
This sequence comes from Rhodeus uyekii, assembly GCA_037043235.1. NCBI lineage: Eukaryota > Metazoa > Chordata > Actinopteri > Cypriniformes > Acheilognathidae > Rhodeus > Rhodeus uyekii. Next base: position 3,792,014 of record JAWRVZ010000031.1, on the reverse strand, counting down.
CTTCCTTAACTGTACCTAAAGAATACATATTCAAATTTTAAAGGTGCATTTTAGTGTATTTAAAATACTAATTATCTACCTTTAGCACAATTGTGTTGTACATTTTTTTCTAGACTCTAGTCATAATTTAATTTAATAATAAAACGTAATTTTTTTGAGCGGCTGTTCTTTGAATCCTAAAAAGTGTTTATGAACATGGAGGGGATTTGTTCAAGGGGCTGAGGTATACGACGAGATGTAGACTGTCAGACTGCTGAAGCAGATAGATTTGGGTCGTCTTGTAACCTCTCAAGTGCAGGAAGCAACCACTAGTCCCTAGCCGAATAATTGACCAGACATACATGTTGTGGGTGCAGTGATCCAATAGGGAAAAACAATTATTTGTGGTCTATAGATATACATGTCAGTTTATGCCAAAGCCCAGATGGAGAGTGTGGGTGTGTGTGGGTTTGTTTAGTTATACCTTGGGGACAAAATCCTCCTGATAAATGAGTAAAATCTGATATAAATACATATAATACATAGTACTGTAGAAAAAAGCTTTCACTGTCATACTGTGAAAGTTTGGAATAACGTTTTTGAAAGAAGTCTCTGAAATACAGTAAAAACAGTGCTATTTTGAAATATTGTTAAAAATAGAACCTTTTTCAATTTGAAAACATTTTATAAATTTGATTGTGATATTTCTGTGATGGCAAGGCTGAATAGCCTTTAATAGTGTATAAAATATTTAATCAATGAAAGACTCTGGCATCTAAATGAGGGTACCGTATGTAAATAAATCCATTCATATAATTATCTGCTTTTTTCAGCATCCCCATTGGCTGTCACATGTCATGTTCTGAAGACTTAGCAGGCTATCATTTCACAAAGATTTGTTGATTGTAGTCTAGACCGGGCTTGACTTCAGCGTGCTTTGTCAGCTCATTTTCCTGTTTAGCAGCTCTCTGAATCTCTCCATCTGCCTCATAGCCACACAAATCCTGCTGTCTCGTAAGTGACACTTATCTCTGCCAAAAGAATCAGATTGGCAACCAAACAAAACCCCAGATGAAGGCGCGTAGAAGCTTTGGCACACCCTTGGACCTTTTCATGGTTTAAAAAGCAAGCAAGAATGTTTCTCTGCCAGTGCTTTTATCAAAAGCTTAGGATATTTGTCATAAATGCAGAGCAGATTTTGCCTCCATGTTTATGCCATCGGGTGTAATCCAGACCCTTTCTTGAAAGGAGTCATTAAGGGTTTACTAGCCAGATCCAACATTAACCGGTTGATTTGTCTGCAGCACACTAGAACAATGTTCTTACTGCTTCATTAATGCCTCTGAAACTATGGCAGTGTGGCTGACTATGCACTTCTATACACTACAGAGAGATTGCATGTCTTGTATAGCATGCTGCAAAAGGGGCACAAACAAATTATCACTACATCCTCTACCCTTGATCTCTCTCTGCCCCATGTGTCCTTTTCTGTGTACTTCTCTTCCACTCTCACCATCCTTCCTTCTCCCTGTATGTCTCGGGACGAGGTTCTATTGATCGTGGAAGTGTGTGACTGTAATGAACTTTGACAGCTCACCATGCAGGCTTGCACTGAGATAGGATGAGAGAAGCATGCAGCCAATCCATGAGGCAGAAGATCACGCCAGCAAAGCCCAAACTATCCTTTATGCATGAGTGCCCACCCTCCACGTAATCTGACCATACTGCAGGACACATATTCTGACATCACCCGAACTTGGGCTAAGAACAGATGCCTTTTGCATAGTGAAGAAATGACAAACTTGTTTTAGAGTCCTGCATATAATGTTTCTGTTGTGGACATATATCACTATGATTTCTTGGATACTCAAGGATTAGAATATAATCTAAAAAGCTACATTAGCTTCAATCTTAGAGAAGGAAAAGTAACATTACTACTGTTTGCAATGTGTCTACTGACATTAGAGACCAATGGTCTGAGGACCCTTCTGGAATTGCTTCATTTATTATTATTATTATGTTATTGTACTTGATTTTGAAATTGCACATTTAATTATGCATGCTCATTCCTCCCATTTTTACATTGTTGTAACGGAAGGTACTCACAGGCAGAAATCCAAATGCGTGTCTTTAATAAGAATGGTCGTACAGGCGGTTAGTCAGGACATGCAGAGAGCATACATAAATGATAATACAGGCAAGGGTCACAAAGGCAGGCAGACAGAATCAGAATCGTTGTACAGGCGGGTAGTCAGGACAGGCAGATGACAATCACAAGCGATAATCCAGGCACAGGTCGGGGCAGGCAGACAAAGTCAAAATGGGAAAACAGCAGAGTCGATAACAGGAAAACAGGACAAGATAATAACACTCAGAATGATCACTACAGCAACTCAAGACTTCGCCCTGACAGTTCGTGTGGGTGTCTTTTATAGTTTGTGTGACGGTTTGCAGCTGGTGGATAATCAGTCCAATGAATGGCATCATGGGAATTGTAGTGTGTGAGTGTCAGTATATGTGTGAGAGCTCCCTCCGGTGGCCAGAGGGGGGAAGTGTGGAGCTCGTAATCAGAACAATTGTCATCTTACACTCATTTAAAATTATTTGTTAAATTTATTAACAAGATTAAATGTAATCTTTATGTGTTCTTCATACTGGACATTATAATGTTGTGATGCTTAAATTCATAGCATTTAAATCTATTTTAGAGTTTGTGTTTAATTTTTCATTTATTTAGACCGATTAGTATTGCACCATAAAATCTGCCATTTATCTGTTATAAGATTTTTATTGGTGCTTTATTCTATGCCTGATTAGAAATTATATCCTATAACTTTTTTATTGACATTTTTGAATACATTTGAATTAACATTTTTGACACCATAAGAAAAAAATACTTTTAAAAATGTATATATTACAGTTTTAAATTTGGCAGATGCTTTTATCCAAAGCAACTTACATTGCATTCAAGATACACATTGACTTACTAATCAGTTCTTGCTTTCTCTGGGAATCAAACCCATGACCTTGGCTTTGCAAGCGCCACTCTCTAATGTTCGAGTTTCAGGAAAGCCTGGAAACCCTTGGTTTGAAGACATCTTCACGTTGAATATATTCCCTCTTCAGATGTGGCCCATCTCAAAGTAAAACTCCTCCTGTGTGTGTACTCTGCGGTTGTCTTTACTATCGTCAGAACATGCTTTAAATTCAGAGAGGTGGTGTTTAGCTCTGCGTAGATTGCTCGTTTAAGGTTGTGTAAACTCTCTGGTTTGGCTCGGCACACCACACTCAGTGAGCACTTAGGATGTGCGCCTACAATGAACTATGATTGCACGAGTGTGCTTGCTGCTTTCAGCCAAGACTAATGAACTGAGTTCTCTGAATGTTCATCAACTTCCCTATAAACCCCCTAAACCCTGTTTCCCATCCATTAGCTCCATTCAGCGGGTAAATCATAATGATTTCCAAATGTGCTTTGTTTGAATGCACTCATGGGGTCTACCAGAGTTGAATAGGTACTGTGGCATACCACAAAAATGTCCTATTTAAAGACAAGACATAATATTATTCAAGGAGAAGAAGTGAAGACTGGAGTTTAACCACAGTGGTAAAAAATGAACTACGATGAGACCGAACCAAATGACTGAAAATGTATATTTTTCTCTTTTTTAATTCATAGCATGCACTGTTTAATCAAATTAATCACAGTTATCCTTTGAATAATTATAGAATGGGCGGCTAGCAGGGAAGGGAAACAGGAAGGGAAGGAGCAGTGCTTTCACCACATCAAAGTCGTCTGACAGTAATTACTGTCTATGAAACAATAAATAATGAAACAGGATCCATCTACAATTTACTTTAATGTTCTTGCATGATGTAATTTGAAATAAAGACAGTAAAATGATTTTTTTGTACGTAGTTTTTTTTCCAGTGCAGACATCTTCGTATTGATCACAGTGAACTAATGCAGCTCTGCTGCCAAATTTAAGAGGAAATTTAATTAGAGACCATTGCTTAATGCCAGTGTTCTGTTTTGAAATAGACTGCAGACTGAAGGGCCGCTACATTTGAATCAAGTAATATGTTTATGCACATGTAGTTATTTGTTGAATTATGTAGTCTATTTCATTCAAATTACTGACCAGAATTACTGAAACACAAATGTTAAAAGAGCGTTTCGCATGCTAAGCTCAAATGACAACATTTGTTGCATGATGTTGATTGACACAAAATATTTCTCGTCACAGTTAAGAGTACAATAAAAATAAAAAATGAAAAAGAAACAATGGCATCGTGCAATGTGTTTGGACGCCATAAATCATACTTTTGTCATATTTGTGTGCAAACCATTTTACTTCAGTCATGTGATGTATTTCAGATGGGTTGTTTAATGAAAACAAATGCAGGATCTTGATCTTGGATTATGAAAAGCAAATAATACATGCAAGAATTGGGGTCAGACTGAATGCGAGTTTGCTAAATTGTCTGTATTGTCAATTTTGATTTCATGTTGACTTTTTTAAACATTCGTCCATATAAATGAATAATTTTTTGAGCTGTAAAAGTTGCCTATCTAGTCTTATTTCCTGTGGGTATTGCCATTTACTTCAACAGATTTGTGCATTAATCTTTCCTGGGTACATAACAGATGGCTTTTGTTTATGCTAATGTGAATGGTTTTCTACCTGTAACATTATCATACAGATATGTATATAGTCTACAGGAAGGAGACAAGTCACTAATGGACAAATTGGCATTTGTGTTCATTTGTGTTCACGTTTGTATCTAACTGTATTCTGTAGTCTGGCTCTTCTCTCTTGAGGGATAAGACTCTGGGCGGCAGTGACCCTGTCATGTCTAATTCACACTCAGCACTCGCCAAATGCCATGATGGCTAGTCTCTAGGAAGGTTAGCTGGCTCAGTAGTGATGAGAATGGATATGGTAAGGAGGTAAACCACTCTATGGGAAGGACATGATGGTACATGCAGTGCCACACAGTCAGGAAAGGGCATTTCAGGCACTCTCCATGGGCTTGTCCTATCCAGGAAACACAATTGCTTTGCTCGAAATAGCATACTATTTTTCACTATGTGTATACTAAACATAGAATGTACTATTTTTGTATTCATGGAATACCAGAAAGCACTCTCTGTATCACTCTTCCAGTCTTACCAAACTAGTCTTTATTAGTTAAAGCTGGTCTTTATCTGGTCTAGTTGGCAGCTATGTATCTGAATTTGAGACTAGCAAACCATCATAGGAAGGTTAAAAAAATAAATCCCCACATATGTGATAAGCAGTATGCAGTAAGGAATCTATAATAATTTTTGCTCTTTATAGTCTTCAGTGCCTGTTCTAGTTTTCAGTTGCTTGTTTCTCCACAGTTGTAATACGCTGATGTTTGTCGATATATTGATCTGTGATATTCCTTTATAAATTAATGTGTATTCGCTCTCACTGGCCCATAAGTGCCTCAAATTCTGTTTGCAACTTTAGACTTTTCTTCTTTGTACCACAGTGAGGAAAGAAAGTGTTTTAAGTTTTTCTTTTACGCCTATATGCTGATGTTTAGCTTTATTTGCATTTAGGGGTGTTTATTTCCTCTAGATTTCTTTTCCAGCAAACTTCCATAACTTAACATCATTTCAGTTGCCTATTTGGCTTAAATAGCTTTTAAATGAATAAAGATGTGCATTTGCTCTTGTGTGTATTTACAATGAGCTATTAAGCCTGGTTAATGTAAAAAGCAGAAAGTCTGTTCGGCCTGCAGGCACCCAGTGAAGACCACAGAGCGGTTTTTCATGAACTTGAATAAGCTCAGAGAAGGACATCGCCTAACAGAACTCATGTGGTAAATCTGTGGCTCACCTATCACTTTATTACTTAGTGAGATCTAGCTAGCAAGGTAGCTTTGAAAGCATGAGGTCCCACCCTCCCTTCAGAGCTCTCTCCAAAGCCACGCCTCCTCCAAAACACGTGAATGCAAATGGTAGGGATGACCATATCTGCGTCTTAAGCCTTCGATACTTATGTATCGAAAGTATCAGTACTCATATAAAATATTTTTTTACTCAGTGATTTTATGTAACAAGAAATACAATATGCGTTGAGTTGGATGAAACTTTTGTTAGCGAATAATTGTGTAGAGTAGAACTATATTCCTGCTCATCTGAAACGATCAATCACAGAGAATCACAGAGAACATTCGCTAACTACTGGCACTGCATTCAAATAGGGCTGCATTTCCCAAAAGTGTCATATGAAACCATTGATGCTTTTGGGAAGCGCAGCCCAGAATAATGCTTATCAGACGACAAGAAAACATAATATGTTTGAGTTATTTGACAATAAACTAATTGAAATTGTAGTCTTGTCACGGTTAATCTAATGAAGATGATGAGGGTAATCCAAAATAATAGGAAAGTTTATTACACAAAGGAAATGAGAATTTCTGAAGGCTTAAGTGGAGTGGAGCTGATGAAGGTGAATTATGGCAAGTGAGGGTGACACACAGAAGTGTGTGAGCCAGGAGGGATCATGGGAAATATAGTGTAGAGGTGACAAACTAGCACAGGACAATGAAACTGAATCCAACAGAAATGCAAACAATAAACATGATAAACAAACTCAAACTATGACAAGACTACTTAGTTTAGAATTGCAATTATAGTTCTTTAAATTCAACATTACAATTTTGTATTGATCGTGTTCTATTCTGTAACTAATATAGCTAATAATGTAGCTAATATAAATCATTAACTGTCAGAATAAAAAGTGCAACAGCCTGTCACTGAAAGTCCCTTATGAAAATAAACTGTTTTACTGCAGTGGCCATAGTTCAACTTTAGTATTTGTATTTTTATAGTATTTGTGTACCACAGCATTAAACATATTGTAAACATGTGTAAACAAAAACATAATTATTATCACTGGGTTTGGTGTCGGGTTAGTATTCACCTCGTTTTGTAGTCTGCCTGTTTTCAGTTCAGTTTTCCTCTGTCCTTCTGTTTCCATGGTTACGCATTTCATTCATTCTGTTCAGGTGTGTCTTGTTAATTAGTCTGGTTTGTTTCTCCATTTGATGTGTATTTAAACCCTGTGTTTTGCCCTGTCTTGTTGTCTGTCGACGTTACGTTTACCATGGTTTGCTTGCATGCCCGTCTCGCATCGCCTTGCCTGCAACCGTGTGTTGTAACTAATAAATTGTAATTTAGGCATATTGAATGTTAAAATGCCTTTCACATATAATGTTAAATGAATATCATTACCCATTTTACTCTTAGTAATTTGAACATTTAATAAATGTAATCATTTAAAAGTTCGGTTTAGAGGTATCAATATTGATATTGGTGATACTGGCCTTTGAACATATCGGTATTGTATCGAAAACAAAATAAGTGATGTCACCCATCCCTAGCGCACAGCCAGATCATGAGAGATGGTTTTAAATGACCTCATGTCTCAAACCACATAGTGTCAGGGTTCGGGAAGGATGCGAGGACCCAGTCGCAAGGGGGAAGACAATTTATTGACAGAAATAAAAACAAAAACAAGACTCAAACAAAACCACCCCAAGGGGGGGTGGGGGGGGGGAACGGACAAGGACAAGACTAGGATTCACTAGAAATAATTAGGATTCAACTAGGTCTCAACTAGACATCAGGAAGCAACACAGTACAGCAAACATGACGGGATTATAAAGGGACCACATGGGGAAGTTGGGGCAAATCAAACTAATGACAATGAAACAAGATGGGCGGGGTAACAGACAAGACATGAACATGCAGCGAATGCGCATCACTGCATGTTCACATTAAACAAGGATGACGCGCAGCTGGTGACAATCAAACTGCGCGTGACAAGAACACACAACATGAAAGCATGCGGCCGATGAAAACACGAACCGCATGCTTACAACACTGCACACAGAAACGACTCACAACTCGAGATTGAAGTAGTGTCAGAGCTCTGCCACAACAACAAGAGATTACTAGACCGAATGTGGCAGAACCCTGACAAATAGTACCGTAATAATGAATATAAACAACTTAGAGCTATGATTTGTAATACTTGACTGCTGCAGATTCATTTCAGCAATTGATAGTGTTTTCATAGAAACATATAAATCCAAATCTGAGGAAGAACAGGTTGCCATCTCGTAATTACGGTTATGAATGTGGTGTGAATGCACCATAAGCTCGTTCTTTTGGTTCAGGATAACTGTAAAAAGTGACTGCTATTTGTTTGTGGTGCTTGGTGACTCTCTACTGCTCTGCATAGCCTCATGAAACATGCTGAAGACGTGTGATCTCTGTAAAAGCTTGGTGTCACGGTTTTTGGAGACATGTGCGATGCGGAGGTAGGACGAGGAGAACAGGTTCCAAAGTGAACTTCTCTTTATTTCCAAAAACGCAAAAACAAAACACTTTAAATAACAACTCAGATGGCACTCAGGAGTGAAAAACTTGGAGAACTTGGAAAAGACATCCACACACGGAGAAAACCATATAAAAAACCTCACGATAGACAAAGACATGGGAAAACAGGAGGGTATTTATAACAAGACGAGATGGTTAACACCTGACAAGACTTACAAGGTAAGTGATTAACAAGACATGAAACAAGGGCATGGAAAGATACACAGACAGGACCCGGAAGTGCAACATGACGAGACTGTGACACTTGGTGCATGGAGGCATGGAAATACAGGTTGCCAGGCAGGTAGGACATCCTATCATTGCATTCGAACCGAATGCAAGGATTGGACGAAGACCTTTTCGTCCTGAGACCTCCAGATAGGATATATGTAGGCCTGCATTTTTTTATATTCAGACCATTTTTATTTTTGATTTCTATCGGGATGTGAAGAGAGTTTCAACCAGTATAAAAAAAAGTGTTTATGATAACATTGCCTACCGTACCATATATAAACTGTGTGTGTGTGTGTGTGTGTGTGTGTGTCTGTGTGTCTGTGTGTCTGTGTGTCTGTGTGTCTGTGTGTCTGTGTGTCTGTGTGTCTGTGTGTGTGTGTGTGTGTGTGTGTGTGTGTGTGTGTGTGTGTGTGTTTGTGTGTTTGTGTGTGTGTGTGTGTGTGTGTGTGTGTGTGTGTGTGTGTGTGTGTGTGTGTGTGTGTGTGTGTGTGTGTGTGTGTGTGTGTGTGTGTGTGTGTGTGTGTGTGTGTGTGTGTGTCTCTGTCTGTGTATAAATAAATGCTTTCCACAAGTTTGGAAAACCCCAGGTTCCCTAACCAACAAAAATGACTTAAGGATGATGGGTGAGAGAAAATCAATGTAACTGCCTTAGATCAATATTAATAATGGTGATGCTGTTGTCTGTCCCCGACCTAACAGAGACAAATGAGCTTAGACAAGGAATGGAAACATAAGAAGGTTTGTCTCCTCTCTTCACTGAAAGCCCTACTGACCAGAAGCTGAACAGTTCACTGTATCATGAAATGTACATACCCAATAAATTTAGATTTAGCCAAGTACAAAAAGTCAGCTTCAATTTGTACACATTTTATAAAATAAAATAAAACTTTTAATGTTTTTCTTGCTGAGACAATAAGCAGTGTAATGCTTTTTTTTCTCCACTAGAGGTGAGCTTTGACCACATGCCCAGTGGAGCTTTTTAGGCAAAATGTGAATGAATGGAGAGAAAGTAAATATTCTGTCCCTTAAACATTCATAAACATATAAACTTAAACATGTGCTATCTAGTCACAATTTCAACATTAGCTTTCACCAGTTTGTTTACTATTATACATTTATTAATTTAGGAAACATCTTTATAGTTTTAATTTCTTCACTCAGGTTTTCTGCATGATTCATCAGAGCTTGTTATTACATTGTACTTTGTCTTCATAATTTTTTTTTAATCAAAAGTAATAACTTTCCTCTAAATATACAGAACTTTATTTTTTCAGGTGAAGTTACAAATGCGTCTTATATTTCGACCCCTCCCATTGACAACATTTAATATAACATCCAATTTCCATGATCCAATCAATTCCTTAAAGATAAAATCCAGTCCATTTTTTCAGTCCACAGAAATACAGAAATAAAATGGGTTCGTGCTGATTTCTGTTTAAAATAAGTGGGGTATAAAACAGTTTAATAATGGGTAACACTAGTTTAGGGTCCAGTTCTCACTATTAACTAGTTGCTTATTAGCATGTATATTACTAGGATATTGATTACTTATTAGTGCTTTAAAACACATATTAATTCTGCATGACCATATTCTACATCTCTTAATCCTATCCTTTACCTTACTTATTAACTATTAATAAGCATTAATTAGGAGATTTTTGAGGAATAACCTCAGTGTATTTTTAATATAGTGTGAGTAATGAAGAAAAATGAAAGAAATGTTACTATTGCCCCAGCCTCCCCTACAGTGTGTGTGTGTGTGTGTGTGTGTGTGTGTGTGTGTGTGTGTGTGTGTGTGTGTGTGTGTGTGTGTGTGTGTGTGTGTGTGTGTACTGTAGGGGAGGCGTTGCCAATTGTAACATTTCTTACAAAAGAAAGTATAAAAAGCTAGATTTTACACTGTATAAGTAGTCATATCATTTTGATATTTGCATGCCACAATCTAGCTTTTTATACTTTCTTTTTTTCTGCCTTGCAACTTTACCATCTTCCTAAGAAAAAATCAGATAAGAATTTTTTTTTAAGAAAAATGTTTTTGTTAATGGAGAAGAATAGAGTGGAGATATTTCATGCTTCTGAATGAAGTTTCTCATTCAAAGTTGCACATAAATGATTAGTTACTTCTAGGTAATTAATCCCAAGACTCCCTTGTGTCTGGGCCCAGACGGATCCCAAACTCTCATTGTTTGTTTTGATATTATGCTTCAAGAGGTAGTGTGATCTCCTCCCAATGTGGAGCATATGTTGTTGGTTTCTGTGAATCATTAGGGGCCAAGCAGCAAAGGTGCGGAGGCACCTATTGTGTTTGTTCCTGTTCCTATTCTTATTCTTCCGCTTCCGCCATTGAAGTCTATGGTAACCCATAGAACCGTTTGCAGGAAAATTATGATATTCAGCACACTGATAGAAGACTGTCCAATCATTCACCATAGCAAATTTGGAGTCTCTAACTCAATGTCTCTAGCGCCACCACCTGTCCAAAGTTTCACTCACGTTTATGATAATAACTTTTGAGCCATAAGTCCTAGAAACAAAATTATTATGTCCTCTGATTCCTAGGCTCAAGACAATTCGATTGCACTCTATAATGTAATTTTCAGTTATCAAAATTTTTCCGCCATTTTTAATTTAATGAAAACCTACTTTTTCAAACTCCTCCTTGGCCGTTTCTCCAATTTTCACGAAAATTGAACCACATCATCTCTAGACCATGCTGACCAAATGTTAAGGAAATCAAGTTGATTTGACAAAACTTTTTAGATTAACTTGTGAACAAATTTGACAAAATGGCCACCAAAATGAAAGCAAGGCTATATCTCCACAATGCATTAGCGTATTCTGACCAAATTTGGTGTGTGTCAGGAGATATGAAAAAGTGACATTTTTGCTTATATCTTCTGAACGCTTTGGCCAAAAAATTATAATACTGACCTCATTAGATTCAGTTCATCATGCCGAGTCATGCGATACAAAATTTTCCCATATTGGCCATTTTGAACATCGGCCATTTTGAGTTTTGTCCTAAAATGCTATATTTAACAAATGCATTGGCATATCATTACAAAACTCGGTATATGTCACCATGTTCTGAAACTACGCAAAAAGTTTCAGAGCAGCGCAACCTTGTGGTCAAAAATTATAACCAAATGTACAAATAACAACTTTTGATTATATTAACCTATTTTGAAACAAATTGTCTTAATATGTTCCTTGGTTAATGCTGAGAAAACAGATTTTATCATAGTCGGCCAAACTTCCGTATCGTCTTCAGACTGTGCTGACAAATATTTATGGATTTTGTGTTGATCGTCAAAACCGATTTCACATTATGCAGCAACAAAATTTGCTGCTCTAAGTCAGCAAAGCTTTGCCCAATTGACACCAAACTATGTACGTGTCATTGTTACCTCCCTCTGAATACTCCACATCAATATGGTCACAGCGCCACCTACTGGTCAGAAGTTATAAGGACATTTACAAATATGCTAATCACTTTTGAGGACATGAACCTATTGTAACGAAAATGGTCTTAATGTGTTCCTTGGGTCACGAGGAAAACAGAGATACCAAGTTTGTCATAGTTAGCCAAAACTTCCTGTCCGCCATTTTGTTTTTCTTTCAAAACGTATTTTTTCAAACTCCCTCTAGACCGTTTGTCCAATTTTTAACAAAACTAAATTTTATCTTCTTCAGACTGTGCCAACAATTAGTTATGGATTTCATGTTGATAGACAAAAACATTTTTACTTTCATGATACAGAGTTACTTTCATGCCATTAGTGAAACAATATCACTGAGTCTGTCTGCAGAGAGGATTTACAACGTTTGATATCACCATGATCCCTCTCCACAGGCCCCTCTCTTTGCCCTCATAGCCTTGCCCGAGTGGCAGTGGAAAGGGCCGGACATATGAGAAGGCCTGATTGGGTTCCGCATTAGCTCTCTCAGGTGAGCTGCCCACTGGATCTGTTTACTGCCTGGGCAGCGACCACAGGGAAGTGATCCCCAGCTTTAAAGTTTGGCCCCGGATGAGGCTACGATTACTTGCAAAAGTGTGTGTGTTTGAGTGTGTCTGTTTTGGAGGGAAGCATTGTTCAACCCCCAGCTGGGAGTTCAAACAGAGGTCCCACAGCTGTGCATCTCTGGGGAGGTAACGAGGGACTTATGGGAAACCAGAGAGAATGACATATGGCCACACCAGCGTTCCTAGGTCTGAGAAATACAGCAAGCTCCATTTTTCTCTCCACCTTCTGTTTTGTTTTGTTTGTTTGTTGCTGTCTTTTAGTGCCACTGCAACTTTTTCCATTTGCAAATGTCAAATTATAGCTTACTTCAGAGCTTGTGTGTGCGACCCCAGAGATCTGCAGATGTTTTGTCTGATGTTTTGAAGTAGTACTGTGGGGTATTAACATATGAAATTACATCATAACGTCATCTCTAGTGTTCTGTTGCACAGAGGAAAGAGCACAAGGAGGGAACACAAGCAGTGAAGTGGAAACTGAATCACAGAAAACAAACAAGCACAGTCTGGGATCATAATCTCAAGGTGGTTTTGGGTAGCAATGGGAATTAGATTTAGTTGAAGAACCACTCTTTCATCAAGTAAGTGTGATTTAAGCTTTGAAAGTTAAGGGTGACCTTGCGTTTTGCTTAATATTCTGTTTCTGACTGCTGAACATTTGAAAAGGTCTCTCTGGATCATGTATGCAATATATTATGCAAGTCTGAAGAACATGCAGTGCAGTCCTCATCCAGAATCAAGCCAATGTTGCTTGATTCCCAAACGAATGTCTCTTTTGAGCCTATTCTTTTTAATGAATCAAAAGCATACAGTGTGATCGGTGTAGCATAATTCCTGAACAAATTACTCTTTAAGGCCAATTATTGAATTAGATTTATGCCACCAAATGTATATATTTACCTAACTTATCTTGTCATTAGGCTGTGGAATTGCATGTCTTTTTTCCATACTTCCACTGAAAGAATTGTTAATGGAACTGCTTAAGAATCAGGATCATTAAAGAAGAGGAATTGGAACAATTATCATTCTTAATCTTGAAGCTGATTCTCACAATCGTATCGTTACTATTTTGTTTTGAGATCTTTAGATTAGATAATAATGTTGGACATGTGTATTTGACTTCTCAATCACCTTGCCTATTCTTGTGCTCTCTCGTTAGGATGTTCCAAGTAACCCAACACTGCATAAATATTTGTCCAACATAACCGTGTCCCTTCAGATCATAATGATGCTGAAACCCGACAACGGTCCCCCCCAGCGAAGTAATTCTACCCAAGCTTGCATGGCCATTATTGATGGCCAAGTAAGTGTTACTGTTACAAACCAATTACTCACTCATTCAACTTTGATGAGGGACTCTACAAATAAGCCGAGATGCTTATCGCTTTCCAACTCTCGCTTTCACCAATGCTGGCCCTTCCAATGGCTCACTTGTTCCTCTCTTTCTTATTAAAGAGGAGGAGAAAATTACTGGTTGTCTCAGCTGATATTAAGGGAAAATTTCTGTTGGTTCAAGAGGTAAATAAGTCAAGAAGTGAGCAATGTGTCCCCACAGTGACACTGACAAATCTGGTGACCCAGTAAAGTGATATCACACCAAAGAGGTAAGGGAACACTAAAAAAAAAGGTGTTCGCCACCTCTTCATGTGACTAAACTGGTAAAAGATGGGAAGGTGTGTGTCAGTGATGCAGTGAAGGACAGGGAACTTCCTTTCCAATGTTTGCACATGTGTGAGTAGGAGGTGTGTGTGCATGAGGCAACAGTGGCAGACACCCTGAAGCAATTCAAAACTAAAGTCTGATATGACTGGAATTTGTGACAGGTTTAATATACCTGTTTATTGACCTGTATTTGTCACTGTGATTTACATTTCAGATGCATCTGGAACTTGGTGATCACTTGAAGGCGACAGCAAATTAGTTCTTTAAGCCTTCGTCAAGCTGACAGAGGCATTTGTGTTATTTAACATCTGATAAAAAAGGAAACAGGCGTTTCCTCAACAGGAAGGATGTGCCTGGTGAACGTCCCCTGTGATGTGTGAGAAAGGGGAACCAGGCCCGCAGCCAAACGACGCTAGTAGCAGCTTAACTAATGAGGTCGTGAGATTCATTCATGGAATTGATGGTCATAACGAAAGTCTCGGCGGCATGGGATGCATACTCGGCATGATTCTGTGCTAGATCCGACACGGTCAGGCTGAAGAAACCTGTTTGAATGGAGAGTCTGCTGTCACAATCCTATTCTACGTCAGTGCAAACACACTAGAGAGATAAACTTTGGTTCTTCGGGCGCAGGGCTTTGCTACTTACTCTTTTGCGGACCGTGGGGAAGTTTCTCCTCTCTTTGAGGTTTCCTCGTCTGTTCTCTCCAGGCGTTTCAGCTCCAATCCGACTCTTTCTAGTGGGATTTGTGATAAAAGGCAAGTTTTTCTTGTAGTGCCGCATTCTCCCTAGAGAGCAGAGCAAGGAAGCTGTTGTGCATTAACTCAGTACTGAGGCAGAGCATCTGGGTGATGTTTATGGAGATTTATTGGTCTCCCCCAGGCCCTAATTGCCTCCTCCCCAGTGGGTAGTCCTGTTAGGGCCGATGAGATTGTCATCCCTCTCTGAGCCTGATAATGGCTGGAGCAGGTGGACCAACGAATTGTTTACGTCTGTAGGTTATAGAGACAAATGGTGCCCCCAGACTCCTTTTGGCCCAGAGGACACACACAGATCAGAGGGAAACTTCCCCTCTTGGGCCATAAACTGAGCTGTCGCACCTCAACTTGGCCTTCATGTTCATTGTTGAGAGGCAGTAGCCACATCATGGCTCCCAGGTTAAAGAATATATTTGAAATGAAATGTGTTTAATTGGAAAAGCATGTCATTTTCTGTTTGATTTAGAGTGTTTAAAAAAACAGTGGTGAATGCTGTCTGGTTAAAGAATACATTTACCACCAGTGTTTCTTTAGATTTCTTTTTTTTTTTTCTTTTTTTTTTTACTTTGTACAGACTTTTTTCGTTTTGAGAAATACACCTCATAACTCATTTGGATACTGGCATGAAAAGGCCCAACAAAGTTTTTCTGTGAAGACCAGAAAATGTGTCACAAAATGATCTGAAAAAATGCTTCAGGAATAGAACATTTCAGAGTAGAAAGTGAGTGTCCCAACGTGCCTTATTTTCAAGATTAAGAATAAGAATAGGCCAAGAAAACCTAGAAAAACATAATTGAATTCATAGCATGCACTTTTTAAAGCTAATTGTAATTTTTATACAGTTTAATATGCAGAGACTATTATGGGTTGATTGCCCACTAAAATGTAAGGCACTGTAGTGCTTTAAAAACATTGCTCTATATGTATGAGTGTCCTGCTTCACCCTAAAATGCTTCACCTTAATTCTACATTTCCAGTTAGTTTATGAGTTTGTTCCTTTTGTCTTGTAATAGTATCTTATTTTTACTGTATGCATTCTGTATTGTTTCCAACATTAAATAAGACATTGCCCTTCTGAAAATAAATAATTTGACTTTACTGTATATAAAAAGCCATCACAACATTACAATATTATCACAAGTTCTACTTTTACTTTTATGCTTAAAATAAGTGAGAAAGTCTACCAGTAAAAGATACTTAGCTTTAATATCATAAGCTGTTTTGCTTGATTTTCAGTAAACATTGAAACATGACAAAAACACATATTACGAATGCACATAAAGTAAATGCTTCTACAGTCTTAAATATGATATAATCATATTTAAGACTGTAGATGCATTTACTTAATGTACATATATATATATATATACATTATATGCTTAATGTGTAATGCATAATAAAATAAATTATGTGTATAATGAAATCCATTTTAACTCCATTATTATATCCATATAAAGTAAAAACACTTACCTAGTTTATAGACCAACCCTAATATTTTATTCTATCACTTTTTAAATTCATGATAGAATAATATCGTCTGTCTGTTAACATCACTTTTACCTTGGTAGACTTTCATATTTTGAATATGGTTACAGTCATAAGCAACAACAACAAAAAAGATTTTTAAGAAATATCTGCAAAGAAATGGAGACATTTCTATGTGTGGGAGGCAGGCGGCTGGTGACAGGCTCATGATTTTTGCAGAGGAACATGACTTCAGAAGGCCTGTCTGATGAGTCTGAGACAGGCCTGTCAGAGAGAGTGTAAGTGCACTAATGACTGTGAGCAGCCTCGCCACTCAGGGCATGAATATTGGATATATATGTAAGTGCATATTTTCTCTACTCCCCATCTGACGCTTAGTCCCAGGTCCACTTGTACCAAGAGGACCGTCACAAAAAATCAGCGACCAAAGTCAGCGAGGCACAGGCCTGACGAATATCCCAAGGACTTTAAATCAAAATCGAAATTTATCAGACACCGTATCTCACTTTTTGTGAAGGTGATAGATATAGATCCAGACACTAAAAATATTCAATTTGAGCAGGAAGACACTGACAAAAAGACACTGTTTGTGGTTGATGTCAGACTGATGTTTTTATCAGTATGAGATCAAAATTGAGCAAAAATACTTTTTTGAATGCATTTATTGTAGAATGTTATTTAAAAAAAGAAATGTTTGTATTTGCACCACATTAACAAGCCCTATTATATGTAAATCAATACTTTTTTCAGATGTTTTTTAAAAATATACAATTATATACATACAAAAATACAGAAAAGGAATGGTTTAAAATGTAGTTACAGTAATATATTTCCAAACAGTTTTGAAGTTAATTTTCTTCAATCATGTTTAACAGCAACTTAATCCATCAACATTATCAATCTTTTTTTTTTCATTCTGTTTAACTCTGAAATATGTCATCATGCAAGTAAAATGTGTTTTAAGTGCTGTTTTATGTTGACTTTAAATTCAAAACAGTGAGTCAAAATGCATAAAGCCATGTGGAGGCGTCAGAAGGTGGACCAGACATGTGGGTGGCAGATGTTTAGGGGCCATTCTGAGGGTTATATCTGGGTGAATAAGGTATGATTCACAAAGACACATAGTCATTTCATACCAGTAACAGGTACGAGCAAAACATTTAGCGGCAGTCAGATTAAGCAGCATTGTGTTATTGCAGGACTTATGCTTCTAGAACCAGGGGACAGACAGAGTGTGGAAAGAGTTTGCAACAAACCATGTCTTTGTGCAACACTGATGCACATCTATTTTTGTTACAGTTCCATTTTGCCCCTTGTAACTTGTTTTGAATTTGTTAGACAGACCAAATCGAATATTGAAATGAGTTCCAAGCCCCATCTGCCCTACTTGTGCTTCTGCATGTGATCTGAGCCAGATAAGAGAGATTGTTCCTCTCTGCCTATTGAATACACAAACGTGAAGACCAATTTACTAAATGCTAACTTTCCATTGTAGGGCTTTCGGGCGAGTACGTTTTACTGAGAAGAAAAGAAGCACTGTAGTCTTATGTTTTTCTTTCTTTTTCTAAATTGTATGTATGCCATTAGAAATTATATAATAGAGCATAACAGTTTTGAATGAAAAGTTTAATTGAAAGTCTAAATCTACCTAAAACTATATCACTAAAATCTAAAAGCAATCATTTAAAATGCCTTAAGTCAATTTCAGCATCACATCATCATAATTAATCCTTGAAATCTAAAGCATCACCATTATAATTAATCACTAAAAATAAAATCAGTCATTTTAAAAGTTAATTTATATATCATGCAATTATAATGTACAGAAAATGGATATTCATTTTGAGATTTGCATTTAATGAGTTAATAATTTTTTTAGTGTTTTTGAAGATACAAAACAGAGCGTGAAATGACAGCAAGGGTAATTTTCTTATTCAGTTTATTCATCGCTTTGGTTAAAAAATTCATAATTTTACACTTTATTTAAAGGTAACATAGTTACATTGTACTTACTCAAATAAGTAATATCAGTTAACTACATGTACTTAATATAAAGGTACGGTTGAGGTTTCGTATATCTGTGTCACTTTAAAATAAAGTGTTAGCACACTTTTTTAGTTCCAGGTTTAAGTGCGACAAATTCCTTGATACAGTAATACCTTGAGAAATTAGCATAATCCGTTCCAGGACTGAGCTTGTACCTCGAATTGCTCATATCTCAAATCATTTTTTCCCATAAGAAATAACAGGGAAAAAAATTTATCTGTCCTGGCCCGCTAAAAAACCTCCCTTATTAGTGCTAATAACAATGTAAATTGTTATGTTTTTTTGTTAAATGGTTTTTAATTGCTATAGAGATATACACACACAAACAAATTATAGTATATAAGGATTCCTGTGATATAAAATAAAATGTGGTTTTAATTATGAGTTCTTACCTTCAAGACAGATGATACAGTAGCAGCATGTGCGGAGGAGGAGGGAGGGATAACGTAGATAATGCAAACACAATAAGGAAGTGTAGTGTTTCTTCCTGTGTAGTTTATTGGATCGCCTCAGAACCTCATATTTATTATTACTGGACACACATAACTCGCTGCTCTCAGCATATACTCCTGAATCACTCGTTGCCTCCGGTAACCTCCCGCTGTAAAACCAAGATGGCCCTCTAGTGGCGATCATATGCAATTTCCGAGTGCTCGAACATCTAGCGTCAGCGTCTATAAGCTGCTCGCTCGTATCTCAAATTTTCACTCGTATCTCAAAGCAAAAATGTGCTTGAAGACTTGCTCCTATCTCGGAATACTCATATATCGGGAAGCTTGTATCTCAAGGTATTACTGTATATCAGGGGTCTCAAACATGCGGCCCGCGGGCCAATTGCAGCCCGCGAAACAATATTTTGTGGCCCGCGGGACCATTGGAAAGTTTAATGTAAGTGCGGCCCGCGAGTGCTGAATGAATAGCGCTTTACCGCGTTGTGTGCGGAAGATTCCTTTTTCGTGCGAGGTGGAGCTGGAGCTGGAGCTGTACAAACCAACCAATCACAGTGGAGTACATGACTCCCGGGGGCCAATCACAGTGAAGTAAATGACTCCCGGGGGCGGGGCATCGGCCGCGCTTGATGCAGACAAAGAAACAACTATGGAGCTGCCCGTGTAACATCACATTTGTCAAAACCGTCATAGAATTATTACTTCTTATTGTGATTGAAATTGAGCATTTTCTACTTTGAGCTGGACGAAGTGAATGTTACTGTTATCGGCGTTGGATTTAGCGTCATGCGGATTGTATTTGTTTTTCCATAATTTGAAATGGGCTGATTTGCGGGACATCGGTGTTATAATATAGAAAATAAAATCCAGTAAATATCGCCTCCGTGGCTGCATCCCATTGTTTGTATATAATACATTTATTAATGGTGTCCCACAGTCCCAGCTAATAATTAACAGGCGGTAGCAGTCGCCTATATCTGTATTTTCGTCCATATAAAATATAACGATGTTCATGTCATCAGGAAAGTATGGAAGCCCGTTTCCTCCACAGTTGAGAAAAAAAAGGATTATTTAAGTCATAATAATGAGAGAGTTTCTCATAATAATGACTTAGTATCTGGACAGAATTAGAAGTTTCATAATAATGACTTAATATCTCGAAATAATGAGAAAATTTATCATAATAATGACTTAGTATCTCGAAATAATGAGAGAGATTATCATAGTAATGACTTAGTATCTTAAAATAATGAGAATTTCTCATAATAATGACTTAATATCTGGAAAAAATGAGAAAGTTTCATAATATTGACTTATCTCAATATAATGAGAGTTTATCATAATAATGACTTAGTATCTCGAAAAAATTAGTAACTTTTTCCTCAACCTTGAACTTCAGTAAGTCCAAGTACATAGAAGAACCCATTTAAGTTAAAGAACTGTCAATAATGACGTTTGAGAAAATATTTTTTTTTGTGGAATACTTGATGTGGCCCTGCCTCACCCAAACTCTGCCTCCTGCGGCCCCCAGCTCATTTGAGTTTGAGACCCCTGCTGTATATGTTTTAAACTATTTATATAAACTAGATATATTCATTATATAATTTGTCAAGAAGAAAATTATGTGATAACAGTCACTGAAAACCCTGAGGGGCATGATTCAAAATCATACCAAAAATCAATGTAAAAAACAAGTTAGATCCAACTTGCCTGAAGTTCACCACAGCATCTCAGATTAAGGGGTCATAGGTCATGAGCTCCTGAACAGTCTGTGGTGCTACTTGGTAGCTTTGGATGCTCCATTACATAATGTCCCAGAGGTTCTCAACTGGATTCAGGTCTGGGGAACATGAGGGCCAGTCAATGGCATCAGTGCCTTCGTCAAAAACTGCCTAGCCACACAAGGCCGGGCATTATGCATCATGCACCAGGAGGAACCCAGAGCCCAGTGCACCAGCATAAGGTCTGACAATGGCTCTGAGGATTTGCATGATGCTGGATGATGCATTACTGTAGCATAACATTCCCCATGGCATCTCCAGACTCTTTCACGTCTGTCACATGTGCTCAGTGTGAACCTGCTCTCATCCGTGAAGAGAACAGGGCACCAATGGCAGTCCTGAATTCTGGTGTTCTCTGGCAAATGACAGTAGAGCAACACAGTGCTGAGCTGTGACCACAGGTCCTGGGTTGTTGCCATACGTCCCTGTCGAGTTCTCCTCGTGTAACTGCCTGTCTCCCGATATCTCCTCCAAGCTCTTGAAACATCTGGAGACACATCAAAGTGTCTCATTGTGACGGCACAGATGGAAGTTGCAGGTACTGCCTCACACTACAGACAGTGACAAGGACCCTAACAAAACACAAAACTAAAGTCTTTCTGTTGTCTTTACAGTGCACCTGTTGTCACTTTCATTCACACCAAAGCAGGACAAGCAATCACGTATTCACAATCACTTATGCTTCCTAATTGGACAGATTGATATCCCTGATGTTTAACTGATGTCTTTGGTGGCATGCTGTGATGATTAAGTGTTCCCTTATTCCCTTTATTTTTATCTAAAGATACCCATATAACTCTAGGCTTCTGTGGGCTTTCTTCTTTATATGCTTTGTAAATACACAGTATTTCGCAACAGGGAGCAGTTATTCAGTTGCAGAGCAGATCCTTAGTCATGAATGCATTGGGTTTGTGTCTGGGAGCTGAGTGGGGAATGACTTTCTACAATAATCAGGCTGTCATGTTGTCACCAGGCTGTGACATCCCGTATTGACTGTGATAGCACTGAGCTCTGCTTCTAGTTCATTCTCTTTAGCACCTGTCTCTTTCCATGCACTCCATCATACCTGCTGTGATAAATTCACTCCTTTTTTGTGTGTCCCAAAGGCAGTTATAATTTATTTCCCCTCTCAGTCTCCTAGTTGGGTTTCAGTGTATTCCAAGGCATATGGGAGGTTTTAGAGGACTATATATTTAATAAAGATACAGTTGTAACACATTGGCTGCAGGAGTGTGGTTGGTATAAAACTCATAGTGAACCCTGAAAAAATAAATAAATCAAAATAACATTGCTAGAAATGCATGTGCTTTCCACCTATATCTCGATTGCTGTAATTACAACCTATCAGGAAGTGGCACAACTTCTTGTAAAGTTCAGTGGAAAAACCGACATTCATACACTGTACCACAACAGGTCTGACAACCACAGTGAGAGGTTTGACCTTACTCGTTGGTATTTTGAACATTAGCAAAAAACAAATGATTGTCAAAAAATTATTAAGAAACTTTAGCCACATTTATATAATACTGTAATTGATATACATGATAAGTAGAGAAAGGTCAACATCTGGCCAAAGTGCCATAAGTGTCCAAAAACACTTTGTACTTTTATATTGATAACATGAAAATGAGACCGTAATACATGTTTATGGAAATATAGCTCACAAATTTAGAAAAGCTGAAGATCGTTTTCTTCCTCATGCCTAGGTTTTCAGCATAAATCATGAAACTACTGTTTACATGTTCTTTTTTTGTGGGGGTCCATGTTTGAACAGGATGCTGTTGAATTATTTACTGATCTTGGACACATATGGTCAGGAAATGTTTCATAGCACATCATTCATTATCATAAATATTCAAGCATGCTGCTTAGAATGTACAGAGGTAGAAAGTTCATGGAACCCAATCGTAGGTTCTGTGGCAAGCAGAAGGGTGGGTAGACAAGGAAACACATCACATAGAAAGCAAGCGAGGCTGCCGAGAATTGTCACTGGCACAACCGAATGTGACTGTGAATAGAAAGAAGAATTTTTCATGTCTGTGCCTCTTTGATTCATATACAGAGAAGGAGACAGCAGGCTCAGACTCTCGCTGTCTCTGTCCAACCGAATCTTGAGTCTGGCTCAGAGGGTGGTAAATAAAAAAAGAAGAGTGTATTGATTGAGGACAGAGTGTGAATAGACTGTGTATGGGGGAAAAAGTCAAACAGGTTGGCCCTAGTTTGTGGAAACCACCTGCTTGCTTCTAAACTTTCTTGAAGTTGCTTATTGTGTTTTTGTGCCTGTGCCAAAGCCCCTTCTGTTCACCTTTGCCTCTGCTAAGCTTTCATCGAAGTTGTAAAAAAGAACCCCCCCAAAAAAAACACCTTTGTGTTCCCTTTCAACCTGCCTCTGATACCCAGCCCTTGAAGTGCCTCACCACACAGCACAGGAAGTTGGCCAGCCGACTGGGTAGACAGTTGTTTCTGTTACTGTCTACTTCATGCAGAAATAGGGGCATGGAAAAAGAGCCAATAAGTAAAGATTATGAATCTGTGTAGGCAAAGATGCACTAAATTGATCAAAAGTGACAGTAAAGACATTTATAATGGTACAAAATATTTCTATTTTAAATAAATGCATTTATTTGGAACTTTCTGTTAATCAAAGAAAAATGTTTTTATAGTTTTCACAAAAATGTTATGCAGCAAAACTGTTTTCAGCTGTGATAATGAGAAATGAGCATATGATATAAAGAATATAGCATGTAATGAACATTAAGTTAAGACTGGAGTAATGAATCCTGAAAAAATAAGCTTATCCATTACATGAATAATTTACTTTATAAAAAGAAAACTTTTCTTGTTCAATATAATTTAAATTGTAATAATATTTTTGTTTGTTTGTTTTGTTTTTGGTTTACTTCTTCCAAAAACATTTAATAGTAGGATAGATGGATGAATAGATTGAATGAGTGAATTGCTAAAATTGCAAAGCAAATTTTTGTCCAATCACATGCTTATCTGCAACCAATAGCATGTAAGAAATAATTGCTTATATGCTGTGATGTAACTAAAGTCATTTTGGAGTCTTTAAAGCTTAAAATGTCTCCAGGCACTTGGAAGTGGAACATCTTAAATTAACATATTGTTATGTTACAAAAAGACTTCAAATTAAGCTTAGAATGAACAAAAGGAGGTCTGATATCCTTGTTTTCTGTTGCTCATATCACAATTCATGTGGCAAAAAAACCATCTAAAGTGATGAGGCAGATTATAGATAATTTGAGTACATTTTTGAGAATCATCAGGGTGTAAATCTTTAAATTAGCAGTAGTATGAGTCAGCCTGTCTCTGTTTCTCACTATAGGGTTGAAGTGAAACCACCATCATCAGCAGTTTGACCACTCTTTTGCAATAATAGTATTCATTTTCTTCTCACTCATTTCAGCGTCGACCTACAAAAACTCTCGGCACATCCAGCCCGCCCAGCTGACTCCACACTTGTTGAAAACGCATATCGTTTTGGAAGAGCACAATAGAGCATAATGAAGACAGGAAGAAAAATTTAGCGACTCTCGAGGAAAAGAAAAATAAATATTGCTGCTTTAAGCAAGATTTTATCTGCTGAGATCGTTGATATGGTTGTCAGGAACTTATGCGCGGAAAAAGGGCTGATTTTGTAAGATGGAGAAGAACGTTTGGGGCCGTGGTTCTGCTGAGGGCATGTCATCTGTGCTTCCAAAAAAGGAAAAGATAAAAGGCATCAGTCAACAAACTCCCATTTAACACTAAACACTCTTGAGACTCACTTGTCTTTGGCCGTGCCAATTCGGTGACATTGAATACTTGTATAAAAATTGCTGAGGACAATGAAACCAGACCAGCCGGAAAGTTTGGATTCCAAACAATAAGAAAATAAATAAGATGGGACGCTAGCCTAAGACAACAGTCACTGATGAAACTGTAAAGCTGCAAGATCAACATTTGTCAGTTGCGCTTCCTCTGGAAATACACGACCCTGAGATTTTATCAGGGGATCGTTGCCGATCCAGTATTTGTTACTTAGACACAATGTTTATTTTCATGCGCTTTTGATTAGTGGAGCCCTCTTCATTGTAGCCTGGTTGTTTCTGGACCATAGCCCAGGACAATAGGGAATATTCACCCCATGATTTACATCATGCTGTGAACGAACAATATAGAGTGTCAGCGTTTCTTTGAAGGTCCTTTGGGTATACTGTTGCTTTTCATGGCAAAAGTCAATATGGAGAGTTAAAACATCGGCCTTGCTGTGATGTTT
This sequence comes from Rhodeus uyekii, assembly GCA_037043235.1. NCBI lineage: Eukaryota > Metazoa > Chordata > Actinopteri > Cypriniformes > Acheilognathidae > Rhodeus > Rhodeus uyekii. The sequence continues at coordinate 3,766,901 of JAWRVZ010000031.1, read as the reverse complement.
ATTTCGCTGTACTCTGTCGAAAGACCAACTTGTTGTTATATGCTCACTCATACTTTTCCCACACCCGCTGCACTGGTCACTTGTCGACATGAACAGGCCTGGAAACAAATATGTACTGAATCTAAGCATTCTTTGAATATGAGAAAACTTTGTATTCCCTGAATTGCTCTCATAGAGACATGCCAGGGTTAAAAATCCGCTTTCATGTGCAGTGCATTTGGTTTCACACTCACAAACCAAGAGTGTTGGAGATGCTGTTCTGAAACTGTAGCTTTCAATGTAGATATTGAAATAGGTCCCCCCCCACATCCCCCAGAAAGAATATTTTATTAAAACAAATTTGAACACATTTTTTGTTGAGCAAAATTAAGTGACTAGATGAAAACAATTTTGTGCTCTAGTACTAATTTATTTATTGGTTGCATAGATATGAAAGGTGATGGTAGGCCACATTAGTCACATACACAACCTATAGTAAATTATATTTCATAAATGGTCAAACATGTAGAGTATATATTTGAGCCATCAAACATATGTAGCAAACGAGGTTACCTTTGTTGAATTAATTTATTTCTAGAATAATTAGTGGGGGCCTGTAATACATATTTATTAGGTACAGTTATGATTATCATTATGTGCTATTTATTACAGTATTATTTACAGTCTAGGACCTGTCCCTCCCATCAAACCACTTCATATGCATGGACTGAATGTCCTCTCATTTAAGATGGCGCTGCTACTTGTGCTAACATGTGGGAAGCGAGTAGGGGATATGCAAGCTCTCTCTGTTAGTGGTGCTTGTATGCAGTTTGAGGCGAACTGGTAAGCCTGATACCTAGCCGAGGTTATACACCTAAAGTGCTTACGTGCGCAGGTTGCAACTCTTCATTTCACTCAGCTACAGAGGGAGAATCTAGTGAACGCCCGCTGTGCCCCGTTCCCGCTCTGATGTAGACATAACTTGCTCCTTTCGCTTGGCGGAGCAGCTATTTGTCTGCTACTGGGGTATTACAAGGCATTATATGTCTGATTCATATATATAATACAGTAATTCCTCGCCACTTCACGGTTCAACTTTCGCGGTCTTAGTGCATCATGGATTTGTTTTTTTAAAGCAGCATTGCCTCATCGTGATGCGAGAAAAACGGTTTCCCAGGATGCCAGACAAAGAGAGAAACTCTCTAAGAGGCTGACTTCCGGTTATGGCGACTTGTTAACAACACGCACGAGTTGGCTTCACTGTAAGTTGAAATAGTATTAATAATTTATTCCCCCTTTTTCTTCAAACTCTCTCAGAGGCTTTGTACACACCCACGGGCACTCAGACAAGACACGTGATTGGTTCCCGGCGCGAGATCGACGAATGAGAGCACGAGTGGAGTGGGAGCTCTTCACTTCTCTCAGAAGCAAATGTTGACAATCAAGCTATATCTGACGATGAGGCGCTTCCCGGACTGATTTAAAGGTCTCATTATACCAGTGCTGTAACACCATCATCATCATCATTCATCATCACATTCATCAAAACGCACAGGTCTATCATCGTCGTCATTACTGGAGTCAAGTCTCAAGATATTACTGTCATATAATGTCATTGATGAGTGTAGAGCACCATAATACGTATCGAATGAGAGAGAGAGAAAATGTATAATATTAAGGTTTTATAATTAAATAGATTTAGATTTATATAGATTTATATATATATATAAGTATAAATAAACATTTTTTAAACATTCTGGTACCTACACACATATATGGAAATTCCTGGGGGGGGCCAATCCTACTTCGCGGATTTTCAGCTAGCGTGAAATGGGGTTCCGGTCCCCAGGGATCACTGTATTTTCATATTCATTATATTTCAGGACCAAATTAGAATGTGGTGGCCCTACGTTTTGTCAGTTTTTGCTTTTGTCTTGACTAGAAAATGCATTGTCAGACGTGTCTGTCATTTTGCTTGAATGTGGCTCAGTACATTGTTGACCCCATTCAGGACTTTTTCATAAGGTGTGGTTGTGTATTTTCCAAACTGTAGGAATATCCGGAGGAAAGGCCCCTGCTTTTATGAATGAGCCAGTGAAAAGCCTACTTATACTTGCCAAAAAAGGTGTTGTTTTTGTTTTGTGGTAGATGTATACAGGCATGAGGTGAGTGCAGAGGTCAAAGGTTAAACAGAAGTTAGGCAGGGAGACTTACCAGTGGTGGTTTCTTTCAGGAACTTATCCTCCTTTATGTGGTTGAAAACCTCCTTAGTGATTATAGAGTGCTTAAGAGCTAAATATAGACCGGCTGGAAATTCTCTATACAAAATAAGTGAATTGTCACCATGCGGTTTTTCCATCTCCTCTAACCCAGCGGCATTTTAAACCATAATTTTCTCTCCCTGTGTGTCAGAAGAAAAAAGGAAACTTGTATTTTTCAGTAGATATTGTTTGTTCTCCCGAACCACTACTCCTTTTTTTTCTTTTGCTTTGGCTTTTGGGGAGGTAAAAAAAAAAAACGATGAGTAATTTATATTTCATAAACAGTGCGTGCAGAAAACAGCACATTTGAATATTTCCCTAGAGGGCTTGTGTTCAAATCAAAACAATGAAAACACAATCATAACACTGTTGTGTTGTCGGAGAGGTTATAATGGAGAGCCGTTCCAGTGCAGCCCTGGCCCCTGTCCAGTGATTGTCAGATGTGATCAGAGGGAGGTCTTCACTTTTGATATGATCAGCCTGGAGGAGTCAGAGGAGACGCTGAAAGAAATACACAAGACTTCTCACGTCGCTCTCTCTGTTTGTCATCTTGAACTCTCGGGGTGTTCAAAACTGGCATGGTACCATGAACGAGTAAATGATCATATGAGTACAGTAATGCCCAGAGATATTTAGTGCAGACCAATGCAGACTAGACAATGTGTACACAAACACCACTGCTATATGTGGTTGTCACTCCTCTTCTAAGGGCTTTATTGTGTTCACACACAATTAAAGGGATAACATTTTCACCCCAAAATGAAAATGTTATCATCTTTTACTCACACTCAATTTGTTCCAAACCTGTATGAGTTTATTTTTTCTGCTGAACATAGAAGATATTTTGAAGAATGTTAGACCCCATTGACTTCCATATTATTTTATGGGGCCCACCAACCAATGTGGGTTTGGTTACCCACATTTTTCATCAGAACAAAGAACTTAATTCAGGTTTGGAACAACTTGAGGATGAGTAAATGATGACAGAGTTTTCATTTTTGAGTGTACCATCCCCTTAAGTTATTTAAAAGAGTGACAAGAGTTTACAAGAGTGACACCCTCCTGGAAAATTATTAAATATGTATAGTGTGAACAGAACCAAATTTTCCCGTTCACTTTCACTTGACTGAACAAGTGAACAAATCGCACCAAACTGTTTGTTCATGAAACAAAACTCACTGATTGTAAATGACCTATGTTTTAACTGTGGTCTGTTCCTAACATCTTCTGTCATTACACTTAAAAGAGACTTTGTCACTGTGTATTATTATTTTTATTTAAATGTCCAGTGATTTTCTTTGCAGAAGATAGAAAGTCATACAAATTTGAAAAATCATAAGGGTAATATTAATTAAAATATACTACTTTGTTTTTATTAAATGTAAACATATGCTGTAGTGGTCAAATGGATATCTTGGAAAGTGGAAAATGGATTTTAGATGCATCGCATATCTGCTATGCTTTAAAAAAAATAGTAGTTAGAAATATAACTGTTCATATTACAGTCATATATAATACCTATATAATATAATACCAGTCATATATAATTACACTAATAATACTGGGTTCTTATGCAAAGTTGTGTATGTGGTAAGTGAATGATTCTTTTTTTATCCTCTATATCATCTTGGAAGGGATTTTTACAAAAATGTTGTCTGCATTGATTTCTTTGTAGTGCCACAGATCATCCTGGATAATGACTTCAGGATTTCCTGTTCTTCAAAGCAGATATAATGTTTAATCCAAAACAAAAACTTTGACACCATAAGCTACTATTTCATGGCCTACGTCTTGGCTCGAAACGTTGAACAATGGCCGCTTTGTGTTTCATGTTTGGGGATCAACTCTGGTAGATATAATTAGATGTTATTTTATTAAGGTAGCTCCCCACAAGAAGCCAATAAAAGTGGTTTCCGCCTGGAAATCCATACAGCAGACAGGGCTAAAATTACAACCACAGATAAGGTTAAACAAACAGCTCCCATCCGTCCCGCAGCAGCCGCGGGGCCACAGATAGACCCTACTACGGTCTTCAACTAGATGTGTACTGCCATGCCTACCGCTCTGGGAAATCCAACCCAGCCCCTCATTTAATCATTTTCACAACACTTTTCAAACATTTGCATATGTGTGAATAAACAAATAGTGTTCGGGAATGCAGTTAATAGCCCACCCCTATCCCAATATGCCAGCGCAGCTTTTTTCCTCCATTTCAGAGCATTTAAAGGGCATGGAGTGGGAATGTATAGAAGCACACACACATGTATTTGCCAGCTCTTCACACATTGCGTGCTTCCCGTTAAAAGAGGGGAGGGGGTACGAGAGTGAGGCTTCCTCCCGAGCCTGAAGCTGAGAAAAAGAGAAGCGTTACTCTTGCTTTCATTGCCGAGGGCCCAACAAGGGTTTTATCTCAGTCCTGTGGGAGTGCACATGGGTGATTTCTTAAGAAGTGAAGCAGAGTGAGATTGGAGGAGATGAGGTGGGAGGGGAGATGGAATGGGGCGTTAGGGAAGGGAGAGTGGATTTCTGTACCTTTCAATCTACAGAACATCCACAGGAAAGAGCATTGTTCTGACAACACTATAACAACAACAACAACAAATCCCTTTCCCATCTACAGCCTGTAGAATCTGATCTCTAGTCATCGTCATCAGGACACCAACAAAATAAGAAAGAAGCAAAGAGGCAGATGTAGAGGAGAGCTTTGTCAAGTATTATGTGTATTATAATAATTTATTATAAGTGTTTTAAAGAAACAGTAATAAAAAACTACATTTTGTCAGGGTTTGGTAACTTCGGTTTTCTCGTGTTTTGTGACACTCTGACACTGCCCTATTGTTGTGTCCTCCTGTGAGTCGAGTCTTTGTTTTCAAGTTCTATGACTGATCTTGTGTGCGGGGCATGGTGTTCGCATCCCACCACTTCGGTCTTGTTCAGTTACGGTTTTGTGTCAGGATTCAGTCATTCATATCCATGTGTGTCTTCTGTTCTGTTGTCTTGTTCTGTGAGTGCGTGCGGTTTCGAGTGCACTCGGACTGCGAGTGCTCTTGTCTGCGTCAGTTGCTGTGTTGCACGCGATTTGTGTCTATGAATGTTATGTCTTGTCTTGAGCTGTGTAGTGTGCGGCTTGTGTTTGCACTGGCTACACACTTTCATGTCGTATTGTTTTGTGTGAGCACGCAGCTTATGAGTTCTCATTGGTTGCGTGTTCATGTCATGTGTTTGTCTGAGCACATGGCTTGTCACGTGTGTTTCTTGTGCCATGTGCTCTCCTTTTTATTGTGTAACACCGCCGGTCTTGTTTCCTCGTTATTGGTTTGATTTGCCCCACCTGACCTCCCTCATTTTTTCCCCTGTTTGTTCCCCATTCATGTTCACTGTGTTTGCTGTTTGGTGCTGCTTCATTGTCTAGTCAAGTTAAGTCAGTCAAGACTAGTCTAGTCTAGTCTAGTTTAGTCAAGTTATTTTTTCCCCCTCGGAGTAGTTTTTGTTTGTATTTTTGTTTTGTTGTTAAATTTATGCAATTAATGCAATTGAGTCCTCACTCCTCATTTTTTTTCATAGAACATAAAATGACCATAAAGTGATCCTGTATTCTAAGTCTTCTGAAGTCATAATAGCCTTGTGTAATGGGCAAGCTGAAATGTAAGGTGTTATCCAATAAAAAACTTTGCATTCTCTTTCCTTGGCGCATTTAAGCAAGTTCATAAGAAAAGTATTTCTTGAAGGGATCGTTCTTTTGAATCAAATCTTTTCTAAGATTCATTTGATCAAGTTGACAAAACTGGTCTGGAGTGCATTTCCGTAAAACATTATAACCCTAAGTAGATCATACGATCTCTGCGATCTAATTAGGCTAACTATACTTTCGGGAAATGCAGCCACTCTGATTCGTTCATGAATCATCCTGATTCAATATTTCTGCAAGTTCAGCCAAAGTCTCTTTCAAGGAAAGTCAACAGCCATACTTGCAATGCCTCGGGGCAACTATTTCAGGTATGCAACACCAACTCCTATATAATTCAATGGGGAAATAATAAAATTTGCCTGTCCCATAAATGCTGTTTCTTATGCTCAAAAAGCATTAATAGATCAGATCAATGCACATGTTCAGTCCCAAGCACAATGACTTTACCAATTAGCGAAATTTCGAATACACCCAATTGTGTGTTGCAGATTCTCTAATTTAAAGTAATATGAGTGAACCATCTTGGTATATACAGTCTTTTGGTTCAATTGTCAAAGCTATTGAATGGCTTAAGTAACTTAAAATTTCCTTTAGCTCAGTCAGTAGAGCATTGGTGTTTACAACGCTAAGGTCATGGGGTTCGATCCCAAGGAAAGCAAGAACTGATTCAATGTGTTCCTTGAATGCTGTGTATGTCGCTTTGGGTAAAAGAATCTGCCAAATGCATAAATGTAGTTGTATAAACCTATTTAATTATGCTTTTGTGTCGCTTTTGAGGTTCCAGTTGTGACCAATACTTTACCTTTAATGTTCTTCAGAAAAAGGAAAGTCATGTGGGTGTGGAACAATATAAGTGTAAGGCCGCTAGCTTTGTCCAAGACACTCGAGAGGGCATTACACACCATTAAGGCAGAGCTTGGGGGTTAGCAATGATCTTGGCAGGTTAAGTATCAAATGTGTTTGTAAGGAAGGAGCATTGGGAAAAGTTATCCATCAGTTTTTTACTCAATTTCCACTGAAAAGTGAAACATTAAAGGAAGAGGGGGGCCATGCAGACAGCTGTCTCTTGTGTTGTGCTTTTAATAATATTTGACAAGCAATTTGCAGATGTCTTTAATCCCTTAGTGATAAAGGAAATAGGTTCTTCCTAATTGCAGGTCCTCCAGAGGACTAGTAGATGTGCCCTGGGGCATTCTGGGAGTGCCAAGACTAGCCTCGGTCCCACGCTTTGTAAAATCGGTGGGTGACTTTGCATGAGAGATTTACAGCCCCTGTCCTTAGGCATACCGGTGATGACAGGGCGTCATCGTAGCCATCGTTCATCACTGAGAAAAATTGATCCGGGCATTACTCCGTGGACGTGACTAAACCATTAATCTTGGCAGTAATTATGCATAGAACCACTGACAAACCCAGTTGCTGTCATTCTTCCTGCTGAGCAAGGTTAGAGGGGCCAGAGTCTGGTGAATTATGGCTGCCCAACACCTCCTCTTCCACAACAAGTTGTGCTTGTGTAATTCACAGTGGAGGATGGTAAATGGACATGGTCATTAAGGAGCACTCTGCAGTACTAAAACTGACGACATTGACTCTTTTTCAGGCTTCAGGATGGATGAAAAGGAAACCGTGAATGATCTATTGCTTGTGATATTGAAGCGTCTGAAAACAAACTGATGTGATGTAATTCAGTAAATGCGGAGATAGAAAATCAACAGAACAGCACTTAACCTGTTATAGCTTCTCAAAATGTTTTTACCAGTATTTCCCAATCAGAGGCAGGGAATTTTATATATTTAGATATTGACAGAAATTAGACATTCTACACTTGAAGGAATAGTTGACCCACAAATATTTACAGTGCCGTTCACAGTTTGGGGTCGGTGAGATTTTGTATTTACTTTTTGTACTCAACAAAATTCTCTTTTCAATGTTGAAAACAGTTGTGCTTCTTACTATTGTTGTGGAAACCATTATACATTTTTGATGAATGCAAAGTTTCGAAGTGCAGCCTTTTTTTCTAACATTATAAATGTCTCTACTGTTACTTTTGATCTTGCTGAATAAAAATAAATAAATTCTTAATGGCTCCAAACTTTTGAACTTAAGAATGCCATTCTAACCTACAAACATTCTTTTGAATATCCTGACTGCTCTTTTACATGCAATGAAAGTTAATGGGGACATGGGCCTGCTGTCAAATACATTCTAAAATGGCGTTTTAATATGTGTCATACCAGGTTTGAGCCATTGACAGATTTGAGAGTGAGAGAAGAGGAAGATTCAGCAAATAACTATTTACTTTTTTACCCTTTTCCTCACATAAAGCTGTTATACGGCTTCGGACGACTTGAGTTGTATGGACAGATGAGGTGTATGGGCTACTTTTTATGGGGGGGGGGGGGGGGGGGGGGTGTCAGTTTTTGAGCTCAGCAGCCAAGTGCAGATTAAGAAATGAGACAGCCATGAAAGCCCCCCATGGAGAAACCTCACCGCCCAAACCCACACACAGTGGCTACATTAACTGAAAACATTTATGTAATTTTAAATACTGATGTGACCAATTAGTCAATATGATTTTGGCCGTTTTTTACAGAATTTGTCTGGTTTATTGATTGTTTAGAAATATTCTCTCAGTAATAAGGTGCTAATTTGGATTTAAAGTAAAGAAAATCTCACTAAAAGCTATTCAGAATTAAAACAAAATCAATTTTAAAAAAATCACTGAATACGGCTTGAGCCCTCAAACCCATTCAAAAAATTTTGGGGGAAATATAAAGCTACATGAGTAACGGGAGTAACATGGGAGTGAATAAATTAAGAGTTTTGATTTTTAAGTGAACACTAAAACAAAAAAGTTTAATATGTCACCCACATGCCAGTGTTGCTTTGCCTCAACTATGTGTGTTGTACATTTTCTCACACTTAAGTGATGTAGCTGTAAGCCGTCTGAATCTGGCTGATCTATTTCTCCCACTGTGATGAGTCCACTGTATATGCGTAACGCAATCATATGATCCAGACTTTTTTGTGGACTTTGTAACACCAGGATGGAATATTCTGTGTGTGCGTGTGATTTTTGCACTGTGGCAACTGCTCCCTAAGGATATACTGTATAACTTCAATAGAAGAAGAAGAAAAAAAACATCTCTTCTTCTCCAAAAATCACATGGAATTATTTCTCCTCCATGCTTGATCATTTGTGCTGTGTGCAACTCAGCCAGAAACAATAGACTGGTTGAAAACAAAACAAAAAAACCCAAGTGACAGTGAGACTGAATGTAAATGGAACAGCTCTATATGGTTTGCCCTTCAAACAGCCCCACGTTCAATTGAGTCCTGAACAAAGCGAGAGGGACACTGGATAGAAATTCCTCTGGTCTGCTTTTCTGCCCAACTGTGGTAAATGTGATTACTTTTGTCCTAAAATCCCACAGCATACATTATCGTCCCTTTGTATAATGGCTAAACCTCTGCATGTATCACATTTCCATTTCGTCCTATTTATTTATTTGCTTTGAGGACGAATGAACAGACAGTCATGTTACAGGAATACTTTACTATGTTATATATCAAACAAAAGGAGTGTAGATTTTCCTTCTTTGTCCTCTGAATGACAACAGTTAAGAAGGCCACATATTGAAACGAATGAGCAAGAGAAACCGAGAGGTAAAATGTCAATTTTACACACAATGGAATTTCTTCTTCTTTTTTAGACTAGAATCTGATGAGAATGCACATAATTTTTTATTTATGGTTTCCCAACACTCATAGAGCCTAATCATCATTTCAACCCATGACAATGGAGAAGTGGTGAAACTGATCCTGAAAATAATACTCCTACTTTCTACATTTGATCAGTTTGTTTTTATAAGCCTGGTTCTGCTGCTTTGATTTCTATTGCTGGAGGGCAAGTCATATTTGTTTGATGACTGTGGTCCATCTTTTTATAATGAGTAGTTGAACATAGTTTTTCAAGATAAATTATACCCAATTCCTACCTGGTTTCTGTGCGCCAGTTTTAACATGTTTAGATTCCTTTCAATGAGTTCCAGTGTATTTGCTTCTCAATTCCATTCGTTTCAGAGTGTATGTACATTTCTTCTCCAGTTGATATGACAATAGACATGCAATGTTTATTTTTCCCTATTCTCTCTGTCCTCCGTATGACTGTTCTGTAAATAGATGCCCACATCCACAGGTCATCTGCTGCCTGATTATGTAGCAATTCTTTGTATGAACAGTGAGTGGCCCTGCTGCCTCTTTTAGTCGCGTAGTGTGGGAATGTCTTTGGTGTCAAAGCTCAGTAGTTATTGAAATCCCTGTACGCTTGTCTTAAAGATTAATTGAAGGCGAGATCGATTCTGATCACTGTGTCTTTGAGAGAACAAAATCCCCCCTCAGCAGGACCGCCGTTCTTGTTAATGTTTTATCAGGGGTAGTTTTGCCCATTCACCGTGTGTCTTTTTGTTCATACATCCAGCCATGTTGAGTAATGGGAATCTACGCTGAGCATGGCGGGAGCTGAGCTATTTCAAAAGACGGAGATGTCGAGTAAGCGCCTTGCTGAAATGACCTGCCCCTTTTTATCAGCGAGTGTTTATTCTAATGTCTGAGGGATTATTCGTGCATTTGAGTCACAATCGTTTCACCTGCAGCCTCGAAAGCTCACTCGAAATGACATTATGGAGCCAGAGATGCTGAGCTGAGTGAGTCAGGGGTCTTATAAGATTGGCAAAGGAGTCCGGCCTCAGGGGTGCCCATCAGTTCTTGTCAATGAGGTCGGCCTATTAGTCACCAGGCCCATGACAAGACTCCTTGTAAAGGATAGCTGACCCCCTGCAGTGGGCCAAGTGTCTCCCCCAATAGAGTCATGACCCCGAGTGCCAGGAGGGCAAAAGGGCCAGTGTTTTGTGGAGGGATGGAAGAGCAGAAGGGGCTTTGGGTGTAGGGGGTGGACTGAAGGGGTTCTCCTGCCTTTAGATGATCATTATGGGGGTTTCTACAGGGTGACCTGCCCCTGACCCACTGCCTTAAGAAGTTAGCCTGCCAATGACTCCCTCTACAAGTCTGACAAAATGGCAGAACCCCAGAAAAAGAGAAGGAGAGAGGGGGTGGGTGGGGGGCTCAGGGGCCCCTCCTAAGGAAAATCAGATAGCCAACAATATTACTTATTCACAAGCTGTTACGTAGGGTGGGGTTTGAGGGGACAGAGAGAGACAGACAATGATAAGAAAAGAATGGTTGGCAGCTTTTTGAAGTTTTTTGTCTTTTGAATTTCAGCTATGTGCTGTTATGTAAAAGACATTCGCTGTCCGTAAGTGCAGGTATGTGTCGACACCAAGAAGGCTGACGGATGAGCTCTCTTTGAAGTTACGGCTCTTCCTCTCCCTCTGGAGCTAAAACGAGTCATACTATACTAGGCTTCTTTTAAAAATAAGAAAGAAAGAAAGAAAAAACTCTTTGGCTATCTTACAGGTTATGGGTGCCAAGACCATGTTAACTTATCAGATGAATTTGGCTGCGCTGAATTCATTTAAAAACATTATTTGTGTTTTGAGGTCTGTTAAACGTTTCGTTTTTGTATTTTTTATACATTTAGTGTTTGGTGGTGATTCATTTTGTCGTCTACCAAATGGTTCGTTTTTGTCAGTGATTTAAGTTTTCCTTTAAAGCATCTTTTTGTTTTGCAGTCTGTAATACAATTCATATTTTTTGCCAGTTTGTGTTGTTGTCCATATTTACAAGCTTTAGTTGTTTTTGTTGGCGGTTTATGTTTCGCTGTTAAAAAAAACTGCTGTTGTCAGCAAATTTAGTTTTACCATTTTATAAACATTGTGTTTTGCATCGACCAAACGGTTTGTTTTTGTCTGCGATTTTTGCAGTCTATAAAACGTTTATTTTTTATTTATTTTTTTGCAGGCAGTTTGTTTTTCCATTTCTAAAGCATTTTGTGTTTGGGTTGTCTGTTAAACATTTTGTGTTTTTGTCAGCAATTTTCATTTCACCATCTGTTAAACATTTTGTTTTTGTTTTGCCATTTTTAAAACACTTAATGTTTGGCGTCTATCAAACATTTTGTGTTTTTGCTGGCAGATTTGTGTTTTCGCTTCTTCTTTTTGTGTGTGTGACTTGTTGTGACTTGTGTTTAGCTGTCTGTTAAGCATTTAGTGTTTTGTTTTTCCATCTGTTAAACATTTCATTTAACTTTTTTTGTTCCACTACAAAGAAAGAGTAGTGATTTGAAATAGATTTCCTGGAGCTATGTTTTTTGTATTTATATTTATGCGCATTTCAGTATCCTCACATCTTGAGAAGATCCCTCTACTCCCTCCAGAAGGCTGTTGGAGCTCAGGGAGATGCTAATGTTGAGCAGATGCAGTGCTCTGCAGTGGCAGGTATAGTTTGCGGAGTTAGTGACACTCTCGTCTGTCTGATTCATCACTCTTCACCATCTAACCATCAGACACACTCTTATAATACACCTCCTTTAATATGCACACAACCAGCTGCATCTGCTGGTACGTGGTCCTCCGATTGGCACTGCTCATTGAGACAATGCCCCCGTCGGCAAACAAATTACAAACACATGGTAAATCAAAATAAACACACAATGTTAAAGGGATAGTTTCCAATAAAATAATATATTTCTGTCATTTACTCTCCCTTGTGTTGTTCTAAAACTTGTATGACCTTCAATCTTCTGTGGAAGAACGTATTTTGAAGAATGTCTGGGTTTTTTTTTGTTCAACATTGTTTTGTTTGGACCCCATTGACTCATTGTAGGGACGAAAATGAAGTTCACATTCTTCAAAATATTAAATAATGACATCATTTTTATTTTCGGGTGAATTATCCTATGCCACACCTCGTTTCTCAACCGTGCTTGTCTTTTTGGCAGCTCGATGAACAGCCAAGCTGGTTTGAGATCGGCATGAGGGGAACTCTACATCGCCTTAGCGTTTTCACTCTTTCTTTTGTGTTTGCTGGCAAGCCAGAGCTGAATCACATTAACACAACAGAGGGAATCAGTCATATTAAGCCATCTTGCTGTCACTTGCTTTAGAATCTCAGCTCCTCTCTGCTAAGCAAGCGTGTCGAGACATAAGATCCATGTAAAATATGATTTGAATGAGGAGCTTTATTTTGTCTTTTTCCCTGCTTGTCATTTATTTTTCTGCGAGCTTGTTTATCTTTCTCTTTTTCTGGGTCGCGGTCCCACCGGCCTAAGGCTGCGCTATTTAACCATATTTGCAGGTGCTGTATTTACAGTTATGTTTTGATTTAAAGTCTGTTTGCGTGACATAATGACCGCAGGCACCTCTAAGCGCAATTTTGGGTGTGAGAAACGGCGGGTGCCGTGAGGGAAACGATGAAGTCAGGCTAGTTTTTCCCAGCATGCTTACAAAAATAGTGGGGAAAAACATGACATAATTGTTTTAGTTTGAGCAAACGCAAGGTGACAGAGACAACTTCACAGGCCCTTCTGAATATCACCTGATCAAATTCTCAGACGGGATGGCGGTGTAACTGCTGCAGAGACCTTAAACATGCATATTTCAGCAATTCCACTGGCCTTATTTGTTTCAGGATCCAAAATCACCCCAAATCACTCAAAAGCAAAAAAGCATCTGTCAGAGCATGTCTTGAGGGAGAATTTTTATGTAGTATAATTTATCATATGTTTAAACTGGCAGCCTCAGTTTATGAGCTCAGATGGGCATATTTGGAGTGATACGCTTCTCTCATTATAGATGAAGACATTTCGGTATCATAAAGCATCATAGACTTATGCAATTTACTATTTGTGATATTTTGTATTATTTGTGATTCTCCATAAGATGTTAAACTACCTCAGAAAACCCTTTTGGTTGCATGAATTCTTAAATGTCCCAAATGAGATTAAGAATATCTAGGGAAAAAGTAATACTATATGCTCTTAAACCGGGAGGTTGAAGGCTGGGTTTTCTGAAGAGCTGTGCTCAAGTTCATGGCAGGACTGGGATGTGATTGACAGCTTCTCTTTCCTTTCATCTCAGATTTCACAGATGCATTTGGGCGTTTCAATGACAACACATCTTTATTCTGAGCCTCTCAGGCACCCACCTCCTCCCCATCTAAATATGCTCCTCAAGCTACAAATTGGCATTCTGGGACAGTTATTTCACTCAGCCAGGAGTCGTCTGTGAATGGAAAGCCTTTGAAAAGTTTTTTCTTTGCCATTGTAAAGAAAGACACGTTCGCCTTGCCTTATGGAGTCGCTGTGTGTTTTGATAGGGCCAACAGAAGTCTTCAGAGATGTTCTTTTGATAATATTGCATAGAAACACAAGGGAGGTTTTGTGACATTGTTAACTTCAATTAAACCTCAGTCACATATCCATTTATCCAAGATGAGGATTTCATCTTGGTTGTGATAACCCTAATTTATATGGACAAAATGTCCCCACAAAGAGAGCAATATCCAAAATCCTTGACCTTGAAGAGACATATTTTGGTTCCCATCAGGGAAACAGCTTATAAATCATACTAAAACATGAAAACACAACGTGTGTGTGTGTGTGTGTGTGTGTGTGTGTGTGTGTGTGTGTGTGTGTGTGTGTGTGTGTGTGTGTGTGTGTGTGTGTGTGTGTGTGTGTGTGTGTGTGTGTGTGTGTGTGTGTGTGTGTGTGTGTGTGTGTGTGTGTGCCATTAGCTGAAAAAGCAGGTAGTTCCGCCCCAAACATACAACGCTGATTAATTCATCCCAGTGACTCAAATCGTTTTATTTACTCAAAAAAGTGCTATTTGTTGATTCACTCTTTCTCAAGGTCACACCAACTGGTAGCAACAGTGGCTGCGTCCGAAATTGCATATTCTAGTGAGTAGGTACTTATTTTGAATAAGTAGTTACTTTGCAACCACAAAAAAGTATGTCCTAAATAGTATGAATATGTGTAGTATGAATTTAATCCATGTGTACTGCATTCGCCATCTTGTCATTATCATGACCAGTCACAAATTCGTGGCTTCATGAGATATTAAAGTATAGGAAGAAGTATAAGTTATCAAGGTAGTTTTTGCCTTCTCTTTTATGAGTACTGTGAATATGGACATACTACTCCTGTCACATACTATTTTTCACTTACTATATAATACAGAAACATTTGAATTTGGATCCAGCCAGTGTCTTTCTGAGTGCTGAAACAGAATTAATAATTTACTTAACCAATTTACTCAAAAACTCTAATTTATTCATGAATGAAACTCCACAGTAGTTACACTTTTAAGGAAAATCAACCCACGAATGACTTAAACTGGGATAAGATAAACTTTTCCATGGTAAATGAATCACCATTCGCAAACCCAGTTTTGATTTTTCTCCATTCTGCTATATAATGTCTACTTTTCACAATCAAATACATTTTTGGCCAATAAAATCAAGACCCACCCTAAAAAAAATTTTTTTCACTCTTAAATGTAATTTTATAAATGTAAAATAGGTTACACAGATTTTTAAGAAAATAAATAGAGATTTTGATTTCATATGGAGTTCTTATCTTTTCCATGTAGGTGATCGGGGGAGCCGGGGGGTGTAATTTAACATTCTTAAAGAATTCCGTCATTTGTGGAATTTATGAAATGGAATATGGGAAATGATCTGGTGGCCTGCTGCTCTTGGATCCGAAGTTTGAGCTATGGAAAGATCCAATGGGAGGGGTTTGAGAAAACTTGTTCTCTTTTCCTCACTGTTCTACTGTGTTTCCAACCCTCCCCTTCATTTCAGTTTTTCTGCAGGGTGTTTTTCAAGTTGTGGATTGGGCATTGGCTTTCGGATGGAGAGGAAAAGGGTTAAGGGTGTTTGCAACAGTTCAGGCTTCCCCTTGAAGTGGAAGACAGTAGAAGGAAGTGTCCAGATTTATGGCGGCATGATTTGGTCGTGGCAGCTGCTTTCACTGTGTCAGTTGACCAGAAGTAGATAGAGAGAATGAGAGAGACTCAACAAGAGAGAACAGGCAGTGAAGAGTTATAAATCACAGTAGGAAAGTGGCTTGAGATGTACACATACATGCCATTGAAAAGAAAGACACAGCCGTCTTGCCTTATGGAACCGCTGTGTAATGTCACCAATTTTTATATATCAGTTTTGAATGTATCAATGATTTATGATTAAAAAAATATTTTTAATGTACTGTAGAGTAGAAATAGACTTAAACACAGATTGACAAAATTATATATATTTACTGTTAAAGGGTCTTTGTTGTTGACTCTTGTAAAACATAATACAAATATAAATTATCAGTTCATTGTGTTGGTATTATTGCCAGCATTGGGCACAAACACGTGTTTAGATGATTAGATTTGTTTTGATTAATATGAGGCAATAGTTAGTCATTTGGCAAGTATTGCTCATTGTTTTCTAGTCTGGTCTTACACAGGAGAATAATATGTCTGCCGGAGTCTTGAGTGCATTACCATATACATCAAATGTAAATCTGTATATTGTGATTAGTATCACAGTTTCGAAATGGCATTTAGTAAACACCAATTGTCTTAAATATTGTGCATTGGGATGACAATTAAAACATTTATTGACAAATAAGAATCTGGGATAAACAAATCAAGGACCAAGATTTATTAATAATGAAGCACTTCTTGAGAATTCAGTGGGTTTCTTCGGAAACCTTTAATTACATCATTACTCTCTGCCTCTGTCGCCCAGGGAAGCCCATTTACAGCAAACCTATAGTGATTCAATGATGTGACCGTTGTGTACTCAAGAGCGCCTCTCTCTGTGGTTTGTGTTTTTCCAGCTGAAGTCCAGCAGAGCTCAGCTTTCCCCCAGCCGATTTGAAAATAAATCATTGGGGAAAACATATGGGTTGCCTTCATCCCCTGTAATGGGTCTCATAAAGCCCAAAAGCCTGTCCTTTTTGTGTATTTATGCACAGTTCTTTGCTCTTTTGTAGTGGAAGTTGTATGATCACACACAAAATACAATGGGATGGTGTGTGTTCTGAGTGCCCAAATACACTCGCTGAAGTTTGAATTGTTGGAGATTTTGGAAACTATAGAACTGTGAGTTAAACACTCTTCCATCACACTACGATTGGCGATAGCAACGCTCAGGTCTTGGGTTCGATTCCCAGGGAAAGTAAGAACTGATTAAAATGTCAATGTGTACCTTGAATTACCTTGAACGTAAGTCCCTTTGGATTAAAACGTCTGCCAAATACGTGAACATAGCTTGACGACAACATAAATTTACGAATTTATCAAAGCTGTTTATTTTTAAAACGTATGTTTTAAATAACTAGATATTAACGTTTGAGTTGTGAGTCTGTGTAATATGCATTGTAGAAGTGTTGTGAACTTAGGTTTATAACAGACCTTATTTTACTCATACATTTAAAAAAAAAAACTCATCATAAAAACTGCCGATTTTAATTTTCCTGGTTTAGACGTCATTCCTGCAGAATAGGAAGGAAAAAAGTAAACTGCAGTTTCATGCAGTTACTAGCTTTTGTGCACCTATAGTCTTGTCGACTAAATGCAACCAAGAAAAGCAGAATTGTTTCTTAAAATATTCTTCTTTATCACAAGCACCTTGTATTTCACAAATATTAGCCTACATTTGGCTTACTATTGTCTACATTTCAAACACCCTAGTCCTTTTCCTTGCCTTCCAGTTAGAGTTTCCTTCTTTCTGGGTGAAAATAGCATCTATTCAGGTTGGTGAGTATCGAACTCTGAGGAGAAAATGATTCCCATTTCTTTGCCTTGGCAATAAACCGAGATGTCAGATATTTATCACGTTGCCAATTTGAATGTAGCCAATATCTGTGTAATGGGATTTAAAGCTTGATGTATGCCAGACTTGTGGTGGATCTCTGCAGTGGAGCCCTCACTTGCTCCAGCAGAGCGATTGTGATGTAATGCCTCAATATTGATAACTGCCCTCAGAGCACTGGACTCTAATTGCCTATGAAAATATTGAGCTGTAGGGCTGTCATTTCATCTCTTCTCCTCTCAATTCAGCTGCTCTCCATCGTCTTGTCATCTCCGCTACACGAGCATGAGATAAATCCACCGTTTCAAACGGATTCCAGCTTGAATGAAAGCCCCCATCGCCGTGAAGTTGTCTAAACGGTTTCTTCGCATTCAGTGGTATTAGAGCAATCTGAGAATTTTTCCAAATGCAAAGTCTTCTCATCTGCTTATTGATTCTCTGACCACACAGTGGAAGCTGCATGTGGTTGTCAATCATTTTGATGTGCTTTAATGCGGGATTTACTATGAAAAAACTCTACTTTTGAAATGTGAGATTAGACTACAGTTTTAAATCAGACTTCTACATTTTTGTATACTTCTTTTTATGAGTAATTCTGTATAGAAATGCATTTCTGTGCTGTATTTTTGCACGCTGGCCGCAAAAAGGATTTGTAGACTTAATAGTTTATGTATGAATTTCATTGCATCAGTTTAAAAATATTCAACCAAAGTGACCATCTACAAACAAATCGTGTGTGTGTGTGTGGGGGGGGGGGGGGGGGTTGTTTTAATTTTGAAAAGTACTTTTATAACTTTTTTTAAAATCTAGAACAAAAAAACATCTTTTTGTAAAATTACTCTGCTATATTCCTTTAAAATAAACCCACTATTATAATAATTTATAACCCACTTTGTTTAATATTTAAGCAGTTAAAGATTCTTTTCATTTACTGCAATTCGTTTTGCTTCATTAAATTGTCCAATTGTGTTGTGCGCTTTTATAACTAAAATAACTAAATGAATTAATAAATAACTATATACACTACTTTTTAAAAGTTTGGGGGTCAATAAGAAGTTGACTCATTAAATTGATCAAAAAACTTTCATAATGGTACAAAAGATTAGACTTTTAAAATATCTGTTTATCAAGATTCTTAGGGGAGGAAAGTATAAAAAAATATTAAAAAATATTAAGCAGCACATTGACGATAAAAGTTTCCTGAGCATCAAATCAGTATATTCAAATAATTTTTGAAGAGTCACATGACGCTGAAGACTAAAGTAATGATGCTAAAAGTTAAGCTTTGCCATCACAGGAATTAATTACATTTGAAATATCTGCAAATAGAAAGAAAAACATTACAAATTCTTACTGACTGCAAACTTTTGAACTGCAGTGTACAGGCAGTACATTTGTATATATAATCTGATATCTAATTCATACTTAAAACTCCTTAATTGTCCAGATACTTCTTGTGCATGTCAAGTTCCCTGTTCCTTGGCACAAGCCAATCTGAAGAGGAAGTCAGCTTCTTGCTTTTGCAGTGTCTTCAGAAAGCACTCTGACCCCTGTATGTGAGGAATTTGACCCATTCTGCTTTGCTGCTGACCACAGAGAATCCCTGAGGCTGAAAAAGGGTCCAGTTTTTTAACCCTTCTTTTTCTTTTTTTATCAGGCCCCCAGGTCATATTCTATATGTCTATGTGCAGATCGGTTAGCCTCAGTAGTATGTGTGTGATCAACCTTAGATTGGATTTCTCGATATCTGGAATCCGTGCAATCAGTTTTGTTCCAGATTTTAAGACGAATTCACAGTTATAATCCAACATCTCCAGGCTTCATCTCTCTTATGTAGGTTGGGAAAAGATTTATACTTCCTCATGAATCTCGTGCTGTGATGAACCAGGTCCCCATAGTAACGGCAGAATGGCATCAGTGCAAACAGCCATTATAGATGAGCGTGTTGTAAACGCTCGAGCACAATGGCGACCAAAAGGTCCGTGTTCCATTTATCACCACGTTTGAGACCTGAAAGAGAAACTGTCAGTGTTACCTCGGCGGAGGTCGTCACGGCGATGTCCCCCCAAGGCCTGGACGCATTATTCAAACGTGAAGAATCCAATAGAGATGCCCCTCTATAAACACTTGCACATGAAGATGGTGAGAGAGAATTGGTCTTGAAGTGAGAAGCCCTAAGAGACCCAAAACACCCATCGGAGATTTATATGCGGGGAGGTCAGGGGTCAAACAGCCATTAATCAAGGCCAAAGAAAAGGATTAAATAGCCAGGTCTCGCGGGCAGATGAGAGAGCGGCTGATTGAGGCGTTTAAAAGAGTGTGTTGCGTCTGTCTTAGATTACAGACTGCGAGCCGTAGGCTAAACATCCATCTGAACCACGGCAGTGCTTACACTCTATAATCAGCAGGCCAAAGGACCTCTACAGTGGGCAGTCATACATCACAAAATCCTGATGGAGTACACAGGGATCGTCAGTGGTACTGCAGTTTGGAATAATTCTTTTTGTGCACTATGGTACTTTAAAGGGTTAGTTCCCCAAAATTTTTAATTCTGTCATTAATTATTCACCCGTGTGTTGTTCCAAACTCATAAGACGTTCGTTCATCTTTACAACACAAATTATATTTAATAAAATCTGAGAGCTTTCTGTACCTTCAAAAAAATTAAAAAGTGATTGTAAAATGAATTTATAGGAATTGAGTGGTTTAGTCCAAGCTTTTTAAAAACACTTGATCACTTCATATTTAGAAAATATTTCATTTAAGCCTTTATCCACAAATAAATATTGACAAGCAAATTAACCTGATTGGTTCTTTATCTATCTATCTATCTATCTATGTAAAATCTCTCTCTATCTATCTATCTATCTATCTATCTATCTATCTATCTATCTATCTATATATATATATATATATATATGTAAAATACAGTTGAAGCCACGATCAGGCCATAATTCAATTATTTATAAATGAGCCTTAGAAATCTTCAGTTAAAACAGCTCAAACATGCATTTTAGTCTGGGACTAGGCTTAAACCTTATTTGTGGAACTGGGCAACAATGTCATGGTTAACATTACACACACATAGATGTATATAAATATATATATATATATGTGTGTTTGGTTAGTGTGTATGTGCTCTTTCTTTTTAAATTAATCTCACTTGTTTTGACATTTTCTTATCTATCACATTGACATTTGACATTTGAAAGCAAAGCTTAAGTGTCCGGATATTTTAGTGGCCACTCTATGAGTCATCACCAGAGCTGTATAATGCACAGGAGGTGGTTTCAATTTGGTCTTGATCAGAGATGTGACCCCACATAGCGAGAGCCAATTTCACATTTACTTGCTGATTTATTTCCAGGGCATTGCTGATTATCACTCTTAAATCTACCGTTTGTAAAATAAGAGTGAAATAATAATAATTGCATTCAGTGGTCAAGCTTGAGATTCCTTGCGCTGTTTCTGGAGTGTTGTTATGCAAAAAACACCCTCCTGCTGTGCCTCCATAGGAAACGTTAAGATGGAGCTGTGCTTCAGATAATAAACACCACTTATGTTCTTGGTCTGCTTCAGGTTAACTTAAAAATTTGTATGTAGAGCGCATATGCCTGCAAATATACATGTTTGTGCCGTGGCTCGTGGCTTATGTCATAACCGACCGTCATTGATTTATAGGTTCATCTGGTGTCCAGAAGCTGTAACACATCAACACAGACACTAACATGCCTCATTTGTATAGTCCACAGAGTGATCATAGCTACAGCCACATTGCTCTTTCCTAATATAAACTGTGCCCATGCTGTGCAACTCATAAACACTTGTCACAATCTGAGAGTCTCGACTGTAAGTTGCACATCAAGTCATCTTAAAGTCCAAGGATCACATGCAGTGAATGTGAAAGTCTGCTTAGAACAAAAACTGCCAATACAGGTTAAAGTACCTGGTGGTGAGATGACACCCGGAGGGTGTGAAGGGGAAAAGACACACACCACAGTAGTGTCCCTCACATCCACGCACACTCATCTGAGCCCAGTCACGGCTGCTTTAGGTTTATTGCACAGCATAGACAAACGGCTTTGATCTCTAATGCGCAGTGCGCTGCATTAATTATGAATCATTCCCCCAGCCGAACTGCGGCGAACACCTTCAAACACTCGGCGAGCGATGCAGTGTTTTCGTAGGCCCCCAGGATGGCTCCAGGACTGCATGTATATATACATTTATCTGCATGAACAAAATAAGAGAGCTTTGCAGAAAAACTTCTGCCGTGCCTCAGAAGTATTCTGCTTCTGGACGGCCGCCAACATTTCTTAGCCCACGGTTACTCATGCTGCTAGGAATTCTCATATACATCACCAAAAGCCTCTTCCATGCACGCTCTATTCGCAACTCAGTGGACAGATCCCCAGCAAGCTAAGACAGCTGTGTGAAGTAACGATAAAACTGCACTACGATATCCAATTGACCGGGTGTAATATTGGATAAATGACCTAGTTCTCTCTGGGCTAATATGGATCCAGTAGTGCCGCGTGCTGCTGTAGAAAACTGGCTGCAAGGCCTGTTCCTTATTCAGATTCATCACAGATACATTAATTCATTATTTTAGTGGACAGGGATATGAATGACAGGATTTAGAAAAAAGGGTAAGGTTGTATTATTGTAAATGCATGTAAATAGAGCAGTATTTGTGAAGTATTGTTTTAGCATTTCCCTCATACTCCAGAAAACAAGGACACAACAACACAGCCTTGAAAAACAACTCAGGTAAAAAACAACAACAACAACAACATATGATATCCATGACCTCTTTACATAATATCGCCACGCTCTTAATGCATATTCTAGGGTGGACAACTAAAATAATCATATAATCCCAGACTACAGTATAAGAAGATTTAAATAAAAACTAAATGTTAAGTGTAAATAATGCAGCTGAAGATATATTACTGATAGAAACCATCCATTATGTCACATACATTACATTCATAATTGTGGAATAAAATGACATAAATATAAAAAAAGATATGCATACGCACATTATACATATACATGTATATGTTTATGTATGTGTGTGTGTGTGTATGTATGTATACATATATATATATATATATATATATATATATATATATATATATATATATATGTGTGTGTGTAATTATGTACATATATCATGTTCACTTTGAGAACTCAAAGTGTGTGTGTGTATATATATATATATATATACACACACACACACACACACACACACACACTTTGAAAGAGTTTTCAAAGTGAACATGATGCATACGAATTACCAGCATGATATAAGACCACGAAATTCGGAGGGAGAATATATATATAGATAGATAGATAGATAGATAGATAGAGACACAAACATACATAAACATACATAAATATAGTATGTACGTAAACATGTGGTAAAACAAAGAGTTTTCAAAGTGAACATGATGCTTATAAATTACCATCCTGATGTGAGACTTAGAAAATCGGAGGGAGAATACAGATCGAGAGACAGACAGACAGACAGACAGATAGACATACATACTTATACATATTCTCCCTCCGAATATCTTTGTCTCATATCAGGCTGGCAATTCATAAGCATTAATGTTCACTTTGAAAACTCTATGTTTTACCACATGTGCATGCAAGGAAACAACGTTTCTTTTTCTTACGAGCTCCCTCAAGGCTGCAGGCAGAGCGGCGCAGGAGGGGTTAACGCTCCCCTCACGCGTCGCTGCTAAATGTGCCCGCGTGGGCGTCAGTGGGAGTCCCCTTCACTGGGTCCCTTTGCAGTAGTGTGGACCGGAGAGTTGTAGACAGAGCCGAGCAGAAGCGTGAACAAACAGAAGTAGTGTCATAAAGTGAACATTTGACACTATCGCAAAGCTTTTCACTTTTACCGCGTGGATCCGTCTTATACTGTCATCAGAGAGGGACGCCGACAGCTCACACCGCGCGCGCGTCAGCTGGCATGAGCTAACCCACCAGACATGGAAACCAAACCTTTCTTGTCATTGGGTAAGTTTACCCCCAGACTACTGAAATATATATATATAGAGAGAGAGATATATTTCCCCCCACACGTGTTTATTTAGTTTGCTGAGAGAAAGAGAGAATACTGTGTTTTACTTTTTAGTCTAGCGTGAGGGGGATACACACGCTTAAAAAAGAAACCTGGAATTGCTTTAGATAGCTCATTATCGACTCGGGCTGTATTGAAGGGCTACATTCATGGTGAATGGAAATGCACGTATTCATAATCAATAATGCCCAACAGTCAAGTGCACGGTGCGGCTCAGGACATTTGTTTTTAAAACAAACTAAATGTAAACACAAAAGTTGGGCGTGCAAACGAGGCGGCACGCGCTCGGACAGTGACACCTCATTCAGTCTCGCGCTTCATCCAAAAATGCTTTATTCTTGATACGCGGTACGATTTAACATTATATCGATAGTGTCGCGCTTTCAAGGCCGTGTTGCAAGTTGAAGTTCGTGCGATATTAAACGTGCAAGTATTGTATTCTCGCGCATCGTTTGTATCACTTTCCTGGCTGGAATACAGGGAGGGAAAAAATGCAGACGCGTGTGTGTGTGTGGAGGATTTTTCATATTTACAAACGCAAAGTAGCATCGCGCATCGGTCAGAAAATTGAGCGAAAACGTATAGATTCCTTTAGTTGAAATGCGTCGGGCGACTGTTGGGATTTATTCAATCGCCAAGCTAATGAGAGGGGGAAAAGCTTCAGCGACATAATTTTGCTTTTCATCTGTAAATTTATCTGTACACGGATCATAAACGCATTTGGTCAGTGTTTTTGTTTTTTTGCACTTTGGGCGCAAATAGTGCCGCGAGCTGAGCACCGTTTGTCTTGACATAGCAGTTCAGTTGTGAACTTGAACAAACTTTGGTGTTTTCTGTGAAGTGGAGGAGTTTACTGAGGAAAGTGACAAGCCGTTTTAAAGCAGGACGATTTCATTTGAAATCTATTTATTGCGACCAGATTTAATAGAACGATGACTTGGTGTCCGAGGAACAAACGTTGCGGGTTATTCAAAATGTTCTTTGGATTGGCGAAACGGAGGTGTGGTTTCATAAGATGTTAGTCCATAATTTTAAAGGAATAGTTCACCAAAAAATGAAAATCGTTCTTATGATGTTCCAAACCTGTATGACCGGTATGTCAAAAAGTGAATTTGGGGAAGAACTAGATTATTTCACTTAACTAGAATAGGATCTGAAACTGTCAAAATTCCTAAACATAAAAGCACCATAAATTATTAAAAAAATAGTTATTTTGTTTTCAAAGGCTTGTGAACTGAGTTGAACAGACCTAAGTTGTTGTTGTTAACTTATAATCTTCTGTATTGAGATGTTGCAGCCCTTTGCGGTCTACGGTTGCGATATGGATATCAAAAGTGTTCATCTGGTTTTGTCAACTGATCATTAAAAGATCAGAATCAAAACAACAATTCATTCACTAATCAGACATTGCTACTTCTCACACACACTCTCTTGAAAATTGCAAAGAGCGCTTGGACAGATGTCAGTAATGCCATAAAATCGGTCTGTATGACAAAATTATTCCATGGCTTATAAGTTAAGTATTCCTTTTTCTGAAAATATTGCAGTGCTCTTTGGAGCTTGATAGCCTTCATTCACTTTTTTGAAACGAGTGTCCATATTCTCAAACATTCATATTTATCCATATGTTTCATATCATCTTAAATTCATTACAGTGAACTAATACGTATTCAGGACTATGATAGACTTTTATTTTGTTTGTAAACCATTTGCAATATCCATGTAATTTTTTTTCTTAAATTCTTTCTTTTTGTTTTAGAAAAGATCAGAGCCTCTTAAATTCCAACGGTCAGTGTGTGATTATGAAATCATTGTGCAATTTGCGGTGGTCGAGATAATGTGATATCGGTGACTGATGCCAAAAATAGACTAGGAGATTTAGATAATGTGATGTATAACGTCTCAAAATAATTAATAACCTGGACGCAAAGCAGGTTTAAGTCAAAGCATTTGTCGTCTTGTACATGCCTCTTACTCATGCAAGAATATGTGGTTTGCTAAATGTAAATATGTTCTTTAATAAATGATACACATTACTCTCTTATGCATATGAGCTTACTTGCCACGCATGGAGATAAGTTCAGCAGTCACACATAATTTGGTTCACACACAGAGGCCCGCATACTGTAAGCTATGTTGAATAACCAGCATGCTCTGCGCTTTCACTCAGGAGCTATAGGCAGGACTGTTAAATTGTTTCTGTAGCTCTTTCATGCGGGAGTCGTGTTACGCCTTGAATACTTCATCACCCCACCGGTTCATTGAGATGAGAGACAGCAGGAATGCCGGACTTCCCGAAACCCCCGAATATTCCCAGCACAGTACCAGAAAAAACACAGAGCTAAGCAGCATAATAGAATATTTGTGAAGGTGTGTTTAGGACTTTTTTTTTTAGAAATGGGAAATCCGGATGTAAAAGCTTAAATTTAATTTATGACTAGTTATCATATATTTTTCTGTAGTCATGCATCTTAATAGTAACAGACTAAGGTTTGTTAGTAAAAATATATTTTTGGAGCTTTATGCTTCATATAGTATATTTAGTAAATAGATCATTTAATCATTGTCATAAATCATAGTTTTCCCACCATAATTGATTGTTAAACACAACTTTTTTCAGTACCCCCCACCCACCATAAAAAAAGAAAAAGGATACATATATAAATAATATTTACTAAAATAATATTCTTGATCTGTTATGAAATATCTTTAATTTAACTTTTGGGTGTACCTGATTTTGAAAACACAATTTGTTGTTTTTGTAAACTTTGACTTAAGTGTGTGTGCATGTATACGTACACACACACACACACACACACACACACACACACATATATATATATATATACTTGCATACATACGTCTTTGTGTCAGTATATAACCCCCCCCCCCCCCCCACCCTATATATATATGTTATATATATTTTTTAAATTAGTTTATTTATGTGTATTAATAATTCATTTTCTCTTTTAATAAAGATGTTCAGCCAAAAAAAATCATTACCTCAAGATTTCCAACACAAGACATGTGGCTGCTTGTAAGCAAAGTTCTGTTTTCCGCTGTCAAGCAGAAAATGACCTGCAAAATTCAGACGCAACCATTTAAAAAATAATGATTGCTTATATTTACAAATGCTTTTTGTGGAGGTAATTGAGCAGGGTTTCAAGTTACAGCAGTAGATACACTCGTGATGTTTTTGTTCTTTGCGCAGTGTGCAGAACAGTTTGGGTTTATTAACTTTTCTTCAGCCCTAGGCACAGGTGCTAAATACCTCATATTTGTCTATCTTTTTGCCTACAAGGATTTAATAAACCCTTTTATAGAAATCACAGAGGAAAATACTAGGGACTGCAAGCTTGTATTGCGTCATAAAAACAAGTTGTAGAAGTATTCTGTTTTCTGAAATCACTCCGTTTATCTGTAGATCATTAATTGTGCATATCCATAGAGTGTAGATAGCCCTGTCCTTCTACTATAAAAGTAAACCACATTTAGTTAAATAAAAACAGATTTTTTGGGGGGTCAGGAGGAGGGTGTGGAAGTACTTTTGAGTGACAGGAGGGGTGTTTTTTCTTCTTATTTCTCCACCCCCATCAGTGAAGTTCATGGTCTTGATGAGAAAATGACATTCATAGTTGAGGAGGGTGCATTCCTCTGTTGGCCGTAATTCAGGAACAAAGGTGGTGCTGGCTGTGGGTATGTTTTAAAGAGCTTTGATTTTGAGTGGGTTTTCTAGGTGGGCTGTTTACATCTTAAACCCATAGTTGTTTTTTCCTTTTTTCTCTTTTTTTTTTTTATGGCAGGACAGTTTTAGGTTCCGCCACATGATGCTCCCCACCCTTTGTGAGCGAGCTGCAGCTGTCATTTTTACTACAGAAGTTTTAAAGAGAATATTAATGGCTTAGAGAGCTTGAACCCCCAACACCATTTACCAGTAGATCTTTACACCATGTTTCAAGTGTAGAGATCTATGTGTCTGATTTTTATTCTAGAAGGGACACAATTCAAAAACCCGTCCATGAGCTGTTAGACCACTTGTATAACGTCAAGGCTTTATTCCACGATCATCAGTCCAGGGATGAGATTTAATTCAACCATGATACAGAGTTTCACAATCGGGTTACTGCTGTGTGCAGAAATGGAGCTCTAAAATGGTTGTTTATGATAGCCATGCGTCAAACCCTTGTTAATAATTTGTGAGTTTTCCAGCCCCCGACTGTTGTGAGTGTTTTATCTTTAAGGGGAGCTGTGGACTATGAATCTCAGACGTTGACCTCCGCTCCCCATACGTTTTATCAGCTGGAGGATTTGCTTTGGACTTCCAGAATTGAGTTTTCACAACGTTACGATAGATGATAAACTGTAACGGACGTTATACTGTGAACCCTTGCTTATAAATTTATCACAATCTGATATGAATGATATTGTGCGCTTTGATTATGTAAAAGTAACTAAGCTTTTCTTTTTTTATTGTTTAATTTTGCTCGCTCTGGGTAAGTGAAGTTTATTCAGACATTCCTAAGAAAATCAATTTGACTGACTGGGGTTGAAGCTTTCTTTTTTAAACTTAAGTTGTGCCATAAAATGTTTTATTTTATTTTTAGCTTTCACTGCTTATTAGTATGGATAATGAGAGAAGGAAATATGATAGCGAAATGTTGAAACGGATTCAAACTTGCATCCTCCGCATGAGCACCACATCTAATGTGTTGGAGCATGTGATAACCACAAGGCAATTTTTCAGTTTTCTATGTGTTACACTACTGTTCATAAGTCTGGGTTCAGTAAGATACAATAAGAATAAAGTAGCACGACTGATTTCAACATTGATCGTAATGAGAAATGTTTCTTGAGCATCAAATCAGGAGGATTTCTGAAAGGTCAAGTGACACTGAAGTAATGAAAAATTCAGTCTTACCATCACAGGAATAAATTGCATTTTAAAATAGAAATGGAAAACATTCTTTTTTTTTAGAGTATTGTGTATTAAATGCAGCCAGGGTTCTTAAAAAAAAAAAAAACATTTTACAGACTCAACTTTAGAATGGTAGTGTTTATATAATGGAAAACATCAGGTTTGCTGATCATTTGGAAGCAGAATCTGCATATACCTGAAAATTAGAATACAACCATGGATTCTTTGCATGGAGTCAAATTCAGTGCTTCTTGATGTGCACTATATTTTAAGTGGTTCGGTCAAAAAGCAGACTTTCTTTCAGCTTTGAGAAGTGCTGTTTAACACCTCACTAGGTGCTAGCCAGTGACACTGCCAAATACGTGCTGTGGCTTCACAGGAAGTCTTTTATATATTTATTCACTGCAAATTTGTGTGAGGTTTTGCATGCACATACTTTAGGGTAGATTTTAGCAAATGAATCACATTTACATTTATACATTTGGCAGACGCTTTTATCCAAAGTGACTTACATTGCATTCAAGAAACACATTGAATCAGTAATACTAATCAATATTACTGTACATCTGGCGCCCTTCGGTTTCCTTCTGTACTTTTAGTTTCTTGCTATTTACCAAATGCTTTTTAATCCAAAGCAGGATATCTACACCCAGTTAGGACGTATGTGTTCTTTAGTATATCGTTATGTGAAGTGCGTTTTTGGGCCATTGAGTTCAAGGCTGTTTGAGACTGATCCTGCACCCTGTGTGTCAGAACTGCAGGCCATTATCCACAAGCAACTCTACAGTGTAGAATTTATATTCCAGCTCAGTGACATTAGCCTTTATCACACAGGCGTTAATTAAAACGCACTGACAGAAATGTGAAGTAGTCTTCTATCTCTTTCTGTTGGCGGAGCGACACATGGTTTAGATCGTTTTAAATCACAGTAATGACTTTATAGGTTTCTTCATGTGAACCAAGGTGTTTATGACTTTTCTTGAGATGAAATGGCACAATGCAATTGTATCGGTTGATCACGTGAACTCAGTGGCCTATCAGAAGTGTTAGTCAGTAAATTAGTCAGAATCTGCTTAACACCGCTCAAAACGAATAAGCTTTTGTACTACATGTGCCACACACTTGCAAATTATTTATTTATAACTAACAAAGTGTAAACACTATGCAAATAGGAGAATCATTGTACGATTAAGACTTTTTTAAGATTTTTTTTTTTCTTTTGCGAGTGTTCAGAATTCTGTGAGCACACCATTAGTGATTCTAAAGGGAGGGATCTTTTGCTATTAATGTTTTTATTTTATTTTATTTTTTTACATATTCACAATTTGAATTCAAGTATAGTTCAAGTAAAACATTTATAATGTTTTTTAATCTCCGATTTTTGCATCAATGCAAATGAACAAGCATGCCGTTATTTGTTACACAACTGTGTATATATTTAAGTAAGCGAGATATGTACGGATTCTGCATATACTGCATTTAATATATCATAATGAGTCACAAGTTTTGGCTTACACAAACTCCCAAGCAAATTGAGCAAACATAAGTAACCCCCCTCCCCCCAAATTGACTAGGGATTTGACAGCGTTATCCGCCACATTTGATCTTGACCCGCATTTGGTGGGTGTGCATTTCAAACCCTGTATTATTAATTTATCTTCTGTTTTGGTTTTCGGGCCAAGTGTATCCTGAGTTTTCAGCTTTGGGCCAGAATTTACATTTCAATGCAAAATATAACTCATGTTTTCTCCGGAGGAAAACATTTCTACAGGTGAAATTAAGGAAGTGATGGTTATGTGGCAGAAGGTTTCTGATTTCATTGAAAAGAAACACCCTGATAAATCGTTTACTGGTCATACTTCGGCACAAAACGTGACAAAATGTGCCTTACTCATTTTTAAAGAGAGACAGAAACAAATTTCCCTCGATTGGTATTTTGTTAAAATGTCTTCGCCAAGTGAAAGTAAGGGTAGTCAGGCGAGAAAAGGGAAGAAAACATCGAAAAAAGCAAAACAATAATAGAAAATAGAAAAGTAAAAATAAAAAAACGTAAGCTAAGTTCAGTTATGTTAATTTAAGTTAGGGTAAACTAACTAACACAGTTATGTTTATTTAATGTAAGTTGCGTAGTGTTCGTGTAAGATGTGATACGGAATCAAGTCTGCGTACCAACCCCCTTCCTCCCTCCTTCGCACCTGCCGCTACTGTCTGTAAAAACGTATAATTAAAACCACATTTTATTTGATATCACACGAATCCTTATACTGTATACATTTACTATAATTGTGTGTGTGTGTGTGTCTATACCAATAAAAAACATGTTTTTTTTCCCATTGTTACGGATCTGAAACGGATTAATTTGTTTTCTATTATTTCTTATGGGAAAATATGATTCTAGATACGAGCAATTCGAGTTACGAGCTCTGCCCTGGAACAGATTATGCTCGTATCTCGAGGTATTACTGTAGTGTGATTGGTCTTACAGTAGTGGTGGCGGTAAGCCTTTATTTGGCAGTGTCCTTGTTACATTTTACATGTCGTTACTATAGCATACTCGTATTGTGATGTTGTGCATAATTGCATGCTACTAACCATAAACCACACCCTAATCCTAACCCTATAGTAAGTACGTACATTTAGTTAACTCTTATTACTTGGTAATAACACTGTAACATGGTCACCTTAATATAAAGTGTAACCGTGATGGCTAATAAATGTTCCTTTTGATTTTCCATGCAAAATATTGGCAACATTTTATATTATAGCATTATAGCTTGCTTGTTTCAGTTTTGCATGTAAGTGAGAATTTCAGAACAAGATTGCCTAGTCAAACTCTGTAAATCACTGGGCTTTTGCGTTCCTGACCGTGTGTGTGTGTGTGGTGGGGGTTTGTCCACTAATGCCACAGCTTACACTGGAGAGCCTAAATCAACCAAGCAGATTTAGGACCATGATTGCAATTATGATAATCCATATCTGTTACACCAACCAAAATACGATGACAGAGATAAGATGAAGGGATTTGTATGCAAGTAAATGGCAGCTCTGCTGCTGAAGTGTGAATGCTGTCCTTCACATCAGTTTTTTGACTAAACCACTGACCAGGTGCGCTTTTACCCTCACAATCCACGTTTTGCTGGAATAAGGCCTCTCTCTTTTTCTTTTTTTTTTGTACCAGCAGGCCTGCAAGAGTGATTTACAATTCGTTCACGTCAACTCCAGACACTCACTTGGGCTTCAAAAGTACTTTGAGACATGTCAGAGATCTCGCTCCCTCTCTGCTATGTCTGAGTATATCTCCATGAGGTATAAGTTGATGGTGGAGGTATAGGGGGTGTATATCTGTTTACATAAGTCATGGCATGTGTCAGAGATGGTGTCTCTTTCATAGATCCGACCATTCCAGCGAGAAATGGTGCTCTTGTGCCTTTTGACCTCGCTGCGTTCTTCTCGCTCTAACAGCAAAAGAGCACAACCTCTTATTACCCATTTGCTGCGAGCACCGCTGCTATTTGTCAAGTGGCTGTTGAGCTGCGACTCACTCCAGCTGAGAGGCCTTTTAATCTTGGAGGTGTGTGAGCCAGTTACTTCCTATCCGTTCATGGAGTGTGTGTGTCTTGAATGATTCTATGACGGGGACAAAACAGCTATAAATCTGAGGAATGATTATGGTTTATTCATGGTAAATTCTTTGGGAACTTGTGTAATGTTGTTGAACTCTTCTTCAAGATTAAAACTGCCTTTAGATTTTGACAATCTTTTTAAACTTTATCATAAATAAATATATGACAGTGTCACAACTGTGTATAAATGTATTTATTGTAAACAGTTGTTTAGGTGTTTCTAAAGTTTTATTATACATAATTATTAAAAATATTTTCATACTTTTATAATGTAATTTTATTTATTTAAAATTGGTGATTTTAAATTATTTTTTTAATAATTGTCAATGTCATTCATTATTATTATTATTATTATTATTATTATTATTATATTTTCATATTATGCTATCATTATTTTAAGGTTGACCAATAGTGGATTTTACTGATACCAATAACTAGGTTGGTCTGTACTTGCCGATAACAGATTAATCAACCAATAGTTTCTAAAATGGATACTGGCTAAAACCAGTAAAACAGGTGCTGAACTTTATTGCAAAAAACCCCCCAAAACAGTACTGAACTATGAAAATGTGCAACAATTAAATGAAGATATTAATATATTAAAATACGAAGTTCTACACAAAACAAATTAAACATAAAAATATTACAGGTCAAATGTTTCTTTAGCTAAAATTCCATAGGTTACACTTTGTAAGTTAAATTTGTTAGCAAAGATGTATTAGCTAGCTTACATGATATGCATTAGGCAATGTACTTTTTTTTTTTTTTTGTCTTTAGTTTTTAATGCCAGAGCATTAAAATTACAAATGTATAGTCTCTCATTGACATGACTGTCTAATCGCCGTAACCAATGAATTTCAGTGACAATAATAAAATAACTAAAATGGAATGCATTTATGATTTGTTTTTGTTTCTGTCAACTGCATGAAGAACTAGCTATAGATATGCAACTGCCGACTAATGAATGTGTAAGTACCTGTTGGATAAACACTAATGTAAATAGATGTTAACAATTACAACATTAAACATTTGGGTCGAACTTTGGCGTGTTTTTGTCACATTATTTTAACCACTTGAGGTACTACTAATGTTGGTGTCCTCTTAGCCTCGATGACAAACAGCCTACAAACTGCTGTCCTTTCTCTGATATTTCAAGTTATCAAATAATTACTTTATAATGATGCGGTGACATGCACTGTATACTTTCTGCTGTCTGTTTTTAAATACACGTTTTGAGTAGGTGCTCTCCGTGCAGTGCCCAGCCTCACGTGTCAAAATAAACAACACAAGGCATCAGTTTTTATTTGCCTTTAGAGGCCGCTCTTATACTGTGTATTTCCAGCGGACCCTTATCCGATTTCTCGTACTATGTAATAACAGCAGACCGTTCTCAGCCGCTCCTGCGATTGACAAAACCCGGAAAAACTATAGTATGTATTTTTGCCGATAACCGATTGTTCCACCAATCAAAATTAATCAGCTACCTCAAATTTTTTAATAAAATATTTAAATGGATAAATACGGTATTTAAAAAAAAAAGGTTCATTACATTTTATTTTATAGTAGAATTGTTTAATAAAATGTTTGTTAATGAAGTATAGAGTTTAGTGGGAATTGTGAGTGATGTCATAATTTTATTTAGGAGAAAATCAAATGAAATGGTACAATTGAGTTAAATAATCATCTCCTGGATGATTAATATTCAAGTGGAATGGTTGCATTTTTAAAAAAGGAATGGCAGATAGTTCAAAACAATCATCAAGAATCAGTGGTGTGTGTGTGTGTATACTGGATAGGTAGAGTATTTTAGCACTCTGCATTGTGGGAGGTAATTGTGGTTTGGCAGTTGTCCCTGAGTAGATGTTTGCATTGGAGATGCAAGTGCAACTTCCACTCAGTGTTTGTTAGGCAGCGGTCTGGCCTGAGAAACGTGTTTACGGTGGAGTTTGAGAACGCCTGTGGCAAAATCTTTTGCTGGGAGTTAGGCAATACAGACAAGAAAACAGTAGAACAGATAGGCAGACGGGCAGGCGCTGGCAGTTTCTTTCACGTCAGTTTGTTGCATACCAGAAGGCTTACATTCCAGCGCCTGCAGAAACGGCACCCGGCAAGTTCAAGTGTCACATTTAGGATGGTTTCTTCTGTTTCAGACTAGAATAAGTAACATGAGACCGCTTCACATTATAAAAACCAGATCAGAGCCTAAGCACCGGCTAGAGGGTTAGTTAGTTTACGCAGGTGTGTGTGTGTGCGCAATGTTCTGGCTCTGTTTGAATACGACGGCTCATTTTAAAAGCTGCGATTAAAGCAGAACAACTAGGCACAGAGCGCTAGTTGCAAGGTCAGGGGTCATGGCCAGGTCGCTCCCTGTGGGGAGTACGCAATGCTGGCACACAGGAGCATGTCGGGGAACTGCAGTAGTAGGGAAAGTTACAAACATCTTGCTGTTAGTTTCTCTTGGGAAAATGGAAGAATTCACCTCAGTTTTGAGACATGAAACAGCACCACTTATTTTCTGGTCCCAATCCTTTTTTTTTTTCTTCTCTCTGCTATTATACGTTTAAAGCTGCTTGTGAGCTTCTTTGCAATGAAAAGAATCCAAATCTTAGAAAGAGCTAAGGGAAACTAAAAGGTGGCACATCTGGAATGCTTCAGCAAATATTTTTTGAAACATCTGCAGGAATCTCATGGAATTTATGGGTCCCTCCTTTGATTTAGCCTTTTTTCCCTCAGTTTTCGGCGTCTTCAAAGTCCCAGGAACGTCTCTGGCACGTAAATGAAGGGGGGGGTTTGGACTCCTATTACAGTGCGAGTTGAGTCATTCCAGACTTTTATTGTGGTCTAAATTGGGCTCTTGTGCCTGGTTTCTCTTTGTGCAGGCGGGCTAATTAAGTGACACTGAGGTGAGAGACTGAGAGTGAGTACCAGTGAAACCCAACTCCCATAAACCTTCAGCGAGAAGGCCGTCTGTAACGGTATCAACCATAACAACAGCCGCTAAACCTTGTCGAAAAGTCTGTCTCGGACTTAACTCCCCAAAATTCAAAAGAAAATTAACTTAATATCTGTGCATAATGAAGTCAATGGACCAGCATGCGTTGATTAAACAAATGGAACACTTAAATCACTCATTGGATATCAATGAATTAAAAATTCAATTGGAAAATCTTTATCAATGAGATTTATATGACAACCAAAATCATCAACACATCCAAGTTACAGGCTGATCCAACTTGCATGAAGTTTATCTCAGCATCTCATGATGCAAGTCAGTAGTGTGTATGGCCCCCACGTTATCGAACGTGAGGGCCCAGTCAATGGCATCAATGCCTTCGTCATCTAAAAACTGCTTACACACATGCCCACACTGGGCATTATCAAGCACCAGGAGGAACCCAGGTCCCACTGCATCAGCATAAGGTCTGAAATGGCTCTGAGGATTTCATCCCAGTACTTGACCGCAGTTAGTACCACTGTTTCTTCACTATAAAATGTCACACTATCTAAAATCTATTTTAAACTTCTTGGCGCAATGATAGACTGTCCTAAATGAGTTACTTGCGACATGACAATCTCGGTCTCAAAGAATCACGTGGCATTGCATTTAACTTCAACAATTAGCAGAGTTTCCTTTGAAAGCTGAATGTAAACCTGAGTATAGATCAATCTCTGACATAAATCCAAGCCTTAATTGTCAGCTTTTTATGTTGAAGGCAGCTTTGATGTGTGATGGTAACCTTGCCTGAGCTGAACCTCTCTTGGGTCAGGGAATTAAAATTCTGTTTTAAAAGACTTCAGTGGATCGAGGGTGTGTTCAGATCCACATGAGGCTGCGGGTTTCACTTTAGTATTTGACATCTCGTCAAGATGACTACCATCTCAGATAAGTCCCTGTTTACACCTGGTGTTAAGATGCGTTTTGGTTGATCGAATCACAAGTAGATGAGTGCGACGGATAACTGTTTACAACTGGTGTCTCTTTCGTCCACTTTCCACCACGGATTTCTTCAAGTGGAGGGTCTATAGTTTATTTTTTTTATTTTTTACTTTTGATCTAATGGACGAAATAAGCTTGCACTGTTTACATATGAACATGCCTGGAGACAACAGTTCACATATGGAGAGCAGCAGCTTTCTTTTCGACTCTGACAGCTGCAAGACCTTTCCGAACACTGTGAGTGTGTGTTAGAAATCGGGAAACGTCGGAGAATACGGTGCTTGGTATGGAGAGTATGTTCTCTTTTGTGGTTGTTTGACCTCATGAAGGTTTACGCTATGAAAACAATCTGGTCGAGTGCGTTTGACTATTTCTGGAAGTAAATTTTAAGCTCAAAATGTTTTTGACCTGCTTTACACCTATATTTAGCATTATGCACTTGTGATCCAATTGACCAAAATGCATCTTAATACCCGGTTGAGATTGACAGATGTCATATTTCATCTTTCTAAACCGAAAACGACAGTGCATGTCCCTCATATAGTACATGACTTGGCTATCGCTGCAGATTTATAAGACTTTATAAGAACGATTTTTATGAATTGGTGTATTTGATCAGAATCTTAAATGGGTGGTGCAAGGAATAACGCAGTCAGATGGTTGTTACTAGTACAGCATAAACCATGGCAATATGAGTTTATTTTGGAGTTATCCTGCTTCTTAAACGGCTTCTATACGGTCAAATAAATAAACTTGAAATATGGATTTTATGTAAATTATTTTATAATATGAAAAATAAGAGCCTGCTGAGGCAAGCGAGACATGTTAGTTAATAAAGTATTTCATCAGGCAGATATTATGAAGGAGTAATATTTTGAAAAATTCCTTATTTCTTATCCAGTAAATCCCAAAAAACTGGAAAAGTCATTGGGCCAAATAATTCAGACAGAAGGGGCCTTCAAGCTAAAAGGTTGAGAACCAATGTTTACTGAAGGTTCTGCTGGTCTAGTTATGACTTTTGTTATATGTACAGGCCTTTAAAGTGATGATTTTCCTTTACCTTTCCGACTCAGGACTGTCATACCTCATTAGGTGGGAATCTTTCTTCTGCCATTCCGATTTCTTGCTCTGTCACTCTCTCCGGTGCCTGCTTATGACGGACGTCTAAAGAAGTGTGTTTTTATTTCTAAAAGCCCATTTCAATTTTAGCGCGCTCTGTTTCTCTGTCTGTTTCTCACTTCATCTCTTCTCAGAGAGATAAAAAAATGCAGCCAGTTGGTTAATCGTGTCCCCCTCTGTCTGCGCGCAGAGCTATTTTCTCTGTGTTGCTGTGCAGATGGCCTAGATCTTTCTGCCTGACTGCATCGGGAACAGCAGGGAGAGGCTGATACACATCATCATTGAGTGTGTGTGTATTGCTTCTCTACATTATTTAATTCCCAGTCCTCGCTGAACACACCCCACCACATCCTCTAACACAGAACAAATCAGGATTTTTATATCAGCATTCCTAGAGCACGACGGGCATGACGAGTATCTTCATTTGCTTCCCTGAACTGAAGTGTTTATGGGCCAAGTGTATTGTTCTCAAACTGTGTTTTATCAATGGATCAAGAAGTGAAACGGCTGGATGGGTGTGTTGTGTAGATTTTTTTTATTTTATTTTTTACCTGTGCTTTTATCTCTAGCTCCATTAGTTCAGATTTTAGGACACCCGTTTTGTTCCTAAACCTAAATGACATCCTGTCACTCTTGTTTAGTATCCGATATTGGGGTCTCTTGTTTCTGTGTTTTTCTACTCCATTTTTATTTATTTATTTGGGCTCTCTATTATTGCCTGAATGCTGACTGAGCTTTTCCTGTCTTGCAAAAAAACCAAGGCATCAGGGACGTTTACTTTGTCGTTTAGTTTGTCATTGTTATGATTGTTATGAGGTTACTTTTGATTGGCCCAGACCTTCTTTGCACTTATTTGAAGGTATATTGACAGAATGTGTCTGTGTATTTGGTCCACTATAGGTGGAGCTTCGACACACTAACTAGTCTTGTGTCTGGATGAATCGGCAATGCATGTTTGATCGGCAATGCCTAACACACTTTTTTTCTTCTTCTGCTTGTTATCAGCTTAAGACCCATGACATTTGTCGCTGAATGTCACCTTGCATTAACTACACTGCCTAGACGCAGATAAAGCTTTTATTCCGCAGTTTTTTTAGGACTTGTCTTGATTTATGCGTAAAACAAGAACACACACACACGTGTGTGTGTGTGTGTGTGTGTGTGTGTGTGTGTGTGTGTGTTCTTGTTTTAAGCATATGTTTATATATATATATATATATATATATATGTGTATGTATATGTGTATGTATATGTGTATGTATATGTGTATGTATATGTGTATGTATATGTGTATGTGTATGTGTATGTGTATGTGTATGTATATGTGTATGTATATGTGTATGTATATGTGTATGTATATGTGTATGTATATGTGTATGTATATGTGTATGTATATGTGTATGTATATGTGTATGTATATGTGTGTGTGTGTGTGTGTGTGTGTGTGTGTGTGTGTGTGTATATATGTGTATGTGTATATGTATATATGTGTATATATGTGTATGTATGTATGTATGTGTGTATGTGTGTGTGTATGTGTGTGTGTATATGTATATATGTGTGTATGTATATATGTGTGTATGTATATGTATGTGTGTATATATGTATGTGTGTATATATGTATATATGCATATTTTTACTATTATATACATATTTTTGGTTATTACTATTATGCATTTTTGTTGTTTTAAAACTTGTGTGTCTAGACCAGTGGCGGCTACAGAAAGTGCATGATGGTTGGCTTTTAAAAGTGTGGATGGGCAGGAATAATTCGCATCATTCAACCGGCTTTATTTGGAAGGAAAATAATTGTTCAGACCCACTGAATAGTTTTATTGTAAGAGAAATGCTCATGTTCACTCTACTTTTAGCTGTATTTAGCTGGCTTTCCTGTAACTCAAACAGTAGAGTAGGTTCAATTACCAAGGGAAAGCAGGAACTGATTAGAATGTCAATGTGTACCTTGAATGCAATATAAATCGCTTTGGATAAAAGCGTCTGCCAAATGCATAGATGTAAATGTTGCTATGTGTCTTGTAAGTAATTGAGTAAGGCTAAACACTGTCTAGACTCTAAACGAAACTTCAAACAGCGCCTGCTCTCATTGAGCAATGCGATCAACTGTGAGAGAGAGATCAAACCCAGTACTGGTAACAACTATATCATGAAGAGAAATCATGTCCAGTATTGACCTACCATTGCTAATACAGTAGCTTATGTACAGTATAGAAAGCCCTCTGCTCACAAATATTAAATGCAAATATTGCATTACCATACCACAGTGAGCCACACATAAACCTACCCATGTCTTACCTTGTAGGGCCAATGTCTGGGTTGGCTTGGGATTTGAATTGAATATAGTTTTCTAATTGTTCTCTCTTAGTTTACTTTTAAAACATAAAAGTGTCAACTTTAGGCATCCTGTCAGCTTTAATAGATAGCTGTTTAGCCATTAATGTAATAACAAAAAGGCACTACCAGTTAGAATCCATATATTGGATATCATTACTACTGGTGTGACGTTACTTTAGTGACTAATTAGAATATTTGTTTTAATACTGTATTACTGATAAAAAATCACATAGAAAGTAATTATCAAGAAATTGTGAAACATTAAAAGCTTTAATAGCCTCTCAGAATCCATCCTGCTTTAAAGAACTAAAGCATCTAAATCTGCAGATGACGAAACTGTGCGTGTAGAAATGGACATGTTTTGGTGTGGAGACACACACTTCTGGTTTAACCAGGAAGGTAATACCTGTGCATGTCTGCGTTTATTTACACAGACCCCCCCCCCCCAAAACAAAAACAAAGCTAAATGCAGTGTGCTTAAAGGCAGTTGATGTATATTTGGACATTGTTTAAAGCAGAATTGTGCAGTTCTGTTTTGACTGTTCCTTCCTGTCCACTCAGACAGCAGTCTCTCTTCTGTCTAAGAGAATGTCACCGTTTCTGACTGTGTGTGTTTAACTCGCTGTTCATACAGTACATGTATCACTGAGTTTTTCGCGCCTTGCTGATCTGGACCCGCCCCTTCCCTCATTCCCTGCTCAGCCCCTCACAAAACGCAAATAAATCTGCAGTCAACATTTGTTTTGTAAATGGGCACATGCTGTAGAAATGTAATCCTGCCTACAGTTGATCGCTAAGTCATGTGACTTGACCTAGTTTTCCTGTTCTCCCTCTCTCAGAATTCCATCCTCCTTCAGTCCTTCCTCCTTTCCGCTCATTCCTTTGCTTTTCATTTAGCCTCCATGAAGAGGAAAAATGTTGTATTCCATACATGGTATGTGTATTCTAGGGATCTGCAAAATTACATTAAATAATCTAGTTGACTGAATGATTACCTGAAGTCCTATATTCTTCTAAGTCTTTTAATTAATTCTCTTAATTTATAGTGGCTGGTAAAAAACTATTAAAACAATCCCCCCAAGTTAAGTTTTTATAAGTGCCCTGCAAAAGTATTTATACCCCTTCGTTTTTCGTATTTTTATTTATTTTTTTATTTTTTTTACATTATTTTGCTGCCTTGTTTAAAGCATTTTATTTTCCCCCACATCAATCTACACCCCATATACCATCGTGACAAAGAGAAAAACAGATCTGTCAACTTTGCAAATGTATTAAAAAGGAAAAACTAAATTAAGTACATTGCATAATATTTGTATCCTTATCTCGGTACTTAGTTTAAGCACCTTTACAGCTTCAAGTCCTTTTGGGTAATTTTCTGCCATTCTTCTCAGATCCTCACAAGCTTTGTCAGATTGGATGGGGAGCGTCGGTGGACAGACATTTTCAGGTTTCAGGTAAACTTCACTTAAAGAGTAGTAACATCTGCAAGCAAAATTTGAATTGCTAAATTTCAAGCATCTCAGAAAATGACATGAGGACTTAACTGATTTTTTATAACTTTGTAAACTTAATTTTTTTTTTTTATCACTATAATGTATGGAGTGTAGATTGATGTTGAAAGTCTGCAACATAAAAAAAATGAAGGGGTGCAAAAAATGTTTATACATGTACAGAGAAGCCAAGACTGCTTAATGTTTTCTCGCATAAAGTCATGACAAGTTGTGTGTAGAAATATACAAGTATGATTATTATACAGAATTATATAATTGCCTTATTTCTTCATTTAAAAAAAATTTTTTTTCCAGAAATTATCTATGGTGTCCCATACTCTAGTTTGAAAAGCCATTTATTAGCAAATACATCCCTGGCATTCACATGTGTTTCTGATCTCCTGCTTTCTCTGTGTGTCCATAGAGTCTTTGTTTTATTGTGCTTCAGGTTACAAGGAGCTGTAATCACTGTATTGTACAAGAAATGGATTTTCTGTCATTACCACATACATTACAACAGCATGTGCTTTGTTTGTCATCGACATACGTTCAATTCAATCACAGGCAGTCACTGTTGTGCTGGCAACCTGCGTGGTTTTGTAATCACAACTATTTACATTACTGGCTAATGTTCATGTTTTTAGATGCATGCAAGATGCAAATTGAGAAAAACAATGAGGACCGCAGGCTTGCGTCAGCTTTTTCTCTCTGGCTAACACATCTGGTTGGTCTTTTCAACTAAAATAACATGCTTATAATGGTCCTTAAAATACCTCATTGGTTCCGAAGTACATTTTATTGTATTTTACAGTCAAGATGGAATGAAATGCACACATCGACATACACTCTCTGATTAGTCGCTCTAGGAAGTGATTCACACTCCATATGGGGTCCTCTCTTCATCTGTCATTTCAAAGCACATGCTCATATGCTGGAGTGTTTGCTCCGCAAACTGTTTGCAATTCTTGTCTGGTTCGTAATCTTGCCTCGTGCCGCCCCACTTGACCTGCCGGGTGAGTTTCATTCTCATTGTGAGAGCTGCGACCCAACGCAGTCAACACACATTTAGTGCAAACACTGATTTCTTTATGTTTGCATAATTGTGTGTTTGCAATCATATGAGAGATGTGGACACAGGTGCCCTGCTGACATACTGAGATTTAAGCACCAAGTACTTGTAATGTGTTTTTTGA
Source organism: Rhodeus uyekii (assembly GCA_037043235.1). Taxonomy (NCBI): domain Eukaryota; kingdom Metazoa; phylum Chordata; class Actinopteri; order Cypriniformes; family Acheilognathidae; genus Rhodeus; species Rhodeus uyekii. Next base: position 3,724,487 of record JAWRVZ010000031.1, on the reverse strand, counting down.
CCTTTACATATCTGCCTTGGAAAAAGAGATCTAGTTGTTGCACTAAAATGTTGAAGCTCTAAAAAGCACACAACTGTACAAGATTAATAACCTGAAGTTTATTAAGCAGCCAGATTCAGTTAATTCAGTAAAGAATCCAGACAGTAATTGAAACCGTAACAGTAATGATGGTACTGTAATTCTTTTGAATGATTCGATAAAAGACAGACTCATAAGAGTTATTTTGTATGTCTCACTGTATGGCCGTCCTTGCGTCTAGCTGTCCACTGATATTGAATTCAGATGTTGGCCTTTTTTTTTCTCTTTCCTTAGTTATGAAATACAACCAAGGCAAGAAATACACAAAGACTGAAACGATGATTGTGAGTTTGAAATAAACTGCCGTCTGCTGACAGCTAGCTAAGCATTAATTGCATGCCAAATTCTCAGTAGGGATCAGCACTAGAAATCAGAACGACATGTTGTTTGATTGAAATGCTGTGAACTAAAGCTAGCAAGCCAATATTCTGTGTATTTGGATGACACTGTGGAATCTACCCGTTCGATACCACAGATTTAAGACATTATTATGAAGAGTAGCACTATACAACTTTGACTGACTCGTACACTAGCTGCATTTATATTTGATCAAACTAGAGTACAAATAGTAATATTGTGAAATATTACAGTTTCCTTATTTGATATATTTTAAAACTATAACTTGTTCCTGTAAAGCTGGATTTTCAGCCGCCGTTACTCCAGTCTTCAGTGTCACTTAATCCTTGGATCAATTGTTGAAAGCAGTTGTCTGTTTAATATTTTTGTGGAAACTTGATACATTTTTTTCAGGATTATTTAATTAAATGAGAAGTTAATTTATTTGAAATAAAATACTTTTTTAACATTTGAATGGCAATGTATATTTTGCACGTTTCCTGTCAACCAAGTTTCTGTTTGCTAGGTTATTATTGTTTAACCTCGCAAAATACCTGATGGATTGCAGTGGGGTTAATGTTTTGTCTAATGATGCAGCATGCAGCAAACCCATATAGATGTGTAACAGGATGTACTTGTGGAGCACAGGTCATCTTCTGAAACCTCCACTGACTCCTCTTGCTCTTCATAGTCTGTTCAGTGGAATCAAATTATAGTCAGTTTCGGCATCTAAATATCAAAATTAATTCAGTTTTATTAGTATGTCTCTCTCTTTCATCAAGATCAAACTCCTATCATGTGTTCAGTAACAGTACAGATGTGAGCCGGGCAGCAGCATTTTAAACGCTTCCTTGTTTCAGCTCTCATCAAAGAAAGCTCTCTTTTCAGTCCAATCACACAAATTTGATTATGCTGTTTGCCCAAGGAACTCAAAACGCTGGGCAGAAAGTGAGGCCCTTGTTTCCAGCATGTGCCCTGCAGCAGGCCTGGCCTGCTCTACAGAAGCCATCTTTGACATTTCCCCCTTAACCTCATTACCACTGCCGCCTCCTTCCTTCCTGGCCCCTCCTCTCTCTGTCCGTGTCTTCTTTTTTGCTTTTGTTTTCTTTCTCTCTTAAATGCTGTCCCTCCTCCCCACTTTATTGACATGGTTTGACTTGTTTTATTTTGAAGGATCAAGCTTTCCTGTAGTTCAAACGGTAAAGCGTGGCGCTTGCAATGCCAAGGCCATGGGTTCGATTCCCAGGGGAAGAAAAAACTGATTGGAATGTCCAATTTGTATCTTGAATACAATGTAAGTTGCTTTGGATAAAAGCGCCTGCCAAATGCATAAATGTAAGTTAATCAAATAACTCTTTGAGCATATATGTTTTATGTAACGTATCATGTATGTTCAAGATCAAAGCAAGATATTGTTTGTCAAAGTATATAGATCTTAAAAATATTTTGTATGTTTGCATACAATGCCAAATGATTGGTCAAAATGCGAAAATATAAAACCTAATACTTTAATCAGCTTGCTAGTTCCGCTGCGAACAATATCAGAAATGGAAAAATATATAACAATGCAAATACACAGTGGGACACCATCATGACAAATAACAACATTAAAGGTGTCTGCATGTCAGTGCCATGTTCAGAATGAACATTCAATGCGAGACAAGGAGTAGCATCTGTGGTCACAACTGTTAGTGGTGCAACCCTTTCGCGTCTTCAAAGAACCACACTTAAACACACACTGTCATCTTGAGAATAAGAAGGTGCAGAGAAAACAACATCATTTCCTTCCACTAGTGTTAAGCCCTATTTTAGAGATTTTGTTGTCAAATTGTGGACCTGAAGCTGGAGAGGGTTGCAACGGCATTACATGAATGACTAGTTGAGTAAGGAAATGAAACTGAATAATCAGGCTAGTTTTGAGTTCACCTGACTCTGATCAAGTGCATTTGGTAGTGTTTAGGTAAGATGTGTTCATGTGTTAGAAAACGTAATGGCACAAATTTCAAGTTTTCTAGAAGTTGGACTATTTTTAACTTGCCACCATATAAACACAATGTTCTTTGTGGGTGGAAAAAACCCAAAGATGTTTATCAGCATGAGTATGACTATAGTGGTTGTGCTTTAAAGGGGTGCATAAAATAAATACTAGAGGGGTTTCATTTATTTTGTATTAAAAAAGTTTGTTTTTATCAGTTGATATTGAATTTGAGCCATATTGGATATTTAATTGTGCATATGGATTTGGATTAGCTTTGCCATTTTGCTTGTGAATTGTTTAAGTAAGTCTTTTTAAATGTTTGTTTGTTGATGGCTACTTGACCATTGTGATTTGATCTGCTGTCAAATGTGTTTGCTACTTAATACAAGCAAATTTGCAGCATGATAAATTCAGCTTTTCTCTAGAGAGATGTGGCTTGATAAGTAGTCTAAAAGGACTGGTACAGGAAGGTCGTGGTTATGGGTTCATGGGCAGTTGGGGTGGCAGGGGGCGGATGTGGTATTTAGTTTAAAGCAGCGAGCACCTGATGATATCAGCGTAGTGGGGTCTGAGAGTGGCCTTTGACTTGACACTTAAAACCACTGCTCTCAGCATGGGGCCAGCAGGCAGACCTGGTGTGTGTGACCTGTCCCTTTTTTTCTGCTTCTTTTTTTTATTGTTAAAGGCAGAACACCTGTGGTCTCAGCAGTGGCCTTGTAAAGACTGGAATTTCAGAGCAAGGTAGGGTTACGCCCCCTGTAGGGACCTTCACTATGAAAAGAGGGTGAGAAAGCGACCGAATGTGTTGTCTTCATGTAAAACGTAAAGCTTTTAAGGTCCTCCCTGTGCTTTGTCTCTCCCTTTTATCTTAACCTCTGGACAGTGTCCTTTCCAGTCCTATTGAAAACCTTGTTTCGCTGACTAAACGTGAAGTCAAATTATGTTACAGGCCTGCAACGTCACACAGGTTATTTCCAAGGAGAGTGGCGAGAGAACAAAGGCTTGATGGAAAAGTGCAGGAAGGTTTCCAGTCGAAACAGACAGTTTGCTGAGCAAAGGTTTGACATTTCCTTCATGCTGATCAGCATCCAAGACATGTGCTCTACAATGAAAGAGCGATTGTGCCCATGCGTCATTGATTTCCAGAGTAGCTTTTGGGGTTTAACCAGGAGACCCAACAAAGTCAGCCTGTCATTCTTGATGGGCTTTGATTAAAGCACTGTGGAGGTTGCGTCCGTACGATGTAGCATAACTGTCAGTTAGGTAATTGAATCTAATGAGAGGCTCCTATGCCTGATTATTTCTGTAAGTGGAAAGCAAACATCTGAAGTTAATTTTTGGACACCACAGTGGAATACACTCGTAGGCCATGAGAGAACAGTGGAACCACGTTTGGCACACGTATCCACAGCGTGTGTGTGTTTTGAAAGGGTTATTGGTTCATCAGTACTGGGGTTGTTGAAAAATCCTCCCCGTCCTTCGCATTAGATTGAAAATGCGCTCCTTTGAATGCTTCCACATTCAAGGATGAAGCAATCTGCTTAACGTCACTAGCCGCTAATACAGAGAAGACGACACAATAGGCTTTTCAAGGACATGAGGAATGTGCTACGCCCATGCTTCTGAGCTCTCAAGGCTGTTTATTAGGGCCAGGAAAAAGGACCTTGCAAAGTATGTTTAGAAAATTGAGTTGATTATAAGATGGGCACAAAAATAGTAGTGCTTTTTTATGCTTAGACCATCGAGAAGGAAGATTAAAAGCAGGATTCAACCTTCACGTCCATCATGAGCACCATGGCTCAACACCAAGGAGCTTGCACGGCCACACATTTTTAATATTCCTCTGTCAATACCTGATCTGATCAGATAAAGCCAATAGATGTGCTAGTTTGTTTTATGTCTTGTCACTCTTCTTCCTCTTTCTTACGTGATAAAATCTTTTTTAGCTCTTCTTGCTAGAGTCCTTTTCACCCTGCCAACATTTATTTTGTTATGATTATGGGCTGACTGTACATACTTTAATGGGAATGTGTTTTGGATTACATCTCATGATGTGAAAAATTATTAGTTAAGGTCTATTTTTAGAAGCACAATGTAACATCTTCCACTGTATATTTACTTTGGCTACTGATTCAAGATATCGAATCAGAAGAGAGCGAGTAAACATTACTAATCAGGGATTTGCGGGAAGACATAAAGCTTGAGTCCAGAAGAGCTGTTAGAAGACCGATTACTTGATCTTAATATTCATCAAGACTGTTTAAGATACAATAACATGTTCACACAGTGGGATGTTTATACACATCTCTGATTAAAACCCATAAATAAAATGTACACGGGTTGAATAGTTGGTGGGTTCTAATTCAGAAGTTAAACTGACTGCTATGTTATTACTGGAATTATGTCATTTTAATTGGATCCATTATGAAGCCATAAACGCCTGAGCAGATCTGACAAAATTTGAGCATATCTTATGCATTTCAAAGACTGTTTGCTTTCATTAGACCCTTTTCTTTGGGAATGTGATTGAGAACTTCCTTCTCCCTTCTTCTTCTTTCTTTTTTTTTCCGCGTGTGTGTGTGTGTGGTTCCTGTCCTTCTGCATTACCCGTGTTTTTGGAAAAGCCGAGGTTGACTGGGAGCCTTAGCTCATGTGTTAAAGCGGTAATTTTCAGTGACATCGCTCAGAGCAAGCGGGGATGTGTCATTGTCCGCCCTTCACTGGTTACACAATACGGAATCTGTTGGGCTGAAATGAAGGTGATTCACTCCGTCGGGCTTTTAGGCAAGAGCTAATGGGCCCCACTGACCAGTCGAGCCAGGAAATGAGGGATATGCCACAGGGAAACGCGTCCCCAATGGCCTAAATTCATTTTGATGACCGTCACTGATTACTGGCCATTTATTTCAGCCATGCTCAAGCCTTGTATTACATGCTTAATTTGGTTTACACTTGCTGGATTTATCTGATGTTTTACACGCTGGATGAAATATGTCCTAGAAAGCAGAATTGTGAGACCAGTAAAACCTTTTCACTGCCAGACTTTTACTGTTAACAAATTTGTTTCCAATTTAAACTGTACAATTTCTCCAACAAGAAATGACTAATATCCTGATTTATAATCAGAATTATATGTAGTATAGCATAAGTTTCCTACAATTTCTAGTGTTTTCTTTCACTTTTTCTCCATGATACCGATTGCTCATTTATGTATAGTTGACTTACTCCTTTTTAAACCAGTTTATTGGTTTCATTTAGATGGTATGGTATCCCTAAAGGGACATAGTGAAGGAAAAAAAAAGAGATGTAGGAATAAATTTGTTCCCTCTCAAAAGTTTTGTATTCCCTAGCAAAAACCTTTGCATTCCACCGAGAAATTGTTCATGGTTTTGCAAGTGAATGCAAAATTTTTAAACTTAAAGCATTGACATTTTTTCCCTCCCATTTCCCTTTAGGGCCTCCGTACAATAGAGTATGAATATTCAGCACTTTCTTAAAGTGAGAGAGAGTTCACCAAGAAATGATTAACTTATTATGTTCTATTAAAACTGTATGCAATTGTTTTAGTTTCTTTAGCTCTTTCCGTACTGTTCATAGTGAACAAAAAATGTTAAAGTTGTTCATACGGACAATCTTACAATCATAACCTTCCCCTTAACATGAGACTTGGTCTGATTCATGGATAACTTTAATTCTATTTGTGAACCAGATCAGTCTGTTCATTTGAAGAGAACTGGCTCATTGTAATAAGTTAATTATAATGAGCTAATTCAGATCTTAAGTTAATTTTATTGATTCAATAATCCAGTTGTTACAATTCTCAAGTTAACAAATCATTGAACGGAAGCCTAGGAATATAGAGCACAAGTCTAATCTTTTTCATGTATTTATGAGATTGGCAAAGTTGGTCACTGAATTTAAGTTATATTATGAAGAATCTTCAGAAATTGTTCCACTAAAAAATAGAAGTAAAATATGTTTAGGACAGTTTTCAATTTTGGGCGAAGTAGTCCTAGTAGTATTAGCGAAGTAGTTATTTTTCCTAAAATCAAACAAGATTAAAAACAAGCTCATAATGCCTGTATTACCTGATCTTGGTATCATCTCCTTTCATCCCTCTCTGACAATTCCACATTTTGGTAATTTTAATCAAACAGCTGCAGCAGGCGCCTAAGAGGCATCCCCCCCCCCCCCCCACCCTGACCAGAGCATCAGCATCCCAGCCAGCTTATCATGGGGAACTAATTCAATATCCCTGTGCCTGATTTAAATGTCATTGGCTGAGCTCATCTGGAATGACATGTTTTTCATGGTGGAAGTAAAGGCGCTTTATTGAGCAGGGACCAGAGCGGGGGGATGCGGCTGCCCTTCGCTCTTCATGTTCGCTCCGATCCGAAAGGTCTACGAGCTTTTTAAGATCATTCAGTGCACATTCGGCGCAAGCTCGCTCGTCCTATCTCTCATTTGTTCTGTGAGTCATCACACATCCTCAGCTGACTTGTGAAAGTAGACTACAGCTAAAGTTACATCCTCAAATGTCAGTCTATCTATCGTATGTTTGCTCACTTTAAGGATTTTAATTGAAGTACTTATGTGGATATTTAACATAAAAAGTAAATTCTGTCATTTATTCACCTTACCTGTTCACCAGTTTGTCACTCCAAACCATTTCTGCGACTGGTCAGTGAGCTGACTCGAGAACCAGATATGTCTGATTCATTAATAAATCATTTAGGGTGCATCTCAATCAGCTCCCTGTGTCGTGAATCCATATATTGTGTACAAGAGTTGGTAAGGACCCTGGCTTACTACACTTTGAGACACTGATGATTGTTTTTCTGGCAAAATGACAACATCCTCATCGTACAATGTCAGTGCTGGAATCTATGAACAGCAGCGGAACTGATATTTTTCTGACATTACTTGTTTTGACGCTATTGAAAGTATGTTATATAAAAAGGGATTGACTTTAATGCCCACCAAATGGTTGAATTCTATAATGTATATCTATGATGGACGTGTTTGTATAAACTTTTTTCAGATTCTGAAATGCTTCCAATACTATGCTTCTCTCTCATCTCTCTGACACACAAATACATACAACAAAAAATCTTATTGGTTTCATTTAGATGGTACAGTGCACCTAAAGACACAGGGTGGAGGAAAAAGATTGTCATTGCTTTTGCGTTCTCACAAAAACCTTTGTGTTCCGACTCGTAATAGATGCACACCAGATGTGCTTTCTCACTCTCTCATCTCTCTTACAGTAAGTTTACTCACAATCTGTCACAAACAATGGTATCAATGTCAAAAGTTGTGGCCAGTGAAAAAGCTGACTGGCAAGTGACTTTGGAAAACCGCTAACCACAGTGGCTGGTTTGCAAAAAAGTTAATGTCAAGCCCTGATTATAATAAATAATTTGATTGTTACTTATCCCTTCAACATATCAGTTGAAAATGAATTATAAATGGTAGCTAGATTAAGTTCACTACCTGTCCATCAATGGAAGTTTATGATGAAATATAATTAATTGCTTGGGTGAATTTATTTTTTAAACTATTGCGTTTTGTGGCGTGTTCATTTGTCTCACGTAACTTATCTTTCACCAGAGATGCCTTTTTGATCACTGTCTCTGTCATGGTGCATTGTGGAGTTCCTTTAGTTGGCAAATTTTTCAGTGCAAAGATTTTGCGATTAAGACTGCACTCGACTCCCTGACTAGTGAACTAGGGAGTGGATTGATGCACAACTGTGAACTGAATCACCAGATTCATTTGAAAAGATCTCAAAATAGAAATTTTGTTTATGACTTAAGCACACAAGTCATAAAGTCTGCTGTTATACAGTAATTGAGTAGTTTTACAGATAGTTCTCTTTTTGTTGTTGTAATTTTGTACATTTATATTGGAAATAGGATATTCCTCAAATGTGTCTTTTTTGCGTTTTCCACAGAAGAAATTCATACAGCTTTTAAACAAAACTAGAGTAATTTTAATTTTGTGGGGCAACATGTCTCTTTAAGATTAAATATTGATTGACAGCAAACCCCTTGCTGTTGGCATTTTGTGATCTCTCGCCACGTGGGTGATGATATCAGTTAACCCATTGTACCAGAGAAAAGGTCTCTGTGTGAGGAATGGCCCAAAACCCCTGAGATGCACAGCGTGGCGTCTTACCCCGACCCCTGCAGGCATCCCTGTATCATCTGGCCTTTTGCCTATACTGAGCCATCCGCCTCTGATCTCACCCCTGCTCCCTTCTTCAATCCCCCCAGCGTTTTTCTATTTTTTTTACCCCCTTGCATCCCGACTCGCATGTCTGGCAGCCTCTGGGGTTGAGGGTTGGAGAACAGGGAAAAACTGGAAATGTGAGAGGTTGGCTAGGGCTTACCATGGCACATGGACTGTCAGTATATGAGGCAGGACGAGTTAAAGAAGATGCTTCTTTAAAAGATCAATTTCAAATATAAAGGACAAATAAACATCTGCTCTGTCAGGTCTGCCAGTCTGATATTGAAATGGGCAATCAGAACTGCAGTATCGAGGGACAACATGGCCAGAATCTTATTAAAAATGTTGATGAAATGGTTTCATCCTTATGAATTATATGTAGTAAAGTTAAATACCATGTGTTTTTCCTGCATAGGGTTCCTGAAGCCCCAGTGCTCGATACCACCGCCACCTCAGAGAGGACGAGCAGAAGCATGTACGTGTTTCAGCGGAATGTGTGCTCTTCATCAGCGCAGACTTTCTACAGGTAACGTATGCGTATTCAGGACTGCACAATCACTTATGTTCTCCGCAGCCCCTAAACTTTTAGCAATAATTCAACTTTTGGCAGCTATGTAGCTCCACCATAAAATAATTCTGCCTTTTTGTGTGCATCAACTGTTCCCATGAAACCTTACTTTGAAGAACACTCAAGATGCATGCATAAATCAGTGCATTGAAGTCATAGTTAGAGACCTAAACGGATTTCCACTGTGCTCAGCTATAACTCATGCCAAATGTGTCTGGTCTTGTTATATGTCTGCGTTTGCAAGAAACAAGAAACATCTTGGGCCACATGCATATACATGCAAACACACTCTCTAATCTGAAATGCTGTCTGGCCCACTCCAAATGTTTCAGTACTGCAGTGTGTTATTTACAGTTTATGTTGGGGCTGATGGACATGTTAGCAACCGGTCTTCTCTAAATGATCCTTATGGAGTACTGTTACAGCACCTTCCTGCCATGTCCCTGTGGTATGTGGAGAATGATATACTGTTGGCTTGTGTGTACCATATTTTCTGTTACATTTACATTCATGCATTTGATAGACACTTTTATCCAAAGCGACTTACATTTCATTCAAGGTACACATTGACATTCTAAGCAGTTTTTGCTTTCAACCTCTCACATTTTCCTGTTAGTTGTCTTTTATCGTGTTACAGTTTAGTAACCTCTAGATCAGTTCATGAGCAAATGACTCTTGGTCCGATTTATTCAAAAAATGGTTCATAAGATTCAGTTCAGAATCCTGTAATGTTTCGTGTTTAGATGTTTCCATTGCTTAGCACTACAATTCTTCATCATGCAAATTTGAATGATTTGCATTTAAACATGGAAATTAATAATTTTACAGTTTTGGATGAGGACATGATACCGCGATAGGTGAAAATCCGCGAAGTAGGATCAGCCAATCAGCTCACGGGATACATCCACTCGTGCTCTCATTCGTCGATCTCGTGCCAGGAACCAATCACGTGCCTTGTCTGAGAGCCCGTGGGTGTGTACAAAGCTTCATTGGCGAGTTTCTCTCTTCTCTCGGCATCCTGGGAAACCGTTTCTCTCGTACATCACGATAAAACAACGCTGCTTTCTGCAGTACGGTTGCCAATATGGCGGTATTTTATGAATTTTCATTTTTCCGCGATGCACTGAGGCCGCGACACTTGAACCGCGAAGTGGCGAGGGATTACTGTATTTTGACTGGTTTCAGCTAATTGACAGATGAGTTCAGTTGGACAGAAGACCTTTGACGTCAAATGACGTTTACTCCTAATGTTGATGAGCTCATTTATTTAGCTATTCTTCATATGTACAATTATATGCTTAATTGGATGCATTTAGCATCACATTTTTTTTCCTGTGATTTAAAAGATGTTCAACCTTTTCTTGTGACACCAGATGAAGACCCAGTTGAAGATATGGGAAAAACTTCTGTGTATGTGTTTAAATATGTCAGTTCTGTGACCCTAAACATGTAACAGGTGAATTTTGGGAGCCCTCATCCATATATTCTATTCAAATGGAGTACCATTTCAATTAATCCCTTTGAATTTGCTTTTAAAATGGGATTGGTTCTGACAGTCACTGTATTTTTTGCATTAAATTGTTTTTCCAGGGTTCAGCATTTGCTCAGAAGCATAATTTAAAGGCTTGTTTACCCCTCACGTACCAATGTGATTGATTGATGGAATGCATGTTTTATTCTCTCTCTCTCTCTCTCTCTCTCTCTCTCTCTCTCACCAAAGGAATGGCAAGAATGTTTCAATAGCCACTGCAGACAGTCCACACGGATCATTAACAATAAAGGGCTACTTTTATTGATGGTATACAGAGAGACTTCCTTGGTTTAGTTGGTTTACTTGGAGCCGTTCATGCTCAAGTCGTTCTGTTTGTGAAAAATTTTAAATATTTCCGCAAGCTGGTGTGGTGGTCTTGAGATGCTCCAGAGAGCTTTGGCAACACAAATGAGTTTGCCTATAAAAATGATTTCTGTCTACATATTGTCTTTTCCAGAGCCCATAATAGAGCTTGTGGAGAACGAGTCTTTTAAACCCTCTGTGGTGCTCGGCAGTCTGTTCACAGTGAAACGGTTACTGTGGAAACCCTGTGGTCTGGTGTGGTGGCTAGCCTAACTGGAGTCGTTCGTTTATAGAAGCAGTAATAGCCATGTTTCTAATTAGGGAATCTGTTTCTGTAAATCTCTTTAGAGCAGGAGGATATGTTCCAGTCTCAGCTTGTTGCATGTACCGTGGTGACCAAAATCACGCATTAGAGTGCGAAAGATGACATGGGTTTGTTGGCGAACGAAAGCAAGCAAGGGAACGTCACCCGGGGAAAACTGAATCCCTGATGTGGTGGCACTTTGGCTTCCAGTGGGTTTACATGGTTTTTCTTTCTTTCCTTTTTCTTTTTTACAAAATGTACCCTTACTGGAAGAGACTGTGAGAAACACAGCATCCTTATTCAGTTCCAACTTCATTTCAAAGGCGCTCAGCTTTTTATTAATATTATTTTATTTTATTTTATTTTTTTTAATTGCTCTTGTGAAGTACACAAGAGGGAGCACTTAAAAAAAACTGCTGCGGAGGGGCCTCACAATGCCGTCCTTGTACTGCGATCTGGGCTCTTCTTGCTGCAGCGAGTAGAGGAATGGAAAAGATTATCCGCAGGAATGTCTGGGGTGCCCTCAAACACAGCGCTTCTCGTGACCAGCCAATGGGAGAGCTCAACCGAGTGGCGGGCTAATTTTTTCCTGATGAACTCAGCCGCCTGCTTCATAATGGAGTCTGATTGCCAGCGCTGAACTCACATATGGTCCATGTTTGGAGAGGACCACTTCTGTAGCGGGCAGAAAGAGACGATCCCTGGCTCAGTTTTTGTTCTTTCATTAAGGTTGGGTAAGGATGAGGGTTTGGGCAAACTCATTTTAGCCTACTTTCTCCTTCAGGTGTAGTTTTTTTAAATTAATTGTTCACATTTTATTGACATCACTTAACTTAAGATCAAATTACGCCCTAAAACCAAACCTTATTACTTCTGGCCACACTGAATTATATTAGTTGGATTGCGGTACATCTCTCGGCTTCATAAATTCTCCCAATTAATTTGGAGGCTATTTATTGTCCCGAGTTCTTGGAAACAACTTTTGCGGCCCCATTACGACAAGTGGTGGTAGAATTAACTGCAAAAATGACTTGTTTTACTAGAGGTGGGTGTGTTTTAGCTCAGTGGAACTTCGCCAGCAACCTACAGAGAGACAAAAAGAAAATGTGGTCAGGCTTCCCGAGACTAAAGCATGTGTTTTTAGACCTTGTGGTTGCACGGGAAGGGGAAGGGGCAGGAGTATTCTGGGGTCGAAAGGTGAGTGAGGTCAAAGAAAGGAGCTTGTTAGCTGCAATATGTTCCCTGCTCCTTGTTTTTTAATTGGCTCTGGTTGGCGTCCATGCACGCCTTCGCCACTTCCTGTTGGCCCGGGGCCACCAGAAAGGGACTTGGAAACTCCAACTTGTTGATTTATAGAGTCAGTCTCTTATCCGCTCTCAAATTCATCACTACCTGCTGTACAATCTATTTTAATGGTCATATTTATTTAAACTGGGCTTCAAAGCTAACCCAGTGGAGAAATGGCAAGTCAGCTGGCTTTTTTTTCCTTCTTTTTTTTTTGGTCCCATGTACTCATGTTGGTTTATATTCTCACAGTGAGCCTGTAGTCTGTCATTATTTGGGTCGTGGCTGCCAAAAGGGTTTGGGCTAATTGGATTTCGAAGTTCATTTTCATCAGCTATTTGATAAAGACCTGGCAGCAGTCCTAAAAACTCCAGTCACCCCCTGTTCTGCACCAATGAATGAACGCATTCCATACGTCAGGAGTGTAATGAGAAAAATGAAAAGTTTGATCAGAGTGATCTCATCTGGGAGAGACGTTGTACTTTATTCCCTCATCAGCTCCATGTAAACACTGGAAGCAAAGTGGGAGTCATGTGGTTCGTTGTGATGGAGTTTTCCCTGTGACACTGTCAAGCACTTTTTGTGCTAATCTGCCAGCTAATTGAAAGCAGCTTGCTTTCATGTGCAGTGTTACAATGTCCATGCCTCTTGAAATGAAAATGGAGGACACATCTGTAGTACTGGCTTTAAATAGATGTTTCTTGGATCAGAGATGTCAGGCGCTGTGATCTATTAGCAGAGATTGCACAGTCTGTCAGAAGACAATGTAATGCAGGCCATTGAACAGGCATTTTTGGAGCTATTAGCATTGATCTGGGTCTTCTAAATACCGTGCATGCACCTTTTTGAAGACTGAATTTTGTCTTTTATAAGGAAATTATAAAAAGCATATTTTTCACATTTGAAATGTTGTATTACTAGGAAACTGTATCAATCCCATGCCATAAAAATAACCTGCTTTATCATCTTTTTTTATATATAGTGACAGATGTTGGCATCTCAAAAAGCACAGGTCTTTGATCCGCATTACCTATCTGATCCAGGGGATATGACTGGGGTTTCCCCCCCTTAAGCCAATCACTTCACCTTGAAGTTGGAGGGGAAGACTTGTTCTTCATTCTTACACCGCATCAAAGTGGCTTTATCAAAATAATTGACATTGAAGCCAAAATAAGCTGCTTTTAGGATTTCTTTGACTATTACCATTTTTATATCTGTCTTTTTGGGCTAGCCATTTTGTAACATTACACTCTGACATTCCTTTGTTTTTTGGCTGCTTAATTAGTTGTTTGACTCCGCTGTATTGATCACCATGAGTTTAAAGTTTACATTCTCAATTTCTGGTTCACTTGTCCTTCTTTTACACCGTTCTGTTCTGGGCTATCATTCGCTGTCATGCAGTCCCCTGCAATGAAAACTATCAGTAGTTTACATGTACATGTCACTTCAGTCCTGGGACACACACATATTTGGAGCTGTGTATTATTGACCTGTAAAAGTCTAGACTCTGAATATAAAATGACCCCATTTCATAATAGTTTTTGTTGTTGTATTAATAACGATAATAATAATAATGATGATGATGATTTATTAATGTGTTAATTTTAGAACAAGTAATCATAATTATAAAAATATATATTTCTTTTACAAACTATTTTATTTATTATTAATAATTATTTAAAGTTTTCCCGAACACTCACTCCCATTGGATATAATAAAATTATTTAATTTGATATTTATTTTTGTTTTATCCTTTTTTAGGATTTTTATAGGACAGACAGCCACACTTTTACCTCAAATGACTGCTACAACACACACTACCCTAAAAATCATAAAATCATAGTTTTTTTGAGAGTGTGAAACTTATGTGATTTATGCAGTGATCTGTGTGTGTGCACGTTTGTGTGAGCATTATAAACTAATTGATTCAGTGACCATCTCTGAAGTTGAGCCCAGCTGGCATTAGCATTATTACAGTTACATGCCAGCCAGTGCCAGAGACACAGAAAGTGCATGTGTAAAACAATAGTGTGAGTGGCAAAAGTTCGAGGGAAAACCAAGAAAAAATGGAATGAGTTCTAAACCGAAGCAGTGGAGCTCACATTAGTACAGTGTGACAGCAGCCGCTCGTTGTGTCTGGGTCAGGGAAAAAATCAGAGCGACTAAGCCTTTGATAAATCTTTGAGCTCTTAATCTCTCTGTGCCACCATCACAGTGAAATCCTATCTCATTGTCACAGCTGACCGAGGGGGTTGGTGGGCGGCAACGCCATGTCTCTGCATCTCACTGTCTTTTCCTGGTCTTCTCTGTCCGTTTCGTCATTAAGGTTTAATTTACAGTGATCATGACTTGAGGTCAGTTTTGACGTCAGCATGGAATCAAAATAAATCCTCTTTACATGTTTGTTTGTTTGTTTTAAATGCATTTACTGGACTTATTGTGAATTAAATGATGCACATTATGTCAAAGAAAAAACTATAAATGAAAAAATGCTGAATTTTATTTAAACTTTTTGCTTTTCTCTCTCTCTCTCTCTCTCTCTCTCTCTCTCTCTATACCTTTTAAATATTTTTACAGTGCAGCTGACTGCTGGAAATGGTCTGAAATGTTAAATATTACAAATAGATTATTGTTTACACCAAGCATTGTTTTAGGATCACACTTGGTGGATATGGGGTGACAAAAATAATTGAGAATTTGACATCATTTGTGGTCAGAACCTTTTTTTGTATTGAGCTTACGCAACAAATTTTTCTTGCATACTTGGAGTCTTACAACAGTAAGACATTCAGTGAGGCCCATCCAAAGTAACTGGCCAATCTGGGTGATTTATTTATTGATCCTGGTTTTCTTCCGGATGAATGTGTGCGGCTGTCCACACATAAATTACGGTAGCTATGCCCAGAGCTTCTCACTTATCTGTGACTAAAAAATACAGACTCTTTAGAATGCAGCACACTGGCTTTTTGTGTGTGAACTTTATTTTTTTGCTTGTTTATGTGTGTGTGTGTTTATGGAAGACAGATCCAAGTGTTGTTTGGATGGATGCCTTCACTGAAGTCATCTGATTCCAATATGCATAAGATCCGTCCTGCCAGGGACAACAGGATGCTTTGGATCAGACACATAGGTTCACTGTGAATGCTGATTTTATAAATATAAAGTTCTGACGTACTTTAGCACTGATCTTTCATGCTCCTTTGGGACGGATGGGGAAAAAATTCAAAGGTCTTTGAGAATCATATGCAAAAATTGTTTGGATTGGGCAAATTATGCACTTAATATGTGACCCTCTCCACCCTCTCAGGCACTTTGACACTGAAGCTCTTTCATTGTTTGAATCTAAAGATTCTAAACTGTTTTCAGAGATTTTATCTGTTCCAAAGAATTTTTTTTAAGAAGTTTAAAACTTTTTAAACTCAGTTAAGAAGTTTTTTATCCTTACCATAGCTCTCTTATGGTTCCTGTAATGGCAGAACAGAATTTTCAGTATCATTACTCCATTCTCCAGTCTACTTACTGGCTTTCCTGTAGCTCAACTAGTAGAGCATTGGTGCTTACTACACCAAGGTCATGGGTTCAATCCCAGGGAAAGCAAGACTTGATTCAATGTGTTCCTTGAATAAAATCGTCTGCCAAATGCGTAAATGTCTTCACTGTCAACATGATCCTTCAGAAATCAATCTGATATGCTGATTTGGTGCTCAAGAAACATTTCTTATGATCATTGTTTAAGACCATTGTGTTGCTCAATACTTTTGGAGAAACTGTGATACATTTTTTTCATGAATAGAAACCACTAACCTCAAACTTAACTCTCTCTAAATAATGGAAGTAATTGTATTAAGTTTGTATTTTTATGTTTTTATATGTAGAATGTAATGTACATCTCTTATGTTTAAACATCTCATTCGTTTCCCTTCCATCAGATGACTCCTTGCTACCACTTACAAATGGACAGTAGCACGCATATTGCGTGTTGCTGTGCGTTTGTTTTTTTAACTGGACCGTGCCTTAGGCTTAGCGGTTGTCAAAGCTCAGGTGTCCTTTGGAAAGTGCACGGTCAGTTAGCTCTATTCACAAAAGCACTAGGAAGCCGATTTCCCTTAGGACAACCACTAAGAGCTTGAGAGGGAATGAGGGCTTGTAAAGGAGGGTCTTGGATTGGGTTCTTTTGGTATTTTGATGCTAAAATGATTAGGCACACTTGGCATTATACCTAACGCTGCGGGGGAGGGAGGCGCAGGCAGCTGGAGTGACCGTTTGAGCCGAATGCCACCAGAGCTGATCTCATGAAGCCCAAGGTCAATGATCTGACACTAGCCGTCTTTGCCAATTTTTGATAGAGGTTAAAGAGGGCAGGAGGTCACCTGAAGGAAAGTAGACATTACAATGTCATACAGTTTGAAACCGGGCCATTCGAGTGTGCTAATTTGCTGCAAAGCATACTAGGATACAGACCAAATGGGACAAAGGTGTCACTTGTTGTCCATGTTTGCACTGGAAGTGAATGTTTGGTACTAATGGAAATGTCTTGTTTTGGTGCACCGCTGTTCAGGGACGCACAACTGGGACTGGTTAAAAAAATGTTTTAAAAGAGTTTATGAATTCGAGTTTCAGTTATCAGGCACACTGATAGATATTTCAAAAGTGTTTTCTATGTGAAGTCTCATTTTTGGTGAAATTGGGGGGGGATTTATATATATTTATATAAATATATATTTTTTATTATTCATGCCCATCCATTCATTCGCTGCACTAAGGGCTGTCCCTGGAGAATTCTTGCAGAAATTTGACCTTTTACCACACACAAACATGCACACACATTCACTCTCCCTGTTTAGTTTAGGCTGCTGTCCATATGGGAGGGAGAGAGCAGAGCATGTGTGACTGAGCAAAACAAACGCCACAGGGGCATCATGTCCACAAGTCCATTACAGGCTGTGACATTGAGTTAATTGACTGATGTGACCATGTTATAACGAATATATGAACGTAAAAAACAAACAAAATGCCATCAGGAATGACTGAGAAAGATTTTGAAATTTGTGTGAGGGGAAAGCTAGACTAGACTAACTCACTCTAGACTATGTTATAAACCTGTTGTAGTATTTAAACCGTAATCGCTAAAATAGATGGAGGTTTGTCATGGAAAGTCTAAAGAATTTTTTTTTTTTTTTTTTTGTAAATCATTTCCTTGCTTCACAGATCTAACGGAAAGACATAAAAAGTAATGCATTCCAGATAAATTTGTTGCAGTCACTATTAAGCACAGAACAACAAAGTCGTTTGAAACCTAAATATATATTTTTGGATTCATAATTAAACGGTTTAATTTTCATTTATGTCTAGGCTCAAAGTTTAGTCAATTTTTTTAAAGCTAGTTTTGTGAACCAGTTCAATTAATTCATTGGATTTCATAATTTGTACATAAATCAAACATTAATAAATAAACATAACAATAATGAAACCCATTTTTAACTCGATTAGGATTTTTTTGCACACATTTGTTTGTGAAAGTAATGTACTATGTTTAATAAAATAAATTTAGATTTAAAAGCCTTTGTGTAATTTTTGTTGTCTTGATTTTTAGCATGGTATTTCTCCGCGTGGTGCACCTGTTTGTGCCACTGAAAACCTGCTTACTCTTGAAGAATGTCATTTTCTTCTTTAATGGCCTACAGGGAGGGATTGTGGGTAAACTGGTGTGCATAACTCATTTAAAGAGATGTGCTTTCCTGCTGTCTCAGCCGGGTAGATTGCATTTCACTTCCAGCTGAGCTAGTCATCTATCTCTCATTTAGTCCTTTTTTTCCCCCTCCTACTTATCTTTTGGTGAAGAGGCCGATCCCAGGAAAGGGTTAACCGTGTGGACGTGACCAATAGCAAGGGCTGTTTTAATGCTTACGAAAGCGGACTGACTTTCTCAGAACACAGTGTCCCTATCTGCTAATGCTCTTCAAGCAAAGATGTCTGAATGTAGAGGAAACAATTGGGATTTAAAGCAGAGATTACTGTAAAGGGACACCTCAGCAATGCTTTTTCCCTTTTTCTGGATTACTCCCTTTCATATATATTTCTGTGTCTATCCAGCCTTGATTGTCTTTAATCTCCATCTGAGAGTGGACAACTGTTACTCCAGCTGTGCGGACATTGTTTCTGCCCTTTTACTGCTTGTTGTCCCGCATCTGATTACAGTGCTGCCCTCTGGGCCAGCGTGATTCTGTCCTCAACAGGGTGCTGTGCGTCTCGCTCGCATCATGTGTATTCACTCTCTCCACCGATGCAGCTCCTGCTTTTCTGATAATGCTCAGAAATCAGAAATGGCAAATAAAGCAGCTGTTTGTAACCCAAGCTGTTAATGCGTTTGTCGATGTTTATTTAACACCTCTCCCGCCATCTGGTCTGTTATATTGCTATACGTGGCAGACACGTGTGCGGACAGGATTAAACAGTAGCAGGAGCCATGCGAACAATGTTGCCAACTTGCCGAGCTTGTTACTAGATTTAGCGACTTTTCAGACGTTTTCAATCAAATCAAACAAATCTAATGACAACTTCTTGGGCAAAGCAGACTCAGCGGTACTGCCACGCAAGTTCTTTCTTTCCCGCCACACACACAGACCTCTCTCTGCCTTTGCTCTCTTCAGTGAGTGGCTGGGAGGAGCAGTGTATTCAGTTAAAATTGATTTTAGTGAAGATTAACCGCTTGGAAGGGAGAGCTGGTTAATAAGAGCAGTCTGAATGGGCCAGGTTTCAGTCACTTTTTCATGTTTATCATGTGAAAACTAGGGATGTGTGAGTGTAGTCGTCTAGTTGACTACACGGTACAGGGTGTGACTAGTCGACATCGAAAACACTAGTTGACTACACGAGAAAAAAAAAAACATGAGTTTTTATTGTTCAAATGACGTTTTAATCTTACATGTAACCCTCTTACACGCGGGATTAGAACATTCCATGCGTCTCGTTATCAATTGCTAAATTCAAACGCGTTTTCGCGCGTTGGCTGGCGCTGCGGTCGCCCTCAGTGTTTGTCATGTATCACAGCTATTCAGTTTTCAACCACGTACCTTTATTTTAGGTTTCAGACGTTTAAATACGCATAAGTACTGCCAAAAAAAATATATTTATAGTTTGAAAATCAATCCCTTCAATAATAAACTGACAAGGTGTTTCATTCATATCATATCATTTTATTCATATCATGGAATATCAGGTAATTGATATTTCACAAGTGTGTGAATATTTTGAATAAATAAGCAAAACTAAATAAATGAGATGCGTCTGTCATCCAAGCAGAAAGTAAATCTTTACCGCAGATCTCCCATGCGTTTTGTTTATATCAGTTGCGGCGGGTTTAATAATGATCACTGAAAGACGAGCGAGGTGTGGGAGTATTTTAAAGTAGGAGGAGACAGAAAAGTGTTTTATAAACTTATGTCAAACTGACATAAAATAATTCCACTGGATCCGAGCATAGCCATATTAATCACAGACACGGAAATGTTTGGAGAGACGAGCCCAAACAGCCAAATCATCGCGTCATTTACTACACTGTTATCACGTTCAGCTGAAAGAAATATATTCAATATGTTTATTGAACTCGTTGTCACAGGCATCACCATGGAAACTGACACACATGCCTCTTGCTACATAAAGCTGCAGGTTTGAGAAGGAAGGAAAAGCGCGCCGTGGAAAAGTGACCTTATTTCTAGCGGCATTACTTTTTACTTTTCGTTTAATCGAAATAGTCGAAAAGCACATCCCTAGTGAAAACAAAGTATATAAATGCGGAAAAACAAATTTTGTCTATTAAAATGCAGTATGTGAACAGAACACACAGAGTAGTAGAAAAGCAAACAAATGTAAAATGACACCATAATTAGGTCATGAATATGCTATAACGTTATCTAGCGACTTTTCAACCTGGCTTTACCTACTTTCCATTGAAAAAAAGTTGCCAGCAGTACTTGCTTTAATATAGCATCAATTCACCCGACACTCTTGCTTGCTCGTAGCTCAGTTATTCAAAACCCCCGACGCTCATATGATATGGTAAGTGATGCCAACAGTCCGGATTTAGGCACTTACCAATTCAGAGCAGGTGGATAACAGGATCACGTATGGATTGGATGCCTGGCTAGTGATCAATTACTATGAAAAGCTAAATGCGCTGTAGGTTCTCGCTACGTACAATCACTGGTAAATGTTTGTTCAACAGCAAGCGGACCGGTTTTGCCCATCCATCTGCTTGGTTGAAGGCCTATCAGGTTGCAAGTACTTACTGTGTTTATGCTGAGAGGATAAAATGAGTTATGGGACTTTCTCTGTGTTTGTGAGAGTCAATTTTTCTCATTTCTGTCAGTGTTGCTTATCTGTGGCGGGCAGGTTTCAAACGTCATAACTGGAATCATTTTCAGTCTTTAGAAGGTGATAAAACGAGGCAGAATTCACAAAAGAATGACAACATCTTCAAGGTTGCCATGATTGAGGACATGTAACCAGGGTCCTTTTGTTTCTTCTGCTTGTAATCTATCAAAGTCACTCTTAGTTTCTCCATGTGTTAAGATTACCGCTTTAAAATTAAAAGCCTTTTCTCAGGTCGGCTCTGTTACAGTCATATCCTGCTTGTTTTTCAGCTTCTATAAAAAATACTTTTATAAAAAACTTATGTTTTCAGCTTTTTGTGTCACATACGTCACCTGACAGAGGTAGAGCGAAAGTGCATTGGAGAAAAACAAGCCCAGTGTAAGCTGTGACTTATCACCTAACACTTAAGTAACCAGATTACATGCTTTCAGCTAATTGTGGGTCAGAGTTGCAAACAACTTGTCGTCTCCTGATTGAATTGATAAGGCTGAACTTATAAATTATGGATCGTGGAACGTTTTCACCCTACATTGCCTTTTTTTTAATCTCCCAATTACGAAATTGTAGTCTTCTGTAACATCCTTCTTAAACTTGTGATTGTGTTTTGGAACATGGTAGCGTTTCTTTTTTTTTTTTTTTCTTTTTTTTTAAAGCTGGTCCAATTTAATTGATCCAAGCTGTACAAGCTAGACATTTGCTATTCCAAGATGGCTTTAAAATGGTCATTAACTTGTGCAAACTGGTAGACTGGCTTACGGCCCGTCCACACGGAGACGCGTATCACTGTATATGTATACATTTTTTATCGTATTGGCATTTCGTCCACACGGATCCGGCGTTTTGGGAGACTGAAACCGCTATTTTTTGACACCGGGTCCTAAAGTGGATAAAACGACACCCTTGTGGTTTCTTGTGTACAGCCAATCTGTATATTTTGTGAAACGATGATGTCATCACATCACGTGTCTGCTGCGTCATGCTCAAAGTCTTCTTTTTCGTGTATAGTGTATATCTCTGGCAGAATCACAGCGCCCCATACTGGTTTGGCATATATACTACACCGTTTTCAGTTGGTTTTAGGGGTTTTGTGTGTACGCTGATATTTCTTGAGACGACGCCGTGTTTACGTAATTTTTTTTTAAACGAGAAAAAAAAAAAACATCGGATAGGGAATGCACCGGCTTCGTGTGGACGTGGCCTTAGACTAGCAACAAAAAACTACCAGCAGCGTGTAAGTTTGTCATGTTGGAACTGGAGGTGGTTATTTGCTGGTTTGCTTTTGTTTTTTGTATTTATTTTTTTTGACCGATTTAAGATGGTCAATAGCTGGTCCAGGATGGTTATAATCTGGTTCAAGCTGGTAGACCATCTTAAACTAACAACAAACCAGCTACTTGCTGCACTGGTAGTCAAAGTGGTTTTTGGAACATGGTGGCTGGTTGACTATCTAATAACTGGCATGTGGTACAGAAAATTACCAGCTTGGACTAGCTAGAAACAATCCACAATGTTAACCTGGAAACTGTTTTAGGGGTGTTAGTTAAAGTTAGCATGTCAACATCGCCGGTTTTAGTAGCTAGAGTGAGAACACTTCAGTGCAAAAGAGGATTTTGAATGTTTCACTTCTCTGCTCTGTGTTGTATTGAATCAAATCTTGCTCAACAACAGCTGCAATGTGCAATTTTAATGCGTTCTGAAAACCGTTTTATGTGCAGAGACTTGGAAGGGGTCATAAATGTTTCTCATCCTCCCCTCAGACACGAGCGAATTTGTAAAAAGGGCATTTTGAGCATGTGTTTTGCCTCAGTGTGCAGGAATTGTTAGTTTGCGTTTGGACTGTTGAGAGCAGCGGGCTTTTTCCATCGGCCCACTATTGACATTCAGTCTCTCTATTAAACTTCATAAGGCTTTTTGAACAAAGGTAATACTACCTATGTCTCTGTGTGCATGTGTGTAAGACAGAAAAACAAAACCGCTGTCAAGATCTGTGTGTTGTCATAGTGTTCTCATAAAATCTGCATTTGTAATTGTGTGTGCATATCCCACTGTGCTTCTCTCCAGGAAGAGAGCCTAGAGACTTCCTGTTTGTGCTAAGAGTGAAAGGAAGAGCCTGAGAAGTTAAAGCAGACACAAACGATAAAAACACACCTACACGCACATACAACTTCATTACGTGCAGTACTAACACAAAAAGTGGTTTAGTTTACTGGTCTTCATCTTAAGTCGAACAATCTAAATACTGTTTATATTATTAGAATATCATTTACTTCTAAATACAGCAAGCCAAATATTTAGTCATGTTTTCTTTAAGAGTACATTTTTAGGTAAAATTGTTTTATTCATCTTTTTTATGTTTTTGATTTGTTTTTATTTACTCAATAACAAAGTAATCTGTTATTAATTTAAAATGTAGCAGCTTTGTGATGCATCTTTCATCTTCAAAAGTTTTTTTTTCTTCTTTTCGTCAACAATAATACAAATTAAATGAAAACAATTAAGTGTTAGTAATTTAAACAAACTTTTTCATTAGTAATTTTGTTGACGGGATTAACAGAAATTGTATGTCCTCCTAGATAAATACACTAATATGACCCAAACACAAACAAACCTCATGATGGATCTCATTTGGCTTAAAGGATTTTAAGTTTTTCCACAATAGTGTAAGCAAGCCTAAGCAGAAGCTTTGTGATGTTTAATTAAATGTTTTTTGCCCATAATTTAAACAAACATCATTAGTAATGTTGACAAGAGTAACTTTTTTGTTTTTTTTTGGTCCTCTATGGCACTCATGTTACTCACACAAACAGACCTATATTTACAGTTCTCAGTAAGCAAATGCATAAAAATGCATTAATTTCCCCAGGTAATCGCTTCAATCGTCTGGCCTGTTTACAGTGAAACTCATATTCTTTCACATAGTCATTTTCACATCTATTTCCAAATACAGAAAGCCATTAAATGTTCACTTTTCTTCTGTGCCACAAAGGAGCTCTGCAGGCTGTCATTTATCAGGACTCCGGGCTCTTTGTTGTAATTGACATGTAATCCGTCGGGTCTTTTCTGCAGAACAGATGTCACAATTGTTGGTGTACTTGCTCAGTGCTTGGAGGGGAGAGATGGAGGAAAAAGCAAAATAGCCTCCGTTTAAAGCTTCTTCGTCATACACTTCCAATCACCGGCGTATGGCAACAGACAGAGGCTTCCTCAATGCACAGATAACGCAGCTCAGCGCAGGCACGGCAGAGTCGATAGAGATGCTCTGGGCTTTTTGATCTCCTCCTTTGTTGATAGAATGAGTGCAGATCAGCTCGAAAGACATTAACCTTTGCCTTGCGGGTAAATCCCATTTATCTTACTTCGTTGTGCAATCTGCAGTTGATTGGCTGAGCACACACAGTAGTAATAGGGACGCAGGAGAGGAGACACTGACTTGCGGTCTCCAAGCATGCGGCTAAACACTGACGGTTTCCTTCTGCTGTCAAACCCTCATCGTTTCATTAATGTTGGCTGACGTTTTTCTATTTAAATTCGGGCAGTTGTGAGTCCTCAACTCTTTTTAAATGTATTTCTATATGTCTGCTAGATGAAGTCAATAAATATGCATAAACACGTATGTATGTGTGTTTGTGTGTATATATGTATATATGTGTGTATATTTATGTAAATGCATAAAATAATACATAATTACATAATTTTATATATATTTTTAAGATTTAAGAACGTGTGTGTGTGTGTGTGTGTGTATAAGAATAAAAGAGATGTATAATGCCCAGAATATAATGTGTATTTTTTTATTTATATTCAGCTTACAAATGACTTGCTTGCAGTTTTTGCTGCACATTAAACTGGGAGAAAGTGTTTTAGCATCAAAATATGAGAAAAGCAGATTTCTCAATCAATCTTTAACAGGTGGTTAAGTTGCCTCACAATACTGAGAGATGTTTGGTTTGTGTTCTGCAAGGCACTTTTTCCTTTCACCTGCTTTTAATACTGTCAATTAAAAATGATTTGTGAGACTGAAGTCGCCATGACAGCACTCTGGATCAACAAATTATTTTCACTTAGACGTGTAATCCATCAAGTTAAATAGGACGCATTACTGATTTAAGATTCCGCTGTCAGTGCACATATCCGTGTATTTGTGCACATGTACTTGAGCTCATTTGTCAGAGCTGTCAATTGAATACATGGCACTAGGGATAGATTTTAAATGTGTAATGTCTTTTACTTAATATTTATCCCAAATAAGAATAATAAACACACAAAAAAAAAAGTTACACACAAAAATTACTAATACTATTATATTTTACAATCTAAAATTAGTTCATATATAGAGAGGGATTATAATTACAAATAGATTTGAATTAATATTCATATATTTTTAATTAATGTTATATATAAATAACTTAAGAGAGCGTTTAAGACATTCAATATTAATTTAATTCAGCTGTGAATGTCATATGTCTGGGCCAAGGACCCATGTTTTAAATGTGCAGTGTCTTTTCTCTATTACTTTGTTACAGTATATAATTAATAAAAATGAATATAATATGGGTATGTCGCTTTATGTATTAATATAATGACGTCATTATTCATATTACGGTATATATTTGTTATTGACAGATACAGTATTGTACTTGCATTAAAATTCAACTATTCTAATTTATATTATGTATATACAATTAGAAAAATCTAAGAGAGCATTTAAGACGTTAAAGCCTGATTTAATTCCACTTGCTAGGCTGCATACAGAGAATTTACTCTGTTGCTAATGATGACATTTCCCACTCTGAGGTCTCCCTGTTTGGAGCCGTCAACACGGAGGTCTCCTGCTGCACGCCTGACTAAATGACTCAACATTTAGCCCTCTCAACCCTCCTGAGACATCTGATGAGGGTCGCTGAGGGGCCGTGACCCTTAAACCTCAGTCACTCTATTAGCCCCTGACAGCATGAGGTCGTACACTCCTTGCTGTTTGTGTCTCTTTGAGAAGCTATGACCTGGGTTTCTCAACTCAGCACCTTCATTTTTCCTTTTCCTTTCGAAGGTGGAAGGAACAGGAAAACAAGGTAGAAAGGAGATGAGGGGGGTTTGGGAGGAGACTCTGATAGTCTACAGAGGATTGTGGGAACTCAACGATAAAGGCTGGAGCTTAATCCTGCATAAAGCTGCTGTGTGAGACTGCAGCACTCACACAGACTTTTCGAAATCATTAGGAATAAGTTTTGTGCGAGTGAGTTGGCTTCCTTATGGGTTATTTCTGAATAGTTCAGTTGTTGTTGTTTCTAAATCGTTGCCATTTAGTCTTATTTAGCATTCGTTTGCTTTTGAACTGTGTGTGGTCTGAGGTATTCTGAGCGTTGTTGTCATTAAATACTCCCGATGAAGGCCTGCATCTGTGTGTGTGTGAGTGTTTTTTGTGCCATGCCTTTACTGGAATTTGGAGCAGGAGCTGATCTTGTTTTGCTGCTTTATGAGTCTGAGTGGATGTCTATAATTGAGGTTATGGGTGATTAAACTCTCCGTGCCCCACACAAACCTCTAACCAGCCATCAGTCAGTGTCACCCGCTGTCCTCTGGCTCAGCAAGGGACTGACTGACTCACTCGTGCCCCCCCCCCCCTTCTACATCGGATGCTTTTTAAAGTCAGATTGTCTTGAAATGTAAAGTTTAGTGACCTTATGTGGTTTATAAACTTTGCCTTTTCTGTGCATTTTCATTTGTTCCAGATGTTCCGTGTTTTTTTTGTTGTTGTTGTTTGTTTCAAAAAACATTATTTGCCATTTAAACAGCGTGTGCATGTTTAGGTATGCCTATATTAAGTAAAAAAAATCAAGCCTCAAAACATTAATAATAAATATAATTGTAAAAAAAAACAAAAAACACTGGACTTCCTCTTTTTTCATTTTTTTTTTTTTTTTAATTTTGACATTATGTATCCTTTGTTAAACAATAATACTGAAAGAATACGTGTGCATACATGCAAGTATATAAGAAATAGGTTTTGTCTTGTGCAACCTCTCAAGCTGCTTTTTTTTTCTTTCTCTTTTTCTTTTTTTTGCATGTTCGTGCACGTGATTGTGTTTTTGGTATTGCGATGGCCTGAGGCGTGATGATGTTTGCTGGCCTAATTGGCATGTTAATGCAGACTCTGTGGGTGGGAAGGGATATGCTGGAAGCTAATGTGTCTTATCAGGACAGGCGGTGAGTGACCGCGGGGGGAGACCTGTCCTCCTTGGCTCCAAAAACTCAGCTGCGTCTGTGAGGCCTGAGATTTTTACACATATGTCTATGTACATGCCTGTTTGTGTAGGAGTCGGATGAGGGGGGGAGATCCCCCTGTTTTTCCGATAACCATTTGTTTATTATATGTGGGTTAGAGTATAGCTGTCTTCATTAGCCTGATGTGAGCAAGAGGGAGTGGGGAGAGTTCATTGAGTCTGGCTATAGAGTCATGTCAGGTCAGCTGTGCCATATAATCACTACTTGTTGAGTGTGTGTGCTAAAACTAAAGTTCATTAAAATAAAGGACCCTATATAAATGAATACTTTATAGTTACTTGTTTTTGTGTATCAAAACAGCCTTGAAGTATGAAAGGATTTAAATGTATATTTTCTATGCCAAATGTGCAATGTTTGGAGCAAAATACTAATTGAAATTCAGTAATATAATTTAAATTTGCTGTTCCCTACAGTAGTTTTAATATAGTTTAAACTTATAGTTTAGCGTTGCAAAATGAAAATAAAGTTTAACATGTTTAAATGTTATTTATACTTAGTTAAGACACTTGTCATTTACATTTTAGATAAATGTCCCACAATGAATGAGCCGATCGTCCACCTCGCCCTGTCAATCATTCCATTAAGGCGGGACTTAGAGCTGTTAAGATTGACGGTAGGAGAAATTTCAATGCTCCTGAAGATATTGCATCCTTCAGTGATAGAACCAGTGCGTTATTAAATCCATAAGCATTTGTTTTTAGAACGACTCTCAGAAAGCACACTTGGTGAAACAGCCACAAGTGAACGGTGCTTTATAACAGGTTCCTTTATTCATAGAAATGTTCCACATTTAATTTGGATACATTCAGTAGTGGGCGTCTTCATGAAATTGAAATCACAGGTGTCTTAACTGACTGTAAGTGCAGTTAAGAAAAATGTAATTTTAGTGATGGTTTTGCGTACATTTTTGTTAAATAACTTATTGAAATGTATTACAGAAATGATTACATATGTTTGAATTGTTAAAACTAATGTAGGATATAGCTCTTTTAAATTATATTTTTGAATTGGTATTTTGCTATAAATGTTACATTGCCATTTTTGCATATTATATTTCAAATTGAATATTGCTACCCAGATGCTTCCATATTTAAGGTGTTTATCTTTAACCATGAGAACACTTCAAGTGAAAGATTTAGCACAGAGCCAGTGGATGTCATCTTTCCTTTTAATGGTATTTTTGGCTCTTGAAAATGGGAGTCAATTTTCTGCCTTTCACATCACAGAAAGCGTGTAATTTTCTATATTATAATGTCAGGCCGTTCATTTCAGCTACAAGAGAAGGCATGTAATGTGAGGTTCATCCTTTTCTTCTGAGTCATGTGTCAGAATCATTCTTTTAATCTTCCGTCTTACTGTAAGCCTGAGCGGTAAAAGCTCTCACAACTTGTGGAAAAACCCGGCAAAAGCTTCCCTTTAATGTTCTTTTTCAGGTTCTTTTTGTGTTTTTTGGCGTCTGTCCAGAAAAAATGGTGAGAGGCGGGAGGAACGAATTCAGCAATCCCCCTGTTTGTCGAGTGCAGCCGATGGCCACTCAGTTTTGCTGAGGTTGAGATGTTTGAGAAGCTTCAGGTGGTCCGTTGTGAAGGTATGCGTTTTCAGCCCACCCCATGCCCACACAGTCGCCTGGCACGGGTGTCTCCCGTCAAGCAGTTCTTCCAGAGCTGACTGTAGCCAATCAAGACTCAGAATTTATGGGCATATACCAGCGAGCCAATAAAAAACACCTGCCTGCTCAAACATTTCCCTAGGTGCCAATCACAACACCTCATATGGTGGGTTTACATGAGTTAGCCAGTTATAAATTGGGCACGGTGGGCCCCTTTGGAAGCATGAAATATGAATTCAATCACGAATAGGGTTGAGAAAAGCCACATCGTTCACAAACAGTGCTGCATTACACACTAATGTTCCTGTTTGGAGAGAAAAAACAGTCAATAACACTGAGAAGTCATTGTTCTGCAGAGAGAAATGAAAATGTGACTCATGGAATTCAAGAACATTTACCATGTAAAAAAAAAAAAAAAAAAAAGAACGAGCACGGCTGGTTTTAAAGTGTTCGCCTTAGAGAAAAAGTGACAAAATCTTCTAGTTGGAATTAAAATAGTCATTTTAGCCCAGCCGTAGGCCAACGAACATGCCAACAGTAAGCTGAAATGTGCTTATGTATGCAGCTAACTCTAGTATGTGTCTCATTTCGCCTGTCCTTTAGGAACAAAGAGGACATCTGATGTCCCTCACGGGCAGATACCGAGTGTAATTTACTTGGACAGGTTTAGCTTTTAGGCACATGCACTTTTTTTGACACAATGTGGACCGGGCTATCCGTTTTCCTGCCTTCACTTCATCAAAAGTGATTT
Organism: Rhodeus uyekii; assembly: GCA_037043235.1. Lineage (NCBI taxonomy): Eukaryota > Metazoa > Chordata > Actinopteri > Cypriniformes > Acheilognathidae > Rhodeus > Rhodeus uyekii. Next base: position 3,694,859 of record JAWRVZ010000031.1, on the reverse strand, counting down.
TGGTTTCATACTTCTCTGAGTGACAAAAGCTGCTGTTTATTGCTCTCACAGTCTCTGCACTCAAAGGCCTTTCAGACTTTTTACAGAAGGTTCAGTTGAACCAACAAAACCCTCTTTAAACTCACCCTGAGGTTGATTAGTCGTAAGAGGGGCGAATCATTTGAAGTGGTGCTATTTCACGCCGGTCTGCTTGGAGTTATGGTAGAGGCGGTTTGTTTGCATCCACGGCATGGATGTGATGGGTGTCGAGAGACAAAGCTAATTGGACATGAATTGTTTTACAATGAAAAACACATAGGAGCCAGAGTCAGTATTCACCTCACATCGCTCAGAATAAAAGACTCTCTCTGAACCCAGTTTATCCCGGGCCCCAGGGGACAACTCCCTCTGATGAGAATGTGAGAGAGAGAGCGTGAATCCTTGATAGCGAAGTCAAAACTCTCAGTGGTTCCTGCTGGGGTTTTTAGTTTCATTGTTTAATTTTTTTACTTATTTTGAAAATAAATGGACTCACAATTTACATGCCAATGATGATGCCAATTTCTGCCATTGCAAGGACTGAATTTCTTTTTAGAAAATGGTGGGGATTCTCCCCATAAGAGGGTGACTCTTATGGTGTGGATTATTTTTATTTTTTTTAATTGAGGAAGAAGTTGGAGGGGCAAGGACTAACAGAATAAATATAAAAATGAAATAAACAGCAGTGTATGTTTTTTAATAGTAGTATTCAGATCAGAAATTGAAAGGGCTTTCTTCATGATATAAATAATAATCAGTCTGGACAGATCATAAAACAAAGTGCTTGTAACTATACATTTATATAGTATGTAAAAAGTCATTGAGTGACTGAAATGTTACTATTAAAATGAACAACAAAGTTGCACATTTGTCATAGGCTACATTATCAAAATTGCTATAGTTATCACTTTCAATGTGATTTTTAAATTGCACATTTAAGTACTGTTATCAATCCAGAAACTTTGCAATGTGTAGTTGGTGAACTATTATGTGCAGAAAGTGATCTGTGTTTTGTGGATTCTGATTCATTTAAACACATGATTTCCCATTGTGTTCACACACTCAACAGATACTTCTGATTGGCTGCAAAAACACATGAGTGGAAACCTTTGACAGGTCAAAGAGTACACACACACTCACAGGAGAGTTTTAAAGCAGAAATGCATGTATCATCACACTAAATGATCAAATAAATCTTTGGATGCTAAAATATTTTCTGTTCCAGAAAAATAACATTTCTATTTACAATTATTGCAGCCCTATTTTATTAAGTTAAAAAGGTGTGTGTGTGTGTGCTAGAAATGATATCAGCCACAGTTTGAAAATTCATCAGGTTTTTTTGGCACATGTACGTGTTTGTTTGGATGGAAGTGGATGTTTTTTTTGTTGTTGTGGAAATCTCATTATTCATAAAGAACATGCTTTCCTCACTAATGTCGGTCATTTGTCTTGGAACTGCAGCCCGCTGGTTCCGTGTTGATTTTGTTTGCTTGTTTGTTTGTTGCAGGCAGAAGGGAGAATGGTGGGAGAGGATCGAAACCGCACATTCCCCATGAGACATATAGCTCGCTTCCATACACTCACACAAACACTCTCGCACGCACACATGCGCTGCCCCCTCCGGTGCGGCGCACGCATTCCCCTCGGCCTGCAAGGCCTCTTCCTGCCTCACGTAGATGCATAGTTTCCCAGAGCAGACCCCCTCCCTGTGCTTACCCCAAGGGTCCGCACAACTGTTCTCCACTTTTCCGAGGGGAGGAGGTAGACGACTGGAGCTGCCCACCCCTGAGGCCTCCGCAATTCTTTTAGCAGCTCGCCAAAACCCAATCACTCTCCATTTGTGTTTAATTAACGGGACCTGAGCAGAACAGAGTACAAAAGAAAAAAAAAATCATAAAATGAAAAGATAAAACTTTTTAAAGTCCTGTGACGTGGTCAATGCAAAGTTAGTCCCTTTGTTTTTCCAACACAGAAAACAAAAACGATTCACATATATCTGTCTGTGTGATAGAAATAAATTGCACTTGTGTTTATGGAGTATGATATTTTCCCAAAGCAGCCATATATGTGGACAGACAGAGAAACATCTGTTGTGGGACATTGCCAAGGACATGCATACAAACGCACACTCGCACCTGATTGTTTTTACTCGCACATTCGTGCCACTCTGTCTCTGAAATGGGCCTCGACGCCAAGCGCCACTCTTGCACCTAACTCCCACGGCGGGCGGCACTCGGGAAGATTTACATGAATTAGAGAGATTGTTCTCTCGATACACTGCAGAACAGAAAGTGAAAACGGTGTCCGTCTTGAAATAGCCTCTCTCCTGCAGCCATGCACACACACACATACAGAGAGAGGAAGTGACAAATTCCACAGCACACTGTCATCAGCTCAGCAGCCTCACTTCATGTAATAACTGTCAAATTGAATCTAAGCCATCTGATTGGACAACACGCTCTCAAATCCAGACTTTAGAACCACAAAGTTGCATATTACACTTTATTGTTCCTTCCTCTGTCGTCTGGTTTTGTTTCCCTTTTTAATTGTCGCAAGTTTATGTGTCCACACGTGCGCTGAAGGGAGCTGGTGTTTTTGCAGCAAGGGCTTCTGGGATGTGTAAAATCCAAGCGCCAGACCGCCAGACCGGACAAGCTCCATAAAGGCATCCCACTGTTCCCAGCTAAGGAAACAGAGGAAAACCAACCCGCTCTTTCCCGAGATCTCTGTTCGTCTTGTACTTTTAGAACGGTAATGTGCAGTACTTTAAATGACATCTAATGTCAGTGATTATGTCCAGGGAAACCAGAGAAGTGCATGATGTGTTTGAAATAGGGCTTCCACAACTATACATTTTTGCTAATCAACTTGTCACCCTGAAAAGTTGTAATCTTGGCAGATATCAAGTTCCATACTTAAATATAGATTGGATAAATATTATACATATTTTCTTGATAAGTCAGTTTTTACATATAATTTCAGTTCTATATGTTTAATAAATATTCTCACAAAAATACAAAGTAAATACTTTTTTATAATATATACATTTTATTTTTTTAGTTTAAAGCACTTAATAAAATAATTAATAAATATGAAAATAATGGTTAATGTTGTAAAACTCTGAAATGAATTCCATTTCAGCTGTAAAGCAGCTCTAAAGAAGTTGATAATGTCATTATTTAACCAGTTTAGTTATAAAAAGAAGTATCTTCATAACATGATTTGTTATTTTCTCACACAGTAAGTCAGATTTTATAGCTCCCTTTATATATTAAAATGGGGGAAGTAACCAGACTGAAAACCACTGGTCTTTGGTTTTCAGTCTGGAAATCCCTGTACTAATCTATGCAACCCCTAGTGTAAAGTTTGCAATCGCATGTACAATTTCTCTTATGTGTGGTTTTGCCTGATGAAATCGTCCACTGCTCGCCTGCTTTGATTTAATCTCTTCAATTTGTGCAATCCTGTGAGCAAGCGGAAGAACTGTGTTAAACCTACACTTCCTTTTTGTCTGTGGTAACAAAGAGTCTGACCAGAGAAAGCCAGAGCAGCACAGATCTGTAATAAATCTCTAATGCCCTCCGTTTTAATAAACCCTTCCTTTACCTCAGCAGGACATTCTGTTAGCATTACAGCTACCGCCACAGGACTTGTTCTCATTCGGGCATTATCGCTAATTCATTTGTGGATTTCAAATGAATGCTTTTCGATACCGTTTCATGCTGGGACCCTGGCTGCGTGTCTTTTTTTGCGCGACACGAGCATTGTGTAGATTTTGCCTCTCCTTCTGCTGTCACAGAGGAGAGGGATCACTGAGCTCCGCTGAGAAGTGATGGGAGTCTCGCTCCGGCTCTCCGGGGAGGGATGCCATGGGCGGCAGCGCGTAATTACCCTCCCTGTCATGTCCCGCTTCTGCTCTAATCATGTCTTTGACTGTCAGATAGCTCTCCTGAGGAGATTCCGCCCTTGCTGCGCCAGCCAGCACCAGAACCACCTCTCTGGGTCTTAAATAAGCCCACACCCTCCTGCTAAACTCATTTGGTTACTTTCAGCATTATGCTAAGACTTGAAATGTGTCATAGCTGCTGCACAAAGCCACAAAGGAAAGCAGATGGTAATGATGGAGCTTTTCTGAGAAAGTCTTAGACCGTTTGAGGCAGATCAAGGTTTTGTGTTTGTGAATGCAGTTATTAATGGTAAAACTTCGTAACTCGTCTCGCACATGCTAAAGCGTCCTTGAACTCTGGAAAGGCGCTATATAAATAAAACTTATTATTATTATTATTATTATTATTAAAGACATGAGTGATGCATCGTATCGTACATCCATAACAGCCATAACTCTTGGTACTTCAAACGTTTCTTTTTGACAATGTTGAAACCATGATGCTGTTTTAACATTTTTGTGGAAACTGACTCTATTTTTTTTTTATGGTGATGTATCTCTATAAATTATTTTACTAGAATCACAAAACATAAAAAAGAATAATCCTTATTTCAAGTAATACTTGACATTTGAATGTTAATGTTTTATGCTATTATGCAATTTAAATGAATATATTATTCGTTTTGTAAACTTTTGATTTAGATTTTGTTTTACTAAGAATTTAATAAAACAATTACAGTTACCAAATAATTGTATCTACTTTTTTAAAATTTTTAATGGAAACGGTAAAAAAATCTAAAACCTAATTTATTTATTTTTATTTGACCGCCAATGCAATAAATGGTTGATTAAATAAAAAGTATTTCCCTAATGAATCAGACTACATATATCACATTGTATGGATAACTCATTAGAAAGATAGTATCTGTGAATTCAGTATTACGTAACCTGTAACAAATCATCCACGCTGTGTCTTGGGGTGCATATTTTTGAAACAATGTGCCTGCATTGTTTTGCAAATGAATTATTTTCTCATTCCCCACCCTCCCAAAATTATTCTAAAGAAAGCAGGAACAGAGCTACATCAAAGTTTCTGATGTTTTTGAGTTTGAACTCCCTGTTGTTGCACAGTTGGCTTCCTTCCACAGAAGACTATTAAATCAAACCGGCTTTAGCGAAAAGTAAAAATAACATTCTATGAGAATTAACTTTGTGTTCATAAAGGCGAGGCCATAAGCGACATGTTTAGTTGTTTAGACAAAGTGTGTGCGCACTGGGTTGTGCGTTCTCGAGCTTGGGTTGGCTCAAGGGGAGACTCGTATCACCTCAGAGTTAAAGAAAACAATTAGCCCGTATCAGAGCGGCGTGATGTTTGCAGTGGGGTGAGAGGAGCGATAGCAACTGTAATCTCTTATCTGGCCTCATACTCAGCCAAGTGCATCTGCACCGCTTTCTCTCCTCTCCTCTAGGTAAACAACATCTCTTTTGTACAGAACAACCCCCAAAAAAATTGAAAATGGAGAGCCTGACAGCACAGTTGAGCTCTTAATGATGGCAGTTTTAGAAGCAGATCACTGAAAATAAGACGTTAGATCCATCAAACCGTGGGTGGCAATTTACCACACTCAACGATATCCTCGGTGGGCAGTCCAAGGCTTTTCCCTGTGAATACTCATCCAACATTCATTATTTTGTTTTTCTTTTCATTTTATGTGCTGTTGTTTTGTGTGTCTTAACGCTTGTTGATTTGGAGGCCCTGGCAAATTCATCATTCAGGGTAGAAACAGAGGAGTCGCTGTTCAAAATGCTTTTGGGTCCTGTTACGCTTGTGGTTCCGCTGTCAACTTGCATCTCGTCCGATGACGAAACTTAAGACTTAAAGGATCTGAATCTATGAGCGTTTCTTCAAATATGGGCACTTTCTGAAATTTTGAAGAGTTTGAAAATAACACATTTCACACCCTCAATAGTTTAGCAAATAACGGGGTGTCCAACAGGCATCAGAGGACAATTGTCTTTTCTTTTCTCAGAAAGTAATAAATTGATGTTTAATAGCATTTAAACTTTTTTTTTACATGCAATAAAATGGCTGATGTCATTACCAAAATATAATCTATAACTGATCATTTTTATCTCAAGCTCAATGTTGTTTTCATTTGTAAACAAGTACATTTAAATTCACATAATGTAATGTATAATTTATTTAATTGTTCAGTTTGGTGGGAATGACACCACGTCTGTTGGTCGTAATATTTTCACGTTATAAATTGCTTTACTCTGTTTAGGTTATCATCATTTTGAATGTATAGTAATATGTTTTAAGGCATTTTCAAGTTTAAGATTGCGAGTCTATGTCTAGTACAAGGGTAAAACAGTGAAATGGGACATAAATGTACCCAGAGTTGAAGAAACGTCTACATTTTGTCCTGCAAAATTATTACGGTATATCCCATTTTAGTCTCCTGGGTGGGAGACAGTTTAGAGAATATTCTCCAAGTTTAAAAGGTCTAAAAGCGACTCCTTGCCATGCCCTACCCATCTTGCGGTGGCTTCAACCTTCATCACGTTATGCTGATAGGTGAGCGTTGCTCTAGGGCGGGGTGCAAAGGAAGGGCCTGTGCAGGGACAGGGGCCCCCTTCACCAGGGCCACTTTGTGTTCTTCTTGGCTCTGTTCTGCATCGCGACCGCCAGCACTCCCAGAGTCAGAGTAAACACATCAGCTGGCTCTATTTACTTCCATTGCTTACACAGCGCGTAGCAGATTAACCTGTTTATACAAACACGTACAGAAAAATGGTTGATTAATGCCTGCGCTAGGCCTTGTTTCTTTGCGTTCACATGCTGAAAGATATGTCCACACATCAAGCGTGTCCTATTCTGCTTCCATAACAATAAACAACAGCTGTAGCTTAAGCGGTAATGATAAGAATAACACTAATGATGACTGTCAAAGAGGCGCGATATACAGTAAATACTGTATGTTGCTTGTTACCCTGCGAGTCCTGTCTCTCCACACGGTGGCGGGGGCCAGGACGGCTGTTTGCTTGTCACTCCAGTGCTGTTTTTACCAGCGAAAGTCAAACTATCCAGAATAGCATCTCCATTTTCTCCGGTTGCCAGTTCTTATTTATAGCCTATGCATTAATTCAAGCGCGGGCTTGGAAGTTCCTCAGGAAGTTGCTGTGTTGCCTCCTCTCTCCTTCGTCCTTACCTACGAATAGACATGAGCATTTTCAGAGAGATGCAAATGATATCTGTTTCATCCTGCTGTCAGAGCTCCCACAATCTGTGGGCTTCAAAAAAGGCACGGCAGCCAGTGCCAAACATCTTTATGAATAATAGATGGTGTGTGTCACTTCTAAAAAACAAAAAAGGCTCTAAGACAACATACTTCAGTGTATTAGTTGAAAGTCTCTATTCGGCAGACGTCTCGCAAAGGGTTTATTTGCGCCTTTTGTAGTTGTCAAGGGACACTTGCAGTGACCAGGATTTTCCTGGGAAAAGTGCTGGAGATTGGCTGTGGAACGTGAGCAGAGATCTCTCTGAAGTATAGTGTGGTAATGCTTGGACAGGATCGGTAGCTTTGTTAAACCAGTTATTATGAGTCTATGGGGCATTGTTTCAGGCAGGGTTTGAAGGACCCTACATTTAACTTTGGAAATTGAAAAGTTTTGGTCTGAGCCCTATGAATCGTTGAACTTTCTTTTTTTTCTGTGCAATTGAAGTCAATGGGGTCCAATGTAGCCTGGACATTGATGTTCAAAATATCATCTGTTGTGTTCCACAGAAGAAAGATTATCATACGGGTTTGGAACTGTATGAATGTTGGTTACTGCTTAACCAACAAACATGTTGACTTTTTTTTTTCTTTCCCTTTCTTTTCTAGTTTGAAAATTCATTCTGTTCACATGCAATTTGTCTGTTCAAACCATTGTATAATAAAACAGCAGGGAGGCTAAATTAAAAGGCTAATTCCTTCTCTGCCAGTAGGTGGCGCTTATACATATCCTGAAATATCTTGGTTACTCTGGTACACAAAGCACTGCCCAACGTGGCGTGTCTGATAAAATAATATTTATGTGCTTTTAATTAGCCATTCAGAGTTTTTCACCATGGTGTATCAAACAATACAAACAACAAGCCAAGAGAGATGGTTCTAGATTGTTCCTCTGCTATTCACTGTTATTTCGCAAAATAATCTGTTCACGAGCATAGTCAACAGCTTATTTATTTTCCCCTCTTTATTAGCAGTCTATTAGAACACCTCTCCATAAATCAAATGTTCATTTAAATTAATAGTGTTTAACACCCTGAATATTCGTCCTAGTGCGAACATGCCTTTTAGTGTGATATTAGACCTTTTCTCACTTTTTTTGTCAATGTGTGTCCCTAAGAACATTAGGTTTTTAAGGAGACATGTCAAGTTGAAAATATTCAACAATATAATACGAACTTGAATTCGTATTAAGATCCCCTCAGTCCAAACACTCGTCCTTAAAATGCAAAGTTTGACCTAATTTAATAATTGTTTTCATTTATTTTTTGTACTTTCGTTAGATTGTAGCCACCTGTGAAGAATGTTTAGACTTGAAGTTTTCCTTCTCATGATCTCAGTCCTCCTCTCTGGAGTTGGAGGATGAATTATGGAGATGAACAGCTGTTGCAGGCTCTCAGCCTTGTGCAGCTCTGCTCCTGTTTTCCATACATAATGCAGACGCTGCTGTTGCAGATGCCCGCTAACTCTTAGCACCAACAGGACATGCCAGGACCAGTTGGATTCAGACAGTGAGGAAAGGACAGATTTTTTTTTGTCCATGCGTACCTTAAAGGGATAGTTCATGTAAAAATAAAAATTCTAAAAAAATAAATTGTCCTTCCACTTAAAGGGAGACGACTTTTTTTTTGTAAACACATGTGCTGAGACACCCACCTGTAGGGGTTTTCCCCACCTGTATGTTTTCCTGACAAATTACAGCTAGCCGTAGCAGTCCTTTATGGACTTCGTTTATCTTGCAACAGGAATGCCTGCTCACTTTGTTGTTCCGCAGTGATGTAACCGGCCCAGAGCAGTAAGTGGAATGAATATGAAACTGTGGTTAAAGCGCCTGTCACAGCAAACCTGTGAAGCGGAGATCAGAAGAATACAAGAGAGGCTCTCCCTACCAATCACTCCCATTCAGCTCCTTTCAAGTGCAAACATTAGTCATGCAGTCATCACACCAGCAGGCCCAACATGATAATGTGCAGGCGTTTGTGTGTGTGCGTGTGTGTGGTCCTTGGGTATCATGAGAACAGGAGATCTCTTTCTTTCCCTTCACCTTTACACTGTCCCTTCATTGCCTACAAAGGTTGTGTAGAGTGCCACCTCTGAGCTACAGGATGCTAACCATTGTTTTGTTTTTTTAAGGTGAGGTTCACTTTACATTCATACATGCGTGAATCAAGGAGACCTAAGATTTCACATAACAAAATAAATATCTAAATTTGATCAATAGAGGATCTAAACATCACATTCAGAGAACGACCAGCCAAGTCCCCTTGTTTTGCCATGTTTTGGGGTCAAAATTAGCTGTTCGGTTTTGGAAAATTAGGAAATATGTTTTTTAGTTTATCACAAATGAGTGATTGTTGTAAAATCATGGAAAATACATATTGAGAAATCATGGCTTTAACATGGAAAATCATCTGTCAAAGTTTGTAAAGTTATTTTACAGTAAAAAGCATGTGACTTTAATGCATGTCTTCTTTCTTTAATTCTTTCTTTAATTTAAAGCGTTTTTTGCATGCAGTGAAAGATGCATATGTTTGCATGGCAGCTTCAAATGTGTATAAATGAAAGTGAATGGAGCATAAAGTCTGCAGTGACCTCCCCTCCTCCAACGATCCCTAAAAGGCTGGGCAACCTGTTGTCCATTATGCAGGGCACCTTTCTGCAATATGTTTTGGAGCTGACGTAGCAATATAATTATCCTGATTTCTGCTGATTTATTTGGTGGTTTGTACCTGTCAGATGCCTTTGAATTGATCGGCAGCAGTTGACAGCTGTGTTTTGGCACAGAGTGAAGATTGGAGAGCTGCCACTCTTATTTAGACGTTGCCAGGGCTGTTTTCTCCGTCTTACCTGCTCTTATCTAATCTAGCAGATTTATCCGGTTAGCTTCAGGTAGCACGGCACACTGATGACTTTACATGTGCTTTCTCAGATACCTTGTAAAACATGTTTCGCTGCCCAACCAAACAGGTCAAGAGAATGCGGAAAAGACTGAAATAAATTTACTATTTTATGGCACAATGTCCTGTTATGGGATACAGAAATGTATAAATGGGTTTAGATTAGGTATGGATCGTTATGGTCAATCAGGTTGACTAGTTTATCTAGATTTGTTTTCCCTGTTTCTTATAATTTTTTGCTTTAACGGTTTTGAAATTAACGTCTTTTGTAAACATCTCCAAGGAAACATGTCCATTCTAGTCAGGTGAACCTGAAGGCAGCCTAATTATACAAGGCTTCTAATTAAGACTGATTAGTCAGCTAGTTATTCAGGCAAAACTTTATTTTATTTTTTACTTTTCTTTTTAAATGTTCTTTTCACATTCCCAATCTAAATCAATCTTTTGAAGTAAAACGTTTTTAAAAGAAGCAAGTCTCACAGCAATGTCAACCTTAATTTCTCTTCTCATTTGTCCATCTGTTTTTCTCTCTCTCTATCCTGTTTTCCATCAGCTGTGCCCCTCTCTGGGGCGGATTAAATAAGAGCCCCTTTTATCCGACTGTAATCCTGATCTGGCAACCCCAGCCTTCACAGAGAGGAACACACCACCAACTGGCAGCACAGTATACTTAAAATGTGTGCACTCTATGTACAAGTAGTACAAGCCATGGACATATGCTGTATATTATAAAACATTGAACATGCACACACAATGCTGTGCAACTTAATAGTGACATGCACACATACAACATTTGTTTTCAAATTCATATTCAGATGCATTTCTGCATGTACTAACAGATCAGTAAGATTGTTTGTTCATTTTATTTATTTTTGATTAATCAATAATGGAAGTATAAAATATTATAGTATGTATGTATGTTTGGGAATTAAGCTATATATTATATTAAGCTATATCTATAGTGGTGTAAAAAAATGTTTGTTTTTTTGTCACTTAAATGTTTCAAACTATCGTCAAACTAATTTAAATATTAGCCAAAGATAACACAAGTAATCCCAAAATGCAATATTTAAATGAAGACCGTTATTAGTAAGGGAAAACAATCCAAACCAACATGGCCCTGTGTGAAAGTGTTTGCTCCACCTGTTTAAACACAATTGTGGTTTATCACACCCGAGTTCAATTTTTCTAGCCACAGGCAGGCCTTATTACCACCACACCTGTTTTCAATCAAGAAATCACTTAAATAGGACCTGCCTGATAAACTGAAGGAGACCAAAAGATCGTCAAAAGCTAGACATCATGCCAAGATCCAAAGAAACTCTAGAACAAATGAGAAAGAAAGTAATTGAGATATGTCAACCTGGAAAAGGTTATAAAGCCATTTCTATAGCTTTGGGACTCCAGCAAACCACAGTGAGAGCCATTATCCACAAATGGCGAAAACATGGAACTGTGGTGAACATTCCCAGGAGTGTCCGGCCAACCAAAATTACCCCAAGAGCACCAGTTCCAAGACGAAAACTGCTGCTGAGCAAAAAGAACATTTAAGGGTCATCTCATCTTTGTCCGAAAGCATCTTGACTTTTTTGATCAAGACTTTTGGGAAGATACTCTGTGCACCGACAAGACAAAAGTTGAACTTTTTGGAAGGTATGTGTCCCATTACATCTGCCGTAAAAGTAACACCACATTTCAGTAAAAGAACATTGCAACAGTAAAACATTGTGGTGTTAGTGTGATGGTCTGGGGCTGTTTTGCTACTTCGGGACCTGGACAACTTGCTGTGATAAATAGAACCATGAATTCTGCTGTATACCAAAAAAAATCTGTGTGTGTGTGTGTGTGTATATGTATATGTGCAGTGTATTTGTTTTAATAAATATTTTTTGTGGGGGGAAAAAATGAACAAAAAGAAGCTGGTTGGAATATGGCATCACACTCTCAAACTGACCCTGGATCAGCTTTGTCCCCACTGGGTTGCAGCTGTCCGCTAACAGATTGGCATCAAAGTGTTTCTGAAACAGACCATCTCTGGGGGTCTTATCACCTCAAGATAAAACCCTCATTAGACTGAATAATGATTACGTTTCACTTCCATGTGCCAGGAAATCGTGTGTTCCTGTTTATGTGACACCATGACATTAGAGAATTAATTAATCACTGTTTTTGGCAATCAGCGGGTGTGAATGTGTATATGAATGCATTGACAGAAGCGCCTCTATTTGCTGCAGCTGATTTGAGGGTGTTTGCAGGAAGTTCTCCGGAGGAGGGCAGGATGTAGGGGAAGTGTTTGGCGTGGTGGATCTGGCAGGCATGTAGACGCTAACATACCCTGCTGACAAGCTCTCTCTCTTATATACTTCGTCTGCCCTCTTGAGTGCCTTTTGGCCTGGAATCCATCACAAGACACTGTGAAGTGACATCAGGCAAGTGGAGACAGAGAGAGCTCCTGGAAAACACAGACTGGACATGCTGTTTTTCTCAACTGTCACCTAATTGAGTAATACATCATCCATATTCTGTGCAGCCTAATTATGAAACTAGCCGGTTATGAGTCTCTTGTGCTTGTGTAACAGTATTAAGTATTGTAATGGTATTTAATGCTTTTTTATTCTATTTTGTTTGTGCTTAGATTGTAAAACATCTTGCTAGAATTTTGTGGATAATGAGCAGGCCCACACTCTGCCTAAGATTTCCGGAGTTATGGATATCCTCTGGCCTTTCTGTATTCATGTACATGTTTTTTATATATTTATATACATACACACATACAGTTTTAGGAATTTATTTCCTGGTCAGGTACCAGAATTTGATAAATGTTGAATTTTATATTTATGGACCACTGTAAAAAAAAAAAAAACAAAAAAAAAAAAAAAAAAAAAAAACAAGACTGAGACAGATGTGGTGGTGAGGTGAGGGGAGGATAGGAGGTGCGTAAAGGAAGTGTGAGCTAAACGAAAGTGTGCCAAGTACAAGGAGAAGGTTACATAGAGGGAAAGTAAGCAGTCATGGACACAGGAAATATGGCCTTGTCACCCAGGCAAGACTGACAGATGTTTCCCCCATCGTCTCTTCATGACAGCTGACAGCATGACGGACAGGTTCAAGGAGAACGGGAAAGCGGAGGATGGTGCAAGAAAGGGAGGAAGAGTACGGAAGCAGAAAATTAGTCTGCTACCTAATCAGTTGCCGTCCTTGGGGCCTTTGACCTTGTATCTCGCTCTCATTCTCTCTCTATGTTTGAAGTGTTCTCAAAGCCCATAAAAACATGCAGTAGATTAGATTTTTTGGTTGAAGTTCTAGAAAATCCATTCTTTGAATTTCCTTCTCAGCAAAAATCGGAACTTTCAAAGGTATTTGAAAGGTATTTCAAGCAGTTTTAAGAGTCAACTTTATTTTAGAACTAGTGAGCATTCCACAGAGGCATCATTCTTAACTAGAAAATGTTATATTTATAATTATAATGGAGGATTTGAATAGGCCCATTTTGACTTATTGTTCTGTTAGTTTAGCAGCATAAGACAAAAATCCTTAGGTGACTTTAGTTAACCTTTGTAGATAACTGTTAATATTAAATCATAAATAGTACACTCTCTATGCAGATTTATCCAGTATAAATGCTATAATTAGTTATTTTCGCAATATGAATTTCCCCAAATCAGCTTTGCGTTGAATATTATGGTGTTTTCAAACCACCAGTGAGCAACTAAAAACAAAATGGCTAAAAATGATTGCATAAAATTGCTAAATAAATAATATATTTAAATGAAATTATGTAGGGATTTTTCATATGAATTACTCTAAATCAACTCAAATGTAAAGTTGTTTTACAAGCCACAAGTGAGCAACCAAAAGCAGCTATAGTTTCCTTGCCACAACAGTGGGGGAAAAATATATTCTATTTTTTTTTTTTTAAACAAAGGGAAAATGCATTATATTATCCTAACTTGCATCTCCATTTACATGAAACCTGCCTCATATGTTGTCTTTTAGAAGCTCAGTTTCTCTGTGAGGAGGATGAATGCTTCTAATTGTATTAATGTATGGTAAATGATTCACAATCCGCTAATTGGTGACCTCTGCGCTAGATGATAAAGTAGTGCAGTGCACCCATGTGACTGCCTGTCTTTTGTTACTTTCTCAGAATAATCATGCCATGTAAGGTTCAGCTATTGGGTGAAAAGGTCCCAGCAGGGCTGTCTCTTTCGCTGCCAGTCTCTCTGGCATAGAGCCTTGTATCTGCCTGTTTTGCGCCGTAATACTTTGTTTTTCTTTTTAGCCGCTAGACTAAATCTACAGTTTGTTAGAACATCCACAAATGTTCTACCCACTTAATTCTTCTACTTTCCTCCCCACAGACTCATCTGGACAAGTGACGTCCTCTCCTCTTAGCTCGCCCACGTCCCACAGGGGGATGCATCCGTCTCTGCTCAGCCCGACTTCTTTAGGCCACTCGGGGTCCCTGCACTCCCCCATCAGCACTCTGAGCTCGCCCATGAATGGCCTAGGCTCTCCCTTCTCTGTCATCAGCTCACCCATGGGGCCACATTCCATGGGGTCACCAGGGATGGGTTACGGCCCCAGCGTCAGCCCACAGGTAGAGCCACAGTCTGAGTATCTCTTTTGGAGCCGTTTATACAAGCACTTTTTATACACACAGAAGTCGTATTTGTGTTTCATAATTAACCATTGTTGCAAATCCTTCAGTTTAACTCGTCAGTTCTGTCTCGCTCGCTCTCTTTCCAATGCTCTCGCTCAATCTGTCTATTGTTCCATAAATAGGCCTGCACATCTCTTTGTCATTTAAAAAAAAAAAGCACACAATTAAGACATCAAAGCTGGCAGTGTCCTAGTTTTCTTTGAAAGCCTGATCCACATCAGTAAAATGGTTCCCAAATTCACACACGTGTTTGTATGTGGGAGGAAAAAACAGTGCCGCCCCGTTTCTCATTGATAACTATTGAGGTTTTTCTCTGGGCTTTTTTGAATTCTCATTTTAAATTATAGTGTAGTTAAGATGATGGAGGTTGACATGGATTTTGTTCTTATCACAGAATAGTACTGGCTCATTTTTTAACCCGCTGTTTCTGAGGTTACACTTTATTTTAAGGTGACCTTGTTATAGTGTAATTATGCAAATAAGTAATATTAATTAACAGCTTGTACTTGTAATGTTTAGACTTTGCTTATGGTTAGTTGCTTGTAAGTATGCATAATTTACTGTTATTACTATAGTAAGTGCAGGTATGTTGTAAAACGGAGATACTGAAGTTTTTTGTACCATGAATGTTAGCTTGGAGGTAGGGCTACATGGAGAAAAATTATATTGCAATATGTAGTTTTTCTGCAATTTTAGATATTGTGAGTTTTAAAACCAATTTCAACAGATTATGTGCTTTTGTAGGGGTCAATCGGCATAGAAAATATTAAATTACGTGCATGCAGAAATATAATAAGAGCAAAGATTTAAATGAAATGTTTTTTAGATTAGTATAACATTATTCAGGTATAGAAATTGAATTTTCAAATGTATCTAACACTTCATCATCTTGATTGTGTAAATTTGAATATTTGTTAAAGCAACAAAGGTGATTTTTCTCTTTACTGTTAATGAAAGATCAAAATACAATGACAGACAGCAGCAGGAATTTTAGACTGCTGTCACTTTAAGACCGAATGCACGGATCCAATTTAATGATGTGCATCCATTTTCTTTCTCAATTATGTACATTTGTGTTAGGCATAAGCTACTGTGTTGATGAGGATAGCCCATTTTCACGTTGTCTTGAGCTTGAATTGTTTAAAATTGCTTGAATGTTTAAACTGACAGAAACATGCACACAAGCAAATGATAAACTTTAAACTTTCCTTAATGGTTAAACTTGGTTGAAGCATTCCATAATGACAATAAAGTCAAGAATCACATGCGTTTCAAGCCTGGGTTCCTGGTACATATGGATCAACTGCAATCCCTTTACTTTGGATATTCTGCGATGAGAAATGGATTGTGATATCGATGCTAAAATGATATACCATGCAGCTCTACTTGGAGTTTTATTTAATAGTGTATTTTAATAGTGTATAACATTGGTGAAATTCACTCAAAGGTTCTATACCATAACATTGGTTAATGCTATAGCTAACCGAAAATGCTGTCTATCTCTCTCTCTCTCTCTGGGTGGGAGGCAGTCATGTGGTCTGATGGAAGGTGATTTGAGTCAGATGGCATTTGTCACTTATGTTTAACACTCGGTTGACTGACTGTTTTCAGGCCCAGCCGGGTGGAACAGGGTTGCGACTCGGTCCCTCTGTATTTAACCTCAGAAGATCTGGAACAAGCACCCCACTGACATCAGCCGCCCAGCCACACACAATTCCCCAACATACAGCGAGCACCAAGATCAATTGTCGCTTTACCCAAAGATGTTTGTTTTGAAGGTTTAATATCAACAAGTGTAACCACTTGCAATAAAAAAATCATTTTTACATGCAGTCCTTAATTACCCACCACCTAGTAAGAAAGTTTTATTTACTTATTTTTAATTGCAAGAGAACCAAACTCACAAATCACCATTTAAAAAAAGCTCTACATTTAGTCTAGTGTTTATTATTATATTCAGTCACTTATTTATGTATTAATTTTCTTTAGTTCTTTATGACTATTTTTATTCATTCATTTTTGTCCCTGTGGTATATAAATGCTTAAATTCTCATATACGTCAGCTTGGCATTTTGAGTGTTGTTCTGCCCTTGCTATGGCACCTACTGAGTGTAAAACAATAGGTTTTTGTTTTGTCTGGTTTTGGGTGTCTGTGTTTAGTGTGTGTACAGTTTCAAATCATAACAACATCCACCATCACATGGAGCTTGAAATCATTTACAATACACATTTGTTTGAGTTGGATTGTGGCTTTCATGGATTTTTCTGTTTTATTTTGAAATGTTCGGATTGCCTTCACTTGGGGAGGTTGGTTTTGACAGAGACGACCCACAGCGAGAGCTGCAGTGACTCACTCTTGCACACACAGGCACAAACGCTGTCAGCCGCCTGTAGACCTCAATCCCACGAGCCCCGGCACAGCACGGACCCTGCCGTCTCCCAGCAGCTGGGACACATTAGGCTGAACGTGGTTCGGTTTACACTTCCAGCATCAATGAAAGGGGATATGCTGCTTTGTCTCCCCAGAAGAATCCCTCAACATTTGCTTGCTCCTCAATTCAGCCTAAATGGCTTATTATGGTTCAGTGCATACTGTACTGGAAGACTGGGAGCTGTTACTGGAAGGCCATTATCAGTGTTGAGGAATCTGGTTTCAAGCTGGTCAAGCTACTTTTCTTTCCTTTTTTTTTTAAAGTAGTTACTATTAAATAGAAACTAACTCCACCAAAGCTTTT
This sequence comes from Rhodeus uyekii, assembly GCA_037043235.1. Taxonomy (NCBI): domain Eukaryota; kingdom Metazoa; phylum Chordata; class Actinopteri; order Cypriniformes; family Acheilognathidae; genus Rhodeus; species Rhodeus uyekii. The sequence continues at coordinate 3,677,385 of JAWRVZ010000031.1, read as the reverse complement.
TAATTGGGCTATGTTATTTTTATATATACAGTAATCCCTCGCCACTTCGTGGTTCAAGTTTCGCAGCCTCAGTGCATCGTGGCTTTTTCAAAAATATTCATCGAAAAATAAAATTTCAAAAATACCGCCATATCGGCAGCTGTATTTAGGAAAGTAGCGTTGTTTTATCGTGATGCGAGAGAAACGGTTTCCCAGGATGCCAGACAAAGAGACAAACTCTCTCAGAGGCTTTGTACACACCCACGGGCACTCAGACAAGACACGTGATTGGTTCCTGGCGCGAGATCGACGAATGAGAGCACGAGTGGATGTATCCTGTGAGCATATTGGCTGATCCTACTTCGCGGATTTTCACCTATCGCAGGGGGGTTCTGGTCCACATTAACCGCAATAAACGAGGGATTACTGTATAGATGACTATTTGCACATATAAGACCTAATATAAAATATATATATATATATATATATATATATATATATATATATATATATAAGGGATGTGCGAGTGTAGTTGAACAATTGACTAAACGGTACACCTACTACTAGTCGACACTGAAAACAATAGTCGATTGCGAAGAAGAAAATACACAAGATGTTATAGTTCAAATGAGTTTTAATTTTACATTTACAAACAGTTTTAAACATAACATCTGAAAAATATGAGCGGAAACAAAATCTTTACCTCAGATCTCTCCTGAGTGTTCTTTCTGTCGGCCTCAAAAAATGGCCACTCGAAAGATGAGCGAGGTGTGGGAGTATTTTGAATTAGATGGAACCACTTTATGTAAACTGTCATGTCAAACTGGCATAAAATAATTCCACTAGAGTCATGCATAACCATATTAATCACGGGCATGGAGATGTTAGTATAGGAGAGACTAGCCAAAACAAGCAAATCATCGCATCATTTACGACATCTGTCTGCCACTGTGATCCCGTTCGAGCTGAAAGAAGAAAACACGATGGAAACCGACACACATGCCTCGCTACATACAGCTGCACTTTTGAGAGACTCCAGAAGTCAAATGTGCCGCGTAGTAGTGACCTTTTTTTTAGCGCCATTCATTATGGGTTTTGAACTTGATTCATAGATTAACTGTTTTAAATGTATCATTGTATTTAAATGCATTTAAATGCGTCTTCTGAGGGTTTCTTACTAGTTGTCTAGTCGGTTATAAAACTTCTTTTGACTAACAAATATAAATATATACCATAAACGATTATTACACAGAATTAATAAGTTATTGCAGAACAGCCCATAAGAGAGTTTACAGGTGCAAGACAATAAAAGTCGCAGTTCCAATAACTTAGGACATTAAAGAGATCTTTCGATTAACTCTTGAGGAAACGTCAGAAGATTAGGGTCCCAGATCATCTGCATGAGCATCCCATAGTCCTGCTGCATGAGGACTGTAGATGTAGCCAGCGCCATAAACTGCCTTAGCCAGTGCTTCAGGGAGACATGAAGGACAGTTGATCTTCCTTGAACGTTGCTGGAAAAGAAGCAGTTAAAACTGAGAAGACATTTCTTTTTTTGTTGCAAGTTTTCTAAGCCAAAAAGAAAACCATTCAGAAAATGGAAAAAAAAATCTAGCTTTGGTTTTGATATGTTTAGTTGTATCAGACTTTGTGTACCCGTCTCATATATTTTTGGTTTTGGTCATGGTTTGGTGGACGCTGTGGCCTTGGATACAAGTTTGGTTGTGGTCTAGTGAGAAAGAGCTGTCATCTTGCGTTTACTGTCATCTTGTGATTTATTAAATGGCAACAAGTACTTGATCCCATGACCCCTGTGGTGCCACCTGTCAGTCTGTGCTGGAGGTCGTAACCCTGTGCTCAGTCTCTCAATTCAGCTGGACTGACATCCACCGGATTATTGATCAGTTAAAGCTGCAATAAGTCAAATTAAAAATAAATAAACGAATGTATTGATGGTGACGTCTACCCTAGATATAGATGCAAAATTCCAAAAATTGTCTAGCATAGTGCTATATAAATAAATGCTTGCTAATTTACTTTTACATTTCAGTGATAAGTGCAGTTCTGTCAATGCATTGTCTACTTTATTATTTACTAATAATGTTTTCACAACAGTTATTTGAAAATGGTGGAACGATTTAATGTTATGTTATGCTAATCAAGAGTATTCCATCAAAATTTGCTAGTTGGGCTTAACTTGTACTTCATGTGGCCTGGTTATATGAATTTGCTACAAATGCAGCCAGTAGTTCACTTGCAGACCATACAGAGAAAAAATGTACCACTGAATTCTGACAAATTTGAGCACCTCTTCAGGCAAGGATTTGCTCAGCTCTCTGAAGCCTGTGAACGGAGCAGGATAGAATACAAACTCTGGCCTTGACTGGGATGCTTTCACGGGGCCTCTGAGTTGTTATTTCACATTTAGATGTGATCCCGAGGTTTGTGGGAAGAGGGTAAAGAGAGAACAAAATTATAAAAGAGACTGATCAAGTTTGTTTCAATGTTTCAAATGTTTCAAGTTTCAGTTTTTTGTCTGTAACCCTATTCGGCATGTATTATATTCTAATCTTTCTATATTTTACTGATCTTTATTTTATTTTACTTTATTCAAAAGAAAGTCTATGGATATTCTCTAAATAAAAGGGGTTTTATTTATTTTATTTTTATTTTATTCTGATCTCTAAATATTACAAATGACAATTTTAATTTTATTTTTTACTTCATTTTCTTTTATCCAAAAGTGTAATTTGTATTTATTTATTTCTATTTCTAGGTATTAACAGTTTCTTTTTATTTTTTGCATATTAACTATTGTGCTTTATGCTGTCTCTGGTCTGACTGACTGGTTTGTTTGGCTCTGAAGTGTGTTTACAGTACAGCTCAGTCTCTAAAACAATTAGCCCCTATTAAAGAAAGTTCAAGCAAAGTTTAGACCCAAACTGATATATTTATGCAATATGAAATACAAACATCACATTAGCAGCAGAAAATCTTTTCTTGGCGACTGTTGTTAATAGGCTTTGTGCGCCAACATGCACACAACCTAAGAGAGGAAGACGACACAACAGCTCCCTTGAGACTTTTCACCCAAACTTGGTTGCACTGTGACCCGTCCTTTCTAACTTAGACTTCTATTGAGAAAAGCAAACGTGAACTGCTCTTAAGGGCAATAATGCACTGAACGTTTGTGATTGGAGGAGAGAGCGTTGAAAACTGTTTTTTCAAATGTTCTCAAAGGGGCTCCGCTTGCCAGAGATTTTCTAAAGAGGCAGAAAAGAGGATTTTGATGTTGGTGCACAAAAGAATTGTTTGCTCGGTGTGGAGAAATGAACAATGCACATTTACTCTTACTTTACCAAAAAAACTTTCTTATTCTCCTCTCTCTCTCTCTCTCTTTCTACCTGTGACTGTCCTCAGACGATGTGAAGTGTCCTTAGGAGATGCAGATTTTGTTTGTTAATTGCTTCCTTGCAACCTTGATACTTGTACACAATAGGCCTCGAACACAAAGCTGATGATAAATTTCTCAACTTTCATGGTTTATTTCTCATCTAAAACCTTGAAATTAGTGGAAGCATTATCTGGAGAGCTCAAGGACAGTCCCTTTACTTTGCATTCTCTTTCTCTGTAAATGCACATTTTTTTTGTGCTTGTGAAGTTGGGTTATCACCACGTCCAGACTGAGACTTTAGGTTCTTTTAAAACACTTTTTTTGTGGTGGTTTTGTTATTTTTTTTATTTAGTTTTTTAAGAATCAGCATTTACAAATCTCCTTGTTTCGTTATGGGTTTAACAATGCAGGCACATGGCAATTGTTGGGAACACAGCGCTCCAGTGATGATTATCCACTCTTGGAGATTAGCTCTGGATGCTGACAGCTGTTTCGGTTCCAGGCAATTATTCCACCATACAACATTTCTTCAGAGGAAACAGCTCTACGGTTATAATCTGTCTTGGCCCAGCACAGTCTACCAAAGCACAGACATCATGCACAGCAGGAGCCAGACAGAACGGAGAAGTGTGTAGAAGGCCTTTTTTCTTTAAAAAATTGACTTAACCCCGGGCTGGAGTTGCACAAGGCTGCAGGATAGTGGTTGGTCGCTGGTGTCATCTTAATTGGTTATCATGTAGATAATTTGCATTTGTCCTTGAAGTAAACGATGCATTATGTTTGGCTTTGACAGGATGGAATGGTTTACTGAACCAGATATGACGTCAGTCTTGCATACCTACAGAAAGAGATATTTTCATGTATGCTTTGTGCATGTGCTTGCATGTCTGTACAGGCGCCTGTGTAAACCTAAAACAAATTCAGTGTTCTAAAAGACACTGTTTGCAAAACTGCTCAGTTAATTCTCAAAATTGAACTTTATTACATTTGTTTTCATCTGTACTACTTGTTTTCATCTTGTCCTGTAAAAAAATTAAATGATTAGATATTAAGCATTGTTTTTTGACAATCTTGAATAACCTTTTTTTTTTACCTTGCATGCACTTACAGTAAATGTTATATTTCAGTGATTAAAGCTTTTAAATTAGATTATTTAAAGATTTAAATAATCTATTTACCAAGTGACTGGAAAATTAACAATAATTGATTCAATTGAATTGATATGGAAAGAAATGTAATAATACATTAACTTATCTTCCATTAAGAATTAAGGAAATGACAAATAGAAAAAAAGTAAAGGTTTTGTGCAGTGTTTGCATTATGATATGGCTATAATGGGCCCTTGCTGTCAGGCTTCCAAAATTGCCTTTAGATCCGCTGAGTGATCCATGTTTGAGAGTTGAACACCCTGTCGAAAAGCGTTTCACTGCAAGAACCCAAATGACAACGACTCTCGCCTTTAGGGTTGATACAAAACAGGACTAACTTTCTGCTGCTGACAGCAGTATCCACAGGGACCGCTCCAAATGTGTCTCCCACACTGCTACTGACAGCAGCCTCGATGAGGTCACACTCAGGGTGAGTAATGGGTGTGAAAGATCGGAGGTCAGATGTTGAGTGGGTTATCAGGCAGAAGAGATCGCCTCGCTGCCCTGCAGTGGTTAGAGATACGGATAAGGTCAGCGTTATCAGCGAAGCTTTTCCACGTGCCGATGTACACAACCCAGTCAAGTGTGGATTGGAGTTGGAGTGTTGTGAGGATGGTGTGACGTAGCCTCTCGATGGACAATCGTGGCTATAAAATTTGAATGGCCATTGGTAAAGTCGTTATAAAATAGGTAGTAGTATTAATATACAGATCTACATTTGGATGAAATCTAAACTGAAAAACGTGCATAATGCAACATGAAATTATGTAAATACTTTGCTGCTTAAACTTCTAATGACGTAAAACAAAAAATGAAATTATTGATCACAATTGTTTTTATGACAGTGATTGATAATGACATCCTTGAGTATTACTTTAATGTGCATGTGAGTTGTATGTATGGCAAGTACAGAAATACCTCGGTTTATGAGTGACTTTATATACGAGCAAATTGGTGTACGAGCATTGTATCAGAGTGAGAGCAATTTTTTTTCCCTCACCCACGCGCATTTTTGTGTGGAAAAGTCCTAACGCTCAGCATCGTCGCGCACATTTTTATTGGAAATATCCTAAACATAGCCTCTCATAAAACAGTCATGCGGTTCCAATCCCTTTATCACCCCTTAACTCGTTCATTCTCTCAGCGTGGCTTGGTTTGGGTGCATCATTCACCACAGTGCATACTATTATAAGTGATATACAGCGGTTTTACCTCGTGTTGTTAACATTCGTGTGTGTGAAAGGGGCCGTGGCCACTGAGCACTGACACACCCGATTCTCATATCATCTGCCTATTTAGTTCACTTCTCTCCACTCTTGTGTTGAGTCGTTCGTTCGCGGCTCCCGTGTGTTCGTTCACGGCCGTGGCTCCCGTGTGTTTGTTTGCGGTTCCCTGTCTCCCGTGTTCCATGTTCCACGACCTTCACTCTGTATTATCACTTTGTTTGTTTTCTGCAGTGTTATAATAAATTCACTCATTTGCACTTGAATCCGGGTTTTGTGTTTTCCCTTGCTTTCCCCGCTCCCCCCTCCTCCCTCCTCTCGTCTCCTCCATGCACGATGCTCAAAGCTGAAGTGCATTACAGTAAATTGTCATGTATTTTTAGTTTAATTGTCAATAATTAATTAGTATTTATATGAGATCTTTTAACTGTAATTAATAGGGTAAAACCAAAAAGATATTTAAAATTGGCATTTATGGTCGTGTGGAACGAGTAGATTCATTTTTAGTGCATTCTTATGGGGGGAATTGTTTTGGTGTATGAGCATTTTGGGTTACGAGCTCGCTCTTGGAACGAATTAAACTCATAAACCGAGGGATTACTGTAGATTGATTACATTTATGTTATTATGAATGAGAGTAATGAGCAAATTAATTATAGTGGCCTTTACTTCATTTCACCGAACTTGATTTATACACGTGTATTATAGTCGAGTATATATAAGTTGCGTTATGAGTACCAAGAAAAGCGCTATTAAATGTAACTATCTTTTAACAGTGTGGAATCAATTGGTCAATTTTTTTTATTTGAAGTCCACTCTAGTCAAGTGCACTCCAGTTCGCTGCAGTGTGAAGTTGCTTGCTGGTTGTGAGAAGAGAGCGCGTGTTAAAGGTTGCTGCTGGAGGATTTGGGTTACCCTTTGAAGTGTCCTTTTGAGGGAAGTCTGTTTTTCGGCTTGGTAAGAACAGCTAAGCTCCTCTAAGGTTCCAGATTTACGCTCTTACTCTCTTTGTGTTTTTGTGTGATGTGCATCGACTTTGCCTTGGCCAGGATGCCATTCATGCGTTTTGGATCGCATAAAATGTCCATTCGTGGGAGGATATGTGCCTCCTTAAGCATTGTTCAAGTCTGAATCCTGAAATTAAATTAGATTAATGTGTTTTTTTTCTCCAGGGATCATAGTTTTGAACCAAATATAAAGTTCCAGACTTTACCTGTGGTCTATGGGGGCAAAACTTGAGCTTTCTACTAAGAAACAAAAGGAAAGACATTGAGTTCATTGAGCTAAAAAGTTGAGAGGCCATTCACACGTCTTGTATACTTTTATGCTGTTTTTCAAAAGTAAAAATACACTAGTTTTCCATTGTTTGGATGCATTGCTAAATGCAGTGTTGAGTTAAAAATATTTAGACCTTTTAAGGCGCGTGTTCCATTTTGTTACTTACAGTAAGTGCAATAACATCCTGTTATTGCCCCTGAGCCTGAATCATTGTGAGTGACACATTGCTTGACTGTTGTTAAAATGGAAACATATTTCATGATAGAACTACACCTTACTTGCACAAAGGCTGAATGGATGTACAAGGCAAGTCGAGCATTATCTGATGCTTAGATCTGCCATGACTTCCATTTGTTGGTGAGTTTTTAATGTCAAGGCTTTTGTTCTTTCTCCCGAGTCAACACGTTTCGGCCCGGTACCATTTTCATCCGGGGGTTGGGGACCACTGATTTAGACATTTTTATTTATTATCATAGGTCATTAAAATCAAGGTTGAAAAGGGGTTAAAAAAAATCTATTGATTCTAATTTTAACATTTCTGTCCATGCATTGGTTCTGTAACATTACTGTTGTGTATTTTAATGTTTTGCCTATACTTTCTAAAAGAGCTTAAACTTCATACGTCAAATAAATCTTCAAATTGCTGGTAAAACCTCATGTTCTCTGCTTTTTTGCAGTGCAAGTGTAAATAAAGAATGAGTTCTTTGAAAAAGTACAGTGTTTTCTTTAGTCAAAAAACATGTTTGTAAAGGCTGATGTTTTATGTATTTGAGGAGCAGAGAAGAAAGAGTCTTGGTCTGGTATTTGCACTCTAGTCATAGCCAATACAGCTATGGCTAAAGCTAAGGCCAACGCAATGCCATTGCAACTTACATATCATGACTTGACAACTGAACACAGGCATTTTACACACATTGGATGTGTAAACTTCACATTTGCATAGGTTGTACTATTTTACTTGGTTGACTCCCAAATTAAAATGTTAAACAGAATGATAAAATAACATTATTAAGCGGTTAATGGTCATTTCAAAGAAGCGTTTCTGTTCAGAATGATTGATCTTGATTTTGTTTCTGTTCCTGTTAAAATTTCATTAGGTTTTGTTTTAATTCCTTGAAACTCTTCAGAACCCTTATTAATATAACCGGTTTAGAATGAGAGTGTGGATAGAATTACGTTTACATGTTTGAACTGTATCTTTAAACAGTAAATCAAACTCAATATCTAATCCTAAAGCAGGCCTGTAGTATGAGCTCTTGAGACTTCCTGTAGCTTAGACAGTAGAGCATGGTGCTAGCAATGCCAAGGTCATGGGTTTGATTCCCGAAGAAAGTAAGAACTGATAAAAACCTAGGCTATACCTTGAATGTAATGCAAGTCCCTTCGGATAAAAGCATCTGCCAAATGCATAAATGTAATTTACCTACTAACAGTCACTTCAGAAGCTTGTCTACATAGTGTGTGTGCGTGTGTCTTTGTACATGTCATGAACTTTTGGGATGCCCCTCCTCTCCGTACAGCTAGTGTGTCGCAGCATGGCTGGCTGATCATGCTGTTCTTACTCGGGGCACTTGTCTGACACCCTACCCCTGAAAGAAGAGTGTGTGATCATGTATGGGAGGGAGGATTATTCTATTTACAGTCACAGAACTGAGACTCTTTAATCCTTCTGTAACACACACATACACCCCTACACACAAACACTGCATTGAGAGGGAGTTTGGGCAGATTGAGTTGCATGTTGAAAATAGCCATACTGTGATAGACTCTTCTGATAGTGCAGCTCTGCATCTGATAGAGACAAACTACAGAGGTCCAGCAAAACAGAGACTGAGGTATAACAACTACTTTTGTTTGTGGACTAACACACGATGTGTGCATAGGTCAAGTGTGAGAGACATTTTTGCATGCAGTATTTCAACTTCAATCTGCTTCTTGTCATGGTCATTCAGTATTTTTCGCATTCCTCTTTTTTTTAATGAAAAAGCTAGAAAAGCTTAGAAAACAGTGCAATCAAGATATTTATTTGATCAATTCATGCATTCCTTGAGGACTTTGACCTTGACGTTGTTAAAGTACATCGCTGACTTGTAAACGTACCCATAGTTTTGCAGATATTTTGTGGGCACATTTGCACCGTTACCTGATTTGCATTATTCCTTTAGTAAATCTGACAGTGTGTGCAAATAAATAGCTCTGTCTCTAGGCTCAATTCAACCTATAAGTGTCTGGATCCTGGTAGCATGAGCACGTTTAAGGTTATCATTGGAGACAAAAGCTCTCCAATAAAACAAAGATTCAGAACAAAAGGCGTTTTAGCAAACAGACAGCCTTCAGATAAAGTATGGCATGTGTAATATACTGCCGTCCATCCTTTCTTTGCTCGCTCATCATTAACACCTCTCTCCATCAGAATGAGCTGCAGTGTTACGGCCCCTATAGCCTTGAGTGCCTTCAGTGTTTTTCAAGGACAATGTCCATTTCTGACTTCATAAATCAAGCAGAGTGGAAGTACAGAGGCTTTTGTCCACAGAGTTTTGCCTGTTAGTTTTTTTTGATGGATGGAATGAATCATCATACAGAATGAAAGAGGAGTGTTAATCATGTGTTTTTGACACAGATTCAATCTTTGAGTGTTTTTGTTTGTTTGTTTGGTCCGTCTTTTTTGTGCAGTTGATCTGTTCGTTTTAGCATTCAGCCTTCACTCTATATTCAGGGTGCGTAGTGGTCATCAGTGTAATGACAGTGTCATTACAGTGTGTGTCCGTGCATGTGTTTAAGGGGTGTGTGCAGGCACGTGTGAAAACATGCACATGTTTTTGAGATGATACAATCATGTGCATGTTTAAGGGTTGTTAACTATATTAAGTCTTTCTATATATTGGCCACATTATAACCGACTTTTTTATCGACTTTTTTTATTCTTTTTGGTATTTTTAAATGTATTTAATCTCAATTTTAATACTTATGAAAATTATTAATATATCTTTATAATCTAAAGGCATAACTCATAACACAGTTATAAATTTACTAATAAATCAGTAAAAAGTTTTATCAAAGATTACTGTGCTTTTACCTAGGCGAAAACTTCAAAGGAGAATAAATAGCACTTGGGCAGGATAATTTGTTGTTGTTTGTGTAAAATTGTGTGCAAAACGTCATTTTCTGTTTAAGATGCACAAAATATATTAGCACTAGCAAGATTTATTAGAAAATCTATATACATTTTAGAAATTATGATATAAATTTATATTAGCATTAGCAAGATCTGTCATTTTATATAGCAGAAGATGTCATTATGGAATGCTGTTAGAAACAATATATCTTTTTAAAATGTGGTGGCAATTCAATAGGGCTAGAGTGGTCTGTCTGTGTCCAGTGTCCTCTGGCTATATGGCACTCCGCAGAAGTCTAGCAAGTCTACATGTCTCACATACTCACATCAACACATAGCTGTGGTGTGAAGTGGGAAGTGATGATGCTCCTTTTGGTCTAAATGGGGTCTTTATCAAGCCCCTCTCTATAGTTTGACTGTTAGCTGTTTTCTGGCTAAAGCATGAGAACAAGACTATGGAGGCTCTCACATGAGTGTTTGTCTCGTGGCCAAGAATGTGCACTGTCCCAAGACCTTTAATAAGTCTGGCGCGCTTTTACGAGCCCCCCAAATAAATCTGTCTTTGGTAGAACATCTAGTATAGTATAAATTGAATAAATGTAAAAAAAATCATGCGACCATCACAGTTACCATTGCAGGGAGACCACACTTTTATCGTTTTAAAAAGCAAGGCTTTTTTTACAATCAATTTTATCGTTTAAAAAGCAAGGCTTTTTTTACTGACTTTCTTACTCCCCAGAGCCAAGATGGCATCTGTCAGGTTGTTGTTGTATTTGTTTTTTGTTTTTTTAAGAACAGGCTGTTGGATCCTTAGGCAGAGTGTCTACCCATCGGCAACAATCATTTACTCGAAACCCTTTTGTGACTGATATAATTAAAGTGTGTAATTGAATATGAATGTGTAGAGCGAAATGAACAGGATGTGTCTGTTATTGTGATTGCTTCTTTCCCAATTGTTGTCATTACTTTAGAATGACTGACTAAAATGTGCACAAAACATTGGCTCACACTGAACAATAATCATTTGTGATAAATTTAGATTTTTTTTAGCTGTCATCTCAACAGTAATTTAAGCATCTATGTTTTTTTTCCACTCAAAATTTGCATCCAAGAGCTAATAATGTCTGGATGAGACCCAATAGACACATTTAAGCTTCAAAAGGAAGGGAGAGAAACAGAACCACGTCTTTATTCCACTGTCCCGCTAAATATTTTATTGCCGCCATTCTAGCATAGAACATGTGCTCTGCTGGTGCTGGATATGAAAAAAATGAGGCCGGGGACATACTCAGCATCCATTTCTTGTACTTGCATTGCGAGAAAGGAGGGGAGAGAGAGAGAAATCATTTGAGAGAACTTCGGACTAGCAGCACAAAATCAATCTGAAATCTCTATGCTGACCCAACAGGTCAAGTCTGGCCCCATTCTGAAGTAATTGACAGAAAAGTCAGGGTCTTGTGGAACCCGTACTCGCTTTCACCCAAGCCCTTAGAGATGATATATTGACGTCTAAATGATATGTGTTGTTTGTTTGCGTATATTTTGCAGCTGAACTCGCCCATGAACTCTGTCAGCAGCTCAGAAGATATCAAGCCACCCCTGGGCATCAACGGTGTAATGAAGGTGCCAGCCCAGCCCTCAGGCACCCCCCTCTCCCTCACCAAACACATCTGTGCCATCTGTGGCGACCGCTCCTCAGGTACCAAGACACATCTGTATGCAAAAGTATATGTGCAACCTGATAGTGTATTCCCAAATGCGCATGTTTTGCAAGTGTTGCTCTACAGGGCTGGTTGGGATAGAATTGTTTTTATTTTATTTTTTTATGTTAGCTAGTCTTTTATGTCAGTCATGATGGTCTTTTGGATGGTTTTAGAGGGGACACTTTTCAACTGCTAAAACCAACAAGCATCGCGACTAAAGACAATAAAACCCATTATAATCAATGATGTCGTCTACACTGGATGCAGTCTGATAACAAATCCCCAGCAGGAAACTGATGCCTCGTTCTATTTTATGATGCAACGGTCGCTTTGTCACGTCTATTATAGACTGCTTCTATCTGTAGCGGTACAGTCGCGTCCAGTATAGACCCTGTGTAAGTGTCAAAATCAGGATCTGCATGTTCATGGGTTTAAATAAAATATTTTGATCTCTAAATAATACTTTGTTCACCCAAACCCTTCCTTTTTTTTGTAAAAAAAATTTTTTACTTTAAAATTAACTTGAAAAGTCAACGAATTTGTGACAGCTGAACATTTTTGACAATCCAAACATATGCCTCCAACAATTGCCCAAAAATTAATCAGTTCACCCCTCAGGTCAGGTCCGTCAAAAACTTAGGCTGGTCAATCTCTTTACCTGAATACAGGAATACTTGTAGCGACATGCTAATTCATACTATATCTTGCTAGCGACATGGTAGTCAATGCTAAATCTTGCTGGCGACTTACTAATTAACACTAAATCTCGCTAACTACATGCTAATTCTTATTAACTGTACCTTTATTTTGCAATAAAATATTTTTTTTACATGGTTTGTTACTCATAAACAAACAATCCAGCCCCAAAGGCACATTGTTGGTTTGCAGAGCTAGTTGGGATGGTGGGGATAAACTACTTAAAAACCTGTCTAAATTGTTCTTCTGGTCTCAGCTGGCCTTCCAGCCTTGTAAAGATGGTCTGTTTGGTGGTTTTAGAAGGGTTTTTGGGCATTCTTCAATTGATAAACAAGCTAAACAACGTACATTTATCCTTTGTTTTACCAATGAGATAAGGAAAAGAAATCTCTTCTTCCAGGGATGAAATAACACTATTGTTCAGTAGGGATGTAATATTTTGATAGCAGATACAAAAAATTTACATTGTTTATACTAGAAGTGCTATCTCTGAATATTAAGAAGTTATTTCAATGAACTTCAGTTGAAAGATCAAATCCCAAAAGTGTGATCCATGAATTATTACCAATGTAGACCTTATCATTACTCCTAAGATTTCATTGTTTGTTAAAAATTTTCTTCCTCAGGTAAACACTATGGTGTATACAGCTGCGAGGGATGCAAGGGTTTCTTCAAGAGGACTGTGCGTAAAGACCTGACCTACACTTGTCGAGACAACAAGGACTGTATGATCGACAAACGCCAGCGCAACCGCTGCCAGTACTGCCGCTATCAGAAGTGTTTGGCCATGGGCATGAAGAGAGAAGGTACAGCACATAAAGTTGAGGATAGAAGATTCTTCGTTCTCTCTCTGAAAATGTATAGTACTATTCACTCCTCCAGCTCTCATTAAAATGAATGAGTTCCAATGCAACATAAAAACCCCTTCAGCTTCCTTTCATGTTAGTATATACGGGCTTTGATCGAAGGAGTCCATCGTTCTTTGCACTGAATGACCTGAGCTTTCCACCATGGGGCGAGATGTTTTATGCACTCCATGTCCCCTCATTATTAAACTCAATCTCAGCTCTGTGTGACTCTAAAAGAAACATTCATATTACTGCAATCAGCCATTAAATAATCAGACTGCAGGTAAGTGCTTAATCAGTGCTTGTAGAGACATTCAGTCTGCCGATCTGCTCATGGCGAGGCGTCAGTCAATGAGTCCATGATGCACAGTTACTGACCTAGAGATTCCAGGTAGTGTAATTCGCCATGTACTGAGAGAAAACAGGAAATTGTTAATCGATAAAAGGTAGTATGCTTTTCGTTTTGTTTATCTCTCAGATAGGCTTTTTTGTCGCTAAATATAGAAGACCATCATCACCTGAGGCAGATGAGGAAGATGAAAGAGGGGGAGAGGTGAGGTTTGGTTATCACACTGAAGAAAAGGGGGGACATTAGCACTTTTTGCACACTTGTCCCCAGGAAAAAGTAGATGCGAATGTACTTAAGCATGCTAATAGAAGATTTTAGCACACAGCTGGTGGAATATTGATCTGAGAGACTATATTTTGCCCCTCAGTCAGAGAGAATAATTTGGGATTTATGAGATATCCAAATTTTTCAGTGTTGTTTTTAGAAACATTTTGTCTGCAGAGACTAGTTTTCAGTTTTTAAGGTAGAACCAATGAACTCTTCTGTAGATGAGTGAGGCACATACTTGCTTATTTGCACAGTTGTTGTTTTAATGTGTGCTTTTTGTTTGGGTTTTTCAGTGCTCTATATATAGTGTCACATTCAAATGCACAGTCAGCTGTTAACTGTTATTTTAGTTATGATTTTGTTATAAAGTCTTTTTTTTTAGCACATTATATATAAGGCTCCGTGTGTGTGTGTGTGTGTGTGTGTGTGTGTGTGTGTGTGTGTGTACATGCAGCTAGAGAGGTCTACGGACTATGTTGGCTATACATTGCATAGCCAACATAGTCCGCGGACCTCTCTAGCTCCTCTTTCATGTGAGAGAGAAAATCCTCCCCCGTTGATGAAGGGAGCACTGCGATCATACGTATATGACGTCTCGCTCACACCCAGTGTCTGTGACCTCACTGCAACCTTTTGTCTTTGTTACTTATACCATCAAGGATTCTTTCAAGGATATGATCATTTGCTTGCATTCGCCTGTTTCGTATCCCATAAGCTCGCGCCATACCCCGAGGCGCAGGAGAGCTGGCCCATGCTCCCCCGCCCCCCCCCCCCCCCCCCCCAAAAAAAAAAGAGCTGAGCGAATCTGCAGAAAAACAGGATTAAATGAATTTATGCTCGCCTCCTCTCCAGGGGAAATCAAGCTAACGTGATTTCAGTCCCTCTCACCTCTCTCTGACTCCTGGAGAAGTATTTTACCCTTGGGCTGACCTCCAGACAACACTTTCCATAAAGCAGAATCCCCCTTTTCTGAACCCCCTACCACCAGCACAGTACCTCTGTGATTCACTGTTGAGGAAAATAGCGGGAGGTTGGGGAAAGGAGACAGTTTAGTGTTTGTGTGTTTGAATGTGCTGTGAATAGGGACTTGGTTCAGAATATTTTGGATGAACTGTGCTCGGCACATACACACTCTAACCACAGGGGCTTGGATTGTGGTTAATAGTGCTCTGGCCGCAGTGAGACCGAGTGACTGTTCAGTACTCACCACTTCCTGTTTCTGTGAGTTGATCAAATGTCTCATCTGTTAAAGCCTGTTGGCAGAACCCACAAAGACAAGAAATATGTTTAAACCTCACATGCAACAAAGTTGGAAATGAAATCCGTGTACAAACAAAAAATGTAAAATGTATAAGGGTGTGTATGTATGCACATATGAATGAATGAATTAATGATTTGGTTATTTATTTAATTTAAGTATTTCACTTCAGGTTTATACATCTAAAAAACTCAAATAGGTTGTAAAATAAAGGATGTATACAAGTTAATATTTACTAGATGATTTTAATCATTTACATTGACATAACAATATATAACAAAAATCTTATTTTTCCATGGGGTCTCCCTCAAGGGGATAGCTGTAGTTGGGAATCCATCATATGTGGGTGTGTATGCGTGTTGACTTCTTGATTGACTAACTGTAGTGACCGTGACTAGTATTGTTACATACAGCCGTCCAGGAGGAGCGCCAGCGAGCCAAGGACCGCAACGAGAACGAGGTGGAGTCGACCAGCAGCGCGAATGAAGACATGCCCGTGGAGAAGATCCTGGAGGCTGAGCTTGCTGTGGAGCCCAAAACGGAGACTTACATTGAGACCAATGTACCTATGCCCTCGAATTCAGTAAGTTCAATCACTTTTTCCTTGTGCACTGGAAAGCCTTAGGAGCCACCTTAGGTTTGATAAGGTTAAGAACCCCCTATATGCTTAAGACCCTTGAGATACATTGAAGAATCATTTTGCATGTTGGAGCAATGGTTAGCACTCTTGCGGGAAATGCAGGTTTGACCTACAGCTTATTTCAATCCCTAAATAATTTGTTGTCTTTTCTCTTTTGTTTGGTCAATAAAGAGTAACAGAAGCGTATTTCATAGTCAACCACTCAACAGCAGAATGATGTGGAGAACATTGGATGCTCCAGTTATGCTGTGTAAATCTGTGAGGGCAGATTTTAGTGTGGTCCTAGTTACAAGAACAACTTAGGACATTGAAGAAACCCCAGAGCTAAGATGTCTTGAGCCATATGCTGCATTGCCTGAACAATGGCACTTCTCTGTCTCTGCTTGTTATGGTATAATGTAAGTGATTTAGCTTGTTGAAAGCTTTGTTTGGACATACGTGATGTCATAGTGCATGGCTCCAAAGAAAGACTGTTTTCTCCAATTACTGCAGTGTGAAGCAAACCACCAATTTATAGCTGTTCATCAGTTCTGCTTGTCTTCTTTGTTGTAATGCTGTTCTTCGCCTCTCAGCCCCCTTATGAATTATAAATCAATGATAGAGTATGGTCTTAGCTTATTACCTTTGTTTCTGTTTGACTTGCATTAAGACTGATGAAGTTTACCCACTCATATTTCCTCTATTTTCTGGCTTTTTTTGCCAATGTTTTGAAAGGTATAGTTGGCCTGAAAATGATTTGGAGATGATGAATTTGTTTTATTTAGTTATAGTTAATATTGCAAAGTGATGTTTCTCATTATCCAGTATTATTTGAATGTAATAAATCTAACTCTAGTTTGTAGCTGATACGGTTCTAACGTTTACTGCACTTTTGTTATTTAACGATAGTAGTTAATGAATTGGAAGTCTCACACGTTGACAGAAAATAGCTTGCTTCCAAGTTGTAAAATAACATGGATATCACTATAATGTTGTTGTAAGGAAGTAAGTAGTTACGGGAAGGAGGAGGCAGGGACTGGCAAATATTTAATCACAAAATAAACGCAGCAGCTACTCACGGACAACTGCTGCACACGGGTAATCTTAACATAAGGTCAAGGCTTGGTCACTCCTCCTTTTATGCTCCCGTAGCTCCATAACGAGATACGAGGATTGTGCGGTGCACAGGTGACGCTCATTATCAATCACGCCACTGGACTTGTGGGGCCTCAGCCCCACCCTGCTTACCGCAATCATTGAGTTATTTTAACCATGACAATCGTATGGTGATATTGTAACAGCCCTAGCACTTCTAGGTCATGAATACACAGTCTTACACACTCAGTATGTTGGTGCATGTCTACTTGTCTATCACTCCAAATTTTTGCAACTCAAAGTGTTGAAAGATGTGCGCTAACCGCTAGGCTATGACTCAAACTTTTACGGCCCAATGTGTTAGACCAGTAGGATACGCATTCAACTTCTTAATCTGCTTTAATGGAGTTTTGGCTGGTAATTCCCTGAGAGAAGCAGAGCAAGATAAAGTTGTTGAATTTACCTGTGCGCTGTGAAGTCTCCCTCCCTCGTCTAGTCACCATGACAAATCAGCACCACTAAAGTGATCATTGGCTCCACTTTTCAGCATTGTTTGAATAATGAAATACTCTGACAGTCCCCGGGAGCTTTCAGCCTGCCGTCAGCCTCTGAGGAGACTTTTTTTCGCAGGAGTGGTAGAACATGAGGAGGATAGAGATCGAGCAAGTGAGAGGGAGAGAGAGAGAGAGTTTGGGCGGTTGAGTGTGTCTTTTGGGACTGCTCTGTACCGAAGCGAAAATGTTCTGAATGCTGTTATGTGAGTAAATGGGGGTTATTTCTGGAAGATGAAGATGTGTGGGAACAGAGGACCAACATTTGGGGAAAGGTAGCGAGACGAGGGAAAACATAAGGCCTGTCATGAGGGAGAAGCTGCCAAGCTTTACATTAGAAAGCACTCAGTCACTGATTCGCTATCTTGGTTGTGTTCATCACGCTGTTTCTCCAGTAGGGGGCTTGTTTTGTGAGTGCAGGAGTGTTTTTCGTTTTGCATTATATTATTTTACTGTGCATTATTATGTTTAGATTTGTGATTTTAAATTAAGTATTCTTTTTTTCTCTCTCGATATTTTCAAATTCATTTTACATTTCATTATTGGTTTAGTTTTGGTTTATGTGATTTAAGGAATTATTTTATTTTACCAGTCTTATAATTACCATATGGTATTTTGTTTGTCCCTTTCCATCAATAATTATTTCTTTGAAGCTAATCTGGTTCCTCCTTGGTAAATTTAAAATGCACAGACTTGACCCCATCAGTAGATAAATATCATAAATATCACCACATTAAATCTGTGCGATTTTTGCTGTTGTTGTTGTTGTTGTTTTTTTTCTCTCTCGGGAGAAGTGAGTGGAAATCGTTGATTCTTGTATGGTCACGGCTCTCATTGTGTGAGAGGAATGCCGAGCCGAGTACATTACGAGCACCTCCTAACCTCCCAGTAATTTTCAAAAATTCGGGGAGTAGGCCCGAGTTTGGCCAGTGTTTATGCTGTTCCCTATTGCCAAATCATACACAACTGCGTCTCAAAGGCTAGGTCTATGAATATTATTATAGCCCAGTGGCTGCCACCATACAGCATGCATATACATTTACACACGCGCACACACACAAATACACTCTCCAGTTGTTGTTGTTTTTTTTAAAGGAATGACTGTTTTTTTCTCTGCTTTACACCAAATCATTTGCACATTGATCATTTTACTTTTTTTATATAGCAGCAACATTGAAAGCTCCAGTCTTCGTATTTGGTGCAAAAGCTCATGTGATTGCTGTCGACTTGCCGTATAGTACAGTCATGTGGTGTATTAGCGATTATCAGGCTAACTGACTTGTAACGTGTGCATTGGCTAATGACTTCCAAGGTGTCCAAACTCTCACAGTTTATGCCCACCAGTGCTATTAGTTTTTACCTTCATTATAGCTGCCAGGCAGAGATACTATATTCCAAAACTCTCAGCTTAGTCTAATTCATCCTGCTGACTGTAGATAGTGGCTTAGAACAGAATTTCTTTTTTATTTTAAAGAGTGATGCAATCCAGAGTTGGACAGCAGCAGGGAGAACTTGACTGGAATATGTTCCCTCTGTAGCGTTCTCTTGGCCGGTTGTCAGAGGTATGGTCTCCCGCTGCCCCCGGAGCTCCCCTTCTGTCTGTGCTCTTTTAGAAGTCACTGCCCCGTGCACTAATTAATCAGAGGACCTCGGCACGGGAGTGCAGCTCATGAATGGGCCACCACTGCTGCTTAATGGTTGGGGTTTGGCCAAGCTGAATGAAGTGTGTTTATCTCATGGTGACCTAGAACAGGAGTTAAACAGGCGTTAGTAACATGCCTCCAGTTAGGCAAGGTAGGGCCGCCTTTAAAGGAGAACATGGCTCGTTTTTCACTATTTTATACAACACTGAGCATGTATATGTACTGATTGTGCTTAAAAACTTAACAATAAGGTCACGTAAATGCCTGTTTTTATCAGGTTAAATGAACAATACTAATTTTTGCTGATTACCCTGGCAGGTTATTTAGTGTCTGTTTAAATCTTGTTATTGTATGAATTAAACATTTGTCTACATAGGCCTATAGGTAGATTTAAAAACCAGTTCTTTGCCAATAACCAGTCAAAACATGACAATTTCAGCAGGTTTTTATTTAGTACATGTATATGCTGTGGGGAGCAGTTAATTGGAAACTATATTTTGTTTATCTGTGTTTAGTTTTTTTTCTGTTTCGATACCTCTGACTGTTTTTGAGACGGGGAAATGTCACCATGAGCTTGCAGGCATCTCGCTTGTCTTGCACAGATGTAAATGCAGACTGCCTTTTTCCCTATCTTTTGTCACGCAACAATAATATAGTTTAAGCAGATAATGAAAAATTCAACCGTCTCTCATCTCTCCTCCTCAAGTGATAAAAATTTCATAGTGCGATATGCAAGCGTGGTGTTTCTGCGAGAGCCCGGGACCAGGATCTGCTGTGAATAATGCAAGCCGAATGCATTCCATTCAGCGGGAACAAAAACAGACGTTGTTTTGTGATGGTCATGGAAGAGAATTTTATCAAAGTGTCTCCTCGAATCTGAAAAAAACACCATCACTCGCACCCCGAGGCTAGCGTTCGCCCCATGCTGCAAATCATATGTCTGGCTTTATTCACACTATAGAAATCATTCATCCAACATCATCCACTTATTTTCTACTACTTGGATACATTTTAATCTTGATCAACCTTTCAGGATGGAAGATGGGTATAACACCCCCCCCCCCCCCCCCACACACACACACACACACACACACACACACTTACATATTGCATACAAATGGAGTGCTGCGTTTTAAGCCTGCCCTGTTGTTCCATCTTATTGTATTTTCACACTTTATGAAGTTTACATTGTCATTAAAAAGGCCATTAAATAGTTGTTGATTTACAGATTATTTTTTGTATCACATTTATATTTTATTTTAATTGATTCATTAATGTGGGCGCGACAATGGAACAGTTTACCTGAACTTAATGTTAATTTAATATAATTTGTTTTCTTCCAATAATAGCACATTTAAAGGTTCAGTAAGCAATTTGTGAGAAATGCTATTGAAAGTGGATCGGACAAAGCACCACCACACAGTTGTTGCCAAACAACAGTAGGTGGCATATCCACTCATGATGGGGGAGGAGAGATATTGAGCAAGAGGGAGATTTGAAGAGAGAGAGATGGTTGAGAGACATTACAAAACAGGAAAAGGTCAGAATATCACTGAATATCAACTGCCAAGAGCTTTAGGGTCCCATGTTAATATTACAAAAGCTTTCCAGCACTGGTGAGACGTGTATAAGAAAGCATAAAAATGGACACAGAGGTTGCGTTTTTTTCCATATGCGAGTAACACTGGTTTTACTATGTTTCACAGATGTTGTAACAGTTTTGAGTATCATTGCTTTGTTCTAGAGCTGGTGACTAGCAATGAATTCTTGCTTGTATGTACTCTTGTGTACGGCATGTTCATTTTTTTTCGTCTTCACTTTATTTTTCGAGAAGCACTATTTTGCCTTATTTTAACTATGATAAAGTAACATCCATTCAACATCCAAAGAAACATATTTTAGGGTGGAACAATGAAGGGAGGGGTGTGTTTGTTTTGGCTGATTTCACATATCAAAGGTTTTTCCCAGAAATTGCTTACTGCACCTTTAAGTCAGGTATTAAGCTGCCTGCTTTTTTTGGTCATTTCCAGTTGTTTGGTTGAAGAAACATGGTCCGTGTAACAAGAAACAGCTAAGATAGCTATTGATCATTCATGATTTCATTCATCATTCTGTGTTTAACAAGAACTCGGGGAGTTGTATTCTTTTGAGGAGCATTAGAGGTTCTCTTCGCTTTCCTTCATATTGATGCACTGTGAAAACAACTGTTTATGTGCATGTTAAAGAACATGGCAGAAACTGTTGCACCGAGGATGATCGTCTGCATGTCCCTGATCAGCCACAGAAATATTCATAAGGTGCATCTGTATTCTGAGATGGCTTTGCATCTGGCTAACACTTCACCATCTCCAGCTTCTGCCTTTGATCTGCTGCTGTTGTCAGTGTGAGTTTTAAACAGTCATTTAAATGCCATAAAGGGGGAAACATTCAACACTTTGACAAGATTCTCCTGGGAGTTCCAGTGTTCTGATTCGAAAGACGGAAGAGCCCTCTGTTTATCTGTCTTCATTCATTTCCCTGAAGTGCAACTGTTGAGATGTTTCTTCTTGCAAGTATTTGGACACTTAAGTTACACTTAAAAATGTCTGAATTTTATTAGATACAGAATTATTATTAATAATAATAAAGATATCTGCAAATACAATGATTTTAGAGTTTTTTTCAGTGCATTTGCTATTTATGCAACAATCATAAGTTTAGTCACTTTGTTCACTTGTCAATGGGGCAGTACCCTTAAAGGGACAAGCTTGTACCTTTTTTACTTCTGTAAGGTGCATATTAGTACCTTACAGTAGTGAGTAGTTCAGGTAAACCCTCTCTCTTTCCTCTGATCCTAACTAGTGGCTAGGTGTGGTTGATCATGTAATGTAATGTCGGTAATGTAGGATTTCGGATTTGCTGCACAAGGCTTTTCCAGCCTTTGAGGTCGTTATGGCTGTTCCTTATACTTCTACTTGCCCCACCCATGTTTTCTTTGGTGACATTTGCTGGACTTTCTATAGGAATGGTCATGCTCTCTAGAGGAATCGATATGGCAATCACTAGTCACAGAGCAGATGTAGCCAAACCATTCCAACTACCAATGCTGTATCTGTTCCTCTATCATTGGTCAGATATGATCACAAAGTGATACTCGCAGTATCTGTCGCAGATATCACATCTGAAACACTTCAAACTCGTTCAGGCCTGGTTTAAACCCTGCATTATGGGGACAAAGTGGCAATATCTGAAATCCTTGTCCCTGTCCATGAGGAAAACAGTGTAAATCATAGTTATGTTTTTATGTAAAAATGCAGAAAGTTATGTCTAAAGAAAGTATATGTCCCCATATAACATGAAAACCCCAATGTGTATGTATTTCCTTAATTGCCATTCTTAACTTTCTTTTTTTCTCAACTTTACGGACTGTTCGATGAGGCTGAGTGATATGAGGAGGCTGTTTGGCTGATATATTGACCCTTTCAAAAACTCTTGACTCATGGTGTCATCGTGTCTAACCTATAAATAAACTTCCTGCAATGCACCAAGTGAATCTAGCAGGCTGCCAAAAAGTGAGGTCAAGATTTTCCAGGAATGCACACACCCTCCCAACCAATAATTTAGATAAATATGAATATAATTCTTCTCCCCCTCTGTTTGTTTTCTTAAAAACTATTTGTCCTTTCACCCACTGCAATGTCCTGTTGATGTTTTCTAATGCCTTCCCTTTTGACACTTGAGTTGAAAAACGGCACTCAAATGTCTATTTGTTCTCGTCCTTTCAGAAAACCCGCTCCTGCTGCTTTCCTCTCTCCTCTGCACTCATTCCAGTTCTCCTGCACACCAATGACTCATTGTTTCATCTTATAAAACAAAGCAGTGCATCTCTCCCACCCTTGGCTTCACGCAACGTGAAGCTGGAATCATCTAGGCCATTTTTCATATCTCTCATTTGTCCTCTCTCTTTGATGGAGCCGGCACGTTCCGCATCGAGACTTACTAATAGACTCAAATCTGCAGGAGGCATTAAAGGCTACTTGCCGTATACAAACTCCCTCATGTGACTTCCCCACAATGGCATTTTCAAGAACAATGAGTGTGGTTTTTTTCACCACAATCCTTTGTTTCACAGTTAATCACATGTCCTTCTCTGGGGCCTTTATATGTTTAGCGGTATTCCATAAATGTTTGAAAATGGCCAAATATGTCAAAGTGAATTTAGTTCCAGGGAGCTTCCTGCAGGAAACGCCCGCTTAGAAAGGGAGTCATTTTTTAGCACCAGCACTCGGCAGGTATTTCCTGCACAGACCGGGGCAAAAAGCACTGTTTGTTTTGCCTTCCTGTTCACTTCTACTCCAAGCAGATTAGTCCCCATTTGTGGGGCTGAGGAGAGCAACCCTTAGTATTCACGAGAGTGATAAAGTAACCCTGAAACATCTGTGCAGTTAAACAGATAGCTAGCTATAAACATGTCAAGCTTAAGAACTAACTTACCATCCCCCACCATAACATTAGCTGACCTGAAAGAGAAAACTGACTGAAGACTGTGCTAAGCTAATGCTCACTATAGCACTCCTTGTGTCAAAACTGAGAATACAATGTGTACTTGAATTGCATTTTTCCAAACAATTGACAAATTTCCAAACAATGAATTGTGAAATCATGGACCGTGTGTATGACACTTGTGTTCTTGTGCCCTCCAACAGCCCAATGATCCAGTCACAAACATCTGTCAGGCCGCAGATAAGCAGCTCTTCACTCTAGTGGAATGGGCCAAGAGGATTCCACATTTTTCTGAGCTCCCGCTGGATGATCAGGTCATTCTTCTACGAGCAGGTGAGTTTAAGAGCACGGACGGACGGATGCAAACACATAGGACATACTACTCTGCTAGAAACAGGACCAGTTCAATAAAATATAAGTTACTGAATTAGATCACTTTGTAACATTTTGCCTGCTTAGACGACGTGCTAGATTTTAATTGTGTATTTAAAGGTCTAAAACCGATCTGTAAGCCCATTCACACCAAGGGCGAGAAACTATAAAGTTCTAAAAAAAACAACTATGTGAGTCCACACCACAACTATAACAATATTTTTTTTCCATCTGATGAATGATAAAACCATTGACAGTCAATCAGAATCCATCCTGCTTTAAAGAGCTGGAGCATTTCTGCTACAAATTGCATAACTGCAGTACACACTGGTCTGGTTAACATTATAGTTGTCTATAGATTTTGTTCTTGGTGTGAACGGGACTTATGACAACTTTATAGCATTTATCTATATGATGTGTAATATGATATGACTAAAAATGCCTTAATTTCTTTTCTAAAATGTGATTGTATTAGATCATCTGCAAATCTAATTAAAAACCACTTTTGTCAGAATTAACTTTATTTTGTGATTATTATTATTTTTCTCATTGTTTTAAGACAAAATGTGGTGGGGAGAGCAAAAGGCCTCGTGATTGTGGCGTAAGGCTTCAGAGAAACGCTAAAAATGAATGTAAAATATTGAAAAGGGGGAAAGTTTCCATGCTTCTAAGAAGTTGATAAAGTATGAGTAGAATACGTAGATGCTCTTTAGGCCACTGTTCCTCAAACAAACTGCTTTCCTCTTAATTTCCTTTATGGTCCGTTCTACTACCAGAGTCATTCTTATCTATGCAGAACAAGCTGAAGAGCATGTTGAGAGGGTCTTCTCTCGTTCTCTCTCTGAGCTCTCAGGTTTTCTATAAATAACCCCTTTAGTTCTGCTGTCTCACAGATGAAAGCATCTCAGTTTTGCCCAAGCTCAACTCTGGGGAAATGAGGGGAGTGGGGTAGTTGCTAGGCAGACTAGTTAAAGGAGCCCTATCACTCCGAAATCACTCTCGTGGTGGAGAATGTTTTATCATGATTTCGTCTGTCTTTCTCAGGCTGGAATGAACTCCTCATTGCGTCATTTTCACATCGTTCGATAGCAGTGAAGGATGGGATACTGTTGGCCACAGGATTACACGTGCACCGGAACAGCGCCCACAGTGCCGGAGTAGGAGCCATTTTTGACAGGTTCGAAAAGTACTTCTAATTTTAGTCCACTGAAAATGTGTGGACCACAGTGTTTCGATTTGGCCTAACAATCAAAACCTGGTAAGGGTTAAGAATAAATAAAAAATATAGTACAATATTTTTATTTATACGTGTGTGTGTTTGTACATATTTTTCATTATGGAATATATGTAAACTGTGTATATATGTTATATTTAAAAAGTCTGTTTATGTATTTTTGTGTATCTGAGTGTGTTTTTATATACTTTTTTATGTAAAATTGTAAATTGAATGAAACATTCTATGTTTTTAGTTTTTTGGTAATACATTTTGAAGCTTTAATAATATGGAACGTATTCATATATAATGACAAAGAGATGATCACACTGGAAATTTTCACGACAGGGGCAAAAGAGAAACCTTGACATTTTCTGCCAGTGGAGCTTTCTATCTATTTACATCGATATTCATTAAATATGCAGCCGTGCTGGAAACAGAGGTCATACAGAAATGGTCGAGTGCTCAGACAGAAAATGTTAAAGGAAATCCATTTGTGTGTCATTTATGATGAAAATCAAAAAATATGGCGGATACACCCAGTGTAGCCAAGGGCTTTGCACCGTATCTGTTCCCACATAAACCTGAATAATGCTGTGCTACCAGTCCAGATATAAAGATCAGGTTTGTAGGTAAATCCCAAAACAAAAATAAAAACTCTGTTTCATTCCACAGCATCTCAAATGTTGTTTTAATCTTTCTGAAATGCCTAAGCCAAAGTCTGTCATCAAAATGATTTGGTTTAATTCCCTCCCAGAAGCATGTTACATGCTTCAAACACCAGAATCCGAACGCAAGAAAACAGGATAGGCGCACTCTGAGGTGCAAGTTATTTATGATGTACGATAAAAGTCACTGTGGCTTATCCTATTGCAGTAACGTTCATTTTTATTACAGATGTTTTGTGCCAATTTTAGTAACCATTTTGGTCTCTTGAACACATGGGATGGATAACGTGTTTTATGCGATATTCCAATTTTACACAATTTTATTTGCAACTTTGGATGCATTGTTCGGCATCCCGACTAATGAAGAAGCTTTAGATAGAAATGAATAACTAAAGAATAGCAATGGTAAAGAGTAAAAGGATACATAGATATACACAGAGTTCACCTAAAACACTATCCTGTTTTCTTGCGTTCGGATTCCTGGTGTTTGAAGCATGTAACATGTTTCTGGGAGGGAATTACACCAAGTCATTTTGATGACAGACATTGGCTTAGGCATTTCATTTCAAAGAAACATTATCAGTGCCGCGTGTCTTAATGTGAGGAGCATTAACATCGGCATCTATTCTTCCAGAGGAGTCGAGTGTATTCTAATTCTAAGAGTGTGTGTATGTATGCATGTGTGTGTGTGTGTGTGTGTGTGTGTATATATTAGATAGATAGATGGATGGATATGTATTTATCTATTATATATATTATTTATTTAAATGTATTTATCCATTTTATATATATTATCTATCTATTATTGAGATATATATATATATAAATAATTATTTATCTAAGTATTAGACTGTAGATAAATTCATTTCAACTTTTTTTAAATACATGTTTATGCTTGAAACCAATATTCAATGAAAGCATTATCCTACAGATTTCTACTTAAGGAAATTTATCTTAGACCATTTTACTGAAAAACAAAACAAGTACTAATTAAATTCCCAACTGATTTAAAAAAAAAGAAGCAGCTATTAAAGGTAATTGGAACATTCACATCCCTTGCAGCCGTGTCACCTGACCGTGGTTAAAGAGCAAGACTCCACTCGCCTCTCACCGCCCAGAGGCTGCTTTAGCGATTAGAACACACTCCACTCCTCTGGAAGAATAGATCTCGATGTTAATGCCCCTCACATTAAGATGCGCGGCACTGATAATGTTTCTTTATCAGGTCCTCTGCAAGTGACAGCCATGGCACAAATGAAGTGGATGGTTGACTTAAACACTGGGCTGAAGTTCCCCACCCCTCTGCTCATTGTTCCAGGAGACCAATTACATTAGAGTGTGTTAAGAGTGGGAACGACACACGGTCATGCAAAGGCCAAGACCGTCAGAGGAGACGTCACCCTCTGGATCGGAGAAAGTGACGGCAGTTTAGATGTTTTTATTGAAGCGCTGCCCGCCAAAGCAGTAATGGAGAAATATCTGCCCATGTGCCTCGTTTCTGGACAGCTGATTAGCAGAGACCTTCATTTAGAACTATGGTGACATTTTCAAGCCGTGTAACTGCTTTATTCTGTGTTTTCTCTTACATTCAGGGTGCTGACGGAGTTGGTGTCAAAGATGAGAGACATGCAGATGGATAAAACTGAGCTAGGTTGCCTTCGAGCCATCGTCCTTTTCAACCCAGGTACTGCTTTATAGTCCTTTCTCTGACACTACAGGTCAAAAAATAATTTCTGATGATAAAATTGTGAAAGTTCTGAAATTGCTATGAAGTGTCCAGCCTGTGGTGTTTCCTGATCCCATTCCCTCTCATCATTTTATCAATCATTTCCTCTCCCTCTATGTGTCCAACAGTGGCCTTTGTATCCAAGTTTTAAAAAAAGACTCACAGTGGCTTCTCCGATTGCAGCATCTTTCATTTTTATTGCAAATATTCCGTGCCAAGTTTTCAGGAAGGAACAATTGTTTCTCTCTTTTTTTCTTTTCTTTTTTAAGTAAACATAACCCCTCCCTAACAATCACTTACGCTAAAGCATCTCTCTTAAATAATGAAGAAAAGTCCAGCTTATTACTCATTCCCAAGGACAGACCTCTCCTCTGTTCCCTTGACTTTATAGAGAAGGGTAAAAGAAACAGCTCTTATTTTCCCAATTAGAGGCTCTCAGAAGCTTCTTCCAGAATACCAGATTGAGTTGAGGGAGGATTAGTTTTTAAGGCGTGTAACGATATGCTCATGTCACGATACATGTTAGATACAAATCACCATACTGAACTCACCACAGTATACTATGACTATTTTAAGCCAAAGTAAAGAAGAGCTCTGAGAATGTAATATTGTATTATCTTGTACTATTTCAGACTCTAAAGGCCTGTCGAACCCTGGTGAGGTGGAGGCGCTGAGAGAGAAGGTCTATGCCTCTCTAGAAGCCTACTGCAAACAGAAGTACCCTGAACAACCTGGAAGGTACAAGAACCACTTCCTGTCCTTTCTGCACCTGGATGCAGTGTGACGTCACGATTAGACCTTGAATAATACAGTGATCCCTCGTTTATCGCGGTTAATGTGGACCGGAACCCCCCGCGATAGGTGAAAATCTGCGAAGATTTTCAATATATGTGTGTGTAGGTACCAGAATGTTTAAAATATGTATATTTATACTTTAAATATATTTTGATTAAATCCATTTAATTATAAAACCTTAATATTATACATTTACTCTCTCTCTCTCTCATACATACGTCATATGGTGTTCTACACTCATCAATGACAGTAGTATCTTGAGACTTGACTCCAGTAATGACGACGATGACAGACCTGTGCGGTTCAATGAATGTGATGATGATGATGGTGTTACTGCACTGGTATAATAAGGGCCTTTAAATCAGTTTGGGAAGCGCCTCATCGTCAGATATCTGGGCTGGATTGTCAACATTTGCTTCTTAGAGAGGCGAAGAGGCTCCCACTCCACTTGTGCTCTCATTCGTCGATCTTGCGCCGGGGACCAATCACGTGTCTTGTCTGAGTGCCCGTGGGTGTGTACAAAGCCTCTGAGAGAGTTTCTCTCTTTGTCTGGCATCCTGGGAAACCGTTTCTCTCGCGCATCACGATGAAACAACGCTGCTTTCCACAATACGGCTGCCGATATAGCAGTATTTTTGAATTTTTATTTTTCAATGAATATTTTTGAAAAATCCGCGATGCACTGAAACATGAACCGCGAAATGGCGAGGGATTACTGTACATTTATTATTAAAAAGATAATGTTTTATTACGATGCAAATGTTTGTATGATTGAAATGGGAAAAGGTAGAAGTATATGATATTTGACATTGGATCAAGGTGTTTTTTGAAAGGTTTCATAGCTTCATACTTCTCCGGTCTTTTCTGACTTCAAAGGTTGACAGAGCTGCGTCAAGGACAGATAAGAAAAGAAAATAACTGATTATTTGTGTTTTGTGTGCAGGTTTGCTAAGCTCTTGCTGCGGCTCCCTGCCCTGCGTTCCATTGGACTGAAGTGTTTAGAGCATCTGTTCTTCTTCAAGCTCATAGGGGACACACCCATCGACACCTTCCTCATGGAGATGCTAGAGGCGCCCCACCAAATGACATAATGACATAACGCCCTCCTGTCGCCGGGGGCAACAAGGGTCTAGCACCCCAAAGGCCCCTGAGAAACTGAACACGTGACACCATCTGCAAGAGCAGAGGGACTTTCAGAACCGCCGCTCAACTCAGCGTTTCCAATACACAGTCATGTTGTCCATGGGTCTGTTTTATACTTTGTATAAAGATATAAATATATATATATATTACACATAAGGAAAAAAAAGATGACAATGGACTTGAAGCCCGCAGTCAACAGTGGACAGGGGTGTATCAAAGTATCCTTCAATGGAATTATATGATTAAAAAAACGAATATATTTGATCGAGGTGCAGTAGTTGCAGGAATGTGTGCGCAGGATCGTGTATTTTGGGATCTAATGGGACTTGTGGGAGGGATCCAGGGCTGTAATCAGCCTCGTGTGGCTGATGGATGGGCCGACTTTAGGGATTGAGGCTGGGCTGCTGTGTCTGGGCACATGAAGACTTGGATGATAATGATGGCAATGTGGGTAATGATCCGGGTTTCTAACGCAAACATTGTGTTTTCAGCCCCTGGTGGGAGATTTTGCGATTTCAATCCTGCTGCAATTGCCATTTTTCCCTCAAGCGGGTTGTTCCTGTTAGAATGTTCCTGTAATTACTGTCACTTAAAAAGTGAGTTGCTCTGAACAAAGGAACCAAGGGAGAAATCACAGGCCGCGTTCGTTTTCCCAGCTTCATCAGCGGTGGGTAGGAGACGCAATGAGGATGTAACTTCAGGATCAGAGAGGAAGGAGTGCCCTATGTTGCCGTGAGTAGATCCCAGTCTCTAATGAGCCACTTGGAGTTTGGATTAAGATCATTCACACTTTTTCATTATGCACTCTAAACGTGAGCTTTTAAAAATCCAATCTGCCTGTTCTCATGCAAGCAAAGGACGCTGCGTCTGTCTGTATGCTAATTCACCTCAAATGATTTTCCAATCTTGTTCGACACTTGTACAGTTTATTACAACCAATTCAGTATTGGTATCTTATATTTTTTCGAATGACTTTTCAAAACGTGTGCCGTTGCCTCTCTTTCAGTCACTTTTACTAAGGTATATTAAGTCCTTTGTGTCGCCCATTCCCTCCTGCATCAAGCGTTTGCACCAGTCTCATGCAGTCAAGTCTAGCAAGTGTGCGTTATCATTAGGAAGTTTCAAAGCACTTAACCTCATGTTTCAGATGTTGTGTTGTTTTGAGAAAATGGAGGTTTTGGGGGCCTTTTTTTAAGGTATCATCTGTTTTTGAGGTTTGTAATTTGCCGTCTTCAGCATTTTCTCTTTTCTTTTTTTTCCCTGTATGCTGCTGCTGCTGCTAATCTATGCATTTAGCATTTTTTCTCCAAAGACTGTCCATAGTGAGGTTGATTTTCAAATTCTGGCATGTGAACAAGGTTAGACCATCAGGACGGACCAAGATTCGGTTCTCCAGCAGTTCGTAGAGAGATATTAGTTGTTGTTGTTTTTGCATAGACGGGAGTGGAGCAGTACTGGTAGGGAATACCGAGGCAATGGGAGAGCTGAGACTTCCACCTAGTGGTGGAGATGCAGCACTGCAACATTACTTGAATTTTGTACAAGTATTTAATCAGAGAAAAAAAAAGGCACTTTTATGTGATATCAATGTTTGTTTTTGTTTGAGTGCAGTCTTATAAGGGTCTTCAGCAATAGCATGATTTTAGATCACTCAAGATGGTTTGTCTCGAGTGAAGCCGAACCAACTTTAGTCAGTACTGTTTATTAGGACGCCTCTCTACGATTAGTTACCCTCATTTTGTTTGCGTGGCAAATGAATTTTATTGGCTTCACCAGACTTTTTAATGGATAAGTATTTTGGATCTCCAGTATCTAGAAGCCATATGCAGGTTTGTGAGATCAAGATGAAACCGTTCTCCTGTAGGAAAAGGAGTAACGCAGAAGTGATCACCTAGATAGAATTAATACATGCTTTATAACATAAAGCTATATTTTGTCTATATGTAAATGTGTGTATATTTCTAAATATGAAAGTATATAAATCCATTCTTTAAATGTTTCCAGACAATGTTAGTAAGGGAGCCAATCGTTTTTCTTAAATTGACTGACTAAAACCAGGCCTAATTGCACTGTTATATTCTCAGATACTCTAATTGTTTTTAATTGCTGAAGCTTTTGTGTTCAGCCTTGAATAACACACAAAAAAAGAAAAATTAAAATCAAATACCAGCAGTTCAGAGCCCTAAGAAAAGATTGTTCACCAGCTCCTTGGATACATTTTTGTTCACACAAAACCTCAAATGTCTGGAATGAAAAAGATCTAAAGAAACTTATTGTTTAGCCACTTTTTTCCTGTTTAAATGAGTAAAGATAGCCTTTGACCCTGACACAGTCACCACTTCAGTTGTCACAGAGACGGGACCTTTTTAAAGAAAAAAAACATTGAAAATTATAGGGGGAAAAAAAATCTATTTTTGTACAAATGTAATTTTATTCCTTGCTTATTCTCCCTTCCTTTCCTCTTTCTGTGGACTGTTGTATACATTGTGTAAATGTTGATTTGAACTGGGAACATTCAAATCGGAGCATTTGAAAGTGGAGTGTGTAAGGGGTGACGTCAAATCCGTCAAACCTTCACCCCTTTTCATCTCTACTTTGCCTTTTGGTTTCCTCCTTCAAAGAGAAGGATTGTCCTCATATTTTGTCTTATTTTCAAGGAAATGGAAAAAGTCATCTGTTCTACTTTGTGAGTTGTTCTTTGATGTTTTGTCTTTCAATCAAATTAAACATCTAATTAAAAAATTATGTGTGTTATGTCTTCACTAATCTAGTAGCACCAATATGAGTTATCACAGTTATCATATAACTTGCCTCAGGACAGGTATAAACATTTTTTGTCTGGTTTATCAGCATTTTTATGATTCTGAAGTCGATCTAACCACAGTCTTTTAACTACAGTGGGGTAGCTTTGTTCTAGTACAAATGTTACCAGTGTACACAATACACAAGTGTCTTCTGTCCAAATAGTCAAGGAAAACAGTATTTTATATTTAATAATTTGGAGTAAAAATGCTTAAAAACATCCCTTTATTAAGAGTTGTAAATATCACATTAAATTTGTTGTTAATGAAAATGAAATGCTATTGGTTAGCTTGTATTTTGTTCTTTTTTGGATCGCATTCGTGTAGGAGATGTTTGGTTTGTTCAGAACACCTGCACCCATATGTGACCTTGTACACAAGGTCACTTGAGTCAAAGTGTAGCACAGTTCCTGAAAGCAGCGCAACCATCCATGAAGAAAATGCTCCTGCAACAAAACAAGCCCCATTTGTGGTGAGTTGCCCTTTTGTGTTACTTGTTAACAAATAGTAAGAATGTGGAATCCAGTGTTAAATAAAATCACTGCAGATTGGACATTTTCTTAAATTATTATTAGGATTACTCCCATGAAAATCTCTTGCTTATAGGATCACAACAGTACAGACGAGGTTTGGGGCCACCTCAAGGTGCCTATGTGTTGCTGTTTGGGATCTGGGAAGACTGCTGTCATTGACTGTCATTGGATATTCACCCACTCGCAACATGAATTCTCATCAGAAATTACACCCCATTCTATCCCAAGGTGAGACAATCTCTATATAGAGTGCAATTATGATATATATTCAATGGGACGCTATTGTCACCATATGTATGACAAAAATGTGCAGGATGTCACTTTATCATTATGAAATGCAATATTTTAGGAACAGTTTTCATGCCAACTTTATGTAGCCAAACAGGAAATACA
This sequence comes from Rhodeus uyekii, assembly GCA_037043235.1. Lineage (NCBI taxonomy): Eukaryota > Metazoa > Chordata > Actinopteri > Cypriniformes > Acheilognathidae > Rhodeus > Rhodeus uyekii. The sequence goes on along the minus strand of JAWRVZ010000031.1, from coordinate 3,644,093 downwards.
CGACTACCTAGTTCAGTTCTTCAAATTTGTACAGAGTGTCAGGATGGTCTTAGACGTTGTCGATACGACTATTTTAGAGGAGGTTTTTGAATATGAGTGGTTTTACCAAAAAGTATATCTAATGGACAGTCCGTAACAGTTCTTCATGAAAGGAGGACGTTATGGCCAGCTGTAAGAATTGGACCAAGCAGCTGAGCTCTAGAAACAACTTTGACGGGGAGCTTACAAATTTGATACAAATTTGACGGGGTGATTTGTATCTACCATTTCTACAAGAGAGAAAGAAATAAAAAATTCAGGAATAACAACAAAAACAAGACGTGACCATGTGCTGAAGGGATGTTGAGGCTGCACTGTAAAGTTCTGGACTGATTTGAATTCTCGATTGCATTTGTACTGTTCTTGCTTATCCTAATGTAAAAAACATTACCACAAACTCTCTAGTAACTCAATGCAAGGCAAAGAGACCAAGACACATTATTTATCATTATTATTATTAATAATAAAAAAGATAAATAAAAGGGTAACATAGACAGTAACTACCAATTAAAAAATAAAGTATTAAAAATGTAATTAACAAATAAAATTAAAAAAATAAAAATAAAAAAATAAATAAATTATAAGCATCTGTTAACAAGAACCAACATTTAATAATAATGTTAGTTATACATGTTTTTTGCACCACTGTAGCTATTAGTCTACAGCAGTACAACATATTTATTAATTCATAATGAAAATTATCAACGATAATGCAAATTACATGTTATTGTCATTGCAAAACAACCTTCCATAAATGTTTCCCTCTATGCTTGTGTTTTAAAGGTTTAGCTTTTAGTCCGGTTTGATTTATAAAGCTGCTCACTGGATCATTGCATTAATCTCACATTCTATGTAAATATATCACTGCAATCAGAATCTATCAAATCATAATAATTTAATCAACGTGTTTATATGACAGCCGCCAAACTAAATCGCTATTTTAATCCAGCAGCTTGAGTACATGAACATCACATGCCAGCTCTACTTATCACAAAACACTACAAGACATTTTGCACACATCTGCCAAGAGTACTTGGACACATCTGCCAAAACACTGCCAAGAGTCATTTTCCTACAAATTTCCATGTGTGATACTAGTATTTGCAATCTAATTTTCAGTAAATAATCAAGAATTAATTCATAAACTGCAGGATGTCGACTGGAAGGGAACCATAAAAATCACCTGCTCTTATATATAAATAAATAAAAATTATGGCAGTATCATTCAAGATGGTTCAAGATTTTTTCTTTAAAACAGATTATTGCAAGCTTTTGTGAAGACACTGACTTGAATTGTGTTTTTGCAAGGAAAGAAATGAAAGCATTGTCCATTTTATGATTTGATTTACACAAATTATTTGGTAATGTAAAATACATTGAAATGCAACTGAAAACAAAGGTGTTTTTTAGTGATAATGACAATAAGCGATAATAAGGTATATTGTGAATTGACTTTGTCCACAAATGTAAACAGTCTGATAATATTCAGTACGTACACCGTGGGGCAAAAAAGTATAAAGCAAAAATTGTTTTATCAAAGCAAACCAATTTGATTTACTTGCCTGTGTAGGGGAATTACAGTTAAGACCTGAGGACCAGATATGTTGAATTGCAGTAGTGCAGTCAATAGAAGAAATTTTAGTGAAGTTTAGTTTGCAGTTTCATCAGCAGAAGCCAGCTTCAGGTCTCACAAGGAGTTCGTAGGCCGCCCCACATACAATAACATTGTTACAGCAATTATACTCTAACAGAGGGTACTAACCAATTCAATGATGACGGTTAAATGATTCTGATTGGCTAAGAAAGACAGAAAGATAAACAAAACCAGTAATTTTCCACACAAGAGCAGACAGTCTGAAACATATCTTCGTTGACGGGTTAGTAACCTTCCACGTGGCTTGTCGAGAACAAGTCATTCCGTCTCCTTATGGTGCCAGTTAATCACCTCAGCAATACAGAGCATATTAACACACACACACACACACAGATACACAGCTTCTCCAAGGCTGAACTCTGAGAGACTTCCCAAAACATTCTGATAATATGTTCTATCTGGTGAGAAGTGCTCTCAATATTCATCCTTACTCTATGGAAACACACAGAAAAAAAGGCTTTAATAAAAATCCCTAACTTGATTATAAATCACTCTTTACAAATCATTTGAAAAATAAAAGAATATATACAAGCGTCTCTATCACCTGTAGGAAAAATACAAATCTACTCTCCAATGAGGCTAGCAGGAACACCAGAAGGTATTCCAGAAAGCAACAGCACTGGTTAAGTTTATGGATAAATCAACATATAAAGCTGTAGTTACATATGTACCGGTAACTGTGGTTCTATGAATTCTGGATGAACGTCAGAAGCGGATGAACTCCAAGCAGTGATAATCTGCAGAGCTAGCTAGATAGCTTTCCTGTAGCTCAATCAGTAGAGCATTGGTGCTTTCAACGCCAAGGTCATGGGTTCGATCCCAGGGAAAGCAAAGAACTGATTCAATGTGTTCCTTAAATGCAATGTAAGTCGCTTTGGATAAAAGCGTCAGCCAAATGCATAAATGTAAATCGAGAAAAATATAACAGTGTCATGTCATGACAGACAGATACGTGAAGAAGATATAAACCGACTAGCGTTCCTTTTCATTCCTGCTAAACACTTGTGAATGACGCATACCAACACAATCATGAAGAATGCCACCCACTTGCAAACATCAAGGTTGCTCCAGAAGGACAGCTGATCATGGGAAGCAGCCACGTGAATGTTGTATAACCGTATGAAGGTACGTGGAGAACACCAGGTAGCAGCTGCGCAGACATCTGCTAAGGAAACTCCACATAAAGCATCCCAAGATGAAGAGACAGCCCTAGTGGAACGACAAGTAAAACCCACTAGTAAGCATTGATGAGATTTATTACACATCAGCTTTATTGTCTTGACAATCCAGCGTGATGGTCTTTGTTTGGACAAAGACGCACCCTTGCATACCTCAGACAGACAAATAACTGATCCGTGGTAGACTTAACAAAGCACTTTAATGTTCATACAAGACAGCAGATGAGACCTTCCCCCATCTGCAGCCAAGTGAGAGAATTACACTTTTAAGGATAACCACTAAATATCTGCAACAGCCAACAGTTCAAATAGTGGTGTTGAAAGTAACTCTAAAATGACCGTCACATCCCACAAAGGAAAAGAAGAATGACTAGGTTTAAACGCCTTGCTCCATTCTACAAACAAGGTTATGAGACCCCAATGAAGCCCCAGATCAACCGGATCGTGACAAGCAACATAAACTTGTAAATTGGAGGCTGCGTTGTCGTCATCTAATAGATGCTGCAAGAAACTCAAACTACATTCAGTACTGAACTGGATCAACTCAAGGTCATAGGTTTGATTCCCAGGGAAAGCAAGAACTAATTAGAATGTCAATGTGTATCTTGAATGCAATGCAAGTCATTTTGGATAAAAGCATTTGCCAAATGCATAAATTTAAATGTAAAGTCAAGATATTATAACGGTGATTAAGCATTAAATGTAAGTATATGGATGTCTATTTGTGGGGTGCTGTTGCCATGGTGAATTGTAATTTCGGAGCTCCATTGATCATGGCTTTTAACTCAGTCAAGCTACTGAGATTTGATGTTCATACAGATTGAACTAATTCAATTCAGCTGTTCTGAAACCGAAAACTCAGTTTCCCATCTCAGGGGAAATTAACTGAAGAGTTCAAATTTTAACTCTTAGTTGGTAGAAATTACTTTTTGAAACGGGCCCGAATGAATGAGTGCAATAAGAGTAACGAGTTCGATAGAATAATCAAATGTCTATTAGCCAAATTATTTCATAAATAACCGACAAACGATTGGTTTTCTAAATTAAATTCGTGGTCATAATTAAAATGGAGTCAAATAGAGAACAAATGGGAATTTGCCACACTGAAAAGACTGAATGCGCAGTGATCCTTCACCCGCTCCTTGGAAACCGTCGTTGGACCGGTCGAGCGGGTCTTACAACCTCTTATGTACAGCCTTGGACAAAAGTTTTGAGAATGACACAAATATTATATTATTATAAATATAATTTTTTATTTTAAAAAGTCTGTTGCTTCAGTGTTTTTAGAATTTTTTGTAAGGATGTAAGGATTTTCATTTTAAGGAAGTGTCAACGCCTTTTATTGACAGTTACATCAAGTTTATGCAAAGAGTCAATGTTTGCAGTATTGACCCTTCTTTTTCAAGACCTCTGCTATTCGCACTGGCATGAGGTCAACCAACTTCTGGGCAACATCCTGACTAATGGAAGCCCATTTTTGCATTATTAAAGGTTGGAGTTTGTCAGAATTTGTGGATTTATGTTTGTCCACCCGCCTTTCATTGGGATGAAGGTCTGGGGAGTTTCCTGGTCATGGACCCAAAATTTCAATGTTTTGTTTCTCGAGCCACTTAGTTATCACTTTTGCCTTATGGCAAGGTGCTCCATCATGCTGGAAAAATGTTTAGTTCGTCACCAACTTGGATGGTTGGGAGAAGTTGAAAGAAAGTAGAAGTAGAAGAAATTGGCTTTCTCTTGGCTGAGAAGCAACCCATACATGAATGGTCTCAGGATGCTTTACTGTGTTCATGTCACAGGAAAACAGTAAAGCACATTAGTTAAAGACCCAAGGACTAGATCTGATGAATGAAGACCAGGAGACAGAAGTGCAGTCAATTGAATTTTTTTTGTGTGAAAAATAGTTTGTAGTTTCATCAGCAGAAGCCAGCTTCAAGTCTCTCAAAGAGTTTGTTAGGCTGCCCCGCTTACATTCACATTGTTACAGCAATTATACTCTAATAGAGGATACTAACTACATCATTGCTGAAGGTTAAATTATTTTGATTGGCTAAAAAAGAAAGAAAGAAAGAAATGCAAACAAAACTAGTAATTTTCCAAGAGCAAATAGTCAGAAGCATATCTTTGTCGATCATGTGGTTGACAACAAAACCTCTGGTTTAAGGGTTAAGTGACGTTCCAGGTTGCAGAAATGCATTTCTAAGCGTCAGATTGTCGAGAATAACATGTCATTCCATCTCCTTATGGTGCCAGTTGTTCACCTCACTAATACAGAGCATAGTAACACACACACACAAACACACAGGACTCCAAGGCTGAAGTTGGTCTAGGCTGCAACTATCAACAGAAAGACTTCTCAAAACATTCTGATAACATGTTCCATCTGGTGAGAAGTGCTGACATCATTATTTTATGGAAAAATACAGAAAAGCCAAGTATAGGCTTTAACTAATCATTGATTAGTTATAGACGATAGACTGAAGTGTACATAAATTTCATTAAACATTTTCATAAAAAGTCATTCAAAAGCATAAATTATAAAATAACTCATTACAAATCATTAGAAGAAAAAGAAAAGAATATGAATATATATATATATAGACATGATTGGCTGTGCTGCCATGAGGGCGGGCTCTTCTCATCTCATCCAATGCGTCTTAAAGGGGCGGGCAGCTGCTGCGCAGCGAGAGAGAATGACTTGTCTTTTTCTTCTGATTGAGACTTGTTTTTTTTTTATTGTGTGAATTTCACGCACAAGCACTGTGTACCGAGCCTGAACAGTTATGGATAATTGAAGTCATGCGAGCAACATTTGAAATTCGAAATGTGATCTTAGACTATGGGTGCGAGTTATACCAATGATTTTTTATACAAAACCCAAAACCTGCTGGCTATATGAGCGTGCGGATTATCTGCGTCTGCGGGTTATATGTGGGAAAATATGTTAATATATTAGATATGGGTTATCTCGCTAAACTGTTATCTCGATGCTTTTTTGCAACCCCCGAGGCCGTCGACATAACCGAGCTCCACTATGTATGTATGTGCGTGCGTCCTGTCATTCCTGAGCAAGCTCTGTGCTGATGGTGCCCCAATCCCACAGCTGAATTAACTTTAGGAGACGGTCCTGGTGTGTGCTGGACTTTCTTGGGTGCCCTGAAGCCTTCTTCACAACTAACCTTAACCTCTCTCTTGATAAAGGTGCATATAGGTGCAATCTTACCAGCAGCAATAACCTGACTTGTAACTTCCTTTTTGTGCAAAGCAATGATGATGGCATGTATTTCCTCACAGGTAACCGTGGTTAACAGAGGAAGAACAATGATTTCAAGCTCCACCCTCCTTTTAAAACTTCCAGTCTGTTATTCTAACTCAATCAGCATGACAGAGTGCTCTCCGGCCTTGTCAATACTCTCACCTGTGTTAACGTGAGAATCACTTACATGATGTCTGCTGGTTCTTTTGTGGCAGTGCAAATGTTTTTTGTGGATTAAGTTCATTTTCATGGCAAAGCGGGACTTTACAATTAATCTGATCACTCTTCATAACAATCTGGAGAATATGCAAATGGACATCATAAAAACTGAGGGAGCACAGAAACTGAGGAACAATTTTCAAAAATTGTGAAAATTAATGTGTCTCAAAACTTTTAGCCAAGGCTATAGGAGAAGCCCAGTGATGCTTTTTCACAAAAACGGGTATGGGTATGGCACGATTACTTCTACCCATGCAACAACGATGTTTACAAGTAATTATAGAAGCATTTTGGCATTATAACTATACGAAATATGGACAAAACGATTACCATACTAAAAGAATTCAATCGTAATGCACAGACTCAACTCTGCCCAAAGGTTATGCTATGAAGGATCAAATCTTATACGAAATGTTCTGTCTTTGTTTGAAAAGATAATTTTTTACATGGTCTGTGAGAAATGTAGGGAGTTCAGACCAGAATATAATTTACAATAGATCTAAATTTGTCTAGTTTGTTTAGAAAAAGTACAACTGCATTTTAAAATGAATAAATTTCCTCTTTTGTAATGCATATATTCAAGGAAAATGGACAAATAAACATGTTTGATATGGCAAAAAAAAAAAAATCTTATTCAGGTAATAGACTTGTTTTGAACTTAAAAAATAAAACTAATTACAATATGGGTCATTTTGATTGCTTTATGCATTCAAGTATGTTTTTTGGTTGAAACATTCTGGAGTTAAATTAAGTAGCCTTGAACGGAGACAAAAAATGGAGAGATCCACCCACTTAAGAGAATTCTGGCCTCACCATTGCCATGTGAAAAGTGGGAAAGTGTAGTCATCCAGTCATAATCGCAAAATAAACCTTTTTGTCAACAGTACTGTTTTCAAACCTACTGCATAGCAGATAATGTAACCATATTGGTTTTATAAATGCATGGACAATGTTACACTAATTCAGGTAAAAAAATCTTTATTAAGTCACAGGTCATGTCCGAAGTGACTAAATGCAATACAGATACAATTCCTCATGCGGCCCCTGTCATCACTGCAGTGCACTGGCCAAAAACAAAGGAACAGAGAGAGTCCAGAAGCAGAGGATGGGTTTATGACTGACCATCATCCATATCAAGCAGAAACAAATAAAAGCCTTGACGTACTATCAGCTACTTGAGACGGTTAAAAAGACCACAGAACAAAAGGTAAACATATCAAAGAACAGAGAAGCTGCAAGTATGTACAAAGTGTCGGGTACACAAAACATCTCAAGGCTCTTAATACATCGAGACTGCTTTTGGTCACGAGATATAAAGTTATGGCATCTTCAGATAAAACCTACACTCCTTGCATATGTTGTGTAGCAGGAAACCACATAACAATAGTTAGAAACTGTCGGCTTTTTACCAGATTGTGCAGGTAGAACTTTTCCCTTTAACCGATAATGCATTGTCTAAAAGCTCAGACCAAGTTGCTACTACATCCCGATGTATTGTACGGTTATATCTATCAAAAGCACCAAAACTGATATGAACAAAGGTGTTACAGGTAGTTACAGCTGTAGGAATAAAATGAACTTTTGGCATATATTGTAACTGTGACAAGCCTTCATAACAAAAGAGAAAAGAGTTTTATTGTTAGCACAGCCTACACTGAAAGCCACTGAAAACCATAAACAATGTCTGACAATTAGCTTAACAACTATAACACAATGTATTGATTTAATTGTTTTAACATTTACAGAAATAAACATTTTGAAAATTTCCTTCTGCCACACAACATTTTGTTCATGAAGGTTTGATTTGACATCAGTAAGTATTTTGGGTGTTCACAGAAGATCAGCTTGTAAAACCTCTTCTTGATCGAATAAATGGAGCAAAGACGCAAATCACTCATTGAAATGACAAAATCAGGCAGATTCTGTTAAAATGGCCACTTAAAATGTGCCTAAGGCGTTTTGCTGGCTTCAGAAAGTGTGCAAACCATCACCGATTCTACAAAACTTACAGGGGAAACAGAAAACGAAAAACACGAATGCTCTCTTAGTCCTAACAGGTCTGTGTGTTTCAAACAAAGCTGCCTAGATTTACAGTCTGGTTAAAAGTTGCTGGGAGTTGACAGAAAGGCAGAGAGAAGTGATTGCTTTTGTGCACATGAGTGGAAAGAGGGATGCTATGTTAGGAGAGGGCGCTTTAAACCAATCCTCTTGCTGAGCAACAGTGACCTTTCAAATGAAAAACAAAAGTCTCTTTCCCCCTCCTCACAAAATGAATAGTACAAAATAATTAAAAAAATAAAATAATAAAGTAAATTAAGCTGGAGGCTTAGCAGTCGCTCTTCCAAAGTTTGATGGTTTTGTCGTTTTCTAGTGCTGCTGATGCGATGATATTTTCTGTGGGGTGACATGCGGTTGAGATCACCACATCTACAAAGACAAAAAATAGATGAGATTAGTAAATATTCAAATTTCAGCAAAGAAAAGAAACATGTAAATATTTGTATGAACAAAAGAGATTTAGAAACTGAGTCATAAACAGAAGTTCCTGAACAAAAGGGACGTTTCTTTTCTGTAATCGTGCAACAGACAAATGCCATTTTATGGAATAAATGAGTAAATATGACAACCAAAAATGAGTGTTTAGCGATTAGTGTTTAAAGAGTTGGGCTTGAGCTTCTTTGTGAAACATCCGCTGAACTTCTGCTCCTACCTGTGTGCCCCTGTAGTTTCTGTACAATCTCCTTGGTCTGAAGGTTCCAGATATAAACCATGTTGTCCTCTGAGCCAGAGACAATCCACTAAAAAAATAGGATAATAGAAAAATCAATTTTAGTAACGCATTGGTTCTGAACCACTCTAAATTCATGGGTAAGCGGACTGCCTGTGTTTGGGGTGATATGCTTAGCAACTTTGATTAGTAAAGCCTACATACCTTTCCACCAGTGACGGAGAAATTAGCAAATATGCAGTACTTCTCATTTTTATGACCAGTATATGTTTTCAAACACTAAACAAGAGAAAAGGACATCATTATACATTAAGTTTTTTTAATTTATTTTTTTAATTAAAATGCACCAACTAAACAGAAAAAACTCTAACCTTTCCTTTGCTGTAGTCCCAAAGCTTCAAAGTGCTAAAACACAAAGGGAATGTATGTGTAAGTCCATAGATTAAAAAAAAAAGTCATTTTATATTTAAGAACAGCATAAAAGGAAGCCTATTACTCACTTATCCAGAGTGGCAGCCAGGATGTATTTGCCATTGGGAGAGAACTTCACAAAAGACACTGGTGGGTTGTCATCATCTGTTGAATATTTGCATATGTATACATTATTTTTAATGACTGTATATCCTTCTTATAATATTTCTTATGTTGTACATTTAGATGCAATTCCTGGTTTCTTGTTGGTTTCTAGTATCATGCATGAATGTTTGATAAAAAAAAAAAAAAAAAACGCTAGCCATGTTTTCATCAATCTATTTGCTTGCAAATACTGAGTTAGGGAATATTTATATATATACACACAAACAAATAAAAATAAAGCTACATAAACTCCAAGAAGCAAATAAAATTGAACAAAAAAAAAACATATGCACTCAGTTGAGGTGCATAATTATTTATTCAATAAGACATGCACATAAATTATAATGGAAATACATTTATCTTACACAAATCCCTCAAAAGAGGATGTGACTGGACTAACCAGCATTTGTTGGATTTCGTCTATGAGCTGAGGCACAAGTCCTTTATGATGTTCGAAAAAAGAGTCACAATAGCTTCTCCGATTGCAGCAACGTTCATTTTAATTATCACCATCATTATTAAACACATGGGACGGAAACGGTGCTTTATTCACAAATGTTTTTGCTGATATTCAAATTTTTGTACACGTTAAATTCTTAGCTTCGGATGGAAACATAGCTAGTTTCGAGGAACAAATGGTTGATTTTGAAACTTATGTAAAACAATGGTAACTTACCGATAAGCGTTTTAAGGCACTGTCCTGATGCCGTGTCCCAGATACGACTGTTTAAGAGTCAAAAAAGTGGGTATGGTTATTACATATGCATCAGAAACACTCTCTCAAAAAAAAAAAAGTTCACAGCCAAAGCTCACTCACCAAAGTCCATCATAACTGCTGGACACAATCAATGAACCGTCTCTGTTGAAATGAACCTATAATAACAACAACAAATACACGTTTACAAATCAAAAAAGAAAATATCAATTAAAAGTATATTGTACACTGTTGTGCATTTGACTTTGATCATCATAGGTCAGGTAAAAAAAAAAAAAAAGGCAGCACCCACCGCAGAGACAGGGTCCGAGTGGGCTGGCAGCGTCTTCAGACATTTCCCCGTTTTAACATCCCAAATCCTCACGCTCTCATCAAACTGCAACAGAAATACCAATTAGCATGCATGTATGCCATAATTAACAAAACTGTAAAACAACAATGTTTGTGAGTGGACTTACAGATCCAGATACAATGAGATTGGACTGAGGGTTGAAGTTACAGCAAAACACGTAGTTGCTGTGACCCTTCAGTGTCTTTAAACACTTCCCCTGGTGATGTAAAAAAACAGAAAGGGAAAAGGCCCTGAATATAATAAACTGTGCTGTATTTATTGATTCTGAAAAATAACCAGCAGAATGCACACAGCCTCTGTGTACATTATATTCATTGGACTTGGACTTCAACAACTCTGTATATTCTATATTAAAGATCTGGCTTTGTGATGTTGACTTACAGAGCTCACATCCCAGATCTTCAGGGTCTTGTCATCGGAAGCTGAGACCAGGAGGTTGGAGTCAGAGGACCAGGCCACGTCTGAGATGCCCTGCAGATGAGAGAAAACCAGGTTACATCAATCACCTTGTGCAGTAGAAGCAGCACTACTCCATAAGACCCTGGATCTTTTGAGATACTCACAAGTTTGTGTCCAGATATCGTCTTCTCAAACTTGCCATCATAAGCACCCCATATTTTGATCAACTTATCAGCAGCTGCATGAGCGGGGACAAGGAGTAAGATTTTATTAAAAACAACATTCATTAAAAGCTACTAATTAAATCAATCATAAAATGTTGAATTAAAATAAACTGGGCTACAATCAAAATTTAAATCAGGATATTGTTTAGTGTGATTAACAAAACCCAAAAGGCCTCGATTTAGTCAGATGCACCGTTTCAGAGTGAAGTGTGTAATATATATATATATGTGTGTGTCAAAATTAATGGTAAAAATATTTAACACAGAATCAGTTTGTGTCATACTGTGGTGCGCTACAGTATACGATCAACCTATTGTTCATTCAAGCATGGTAAGATCTCAACACAGGTGTGCATTGTGAAAAAACGTGCCGCTTCAGACTGCATTTGAACAGACAAAAACAAAATTATATTTTAAAATTATGTTAACATAATTAACAAAAAAAAACATTTAAAAAAAGTTAGTGAACAACAAAAATAGGATGCAAGTCTCAAAAAAATAAATAAACCCAGTAATAAACCCTAATAAACCCTGTAACTAACTTTTTTGTGCATTTCAGCAGGGCAGGTAAAAATCTGAACCGGTCGGACTGGGCCAATATGCATAGTTAAATGTGACATTTAATGTAATGGGTTTATGCAAATATTGTTTTTAAGGTCACTTAAATTAAAAGTTGTTAAGGTTCAATTATACTGTAATGTTGAATGGCTATAATTAAGTTTAAAAAAATTTATTAAAAAAAGTCCATAGAAGGCTCTGGTATCAGTCGTTCATTCATAGCGCTTAGTAAAAACAAGCTATTCAAAAATATATTTAAAATCGTGTTATGTTGTTTAACTTTCAGCACCATTTTGGAGGTTTAATGTGAAAGTATTACTATATAAATTTGGATTTAAATAACCAAATGCTTTAAAGTAATTATGGCAGTGATTATTATGTTCCTAGTGTGTAGCTTTTTCTTAAACGACTATGTGGAAGACACATCTTTGCCATTTTACATTATGCATCAGGCTCAAATTGTGAGAGAATGGCTGGGAGCGAGCATGAGGAATCATTTCCCTCTGAGTCCAGACCTTACATTCATTCAAGAAAATTTTTGGGATGTACTGAAGCAAACTTTACACAATGATTGACTTTTGCATTGTCAATACAAGACCTTGACCAAAAATTGATGCACCTCTTGATGGAAATAAATGTTGTGATGTTACTTCCATCAAGAGGTGCATCAATTCTATATAAACATGATTATAATCACTGAAAGAGGTTATTTTATTTATATAAATTGGAATTTATTTAATTCCAATTAAATTTTTTGCCATGATTTTATGAGATATCAAAAAAAAAAACATTTACCAGAAGAAAATAATCCAACCACTTGATCTGATTACCGTATTTTCCTGCATATATCCCGCGGGTTATAATACATTTTACAAACCTCGCGGGGGGAGTCCGGGTTATATAAGGATGCATTTCAATATATTGTTTGAAAAACAACTTATGTTGTTCTAGGTTTGGACATTATGGCTAGTATGGTGACTTCACAACAACTTACGGTATCAGGACCAAATCAACATTTCGGGATAGAAATTTCATATCCGTAGCTCTATCGCTATGCACTTCAGCACACGCAATGGCAGTTAGCTTGAAGTCGGTTGTGTAAGGCTTTCGTTTTGGCATTTTTTTAATTAAAGAAAGTTATTTAAACTCAAATCTACACTTCACAAGAATACAAGATTATTTAGAAATGTCTGCGTTTAGCAGTATGTAGCCTGTAGTTGAGGCACAGCTCCTAGAGACAGTCTACGCGCACAAGCACTGTGTAATGATAGACAAAAAAGTTAATTAATCAATGGTTGTGGGTTATATAAAAGTGTGGGTTATGCCAATGATATTTTACACAAAACCCCAAAAGCTGCATACGGATATATGTGGGAAAATACGGTAACTGCTCATGTTATGCGTTTTATGTGTAGAACACGTTGACCGTCTTAAGCAGCTGTTCATTCAGAAATGCGTTGAAAAAAGTAAGACGGGGGGGGGGGTTTGTTTTGGCTGTGCAACATAGTTTGTTTTGGCTGTACAGCAAAGGCTTCATCCCAGACTAACCAAGACAGAAGCAACAGTGGCAAGGCACTCAAACTACATCAGGTGACAGAATGGAATATTTCTTCCATATTTATATCCATCCTTAATATTTCATCTATATTTACTACAACGATATTTAACATAAAAAAAGTCATTTGTTTTACATTTACACCATGTTGATCACTTCAGGTGTGCTTCTCTCGGAATACATTTTCAACAAGATAGTTAATAAAGAGAATGTTACTTGAATCATATTGTAGTTATGTTTTTAGGTCGACTAATTAAACATACATTTTCAGCCCTACCTGAAAGTCATGTGGCAATCAACTGGAATCAGAGAATGTGTTGTTCAATTATGGAGATATGAATTCAAAAAAATATTGTCAAAGGGTTTAGATTGGAAAAAAATAAAAATAACAAAAAATCTGGGGAAGCCCTGTTCAATGCTATAACTAATACGAGTTATGTACAAGTACTTACATGAGCTGGCAAGCCACTCCCCACTTGGACTGAACTTGACAGAAGAGACTGCTTTCGTATGGCCAGCCAGTGTGAATTTCAAGGTGTAATTTGGCTTCACGGGTGCTGACTGAGATAGAGCATACCTCACATCATTATTTGACAATGAGAAACGGCACATTTCTGTCATAAAGCTGCAATACCATTTATATAACAGTATATCTGTTACACAACATAAAAATCATCCACAAAGCAGAAAACTAGCTGGGCGTTCCCAGAGATGTTTTTACCTTGCTCTGGCTGGCGGAGGGAGTTGATGCCGGCTGTGTTTTAGTAGCCTCTGTGTCTGGTTTCTTCTCCTCAGTTGCCATGGCGACCAAGTTAGAGAGAACGGGTTTACAGAAGCAAGTTCAACGTCAACCTGACTGTCCAAAAGAGAAAGAGTGATTGAGTGATTAACGATGAGTGATTGTACGATATTAGTCTTCTAGTTTGGATGACACAATAACTGGAGGAATTCAGTTGGGGGGTGTTCAGACGCCACATTAACATCTGTAAAATCTCTCGGGTGTGATTCCTGTGCGGATGTTACTCGATAGGCCTAGATGTAAAACTAACAAGCACATGCCAGCTAACCGGCTGGTTGTCACAACACCTTTCCAATATGAATATAATACAGTTCTGCCCATGTTTATGCATTTAATTTACCTTTGCAAATGTACTCCGTGCATACTATGCAAAATGTTTTAGAAATATATAAAAGCATTTTTACTGCCCTGATTAAGCCATGTAATGTGGGCTGTGTGTAAACAATATTACAATGCAAACAGCAACTACATTTAATCTACAGATGTAAAATTACGTTTTAAGAAAGTGTTTTGACGTCTCAGTATCATCATTGTCCCTGGTTTGTCCAGGGCTGTGAATCTGTCCCCCACCCCTGACAAAAAACCTCCAGGTGCTCTAGGGCTTTGGTTTCCCAGCATGCTTTGCATGTTTGGGCTTTTCCCCGCTATATGATGTTGAGGTCCCTGCTTTACCACTCTGGACAATAGCAAAATAAAAAAAACAATAGTGTTGTAAACTAATAAACAGTATAATTAGTTCAAGTTCAATTCAGTTTCTAACAACTTGTTACAATCTTTCAAATTCAGGGAGGAGCATGCACTGTTTTAAACACACCTGTACATGTAGACACTTTGCACACCGTATTTAACCTATCTGAACATTAATATTTTAATGAATATTAATAATAAAAGTAGTAGAAAACAGGTAGACTTAAGTAATAATAACAACAAGTAGTCTGATAAAGCAGTTTAATCTTCACATGGCTCCACAATGACAAGACTGTTGGCAATGGGACACTGTGACAGTCAAAAAACATCTGGATAAACACCAAAGCCAAAACATAGATATCATGTACAAAGCTCGTGTGTGTGTGTGTGAGAGAGTGTGTCAGGGCACAGCAGTGAAAACACCACCACTGTTAGCTGCTAGGCTATACGAGAGACGCAGGGCCTCAGAGAAACGAGGATCACTTCAAACATATTTCATCTACGTAATTTAGACAACTTCGTGTCTAAATTCGTGGTTTTACCGCGAACGTTTCGGTCGCACGTCCCATCCCCGTAACATAAACAAAGTCCAGAATGATGCATCTCTTTTTCTCTACACACATGCCTCTCTCTCTCTTTCTCTCTCCATACATTCAGACAACAAAAGCTGCGAGTAAAATCACTCACCGGCGACTGCTGAGGAGGTAATACGAGCTGCTTTCGGCTTCTGGTATGATTCCAATGCAGGGTTTGGATGGAGATGTGTTCATGAATCGCGCGCCAGACTGTTTTGACCATGCAATGATCAAGGGATCGTGTTGAAAACGATGGTAGATGAGCGCCTCTCCACCGCAGGCTCAGGCGGTAATGTGGCAGTGACATCCACTCCGCATGCGCAGTGCTCCACGGCAGCCCAAGAGGGACAATTTTTCAAACGCCGAACTAGGCCGTACCATGCAGAATTGTATTTCAATTTGTATTGCTTGCAAGCAGAGTCCCGTTTCAGAAAGTAAGTTAACTGAAAACTCTGAGTATGTTAACCTTGAAATGAGGGAAACTCTGGGTTTTCCTTTTCAGAATGGGAGGTATGTCACACCAGACAAAGCAGGATAAGTTAAGCCAGTTTCTGAAAGAGAGGTAACTTGTTCTCAGAGTCAGTTACCATAATCTAGAGTCTATCTCATCTATCTAATCTAACCTGGTCTATCTATTTTAACCTAATCTTTCTGTTTCCTGGGGGAACAACTTTATATTAAGTCAATTTTACTTAAATTAAATAAACTTATCTAATCTTAATGTGAACGGAAACCAGATAATTTTTCTTACCCCATATTTACAACATGCATATTTATTTGAGTGTTATCTTTTTTTTAATGGTAGTTTTCTATGTAACATTAGGAATGCAGAGTGGAAAGGAAAGTGTGATCGGTCTCACACTCTTTCTTAGAAATCTTTGTATTGTTTTCTGGGCAGAAACCCGTGAGATCTATCAAAGAGCAGTTTTGCAGGATTGATTAATCTTGATAACATCTTGTTACGACCTCTGGGAGGAACATAATAATTAGAATTTCCATTATAATTTCGAATGTGGTTGGATGCATTAATAACATGTCTAAATGTGTAAAAAATTAATTATTGTTCTAAAAATAATCATCACATTATGTGGACAAAGAGGCATCAAAATATAACATCATATGTAATATATACTATTTTCCATTATATTAAGCAGAGACTTGTATAAATAAAATTAATTCTGATTTGTTTACGTGTGTATACTTTATATTTCTGAAATAATGAATATGTGGCAAATGTTCAATAATATTACTGTGGTAATGCTAATGACACTATGAAAAAATGAAATCTAAGAGCCCTTTACAGCACCATGCTATTTTGCATGATAAAGTGCTGAACAACCCCCCCCCCCCCCCCCCCCCCCCCCCCCCCCCATTTCAAATTTGGGTATAGTGAGTAGTATATGGGTGCTTACATTTTTTTTAACTTAAATAATATGTATATATATATATATATATATATATAGACACACATACATACATAACAGCACATGTCTTTGGTAAGTAGATAAAAACAAAGCTTTACTAATGTAATCAATGTGTATGCATATATTTATTTAAAAAAATCTCATTGAGTATATACATTGAGTATTTTTATTGGAAAATATATAATAGCTTTTTAAATTTTAGGATGAGGGTCCATGGCATCCAGGGTCGTAGCCATCTTTTCAAAAGTGAGGAGGGCAAAATATCAAGTGTAAAACCATTTTTTTTGTAACGATGTCGATGTCTAATAGAAAGGTTTCCCCCCCCCCTCTAATTGGCTAAGACATCAAACACACTGCTGAACAATAGCCTATTATTTGTATTATAAAATATTTTTTTTTACTGAGAATGTTATGATTGGTTTATGTACTACAAACACATGTGCATAAAGATATCATTGATTTTATACAATGTAAAAATGTCAATTAGCACTAGACCTACATTAATCATTTACTTTATTGTGATAAAAAACCCTGAGATGACTTGAAAAACACAAAACAACAATAAATTGCTGTAATCATGTGTTTATTGTCTTCACATTTCATCTGTGAAAAAGTTTCACCTTTTTATTCAGGTACAGCGAAAGCTGGATGCCTTTGCCCTGCCTTTGGATTTCCTGGAAAGTCATAATTTATTACTTCTATCAGTACGTTTTGGACTTCCTAGAGAGAGAGCATCCTCTGGCTTTCAGTATGAATGAAACTTATATTATACAAGAGTGTTAATGCTTTAAATGCCTTGTTTAGGATAAGAATAAAATGTCAGGTCATGTATATCATGTCTCTTTTCATTTAAATCTAGATTTATTCGCACTGGACCATAAGAACCTCTATGTGAACATATCTGCCCCCCACAAAATGAGGGGGACCAATTTTCATTCGCTTTATTTAAAAGTGCAGGGGAAGTGAAAGACACCCATGGTGGCATCTATAATATAATAATATTAATGATAATAGTATAACATCAGGAGATTTTTTTCCATATCCACATGCATATCTTATATATTCAAGAAATAGTACCAAATAGAAAAGAACTGTGAATGAAAAGAAGAAGAAGAAAAGAGTCGCTTTAGACCTACAGAAACAGCAAATGGCATGGCGTTAGACATAGCGCGCCAATGCGCATGCGCACATCGCTTCGTGTACCTCATCTCTGTGCTGCTGCCCAGCCTCCAAACAAGCGAGAGCCACTAGGATCACCACACGCTCACCCCTTTCCTAAAGCCCCTGAGTGAGTAATGTACTGTATTTTAATTAAACAACGTATTGTAACATAGTAATTCGCATTCCATGTCCATTTTTTAATATAGCTTGCGTTCAATCGGTGAGTCTCACGGGAAGCCGTTAGCAAGTGGCTAGTTGTTTTCAACAAAGCGACAGTACAACAAAGCCTTTCTGGAGTAACATGGCCAAATTAGCTCGTTCACTTGTTAAGCGTTATATGCCTCTTTATTGAGCTATAATCTCACTGTATGTCTTACGAATGGGTGTAAATCAATAATAGGGGCTCGGGAAGGTGTTGAGACGGTCAGCGTGGATGCTAACTCGGTTAGCCAGCTGTAGCTGCGCGCCATCTTTATATGTGTGACTGCTAAAGCTAAAAGCTAATCAGCTGCTGCGTTCTGCGCGCCGGTGCGATTTTAACTTGTGCGGATATAACAGGAGGCTTTTTATTTTATACATATGCCGGTTAAATGGCTATATTTGTGTTGGGAGGCTGGATGTATTTGAATATGAAGGCTATGTTGGAAATACTTAATTTAGATTAAAAGCTCCCCTTGCCGCGGCATGTGTTTGCAGCAGTTAGATAAGTTTTAATCTAGTGTTCGATCTAGCCACTTGTTTTGACATCCTTGTTATTAGTAAATGTGATTTAAAATTTGTATTAAAGTAATTTTTAAAGGAAACGTTTAACTTTATGTAGAAAGAGTGAGCATGATTGTTTACGCGGTAATGCCGCGGCCGCTGCTGTCGTTTTGTACAACTACACTCATGCAGATTAGCTGATGAAAATACATAAATACGACTTATTTTCTTCCATATCTTAAAAGTGAATGGTGATTGAGACGTCATTCTGCTACTATTGTAATTCTCAGAAAAGTCATGTTGGCTTCAAACAGCTCAAGAAATCAATTGACAGATTTTTTTAAGTAAATGCTTTCAGGGAAGGATTCAAAGATAGGATGTTCAAACAATGAATTTAAGTGTTATTACCTGTCAGATTGCTGAATGTGCGATAGCTTGGTTTTTTTACACTTCTTTACAAATCGAGTCATGTCAGTGCTTTGTTTTTTGAGGTTTGGGGGGCAATAGTTCTTAAAGTTAACATGACATGAAAATATTTCCTATGTATTTCTAGTTGTATGTCATAACTCAATCTTGTGGTGGAGAGACAAACATGTGCCAGACTTCTCTAATCATTTAGTTTGTTTTTCCACCTCTTTCTTGCAATCGACTGCAAGCTTGCATTCAGTTCTGTCTCCATTCAAATGACAACTGGTTGATAGAACCAAGTTTTTGCTCTACATTTTTATTTCTTTCCTGAAAATAGGTTTCAGTCAGATGGAAAGATATTCCGTCCGTTCACGATGATCTGTCGCTATGTTTGTTTCATTGTGCCCTAAAGTGTGGAATACTTTCATTGCAATTTTGAGTATTGTTTGTCTTCAGTTTTAACAACATATAACTTTTAAATACATAGTGTTTGTGTTTGTTCTGACTCATGTTATGTTTCTTGTTTTTTTAGAGGTCAAAGGTTGGGTCCTGCGATGGGATGTGGTCTCTCTCAGATGACTGAAGTGTTAAAAGAGAGAGAAACTGAAAAGCATAAAGAGAAAGCACATTGAAAATAAGTCTGCCTGTGCAGAATACTAAAGACCCCGTCCCCCCATTACACTGTTTTCCCCCTTTTTTGCCAAAATGTCAGCAGTCACTTCGGCAACCCCAGAGCCTCCTGCAGTTGCCAACCCTCCTCCGCCTGAAGTGACTAACTCTACCAAACCTGGCCGCAAGACAAACCAGCTGCAGTACATGCAAAATGTAGTTGTAAAGACATTATGGAGGCACCAGTTTGCATGGCCTTTCTACCAACCTGTTGATGCAGTTAAGCTGGGTCTTCCGGTGAGTTGATGTATAAATACATATAGCTATATAAATCTTGGCTTGTTTTTCCCTTGAGCGTAAGAGCTTGTCAATTAGTCGATCCTTAATTGGTTTTATATTAACATATAAAGACTTTTTGCTTATTTTTGGTACTCAGGACTATCACAAGATCATAAAGAACCCGATGGACATGGGCACCATCAAGAAAAGACTGGAGAATGTGTACTACTGGAGTGCAAGCGAGTGTATGCAGGACTTCAACACAATGTTCACAAACTGTTATATTTACAACAAGGTATGTCTTGGCTCGATCTGGTTTAAATTCTTTAGAAGTTTAGGCATGAGGCTGCATTGGCGAATGCAATCCATGTTTATTTCTTGTTTGTTTTCTCAGCCAACAGATGACATTGTGTTGATGGCACAAGCGCTAGAGAAGATCTTCCTTCAGAAAGTGGCCCTGATGCCTCAGGAGGAGGTTGAGCTTCTTCCTCCTGCTCCGAAGGGTAAAGGGCGCAAACCAGCAGGACCTGGTAAAATTGAAATAGTCTAAATGATGAATTGATCATAATGTTGTGTTTGTATGCAAGCCGACGGCTAATCATTATTTTCTAATCGTATAAATGCAGGTCAGCAGGATGTGGCCGTCTCCTCTGGCTCGCCCACTTCTGTTTTCCCTGTTGCCACCTCACCAAGTCCACAGACAGCGGCCGTATCTCCACCTCTAGTGCCCGCTATCACCCCTAGTTTACCAGCTGTACAGAACACAACCGCTGCCGCCATTATACCTGGCATGCCTCCGTCACAACCTGTGGTCAAAGTAAGTTGCAGGACCTCTTAAAATATCATGTGATGAATGCAGTGGCAGTGCCTCACCACCGGCTTTGTGTTTCCCCTTGTGTGTGGTTTGTTCTGTTTCCCAGAAGAAGGGGGTAAAGAGGAAAGCAGACACAACCACCCCTACTACCTCTGCCATTACTGCGAGCAGGAGTCAGTCGCCCACCCCTATTTTAGAAGGCAAACAGGGCAAGATGTCATCCAGGCGAGAGAGCACCGGTCGCCCCATCAAACCACCTAAAAAGGATTTTGAAGATGATGAACTAGGCGTGCATGGAGGCAAAAAGGGAAGGCTTTCTGAGCAACTCAAGTACTGCGAGGTCATCCTTAAAGAAATGCTTTCGAAAAAACACGCCGCATACGCTTGGCCCTTTTATAAACCTGTTGACGCTGAGGCTCTTGAGCTACATGACTACCATGACATAATCAAACACCCCATGGACTTAAGCACAGTGAAGGTATGTTGAGTTTGCATAAAAAGATGTTATAATGCTTGATTTACAAGGGATCATTTATTGCAGTTTAGTTTTTGAGCTAGTTCCCCTTCTTTACTTGCAGAAAAAAATGGACAGTCGAGAGTACCAGGATGCACAGAGTTTTGCTGCAGATGTCAGATTAATGTTCTCAAATTGTTACAAGTACAACCCACCTGATCATGAAGTGGTTGCAATGGCCAGGAAGCTGCAGGTGAGGCAATCTCTCCTTTTGCACACCTTTAGTGTCTTTATTTCAAAAGAATTGTTGAATAGTTGAGTGACATTTTCTTCTTTCTTTTCTCTCAGGATGTGTTTGAAATGCGTTTTGCAAAGATGCCCGATGAGCCAGTAGAAGTGGCTGGGGCAGGCGGTGTAGGCGGGGCCGGTGTGGTCAGTAAGAGTACTGTCAGCAGTGAGAGCAGTGGCGACTCCTCCACCTCTGACAGCTCCGACTCCGAGGAGGAGAGGGCCACCCGGCTCGCCGAGCTGCAGGAACAGGTGGGTGCGGAACAGGTGGGTTTCAAAACAAGGACCAAGTACCCTTAATCTCTCCAGGCTCTGACTATCCTTTTCAAACTACACCCACATGACTGTTTCAATCAATGCTTTTGCTCTGTTGGACCTAGACAGCCTTCCACTTAAAATAACCCCTCTTTCACAGCAAGCTCCCCTCCACTTTCAGTATGGATTTTGTGTTCTCCAACGTAGAGCTGCGTTTTAGCCCTCTACCGCAACCAGCTGCATATATTGCTTTACATTAAATGCCTAAATGTAGATGTAGTAGCATTTTTTGTGTGGCTTTGTTTCTGTCTTATTGTAGCACAATATCATATTTTCTTCCCTTGCCATTTTTATTTTTTTTACCAGTGTATCTCTTTGGAGCACCCCATTGGTAGCAGACAGGGGATAAAAAACGGGTGCACCAAGAATAATCAGGTGATTTTATTTTTCATTTCCCTGTCCCTGCCTATGAACATTGTGTATTAGGTGTACAGTTGCTTTCATTTATTTGTGTTAGATGGTCAAGCGCATGATATGGATAGTTAGATCAGCGGTAGAGGGTTAAAAGCAGCAGAACAATATTGACTTTGTTGGGTGGTGTTGGGAACACAGCTGTGTGTGTGTGTTTAGGATGGAAGTGCTGAACGTTTTGGGAATTAATAGATAATGCTTGTGTTGAACAAATGTCTTTGTTCATGTTGGCTTGCTTTGCATTTAGATAAACTGTTGCTAGTTCCTGAAAACAACTAGAGGTTCTTTATCCTTTATCCATATTTATGCCTTTGAAAGCATTTAATGTGACCTGGATTTATAAGGAATGTTTTAATAGGATGAGTCTTCTGTGCTTCAACACTTCCGACAAATCCCATATTGTCACAATTCACTGTTTTTGTTTGTTCTGTAAATAGCAGATACATTGCTTTGCAGTGATTAGGAAATGTAATGATTATTCATATTGTAATATTTGAGGGCCTGTATTCGTTTTTCAATGAGCAATAAGCAGTCACAAAATATGCAACATTGCGAAATGTTGACGGGATATATATCGGGCCGTTGTGAGACACTAGTAAACAGCAAATTGTTTATTTTTTTTCTCCTATAGTGGTAAAGCGCAGAATTGCTTCTAAAACCTTGTCCAATTTGCTTTCATTCTGCTTTTCTGAAACACACCCTTTTCTTGGAATCACAGACATGAATGACCTTTGGTTGACCAGTGTTTAAAAAAAAGCATCTCTTCCCAAATTCTTATTGAATTTACTTTAGTTTTTTTGCATTTTGTTCCATAATTTAAATGTTTGATTCTTTCGCACTGGACAACCAAAATGGTCTGGACTCCCACTGGACTTTCAATAAGTCTTTAGGTCTTTCATAATTGAATGTAAATGTCATGTACAATCAGTGATGCTTTTCCTGACTAAGAGCAGATCACTAACACCCCCCTTCTTGGCTCTCCCCAGCTGAAAGCTGTCCATGAACAGCTAGCCGCTCTTTCTCAGGCCCCTGTAAGTAAACCAAAGAAAAAGAAAGAAAAGGACAAGAAAAAGAAAGAGAATAAGCATAACAAATCCAAGCCAGAGGAGAAAGGCAAGCCAGGACAGCCGCCGAAACCAGCCCAGCAGAAGAAGGGTCCCACCAGAAAGGCTAACAGCACTGTTCCGGGCAACAGGTTTGCGTTTGTTTTGGTTTTGTATTGTGGATTGAATCTGAAGCAATCAGTTAAGGTGTAAAGTGTAGGGCTGTAATGATTCCTTGAATACATTTGTGTACTATATTCTTAAATTTTTGATGGCAATTTACCTGTGTCGATGAGCATTATTAGACCGTTTAAGGCTGCACACTGTTTTAAAACCATAGTAGAGCATAGATAATGCTTTTGAGAATTAACAAAGACTGTAATTCAGTTAAATAAATATGGACTGTAGGTTTAAAATATGTACTTTATTTACTTTACGTTTTGGTTCAGAGCAGCTTCTTTCACAGTAAATTCTGGTCCACATGAACTGCTATCATTTACATGTGTAACGCTTGTCTCAGACTCCATCTCTATATATGCTAAGAATTTGTGTTGCTCATAACATTCATCTAGATTTTTAAGTTAAATAATTTAAACCTACACCAACACAGGAGAGTACATCAACATGTTCCTAAATATAAAAACTGTTCATCTCTATTTCAAAATAAGTTTAAACCCTCGCTCTGTGTTTGCGTGTTTTGATGTCCACATATTCTAGTTCAAGAAATTACAGTGGCCATAGCATTCGTAAGGAAGTGAAGATTTAGATACACATTTAATGTCATTTGGTCAAAATTAAACAAGTTCCGTAAAGTGTTGCAACAATCACTAGGCCCTTGTTGTAGAAATTCATGTTATTAAACTGCAGAAGCTGGTGCAAACAATGTGAACATGTAGTTGGTAGAAAAACACCAGGTGTGCTGCTTAGGGAAAAATATAGATAGGACTGTGGAGAAAATGATAAACTGCGAGAAACACAGAGGAGTTTTTATAAAAAAATAAGATAGTCGGACACTCTCCACCAATATACAAGAAATACATGGGAAAATATTTAATGGTGGCAGAATGCCCAGGTGGAGCCAACAGAAAAAAGATACAAGGTGAATTGGTCCCTATTGGACCATGACGATAAGAAAAACATAAATGCTGGATCGAGCCTTTCGGTTTGGGTGTAACTTTCAGATGTGAAGTTAGCATCTCCTTTTTTGCCTGGGCAAGGACCTGTAGATTACGACTCCGAGCCTTTTTCTCTGAGACACTAAGACTCAGCTGATTTGCCACGACACCCTCTGCAGACTTTGGTTTATATACGTAATGTACATAAGATGATTGTCTATATTATGCATTTTAACAGTGTTTTATTACCAAAATGATCTTTTAAAAAGTGTTTCTGCTTTATGGTTGGAACCTTCACAGGCAACCAAAGAAGGGTGGCAGAGCGCCAGGCTACGAGTCTGACGAGGAGATGTCACTGCCCATGACGTACGACGAGAAACGGCAACTAAGCCTTGACATCAACCGGCTGCCTGGAGAGAAGTTAGGTAGGGTGGTCCACATCATTCAGTCCAGAGAGCCTTCGCTGCGGGATTCCAACCCTGATGAAATCGAAATAGATTTTGAGACGCTCAAACCTTCCACTTTGCGTGAGCTGGAGCGATATGTCAAGTCCTGTTTACAGAAGAAACAGAGGAAACCTCCACGTAAGTGCAAACTCATGGCTTACACACACAGCTTAATGCCAGGTGCCACTGTTGTCACTTGTAGAGATATTTTTAGATTTGGCACCATAAATGTATGGATTTAAGGTCTCTATGCTCGCCAAATAATATTGTGAGTTTTTGTTATGTTAGGTGATCTTTTCCTTGGGGCACCAGCTATGGAATTTCGCCTTAAAAGTATAACAACAATAATCAAAGATGATTGTTGACTAAATTATGTAAATTGGAGGGAGATTATCATCTAACCAGTCTAATGGCCCAACCATCTTTATACTTTGGGACTCATTTGCATAACTTAAAACACAGTTAGACCAGTGTCTTTAAAGTTTTGTCAAGCTTTTCTCACTTTTCAAACCACCAGCAGAATACCTTTGGCAATGAGTCCAAAACATGGAAAAAGATTGAACTTGAATTAATTTGCGCATTACCAGCTGAATTTGTGTAGGATGTTGCACTACAAACCGCTGCCATTGAGAATACTTATTTCTTAATACTTAAGTATAAGATGGATGTTGTTGTTGTTTTTTTTTCCCCTCAAGGTTTCCAAACATAGTTCTGAATGTATTTGGGTGGATCATTGTGGCCTCCCTTTGTTTCAGCCACTACTGCTTTATCCAAAGTTTCCTTAAGCAATTTTCAACTTTGGAATTAGTCTCAAGTTTGGTGCAGGGCAGAAACTCCCTGTGAACCATTGTGAAGTCCTTTCCTTCCCTTGCTTGAGGTGTCTCAATTACCCTAGCATCCTTATCTGATGGTATTGTTTGCACTAGTTCACCAAGATCCAATCGAAATGTAGAAAAATCTCTCTCCGTTGTTGCAATAAGTGAGTGTCCCTGCCATAAAACTGGGCTCTGGAATGTGCTGTTATCATCAAAACATCTGTCTTTTCGGACTTTTATTATTAAAAAGTGATGGTTTTTAATTAATCATGAACTGCATTGAGGGCATTAATGATCATTAAGCACAACTTGGCTTTTGTTCTTAATTTCACAAGTGTTTTTGTATTGGAATGTAATGTAAATATGAACTCTGTTCGGTTCAGTAAACCCTTGTCTGTCTCTTTGGTCTCAGAGAAAGGAGGCTCAGGTCCCTCTCGGCTCAGCGGCAGCAGCAGTTCCTCAGACTCGGGCAGCAGCAGCTCCAGCGGCTCCAGTTCAGACACCAGTGACTCCGACTGAACACTTTTTATTTACTTTTTTATTTTTAAAAAACAAACAAACATTGTATGCAGTCAAGGTTATTTCTCTTCTGAGACTTTTTATAAGAAAAGAGACAATAAAAATGCATCATGTCAGAACATTTTTTCTTTTGGAGATGTCATGAAGAAAATTACAGAAAAAGCAAACTAATAAATTGCTTTTTATTTCCACTGACTCTGAAAGGGATGTCCAAATCTCAATCTTCAAGGAGAGGAAGTCTTGAAGCATTCTTAACACTTCAAATTCCTTCCCCTTGTGTCCTGGTAATGTCGAATGTTGCCATCGCAATCTTAAGCCATCCCATCTCACCAGAGAGTGCGGAAAACGGAAATTCTTCTCTCCTGATTTCACTTCTGCACCGACCGGTCCGTTGTATTTATTGTTTTTTATTTTTGTTTGTTTTTTTGCGCTGTGGCCTCATTTTCCCCTTTGGGCGTTGTGCCATTACTGATTTATTTTGTATTATTCGTTCCTTGTATTATTTTCTTCTCATAAACTAAAGTGTGTGTCTGAAATCATGCCTTTCCCAATAATGTCAAATCTTTTAAATAGCCTGGGGAACAAATTGCTTTAATTAGCACAACAAACTCTTTAAAGTTAATTTGGCCGGACTCTCGTATTCTCCAGGTAATGATAGAGGAAAATGTTCATGGTAACGAGTAGATTTGGTGGTTTTCTTCAGTTGCTTTGCAATGACGTGAACATGTACATCAGTCAGCTGGATCACATGCGGACTTCCTGTCTTTTTAAACGTCTTGGTAAGCAATAAATATACAGAGTTCCAAATAGTTTCACCTCTGACTGGCATTTGTAAATCAGATAACTTTAAACGAGCCTGTATGTATTGGTTATGTGGATACTGACACCTGGAAGCAGTAAATGAGTCTTTTATATCTTAATCTTTACTGCCATGTTGTGATGAAAGCGAATGGCGATGCATTTCTTATTGTTTTGACAATGATAGTTAAATCACAGAGTCTTCCTCTTCTCACGCCCTTGTGAAATTGATTAATGAATGTAAGTCTACAGTAGATCTTATAGTTCCAATCATTTGGGTTTTGAATGAATTATTTTCCACCCATTCCTCATGTGAATTGCTTTACTATCAATATCTGTTAGAATAACTATGCGTTTGATTATTTTCGGAAGTGTTTGTAAGATATTGTAATGTCCTCTCTGACTTGATTGTAAGTATTGTAAAGGGATCTGGTGTTTGTTTAATTTGACACGTTTGGTTTATGTACAGCTGTTTTGAAGATGTTTTAAACAGTTGCAGAATCGCTTTATTTTGTAATCATTTTGACAAAGCCAAAATTCACGAGAAACATGTATCTTTCAGACTAATTAAAACACTAATAGATGTAGTCAAATCAATTATTTTAAAATTTGAATCATGGCATTCATGTTTTTTTTTTTGTCTGTTATTTTGGGGCACACGACTGCAACACTTTCCTGAATCACTTCTGCGTGTCAACAAATATCGATCGAGTCCTATCCGCTTTCTGATGTTTCCTTTTAGAGATGGACTGAAAAAATGACTATATAAAATATAAATATATAATTCACAACTTAATTTCATTTTAGGCCCTGATTTTAAGAGAAAGTTTTATATTTAAAACAAAAAGTTTGCTTTTTATCTTTGACATGCATGCTGATTTATTGTATTTTTCTTATACATATTTTTGAGCTGTTTATAGGTATACTTGTGTAAATGTCAGTCAACAAAATCAAGAATACAGTGTGAGTAGATGTAGGCTTTCTATTGGGATACGGGCCAGAGGTTTGCGATGTCAGGTCGGAAGCAGTAGTACAGGCTAACATTTGATGTAATTGGAATGTCTTGTACACAGAGTACAGTTTTTTTCATAAAATAAATGACAAAATGCCTTTATTTTGTGTTTACTTTCAATTTTTGCTAATTTGTTTTTTTTGTGGTCATGCTTTTTTTGCTGTTTTGTCAGTATGTTACTATAAAAACAACTTGAATTACTATGAATAATTGAAGCTCTCATAATTTGATTAGTTTTGACAATGGGTAAAACTTGTAATAATTTTTGTCGTCAAAAGTTGTTAGTGTGAGGACAGGACCACTGAAGTACCGCCTCTGACCGCCAGATGGGGATGGTGTTCCGTTTCTCCTGGAGTTTCTTATGTCTGGTATGGTTACAAGAGTATTATTGTAATTGAACAAACTATGTATAAAGCAGTTTTATAGTAATCAAAATAACAATAATGAGGAAACCAGGAGTGACACTCAAATTTATTCAGTTACACATGCATAATATACATGTCTTGGGTTGATATTCACTTTCTGAGGGGAGTCTGCACAGTGTCTAGAACATGGTGCCCACTAACACGATACTGCAGAAACCAAGATGGATCAATGCTTTGAGTATAGTGACAGCTACTCACATCTGACTCAAAAAAACATCGTTCATCCTGAATGTGCTTGAACCAGTTTTCATATTAAACCGCACTTCACTCACACCGCAGAAAGTTTCCAGAGAAGCAGAGCATGCATGTCTCATTTATGTAAATACTTTCACTGAGGTGAATCGAAGGGCCCCACAAAAACTGAGTGAGACTTCACTATATTGATGCTGTATTTTAAGGAATAAAAAGTGGAAATGTATTTGGTGGAAGCAATATATAAATGACTTGGTACACATATTAAGCTGATCAAGACTACATTACATGACGTCTCCCAGGGAATCCTAGACTTGTCAAAACTGTCCATTGAAAAAGTACCCTGGATTCCATAGTAATACATTTACATGTATGCATTTGGCAGACGCATTTATCCTAAGTGACTTACATTGCATTCAAGATTGATATTCTAATCAGTTCTTGCTTTCCCTGGGAATCGAACCCACGCCCTTGGCGTTGCAAGCACCAATTCTCTACTGATTGAGCCACAGGAAAGCTAAAATAATTAAAATAAAATAATTTAAACTCAAGTCAACATTTCAAGTGAATAATATAGTCAGCCAGTTATTAAAAAAATAAATAAAGTTGATACACGCCCTTTCGGGGTGCATTTTGTGATAACGGACAGCTAAATATACATGTTCTTTACATGCTTGTATTTACTGTGACGTCTCCAGAATTTCCTAAACAACACAAAAGTGGCTAATTGAGCGCGACCGACCCTCTGCTCCTCCTCACACGTGGACGAGCGCGACCGGAACCCAGATGCGATCTAGCCGCCGCGCGCCCTTTCTCCTCCCGCTGCTGCGTGCGCGTGTGCGCGCTCACACCCGCCGCTCAGTCGCCAGCACGCGCTCTCGCCTCACGCGAGCGGAGGAATCAAAACACTCCGACCCTCCACACACCGAGATGAACTGAGGAACAATCGACAAAAGCGTCGCTACTCAACGGACGAATGTCCAGCAGCAAAGCCCTCGCGGCGTTTCGCTCTCCGTGGAAGCAAAAGGAGAGGGACGAACAACATTTTTCGCATTAAATACGCAAGAGTTTGTGCGTTTCACGGACCGTTGTGATATTTTACTCAAGAAGTTTTAAAAACAAGTTTCGACTGAATTCTGCCTGGAGTTGGACGGGATTTAGATCCCACATCCCGCCTGCGGCGCGAGTGCTTTTGAGGAGCTATCTACTGAAAAACATGGATTTATTCCCTAATTTAACGGTAGAACTTTGATGAACCGTCAGAAATTGCGTGTCGCAGCTGCTTCGCAGGCTTTCCCAGCATTTCTTGTTAAGGAAAATATCTATTGTTGTCCTGAGAGACATTTTTTGTTGTTGCTCTGACAGGACGCGTTTGCCGAGCCAAATATGTTAGTCCATGATGAAGAAGAGGAAACTCGACTGATTCTCTGAGGGGAAAACGCATCTGAATCACATCATATTATCTTTTTACGCACTGTACGTTATTTATTTGTGTTTACCTTTAAACGTTTTCCCTTTTGGCTCAGTAAGTAAAATCATTTCCTAATACAAAGCCTCCTATAGCTCTACAGTGCAGCGCAGCGAGCTGTTAGCAGCACGCAATCTCAAAACAGCTGGATTTAATTCGTTAAAAAGTTGTTAAGCGTGTTTCCTGGAGAAAATCATTCCCACGGGATTGACTTGAGGCAGTTTTGTGCCCTTTGGACTGCAGTGAGGAACTGGGTTCATTTCACGTCAGCTTTATCTGGGTACTTTTTATCTTATTTGCGTGCGACAGGCCGCCAGATTTCTAGTTTTTATCTTTGCCATTATTCTGCTTGATTTCGGCCAATATGGAGGAGTGGAGGCAGTGCGGGCGCTGGTTGATAGACTGCAAGGTTTTGCCTCCGAACCACCGGGTTGTTTGGCCCTCAGCGGTCGTGTTTGACCTGGCCCAGGCGCTCAGAGATGGGGTGCTCCTTTGCCAGATGCTGCACAATCTGTCTCCTGGATCCGTGGACCTAAAGCAGATCAACTTCCGGCCTCAGATGTCACAGGTAAGCCAGCGTTCGTGTCTGTGTTTTTAATGCCGATCACCTTTGCAGAGATAATTGATGACAGTATTGACAGCAGGAGGAAGAGCAGTGTTGTTCCGATAGGTTGTCATAGCGATTCTTACCAACAGGGGTCGCGCATGAGCAGTCGTTAATAGAGCTGTCATAATCGATTAATCGACAATTTAGTTACTTTATAGTGTCATTATCATTGTTTAAGATGATGAGTATAACTCCACACACGTCAGATCTCCTTATTCTTTTTGGGTCTCTCAAACAGGAAGGAGTTGGATGCACACAGGTGTCTTTTAAACGTTCCTTAGATAGTTTCATGTTATAGTAACGTCCTGTACATGGTGTGTATGAGCCTGGTCATTTGAACGCAAGTATCTAAGGCTGTGCAGAGTGTAAAGGTTAATCTTAAGGGAGGGCCAAGGCTCTTATCTCTGTAAACATAAACCAGGAAAAGCAGCAAGTTCTTCGTGGGTTTGAGGAATGTGGCTTTGGGCCAGTGCTCTCTGTGGAGGAATGTGTGGCAACAGCAGTTCTTACCAGTAAATGTGACTATGCAGAGAAGCATGATGTAGCCTAGAGCAAGAGTTGACTGTTTTGAGAGGTTTTAAACATGTGTCCCACTGTGTCTCCAACTTCTTAAGCATCTATCATCAATATTATTGAATTGGGTTTTGTCCAGAAAACCCCCTTTTTGTCATATAGTTTACATGTGGAGTGATTGAGGTTTGCGTTGGTGTACTGTTGCAATTAAAACAACAACAACAACATAAATACTAAGATGAAAGATGTGAATCTTCATTTTATACTAAGATCCAGAGTTCTGGACTAAATTTAGCACCATGGTCTTTCAGCTTACTGCAGTGTTTTACAGGTTTGTAGTTTGCTGGCAAATGCTTTTGGGATGTTAACGTCATGCAATGACAAGCTATACTTGATCTAAAACTATTTTAAACTGTGCATTGCAGTTTGTTTATAATTATGCCTGCAGCTTCTATGACTCCACATTAATTGAGAGATTGTGTAGAATATTTTTTTATTAAAAATGAGTTTGTCACAAGCAGACTTTTTCTGATAAGATATTTTGTAAGTTACTTGAGGTTTACAGTGCTTGTTTGTAGGGCTACACACACTGGCCAAAAATGATGAAAATAATAAATGATCACTAAATAGAAATATTAAATAAAACAATATATTGTAATATGGTTCTATAAATTAATAACTTTATCTTACAATTCTGCTGTAAGTTTTAATACTTATTTTTAGGGCTGTCACTAACGATTATTTTGGTAATCGAGTAATCAGTGGATAGTTTTGATGATTAATTGTAATCGGATATGTTTTGTGGTAATAAAAATAGAACTATGTTCAAACTATGTCCTGGAGATTTTAGTTCCAGCTTGCCTCGTCACACCTGCCTGGAAGTTTTTAGTTTGCCTAGTTAGACCTTGATTAGCTGTTCAGGCGTGTTTAATTGGGTTTGAACTAAACTCTGCTGGAGCAGGATTGTACATCCCTGACACAAGTGAACAATAGCCATTAAAATGACTTAAAATACATGTATAATAACAATAAGGCAATAATAATCGGTTCAAATAAAGTATTAAAAGTAAGTAGTAATTTGGTTTTATTGAGCAAACAGTTAAAATGCATATTGTAAAATGCATAATATAAACATTATCATCTTGTATACATTACGTATATAAACCAAGGGCTCTAATGGCCTGGTGATTGTTGTTGTTACACTTTACAGAAGATCAAATCCTTGTTTAATATCAACCAAACAACATTTCATTTAAATGTCCACTTGATCTTTAATATTTGGCCGCTTCTTTACGGTGGAAATGCTACGGCCACTGTAATTTCTTGAACGTGGATATTTTAAAACATGCAAACTCAGAGCGAGGGTATAAGCTTTAGAAATATTTTATATATTTGGAGATATTTAGAAACATTCTGATGTGTTCTCCTGTGTTGAATTAGGTTTAGAAATGATTTGTCACAAATTGCGTTCACAGATCAATATAATAAGCAACACAAACTCACAGCATTTGCAGAGATGGAGTTTGTTAATCGAGCTGCTGAGATGCGCTCCATACATGTAAAAGATGACTGCAACATTTCACACGAAACGCAGAGCGCTTCAGACTTTATATGCGTTTACGAATGCACATTATCACCCTGAAACCATGAATATGCAAATGAGCCCCTTCTCCACTCACTCATACAGGCTTGTATGCAAGTCGATGTATCAGAATGGTGTTGCGTTTTATGTATCGCTCTCTACAATGTCAGACACATAACGTAATTTATGTGATTAGCCTTTGGCTTGACTACGTTATCAAACGGCTAATAATGTGTTGCTAATGTTACACAAACCTCGTTTCCGTTCTCCATCTCAGTCTGCCGTCTAAAAATCAGCGTCATTAGAAACACGTTGAACATCACAAAACGTCAGTGGAGAAAAACATATAGTTCATCATAACATCGCAATATGCATCATATACATAGTTTACCTGCTATATTGTTAAATGTACCTGGTTTATCATATCAATAGAATAAAATACTGGGATAACCTGGCTTCACTTGAGACTCGTGATTGTTTTGGGATTGGTTACAAAGCATTCAGAAACACCTTGTTCTTGGTTAACAACAGAAAATACTCTGCAATGGTATTGTCTGATGAATTTGCACATGATTTTTCTTAAAACACATTAAAAACACCACAGACGTATAAACATTAAAACCTTGTTTTTCACCGCAGGGGTCTTTAAATCCTCTGTTTGGTTGACTGTTAACGTGTCGTGATTTATACCTGTACAGATGTTGTCATGAGACTATAGCTGTTTCACCAGCACTTGTAGGCGTTTGTTTAGCCGCTGTTTGCTGAGGCAGACCTTTCATCCTCCCACAACAGTAGCTTCCCCAGCGCGGGAGGGTTTTGTGTGGTATTACGTTGTGACAAATTATTTGAAAGGGAGATCTGGCAGCACAATGGAAGCTGTGATTTATACCCAGCAAAGGTCACGGTGTGCTTTGATACACAGCGGTTGTTAATTTACTACCTCCATTAAATCAGGATGAAGTGATTATGTGGGCTGTTTGTGGTGGATGTCCATCGATATTGAAGCTTCTGCTGTTCTGCATGCCTCACGTGTTCCTCACTTTAGTGCAGGAGGCCTTTTTGGTTCTTGTGTTCAGACCTGTCGTTCGTAAACGCCCATTGTATCTGTAAATTCTGGAAGGACGGCTTCAGGCGTTCTTTAATAGGTAAGCGTTTCTGCGAGCTCTTGGGCATTGTACTGGCAAAGAATGTTGCTATAACAAGTAAGGCCCAAGTTCCCGTACTGTTGGTGTCAGCCACACAGAGAGATGCTTTTCCTCTCTCTCAAATCACAATTGCTTATGTTACTTGCCCATGAATGTTTTATTTGTCTTTGGAATGCAAAGGATTTTCTCCCCTCTCAGTGGGATGAGTACTCTTCAAATTACTGCTGTATTTTGAGAAGATGAGCGCTAGATTACCGCTGGTGGATGAACTGAAGGTTGTTTCATGAAAATGCTGTTATTTATTATCTGTTTCAAACCTGTATGCTGGTATTTTTTTTTACAGAAACCATAAAAGTGTCATAAAATGGTCCATATTCGTGCTAAATTTAAATGAACACACTTTTATTTGAGAGCTCCAACTCAAAACCTAACTTCCAAAATGGCACAACATGTTTAATTAATATACAGTACCATTTTGCCATCAGTGATTTCAAAGCTTGCGAGCTGGATGAAGAATAATTTTTTTATGATTTGCTCTACTTTTAGGGTGTTTTTCTGATCCTTGGTGGTGCTTTACACTACATGGTCACTATAAATTAGAGCTGTGGCTAATGATAATATTTTTTTGCCAATTATTTTTCTGTTTATTCTAATGCTTTTTTATTAGTTGATTTAATCCTTTGGCTATCTTTCCAATAAATAAGTACAACTGCTTCCATTTGTATTTTAAACTTTTCTTAAATAATTTGAAAGTGCCAGAATTAAAACATAAACACTGTTTTAGAGCATCACGTACCATTAATGCCACATAAATTCTGTCTAACACCGTGCAAATAATAGTAAGTAAAGCCCAACATAAATATTGCCTAATGCTGGGCAAAACCCCCTCTGAAAGGCAACATGTTTAAAGGGGCAAGTCCCCTTATATCCTTGACAGTCATGTTTAGAAAGCTATCGGTAAGAGCAGTGGTCGTGTGGGGCGTGCAAATGCTGAATAAGGCATTGTAATCAATATTATGATACAAATTTAATTTCAATTCTTTACATTTTAAAATAATTGTCAAGTTCTATTATGTACTGATATTAAGTAGATTGTGTATTTCACTATTTAGGAATAATTTATTAATGATATTATAATATTACATATTTTTTCCTTTTGATAGTATAAAGTCTGATTTGCACATGGTTTTGGCCCTGAACACAAAGACTGAGGTGGATCAGAGGTCCCAGGACAAAGGGTTAGGTCATTTCTTCTGGCTCTGTCTGACAGACATGGCTTTGGTTTTGAAGTCTGCTTTATTCTTTCTTTTTTTTCTTTTTTTGTCTACTTTTATATACCTCAGGTGGTTGGTATCAGCTAATACCTTAGAGATGATTCAGGCGTCAGTAGTGAGAATGTGGGTGTGTGCTTGCAATACCTGTGCGTTTAGATTCCATCACCTCCAGCTTGGCCTGGGGACTGTCTGGGGACTTCAGTCATAACAGCGAGTTCTGCCCCCTTTTTCTTCAGGGCTTAAGGGAGTTAGCAATGTCTGTTGTTTCCTTTTTAGAAAATTCAGCCTGTCTTTCAGCACGTACGCAGGGAAGAGGGAAAGAATGAGACGAGTCATGGCTCACTGTAGTATTTTTTTGTTGTATTTTATTGTACTCCCCATTTGCCTTCATCAGCCTAAAGATCGAGAAATTGAAAATTAGAGATGCACCGATTGCAATTTTCTTGGTTGATTCTGATTTATTTATTTTTTAACTGTGACCTGCTGATACCAAATTTTGCCGATTTATATTTTCTTTCTAAAATTACTTTTTAAAATAATGATTTAAAAATAAATTATTACTATTAGCGAAGAATTTGTTACTAATGTCTGTTGTTTCTTTTTAGAAAATGCAGTCACATACGCAGGGAAGAGGGAAAGAATGAGACGAGTCATTGCTCACTGTAGTACTTTTATGCATTTTATTGTACTCCCCATTTGCCTTTAACAGCCTATTCATTTTAGCTCTGTTTTTAGATGCGTTCATTCTCATAACTCTTGTATTTCTGCTGCAAGGATAATGGGTTTCATCTTTTAGATTTCGTCCTGATTTATTACTAATACACCCTCCCCCCTCTGCTTGCTTCTACGGATACAATCTCATACAAGTTGCTTCTGTTCTCAGACATTGACCACACTTCCTGGCCTCTGGCGCCTGTTGGAGGTCTCTTTGTGCTGGAGCCTGATTCTTTTTTTGTTGTTGTGAATTTGAGTTATGTTTTTAAACAAGCTAAAATAGCATCATGAAGATTAAATACAGTAGCAGATATCATCACAGTCATTTTAATCTCATAAACAGTGAATGGAGATGGAGGGATTTCCAATACTAGCTGACTAGTTGAATAAATGATAGTCGACTTTCAAAATACTAGTTGTTTACTTTTTTTGTTCTTCCACGTTTAATATTTTGCTTTATTTTATTTTTTTACAAAGGTTGAAATTGCGTTATGTTTCAATTACCCTCATGTTAATGTTACATCTTGAAATGTACTTATTTAAATATGATTTAGTGTATATCTGCAGCAAAATAAAATCATTTAATTTTATCTCAGGTTTTTCATTTGTTGGTTTTCTCTCTGGTGCTCGTGGCGGGTTCAGAGAAATAAATGTCTACTCGGAAGAGGTGCATGAACAAAATATTATGAACAAAAATACCTTAAACTGCTGACTTGTGTGGACTAACATTTATTTGAGGAAATCTGTTTATAACAGGATAGTATGTTTGAAGTTATTGTTCCTGCGCTGCCTATTGACTGATTTGAATAAATGCGTCTATAATGGCTAATGCTGCTTAAGTGATCGCTCAAGTTTAATACAATGATAATAATGCAAGGCAAGCAGATTGCATTTATATAACCTATTTTAAGCGGCATTCAATATGGCATTTGAGTCTTCATAGATTGAATGTTCTTTTAAATGGATCGTATACGTAGACTGTGCGAGGGTCGACTAGTCGGTTGCTCACATCCCTAATGGAGAAATGTTATAATGACAGGGTGAGCAACTGGAAGGTTTGAAGGCAGGCGTCATTGCTGTTACCTCTTAAGTGAATGCTGAAAGACCATCAGGATGCCTGGATTAATTTGGTTTAATTGTGGTGCTCAATTTCTAAAACTGTGCTTCACAGAAGAGCCTGACATTTCATTAGGGAAGCCCCAAAATTCAGTCTCAGTACCAGGCTTTCTGAAGTGGAGAGGTGGGTGTGTTTTGAGGTCAGCCTTTCTCTCTTACTAGGTTAATTTAATCTATAAGCTTGGCCTTTCTCTGAACTTTGACCCCTGCCAGCTGGGTTCAGGTAATTTTATCAATAGAGCTCGTTAAAGACACTTCCTGCATCACACAGCTGTGACTAGCTGCTTCAGAGAAAGTGAATGGGATTGGAAAAGGGTCAGAAATATGAGACTACTCAATTAAATTACAATATGCTCAAATCTACTTTATTTGCAGACAAAAGACTAGAGGTTAGAGAAATACTGTGGTTCAGGGCTTGATCTTTCATGTCTGGTCTGTTGGAATGCGTGGAACTGTTTACTCGCTGGTTCCTGTTCGTTCTTTAGAGAGACCCAACAGAGCAAAAGAGAATGCAGTGAGTTCACAAGGATTAAGCAGGACCTCACACCATGATCGGACATGTTTAGGAGCCCAGGCTTCACCCATATATTTCAGCTTGAAAAGATGGATCTAATGTCTCCTGAGGTTATGAGAGGATATTATTGCGATTCACGGTAGCTCTTTTAGGCCAAATTGCTGCTGTTTAGAGGAATGCTCATGTTGAAAGATACATTATATTAAACATTTCAGATTAATTCCTATCCAAGAGAATGGCTGGAGGAAATCGAGAGTGTGGCATGCAATCAACAGGATGTCTGCATAAGATTTATTTATCTGTTTTGTTTGTTGGACCATTCTTGATATTGCAGTAATAAAATTTCATAACATCGTTATACATAAGCGATAGCTTAACTTAAGAATGACTCTTAATTGCTATAAAAGGGAAGGGAAATAATAATTGAGAGACTGAACAGTTCCATTATGTTTTAAACTCTCTCTCGCAGAAAATTATCATTTTAACTAGGGATTCACTGATATGAACATTTTGGCTGAAACGATAATTCTTAACATTTGAAAACCGATAACTGATATATTGGCCGATAAATCTAAATCCAAAGCCATGTCACTTCACTATAAATCAAACATATACTACTTTAACTTTATTTATAAAACTAGTTGTGTTAGCATTAGTTAACATGAAACAACAATGAATGAACAAAACTTCTATAGCATTTATTAATCTGAATGTTAATCTCAACATTTTCTAAGATATTTTAACAGTTGTATTTGTTAACATTAGTTAATGCACTGTGAACTAACATGAACAGATATTTTACATTAACAAATTCAACCTTATTGTAGTGTTAAAAAAATAAATAAAATGCCTAAATAAAGCAAACAAGTCACTGAACTACATTAATCAGGCTACATATAAGACACATTATGAATATAATGTGCCGTGGATGAATAAAATGAAATGGTGTCTGCATGGATTGTAAGGCAATTGTTAATCAAACCATGTCGCTTTGATTGAAGGTTAATTAACTCAGCACAATGCATTCTGTATAAGATAACATATATTAATGTTAATATATCCACAATATATAATATATCCATAATCCACAACTTAATATTTGCACAAAATCATGTACAGATGAACTTGAACTAGGTTATGTAGTCAGAATGTGTAACTCCTGTTGTGGATGCACTCTTCCTGTAACGTCACGCTGAAACACAGCAACTAAACCCAAAGAATTCACTACATTTTATTACATAAGTGTATACAATCATGATGTATTACAGTCCCGATCAGAGTTATTAATGTTTTGCATTGCAGTTTGATCACATGCTGAAGCTTAAAATAATCACTGGAACAATGAAGCTTTGTGGGATATTAACTCAACGAAATACATGCAAAATGAGATTAGATATTTATATTACATGAGCTTAATATTTGACTTGTATCTGCACAAAATGATGCGACTGCACAAGTGAACTTGAACTAATTTACGCACTGATCAGAATGTGTAACAATGTGCCGAAACACCGCAAAACCCAAATAATTCACAACGCTTTATTACAATAGTGTTCTCATGATTTCATGTATATTACAGTTGCAGTAGTTATTAATTAATGTTGAGTATTGCTGTTTGGGCTGCACAATGCTAAATATGATAACTGGTACAATAAGTGCTAGCATTCTGCATCGTTAGTTGTTAACTCAACCAAACGCAACCTGTATATGAGATTAATACAAGTGAACTTGACTGTGCTTGTCGTGGTGTAACTCTGTGGATGTGCTCTTTACACAACAATGCACTGAAACACGAGAATTCACAACATTCTTTTACAGTAATTTTCTCATAATGTTATTAAGACAGATTTGTGCTGCATGTGTTGCTCTTAACTGTATCTTCCTTTTCAAAGTGATTCCACTCAAACAATTCAGAACCATCATGGTGAACAGTGCGCATCTGAAGTGTCTCAGCTGAAGGAAATAATACTTTATCGGCTTTAATTTTCTCATCGGGCCGATAACAATAACATTTGAAAATGAGCGTGTATCAGCCGATACCGACATGGTTTCTGATATAACATGCATCCCTAATTTTAACATCAAGATAATTTGGTGGCCTTCAAAATCAATGCAGCTTGGAGGAGATGGAGTCCCTGAAGGGTTTTGAGATGGCAACTCCATCACAAGTGATGAGATATGAAGTAAAGAGGAATGCGCAGGGAGCTTGTGTTCATAAACGCCCCATCTGTGAGCAGTTTGTTGTGGAATATTAACACAGATGAGCCAGGGAATCAGTCCTGACTTTCAGAGTGCATTGAGCCGAGTGGAATGGCACAACGAACACATGGCTGCCTTTTTGTTTTTTTCTTCTTCTCTGGATGGGAATTATCTTCATACACTATAGTCTTCTGTATATACTCCTCACCAACGTTCAACTTGTCCTTTCAGATTGTCTCATCTTCTGATGAATTCTCCACCTAAGCATTTCTTATTCCTGCATCCTATTTAAGACCGTTTACACTGGCACAAAAAGTCAGAAGTTTTGCTCACATCTGACTCCGATTGGAATTTGTTGCAACATGTGTAAACACAAACTGCACAAGATTTTTCCCGCATCCGATTTGAGCCACTTCCAAATGTGGTTTAAAATCAGATATCTGAAATTTCAACATCCAACCTACGTCTAAATGCAAATCTCTGATTCTCTTTTGAACTCATGTCACAAACTAGTTTGTTGTGTTATGACGTGCCCGTATGTGCTTGAAGCTTCTTCTTTTTTTTAAATGAGGTGGGAAATTTTTATAAAGGAAAGAAATTGTGCACACAAAGAAACTGTCACAGTCTCATGTTCCATCTCCGGGTCACTTTTCATCCTCATCACCTGTTATGTTAATCTATTACCTTGTCTAGTCCTGCAGGTGTTCCTAATGTGTGTTCTTGTTAAATACCCTTCTGTTTCCCTGTGTAATCGTGGTTTGTTGTAACTGTTTGGTCTTTGCTTCCGTGTGGATGGTCCGTGGTTCCAGTTTCCCGGTTTTTGCACATGCGTGCCGTTTTTGGTTAAAGAGTCTTTTGTTTACGTTTTGAAAGAATAAACCTGAGTTTGTCGCAGTGCTGTTTCTCCTCGTTCCTCGGCATCGCACACCGCACCTCCAGCCGTAACAGAAACATTCTGATTTTAACCTTAAAACTGCTTCACTACTGAAAGCTACATTATATTTCTCACCAATGAGTTGACAGCTTTGCTGTAATTAAAACAAGAAAGATATTAGGCTTCTCTCTCTCTCTCTCTCTCTCTCTCTCTCTCTCTCTCTCTCTCTCATTGAAATTCATAAAAAAAATCTTTAAATCAAATACTGTTTAATTTAGTACTGATGTGTACTGATCTATGTTTTATTTATTCAATAAAAAATTCACAATTAAATTGTTAATTTTGATTATACATTAAATTCTGTTTTTATAACTGGATACTGTGATTCTGTTCGTGTTTTCTGCATCGTGGAAATCATTGGGCTCTATGATTGATTTTAGTTTCTGACTGAGGTGGAGATAACCATCAGTATGGTGTGGTGAGGAGAAGCAAACAGTCCTCTCCTCCTTCAGTAAGCACACTCCGTCCCTTCGCTTCCTCCTGCCAGCACCTCACTGTTTATGATAAGCTTCTTAATATTTTCCAATATCTCTACCAACAACATCAGAGATATGATTGTATTCAGAGACATGGTTACTTTGCAATGCCTGTTTTGTAACATTTTAGGATTCACTTGTTTTTTTGTTGTTGCACCAACGCAAAGCTAATATCCCATTACTGACCAGAATTGATCATATCTCATAAATGGCTTCAGAAGAGAACGGGCGGCGCTGAGTTAGAAATTGGAACATTAGGGAATCCTGTAAAAGGCTGCTGTGTATTGATCTTATCCCCGACTGGCACGCTCGTTAATCATGCAAACAGGAAGCTGTGTATCATTTCCAA
Organism: Rhodeus uyekii; assembly: GCA_037043235.1. Taxonomy (NCBI): domain Eukaryota; kingdom Metazoa; phylum Chordata; class Actinopteri; order Cypriniformes; family Acheilognathidae; genus Rhodeus; species Rhodeus uyekii. The sequence goes on along the minus strand of JAWRVZ010000031.1, from coordinate 3,602,461 downwards.
CCTTTCCCTTGTCTCTTCTCTCTTAGCAGATTTTGGATTAGTTGCAATCTGTTAAACTGATCTCAAAATAGAGCTGGGCACTAAAGATTCCCTGTTATGTCAGATACAAATTCTATACATTTTTAGCTCTCACTTTATTTAAATGTAATTAAATTTGTTTAGCACACTTTTTGTTGTTGAATTTGTTGTTGTTCATTGTTCCAAAGCAGTTTCAATTTTATTTCCATAAAATATAGACGGGAAAAGAATGAGAAGTAAACAGATTTTTTTCTGAAATGCAACATTTCTTATGTTTTGCTTATCTTCTTTGTATTGAATATTGTCTATATGCTCCATATAGAGAATCATATTTGTATTGATAAAAAAATTACTGCATATGTTCATGGTTCAGTATGTCTTTTTTAATTTTGTAATAATGTTCAGCACTATTTTACGATGAGTTTTATGTTCATTCAGAAACCAATTTAATAACTATTGGTTGATTAACCGGTTATCGTCCAGTGAGGTGCAAACTTGTTATTGTTATTGATTAAAATACACTACCTCTAATTCAAATAACAAGGTATTCTTTCTGTCCCTCACATCCCTTATATATATATATATATATATATATATATATATATATATATATATATATATATATATATATATATATATATATATATATATATATATATATATATATATATATATATCATCATTGATTCATCATTGTGAATCCTCATTGGTCTCGATTCAATTCAATATTACGATTATCATGTCAACGATTCAGTTCGATATGATACATTGCATCCTCAATTTTCAGTTTATTTTTCATGTTTTTGGCAATGGATTCAAGCAGCTGTATGAACTATGCTTCCTGAATGTAGCAAACAAAAATAAGTCTGAACACAGCATGCTAAAAATACATAAAACTTTCACGTACTTGTATGTGATTCAATGTACTAGTTCTGGAGAGAGGGGCCACTTCAAACTCCTGCTGGGATGCAAAATTCAGCATATGCGTAAAGCATTTTAAATGAGGGAATTTGTTCAACACATTCTCTACTTCTTTATCTGATAGCTGCCATGAGCACCACTGTGTGATTCATAAATGGCTCTCGTTTGCAACATGTGAAACAAATAAAAAAATTCTGCCAGTCTAGTACATAAAGTAATGTGCCGTTATTGTTACACCAGATTGTTTTGACCGAAGTCCAGGAATAACATATTCTGGGGTTGTCCACCACAGAATAAGGCTGTATATCCTTCGCTATGAAAGTTGCCACAAATCTGGTTATTCTCTTCCCCTTCTCCAGTTTGGGCAGCAAAGTTTATATCGTTTGGTTTATTTTTTTCGGCTGAGCTGAGTCCGCTTTGGCACTGACAGTCTTTAACATCTCCGGGTAGAAACGGCTAATGTGCATTCTTAAGTCAATTGTAATCCCTATATATTTTGTTTGTATGGGACCACTGAAATTAACTTATTGTATTTTATGTAGGAGCAGAGTAATCGCAAAAACAAAAAGGTGTGTGTATTAGATAGATAAGGTTAGGAAGGATAAAGCTTGCAGTGTCAGAATGCCAGCCTGTCAGTCAATTCTGAAGCGAGACGCAACCCATATTGATCTTTGAGATTGGCTAGGGACATCCCTATAAACATCTACACTGTTTTACAGGTGATTCCATTTGATCCTTGTACTTTCTGCTCTCAGTTTCCCCACTCGTGTTCCTCAGCAAGCTCTATTTAAAACAATCATCACAGATGCTAGTGACTACATTCATTTTATCTCCCAGAAAAGGCCATGCAGCCCAGCACAAGATAATCACCTCTCTCCACAGTGCATGATGAACTATCTGATCATGTAATCATGCACAGTGTCCAGTTTGACAGGCACTGTGTTCATTTCACTAGCAAATTGGATTCCCTGTGGAAAAACAGAGGGAGAGTCTTACTACACAGAGCATGGTTAGTCACAGTTCACAGGGCTTGAATTTTGGTGCAGGATTGCGGGTATTGCGCATCATTTTAATAAATGATAAAACCTCAAAAATGGCTTTAATGGTAAGGAATTAGGATTAATATCCTATGTATATTATACAGAACTAAAAGACTATCCAATGTTACTTTATTCAATGTCTGTAGTACTTCAGTAGCTGAATATGTTTGTCAGACTCCCCCCCCCCCCATATGTGTCTTTATTGTACTGTACTTTTTTGTTTCAATTTAATTCAGACATATAAGTCAAGCTTGTTTCTTGATCAATAAAATAACCTTATTGTAAAAGTATGATAAATGTAATAATAAAAAAGTTTTTACCCCCTCCAATTTTCACTTGCTCTGGATCACTACTGATTTCTTGTCATTTTACAACATTTCCCCAAACATGCTCATGTTGCTAAAAGAGATCATATGTCCGGTCTTGATGGATCGTACCTGCAAAAACTGTTTCCTAGGTGCTGGAAGAAGACATTGTAACAGCGGGCATTATTATGGAGAGGCTTTTTCCATTAAGGAGGAGAAAAGTTGAGAAATGTGGCAGCAATAAGGCAGGCTGGTAATGAAACCGATCAGCTGTGAAGGGTTTAGAGCTGAAACAATTGAGAATCCTGCAGGAAGCGCCTTGAATGGAAAAACAACAATAAAAAACAAAAGCGCTTGTGAAGATCTGATGGATCCTGAGGCACAGCCGTCTCAGTGAAACAGAGTCTTCTGAATGAATCTGACCCTTCCTCCATAGTCAGTTAGTCTTGAGGAGGGGGTTTTCCGAGGATGTCATTGGTTTAGTTAAAAACAAGAGAAGCTCAAATCAGCAGACTGAGTCTTTGTGAACTTCCTTTGGCCTTTTCTTCATCTTCCGGCTTTTCTCTGTTCTCAGGGAGAGGAGTTAGGGTTGTATAACCTCTCCTCCCTCCCCTCATCTTGACAACAAGAAACATCTGGAAGAAGAACAGAGAGTTCAGAACACACCCATCCCCACCCCTGAGGAGATCCAAGATGAAGAATGCTCTGAAAAACTGGACACCATTGTGTCTGGAGGCCACTCTCTCCCTTCTTCTTTTGGTTGAATCTGTCATAACTTTTTGTAGCCATGGGGATTTATTCTCGATTTATAACTCGAGTTTAGATCTTTCTGCCTGTCTCTCTTTCTCTGTCCTTCAGTTTCAAGTCAGATTTCCTGGCAGTAGTATCTTAGTAGTATGTCGGCAGTGCTTAGTGCAAGGACAAATGTTTTTAAAGGACTTGTTGAACCATTTTTTATTTTTTTGCTGTGTATTATGATCTTTGAAGCTTATAGCATGACTCATAATCTGTACACTCCATCTCTGGTCTTGTTTCTGTCTCCCATCTTAATCTTGTTTAAATGTTTACTAATTTTGCCGTGTAATTCAAACAGTCCCATATTTGTACAGAAGATTGATTGAATTCATTTGAATTAGCAGACAGTTGCTGGAAGCAACATAATATATTACTTATCTGGCTGTGTTTGAAATGTATTACTAGCATAGTAATGACACAGTATAAACTGTATCCTATTTTAAAAATACATTAAATTATGTCAGACAGAATGCATAAGCATATAAAAAAGAAGGTATTATTCTATATTATTCACATGACCCTACGGAACATGTTTGTTTTATTAAAGTAAAATATGATGTTTAATGCATGTTTAATTAAAGTAAAACAATAAATAATTATTTAATTTAATATACTTTTGTGTGAAAATGTCTTCAGTCAGATCAGATCAAGAAATTATGCATTATATATGATGTAATTTTGTGAAAAAAGAAAAGAAAAAAAATCAAGCGCCTTGTCTTTGATCATTCACCATAAAGGGAGGGATAACTCAGTGAAATGTGTATATAATAAGCACAATATTAATACTTTCGAAATGAGCAGTGATATGGTAATATTATATGAAACTTTGAAGGCTGTAAACATTGTCTTTGAGGCTTCATGGCATTGTTCTTTTACAAGTTTGAGTTGAAGCCAAGTGCATGTTTCTGCACGTGCAACAGCTTAAAATAGTTTTCTGAGAGTAAGACAAGCGCTCCTGCTTTTAGTGTATGAGACTTGTGCTTCCATCTTCTGGCACGTTTTGCCGTCTTGTCCTCTTTCTGGGGAAGGTTTCACTGCAGAATCTATGGGTTAGACATTCATTATTCAGAAACTGCAGCACAATGTGTTCGTTTTGGCACAATACTGGAATTTCCAACTTTGAAACGATACCTTGAAATATAAAAAAAGCGATATTCTATACCATTTTTGATTTAAAAAACTAGCATATATAACACCATCATGTTATCTCGTGATTTTTTTTATTACCAATTTGGGTAATTTTGTTGTAATGGCTCATACACAACACGGGGAGTCTTTATTTAAATAAGTGAACTAGATTTACAAAAAAGACAAATTAAAAAGACAAGTAAACTTTAGAAAAATTATATACGAGAATACAATGAGAACTACAGAATTGAAAGTAATCAAATGTAAAATAATACTGGGTAGTTTTCTTTGTCAACATTAAATACAGATTAATGCTTACAATTAACGTTACAAAAGTTATTCAGTCGAGCGGCAAACAAATTTCTCTTGTATTCTGTTTTTTGAACAAGATGACAGTGACAGCAGCCTAATAAACCGGCTTCTGTCTAACAGCATATGCGTGGATCCAATGCATGGTTACACATGTAATTTCTCTATTTAACTATTTACATTCCAAAACTGACTGTATGTATCTGAATACTCTCCAAGACTAACATTTTCACATAATTTTGTATGTATTGGACAGTTTAAGCACAAAGTAAGCTACGAAAAATGTCAATTTGTTACTCGCGATATGTTTGAGGCGACTTTATGAAAAAACCGCTTATGTAGATCATGCTCTCAAAGTATATCAATTTGGATCTAGACTTATTGGCTAATATAGCAGTTGTTGTCTTTCAAATATTAAGAATAATCGGTTATCAGCCCAAATTATTCAGAACTATTCAATCGAAACGAATGATACGAGTGATTGAAAGGAGGCAGGTGTGAGTCAGTTCTCCATCGGATGACCATGAGCGAGAACACGCTGTTGGTATTGGTAGAAAAAGGGGTATTTGAACGGTTTCAGATATTTCATACTGAAATATCTGAGTAATGAATTCATACGATAATGAATTATCAATGTTTGACAACACCAATGTATTTTGGTGTCTTCATTTTATTAAAAAATTATAAAGGTTTTTTTTTGGACAGAAAGCACTCGTCTGGGAGGCTAGAGATTTAAACTTAGTGTAATTCTCCAAGTGAGAACAAAAGCATTTTATTTCCCTCCTTTTTAGTGCTGGATAGCACCCAGTGGAGTATATTCCTGGTGTGTTTCTGCTATGCTATGTATTGTCCTTGGCAGTACTTGCCAATCTTTTCACCATAAAGATTTTCTTTTCCAAGGAAGATCTGTTTTCATTTCGAAGGATTAGCTTGTCTTTGTGGTGTTTTTCATCCCTCTCTTATGTTACAGCAATCTACTTATGTTATGCTCTTCTCTTTTTGCGCAGGTTCCTTTTAGGAAATACAGTTGAATATACAGTGGTACCTCGGTTTACGAGCGACTTGGTATACGAGAAAATCGGTGTACGAGCATGGAGGGTTGAATCGGTGTACGAGCTTTGTATCGGAGTGCGAGCAAATTTTTCCCTCACCCATGCGCAGTTCTGTGTGGAAAAAGTCCTAACGCTCAGCATCCTTGTGCGCATTTTTACATTAAATATCCTAATGACAGCCTCTCATAACACAGTCAGGAGGTTTCAACCCCTTTTATAACCCCTTAACTCATTAATTGGCTGCATCATTCACCACAGTGATATTTTTATAAGTGATTTACAGAAGTTTTTACCTCATATTCTAAACATTAATTAATTGTGATCACCATTGTTCACGTAGTGAAATATACACGGTTTTAGCCAAATAATAAACAAAGTAATAGGGTTAGACAAACCATATTTTTATACAAACAACATATAAGCCTCTCCTACAAATGAGCACTGTTTTCATGTTCGTCGGACCTGCCGTTTCTCTGCAGTATCGGCAAAAGCGCAAGGAGTAAAATGTGACTTCTTACCCCGTGAGCGGGGCTCGTTTTAACAGGCAGCGGGTTAGTTGTAACACCGTGTTATCCAATACAAGTTCATTCACGTATTTTTATTTGTTTAAAAAAGTTGCGTCTTCATGATCATAAGCATAACTTTTTTCCTTTATTTTTTTTTACATGAAAAACGTTTTAATAGGTTAATACAATGCAAAATATATGATTATTGATGCAACTTGTTCAATGCCGCTTAGTGTTACAACTAACCCCGCGCTGTCTTGTTTACTTCAGGACCGGATAGCAGCCACTATGTGTTTTTCACGTCTTTCAAAATGGTACCATCTTTTAGCCAAGAAGATGGTAATCATAACAATATAAGATTAGACTAACAATCTTTCACACATTCTTTGAAAATCGAAAAACAACTACTATAACAAAAAATATTTACATGCTGCCAAAAGAGTTTTTCCTGTGGTTCTCATCCAAACTTCTATGAAATTTCTCGAAAAATGTCCAGAAGACGTGTGCAAACAGTCTGATGAAAAGCCCTTTAGCACATCACATTTATGCCCCTGCAACTATCTAAAAAAATCGCTGTTACTATTTACTCCGCGTTACTTTGTGCCCCGCGCTCCCCTAGTTCTCTCGCGGCTCCCGCAAATTCGTTCCTTCGCGGCTCCCGCGAATTCGTTCCTTCGCGGCTCCCGCGAATTCGTTCCTTCGCGGCTCCCGCGAATTCGTTCCTTCGCGGCTCCCGCGAATTCGTTCCTTCGCGGCTCCCGCAAATTCGTTCGTTCGCTGCTCCCGCGAATTCGTTCGTTCGCGGCTCCCGCGAATTCGTTCCTTCGCGGCTCCCGCGAATTCGTTCGTTCGAGGCTCCCGCGAATTCGTTCTCTCGCGGCTCCCGCGAATTCGTTCGTTTGCGGCTCCCGTGAATTCGTTCTTTTGCGGCTCCTATGTTCCACGACTTTAACTCTGGATTATCACTCTTTGTTTTCTGCACTATTATAATAAATTCACTCATTTGCTTTCATCCTTGCTTTCCCCGCTCCCCTCTCCTCCCTCCTCTCTCTCCTCCAAGCAGGCTGCTCAAACCTGACGTGCATTACAGTAAATTGTCAAGTATTTCTAGAGTTTAATTGTCAATTATTAATTAGTATTTATATGAGATCTTAATGGTTACAATTTTAACTGCAATTAATAGGGTAAAACCAAAAAAAATATTTTAAATGGGCATTTGTGGTCATGTGGAACGAATTAATTGATTTTTAGTGCATTCTTATGGGGAAATTTGTTTTGGTGTACGAGCATTTTGGTTTACGAGCTCGCTCTTGGAACGAATTAAACTCGTAAACCGAGGTACCACTGTATATATATTTTTTATATATTGAGATGCAAGATAAAGAGCATTTGAGTTAGTGCTTTCAGCATTTTCCCATGACAGCCATGTTTATTCTAAAACTAATAAAACCCATTTTTTATGGCACTTAAAAATGCTTGAATGGCACATTATAACTTTTGCTATGGGAACTAATTTGAATTTCTAACCTAAATCCTTTAGTTCTATTGAGCAGTTTTTGTAAACCTTTGTGTTTGTATGTGATTGTCCTTGTCTCTGTCTGATTTCATTTCACCGCTCTGGTTGGATTTCACCTTATAATTTTACGCTTCTCTTCTATGACCTTGGCGCTGGAGCGTTGTTGGAGTGTGGTATAGCGTTTAGCCTGACCAGTACTTCCAGACGGACTCCCGAGATGATGAACTACGGAGCCTGGGCACATTAATCTTCCTCCCCAGTGCTTCATCTTTCTGCTAGACCTCACCCAGGCCTGATGCTGCATGGCATTACAAACAGACACACATGGCTAAACCAACACATCACCCTCTTCCTAGATAGCTTGGCTAATCCAGATCACTTCTGCAGAGTTTTCTTAACGACTCACCGTTGTGCATGCACTCTGGGGTTTTTGTGAAGCTAATAATAATATTGGCTAAAAAGGCATACATGTTAATTAACCTCATTGTTTTTCATATCTTCTTTAATATAAAATTCAGCATGTCTGCCATCTTGGTTTTAGTTATTTACTGAGCTGCGCAAAAGGGTGTGTGTAGTCTTAAGAGCCGACGCAGCCGATCACGCACAAATCTCTCACAAATCACGCACAGATTGGCTTTGTGTGTGCTTGTGCGTCGAGAAATTGACCAAAGTATTCCACGAAGATTACACGCATACTCGACGCATAAACTACGCACGCCGACTCATGAATAACGGATACAAATTTTGAACCGTTCAAAACTCAAAATCGCGCACAAACCGCCTTCGACGCACATCCACTTACAATCACTGACGGTCCACATTCGTTCCACCGACGAATTACACATATGATGCACGCTCCGCGCAGAAACGAAAATCTGTGCATAATTCGTGCGTGATTCATGCGTTTTCGCTGTTTAACTGACCCTTTAGAATTTGGCTTGAATGTGGCAGCGCAATTACAATGCTTGCATGCCTTGAGACGCTGTTTTGATATGACGCTGTGTTTTGGAACGCTGCAATTGTTGCTGCCTAACAATATATACAAATTATATCTATCTTAGTTCTAGGAGTCATCAGCAGTGGTGTAATGTGACCGTTTCCCTTTTTTCAAATGCTTTATTTTGTATGCATTTTATTGCATGCATGGAATTGAGTATTCGACATTCTCCAACGCTAATGTTCACCAATGCTAACTTTGTGCCAGTGCTTCACAGGGACGTTTGCCATATCTCACCGATGTTTGATATGTTTGTTTAAATGTCAAGCTCAAATGCCATGATGAGGTGGAACTATTGACCGTTTCATACTGCTGCTCTGTTTCCATGCAAAGGGCAAATTGAGGCCATGATTTAACCCAAACATCTAGTTTGAGCCTGAAACGGAGCATGTTGATTAACTTTTACTTAAATTAGTCTGTAATCAACAGAACCTTTACAGGTCATTTAGCATCAGATGTGCTTAACTGCAGAGGAAAAAAGGAAAAGCATTCATATTCAAATCCCTCCTCACCTGGTTTAATGAAATTCATTTGGCCTGTGATGCATATCTCTCTAGTGAGGCCTCCTATTAAGAGTTCATTTCCCTACTGTGTGCATGTCCTTATTAATGACTAGATTAAGTCTAGTCCCCAGGCTAGAATTAGTCTTGTCGGTTCATTAAATCAGTGTGTTCTTTGTTAGCATACCATTTTTGAATGATTATGCTCTTGTTTTATTTTGTGCAAGCACACTGTGTCAGGCTTGTGTCGCTTCAGTCTAGTTATTCTTGGTTTTGTAACAGAGCCCTGATGCTACTGTATTGTCTTGTCCTTGTGTGAGTGCGCTCTACGTGATCCATCTTGTGCGCAGGGCGTGTGTTTGGATCCCAGCACAAACGCTTTAGTTTGATTTTGGTTTTGTGTAACGCGCGGCTTGTGTTTTTCAGTGGATGTGTGCTTTCATGTCATTTTGTTTTGTGTGAACACAAGGCTTATGAGTGTTCTCATTGGTTGTGTATTCATGTCTTGTTTTATTTGAGCGTATAGCTTATTATTGTGTTTACTGGCCATATGCTTATGTTTTTATCATGGGTTTCTGTCATGTGTTTCCTTGTGCTATGTGCTCTCATGTCTATTGTCTAACCCCGCCCATCTTGTTATCTGATTATTGGTTAATTTTCCCCACGTGTCCTCCCTCATAACCCTCTTGTTTGTTTGCTCCTTGCTCCTATTTATTATTCTTGTTTGCTGTCCTGTGCCAGATTCGTTGCACATAAAATTTTCATGTCCAAGTTTTGTTTGTTTTTCGTTTTATCATTCTTTCTGCATCTTTGTACCTCGCTCATCGCTTCACCCAACCCTGACACATTGGCCTGATACTATGTAGACGGTTTTGCCTGTAGGGTGGCAGGATTTTCGGGGCTCTGGTTGTCGCCTAATGTCTTGCAAGTTCATGTAATGGAGCAGGCACATTGCCTGGTCTCTCAGACATTAACCTCCATACAAGCTGACATCCAGATGTTCGAGGCGCCTGACCCCCAAACCTTTGCCGACACCCTGTCTCTTTCACTTCCATTTCCAGTAATTAGACGTAGACGGATCTGACTGAATCTGCAAGGTTTTCTCCAAGGTTATAGTTTTGTATTTTTTATGTTTTTATTGTAATATGGTTTTCAAAAAATATTTTAAACCCTCAAATTTCATTTTGGATTCAAATTTTCATTAAGGAATTTGTTAGTTTGTTTCTATTTGGTTTTTATTTCTATTTATTTTTTATAAATTTAGTAGTAATTACAGTTTAGTAGAATAAACGTAGTGACACAAAGCTTGCTGAGATTGATTCGTTGGGGAATTGTAAAACTATGCCAAATTGTCACAGATATTTATCATAACATTATATTTTATAATAAATCCTTAGACATTTCTAATGAGTTATAGTCATAGGCTGTCCTACATGTTACCAGGTGATCTAAAAAAAAAAAATATATATATATATATATTGTTATATTCTTAAATACTCTTTTTATTTGAATAAGGAAAGTGTTATTACAATAGTAATATTTCAGTTTATTTCATCTTAATATTATTTTGTGTATTGTTCATTTATCATTAATAATAATAAATACTGTTACTAGTCATAATAATATACAAGCACACAACTGTACAGCCCTTCAAACAAGTACAAACCCGATGTTTATTATTTTTGTTAATTTGTGTTAAAAAGCGCATTTTAAATCACCGCAATTTTAACCAAAACAATCACTATAGATGTTTCCCTCAAGTCATTCAGCCCTAATCGACTGATATTAAATTTATCATGCTAATTCTTTTGGCCAAATTGCCCATTTTTAAAACTGCCAGCTAATTTTTATTTGTTTTTGACAATTATTTTATTTCAGTTGTTTTTAATTAACTGTTGTTATTTTTTGTATTTTTTTTATACTTTCATTTTAAATGTCTAAAAATAACCTTGGTTTTCACAGACATTTTCTGTCTTTTTCTTTTGGAGAAAATATGCTGAAATTCTGTGTTGAAAAGTAGGGATGTGCTAAAATTACCAAAGATTAAACTTTAATCGAAAGTAGAAAGCCAGATTATTTCATGTGCAAGAACTTTCGGCAATGATAGACATTCAAATACTGCAGAGCTTTCTTGTCTTCATATATTATGTCTCTTTTTTTTTATTGGGAACAGCAGTTCTTTCACAGAACTGTACGGCGTTAATTTGTAAACACTTGCTTGAGGAGAGAAAATTGTCACCGGGCGTCACAATGCACTTCAAAGGAAGAAAAAAAAAGCCTTGCTTGTACCAGTAGCTTTGATTAGCTTAATGCGCTGTGGTTTCTAGTTGTTGTCCTTGTTACAGGGTTCGTGCTTTAGTATTTGAATTGGACTTTTTGACATTTAAGTCTTGGAAAACCCTTGAAAACAGCCATATTTATTCAGAGGTGCTTAAAAAGTGCTTGTATTTATTGAAAGACTATATATATATATATATATATATATATATATATATATATATATATATATATATATATATATATATATATATATATATATATATATATATATATAAATTAAATTAGCGTTTAAGTTTAAAAAAACAAAACAAATGTCATCTTTTCATGCAAATTAACGCTGCAGCCCGTCTGATATAGATATAGAGTCATTTTGCATGGCTATGAGCATGATATTGCTCATATTTCCAAGTATATAATGCAGCTTTTATTCCTCAGTTTGAAAGAGTTCAGTTTTAACCTTTATTAAAATCAGTTTGAAAGAGGAAAGCGATAGTTTTCAATGGTTAAGGGTGTTCCCCATGACTGAGACAGTGCTAATCAGAGGATTGATCTGTTGAAATGAAGTGTCAGATTCAGCTTCAACCCAGAGCTGCTTTGCTTGTCGGTTGTGCCTTATTAGGAGTTGTACGAAGTTAAAATATTTTCTTTGTTTGCAACCTTGCTTTGTTACACAATGAATCAGCGTTTTTTTTTTTAATGGTCTACCAACTCGTACTTAAAGTCAGTCCCTTGTCACTTCCTGCTGGCGTAACTGTGACCTGCACTGAGGTTGTTGATAAAACCCAATCAGACCGTTTCGCAATACCAAGTATATCAACATTGTAATATAACATATATTATTTATTGAACATTAATAGACATTATGAACTTTGTATTTGCTATATATATAATTAAATAAGTTGTAAGTCATATATTGGATACCTTATAAGTCAAGTCACCTTTACTTATGTAGGACTTTATACAAATGCTATAAAATATTTTTTTATTGATCTTAAGAAGCCTTTTGATTTAGTTGATCATTATCTACTATAAGCTTTATTCAGTTATTTTTTTCTGTCTTTTAGGACATTTGAATTCTCCTCTATAATGCGATCTCATGCGAAATACAAAGCGGTGATTGGATTTAAAAAGGTGTATTTTCACAGCAGCCAATCACCACTCTGAAGTAATGCACATACTTAACTCTTCGTGACGTTTGTTCAACTTGCTTTTTAAACAGGAAGATTGAAATGGTCCAGAAATAATTTTTGTTCTCCTTAATAATGAACACAATTGTTGTTGTTTTCATTTATGTACAACTGGAACTTGTCTGTTAACATCTCAAGAAACGTGTTTTTGGGCGTCTTGAAAACTTAAACATCATGTTGTTGCAAAGGCCCGGAAGAGCAGAAAATGACAATATAACTGAGACATGTTTTGAAACTGGAGGAGACAGTGGCACGGAGTAAAGCCGCTCATGCCAGCCTACTATGTTTCTGCTGCCGGCTCAGAAGATGTAGCAGTACAGCGCTGCGTCTAGACATTGTCATCTTGTAAATAATACAGATGTTGTCTTATGCCAAAAACAACAACATGAATGGGTTTATCCAATTCAACTTCATTGCCATAGAAACAAATGCAAATATTTCAAAAAATTAAAGAGTGGCACAGACACACAAATCAGATCTGAAGAGTTGATTTTAGATCAGATTCCAATCAGATAAACAAATAATCCGATTTTGACTAAGTGTGAACATAGCCTAAATTCTGCTCCCAGTTAAATAAATTGAGAGAGACAGCCAGGGGAAGAACAAAAAAAGTTTACTTGACTTTGCTTTTCACTTTACAAGCTCATGAATGTTTGAATGAGCCAAAATCATCATGGCAGTAGAGACAATTTTGCCTCTGTCCCCGGGATTGAGCACTATTTGCATATAAACTCTGGTCTTTTTTCCGGCTCGACTAATGTCCTTCACATTCAACCTTAGACCAGAGTTATCATTGAGGCTCTTGGAAAAAACCCAGAAGTGAGAGTATGATTTAAATGTTCCCTAGTCAATATGTGGCTTATGCTTCATACAGGTAGGGGAAGTTAGACTTTTTGTCCTATGCATATTGAAGTGTGATGAACAGAAAAACACATGTGAAGGTTTGATTTGATCAAACATATCGTTCAGGTTAGGTTATGGTTATACGCTCTGGTTATTTATTTAAAATGTATTTGAATTCAAGTTAACTGAACACACACACACACTCACACACACAGGTCTGTTTGTGCTTGCACAGGGGATTGAGGTTTTCATTTGGTGAGTATTACACCCATCTGTTAGTCTATGTCTCCCCCAGGAAGCATCAATGCTTTGTCTTGTTCATTGTGTTGTGTGTTTTCCAGTCATTAAAAATCATGTTAAGCAGGAAAGAGCCTTATTAGATTAGTTCTGGAGGCACACATGAAAACATGCATTAAAATCCGTACATTCAGTGAGGCCAGAGTAGACTAACTCTTACTCTCCATCACCATCCTCATCTAATTTAAAACCATTTTACATGTATATAAGTCCTTGGAGATTTACAAGTCTTAATATTAAAGTACAAGGTGAAGTAACTTTCTTTTAAACTATTTAACCCTTTCAAAGGAATTGTATTAAACAATTAGAAAACACCCAAAAAGCATTGACGGTAGCAGCACAGAGAAGTTCCTTTGCAAGGTTTAATGCTTGGGAAAAAGTGACTTATTTATAGTGTACATGATGCCTCATAAGAAGCCATGAAAATAACTCACTTTGTTACTCTCAAGTAATTTCATTTTTGGCTTTGTGTGTGAGCACAGAAAATCATCCCTCAGAGATAACGCGAGTGCCGAATGGTTTAAAATGGCCTGCATGTTTAAGAGCGCAAGAATCAAAAAACGTGCAAATTATAAACTTTAGTGAAGATTCAATCCGGGCCTGTTTGGTCAATTGAGAATTCTGTCAAATGTTTGGAAACGCAATCTAAAGTCTTGTATCTCAGCCTCCAGCTCACTTGTAGTGCAGAGCAGTTAGATGTGGTGATGTGAAGCTGTTTGCACATTTTGAGAGAGAGAGGCAATCACCAATGCTGTTTGTAAAACCTTCTCGCTGAAGACCTTATGTTGCCCGCCCCTTTTCAGCACAGTTGCTCGTTGTTTTGTGTCTTCTGATTGAACCGTGCCACACAAACCTTATCAGTTCGGCTAACAAAACAGTGCAGTGCGAGCTTAGAGTAAATTCATTAACGTGTTGATCGTTGACACGGATACAAATATCTGTGACACTTAACACTGACGTGGAAAACACAAGAGACATTGACTATAACAACCCAGCTTTCTGCTTTTAAATCCACAAATCACCAATATTTACTATGAATTTGCTGTAGTAACACTGTAACACTGTTTTTTGTTGGTTGTCTAGTAATGACTGATGGCCTCTAGACCAACTATTGTGATTAGTTGCTGCAGGGCTGGATTGTTAGGAGACTGATCAAAACGTAATTATGTTGAGGAATTGATCAGGAACTGTCAGTTTGGCAGATGGGCTGTTGATCAAAATGCAATTAAAAATGTATATTATACATAATTTATGAGTAATGATGATTCAGCACAAAGCACTGGTTTTGCTTCAAATCTTTCAAGAATAAGACATTACAATATTGATGTTTACATTAAACTCTCTGTCTCTTTGAAACTTTAATTCTCATAGAAATCAGATGAGTTTCAAATTTGTTGCATGATTGCCTCCTCTCCTAGACGACAGCTTAAGTTACATATTAACTGATTTTATTTTGCGAAACAGTCTTTCCCCTACTATAATCAGAAGCGTCCACATTTCACAAATCTTGTCTAACAAGCCAGACACTCATTCCTGACTCACAATAGCTTCGTTTCCACTGTTACTTTCGAGAGTCGGTTAGGGCGTCACGGGGCCAATGGCAAGGGGTTTTGGGCCTGGCCAAAGAGGCCAACTGGAGCTTGAGGAGTGCTCATGAACAAAAGGGAGAGTTTAGGGTAGTGCTACAGGCCAGACAGTGGAAACGCAGCTTGATGTTTGGCCTTCTCGAAGTCTGAAGCTTTTGGCCCCGCCTGCCATGTTGTTAGATCTGGCTCACACTGCCCTGACAGTGGGAAAATGGCTAATGACTGAGCTTTAAAGCACATTAAGAAAGCCTAACTGCTTCATAGACTAATAAATCCAGAGGCCATGGAATAGAAGACGAAGGGCAAATAACAAGAGGAAAGGTGGCTCTTCTCCTGCTCCTCTTAACTGTTTCTCTCTCATTATGAGATGAATTATTTCCCACAGACTGCCATGCTCGCCTGGATCTCCAACTTTTTTGTGAGCTTATATATTCTATTAAGCACAATGAATTATGGATCCTCACAATTCCTGGCTTTTGCAGAACTGGCTGTTAGTGCTTTCCCCCCTCTCTCTCTCTCTACTGCTGGCTCAGACGTCTAATGGATACGGAAAGCCTTGCACCGGGTCCTGTTAATGGTCCAGCGCTCTTAATTTAAGGCTAAAAATACTCCGAGATATGGAGAAAAGGAAATTGGTGGGGGGAGGCAGGGCGGAGAGCAGTGGACAGCAGGACCCGGGTTCAGGGCAGTTGTCCCAAAGAACTAACAGCTGAGCCCAATGCTAGCCTTGAGTCCACTGGGAGGGAAGGAAGTACACTGATTGGGATGATTGCCAAGAATTCTTGTCTCAACTCCGCATGAAATATGGGAAATATGTTAAAAGGTTTATTGTATTTCATACAGGGGAAGTTTATTATTATTGTTAAATCTGTGCAATAGACTGGGGGATACTGGGATCTTTGGACAATTCAAGTCTGTCCCATTAGCTTTGTATATTCAGTCCAGAATAACACAGAGAAGATCACATGTGCAAGTCTGTGTGGATCACAAAATGTATCTGAATTCTGTACAGAATGCTTTATTTTAAAACCAAACATTGCAAAAGGTGAGACATATTAAATGCTATCAATGCCATTGCGTCATCATACATGCGTAAAAATGTTTAATTCCAAAATTTTTTTAAGATATCCGTTTAAGATTATCCTGTTAATATTTGTGTTCTCATTCCAAACTGGAATATTTGATTTATCATTTACAGAATTTTAAGGGACGCACATAGATACCGAACATCTCATACTCTTATCTTAACATACACAGCATGTTAGCTGATTAAAAACAGTTGATTCTGCAGAAGAGGATGGATGGTCATGCCACTGCTATAAAAGCTCATTGTTCTTTTGGAGTACTATGATGCAAGAATTAGCCCAACCTGTAAGCATTGCTCAAAATCCTTTACAGCTTTGTAGGAAACCATTTCAGCACTGTTAATGACTATTTTCTATGAAATTCACACTATTTTTGTTTAATAATATGGCTTGATCTGCAGTGGTTTAAATAAAGCATGGTCTCATTGGTCATATTCTTACAGTTAACATGATTTCAGTATATAAGTGTGGTGCAGTTAATGTCCCTTAGCTACAAAGCCTGTAAAAAAGGACTCTTGGGTTAGGGCAAAATTCATTCAGTTTAGGATTAAAACAGAAAAGCCCATCCCCCTGCCAGTTTTAATCCTGTCAGTGCCCTTCACAGATGTATATCTCTTAGGCAAAGAAATAGACTTGGTGTGGTATGGAACCATGCTCAAGCTCAGCTGCCACATGGAGAAGCTATTATTTGAAAACCTATATAACTGCTTCTCACTTTACCCACCAGGTTCAGTCATGCTTCTGCAAACTCTTAGTGGCTGTTTTGCTCTGCATCCCATGCTGATCTTCTGTTCTGTTGCCTCGCTTTGAACCTTGAGATTAATGTCTGCAAACACTCATGACTTTACACAAGATAAGCTGTCATATGAATTGTTTATCGTGACTGTAGAATGTGCCTCACAAATGCAAAACACATGTTTGTGTGGCAAAATGACAAATTATTAAAGGATATTATGTTAAGCTCTTTTGACAACATTTTTGATGAACACAGAAAATAATACATTATCAATAAAATTTTTTTTGTAAATTATTATAATCATCATTCCATTAGATTTGTTGTTTCTTTTTGTCACTTAAATGTTTAAGGTCATTAGTCAAAGATAACACGAGTAAACAGAAAATGCAGTTTTTAAATGAAGGTTGTAATTATTAAGGGAAAACAAAATCTAAACCTCATGGCCTTGTTTAAAAGTGCTCCAACCCCCCCACCCCCATGTACCTTTCCCACAGCAACTGACTCGGTGTCCGCTTATTTTCATTTGCATTTTGTCCTCAGAAATGGGTTATTCATTACTGTAAAGTGATGTGCTTGACTGATTTCTGAGCACAGCCACAACTACTTCAAATTACTTATTTCCATTATCGATAACACTGTTATGTTTTTATGTCTACATTTTTACTGCGAACTTGACTCACTCAACCTCCCTTAGCTGATTTACCTTCAGATGAGTCTCTTTGCACTTTTTTTTTACCCTACTAGTGAGCTTTAAGATTCTCCCAAACATCAATTTTGGATGAGAAGCAAGTGTAATGTATGCTTAATGGCTGGTGTAAGTTAAAAATTCAGTTGAGCCGCAAAAAGGAAGTTCAGACCAGAAACAGTTCAAAACACTAATTCTAGAGTTGATCAATGGACTATTGATTGTGGTTCTTGTCTAAGAGTCCTCGGGTGAATTATTGATAACCGAATGTTCTGGCTGTGTTTAAAATGTTCATCTAATTGTTGGTTGAATAATTAAGGTCTTTGGTGGTTAACCTCTCTTCTGTTACTTTTGCATTTATTTCCTGGTGTGTTTAAGACTTGCTCTTGACTACGAAAGCTTTGCTAGCATGTGTTTAACGCTGATCAAGCCTCAGAGTGGGTGCGGTTGAGTCATTGCTCTCCTGCCGGGAGGATTTGGGATGTTTTAAGAGCTTATTAATGTAGTCTGTCATATTTCTGTCAGTAGTTTATAAGCTATATATATATATACAGACACTAAATTTACTAAATTTAATAGACACTGTCTAGTGTTTAGACACTAAACAGACACTAGGCTTTTTTATTCTTAAAGTATCTCAAAACTAGATGGAAAAAGCTCCGCACTACTAAGATCAGGTCACCTGCTTTTTTAATTTGTGTTCAGGCACATAGATGTGAGACAGGGGCTGCGGTGGGGCTGATGGGAGTCTTTGTGTGACCACACTGACTCACTTCCTCCCATGCTGCACACATATAGATACCTGGCTTTCGCTGCTTTATAAACCAGACCATTTGAAAGAGAGAGAGGGTGGTAAAAATTGTGAGTGTCATGGCCGTGCACACAGCAATTTAAATTTTAATTGCCTAGATTTATCTTCTCAGCGCAGTGTGACGGACTGATAACTGGAGCTGATAACTCTAACTGTTTGTAAAGCGCCAGATACGTGAGCTCCGAGAGGAAGGAAAGCACATATTAGACATTTTTCTACCATTGAGCTGAATGGCAAGGAATGGTTCCAGTTCCACTTGAGCCTGGTTTAGCACAGCACAATTACAAACTGGACTGGAATTCTTAGCACGGTTAGCTAACTGTGCTGAAAGAATGCATTTATTGACGTCGCAACTCTGAATTGGTCACTTGTTTGTTGCCTGGCTACCAGTTTCGTTCTAGCTAGCTAAGTGCTTTATTTGCGCGACATAAACCCAAATGAATACAATTTAAATAGTCTGTACACTTGCTTTTCTATGGCAACGACTGACACATTTGTATTACATTCCAAAGAGCTCTATTATGATCTATTATTATATTCCCCAGAGTGGAAAATTAAACCAAATCCTGCATGGAATGAAATGGTTAAATAAAAAGAAGGTTTGACTTGAACGGTAGAAAAGTGGCTATTGTTAGCGTGCTCTACTTGCGGCCTACATCTGTCACGGAACGAACAGGGACGACTCAAGTGCAGGGTGAAAAGGAGGAATTTATTATAACAAAAAGCACATAACACAAAAGAACAACCCACAAGGGGGAAAACATAACCAAGATCATAACTCGAACATAAAACAAACTGGGAAGTCAGGGCAGGGAACATCCAGACAAGATCAACATCCAGGAATGACATCCAACAAAATGACAAGGACACAACACGGGACAGCAAACACTTAGGATTAAATAGGGAACACATGAGGAAAGGTAACGAGCAGAAACAGCTGGATCAATAAAGGAAAACGAGGGAACGAGATGGGCAGGGATTCACAATCACAAAACATAACAAAGGGGCAGAGTCAGAGCTCTGTCAACCAACACACTAGAAACCCAAACTGAGGTGACAGAACCCTGACAACATCAGCTGTAATTTGGGGTGCTACGATTGATCATGGCTTTTAACGACTGTATCAGCGATTTGTCAATTTGACAATCTCTTAAATATGTGAGCCTGCTGTGAGAGGTATGGCATGACTCGCCTTTATCTATGTTCACACGCACATACACCTGCCACACATGTTCTCATTCAAGAAATCACTTGACCTGCTTGAGAAACTGAAGTAGACCAAAAGATCTCAAGCTGAAGCGATGTTGGGTTCTGCAGCAGGACAATGATCCAAAACACTCATCCATCCATCTATCCAGTCCATCTCTGAATGGCTGAAGAAAAACATAATGAAGACTTTGTAGTGGCCTAGTCAAAGTCCTGACCTGGATCTTATTGAGATGCTGTGTCATGACCTTATAAAGGCAGTTCATGATCGAAAACCCTCCAATGTGACTGAATTTCAACAATTCTGCATAGATGAGTAGAGTCATCAAGTCATCGCAAATGCTTGGTTGCCCAACCAGTTATTAGGTTTAGGGGCCAAGCACTTTTTCACTCAGGGCCATGCGTGTCTTAATTTAAAAACTGTATTTTGTATTTACATGTTATCTTTGACACAAAAAACATATATATACTAAAAAACTTCAGTTTGAATGACTAACAAAATTAGTCAGTGCACATCCCATATATATATTGTTAGTCATTCAAACAGAAGTTTTTTAACCGACAAGTCGACTTGTCTAAAATTAAGAAAACCTCAGAAGACTTAAAATTGCATTTAAATACATTAATAATACAATTAAAATAATCTTTGAATCAAATTCAAATCCCATAATGAATAATGTCACTTATGCGGAGTGCTACTGCTTTATATAGCAAGGCATATGTGTTGGTTTCCATGGGGTTACCTGTGACAAAAAGTAAATGTATGTCTATATATTATATATTTCTTCTGTCAGCTCGAACGGGATCACAGTGGAAGATAGATGTAGTAAATGACGCGATGATTTGCTTGTTTTGGCTAGTCTCTCCTATACTAACGTCCAGTGATTAATATGGTTACGCATGACTCTAGTGGAATTATTATATGCCATTTTAATATGATGGTTTACATGACACTTTTCCGTCTCCTTCTAATTCAAAATACTCCCACACCTCGCTCGTCTTTCAAGTGGCCATTTTTAAACCCGCCGCGACTGACGGCGTGCAAGAACGCGTGCAAGATATGCGGTTAAGATTTAGTTTCCGCTCATATTTTTTTCAAATATGTTATTTTAATGTTTTTTTTTATTTAAAAAAATGTATGAAATCTTAAAATTACACTTGCACCCCACCCCCCCCCCCAAAAAAAAAATATTATAGATGTCTGTGTGTGCGATAGCTCTCATTTGATTTATGTCTTTCTCTCTCTCACTCCCTCCCTCCCTCACCCTCTATGTATATCAGTCAGTACATCAGTACAGGATACAGAATAGATTTTTCTTTTTCAAAGTCTAGGCTTTCTTCCCACCCTGTTTTACAGAGCTTCACTCAGCAGACACTAAACCTCTCACACCTCTAATGAGAGAACCACAATGCAGCATCTCGACAGTACACTTAACGTGACTCTTTTGGATGCAACCTGGAATGTCAGCATTAGAATGCATAGAGTTTCCCGTTTCCTTTCCTCATTGTGTTGTATGTCAGCCATCGTCTCTCTCAGATGCCAGCGTGTTTCCTCCCTACCTCGTTAGTGTAAAATGCACTGGCAGAGTTATGATGATGAATAGTTACAGTAAGATTCATTGTTTACCCTTCCCCCCGCCCCCTTCAAATTTTTCGACTTGTCACATGAATAAAAATTTATCTAGAGAAATGTACATAATTAACCAGTACAATACGAGCTAAACTATCTGTTATTGGACTGTAAATAAAGCATGCTTGGATGCCAGAAACCCTGTAAAAACTCACTACCGCATCAATTATCTTCACCCTCTGCTTATGGGAAGCACAGGTATGGGTGGGAAATGTTTAATAATGGAAGGCTTCCAATTCTGCTCCGGATTGCAGCTTTATTTGGTGGTTAATTGGTTTTATAGCAATTGCAGGAAATTGTTTGATCATTTAATGTAATGATACCTGCCGTTCTGCATATCGGGCTGCTTTAAAACAAACACAGACATATCGGTTA
This sequence comes from Rhodeus uyekii, assembly GCA_037043235.1. Lineage (NCBI taxonomy): Eukaryota > Metazoa > Chordata > Actinopteri > Cypriniformes > Acheilognathidae > Rhodeus > Rhodeus uyekii. The sequence continues at coordinate 3,580,653 of JAWRVZ010000031.1, read as the reverse complement.
TTAGAACACTATGGCCAATAAGGTGTTTACATTTGTCAGAATCCACTCAACACGACTCAAAACGTACGCATGTCCATTTATTACTCAATCTATATATGTTAAGTAATAAATGGACTGAAATGAATGTTTTTCACTTATCAGACTGTAATTAGTTAGTCATGTAACGTTATTTCTGATGGCACATTAGAGTAATAGATCTGCATCTTTAGTCTTCATTTTGCAATACTCTCTGGTTATTTAAATACTTAAATATTATTTAGGGTTATTAGTTTAAACTATTAGTAATGGTCGCATAGAATGTATGACTTTAGTTTTCTCTATTAAATGGAAAACTGTTTTTTAGTAGCTTGGAAGTTCTTCTGAATGTATGCCTACCTCTACAGATCGATTGATGGACAGACGGACAGAATGATGTGCACTCTTTGCTAATATCCCTCCCCACATAATTATCGCTCTATATTAAGGGCCATATAATACAGCCTGCTGCTGTTCCTGTCTCTTTGAAATGCAGACCAGGAAAAAGTCACACGGATAGCTTTTGAAATGGTATACAGCTTTGCTGAAAGTCACTCACTGTATTATTCATGTTCTGTAAATGTCAGGACACTTCAGAAGGGTTGTCTATGCTCTTGTCACCTTGCCATGCTGTGCTTGAATTGTGGATTTGAGTTGGACCCTATACGGACCCATTTCAAGTGTGTATAGTGCTGAGATTTGAGTAACCAGCACTAGGTGTGGATTAGTTGTTGGGTAAAGAGTTTGGCAGGCGCCAGTGGAGAAGTTCAGATAGTGGTCCATTTGACTGGCTTTGACTATATTACGACGAGTCAGAAAGGTGCCGGTTGAAGTTTTAATAGAGGTGAATGGTCTGTAGGCAGGTGATTGTATCAGATTTTTTTAATGTTTGTAATTGCTGAGTCTTGTGATTTTGAAACGTTACAAAAAAAATGTTCCTTATGAGATGTTTTCTTATAAACAAAAATACCTCTCTAACTATTGTTCTAAATACAATAAAGCAGTACAAACACTTGTTTGAACTCATTATTATTATTATTATTATTATTATTATTATTATTATTATTATTATTATTATTTACAGTTTGAGAATAGTCCCTTTGACCTGCTTTCTTGCCATTAGAATTGCAATTGATTGCGTTGTTCATCGTTTTAGTAGTATGATTATTCAAGCCATTTTTGTATATGTATAGTGCATTAATAGTGGGAGAGACTCCTGTATAGAAGGTTGAATATAATGTATAATACTGCAATGGAAGATTATTTGTGGGCCTGATAAAAAACATGAGACATGAGAGTATCATTAAACCCCTAGTAAGCTGTATGAAAGATGCATTTCTCTCTAAAGACAATTCCATTATATTACAAAGATATATTCAGTACCATCAACCATGCTATTTTTTCAACATATTCATAACCATTACATTTGCCTGTGCTTTGTGGCGAGATTTATGCGTAAGCTTGAGCACAGAATATATATATATGTATATTACAGCCATATATATTAAAGGCTCATTGTGGATTTAATACCATCCCCTCACCCGAATATTTACTTAAAAGTAATCAAATTAATACAAATGTGCAATTACTCGGCTGTGATAGTGGCTTAGTGGATAATGGCTTAAATTGTTGACTAGAAAAAGCTTTAGTCCGGGGCAGCACTAAAAACATTAAATATTGAAGAGCGGTAAAAATGAATATGTAATGTATACAGTATTTAGCAAAATAAATGCAAGCATATCTGTAGCTGACAAACGAGCTTATGGTCACTGAATAGCATTTCTGAGGTAAATGGGAATGTTGCGTGACATTAGTTTAAAAGCCTTGTTTATTGTTTAAACACACTGTGTGATTATATACAAGTTTCAGTAAGTTGTACTGTATCTTGTAACATTCATTCTAATATTCGTTCATGTTTATTTTGTGTTGCAGCTATTAGTAAAGTTTAAGAGATCGGTTCATGTGTGCGCCATGCTGCCATGACACTTGATCTGAGGCAGATACAGCGATCTATCATGCCACAATAAGACTGTTTCATATCAAAAGTAACATTTTACTATCTACTGAACTGCTGCTTCATCAAATGAAAATAATTTTTTGAGTGTCAATGTAAAGATAAATGGTATTAACATACTAATAAAATCTCTTCTTTTAGATGAGATTTGTTTTGTGCCATTTATTCTGGGATGATGTCATCAGAGAGGGACCGTCTGTAAAACACTTTGTTTGATTAGTGTCTTATTACTGTGCTGACACATGGTAAATCTTCAGATGCATTGTGACTCATTCAAAATGTAGATAAATGTCTCAGAGCTTGTGTATATATTTCGCCTCAAAGGAAAGACCTCAAACCGGCAGAGGTGAGTTTTACAGCTCAGAACAGTGTATCCCAGGCACTCTCTGGGCACATACGCTGCAATAAAACGGGTCAATTATTTGAGGAGCGATTCCACCTCCTTTCACTTGCTAGATGGAAGGGCGAGAAACCTATTTTTTGTTATTATTGTTTTTCATGATTTAAAGGGAAACAACACTCTTTTTCCATCAGCTATATTGTTTGGCCGTGAATGGATGGGGTTTTCCAGCAATAGGATTACCTCAGGGTGTCAATCTTTCATAGTTTGTGAAACCTAAAGGGTGAGCAATGGCAGCAACCCCAAAAAAATGGATATAGAGATATAGGAGATTAGATCATCCAAGACTCTGGATAATGCTGCATAATGCATTATGATTTTATTGGCGGTGGTGTGTGTTTGCTTTGTTGGAAGAATCCCCACACGTTCAGGCTGGAATAATATAGGAAGAGGTCTGTGGATTGTTGGGATTCTTAATGTCCTCTCTGTTCACATTTCAGAGTGTAGATCGAAATATGAATAGTATATGCAACATCTCATCAGCATGCACTTATGTGCATATTTAAAGATTATGATTTTGAATTACTTCACTGTAATTCAAGTGATAATTTTTCTACATGCTCTTTGATCAAGTGTGCAATTCAATGAAACATTATCATGTTATGAGTTAAGAGAGGAAAGAACAGTAAAGAACTATAATAATCCTACTTTGTGAATCACTGGCATAGGCAATTCTGTTCTCAGCACAAAAGAACAGATGAGTTTCAGTACAATAGAATCTTTATTTATTTCCACTGACCAGGACAGGTGGAATTAGTTTGCATGACTTTTATATGAGTCGGAGCTGCCATCATTGGGGATGCACATAAATGTCACGACGAATCAACGTGATTAATGCCCCGTTGTTCCCGCCCTAGGTAGTTCAACGAAAATTTAAAATGGTAATTTTATCACCTTCATATTGTATGACTGACTGTTCTTTAGTAAGTGAAACTTTACCCAGTTTTTCTTTTCCACACAATGAGAGTGAATGGGGAAGCAACCTGTCAAACTCCAAAACATTATCATAAAAAGGGGTCCATATTATTCATGCTCTTTATTCTAAGGCTTGCTGAAACCATACAATAACTTTGTGGGAAACAGACCAGCGTTTAAGATGTTGTAGTTTATAAATCTCCCCTGTTCTTTAACATTGGTTGTTGTGTGTCTCGTAACCGGTCGTGACATGCACGGTTTGAATGGGCTATAGTTTGAGTTACAGTAGAGGGAAAGATTTTCAGCAAATAAAAAATGTTGCCTGTTCCTCACACTAATGTCTAGTTTCAGAAGACTTTTACTCATAATCAGAGCTTGATTTTGTTAAAAACAGTCTTTGTCCTCTTGTAAACTAAAACATCAGTCCTCATTTTAGGATGACGTACCCCTTTAAATAGAAAAGTACACCATTGTGAAAGAAAATGACTGAAAAATAGCTAAAACCTGAAAATCTTGTTTGCTGGTTGGTTCAGCATTTTGTCTTATTAGAATCATTCCCTGGCTGAAACTCTCAAATATCCCTGAGGGGCGACCTGAAATCCACTAATTGTGCCTCTGGCTTGAAGAGAGCTGCATTTAGTGATTGAAAAACACTGCTCAAAGGGGAAACACTTGGCAGATGCTGGAAACCTGTCTGCGATTACAAATTATAGGATGTGTAAATGAGAAAAGATTTCCTTCTTTATCTTGTATGTCATAGTTCCAGCTGTCTCTGCCGTAATCTCATTCTTAAGGGTAAGATAGGGGAGCTCACTTGGCTTGTCTGGACTAGTTAAAATGTGCCAATATTCTCCTATTTTCCCCTCTCATCGTCTTACTCTTCTCTTTTTTTCCTTTCTCGCCTGTGAGGTTCCTCCCATGATGCTCCATTCCTTGTAATCAAACTTGTTATGGTAGCATGCGATCTCCACTCACCAGTAACAATGCAGTCTTGCTCCTGGTCATCATAAAATGATTTAGCCTTAAAACGTATCAGCAGAACTAAAATGTCATTCATCACTGATCAGATTTTTTATCTAAAGCTCACGTTTGCTTGTTTGGCGCACAGCTCTGGCTTACTCTGGCTTAGGCAAAGCTTTTTTCTCCTCTTCTTTTTTTAACATCTGCTTTAAAATTAATGGGCATGTTGGAAACTAGGCTAAATCTAGACTGACATCTTTTTCTTTTTTTTCTTTTTCTCTCCTCCATGCCCTTCCTCTTTCAGGCTCTCCGGGGTAAGGGTGCTCTGATCAGATCTGAGGATTTTTGGGGCTGATTACCGATTACAGGAAACCGTATTTCATGAAAAACCGATCACAGAAATAAATAATAGGCCAACTATTCTATAAAGTATAAAAAAAGATGAGTAAGTATCATGAATTGACAAGGTGATTAGGAACAGATTGGAGCTTAACATATATAGCAGTCCTGTGAAATAAATGAAAAGAAGTCTTTATTAACCGATAGTAATCAAATTTAAAAGACAACACTGCATAGTCTTCACTTTAATATAGATGAATCCTACTAAATCTACTAAAGAGCAGTGAGTGATTTGTTGTCTTAAGACTGATTTACATTGATACTTTAACACTGAATGCGCTGATCCAATATACTTTTACAAATGCAACTTCATTTCTCAACTGTATGTTCACTGAAGTGTAATCAGCAGTGTTTAAGCGAATACTCACCACTGAAGTTCGAGCCCAGATAGTTAAATACACACTTTGCTTGTCCATGTTCAACTATATGCACAGAAAGCCACTTGAAACGGTATTACTGTCAGTTTTAATACGAAAAATACTATAGACTATAGACTATTTTACGACAGTCACTGATCTGGTTGATTTGGGTTTTTAGGGAGGAAGGAAGGAAAGAAATGAACTAAAATCACACAGCTCAAATTTTTTTTGCTGTCACTGGAATGTCCCCACTCTCCGCAAAGAAAAATTGTCTCGCAAGTTTTGTCATCTTATCAGGCCTTTATAGAGACCTCAGATCAAACTACATAAAACTATTATCAGCCGATAGCGATCGGCACCCTATCAATTGGAGCACCCTTACGCCAGGGTGTTCTTACGGCTTTGTCTGTCTAGTGACTGTGTGACTGTTCGTTGAAGATAAATTCACACACTCCATCTCACAGGATGATCCTTACACTTTCTTAGACTTACCATGCGTGCATGTGCCTCCTGTGCCATCAAAAGATTGACATGGATTTGCTTAAACCTAGCTTGTTTCTCATCTCATATTTTGAGTTTGTGTTTTGCTACCATGTTACACTGTGAGTGATTCAGCAGTGTTGCGTCTCTCTCTCTTAAAATTACCACAGTAACCACATTGCACAAGTCGGGCATCAAGTGCATCACCGGTGGCGATACCAGAATCTCACGTCTGAATTGTTTCCACATTTCGTGAGTCGGGACAGTTGACTGAATTGTCCCTTGCACAATTGGACCAGTGGGGGGAAACCCCGGAAAGGTCTGTCATATCCTTGACAATCATTTGTTCAAAGCTGCTGGTATTTGTTCAAAGAGTTGACATTACAAAGGTTGACATTTTTTTTGCCAGACTAAAGTCTAGTTTTTTGTTCCGTAGGGGAACAATACGTAGTTTGTTATAAACAGCCCTCTTTTATGATGAATACAAATAATTACAGGCCTATTTGCATTCTCGTTTTCTTCAGTGTTTTAGCAACTCTGTGTTTCTGCTACTGTTGTTAAAATAACTGTGCCATGTGAAGCTCTTCGTGTGGCTTCATGTCTTTAGCGAGAAAGAGAAAGAAGCAATGCTCATGGAGCGGAAAGGGCTGGATATGGCGCTGAAAGATCATAAGTGACACTGAGCGCTTGTGGTGTGAACCACTCCGTTGTTTCGATGTGCTGCTTACCTTAAAAGGTATAAATGGTAAATTGGTACAATTATGTCTGCAGTCTGGATTGAATACCATTGGTATAATGGATCCGTGCACTGGCTCTTAAAGTGACAGCAGCCTAATATGTGTCTCTCATTAATGTTGATAAAACGACAAAAAATAGCTTTAATTGTAAGGAATCAAGATTAATAGCCTATACATTTAATTAAAACAGAATAAAAGATTATCCAGTTTTAATTTATATTTTATGACTTTTTATTCAGTTTGTGTAGTATTTGTGTACCTGAATACTAATGTTAGACCTACCCCAAAAAACGTTTCTCTTTATTTAATTTGTATCTTTATTCTATTGTATTTATTTGTGCTACTTTTTCAATTTAATCCAAAGATTGAAATCAAGCTTCCTTGTGTTGTGTAAACTTGTGAGCAAATATTTAAAACAAAATGATCTGAAAATGCTCCCAATCCCAACTCCCCCATTGAAATACCCCCTCCCCCCTTTCCATAATGATATTCAGGCCCTGATGTCTACTGTGGTCTCTCGTTTCTGTTGTAGGATCACAACTAAAGGATTTGTACTTCAGTTTAACTTCACGTCTCCATAGGGCTTTGAATCGTTAGTATTTCCATGCCTAACATCACAGCCTTTCACATTAAAACATTCTCTTTCAGTCTGGGTTCTTGTCCTAATTGAGCTACGGTGTTAGAAGAGCAAAACACTCCCCTCTCGGGCTGCAGGATCTGTCTGGGTCTGTGTGTGTGGCTGCAGCTCTGATCCTCCTCGCCAGCCGCTGGCTGGATCTGCTGCCTTCTGATGAAAGCACAAGCACATCCGGTGAGCTGCAGAAGCCAAAGCTAGACTGTGATCCCTACTCTCCCCCACCTCCTACCTTTCTCAAGTGAGATCAGTGATAGGGAGTGCCTTTTTGATCTTGCTAGCTCATGCTCCTCTACTATATCCCCCTCACAAAGCCCTCTCTCTCCTACTGGTTTTCTTTCCAGCGTCGAGCTCTTTCAGCTGCAGCATGTGGCTGTGTTCCACATTCATCAGATTTGCTTGTCATTACTGAAGAATGTCAAAGATTTATCGGGAGTTAATTAAATTACGTTGTACCGTAATGAAAAAGGAGCGGAGGAGACATGGTGGGTTTTATTTTGTCAGCTTTTTAGAAGAGATTGTTTGTTTACACAGAGAGTAAACAAACCTGCACCACTAAAATGTTTCTCAGGGTCGCCTGCTCAGTCTACTGTAAAGGCTTTCCCTTATCTGCTGTAAACAGGAAGGGTGTCTTAAACAGGACATCGGAGCCCTGTCTTTTGAAATAGTTAGGTTGATATTTTTATTTATTTAAAATAAGCGGATCATTATATTAGTACAGTGGAACCCACTTACCTCGAGGTCGGTTAACTCGCCAACCCTGTTATGTCGACGTTTTTGAAGTGAAACCGCCAAACTCCCTTTTTTCCCCCTAGGATTTTCTTATCGTTTATGTCGTTGAACCCTGATATCTAGAGCACAAAAGAGGGACAAAGTCGCCACTTAACATCAGTTATCCCGATCCCTGTGACTAATGATAGTACCGGGTAAACTGCGCATGCGCTGAGTTTGCGTTGCACGTGCATCACGCTTCACTCACTCTTGCGGCGCAGTGCCAGCAACTCGCGCAAAAATCAAGCTTTACAGATGCTATCTTGGAAGAGGAGGCGCAGGAGTTCGCCTTCACTGTCCAGGAATTCTCAGATTACATTGACATCGACAAAGTCGTTGTTACTGATAGAAGCTTAGAAGCATTTGTTTTCAAGCAGACCGTTAAAGGCAAAAAGCAACAAAGCATTTTAGACTTTGTAAAGAAACCATAGTAACCTGCAATACTTTTACTTTATTAGTAACCGCGTGTCAGAGCGAAATGACTGTGTTATGAGCGGATGTCTTTATGTGTGTTATGACTGTGTTTACGCTGTGAGCGAAATTGTGTTTGCAATGTTGGAGAATATAATTAAAGGTTTGGTTCGAGAATCAAAGGTGGTTTTTATCGTATACTGGTAAATCTTGTAACACTGTCAGAGTGGTTGACGACTGCCCAGATGAAAACTCAAGGCGATTAAACTGGTCACACAAGCTTTATAGATGGGTTTCGTACCAGCATGCTCTTCTCAAACATGCAAAGAGTGTAAGTACAAACCAGGAAAAAGAAAACACTCTGAGAAACATCACAAATAAAAGGAAAATAGAAACAGCAGATTATGCTAAATAACAGTCAGCGGTAGAGCGCCCATCTCTCTCCTCACTCAAAAACACTCTCCTCCCCGCACGCGCTCACACCAGAACAGTGTATGTACATTTTTATAGCATGCCGATCGCTTCATCAAATAAATTGCCATATTACCTTTTGGTTATATTGAGCCTCTGTTATCTCGATGCTTTTTTGCAACCCCCGTGGACATCGACATAACCGGGTTCCACTGTATTATAAAACCAAACTATTATTATTTTGTGTAATTAGTGTTATTGACTTGTGGATGAAATGTAAATGTCTATGTGTGATCACATGTGCTTTCTTAAAATGGTGTCCACTGAATGAGCCAGAATGACTCAGTACCTAAAAGAACATCCAAGAACTTTGGCAAGTGCTACAAAGTCAAGCTGCCCACACACATGTGCCTGGGTTCATTCTGAAATTAGTGTTCTTATGATATGGGCAGAAGGTTCTAGATTTGAGAGTTTGCATCATAATATTCATTAGTATATGTCTGTGATATACACTGATATTTCACAATTGGGAAATTATTCATATTATTGTATTAATTTAAATGCACTGAGATGGATATAAAGTATTATCTGCTTTGTAATTCTGGCTGAAAACAGAATCTGAGATTCATTCTCAATAGAGTGAAAGAAATGGGACACCAAACTAGTATTATTTTTATCTACTTGTTCCAAATCAGTATGACTTGGAACTTGTGGGACTTTGAAACTTGCTTTTTTTCTAAATAAAATTATTGGGACTGAATGTTGACAACAATAGCAATAAAGAAGACAAAAAAAAACTAGCGCTTGATGCACTGTATTTGAATATGTACAATGAAGAGAGTGATACAGGTTTGGAAAAAATATGAGACTGAATAAATGAGGATAATTTTAATTTTGGGGTGAACAGTTTCTGTAAAGCTGAAATAACTTTTACTCTCATCCAAGATTCTTTTGCCACTTTTCACTTTGTCTGGGCAAATATTCACATATGTGGGTCTCACATCTTGTTTTTCTTTTGTCTTTCCTAATGGAGTGTTTGTCAGATTGTGTAGATGTTGTCTCTGGTGATTGAGTGATGACTTCACCGGGGTGCGAAGATTATTATTTAAATGATGGCATGCACCGAAGCCATGAAATCAACGGAGTGATTAAGAGTCCATTTTCTAAATGTTAATGACATTAGCTTGCTCTGAAATAATGGCAGCTAAGTGTTGAGAGCCAGCAGCTGCACCCAGAACCAGACATGAGCTTTGTCAAACACTCCTCACACTGCTTTGCTGAATAAAAAATAAAAGTGACTTGCAGTTATATTTGGTTCAGGATTTTTTGTGTGCTTTTTACAGTATAAATACTTCCATTACATTCCTTGGAATGTATGCAATAAAAAGCTTGCTTATTCTGCAAAGATTTTCAGCTCAGATTTTAATAATTTTAAGGCGCAAGGTGTCACACTTGTTAAGTGTGTACGTGAATGAGCACGAAGAAGAATAATATGAAATACTTTTGCTTAACAGAAGACTTTACAAAACCAAACTCAGTGTAGTATTAACGAGAACCAACCATGATATATTATATTAAATATAATATGTAAGAAGAGAACACTTTTTATTTAACTTGTTTTTTTTTTGGTTAATTAAATTTCAGTACCATTTATTGAAGTATAAAAATGCATTGATAGAAAAAAATCAATGTAATCAGTGCTCTTTTTTTCTTTCTTTAGTATTATTTCAAATGTTTTCATGGGACCTTGTATTGCATTGCATTGCATTGAATGCCTCTAAACTATGTAATATAAAAGCCACAAGTTTTTAAAAGTTTTTTTTGCAGGTACACCTGTTGAAAAAATGGATTTTAAATAATTACATGCAACATTTTCCCCCAAACGTTTCTCTCTCCGAGAACTGAAATCAGTCGTTATGAACTTTTTAAAAGTTTCATTTTAGGTAAGGATATTGTCAAATTGGGCTGTAGACCATAAAGTAACTTTTAGACCACTTTCCTGTAGCTCAACCAGTAGAGCACTGGTGTTTACAACACCAAGATCATGGGTTCAATCCCCAGGGAAAGCAAGAACTGATTCAATGCGTTCATTGAATGCAAAGTCGTTTTGGATAAAAGCGTCAGCCAAATGTATACATGTAAAGGTAGACCAGAGTTGTAGTTTTGCAAGCATATAATAAGGACCGACTATTGTCTGCCATTGTCATCACAGATAAGCCATATTTTTAGCTACCATCAGCCTGGCATGCCTCCTCAAACCATTTAATGGTTTTAGAACGATTTCGCCACTATAATTGGATTGGCTGTTTTTAAAGAGGTTTCTGTCGCCGATGGCACAGATGCGGTGGAGTAATGCTTTCTCTTTACGCGCGCCCTTCGGTTATGCATTTTTTAGGCGTGTAATGGGCAACGGACTGCACAGCAAGCAAAGTACAAGATGATATTTACAGAACACTTGCTCCGTTAAAATGTTTGGCTGTGCTACTTTGTATGATTACTTCAAATTAGTGTGTCCAATGCTAATGTCACTTTGCATTTGTATAAACAGAAGCAACCGTTTCCCAAGTACACAACACAAAGGCGGCCTAGCTTCTCAGGATGTATCTTAGATGTCCTCTGGGGAAAGAAGAACCTGTTGCAGGATTATGAGGAACCGATATGAAGAACCACCACTGAAAGAGAGAAATAGTGTGTGGAAAATAGATTCAGCCCCCAGTTCCCTTCCCTGGTGTCATAAATAACCTCACCATTGATCGGTTGTAGTCTGTGATTCTCCACTGCCGTTCTCTCCACATTCATCTGCCCAGCGTTTGATGTGTTTGCCCTCTACTTAATCCACGATTTCTCAGTTGGCCGTTGGACAGTGTCTACAACTCGACTTCTGTGATTTGCCGGATGCCCAGAATAGACCATTTTATGGTGCTAATCTGTAATACATCTAAAGTTATTCATAAGTGAACAGCCCTGAAGTCATACAGGATCTCCAATTCAGGGATCAAATTGAACTTCAAGAATTTCATGCAAGAATTTCACCAACAGAAGTGGTGTATGTGGATAAAAAAAGAAAGAATTGAGATCCTTTCGCGAGACCTTTTTATCGTAGTTTTACAGTCTCTGAGAATGATTAGTGTATTTCCACAGTGAGAGTTGAACTGATTTGAAGGGGCTTCTCAGGCAGCAAAATGTGTAGCCTGGCAACAACACGAGTATATATGCAGTACAACACTTTCTCTGGTCTTAAGCATACATTTTTATAAATGCCTGAGAGATAAATGCCCCCCCCCCCCAATTAGTCAACTAATCTTGTTTGATCTAATGCTTTTTTTTTTTTTGCGAATTAATCCTTTGGCTATATTTCCAGCTAAGTACAACTTCTACCATTTATATTTTAAACTTTTGTAAAATTTTCTTAATAAAATGGTTCAACTTAGTTATAAAAATAAAATAATAAAATAAAGTGCCAGAATTAAAACACAAACACCATTTTAGAGCATTACGTCTTGCACACATTTTTCCCTCTTCTTGAGAATCATAACAAACAGTAATAATTCAATAACGTATTTTAACATGGAATCTATGAATGATGACCATATTCCAGAAAGGGTTGTGTATTTGTCATTTTATGAAATATATGAACGCAGGAAGCATTTTAAACTTTATTTTTAACGAATTATACTGTTCATTGTAAATTGTAAGATGTATATGGTGTAGAAATCAGTTTACTATAATCTGTTATTATTTACCACAGTTGGGAGTATGATTTACTTAATTGACTTGTGCCAATAGTAAAGGAAAACGCACTTGTATTTCTCTCTAAACGATTCACATACACTTGCTCACGGCATAGTATTAATGTAAATCTAGGCATTTATTTTTAAACGGTACGTGTGTATAAACAACACTGCTTCATGTTAAAAAAAAAAAAGTTGAGTATATGGCTCTCTCGGACAAAAAGGTTCCCGACCTCTGGCCAAATGCATAAATGTAAAATGTAAATGTAACGTTTAACAAAAATGGGAAGTCAGGTGATGATGATGATAAGAAAAGATCTGACTTCCTCTTGTTTTTGTCACCTCGACTTCCAGCAGATCAGAACGTCAGGTATCTATTCATTCTCTTGACTTGGTTTAAGTGAATTTAGACGGATGAATGAAGATAGTGCTCTGGGGTGCTGAAGAGCTCCCATTGTCTTACAGCAGTGCTGTCTACTTGATTGATACACGGCTCCCTTTATCTGGCCAGGTTGTGTACATTTATTTTGTGACTGCTTCTGAATTTAAAGGATTTGCCATTTTCCATTACCTGTGAGAGTCTAGTCTTTGTTTCTCAGTGGATCTCCTGTTTCAGTTGGAAGATCATTTCAGAAAACCAGAATTGTTCTGAAGACCACTGCATTTTTCTGGGTTCTTTTTTGGTTTTCGTACAGGAAAATGGTGTTCCTTTGAGATGCGCTTAATTTGATTCAATCACGACTTAGAGGGGTTTCTGTGATAAATTGGGCCTTTTGGATAATCCTATCAGATTAGCATTTGCATACCAGCATACATTATTCATTTAGTGTCTGCCTCTCCAATTAGTTGAAGTCAGGTTTTTCTCCAGAGAGGTTTTAACATCTGTGCGACCCTAGAAATTCAGCAGAAGATTAGAGTCTTGTTTACTGTTTTTGCCTTTCATTCTGCCTCAGTTTTTTCTTGCTCCGTCTTAACCTTTCCTTGGCTCCATGCTCTAGTGGGAGCTTCCTCTCTCTGAGCGAGATAAAGGATCAGGCCGGTGACAAAATGCCACTGCCGTGCCTGTCAATGAGGGCAGCGCCCTCTCACATCCCCACTCGACAAGTTATTGACCCTTTGCCAGTTTCTTTTTTTTTTTTTTTTTTTGGAAGATATTTTTCCAAACAGTGCCCTCATACCTGGATTCTTTGAGTTTATCATCCTAGCCTGGGATCAGTGCCGTTTGTCCATTTATGTGGTTTGTTTGCTTACATTTTTTAAGCGTGCAGTAAATGCAGCAGATTCTCTGATGGCTGCCTAACTACATCTTGCCACAGTCTAGACTCGATGCTTCACCCGCTGACTCGCTGTCTGATTCTGTGCGTGCCTTCTTCCTGACTGACTGTCTTTTTGAGTTGCTGCTTCAAGGCTTACTTGACAGATTGTTTGACTCTTTGACTTCTTCAGTCATGTTTTTGAAGTGAATCATTGGCTGAATTGATCTGTGCTTCTCGTGCCCCTATGGGGAGTGATACTCCCTTTCCCTTCGCTCACTTTTCCCCTGCTTATCAGATGCAACAATCTATGGAACTCAGTAAGAAATGAGAGTATATCACAAATACAGAGATGGACAGGATTATGACAAGGGATATGTGAGACTAGCCTACTACTGCTACTGGGCTCAGAAAATACTTGTCATTTACATTAAAACTAAAATTTGTTTCTACATTTAATGTTTTGCTTTATATTTTTTACAAAGGCTGTGTTTAAGTTCCTGTTACAGGGCTCAAGACTGCAGCCAAAATGGTTGCCAGTGTGACTATATTTTAAGAGTTCGCAAGTAAAAATTTGACGTTGTGGTTTGCATTAGGGACTTATCAAATCTGTCACGTATTATCGACTACTGAAAGAGCCATTTCTGTGACAGTGGACAACGTACCATTATGGCTGCGCATTTTACTTTTGGTTTCGAATTATTACCAATTTGGGGGCAGCTATTCCTGTAATGTTGGGTTTATTATTATTATTAATGAAAAACACAACACCACTGTAAAATGAGAAACTTTCTTAAATAGGCACAAATCTTCCGCCATCGTATTGTCAGTCAGCTCCTCACTCTCGTTGAATGAAATCTGACTCCTGCTGCTGATCTGGCTGTGAATCTTGTCCGGCTCACGCTGAATTGAGCAGACATGTTCAGTTTTTAATTGTAAAGTCTGTTCTTTAACTGAACTAAATGATTATTTTTACTATTAAGTCAGGAGGAGGACGGTGCAGCGGTGGGCAAATGATATAACTGGCAAAGATGTGTGCTATGACTAATTTGATAGTCGTTTAAACTGAAGTTTTTTAACCGACTAAAAGTACAAAAACCCCTGAAGACAGTCAAAAATACATTTAAAGTAGTTAATCTATGATCCTATGCGCATGTGTGTGTGTATCACTGGTAATTAACAACAATACCTTACTAACTTGTGTGGACTAACATTTATTTGAGGAAATCTGTTTATAACAGGCTAGTAGGTTTGAAGTTATTGTTCCTGCGCTGCCTATTGACTGATTTGAATAAATGTGTCTATAATGGCTAATGCTGCTTAAGTGATCGCTCAAGTTTAATACAATGATAATAATGCAAGGCAAGCAGATCGCATGTATATAACCTAATTGCAAGACTGTGGCGATTTTAATTTACATAATCTTTCCCTAGGACTTAATTTCTCCTTTGTTTTCTTTTGTCTATTTTGAATTATTTTCTCCTCAACCTTTCCTTTTTAAAAGAGGGTTTAATTTTAGTTGATCTAGTTTATTAGTGGATGCTGTCGCGGTTTGGAAGACATATACTAGAAGGGCGGTGCACCTCTGGCGGAAAGGGTAATTCATTATTCCTTGTGTGTGTATCCATTCCTGAGGGATGAGAGTGTTCGGGAATGACAGCTCTTTGTAACCTGGTTTCTTCCCCTAGCTATTTAATCATGTCTGCCACTCTTCATAGCCGTCTTTCCTTCTATTTGGTTTTCATTGGAAAAAGCAAAATTTTGAGTGCTTGTGCTGAACGAGACAGGTGGTGCTCTGATCTTTCCATGTTGTCATCACTAGAATTTTAATGCAAAGAGAACAACAGCTACATAAACACAGCCATGGGTTTGAGGCATGCACTCTGAGCAACAGATTTGCTCACACCTGCTATGACACTGCAAAGCTAAAAATGAGACCTATTGGCTTCAAGTAAGCTGTCAGGAGACTAAAGGGAGGTGTGATTTGGCATGAAGAAGTACCCCATTCATTTGAGCTGAATGGAGCTAAACAGGGTGGAAAATACATACTAGAGTACTTTAAAAAGCCAAGCTGTGTTTTTAATGCTTAGTGGGTTCAGAAAAGACTGAACTTTTGGTCTCGAAGAGAGAAAAAAGATGGAGAGAGTGAGAAGTTACTGTAGCATCTGCTTGAAGCAAGATGGAGTTCAACACACAAAGGGAATTTTCTTTGAACAGTTTTAAACTTAAGTTACTGTAGAGCAGTGCTTCTCAGCTATTTTTTGTCATTAAAAAGTGAAAGAGTTTTGCCGATTAAAAGCCTTTAATAATGAGCATGTTAGCTGATCTATGAAGCGCGATGGACGCCGCCAAGTTAGTTTGCTCTGCAATTCAGAGAATCTGATCAGTCGGATTTACAACACGTAAATTTAGTCACTTCTCTCGAAATACATGACAGTAAGTGTCTGGTGAAGTAGAATAGGGTGATCTCTATAGTTACCAATACAATGTGTATCTGATAAAACATCTCGTCAGTTTATAATTGAACGGATTGCAGTTTTCTCTTTTATAGACATCAGTGTGTATTTTTCAAACTATAACTGTATTGTTTTGACAGTACTTATGAGTATTTACATTTTTGAAACCTAAAATAAACCTTATGTGGTTGAAAACACTGAATTGTTGTGATATTTCACAAGCTCTGAGCGCGTCCGTCTCTGAATCAACGGCAGATATCGCACTGAACTGAATGCACTGAACGTTAGAACTTAGAATCGCACCGGTGTGATTGTACGCCTCAAAGGGTTAAGGGTTTGTTATCTGCAGCTGTGTGCTCTTGTTCAGTGCAAAAAAAAAGCATGTTCCCTGGGGTTATACGTGCCCCCCCCATGTATTGCTCCGAGCCCCCCCGGGGTGGGGCACGCCCCACTGTTTGAGAAGCACTGCTGTAGCGCGTCAATAACAATTCATCGTGCCCCCTTAATTCTGAGTGTAGGTGAAATGCAGAGTACATTTTCTGATTGCACCATACTTGACTACGTGTCTCTTCACGAATGAAATGAATGAAACCTAATTCATGTACACCAAAAATGTATATATAGTCACAAAAAGGAAAAATACAATTGTGTTGAATGAGGAATGACTGAGAAGTTTCCTTTAACTTATCAATTTAAATATTAATTTGTACCTCACATTAATATATCAAATGGCTTCAGAAGTCTTACAATATAGTGCACAAAATCTTTATGGTGCTTTGATGTTTTTTGTGCCGTTAATACAATATAACAGAATAGTATACGCACAATATCGGACATCACTGAAAAGCTACTGATCTTATTTTAATCTATAAAAATAGCTTTTTTTAGTTAACTGAGCTGCAGTATAAAACACACACAATCTAAGGATGTTCATTTCAGGGGGTTTTCTGACCGACAACTGACTCTTGTTATCCGATCATTAACCTTTAACCGGCTAGATTATGTTAAATTAAAATTGAATTAAATGAGAATGGATACTTATTGACTTACATCTCTCATTAAGGGCTCGTTTTAAAAGTGTTATCGTGACTAAGAATTTCACCCGGCTTGTGTTCTAAGGGTAGTTATCTCCCATTGTACTGGCTTTAATGTGACAAATAGGCCTCTGTTGTCCCACTTTACTCAAGAAACAGAGCTGCTAGTGGTGTGTTCACAATAGGGGTTGTGATTCCTGCTGAATAATAGCTTGCGAGATCTCTGGTTTACAGCCCTTTTCATTCCTGAATCATTACTAGTACCCAACACACTATTCGCCTTAACTGTGTTGCGAACACAGCTACCAGTATTGTGGAGTTTATTTCCACCGCCGTCTCCATAGAAATGCGAACCCATGCACATAATTGAATTATATCTGCATGAATTAAACATGATACATGATTCATTGACATTTGGTGGGTAGAAATAAACAATGACAAAGTTGTTATTGTTCTGTCCCTGTTTGTGTGGTTGTATTGGTTTCACTCAGCTCAAGTCAATTATATTAAACAAATTCTCATTACGTGGAACGTTTATGCATGAATTCTCTGAAACAAATAAGGAGCAGAATCCAACACTGTGTCATACTGGCATCAGTGTTACTAACGCTAATAATGCAATGAGAGAAGGATCCAGTCTGCTTTAGAGCCTCAGGACGGAAGGGATGGTAGATTCATAGGCTGATAAATGAACAACGATCGGGGTAGATCATGCCAGAGGCAATCCGTCAGAGGCTTGTAGGCTTATCAGAACCAAGCCTGGGCCTGGGGATCCAAATCACAGTGTGCGATAACTGTTTGCTTAATCACTGGTACAGGAAGAAGGAAATGAGCTGACTGTCAATAGGCTCCGTGACATTATATATGCTCCACATGCTGCAGAAATGAGATGGTGTCAAAGTTCTCCATGCCTGTGAAGTAACAGTGTTTTAATGCGGTTAAATCTGGAAATATTCCCATTGGTTTGCAGATAAACTTTTCCATTTGTTTATTCCTTTTTAACAGTCAGATTTGACATTCTTTCTTTGTCTCCCTCTTTTCCAGTTTCTGTGTCTGAAAAACATCCGAACGTTCCTGAAAGTGTGCCATGATAAGTTCGGCCTGAGGAACAGCGAGCTGTTTGATCCCTTCGATCTGTTCGATGTGAGGGACTTCGGGAAGGTGAGAAACTGTGGTTTTGCTGAGCATGCAGGCTGTCTGGGACTATTAATCATTTTACACCATGTCTCCGCAGAATGACATTAATCTTCTGTGCATTTTATGAGAGACTAACCCAAAAGTGGGGCAATTGTCCTTTGGTCTACGTCTTACAACTGTCTCAACTCTCACACACAATCCATTAATGCCCGGGATAATATAAAAGTGTGTGCAGTGCTTAATCGGCCCTGTGTGTGTTTCTTCCCCCTAGTCTTATCTCCTCCACTATGCATTTGAATATTCACATGCACATTTGATCACACACCTCTGGGTCACAATAGTTTCTGTGTGTGCCAGTGCATATCTGTGTTATGGTTTGTGGGTGTGTTTATGCATGTTTGCAAGGATTTTAACTGTACTTGTTTGAAACGATTGTTGATTTTAAAGATTTAATGGTGAGTTGTGTTGAAAAGATCTGGTGAATATTCACAGTACCATCTAACCCAGCTTTGCATCCCACATCAGTTTGAAAACCCCCTTTGAAGTAGGCATGTGTGACTCAATGAAAATTTCAATTTCAGAGTGTCCCGGTTATTTCTACATCCTTAAAAAGGCATCTTATGCATTTCTAGCTGTCAAATGGCCTGTCAGGAACAGAGATTGCGGTACTTAATCGTACGGCGAGGAATAGTTTTTTTTCATTTATTAATAACATAAACACAGGAGATACCAACTTGAATAGGTTTCACACAGATACATTCATGTTGAACTGCCGAGAACAGGCTGAGGATGAGGTAGATCACGGTAAATATATAAAATATAAGCAGAAAACAAAGGAAACGAGGATCAGGTGAAAAATGTCATTAAAGGTGACGATGATGAAAGGACATGAAACGCATGGGCAAACAAAGACTGAAAACAAACTCGTTCTGTGACCGTCAGAGCTTTCTCTAGTGCATAAGCACCCTTATACTGACTTATAAGCCTGCTCTGACAGATATCGAAGTATTGGACAAAATGTGATGTCCTGAAGAGCAACTGGACCATGATCCTTATATCACTATGGCAGTTCACTGACCTCCATAATAGAAGCTCATTGTTAATTCTGTTTCTTCATGCCAAGTCTGCTTGATGCCTTCTGTTTATATTGTACATGGGTTCTTCTTCATTATTAGTATGGTTTTAAAATTGAAATGTTAATATAGAATATTGGTGGAAAAAAAGTCCTGTGAAAGTGCTATTACTAAAAGTAAAGAGACAATCCTCTTAATATTGATCGTTTGAATTGCATGAATTGATTGTACTTCATGGAGCATTTACAGGTACAATTTACTTGTTCGACCATTGAAACGTTATCCTTAGCAAGAGTGTCTGGACATTTCCAGTGCATGCAGTCAGAAAAGAAAGGAATGACAAGACGAAGAGAACGTTTTGAAGTCTCAAAGGGAGAGGCGTAGACGGTGAGATTAAGCCTTTGCCAGACTGTGAGCTTTAATGGATAATGTGGAAGACGGTGAGTGAGAGTCAATGAGTGCATGGAAAACAATATTAAAACCCTCGAGCAGTCAGAATCAATCACACACACCCTCCACATGTCAATGTGTAAATTGCGTTTGCGTCGACTCGAAGGTGACGGGCTTGTCCTGTCATTGATTCTCCATTAAGGGCAAGCAGCGCATTATAATATATTGAAGTAGGCAGCTCGATGTCATTGCGCCATACATGCAAATCGTTCACCTCCTTTTAAATAAAGAGAGACGGATGCTTCTCAAGCTTTTTTTTTTTTTAAATCTTTTAATAGGACATACATTGTTGAACTTTCACCTCGAGCAGTAATATATCTCACTGGCCTGTCAACCTCAGGGTGTCTTTAATTGGAGTGGAGTGTCTCAGTCCTCTGTGTCCTTGCAGTTGGTGGGACTGTTGACGTGTTGGTTGCTTTTTTAGGGATGGTGATTGAACAAAAAAATTTTTTTTTTTGATTGCCTATATCTTAGAGAGCAGCATGGCCGATGTAGAGCCAACATTTTTTGGGTTAACATTTAATAAGTTAGGAATAAATATGTAAATATCATGCATAGTGAAAATTATATGACACAGTGGACAACTGGATATTAATATGACATAGTGGGCAAAAAGAGCAGCATTTTTTAAAACCAAGGTGTCTTATTGCGCGTCTTCAGTGAAGCTGAACTTTCCTCATGTCTGCATTCAATTTGAATTGAACTCATAAAGTTCAACTGAAGTTTTACGAAACGTTTCTCCAGGAACGAGGTGCTATAAAACAAAAACCTATATACACAAAGTGCACAAGATGCAAACAGACAGCACAAGATGGTAACACATACAACAGTACACAGATTAAGTACCAAAAATTAAAATCAATCATTTTAATCTAAACTTAGGTTTAGTAGTGGGTTAGTTTCTTTCTGTTTTTGGGTCGCTGTCTGCGTTGTTCTGTTTCCCAATGTGCTCCATTGTTTCCATGGTTACTTATTAAATTAGTTCGGTTCAGGTGTGTCTCGTCTCCTTAATTAGGAAAAAGCTAACAGAACAACTGGGTAAAATACACACCAAACTAAGTTAATTTTCCGGAGTGTTTGATGTTATTAAATGATTGCTGCAAGTAGATCCTGTTTCGCCTTGACTCCATCCGGCACATGTGACAATGGCAAAATGTGTCTTTTTATTTGTTGTCACTCTAATGCTTGATCCCTCCTAATCCGAAGTGTGCCCTCAATTGCTTGTTCCCTGCTTTATTTAAGAAGGGAGCTCAAATCTGTCTGTTTAGTATGAATATGTTGTCACCGTATGCTCTCTCTCCGTCTATGCATGCTCTGTATTCATAACCACGTCATTAATTTTTCCTGGGTGGAGCAGCTAAGGAGACGCATTTCCTTTCTGCTGCTTTATGCAATTGCCTCTCATCTCTTTCTTCGTCTTGCTGCTTTTAGGCGTTTTAAACAGATGGCTCACCCCCACATCTCTTACTAAACTTGCCAGAGCGCTCCTGTCAGTGCTCTGATGTTTCATGCCCTCCTCTTTCCCATCAGCCCATGGGACGCATCCTTGCGACAATCACAGATGGACCCAGACTCTCCTTAACCTTCCATATTCATCATTACTCATAAACGCAGAGCTCTCCGGGGTTCGCTTTTGGTTTAATTTGGCATTTGATTTAATATGCCATTTAATATGGCTTTCCCTCCCTAATTGGATCTGAAAATGCAGTTGTTATCATTTAAATGAACACCACAATCGTTTTGGTTCACATCTTTGTGACAATTAGCATGATGACACTCCACCTGTTCGCAGCCTATCTATAGCTTTGTGATTTTTGTAGTGTGAATCAGACAGGTTGAAGAAGATTTGGATTATTTATTTGACCCGTCGCAGGTTCTGACATGGCTGTTCTCCAAAATCTTATTGACCCTTGTTTATTGTTGTCATAATTATACCTCGTCTTTATTCAAAGGCAGAACTACCTCCCAGTGGGCTCATGTTGGCATGCTTTAAATTAATAGTTGGTTCATCTGAGGGCAGGATCGGTAAAAATAGCTTCTTGATTGACACCATTGGGGCCCTTTGGAGACCTGGAGTTAACTATTTTTTCTATGAGAAAATAAGAAAAAAGGGGGCGAGAATATATGAATATATGAATATATATATATATATATATATATATATATATATATATATATAAATATTTTGCACAGATTCAATGACTTTGTTTCATATATTAATTCTATTCACTATACAGACAGAACAATATTTTCACAGTGCTGTGTTGTAGAGTGTACACAGTCTTGATGATGAAGAGAGGCAGTCTTTTAATCAATCCACAGGAATAACACAGATGACACCTGACAACAATGAAAAGAAATAAGGGGACTTAAATACACATGCAAACAAGGAAGATTAATGACACACACCTGAACTAAATGACGAAATTAGATTAACAACCTTGACTACAATCTCAATGGAGGAAACCGTGTAAATTGAAAATAAAGTCCAAATGGTGTGTGACTGTGACAGTACGGCCCCTCCCGGAAGGTATGACCTTGTGCTGGCAGAAAGATGGAGTAGGCTTTGTTTGAGAACAAAGATACGGGAGAGGGCCAACCAAAAAAGGTGGAAGGTGGAGCGATCCAATGGGTGGCTGTGGACAAGGAGGGAGGAGCCATGGAGGAAGACTAAACAACTGGAGTTGACGTCGAAATAGGAAATGGAGGCGACCCTGTAGCCAGAGAGCCGATGATCTTGGCGGCCATGATGGAGTCAAAGCAACAAAGACACAACCGAAGCCCCAAGGATGAAGGGCCGGAGGGCAGCGACAGCCCGCAAGTCCATGGCAAAGGCAGTGCGACGTCTGACCCAGGTGTAGCCGATGTACTGATGTACTCGACCGAATAGCTGATGTTCCACACTGGATTCTAGGAAGGAGCAAAGGAGCCAGGGCAACCGATTGAGCTGGTGCGGAGTATTCAGTGGCTGCAGGTGGAACCATAGGCTCCTCACTCTCAGGAGGAGATGGCTCCCAGCAGTCCCAAGGTGTAGCCGTGACACTGAGAGGAGGAACTGAGGGACAGATAGTGAAGAAGAAAGTTAATTTGTAGTAGTTCGGAGAGGTGGTGGGAGAGGGACCAGCGAGTTTAGGTGAGACCAGCGAGTTCGGGACATAACAGACTGAGTCAGGTTAGCAAAGGGGCCAGAAAATTAACCTCCAAACTCAAAATGGTTCTCTAGTGCAGAGACCAAAAACTCACTCTCAAGAGCTCCTTCTCCAATCGATGGGGCAGCCACACGTTGCTCAAGTTCTGTTGCGGTGTTCAGCTCGGTTTCATCCATTAGTGCTGGTTTGAACGCCGTGGCAGAGTTCCTCTCTCTGCCTGCGGTGGGCTCATGCTGCCGAATCTTGGAGATGTTTGGAACCATGAATGTACCATAAACAACCATGACAACAAACTCAACAGGTGAAACGGTGTAAACCTGTAAACAAAGTCCAAATGGTATGTGACAAATATCATATTAATTAAAAGAATATTTGTGTGAAAGAATAATAATCTTTAAAGAATAATCTTGTCATTTTTGTTTAATATGACGAAGCACAGGACTATTTATTTGACCTTTCAAAAAGACTACAATTATTTATATTATAAAATATTAAGGCAAAAAAATGTAGTTACTCGTTCCCTTTTTGTGCAGAAAATGTATTTTGATTTATTTGTTGGCTATCCCTCCCCTTTTTCTTATTCTTATACTGCAGGTTTCCTCTTTTGTTTCTCTGTATTGTGCTAAAAGAATTTACCATACAAATGCTTTTCTTTTGAATTCACAATTACAATTCAGTGACCTATTGTGCTTGCTCTCACCATGTGCATATTTTTTCTCCGCTCAAGTATACTCTCCTCTCCTCTATAAACGTCGTCTCAAAAATAGCCGGTTGCCAGGCACTCTGTACTGCAGCAGAGTACTGCTCAAATACCTGTAACACCCTGCTTTGAAAAAGTTGCTAAGGAACAATGGTGACATTAAAGAATAGTCTCGCTGTAAAGGTTATTGCGGTGGTTTGAATTGCAATTTGAATGCCGAGGAGCCAAGCTGAGGCTGCACTGATGCATTTGAGAGTTGGCTGAGGTTTCGTCAGGCTGGCCTCTTTCTTCATCAGTGGTGAGGTCAGTGCCCCTTTGGCTTAGAGAAGTGTGATACATATCAAACAAAAGAAACATCTGTTGATGTTAAATGGTTAGAAACGTATAAGGAGGTTGTTGTTTTTGTTGCTAGCTAAAAGCATGATTCCTTTGCATCCATTTGATATGTTTAAACAGTGAAAATGTCTCTTTAGACAAATTGCTTCAGCTTAGTTTGGGATTAGCCAGAGTACTTTCTCTAGCAAATTGCTTTTTCTATATGAATCTGATTTTGAAAGTTTCTCTTCCATCTCCAAAGGCATCATGTTAAGTGATATTGATATCGAGTATCATTAAATGATATTGATACAATAACATTTATAGGCTGTATTTGCCGTTGTTGTGGGAAGCCATTCCACCCAACTCGATCATTAAAATGAATGTTCCTCAATTCAAGGAGCTCTCCTCCTCACACAAGTGACATGTCCCTCTGTATCCCTGTCACATGCCTTTCCCCAGCGACTCCTGTCCATCAGGAGCAAGGCTGCATGTTTTAACATAAAGCTGCTAACACAATCAATTATTCATTCAAAACGCCTCACTCTTGATGATAATTCTCCTGCTATGAATAATTGAAGGGAAGTACCTGCTTCACTTTGGACCTTCCCCTTGCCTCTCTCTCCCTCAGAAAGCTTCATTAGCTCTTATCTCATTATTGAAGTACCTGCTGAAACAGGTGGCCGTCAGTCATCATTCGTCTATTGACAGCCATACTAATAATAGAGAGTGGTAATCTCTTGTTCCCTCGCATAAAAATGAACATTACCATCATGAGTTTAGCTGAACTCATTTAAGTTTGCCAAAGATGTATCCCTGAATATCCCGTTAACATTAGAGCTGCATGATTAATCGTTAAAACATTACAATCTCGATTCAAACACCCTCATGATCTTATTCTTAAATGACAACAATTCCACTGTATCTATTAATCGACTGTAGCTCATAATCCAGAGAGAGCTGTTATAATGTATAGGTATGAAACAGCTTCACAAACCATCTTTTCAACAACACATTATCATCATTACTGTCTAATAAAAGTAGCATGTTACAAGGAACAAGTAAATTGTGGTCAGAATTATTGGCACCACTAGGAAATATGTTCAAAGATGCTGTAAAAATGAATCTGCATTGTTTATCCTTTTGATCTTTCATTACAGAAATGTGCAAAAATCAATAGCAAAATAATTGAAAGTGGTGGGGAAGTCACATTATGAAATAAATGCTTTTCTCCAAAAACACTTTGGCCAAAATATTGGCATCCTTTTATTAAATAGTTTTTTCTAAGTCATCCATTTGCTAAGATAACAGCTCTTACTCTTCTCCTGTAATGCTTGTTTTTGGAGAACACCTGACACAATGTCTTTGTACATTTGTATTTTTTTCTCTCCAGATCCTTCAGATGCTTCTTTTCTTCAGTTCATCCCACTCATTTTGTAAAGGGTTCAGGTCAAGTGACTGGGATGGTCAAAGCAGAAGCTTCATTTTTTGCCTCAGTGACACATTTTTGTGTTTATTTTGATGTTTGTTTTGGATCGTTGTCCTGATGAAATATCCAACCATGGCCCATTATAAGATTTCTAGCAGAGACTGTCAGGATTTGACTGTTTTGTTTTAATCTGTTGGTATTTGGTACCATATATCTGAAGAAGTCCAGGACCTCCGGCAGAAAAATAGGCCGTAAAGAATAAAGATCCACCATTATATTTAACTGTGAACATTAGGTACCTTTTATCCCTGTTTTCACCAAACCTATCTAGTGGGTTTGCTGCCAAAAAGCTCCTTTTTCTCCCCCTCTATCTGAGTATAGAACTATGTTCCAGTTGTGTCTGATAACTGAATATGCTGGAGTTTGTTTTTGGATAAGCGAGGAGGATTTGTTCTTGAATTTTTCTTTTCTTTCGTGATGTAGTGGCAGTTTTATTTTTTTATGCTCCACTAATTTCTGCAATTCTCCATCTGTGATCCTTGGAGAGTCTTTGCCACTCTAACTATCCTCCTCGCCGCACATTGACAGTATAAACACACGTCCTCTTCCAGGCACATTCGTAACATCTTTAGTTGATTGGGACATCTTAATTATTGCCTTGATGGTGGAAATGGGAATTTTCAGTGCTTTAGCTATTTTCTTATAGACACTTTCTATTTTGTGAAGCAATCTTTTGGTGCACATCAGAACTATAATATTTGGTTTTACTCGTAGTGATGGATGATTAAGAGAATTTGGCCTTTGCGTTTCCTCATATTTTTACTCCTGTGAAACAAGAAGTTATGGCTAGACAATTTCATGTTCCCAGTCACCCTGATGTGGTTAAAAAAATTAAATATTAATAGCAATGGGTATACTTCAGAGATATTTTACTCCTAAAAATTCTGGGAGTGCCAATAAATATGACCAACATGTTTTAGAGAGAAACATTTATTTTGAAATATGATTTCCCCCCCCCGCTTTCCATTCTTGTACTTCAGTGAAAGCTTAGATATGAATATTTTGAGAAGATCAAAAGGATAACAATGTCGATTTATTTTTACAGCCATCTTTGATCATATTTATCAGGGGTGCCAAAAATTCTAACCATACATACATAAATACATACACAAACATACAGTAACTTTATATTGTTTGTATTCCATTTACCTTACATTTTTGATTCATGTTATTTTTAAAATGTAATATATAGGATTAATATTGATTTTTTTTTTCCCCTTAATTTGCTAAATTGTTAAACTGAAAATGTATTAAGAGGGAGAGGAACACAATTAGGAATTTTTGCAAGTCACACTAGTCTTGGAGTGTGCACTTGGCCCATTTGTGCACATGTTCTTTTGTTTTTTCCCTCTCCAGTAAAGTCAGAACTAACCCCTACTACATCTATTTTCTATTGCTAGCTATTGTCAACAATAAGTGCAACATCCAATTTTAGTCAGCACCTGAGCTACACACATGTAATAAGCTCCGCTGTGTTTCCAGCACAAAAGCAAAACGCGGGCAATATTTCATAAGTCAGCCGAGACTGTTTTTCCAGAATCAGCTCTTTGTTTTTCTGGTGATCTTGTTCCCTGACAGAAGGTGATGACAAGCAGCAGCGTTTAATTCTACAGGATGGAAAATGATGAACTGCTGAACACATTACACGCAGAGACTGAAAGTGCCCTGCACAATAAAATCTACATTGTGGAAATAATTGCTGCTCTTTTGTCTTCCCTTTGAGAGTATAACACTGTGGAAGAACCACACAATGGCCTCTGCCGGGGTTCTGTTTGAACATTCTCTGCGCATTGTCTCGCCGTTAGGTCTCATCCGAAAAGCAGCCAGGTGTGGTGCAAAAAGTGAGAAAAGAGAAAGCCAGGGAGCTTTTAATGTGCTGGCTGGTCTACGCTAAGCACTTGGGGTGTCTCCGATGTGCCATGGCAGTAAAGAGGAGTCATCCAGGAAGAGCAGCTTCCCTCCAGGAAGTACTTCCACATTCAGCTCCAGCCGTGAGCAGCTTACAGAGCACTCTCATTATTTCTCTTTCTCCTTGTGTCCTGCGCAGTTTCTCTTACTCTTTAGTTTGCTGCAAACCTAAAGGAATTCCTCTGACAGACAGGTACATTTTTTGAGTTCGTGAGCATGAATAAGTAAACCTTGAAAGCACATGTAGCGTATTTGTCTTGAGGTATGAAATTCTATAGCCTAGGAATATGTGGGCAATAAGTTGTGCTCAAGCTGACTTCTCTGCTTAAAGCTCAACGAAGGTATAAACAGGAACACTGCAGTCCGTGTTAATCTTTTAAAAATGACTTGGGCAGCGAATGGTCTGGCAGTCACCCAACCACAGAGGGATTTCAGAGCTCGGGGTTCTTCGAAATAAAATCTCAGAGGTCAGGTGACACATTCTTTAGGTTGGTTCCTTTGTTGATTCTACTTCTACAACAAAAGATGCATCATGTTTCAAGCTTTGATTGGTTGAGCAGTTTCTAAGTCATGAAAGTATCTGATCATATGGTGTAATCCAACAAAACATATGCTAAGCCTTGTCCAGATTTGCAGGCAAAATTCAGGGGTTTACTTTCAGCACTCTCTTTGGTGACACTCTCGCATAGCAACCCAAGGAAATAATAAACTTGTGTAAATGTCAGTGGGTTTACATCCTCTGGTGCCCATTAAAAGGCACTACCGGTTTCTCACTCTCTCGCTTTACCTCTTGCAGTCAAGCTAATCAGGAACTCTGCTGTATAAAGCCTGCTGTGTCAGACTACTAAAAGCCATAAAAGTCGACCACAAGTGGATCTAATCTGCTCTCATATTCCCTATCAGTGACTTGTGATATGTAAATTGGAACTAATGCATTACACGTATATCTATTACTCCTGTTACTCCATTAATCTGAGATTGTCAGCGTGGGGTTTTAACCATTCATATCTCCATGTCTTTTTTTAGTTTTCAACGTTCAACAGCGTGGTCCATAAAGCACTGTGACACTCTCACCCGCCTACTTTTTCAGTGATTGTACAACCATGTACAAAGCCAACCAGCAATGATGTGAATCACAGCATTACAAAAGTTGTTTTGATATGCATGTATATGGATCTGTGTGTGTATATAGTTTATC
This sequence comes from Rhodeus uyekii, assembly GCA_037043235.1. Taxonomy (NCBI): domain Eukaryota; kingdom Metazoa; phylum Chordata; class Actinopteri; order Cypriniformes; family Acheilognathidae; genus Rhodeus; species Rhodeus uyekii. Next base: position 3,552,254 of record JAWRVZ010000031.1, on the reverse strand, counting down.
CAAAAGGACTTACAAATAAGAAGCAATCAAACCTACAACGGGGAAACAATTTGAAAGTCTAGTGACCAGTTCGAGTTAGTCCATCACAGTACGCAATATATGTCATCACCTTTATTTATATACTTAAGTATACAGCAGTAGTTTTGAATTGTAGCATTATTTTGTATTAGATTATATCATTCGCACGGTTATATCAGATATATCACAGGGCTATATCTGCTTCTCTTTTCTGCTCAATTTTTGAGGTTTCTCTCAAGCTTTTCTCTACATGGCACAAGGTAATTTGATATGGATGATAAATGTTAGTCTTCTCTTTCTTTTTGACTTATTAAATCTTGAAGATGCCCTGCCAGGTGGTGCAAGACCTCATGCTGTAGATGTTAAACTATGTCCCACCCTCCTCCATCTCTATTCATTTCTTACCCTTATGTTTACCTCTGCTAGGTAGCAATAATAACCACTGACTTATATGTGTTAGCCAATGATGGCACAAAGAATTTTGTGAGCACCTGCGTCCCACAGCTCTTCACTAACTCTCTTAACTGAATACTCAAGTCCTGCAGGTCAACAGCATTGCTTCATAAGCTCAAAGGAAACTTGTGGTGTTTTATTTGTGTTGTTGTGTTTTTAAATTATTCGTCATAAAAAAATAAAAAACGATATGGACATACTGATAAATGAAACAAATCTCAGGTCAGACTAATGTGCTGTAGATTTATTGTGCTATTCATCCACATTGTCGTAGATCAAGTATCTGATGCCTGCAAAATCTCAAGAAAGGTATCCATGTTATTGTCAGAATCCATGGCCAATGTTTTGACAGGAATCAAGGGGTTGGGTTGCAAACCTTCACTTTGCGAGTGGCAAGGCAGACTTCTTAATTTTGTTCGGTTCATTTTCTTTTCTTTCCATTTTCGGATGAAAAGATCCCGAAAAATTGATTGTTACCTTTTTGATTACTGCTGTTTTCTTGTCACACTGATTTTTTTTGTCTTCTTTTTGTTCTTTGGTTTTAGATTGCAGGGAGACAGAGAGAACAGTGGTACCAGAGAAGGAAATATAGACAGTAACGCAGATACAACAACACGGAAGATTACTTTCACAGCTTCAGATTTGGACATGTTATGACTCCCTGCTCTTTCATCTAAGAGACTGTTCTTGGCCAAGGAGGTCTGTGTCCATTGATGCCAGTGTATTGTGTAGTGAGGGCCTGACGGTTTGTCTCTGAACTCTCAATTACCTCAGCATGAGAATGAATGGACTGCCTCTTTTTGCAGTGTGTGAGCAACATCAAAGACCATTGAAAAGTGGCGGGTGGCCTTTGTGCCCCTTGAGGGGCTTGTTGTCTTTCAGAACGCTGGTGTAGCCCGTGGCATTGCAGAGTTATTTTTTGATGCTTCATGAATCTTTTCTTTTTCTCTTTTTGTGGAAGTTAACACTTCAGAGGGCCCTTCTTGAGTCCAGTCACCACTTTATGAACCATACAGGCGCAAACACCCTATCCAGATGGTCATTCCAGACTGGTTGCTTTGAAACTATTTGAATCTTATAGTCCTTGCTGAATCTGGTAATAAATATTTATTTTTGTAAGGTTTGTCAAAATGAAACTTGAGAGCACTCAACTCACATCTTGGCAGTTTTACTGGGCATCTGATGTCTTTGCAGCCTCTTCTGTTTGAATAGGTAACTACTGAAATTTTCAAGTTTACGTTTCAGTAGCAGGTCTAAGGTCAAATTATGCTGATGATTCATTTTATTCTTCTTTTTTTTGTGAATTAAAAATTCATGAACAAATTAACCCTTTTAATTAATTATTTAGGAAGACTCAAACTCAATTGTGGTTTGAATCAATCTAACAAATCCTTCAGAGTGATTTGAATATTTCAGTACAGTTACAGGATATATGGAGTATTTTATATATACCGTACATTGTGGGATATTTTATGTTGTGTTAATTTTTTATATTTTAAATAAATGGCAATTGTTTAAAATTAATATTTTTCATAATTTAAAAATTTCCTTGTAGAATCTATTGCAAGAAGCAGTGTAAGCCAATTTGAACATTACAATTGAAATAAATTAGCTGAATTGAAATCATAATGGAATGAAATTAAGAGCTTGTGAACCTCGATTGAGTATTGGTTCCCAGATCTTGCCAAATCACTGGTAAAATAGTATAAAAATGTTGCCTCTTCACCTCAAATCAGGTTTTGGTGTTTTGCAGCTGCGTTTAGAAACTATGTTAACTCTTTTATCTGGAAGGTACAACTCCACATTGAGCATTGCAATGGTAACACAAGTTTATTGTTAAGCTGTCTTTTGTGCTGCACATTTCTCTTTTGGGGCTCTTGAAATGTTTTGACATCTGTGTTTTTGTTAGTTGCTAAACATATTAATGGCTAAAGTCTCATTACACGGTATTCAGCACAAACTGGGCTACAGTAATATGTGAGCAACATGTATGTACATCAGGGGTGTAATGGTACACAAAAATGTTGGTTCGGTTCGTACCTCGGTTTTGAAGGTCACTGTTCGGATCATTAGGAAGCCACTTTTTCAGGTTTAGATTTTGTTTTCCCTTAATAATAGCAACCTTCATTTAAAAAGTGCATTTTGTGTTTATCTTTGACTAATATTTGCATTTGTTTGATGATCTGAAACATTTAAGTGTGACAAACATGCAAAACAATATGTATATATTCAGGAAGGGAGCAAACACTTTCACACCTCTCTATGTGTGTGTATATAATATATTTGTTTGTAGTTTATTTTGAATAGTTAACAATATAATCCAAATATAAATGGTCAAATGCACATTTTGAGTACACAGTCATACCTAGAATCATATCTAGTTCAAATATATAAGTGAACATTACTTTCTTGGCATTTGGTGTTTTGTGTAGACTAGTCATTTTGTACATGCATTCAAGTAAAAAATAGCATGTTTATTCATATACGTTTATGTAGTACCGGTGAATGAAACCGCATCTCTGTGTGAATTTATGACACAGAGACATGCGTAACACGCAAGATTAATTTTTAAAAAGTTTTTTTTGCAGTTTACAGACTAGAGTCCATATCATGATTAGAATAATGAACCTTCACAATCCTCCTCCTCAAAATTAAACCGAAACCAGCTCTTCCTCTGAGGTAAATGATTCCAGGATTTTCCCTCACCATCTGAATAAACTTGAATCTGCGTTTTTCCGAATTGATGTGGGTGTCGACACTGTTTGCATGGATCGCCTCAGAACATTAGCATTTGAAAAGAGCGCGTTTTCAGTAGGCGTGTTCACATTAGTGGAACGTCTGACATCCCTCTCTTTTCATACAGATTACATAAACAGAATTTTTTTTTTCCATTTTGAATTAGATCATTTAAAAGTAGAAACTTAAATGCTTGTAATGGTATAATGCTAATGTATGTGTGAGAAATATTTCTTGGGTTTTGTTTCAAATTAAGTATTACTTTTGTCTGTATGACCATAAATGACAGAGTAGTTTTAATTTATTTTGCTGATAAGACTTGCTTCTTCCTGTAATTTCATTCATGTGCACATTGTGTTCTAAAGAGTGTTATGATTGGGCAAATTTCCTTTCTTATAGAACTTACCTAGTGTATCTGCTTTCTTTTTACACTTTCTTATCCTTCTTTTTTTCTTCCGATGTGTTAAGTAATTTTCGTTTTTTGATTTGCCCTAATTAAGTTAGTACCCCTCAGCTAAACATGTTATGGTTGGTGAGCACATCCCTAAGATCAGCTTTCTTGTGTGGGTGGTTGGAATTAGTGGTGTGGGATTTAATAACCCTATTTCTGGATTGCATTATTAGTATGTAGTCCAATTCAGTTTCTGCCATAGAGACATTATTCCCTGTTTTTTTATACTGCATGCTATGCTCTGTCCCAAATATTTATGCATTCACACAATCTTCATGTTCTGCCTAAAGGATGTTTGCGTCTTTCTCAGATTTCCCCGCTTGTTTGACCTTCATAGGCAGATGAAGCCTTCGCCTGCAAGTGGAGTTATGCAAGCTCTGTGGCGGTCTTTGCTCAGGCTTTGTCCTTGCTTGACTCTAGGGCCGCGAGAGGAGAGTAAGTTGAAATACTTTGAGAAACATCCAAGAAATCCTCCAGAAAGATCAAAATGCTAACTGTGAATGCAGATACTTTTGGAGAGGGAAGCCAGTTGGATGAAATCAGCCATCAGAAATGCAGATGGTAATCTTCTTTCACCAAAGAACCCACACTGCGATCTTGGGGTTCCTGTAGTCACCACTAAAGACCATGACACTGTTCCAGTGTGTGTTTCCGGCCCGTGTCCATTCTCGAACCGCTCCGCGCAATTCCACCACGACAGAAAAGTTTGTTCTGGGCCGGAAAGATCAGCCCTAAATACTTACTGGAGAGGCAGTCTTTGCACTCTTGCTCTCAACTTTGCACGACATTGCTCTAAAAATATAAAACCATGCATGAGAGAGACTCAGCATGCGATTAGAGTTAGTAAATCAACAGTTTCGGTTTCAATATATCTCTGAAAATAACTGTTGAGAGTACCAGGACTATGCAAACTGCCGGGACAGTAGAATCACTACCGATACTGTGAACAACAAAACATGAAATGCGCAAACGCTGGGATGCGAACTGCTTGTTTTTAGACTGGATATAGTCAGGTAAACGCATAGCAGTGTTACATCGATTATTCCTCAAATCTGCAAATGCGTGGTCAGTTTGCCCGGGTGAGAACAGGTCGAGAGTCTGGTTTGGCAGATGAATGCGGACCACATCAGTGAAAAGGGGGTAAAAGAGAGCCTTAAAATCATGGATGGCTCATATTCAAAGCTTACTGGTTTTCAGTAAGCTGTTTTTACCAAAGCACAATAATAGGGGCCTCACTTCAGAAGCATTACTCAGATCTTTGATGTGAGCGTCATTTTGTTTTTGTTTTTTCTCTTGCCAGTAAGACACTGGGAAAGAAAGTAAATAGATTTGTACTGCCAGAGGTAACAGAAAGCTTTGAGGTAAAGTTTTAATGTCCTGTTTCATTTGGATCACGTTTTTCTCTCAGGTCCCTTTTGAAAGCGAAATGAATCTTAATTCTGTTCATGATGGATTTATTTCAAGCTGCTTTGAGTCCCGTCATTGTGCGCTTCCACTTTTAGTTGCGTCTCTTCCCAAAATACAGGATTATTTATTTGTCCTCATGTGGCACAGGTGGAAATTGTGTAAACTGTTCATTTTTTGACCCAGGCGCCGGCCCTTGCATGTTTGCACAACTGTCTGCTCACAAACATCTATCTCACTGTCATTAATGCTGGCAGCAGAACAACTCATTATGCAGTTTGGTTGCGGCTTCCAGATCTCAGCCACTAATTCTACATAATCTGCAGGCTCCTCCTGGGAAGCGGCCTGTGTTGCAGACCCCGCACACCTGCTGAAGGTCAAGCCTGAGTGGGGTCTGGAAAGTGCTGAGCTGCTTTGTGTGGAGGATGTGAGCACCTGGCTGAGGCCGTCACCTGTGGTGATACAAACAGCTCAGTCATCTGCTTGATTCGGTCACTCAATGTTAATGCCACCTGAGGGGGCTTTCTTTATAGAAATTTCCAAGCCATACATTTTTATACATATGTTAGTCTTTCAGCACAGAGAATCACTTTAACCTCTAGGGGTTGGAGTCATTGTGGTAACTGGGTTATCTAGATGGACTATTTTTCTTCTATCTCCATTCTAGCAAGTAAGTTCTGAAGAGTTCTCCTCTCAGAAAGTGTCCGTAAACCATTCATTTTCACTTTTTTTCCTCTATGGCCTTGCTAACGTTGGATGACTGTGGGTGATCTTTGAGTTGGCCAGGAGACCTCGTCCTAACATACCTAGAACAGTAGCAGATCCAACATGATTTCCTAGCACTGCATATCTACAGCTCAAGTTCCTGCTTTTATTTGCTGTAATCTTTAGACGTGAAAATTATATTTACTTGCATCTGGTATGCAAAATGTAGCCATTGGGTAAAGTTGGTTGGATGTGTATAGTATGCTGTCAAAAAGTATGTATCATGCATGGATGCACATAAAAAGTCATTTCTGAGTGTAAAGAGCAAGGGAAATGAAAAGCATGTACGATTGGATGTCCTTCTGAATTTATAAGAATGGGGATGATCTCTGAATCACTCTCTGAGTTGGTGTCAGAACTGTCAAGAGACATCACGATCTGAACCTGCTTCTCCACTAGACTCCACATCATCAAGACTACATCTTCTGTCAGTCTTGTTCTTTCTGACATTTCAAAGGTAAAGCTAAGTTTTACCTTAGCAATTGCATTTAAAAGCAACTAGAGGTTGTTATTAAAAAGCTTGTCACTGTTGCCTAGCAACATCTTCAACGGCGGGAAAAGGTAGCAAACGCTGAAATGATACACCGTCTGTAATGCAAACAGTCAATTTGACCGTTATGGCCAAATGAAGTAGAAATATTCAGAATTATTTTGTTTTGTAATTTTAATAAAATAACTGTTAGAATAAAATATACACACATTTAAGAAAAGTCAGGGTACTATAGTGTTATGTACAAAATGTAAAAACAGTGAAAATTTCCGCCTTTCTGGTTCTAGTGTTAAGAGACAGTGGCTTGATTAAATGGTGGAAATAATGGATGATGGGCACAGAACGGTAACAAAACTTGGAGACAATTAAAATTACACAGTCACCACGGGTATAGCGTGCAAACTCAATACATCAGATATATACCACAGTTTAAAAACATATTTATTTATGTGTGTGCGTGTGGTGTGGATTTCAGAGATGTTTAGATGACCATACAAGTTGAAAATATTTACCTATTAGATGTAATTAAAGGCTTCAGTTGGTTTTCATATTATAGTATGTTTTATTATATTTATTATTATAAGCCTAATAAAGAACTGATCCTTGCCATTAAAATGTTTGAGAACCCCTGATATAGAACAATCTGGAAAATCATAAGCAATAAACAAACATTTAATTTTGATGGTTTAATGCTGCCTGTTGCCAGTAATTGCCTAAATAAAAACTCTTTATGGTCATCCCAAACCATCTGTAACCACTTAATTTTTTTCATATTGTATTATATTATTATAAGAATTAAACTCTCCTGCAGGAGGTTTTTAAATTATTTTTTAATAGAATTTCTGGGAAAGACTGGTATAGTTAACACAGCAGTGTTAAAAAACGTGCTTCATTTAGTGATTTTTAAATTAACAATATTATTCAAAAATATTATTTAATATCATTAAGTTACATCAGGGGTCAAATAAAAATAGAAATGGCACAAAGATAAAAAATTATAAAACCGCATGATGAAACCATTTTTTGTGTTTACGTATGGTTTAAAGGTCTAGTATGGCTAGTAAGTTTTGCTCAGCAAGGGAAAAAAATAGTTTGAACATTGGTGCAGAATAATGGGATTAAATCAACATCACAGTACTTTGTACTCCATATTCAAAAGTTCAGGGCACAAAGAGAAGATATGCACAGGTGTGCAGAAATTCTAGTGTAGTCTATCTATTCAGCTTTTTTCATGTTTTGTGAGTGGGAGCGGTTCAGGCTCTGCTCGAGCCGTGTTCTCTCGAGTCCGTGAGCAGTGTTGTGAGCACGCGGTTCGCGTTTTCATCAGCCGCATGCTTTCATGTTGTGTTTTCGTGTTGCGTCTTTGTTTAATGTGAACACACGGCCAATGCGCGTTCGCATTAGCTGCATGTTCATGTCTCGTCTATGTATAACCCTCCCACCTTGTTTCCCTGCTTATCTTTGATTTGTGCCAGCTGTGTTCTCATCAATTACCCTTCCTCCTGTGTGCATTTAATCTCCTCATGTTTGCTGTCCGGTGTCGCTTCGTTGTCATTTCCAGTCTTCATCCATCGTGCTTCTAGTCTTGTCAAGTGTTGTTATGGTTTTCCCCTTCAGGGTGGTTTGTGTTTAAGTTTTGTTTCTCTTTTCAATAAAACCCTGTTCTCCCTGCAATGGAGTCCTTGATCTCTCCCAAAACCTGACGCTGTGCACATGATGCCAATTCACATTGTGATCTAACAGACACCCGGTCCAGCAAGATCCACTGAACCGTATCTACAGATTGAGTTTAATAATGGAAATATTGAATAATTTCGGAAACTTTTACAGTGCTGACTCGTAACCAAACCCAACACACTGTTTAAGTGCTGAATGGAGAATGACTGACAGTTTCAGCGGATGAGGAGTTTCCGTGAACTTTAACTTAACGTAAATATTCATCTGTCCTTTGCATTAAGCGATCGAATACCTTCGGAAGACATGGAAAATTATGCACAAAAAATATTTATGCTGCTTTATAATGCATTTTTCCCTTTTGTGGTGCTTAACATAGTTGTGAGTACACACAGTATTAAGTTTGATTTGATCCCATCTGACCTATACGCGATTCAGCAAAAATTGCAATATTGAAGCTGAGACCAACATTGAATATTAGATCGGTGCATTCATTATTATTATAATATTATTATTATTATTACATTATTATGAATATTAATGTAATGTATTATTATAACAAATTATAAATAAAATAATGTGGTTATTAACGGTAGTTCAAATTATTTCCTTTATTTTTGTTTATTTTATGCAGGTCTTCAAGGGAGTTTCCCTTTATAGCAGAGGCTTTTCCAGCTTGTTATCATCAAAGTACCCAATCTCTGCCTCTTTGCCTCTCGTTTCACTTTATGCATTGTTAAACAGCACCTTGCAGACATGCGTTTCCTCTCTTTATCTTCACTCTGTTCACTGGAGGTGAATTAATAGCTAAATGGTCAAATGTGAGTTATTGCAGACATAATATTAGTATAATTTGAAATGGAAATTCGGTCACAGTCTGGGTGTTTCTCTTTGTGTCTATGAGGTTGTAAAAAAAAAAGAAAAAGGTTTCTTATCTTTTTAAACCGACCCCTCCCATGGTTGTCACACAACAGCAGAGCGTAAGCACAAAGCTCTTGAAACCCACTAGAGCTCTCCCACCTTCTCTTGTGCTTTGTAAGTGACATAAATGTATTCAAAGTTAACCAAATACAGAACGAGTGTTTTCTAGTTATGATTATCTTGACATGTATTTTTTATTACTAACTGTACTCTGGCTGACAGTAGCCTGTAGTGTTCTCATTATGTTTAAGTTGGCCTATGTCTAGACAACTCCTCTTGTGAAATTTTTGTCTGACAGTCGCTAAAAAAACCATCCTCAGCATGTTTGCTGGGCTCCGTGATGGTGTTTGTGGTTTTGTTTTGCTAAACCACCATTGCTCAGTGGGCCACATCTGATAAATCCTTCTACTCAGAGGTAGGCGCAACTCGGCTCTAAGCTAGTAGACATCACAAATGCTATGTTTACGGACCTCCAATCATCGAACACATGATTTGCCCAATTGGTCCTAATCTGTTGTGAATGGAGCCGGTCCTCATGGGAGCTGAAGCAGGCGGACCGTGGTGCCGGGTTGTAAATTGCAATGCTAATAGAGGGACTCTAAGCGGCCTGCGTCCCTGATAGAGGCCCATTTAATGGAGATATTTGGGGGATGAGCATTTATCAGACGTTGACAGACAGACGGCTCTAAAGCAGATGAAAGAGGAGCGAGGACCCACCCCCACCGGCTCGGAGGAAGTGAGGCATGTCTACTGGGTCTGTTCAGAACGGGTCTAAACAATCGAATGCTGTATGCCACAGAACGAGTATGCCAACGTTTCCTCATGATAACTCACTGATTTCATTTGCATGAGCTTCCGCCCATGGCAACTCCACCTTTACATCTGTTAGCGTACAGCTCTCACTTCTCCTTTATGTCAGAGTCGCTGTGGGATGGCAGGTTCTCTCACAGAAAGTGAAGCTCAAATAGAGGGAGGATTTGTTGACAGATCCTCTTTATGCTCAAAACAAATGTCTAGCTTATCCTCCTTGTTTGTCCTTTGACTCCGCTCGACCCGTAAGAGCGTGTTCACCTCCTCTTGTCCATCTTTAATTTTACAGCCGTCCCTCGAGGCTCCATATTCACATCAGTCTTTCATCTCCCCCTCTTTTTCTTCTCCGGGAGCTGCTGATTTAATGAAGGCCCCTGTGGTCAACATTACAGTCATCTGTAACGGGAGCCCCTGGCTCCATTCAGTGCCTGATAACTATAAAACATGTTTTCTTCACATATATGTGTTCATGTTGAAATAAGTTTACTGATTTATTTCAGTCGGTTGCCTTTTTAACCACAGGCTTATTACAAACCTCCTCAACTTGATCCCCGTCTGAGCTTCGTCTCACTGGACAAATACTAAGAAACAGAAGCTGCGGGAGCGTTTTTATAGGCCTGAGCCGAGCAGCCTGTGGAGTGCCTCATTAAAAGAGAGAACGGCTCTTTGCATTGGGGCTATCTATGTCTTTACTATCTTTTGTCTCTGTGGGATTAAAGGAAACAAATCGCATAATTCCTTGTATCTGTCAGTTATGTTGCGTTTTGTATCATTTCAGAAAATCCTACTCTTGATTTATAATCGGTGACTTCAAATTTTTTTTGTCAGAAGAGCAGATGTTGGGTTGTCATGGAACCAGTGGCCAGTTTTTGCCTATGAACATTGAGCATCTCTGTTATATTGGTTTTTTTTCTTAATAATGTCCTGCTTTGGTGTTCTCTAGCTGGTTCAATCCTGCTCTTTGGATAATGCTGTAATTATTTGAGCAGTGCAACATGCTAATGAGGGTTTTTTTAGTGTTCGGAGAGGCAGGGCAGAGCTGATGCATTTACCTTTGTGCCCATTTGACTCGCCGTATTAATTACCACCGTACTGGCGCATCAGACGATTCTCGTTAAAGCTGCAGGTCACATGGGAAAGTGCTTTGCAACTGGACCTTTTTAGCATTAGCTTTCTGATATAGACATCAGTTGATTTTGACATGCTACTAGTTGTACTTAATACACTAGGAATGCACAGTGAATTGGTGATCATCTCTGTGTTATCTGATTTAATTTAATTTACTTGTTTGTGTGTGTTTTCAGTATTGATCCAATAATTAAAATATATTTTACTATAAGCCAATATATTTTAGCTGATAAATTAGCACCAAATTACCATGGTTAAATATGTTTCTTCTAATCATTCAAGTATTTGTTTCGATGTCCGGTGTTATTTGGAGCACATAGAGATCTTGACATTTTTGTGATCAGTCAAAATGTAGACCGATTTAACCTAAAATTATAAATAGTTATTGTATTGATGGATATTTCTTTTTGGAGCTTGACCGTTCTTTGTTTTGTCAACGTGTTGCCCCTGCCCACCCATTAAATTCGAAATTTCACCTCCTACGGTTGTTCCTAAGTGCCAAAATATGCTGACACCTGTCCCAGCATGCACGTCATTGGTTATATTTGTCATTTGACCTGTCATTTTTAGCCCAGTTTTGTGGAAAAGCAGTAGTTGGTCCTCATCAGGAAAGCTTCAGGCTCTTCCAATAAGTGTCACCCTTTTTTACTTCCCTAAAGGCTCCAGGGATGTTGCCCTAACTGCATCCTCAGTCAATTCATGTTTTACCCCCTGACAATCCCTGTTCTTCACATTGGCCAGTCTGACTGACAACACCCTTTAAAAGGGCCTTAAAGCCAGTGCTCATTATTTTGCCCCTTCTCCCTCTTACACAGCTGGCATTATTGTCTTAGTGGTACCCCCAGTGCCTTGACTCCTTTGCAGACAGACTGGATGACAACACAGTTGTGTGAGCCGGGCATGGCAAATGCCCACAGGCTGAGAACTATGACTGCTGCCGCTGGCCTCAGTGCTCTAGTCACAGCTTTCAGACAAGGAAGTGTCTTTCCAGCCAAAATCGCTGTAGGTCAAAACTCTAGCCAGATGTGTATGGCTGTGAATCTTGTGACTAATCTGGCATACGATCCGTCCTGCATGCAATCTCCCACACACATAACACAGATTGTAGATTTTGTGACCATGTACAATCAGAACAGCATGTCTCAGGAACGAGCATCTTACACATGCTTAACAGCATATCAGTGGCCAAAGTCATGTGTTTCTTTTGAAATGTGAGTCAGTTTATCAGTGTATTAGTGCCATTTGCCGTGTATGCCCAAGTCGGCTCAAATCACGTCAAGCGTATTGAATCTTTTGTTTCTCCTTTCCTAGATTCTCACATGCAGGGTTCGAACATAACCTTGTGTGTGTAACTGCACAGTGCGTATTAAGTCCATTATTTAAATGCTGATTAGATTAGACAGCCAGAATCGCACCGACTGAGGCACTGAGGTAGGAATTGATGGGGAAAAGGAAAGAAAATGAAAAAGAATGAGATACTAATACCCCTCAGTGGGTTTTTCCTTCACACGGAACAGAAAGCCAGATTGTTACACCTCAAAAAAGGAAGCAATTGTTTCCACAGCGACCATTGAGCGGAAATCAATATCAGCTTCTAATTTGTTGCATTTAACATAGAAACGCATGAAATTGATTCTCTTGTTCTCAAGAGCTGTGGTTAAACCAGTGGATTATTGAGTTTGACCAGACATACCAGTCAGCCACTTTCACTGGCACAGCCGAGACCAGTAAAACATTATGCACAACCCATTTTTTCACTGTATTTTCGTAGGTATTGTTAAAATTAGTAGTTGGGTCCTGGATGTTTTCATGTCCATCCAGATGATATTTACAGTGTGAGTCTGTTGAGCAGCTGGTGTTTGGTGGACCATGGGCCTCATGGCATCTTTAGGACAGGTCTGTGGACCGGGAACTCTCTAACTCAAACGGTTTTAAAGCTTTTACTGTCTTTCTCCTGCTGAGAAAGGATCATGCCAAGGCTCTCGTATGTGACACCAGAGAATCAGTGCAGTAATACAGCCACACGCACAATGAGTCGAACTAAGGCTTAAGGCTTTCGTGAGGGTTTTCTCTTTTCATAGTCTGAGCAAATGGTTTTATTACATAAATCTTTAATTCAGCATTGCAGTCTGAACTGTAGCAGCATAAAGTGTACTGCTGTCTAAGCATACACACATTGCAAGGTCTCTTTCTTGAAGAATATACCCTTGGGGATCAATGAAGTGCTATCTGCTAATCACCTCGTTGCATGAATTCACATAACTCACTGATTACTCATGTGTTCAGCAGGAAATGTGCGTTTACATGCGGTTTCACATCTATTATACATGTAAATTATTGATATTTAACTGTGCATGCTTATTTCTGCCTATTTTTAAATTTACATGGCATTTGCCATCTTCTTGAAGTTGATCTTTAATGTTACTAACATTTTATAAAATGCTTTTAAATTTCCCTTTTTTGTTTTGTTTACATAGAATAGAATTTTAAAGTCTTGAATTTGTCAGTTATTGGCCAGATAAAAATATATAAACTGTAAGAGATTATATAAAATATAAATATTAATTTATTGTTATTTTAGTTGTAATATTGGTGAATCTCTAGCAATGAATAATCAGATTGGGATTGAAAATGCATGATAGAGACCCAATACGTTTGTGAGAGAAAGAGTGAGTTTGTATAGCATAACACACAAAGCATATCGTTAGTATCAGAAATAAAAATATTGACATAAGGACCCTAAATTATCTTATTATAAAGTATTGTAATTTATATGATTGTTTCAACACAGGTCGACCTCCAGCTGTTCAAATATTGGCTTATGGTGTAATATAAAGAAGGAATGAGAGAGTGTTTATTTTGTTATGTAAATGCTAGGAGTGTAACTCATTAAGAAAATCAAACTGCGCCGTTCTACTCCCACAGTTCATACACACTTGCACTCTGTTTAATATCAGATCTGATGACATATTTATAGTATGGTTTGTTGAGAAATGTATGTTTCTCTCGATAAATATGCTCCGCATACGTTTTCTGACCTGGGGTTCACGCCATGTTTTATTAACCGTAGTCTTGAGTCACTTTAAACGCATAACTGAATTTGTCAGGTAGTACATTGGTCACGTGGTACAGGTAGGAGCTCTCAGAAAATTCCCATCTTACAAGCTTTACGAGGACGTGAATTAGGACTCCACAATATATTGTTGTAGCATTGATGGCATCATAGCAGTTTTTCCATCTTTTCCATGAATGCTCGAATGGCCATGTGCATTTTACTGGAGAACGTCAAAGGTTTCTATTTACAACGTTTTTGCAGCGTTGAGCAATGTAGCCAATCACAAGCATATCTGTCGATGTCCTGAACGCAATGGCCATAGGTGTGTAAGTTCAAGTTCAAAACCCTAGAGTTTTTGTTTACTGCTGAGTTCTGCACACTTGTGAGTCCTCTCGTAACAAACAAAGTGTTGACATTTTGTAAATAACAGATTCAATGCGCAGTCAGCTTCATTGATTATAATGAAACTGTGTGTGATTGAGATGAACTAAAATGACTTGCTTTTTAGCGATATAAAAAGAGCGCTTTTTCTGCTGCCATGCCAAATCCTCGACGGTGGTTTGTGAACGTCGATGCTTTAATATCAAATAATTTATAAAGGACATTTATACTGGGATGTGTAGGTTGTGCAGTGATTCAGCTTGAAAATATTTAATGGGAATCTAAATGTTTTAAACCCCTCCACCAATGGCTGTTTAAACAGGCACTCAGTGCTAATTCAGACAGGCACAAAACAATAACGAAAGAAATAAGCAGAGCTCAACGATAAGGACTGCCTGATTTTCACGTGTTTAAGCCTTGCTTCTCATAAGAGAAGTCACGTGCTGTGTGCAGACATCTGAAGGACAAATTCACGTAAAAATTGTCAACATTCCCGTCTTGGCGTGTTTTTCGAGCAAACGTAGTTGATTTTGTCTTAATTGAGCATAATTAGTCAAGAAACGCATGTGTTGTCTATCAGTGTCAGTATTTTGAACCTGTGCATCATGTCTTAAACTGACAGCACCCTATTGTTTTTAATATTAATCAAACAACAGAAGACAAGGAAATCGCTCACTGCTCTTTACTGAATAGCTTTTGTCATTTTAATAATGATTAAATTTCATTTCATTTATACAGTAAAGATTATATATGCTGCTATTTTACAATTGATTACTACCTAAAAACTGCTTTTATATACCTAAATACCCTGAAAAGCACTCTTTATTTTATTTGTATTTAATATGTAAAGGTTTGATGTACGCAAACATACATTTCGATGCCAATTCACATGTACGGTCACACACAAATATCACTTTAAATTCTCCTCAGTATGACACAGTGGTGCATCCAGTCAATGAGACTCTCTGCGCTGGATTAATGGATCTTCTGAATGTGACTGCATGCTCACACCTAATGAGAGAGAGAGATGGAGAGAGGGTGACCATCTATAGATGTGCAGATGATTTGGTAAGGGGGAAAAAACCAAAGCGGTCTGGCACTTAAATTAAGGCTATCACGGAATCCAGGACCTCAAATCTATTAAGTAGAGCTGCAAATGGCTATTTTGATTATTATTTTGTCAGTTCTTCTTGGATTCAATCTCTGGATTAATCTGATTAAAAAAGAAAAAAAAGAAACTTTATTTACAGCTGAATGTATGACCAATTCCAGTTATTTTTAAGTATCTAAATGGTTCATTATCAATATTGATTAGTTAAGCTAAACTATACTAAAATCAAACTCTTTTCTGCCCTTCATGTATAAATAGCTGGGAGGTTAATTGAACAAATGGATTTTCCCCCCTCTCTCTCTCTCTGGATCAACAACTCAGTTGAGTGCTCTAACTAGTGTCAGTACTATCAGATTGTGTGTATGTGTGGGCAGACTCCCACCTGTCTTTGCCTTGGAGCGGAAATCTAAAGTTGTTCTTTGTGGCATATTTTACTATGTGTTAGGGTTTATGTGCAAGCGTTTGTGCACAAAAATACATTTATTTCTCTATACGAGGGAAAACAAGTTCCAGGCTTCTTTACTTTCACTTGCCCTTCATTTGCCCTTCATTTGACCTTCAAACTTTGACCAGCTTTGGCCTTGACAGTCACCATGGAACACCTGTAGGTTAACCTTGCATTAGAGAGATGTTTACTATGACTTGTGGAACCATTTCACTTCTGGACATACATTTTGCTGTTTTCAGCCAGTGTGTGACTACTGCAGTCCGTTATTGAATACACTCGCTTACTTTCCGTTTGCTGTGGGCGCGTGCCAGCGTTCTGTAGGCTGCCACGATGAGCTCATTTATCTTCCTCTCTCTCTCAGGTGAGAGAAAAGATAACAGAATGCGGCGGAAAGGGAGTTGTAGACATGGAAGGCAGCTGGGATGTGTAGAGTGAAAATAAGAGGAGCAGAAGAAGAAATGAAGGAGAAGTTTGAGGTGAGATTGAGAGGACTTCAGCCACACCACACGCCACTGCTCATGCTTGCTGTGGGTTTACTGCCTCCCTCCACCTGTGATGACCTTCAGTTCTTCGTTCCAGCTAACAGCTAAAGAACCTGTGTTTGAAAACATTTCATAATTTAAAAAGATGTTCAGACAAAAATGAATGGTGACCTTTGCCCCAAAGCTCCAAAAAGTACTAAGAACCATAAAAGTACTTAAAAAAAAATACAATTATCTCTTTATTAATTAGTTTTAAGCTAAGAGGGCTCCGTAGTCATACATTGTATTTATCCTTGTTAATAAATATATATATATATATATTTATATAAGGACAAATAAAATAAATAAATAAAGTCACAGTACAAGTATGGACACAATATCAGCCATGTCCTGAGGCCACAGTCCGAACAAAACTGTCCCACATGTCAACATCTGTTTGGTTTCCATTTACTTTAGCTAACATTTTTTCATATGAAGCATTTTCAATCATAAATTCAATCCACATTTTAAAAGTAGGACATTGCATCTCTTTCCAAAACCTAAGTATCAGCCTTACTGCTGTAATTATACCCACAGTAACAAGGGAGAACTCATTATTTTTTATATGAGGGATCTCAGATTTGTCTCCTAAAAGACATAACCTTGATGACAATGGAAGGTCAGTTCCCAAACATCTTTCCAGAGATTTCAACACAGTTATCCAGAAGGGCTGTATCTTTGTGCATTGCCATAACACATGTATGTATGTGCCCGTTTCTATTTTGCATTTCCAACACTTATTTTCATTCAGACAACCCATTCTGGCAAGACGGGCAGGTGTATAATAATACCTGTGTAATACCTTGTATTGGATCAATTTACCTCTCGCTTCTTTAATGTATCTTCCACTGTTGGACACAATTCTTCTCCACGTGTCTTTATCTATATTACTATTAATGTCCCTTTGCCAAATTAATCTCAGGTTTTCACAATTCTTATCGCCAATTATTAAACTAAGTTGATAAAATTTGGATGCTTTTTGAAGAGGTTTTGGTAGTTCACAAAATTTTTCTAAAATATTCTTATCTTGTCCCATAGTGAATTTTGTATCAAAACAATTCCTAATCTGTAAATATTTCCAAAAATGGTCCCGACCAACTAGATTAAATTTCTCCTTTAAATTATCGTAAGATAATAGCTTATTCTTACTAAATAAAGCTTTTAATGTTCGTATTCCGCTTCTAAACCATTTTCCCCAAAACAAGGTTTTTTTCCCTATCTTAACCTGAGGATTATTCCATATTGATGAGTAATGCTGACACAAATGAGAAATCTTGCACTTTTTGTGGAGAAGCTTTCCAAACTTCCTTGGAGTGCGTCAGTATGGGATTAGTCATGTGATGCTGTAGGTCACCTGTTGGATTTTGTGATAAAGCTTCTATTGGCCGAAAAGGGGAAGTAAGTTGACGCTCTATTAATACCCAATCTAAATCTGAATCATCTTCTCCCCAGTGTCTAGCAAGCTTAGAAATTTCAAATGCTATTTTATAAAGCTCTACATTTGGTAACGATAACCCCCCTCTATTTCTAGGCAAACATAATTTTTCAAAGCCAATCCTAGGTCTTTTACCCTCCCACAAAAATTTCTTAATCATAATATTATATCGTTTATATATTTGATGTGGCATGGCTATAGGGACCATCCATGATATATAATTAAACTGTGGGGTTACCACCATTTTTATAAGATTAATCTTCCCCCATAGAGTTAACATCAATTTTCCCCAACTATCTAATTTTGCCTGTATTTTCTGCAACAGAGGATCCATATTCAAATTCATTATGTTTTCTAATTTAGAGCTCAGGAGAACCCCTAAATATTTAAGTCCTTTACGCATCCATTTAAACTTAAATGCACTGACTGAGGAAGAAAAACATGTTGCTGATACTGGCATAGCCTCTGATTTATGCCAATTGATTTTATATCCTGAGAATTTAGAATAAGACTCAATCAATTTAAGAAGTATTGGTAACGAACCTGCAGGGTCTTTGACTATTAGCAATATGTCATCGGCATATAATAGTAATTTATGTTCTCTTTCCCCCGCAAAAACACCTGTAATTTTTGGTTCTTCTCTAATCATTGAAGCAAGCGGTTCCAAAACTAATGTAAAAAGTAGTGGGCTAAGAGGGCAGCCCTGACGAGTAGATCTAGATATATTAAAAAAGGGAGAAGTTACTCCATTAGTTATAACAGCTGCTTTAGGGTTGGAGTAAAGAATTTTAGCCCACTTCACAAAACCTGAACCAAAACCATATTTCTCCAAGGCTGCAAAGAGAAACCCCCACTCCACCCTATCAAAGGCCTTTTCCGCATCCAGTGATATTGCGGCAATGGGATCTAGACTTGAATGATTCATCCACATGAGATGTAATAGCCTTCTCATATTATCAGATGAGGACCTGTTTTTAATAAAACCCACCTGGTCTCCATGTATAATTTTAGGTAAAATACTTTCTAATTTTGAGGCTAATAATTTAGTTAACACTTTTAGATCTACATTTAGTAAACTTATTGGACGGTAATTAGCAGGATCCATCGCATCTCTTCCTGGTTTTGGTATGAGTGATATTAAAGCTTCGTTAAAAGTATCGGGTAACATACCCTCCTCAAGTACCTTTGAATATACCTCAGTTAATATTGGGGTCAACTCCTCGACAAACTTCTTATAATATTCTACAGGGAATCCGTCAGAGCCTGGTGATTTCCCAGATTTTAAAGACATTATAGTTTTCCTGACTTCCTCTTGAGTTATTGGTGCATCTATTGAGTCTCGTTCTTCAGGAGTTAAGGAGGGTAATATAATCTTAGCTAGAAAGTCTATTAATTCCTTCTGATTATGACTGGATTCTGATGTATATAGTTTTGAATAAAATTGGTTAAAAACCCTATTAATGTCTTTGTTGGAGGTGAGCACCTTCTCTCCCTCTTTAATTGCTGGTATTACATGAGATGCATCATGTTGCTTTATCTGTCTAGCAAGAAGTTTCCCAGCTTTTTCCCCACTCTCATAATATTTGGTCTTCAATTTGAATAAAGCATATTCTGCCTTTTTATTAAAAAAGTCATTAAGATCAAATTTTAATTTACAAAGCTGTTTAAATTTCAAGTCTGTAAAACCTGTCACCAATTCTTTCTCTAGATTCTTGATTTGCTTTTCTAAGAGTTTCACTTTTTCAACACTTTCTTTTTTTTTCCTACTAGCGTAAGCAATACATTTCCCCCTGATAAATGCTTTAGACGCGTCCCATACTGTTGCTAATCTCGGAGTTGATCCAATATTAATTTCAAAAAACATATTTATGTCCTTCTGTAATGAACCTACAAATTCCTTATCCTCCAGCATAAAAGTATTTAACCTCCATCTCCCTCTCTTTTCGCAATCTACCTTCAGTTCTAATTTTAACTCCACATGTGCATGATCTGTGAGTCCTATTGCTCCAATTTTACAGTCTACGACCGAGTCAATTAAAGAATTAGAAATCAAGAAATAATCAATTCTTGAAAAGGTCTTATGGCTATTAGAGAAGAATGTGTATTCCTTCTCCCGCGGATTGACCAGTCTCCAAATGTCTGTCAATCCATTGTCATCTTTCAGAGTATGAATAGCTGCCCTATCTCTAGGACTTAATCTGATGTTGCTTTGGCTTCTGTCAAGGATGCCATCCATAGTGTGATTAAAGTCACCTCCAAGTATTACATACCCCTCGAGGCTAGCTAATATCTTATTAACATCATGAAAGTATTCAGGCTCCTCTTTATTTGGTGCATATATGTTACACAACACTACTTTAACATCGTTGACCTTTGCTTCTATGCATAATAATCGACCTTCCTTGTCTTTATGTTGATTCAACAAAACAAAATGTATTTTCTTCCTCACTAGAATGGCTACTCCACTCCTCTTGCTTGATACAGAATTGTGAAAAACCTGCCCAACCCAGTCACGTCGAAGTTTCAGGGCTTCCTTTCCATCTTTAAAGTGTGTTTCTTGTAAAAAGGCAATGTCAGCTTTTCTGATTTTAAGATAAGTTAGTATTTTTTTTCTTTTAACAGGTGACCCACAGCCATTAATATTCCAAGATATAATGTTTACATATTGTCTATCCATCACACATTAGTAAACTGTAACTCTCTGCACCTGTTGTGCTCTGATGAAGCTTCTTTGTTCCATACTGAAAGAAAATAGTTAAATGAAACTTTGCCATGTAAACTGGTATTATACTCGCCGCTCTTACTGATAGAAAACCAACATTTAATTTCCAACATTTTTTGAACAAAAAGAACCTTGAAAAACTTACTGAGAACGAAACAAATAAAAGAAAAGAAACACAAAACACTGCCCATAAGGGGCAGCGATCCCACTTCTGGGTCAAACCTTTGGTCCGTGATGCTCGCAGTCCGCGCGCAGCCGCTGACTCGGGAAGACAGACCCCAAAGCTTCCCCCGTCCCCACCACTACCTCACGATTCATAGTGCTTCGACTTACATATTGTATTGCCAGTAGTCCTGGTGCTTTATCTGTCACTTCTTTGTAGTGAGATGTGTTCTTTGATGTACTTTTCCGCAGCCAAGTGGTCAGTAAAACTCATCCTATTCCCCCGCCAGGTGAACCTCAATGCCGCGGGGTGAGCCAGAGTGTGTCGCACTTCGCGGTCCCAGAGTAACTTCTTCGCTGCAGAGAATTTTTTCCTCGTCATTGCTCTCTCCCTCGACATATCCTTGAATATAGAAATCTTACATTCCTCCCATTCAAATCCCCTGCTCTTTTTCGCTGCTGCTAGAACTTTCTCTCTCGCGGTGTAACGTAGAAATTTCACCAACACGATCCGGGGGGGTTGATCACCATTAGGCTTGGGCCCAAGGCTCCGATGACTGCGTTCAATCTCGAACTCCGGCCCCGTCAGCGCGAGCCCCTCCGACAGGATCTTTTGTACATACTCGTTCATTTTATATCCAGCTTCTTTCCCTTCCTTGAGTCCGATTATTTTTATGTTATTCCGTCTGCTGCGATTCTCCAGATCCTCAACTTTATTCCAGATTTCGTCCACACGTTTTGCCATCTTTTCCGTGTCCCCGGCCAGGCGATTTGATGTATCCTCTATGTGTGAAATGCGATTCTCGGCCTCGTCGAGTCTGGCCTGTACCGAGCTAATCGCCTCTTTTAGTTCTGTAGTAGTCGCTTTAATAGTTGTCACATCACTTGCTACTCCCTGCAGAGTAGTATTCATTTGACTAATTTCAGCAAAAAGATCTTTCAAGTTCGGGTTTTGATTACTTGAATCCGGCGGCGTGGTATCTTTAGCTTCTGGGCTCGTTGTTTTCAGACGTGTTTGTATCCCTCGAATTGATGATTTGGAAGTCATTTTGACATCTATCGGATGTTTCAAGTTACATGCAAGCTATCTAGCGAAGATTACTTTGTTTTGCGAAGCCAATATATACAAATTGGTCTAATTAATGGTGGGTATACGGAGCTGTGCTCTAAAGTGCTGCCATTTCCCAACTCGCCATCACGTGACTCCCAACCCCAAACTTTTTGACAAATTACATTAACAAGGACAAATAAAATGTATTAAAGACAACATTTCTATTTTGAGTAAATGTTATTTTTTGGCACTTTACTTTCAAAAAAAAATCCATGAAAATTAAGCAGCAGTATTTTCATTTGTAATTATGAGGAATGTTTTAAATCACCAATTCAGCATATTAGAGTGGTTAGAATCAGCATATTAAAATAGAAAATGGGTATTTCAAATTTTCATTTTTTACAATATTATAGTATTGTCTGTTTTTTTTAAATAAATTAAATGCAGCCTTTGTGACAATAAGAGACTACTTTAAAAACATTCAAAACGAAAAGTTAAAAATGTGTTTGTACTATATATGTAGAAATGAACCAAGATTAATAAATGATGTAAAAGTATTGTTCGTTGTTATTTTATGTTAGCCGTTGCAGTAACAAATTCTGTATAGAGCCTTAATAAATATTAGTTCCTTTCAGAGTGTTTCAATGGTTCTGGTGGAAATTCAAAGCTCATCTCTCTGTTTTCTTTTCCTCCCACTGCCCCACTCCCCCCCTTTATTCACTCTATATCTCTCTCTCACCTTGTTCTATAACACCTCCTGTAATACATTGATCCATGTGAACATGAGGTGCAGTGAGTGCAGTTCTGCCAGTGTATGTTTGAGAGATGGATTTAAATCAATATCATTTGTGGTCAGGGAACACGTTAGAACCCGCTGCGTCATCCGCATTTATTGGCCATGCTGGTTCAGGCCCTGAAACCCTCTGCTGCTCTACACTGAGCAGTGACCAACAATTTGTCACTGTGACTCTGCTGGTTTGAGCTAATAAGATCAGATTAGCGATGCTGGATTTTCTTTCGATACAGTTCCATCCATTTTATCAAGGCTTCAGCTCTTGATTTGCCATGACTAACTGGTTTCTGACAGGGCGAGGTTTGATTAAAAATAATAATAATAAAAATGAAAAACTTGTATTGCGCAGCCCTCAGGTGTCTGTGCAGTGTTGCCCACCTGGAGGTCCGCTGTTGATGTCAGGGATGCCAAATTCAGTTTTCCTCGCTACACATTTCTGGCTGATTCACTCATGGCTTGCCAAAGCAATGTTCCACACCAAATAAAGTTTATTATCCGGAAAGATCTGTGTGGACACTGAGTGAAAATTGCAAACAGGTTTTCCCAGGAGATTCCTCCTCTTTAGCTTCCACTGTTTCAGTATTTAATCTTAAGAAAGGGAGGTTTGAATTTTGGAGTGATCTGATTTCAAAGGAGAGATGAGACACGTGAAAGTCATTACACAAATTGAACCAAGCTCCTCGCTTCACAGCCAGTGACTCACTCATATTTTTCTTATTAAAGCAATTAATGGGAAATGAAGGGCATTTAATGAAATCATTTCAACGGATGATTTAACATCTGAAAAATTGGGGCTTGTAAATTCTAACATCATCCCTCACTCCTGTCTTTGTCACCAAAGCTTGAAATGTGCGCTCTTCACCTTCACTTCCATTTTAATATTGGTGAATTTCTTTATAACGTCATTAAGAGATTAGTTTGGCTTCTCATCCAACATTTGCAGCAAATATCTGTCCTTCAGTCATGGTGTAATGTCTTGTTACATCCAATAGCTGCTGCTACGCATATGTCTGTCATTTTTAGCATCTATTTTTCGTTCTGTTTGTCTGTCGTTCTAACATTCTATTTATCCGTCTGTCTGTTTGATGTTCTGTATGTTCTAAAATTGTAACTCTTTATGTATTATTCTCTGTCTGTCGTTCTAACATTGTCATTGTATTTATTATGTATTTTGTCTGTACTAAAGGCCCAGTCACACAGCCGATCGCGCACGAATCACTCACAAATCACGCATAGATTGGGTTTGTGCGTGCTTGTGCGTCGAGAAATTGACCAAAGTATTCCACATTCGGCGCACGCCCGATGCATGAATCACTGACGGACCGCGTCCAAACATGCACGCTTCGCGAACGTTCCACGAACAAGCACTTTCAGAATCCACATTGTCAGTGGAATGAACGTGATACGTGCGCCGCGGTTCATGCGCGGTTCATGAGTGATATGAAGGTGGGGCGTCAGTGGACGTGCGCGCTTTCGAACCAGTTCCAACGCATAAGCTCTGACGGCCGACGCGTGTCCCGCGCATGTCACGCATACTCAACGCATAAACTACGCACGGCGACTCATGAATAACGAATGTGCGTCGGAAAATTTTTGAACCGTTCAAAACTCAAAATCACGCACAAACCACCTTCGACGCACATCCACTTACAATCACTGACGGTCCTCGTTCGTTCCACCGACGAATTACGCATATGACGCACACTCCGCGCAGAAACGAAAATCTGTGCGTAATTCGTGCGTTCTTCATGCGTTTTCGCTGTGTGACTGGGCCTTAATGTTCTAACATGATGTATTTTGTTCTCTCTGTTTGTCGTTCTTACACTCATTCTTATACTCACATAACTCTGGTGTTATGACTTTTTTCTGTCTCTTTTTCTTGTTCACTTTCGTTTTTTCCATCTCTGTTATATCCTACTGCTTTGAGCCATCTTGGAAATTTGTATTATAGCACTTTTTAACAGTTTAAAACTAAATGACCAATTACTTTGTTGTATTCTTCATTTAGCAAGTCGCTTTAGATAAGTGTAAATATATGCTGTTAATGTTCTAAGCTCAAATACACGTCTCTTTCATTCGATTTCATCATTTTGTGCACTTTCTGATTTTTTTAAATATTTTTTATTATTATCTAGGAACCTTGAGAAATTGTCCATCTGTGAAATCTGCTATACTTTTCATGTGGAGGTCAAAAACGGCATGTGATGCTTTTGATGAAAAGTACATTGACTGCGAGTCGCATGTCAGCAGTAGTATGGGTAGTAGTACCATAGCTGTACTGCGGTCAATAACATCAGCGAGGTTATTTTATGGATTGTCAAACTGTACTATTTTCTGTCTCTTACCCCAACCCCCCTTTATGGATCTGATTATACAAAGGTCATGTCCCACTTTCCAGCTGGGATGGAGTGGAGGGACAGCCATGAGAGGCTTGTGAGTAAGTGGCAGCTCCACAGGGCTGTTTTGCCAAAGAGTATCTA
The DNA here is from genome assembly GCA_037043235.1 of Rhodeus uyekii. NCBI lineage: Eukaryota > Metazoa > Chordata > Actinopteri > Cypriniformes > Acheilognathidae > Rhodeus > Rhodeus uyekii. The sequence goes on along the minus strand of JAWRVZ010000031.1, from coordinate 3,527,245 downwards.
GGATTAGAGTGCGATTCTGGGACCAGGCTAGGATTGTTTTTGTTGTTGATGGCTGTGATATCATATCAGATGACTGGATTGATTGGCATTCCAGCGGTGGCTGGAAAAATGGACAATTACAGAAAAAGGGAGGAAGTTGCAGATGGGTGACCAAGATAACATGTAATTTTTGCATACCTATACAGCTGTCTCTGGCAGGCACCGTTATTCTCCTCTGTCGTTTTCCAGGTTTGTCTTCGGATGAGGGGTTTTTGCAGGCTCCATGCTGTGAAATTTCTCTGACTTTCAAATTACAGTTATTGAACGTGACTCTTAAGGAAAAATGGTTGTTATTTGTTCAGTAATATTTCGTAAACCAATTTTCCTTCGCATTTTTTGACCCAAAACCCCCTCAAAACGTTAGTGCATCAGTCTCGTAGTATTGTGCAGAATGGCTTTTGATTTCCAATTTTTATCAAGGTAGTAAATAGGATGCAGAATTGTAATTGAAATTGAACGTCTGCATATTATTAACATTATTTGAGATATAAAGACATTTTTAACTGAAACAGCAAAGTTTGCTAGTCATTTGACAGGAAATGTGAAGGTTTATAGATTTCCTAGAATACATTTACTGAATAACAATTTAGAAAATTCCTCTTCCTGTCATTACCATCTGCACCGTTTGAATCAAATGGCTAATGTAGCATGGGGGATTTTATGGGTACACGTTGTATTTGCTAGCAAAAGAGACTTGCTGCCCTTATCATAAGGAGGTTAATGTGATGGAACCATGAAAGAAGATGCTTCCAGCTTTTCCTTCTGGTTGATTGGTGTAATTCTGAAGAACAGCTTTAACTTATGACAACAATACAGTCAGTCCAAACCTTTTATACAGAGACTTGAAATATGAAAAACGTGCCAGGAAATTATGGCTGCTTATCAACACAGAATTAATATTTTGATTAGATTTGATTCAGATTCATAAGACAATTTTGAAATAAGTCATCTGACTATTAATGCTGTGAAGTATCCAGAGAAGAGTTCCAGACTTATTTAATCTGATAATGTCATGTATTAATTGTTCTCTGTAACGTTCGGGGGTAACTGTGCGACGATGAGACGGACAAGAACTGAACACTTTAAATATAAACAAAAGCGGCACTAGTTGTGCAAAACCCAAAAACACGTACAAACAAAAGACTTAACGATAAACTTAAATGGCACATCGTGTGCAAACCTAGGGGCAACTCGGAAGGGGAACATCCACACAAAACGACGACAGGAACACATCCACATAACGTTAACCACGGACAAAGACACGGGAATAACCCTAGGGTTAAATACACTTGGAAATGACGATCACCTGGGGGAACTAATGAACTAAGTGACGAGACGGGTGCAGGGAGGTCACGAGAGGAAACACCGAAGTGACCCGGAAGAAAAACAACACACCAGCCGACAGTGACAACAAAGACCCGACAGACAGGAAGTGCACAACAAACATGACAAACGGTAACATTATGCCATTAAGTGCCGGTCACTAAAAAGAACAAATTCAGAGTCATTTGTTCATGAATGGGACTACACTTATTGCACTGTATGTTTTGAATGTTTTTTTGTGTGGTTTTTTTATTCTCTAAATTGAACTGGTTTTGTCAGTTGTTTGTGACTAGAGCTATGCAGTTGAGTGAGTTGGTTAGTTTAGCAGAGAGCAAGATTACACAATGGGAAAAGATCCACCTTGATTGTTGAAATGAAGATTAATCAGAAAACCTGTATTTTTTCCTAGATGAGATGTTGTAAGTTTGAAATTCCTCTAGGTCTTGGATACACACAGTTATTTCCGAGAAGCAGACTGTGCCGAGTACCACATTAAATAGCTAATTGAGCTTTGAAGTACTTTCAAATCCTCAGAAGCACTGACATAAAGACACAAGCGAGTCTTTCATAATCAGTGAAGATGTAGTTATCTATCTGCTCTCTGCCATTCTTTTGGCTTTTTATGTTCAGCGGGAAATATTAAAAGGGTGCTGTGTCAATGTTCTTAACCTATCAGTGGAATTATACAGCGCACAACCCTTCTGCCTCGGCTGTGATGACAGTTTGAGAGATGGAAACGGCAAAACTTGTAGAGGGACTGCATTAACATTCACCACAGGTTTGGAGAAAGCACTCGCCTCAGGGCTACACTTTTTCTGCCATGTGCAGCAGAGGCAGAGAGAGGGAGATGAATAGAGATATGCTCGACAGGGTGGAGTCCTCGAAGAGGGCCTCTAATCATTGCTCTGTACCCGCTTAGGGCCTGCTGGTTCTCTCTGAGCAGATCTGTAGGGAGAGTTCAAGGGTTTAATGCCTTTGGGCATGTAGATTCAGTTTAGGCTCAAATGGCCTCTGGCATCTTCAACTGTGCTTTGTCCCTCCAGTTACATTAGATTAATGGATCATTATTAGTAGCTTTGACATTGATTATCTTGCAGACTGTGCTGGAAAAAGATGTTTCTGACACTTGCAACCTTTTTCTTATTCCTATTTGCTGAGGCTAGACTCACTTTTGATATCGCACATACTTTAGAGTAGGGATTTGAACAAACCCCCAACCCTCAGTATTAAACCTCAACACGTTACGTTTCCTTTGCTGTTTCTTCCATTGCCATGAGTGATTCTTGAGATTGTGTGTTTTGTTGAATGAGGTCTGCTAATGTATTTCAAAGCTAGCAAACCTACGTTTTTACATGGCAAGTGGCTAGATGATTCGCTATTTATTTAATGTTGGATATATTTGAGCCGATATTAGATATGCAATCCAGACTATTATATTTCACTTTTTGGCATCATTTAGCAATTTTCTTTTAAGAGTGCTTCTGTATTTATACAGGTCCCAGGTTTACTATAGAGATGTTCTCATCAAATTATTTGTTATCCACAGCTCATACTGTACTGTACTTTTATTTTTTTATTAAAAATTGCATTAAATTAAATTGTCTAAAATATATTGTAGGCTTGTTGGTGGTGATTTTGACTTCAACCTCATCGCAAAGTGCTTAAAACCAATCAGATACAACTCATACAGAAGGTTTTGTCTTTTTCATTTAAATGTAATTGTTGTTTATCCTGATCTGTTGATGGCTAGAAATAACAGTAGATATTAGGACATGTGCAAATCATATGTTGGCTTTTATTGTTGGTTGGAGACAGTAGCACAATACACCGATCAATCAGCTCTCTGGTTGACAGCCCAGCTGTTCCAAGACACGTGGTTGGCTCAAACTGAGATCATAATACATTGCTATGGGATCATATTTAATCAAATTGACCCCATCAGATTAAACCCCAGTTAACACACAATTGCTTTTTCCTGGCCATGCCATAAGGTTCGGGTCAATGAGATTATGGATTGATTGATCGATGTCTTTATGCATTAAAACTTTAATTTCTGTGAAACGTGTGCCCTTGAGCAAAAGCAGCTCTTTGGGTCATAGCTACGTGCCATGCTTCTGTACGCATCTGTAATGATATTTTGAGGGAATTAAAGTAAAATTATGCATTCTTCCTCTTTTATATTACACCATCAAACATGATTTTATGAATCATTGGACAGCAGTGTATACACTACCGTTAAATTAAAAAGATACAATTTTTCTTTTTCAAATAAAAGCTGTTTTTAAAAATAACAACTTTCTTGAGCATCAAATCAGCATATTAGAATGATTTCTGGAGGATTGTTTAAATTAATATTTCAATATTAGTTTTTGCTGTATTTTTTTTTTAGATATAAAAACACAACCTTGGTGAGCATAAGAGACTTCTTTCAGAAACATCAAACAAATCTTACCTCAAACCTTTGAATCGTAGTGTAAATGTGGCCCCTCACAGGCAGTTGTACAGAATAAATATATTTTTGGACTTGAAGATGGAGTATTTTTTCCATAGTGCATTAAACACTTTTATTTCAACAGATTTGGATTCATTTCTTTTGATACGATACTTTTACATCATGACTTTTAAGTGTCGGCATATTCAATTTGACTGTTTTGTCAATTGCTGAAACTTTTATCACTATATATGCTATTATCATGATTTTGAAATAAGATATAGTTGTTACTGGATTAAGAACCTTTTTTTCTTGTAACAAAAAGAACAATATTTAAATCATTACAAAATATAAACAGTAGCTAAGATTAAGAAATGCTTTAGAAACGTTCATTCGTTATTGGTTCACCTTATTGTAAAGTGTTACCATTTGTTTTATTATAAATATAGTTGGCCAATGGAGTGTAACATTAATTTTAAAAGTTAGGGAGTCTTACACTTGTTCAAAGTAGTATATGTTTGGTTTATAGTGAACTGACATGGCTTTTGATTTAGATTTACTGGCCAATAAATCAGTTATCGGTTTTCAAATATAAAGAATCATTTGTTATCGGCCAAAATGTTCATATCTGCGCATCCCTAACTGCTCCATATAGGTAGTCACCTAAACCTTCTCAGACATGACTGAACTGCCAAAAATACACATCCCCTCATGTTGTTCTGAAAACTTCCTGATTGATCCGTTCACTTCCTCACAAGCTCCAATCCAATGCCACCCCTTCTTAATGAAATACCCAGCCATTGTTATCAGAGAAGGAGCAGATCCACAGAATCAATGAGCTTCAGTCCTCCACACCGCCTAATCACTGCTCCACACAGTGAAAGGAGCTTGGCTCTGTGCTCAGCCACCATCGATCAGAGCCTGATCTGAGCCCACCAGCACTCAGAGCCCATCACCACACATGCCGCCCTCCCATGGGCTGTCCCTCTCCAACTCCTCATCACCTAATGAGGAATCTCATTTAAATCAGAGAAGCTGTGAATGCATAATTAGGCTCAAGACTGCTTTCAGCTGACTGTAGCACTGCTTCCAGAGTGGCGTATTGATCTGTTTACTCTGTGCTCCATCCTTAAATATCAGTGTTCAGGAGGAGGGCTGGACTCTGAAGTAAACACCTTCAACAGGGAGTTGAGTCTATAGGATCAGTGATTAAGTGATCCGCCCAATGTTGTTCCAGCGTTGTTTACTGATTGAAGAATGCCAGCCCACAATAAAGGGTCTAAACGGTTTTATACAAAACCATCAACTTAAAAAAAAATAAAAATAAAAATAAATGTTTTTTTTATTCCATTGTCTTTTAAGATTCTAAAGATGCAATAATTATTTTTTAGGTAAATACATTGTATATACAGTATTCCTCATTGATATTGATAAATTGTCTTATCGTATTTTTCATTTGTTTACCTATTTGAGTATATTTTATTTATTTTCCTATTTTCTAATAAATTACTTTTTAGAATGAGCAAATACTTTACCTTTTAGCAATAGCATGTGACAAAATACGAGTTGGTTTTCCTGTTGGGTTTTTGATTTCCTTTTCAAAACATTACTTGGTTATTTTACTAAAAAACAGTGAGCTGGGTTAGGAGAAATACTTTACCTTTCGTTTAAATTAGTTCAAGAAATCCAAGTAAACCAGTATTTGGTTATGTTGTGTATTATAATTAATTTACAGATCTCTTTGAATCCTTTTCATCCATCATATTAATGTTATTATGTAATACCATTGATGTTCTGTATATGTCAGATGAGCTTCTGAATGTGTACAGTGCCACAGCTGTGGGTTTGAGGGCTGGAGCGGCAGCCTTGTTAATGAAGTTTGTTGTGTTAATGTAATTAATTAGAGTAGTTACCTTGCCAGACAAAAGCTTGCCTAATGGATCGAAATTCAAAAGCTATTTCCTCGTCCCTTGTGGGGGCACACTAAATCAATCTTCACTTGCATGCATACAAATACACCGCTTTAAGCTTTAAACCTAGTCTGCATTCTTTTAGTTACAGCTAGATTTTGCCTATATTAATTGTGTTGCGCAGATCTGTGGGGGCCTCCCGCAGAACCGCAAGTCCGTGTCCGGGTCTACGTGGACGCCGTGTGTTCTTCACACAACTTCATGAATGAACTCGATGATATTATTCTGAAGTTTTCTCTTCTCCAAAGCTGTAAACTGTGTCAGCACACCGTGCTGTGCAGTTTCTGCTCCGTGTCTTCATCCTGACAGCCAGCGTAGGCAAACCCAGCATTGTGATGTTGCGCAGAATAATCAAGTATGTACGTCATGTACAATTTACATTTATGCATTTTGAAGGCTCTTTTATCCAAAGCGACTTACGTTGCATTCAAGGAACACATTGAATCAGTTCTTACTTTCCCTGGGATCGAACCCATGACCATGGCATTGTAAACACCAATGCTCTACTGATTGAGATACAGGAAAGCCATGTAAACATCTCACTGCAATTGAAACACCTTACTCTGATTATTAGAAATAATTGCATTATTGGTGCATTTCACTACAGAAGTAAGTAAAGGTAAAAACTTAGCGAGCTTTTGACGTCTGATGTTGCATTAATGCCGTGTATTCTCGGAGATGATGAGAGCTGAATCTACTTCAACATGTACTGATAATGGTTAACTCTTAATTTATTTTAGTAATATTTCTCTCGTGGCCCATATGTAGTGAAACAATTTGAAGATAAGTATTTTGTTTGTATGAAATTATTAATAATTTAAGTTCTCTAATATAATAACAATTTAATCCATTAATTGGAGATGCAAAACCTCTTGATATGGTCGATAGTGTCACCTATCTGTCATGTTTCTGTTTACATCCTGGTTCCTCACGTGCGCTCCCAATGTCATTCCATTCACCTGTCTCGCAATCAATCACCTCGTCAGTCTCGTCAGCTGTGTCTCATCAATCCTTGTCTATTTCTACCCTTTGTTACCCTTTAGTCTTTGTCTGTTGTAGTTAATGTTAGCCTGTGTTTGGTGTTGTACTTGTACCGTTGTCCTGTTGGACTGTTTCCTCCGTTTTGCACAAGATGTGCCCTTTAATTTTATATTTGAAGTGTTCTTTTGAGTTTTACGATTAAAGTGATTTCAGTTCAGTCCTCCTCTCCAAGCCTTCATCACCTCCTGCAGATAACAGATAGCTGATACTTTACACTACAAAACTGGCTTGAGTAAAAAAAAATCAAGATGTTTTAACTGTTGTCTGATGTTTGATAGCCATCAGTGCAGCTTGCATGTTTGATAATATTTCCTCTAAACATGCTGTATGTGGTGATGGATTTTTTTCTTTTTAAAGGCTTTTTGGAATATTCTCTCTTTCCAGCATTATGCAGTCCATCTAAACTGCAGATGAGCTTCTGTCACACCTAGCTATCCCACAACTCCTCTCTTCCCTAGAGTGTAGAAAAGGAGGCGTCTTTATCTTCTCTCCGGCCTGTGTGTGCTGTATTTCTTCACTAAATTACTTTTTCTGTGTCTGTGATGGAAGAGTAAAAAAAAATGATACAGACAAGTGAAATGTAGAAATGATAGGTCCATAGGAAGTCTTTTCTCAAAGGAGATTTCAGAGAAAGACGCGGTCGTATGAAAAGTCTGAGGGTTATGGGATTGATTGGACTGGATAAGGATTTTATTTCTCATAGCCTGTAATTCAGTCATTCATTTCTAAACCTGACCTTTTTCTCTCCAAACAGCATTTAGATGGATTCTGGTTTCACTCACTCTAGCATGAGCAAATGTCAGCGGCAAAAAGTATGGATTGAATTTATCTAAAATGTACAACACACTTTTTTTTTAAGTGCATCCAATTTGGATCTTTTTTTAAACTAAACAAGAAAATATTTGCTGTATGTACTTAAATATGACACTTAACATTCTTTTAACATTTAAGGTCATTTACATTAAAAAAGGGAGTTGACCCCACATAAAATTGAGCTATTGAATAAAACTGGTCTACCTACTGCACTACAGAACATTCAATGCCTTAAAATAAGCATGAAGCATACAATAAGCAAAATAAAATAAAGCAATTTACCTTATTTTTAGACAGAGACTGCATTTCAACAAAAGTTTTTCAGACAATTAGTACAAAATAATAAAATAAAAATATTTTATACATAGATGAGTTTCCCTTAACTGCAGCTCTGCTGCAACTTGGTCAGAAATATCAGAATGCAAATTTGTTTGGGATCTTTTTGACTCATTACACAGTTTATTTGTGATTTAAACCTTCAGATAGGAATCCAATTATGGATGCTTGTTTGTGTTTGGTTTTGTCCTATCTATGAATTTGTTATCGGTAGAATAATGCTTTGTAATAATACTCGAGCTGGATGAACTGACCAAGTGGAAAACTCAAAGGGGCCCAACACTCCAACTTGGAGAACCTCTCACATTAAATTATTTTATTAGGTTTATGTGCTGGGAAAAAAACAACACTTCCTATACACTCGCATGCACAAACCAACATGCTTTTGTCCCCTGAGGTGAAAGTGAAACATAACAGCTGTCTTCCTAAGTTCTCTTGAGCTTTGCTGTTGTCCAAGCTGGTTAGGGGGTGATTACAGCCTCCCACCTTCAGGTGGGATGTGGGAGAAAAGAAGCAGGGTTTCAAATAAATGCCAGCCAATACATCTCGACAAGCTCACCTCTGCAATAGGGTCCAAAGCCGAATCACCACCACCTTTTTTCGCCCAAAGAGCACACATGCTTAGTTAAAAAATGTAAGTTCCTACAATAGTCTAGGCTATTATAGTCTAAAAAATTATGAATATAGTGGTTAGAATATTCTGAATTACTGTGGTGTTGAAAATAACTTTCACATCAGGCTAGTTTTTCTAAAAAATATTTATTCTTTCTCCTTGACAATAGTGTCACCAAGTCTCCCAAGCTTAAAAGATTATGGAAGCCTTTTTCTACCTGTGAAATAAATTGAAAAGGTACAATACTATTATTCAAACGTTTGGAGATCAGTAAGATTTCCTTGTTTTTAAGAAATGACATCCTTCAGCGAGGATGCAAATGTATCATTGTTTCCACAAAAATATTCACAATTAATAATAATAAGAAATGTTTCTTGAGCAGCAAATATGCATATTAGAATTAATTCTGAAGGATCGTGTAATGCTGGTTACTGAAAATTCAGATTTTCCATCACAGAAATAATTTACATTTAAAAATATATTGAAATGGATAATATTTATTTATTGTAATAATATATCAAAATATTACTGAGATTATTTTTTTCTGTATTTTCGATCAAACAAATGCAGCATTGGTATGCATAAGTGTCTTCTATCAAAACCAATCCTACATTTTGAACGGTATTTTATTTATTTCATTTATTGTAATTGTGGCTTTGAATCTCTAATGTGACTTTCTTCTCATGATTATCTCTTATTTTTGTTTGATTTGGAAACCAGCTTCTCTGGGCAATACATGGATTCCTCTAACACATGATATTGAGATTAATCATGAACTGAGAGATAAGAGTAGGAAGCATTTGTGCTGCTGAAATGAATACAGATGAGAGGTCATTCATAGGTTAGATTTATTTTTTTTAGCAATATTATGGTCAATGTTTATTAGCAGCAGATAAACGTGGAGGACCTTGCCGAGGTGCTTTATCGTCACAATATTGACGCTCAGCCACACTGTCCCTGTGTGTAGAGAGTAAGATGAGATGTGTCAGTGGCCCAACCAAGGTCAGATCTATTAATGCTTCTCAGCACCCTTGCCCTGTTCTACCAGAGATGTTTGATTACTGTGATTCATTGAAACGGCATAACGGTCTTTGTGTTTACTGTGTCATCTCTTCTGCTTCTGTCAGAGCACTGTTCATTTATATTTAATGTAACCCCACTGCGGTGCTGGCCACAAAAACTTCCTACTGCAGTTATGCCTGCCAGAATATAAGGAAGAGGTTTAACATGGGCCTCTTTAGAGCTTATTGGCTGACAGTGTGCCTCCAAAGTGCCACAGAACCACGATAAGTGTGGTAACAGTCAAACGTCTGTGAACTAGGCAACAGGTCTGGAAAGAAACTGGACACACAGTCCTCTGTCATCTGTTCCAGAGAGCTGCTCTTGCCACTGCTTCCCACTCACTATATATAGACAAAGCAGCTTTTTGTGTTCGATTGAAAATGAAAGGGAGAGATGGAGGGAGAGCGTTACAGCTCTATTAAAGACTCAGAACATCTGAGTCACTCGGTTTAGCACAGCCCAACTTTCACTGCGTGTCCGTCATGCTGATACACATATATCAGGGTTTTTACTGGGTCAAAGATGGTCTTTAGTAGTGGCTGATAAACATGGTCATCCACACACGCACAAAAAACTATATTATAGATATATTATCAACTCTGTCTATCTATAATACATGTTGTCAATCGATGGAATCAATGTGGTCAATTTCACATTTTTCTGTAATTAATCGCACACAAAAGGTTTTAACATATATTTGTTTAGTATTTTACCTGTCCAAATTTTTGTTAAAGCAACATAAAGGCAGTATTTTTTTTAATATGTGTTTAATGGCATTCTTTCATACCAATACTGTCTCTGAATTTCCCCCCCACTCAGTTTTAGCCATTAATTGTAGCCATCCAACATTAGAGTATAACTGAAAGCTATCAATTTGAACATTTGGTAGATAATATTTTTTTTAAATCTATTTAAGTGGATTATAATCATCTTCACATAAACCAATTAGAATACGTCCCATTTACCTTTATTCAGTATTGGTTTGGTGCTCTGATCCAGGGTGGAGCTCTTGAACCACAAACTCCTCCCTGATTCAGATACAGAATGAGCTTCTTTCTCATCCAAAGCCCTTTTTACTGGTGCACCACTGACCTCTTTGTCCTTTACCACAAATATCTCTTGAGTTGTCCTAAATGATGCATATGACAATACATGTTCTGTATTTTTTCCAATGTGAATTCATATGAGAGAATTTTATTTTTATTGTTCAGTTTAAATATTCAACATGAAATTAGCAAATTCAATTTTATGTACGTGTGTTTGTTTTGATTCATCAGTTTGATTCGTTGTTAGTGTCATAATTTGCACTTTGCAGTTTTAATAATTGCAGCTATTGATTTGAAAAGGTCCACATCTTATTTAACTAATTTATAACGGTTCTGAATGAAAGCCTGTAGCCGTTGCTTTATGACCACTGAAAATGGATCCATATTTATTTATTTCTTCTGAATAGATTGCTGTGGGTTTGACAACCTCAGATTTAAATCAGAATAATCGTATTCTGACCATTTAGAAGTGCGTAAATTCCAGTGACCTTTTAAGTAATCACAGTTTCATCATTTCATCAAAGTTATTGAGTGTTCAAGCGCTATTGTTCGAGTCCATCAATTTTAAGCTGTAATGCTTCCAGTTCTAATACATTTCTTAGAGCAGTTGAAAGAGAGAAAGGGAGGAGGAAAATGGCCTTATAAATGAATAAACCGTCTGCAACAGATTAATGTGGTAATAAAGTATGGGGTGTCTCATCTTTACAGAGAAATCCGAACATTAGATTCCGTGACATTGGTGTGCACTCTGGCTGAGATTAAACTTCTCTGTAAAAAAACCCTCCTCCTCTATAATCCTCTGCAGATGGAGATGAGGTCTCTTTGACCTGGTCACTCTCAGCAGTGTAGTCTAATGGTGGCTGATGGTGATCCGAAAGGATAGACCAGTGGTTCCCAAATGTTTTAGAGTGGCGTACCCCGAGAGGTGTTTAACATCCTTACATTTATGCATTTGGCTGACACTTTTATCCAAAGCAACTTAGATCACATTCAAGATACACATTGATATTCTAATCACTTTGAACCCACAACCTTGCCGTTGCAAGCGCCATGCTCTACTGTTTAAGCTACTTGCATCATGCGCAATGTTCTCGAACTATTCCTGATTTCTAACATACTGTGTTTTTTGTCGTCAACGGGCTCGTTCATGTGTAAATTGATCATTCCTAATGTAAATATTCCGTGGTTGCACATATGTGTATATTAACAATACACAAACAAAAATGTGCATTGCTTCTGATTGTACAGTCTGTCTTCTGAAATATGAGGGAGGTTTGCGTCCCTAACATTCTAAAGTTGTTTAACCCTAACAAAGGAAGTACCAGGAAACTCAACTAACTCTGAACAGGCTAGCAGGCACTAAAAGATCGACACTGGGAAAGAAATGTCAGTATGAATAAAATGAGGAAACATAAAAGCAATAGTCCAGAGGGTAAAGCTGAGCAGTGAAGGGAGGTAGACAGGAACCGCAAATAATATCATGTTTTTCTTCCCGCTTAAAAAAAAAAAAATTAACTCTAGGCTATTTTTTATAGACTGTGCCAAAACCCTGTCTCCATGCAGTCATGGTTACAAAACAGTGGACAAAATCCGTTTCGGCAATTGGTACTGTAATTTACATTAGTGTAATGTCATTTAAAGCAGCGATCTGATATTTTGCCTCAAACACTTATTCAGTAATGTAGTGCGCTTTATGTAATGGTTATATTGTTGTTTTGGCAGTGTCCTTAAGCTTGGAAGTATATGCATTCCTATAATACTCAAATGTGCTGTTCTCCACATGTTTCAGAGCAGTTTCACACCACCAGTACCTCACATAGCACATACTGGGATTTCAAACCTTAATTTCACAGGCAGCTTTTGTCAGATATATTCTGTTCTGCTGACATGTTCACTGCATTTTATTTAATACTACATGAAGTGAATGGGGGTTCTTTGTTTTATATTGATAGTAACTTGGATTTGTGCTAAGCCCACCAGGCAGTTGGTGAGAAGTGAATGAAATGAATTCTTAATTGAACTGCTGAACACAGCAGAATGTAGAGTTCTTCAGTAAATAGGAACTTGATGGGCATTCATGTATGTTCTGTAACACTGAACAGGATAAATAAACCAATTTATATATACAGCCATGACCAAAAGTTTTGAGAATGACACAAGTTAGTTTTCACAAAGTCTGCAGGTTCAGTGTTTTTAGATCTTTTTGTCATGTTGCTATGCTCTGCTGAAGTATAATTACAAGCATTTCAGATGTTTTAGTGGCTTTTATTGACAATTACGTTAAGTTTAGAAAGAGTCAAGAAATAGTGTTGACCTTTCTCTTTCAAAACCCTGGCAATTCGCACTAGCATGCTGTCAATCAACTTCTGGGCCACATCCGGACTGATGGCAGCCCATTCTTGCATTATAAATGCTTGGAGTTTATCAGAATTTGAGTTTTTGTTTGTCCACCTGCTTCGAGGATTGACCACAAGTTCTCAATGGGATAAAGGTCTGGGGAGTTTCCTGGCCATGTTTTGTTCCTCGAGCCAGTTAGTTATCAATTTTGCGCTATGGCATGGTGCTCCATCATGATGGAAAATGCATTATTTGTCACTAAACTGTTCTTGGATGGTTGGGAGAAGTTGCTCTTGGAAAATGCTTTTTTTTCAGAACCCTGACTGTTTCTATAGCAGCCAGAGCGTCTAACGAAACCTGCAGTGACATGATGGTTTTACCAATCTACAACTGGCTCTTTTACTTAGAAGTCAAGACTTATTCCACCATATTGCTCTTTGTCCCATTCATAAGTAACATGAGCACACCATGTTTGTATATCTAAAGTATTCGGTTTAATTTGGTTTTTGTTCGTTTTCATCATTGTTCCAGAAATACCTCTCCATGTTTGTCAAATCTCATTTCCTCAAGCAGACTTGGCTGATATGGACGCAGGGGCTCAATTTCCAGAGATGTATGAAAAGCAAGCACCAACCAACTTTGTTTTTTCTTTCTGGCAAAAAAGGAAATGGAGAGAGCGAGAGACAGAGAAAAAAGTAATTTAACCAACATGTAGGTCAGTGATCTAGAAACCGTAATATTGCTTTTATGTTTGGTCCCATCTGCTGTATCTCCTATGGCGGTGCTGTGTTCAGGCCGTTCTCTCCCTTGCTGCCTCTTCTTATTCTCTCTCTGTTCCTATTGTCTCTCGATTACATTTAGGCTAATGTATGTGTATATGGATTTAACGCCAAACCTATTTTAGTGCTACACGTTAGCCTCTTCTCCTTTAAACAGGCAGCTTTGTAAGGGTTAAGTCATCCCTGCCACATGTGACCTGAGCTGGCATTCTGGATGTGCATGTCTGAATGTGTGTGTATATGTCACCAGACTGAGTTGTGATCTTCAGAGCGGACAGAAGCAACGCCAGGGGCACTCAGAAGGTCAGTCTCCCTGCATAGCCAAATACAGCGCTGCAGGTCTGGTGGAACAAAAGAGCCAAGAGATGCATTAAGTTATTTCTCTACTTCACAGTGAAATTAAGCAATTTACAACAACACCTTATTAATGTGAAGTTGCATCAGGTGGACGCTTTTGAAAGGGGTGAGTTTGGACATTTTTACTCCAAAGTCTGCTTTAGCTCCGATCCAAACCGCCATGTTTGCTGCTTAAACGTTGAACAAACTCGATTACATTTACTCTGTTTCAGTTTAATGATGTAATGTCTCGTTTAAAAAAGTGATTGATAAACTAGCTAAATGTTGTGACAAGTGCAGTGGAATGAGAGATGAAGTCGAGCCAAGAGCTTTTATTCCATCAGATGAGATGAGGCTCAGAGTTTCTTTTTGAATCAAATGTGTTTGGATTAATGGGTGTCCAGAGGTGCCGAGGTCAGTGAGGTGGCGACAGGGAGCACTGACACAATCCCGATCCTAAAAATACCAGCTCTGTGGTGTGTCAGGATCCATCTCTGCTCCAAAGCTCAGTGGTCTGTCCCTGTTTCTGTGGTGGGAGCAATAATGGGGGGTTTCTGGCAAGAAAGGTCTTGGACAACGGGGTCTTTTGCTAGATAGAATCATAAGGGGTAAAACACTACAGTTTTGTGGTTTTTGCATCTAACTGCTCTTATTTTAGCAGTGGTTTTGGAGACGGTCCGCCCATGTTCCTGTGTTCCCAGGAGGGTTACGTCAAGCGAATGGTGGTTGTGGTCAACTAGTGTTGCAAATGCTCCTTCAATCAGCAGTATTCTGGTCCAGAGCGTTCTTGCACACAGGCGCAGCGTCACAGCTTGGCATGCGAAACTGCAGTGCGCAAACATAATCCAGCTGGAACCGAGCCCGCGCACGGATTGGTCCTCACTTCTGCGTGTGGCATGCTTCCAGTCTCACACTCCACCATCAGAAAGTTCACATCTCACTTTTTATTTTAATGATCTTTTTTTTGGATTAGCTTGTTTGGATTGTTGTGCTTCAGAAATGGTTTACTAAAAATCTTGTGCCATCTTGTATGATCAGGAAAGGACATTTTCTTATATTGGTCGGATAAATAGTAGTTGTAAACAAGTTATTCTCTCCTCAGATACACAGCTGATGAGCTGAACTTGATCCCAGCTTGAAATGCCAGCCACTGTGTGCCATCCCAGCTTGGCATGGTTTCAGGCCTCCCAGCTGAGATTGGCATGGCTTCGTTCTTTGTGGAGGTTGAGCTGCATTTCCTCTGGGTTTCCAGTGGTTTGCGTGTCTGACTTATTTTCCGGCAAATGAACAGCAGGCCGAGCAGAACGTACTGAATGTACTGCATTCAGAGATTTGAATTCATCACGTCAGGGATGCAACATGCCCGCTCTCAGTTATCTGAACAAAAATATCTCCCTCAATGCCTCTCGGGTTTGCAATTAGAAAACAGGCCATTTATGCACAATATATTTATGTTTGATATACATCAATTAGTATTTACCTCTACATGCTCATTTACATTATGTTTTGTATGTTTGCTACCATTCAAAACGTTGAGATCATTTTGTATTTGCTTAATTTTTTTAGACATTCATATTAGGATTTATTAATGCATTTTAATTTATTAATAAAAAATAACAGCATTCATTAACACATTTTGTAACATTATAAATGTCTTTACCGTCACTTTACTGTTGTGAAGCCTAAATTAACTTAACATTTAAAAAGCTTTTTTTTTATTTAGATAAAATAGTATAAACTAAACTTATTTGTTGGACATAACTTGTGTATATATATAGTAGTAATCCTTACTTAATTTCAATGCATATCTACTACAAACGTAATGTACCACAACCAACTTCAATGCATGCCATGTTTATGGTATTTAGTCTACTTTTTCTGAAACTTGCAGGTTGTTTAAGGCGCTTAAAGTTGAAAGTTGTTAAAGGGTGATGAAAGGAGTGGTAATTTAAACTGATATGACTTGCCCTCAGCCTGTGGGCATATTTTGTCTGTGTGTTTCTGTGGTGTGTCTTCTCTAGGTTGCTGTTATTTCTGTTAGCATAGAGTGATCGAGGTCAACGTTGTCCTGAGAGGAAGACATCACACTGATATTAAAAGCGTCCGTCAAATTGCATTGAATCAGAGGGAGAGGACCCTTGCTCTAGTCACGTGTGAGGACAAAGGCACCATCGTGAACACTGAACGATTCACAGGAAATTGGCTTTTGGGGGGTGGGGGTGGGGAGGGGGGGATGGTTGTGATTTGTTTTGAAAGTGTATATATAGCAGCATTTAATTTAATAAGCTTTTTTCTTTAAAAAAGACATTGTTTTAGCTGTGACCTGTCCTTCGGGAACCAACGTGTTCATGTTGGCGACATGTTCTAGTCCAGATCAGATCATTTCCTGGTCCTGTTTTAATGTGTCCCTTCTTCATTTCCTGTCTTATCTATTGTATAAAAGTGGCGAAAAGGCCACCAGTAAAATTAGCTCTTTTTTTTTCTTTTTTCCCCAGTACATGGTTTGACCCCAAAAATATGTTTTGTTTAATAGTTAAAAAGTAGTATTCTCTTAATAGTAGTACTCTAGTCATGCATTTTTGGATTTACTAGAAAGTACCCCTCATAAGAGTCATTTGTTCACTGTGTGATAGAAAAGAGGAAGATGGAGCTATACAGAGCATGGTTATGAGCACCTGCTGTGGAAAAGATGACCATATCTCAGCACTTCCATCAGACAAGTTAGCCTTGTCATTTTCCTTTCAGCAATTCACATTTTAATGGATTTCCCTAGTTGAGGGTTGACTAAAATCACCTAACGAGTCAGAGAGGGAAGCAGGGTGGGAATTGGTGTCAGAGACATAACTTTTTTACGTATTGCATGAGGCGGTCTGAACAGAAATTTCTTATTTTTGCAGTGTCATGGTATTTTATTCTTCCGTGTGTAATGGAAGTGGTGATGTTTCCATTTGCGGAGTGCTGCAATGCTGCCACATCAGGTCAAGTCAGCCGCAAGGCAATATCCCTAAAACCACCAGTTTCCCATTAAACACTGCAGCGGTGAATCCACATGAATTTGATAGCTGTTCTGACCATAAATCTGCCTTGCTGGAACGAAAGATTTATAACTTTATAACCAAAAGGGTGTCGTTTGTCAGTGTTAATATTCTAAACAAATGTAAAAAAAAAAATGCTTTTTGTGTTTTAGTGTATTTTTTTATGTACTTTGTTATATTAAAACCTTAATATTATTAGTAAGCGTTGTTTCTGTGGCATTTGCCACTGACTTATAAAGGAATATTTTATGCCTTCGCGTCAGTGTTAACTGGTGATCACTGTACAGACAGGAGCAGTATTGATGTCCGGATGTCTGACAGGCTCAAATCTGTCCATTGCTCTGGCTGTATGCTGTGCTGCACACTTTCATGAGCAGGGATTGAGAGGTTTCCCTAAAGACTGCATAATCATTCCAGCCAGCTCATTAGGCCCCAGAGCAGTCCAGTGGCCCTGCTGGGCGAACACGTCAAACTGGCACTCAGCCCACATGTTCAAGGCCAATCAACCCACTCCAGAAGGAAAGACGGGGGGAACTGAAGGGGAGAGATAACGAGACACAGAGAAAGAATGGAGATCTACGCTGAGGGGGAATAATCAAGCTGGATTTCATAGTACGTCTGACAGCACATCTGTCTTCTGAAAAACTTTGACTGGTTTTATCAGTGTAAACAGGATCTACTCATACAGGATACAAGTATGACTGTGACTGGGGCAAAGAACTAGCCACTGTGTCCACTGTGCCTCTGTATGTCTCTGCTTGGTTTCTTCTATTTATTTGTTTATTTTTAGAAATAATATTTAGCAAATTTCAAAACAAATGTACATTTAGATGCATGTTAATGTTGTAATGCCTAAGTTCACTCATAGGATTGAAGTTTTAAGTTTAATGTTGATCGTCATGCATAAAAAATAATTATCAGTATATCATTATCAGAAGGAATTTTGAAATGTATAAATGACTAAAGGATTCTGATATATAGACAGCCTTTTAAACTAATATGTTTTTGTTGATACAGAGCAGATATAACATGACTAATATATCAGGGCCAGTTTCCTGTCTCAGTTTATCCCTCTTCTTGTTGATTTGCTCACAGAACTAATGTAGCAAACCAACATTTTCTAAAATCAATTTTGCTGTTTTTTTGTTTTGTTTTGTTTTTTGCTCTGAATTCTTGTAATGTGTGAAAGAAATGCTGAAACTGAAAGTAATCATATTGATGGCCAGAACTGTGGATGTCTCCAATAGTTATTCCATTTGTGAAAAGCTTGCAAGCCTCTCACAGAGCATTTGAGCTTGGACAGGTAAATTGTGATAGCCCAACAAAAGAGATTCTGTGCATAGTAGAGCCCTGAATCACAACCGAGAAATGAGAATGAACCGTTTTCTCTGTTGTATCTTCTCCGTAACAAAAGAGCCAGGCGGATATACTACTGTATCCACAGATAGAAAAGACTCCACATGCACTGAATGCTTTCTTGAATGGGACTGTCTGGAAATGTTCCTTGCCAGGGGCTCATTCATCAGTGACTCCAATGTGAATAAGCGACTGTGTGTGCGGGACTCTAGCAGACTCCAGTGACAAGCTGGAGAGATGAGTACAGGAGATTTATGACCCTGATCTGAGATCCATGATGGACTGAATGTGAGACTCAAACCCTTTCGATAAACTTCCTTTCTCCCCACTTCCTCTTTTGGAGTTTGACGTCAAAGAAGCTGAGAGCACATTCTCTCTCATAGCCTTTTTGTTCTTTCTCTGGACTACAAACTATGTAAGCCAGAAAAAAAACAGATAATAATAGAAAGACTTTATATCTCACAATGTAACTTTTGCAATTATATTTTTGTTTCTTAATGCATCTTTCTATCGAATCAGCTCAGATTAAGGATACATATACAGTAATACCTCGGTTTACGAATTCCAAGAGAGAGCTCGTAACTCAAAATTCTTGTACACCAAAATTTTCCCCATAAGAATGCAATAAAAATCATTCGATTCGTTCCACACGCCCATAAATGGCCATTTAAAAAAAAAGGGTTTTACCCTATTAATTACAGTTAAAATCATAACCATTAAGATCTAATATATATACTAAGTAATAATTGACAATTAAACTCTAAAAATACTTGACAATTTACTGTAACGCGCACTTTACCTTTGAGTAGCGTCGCTGTTGGCGTGAAGGAGACGAGAGGAGGGTTTTACTGCTTACATGGAGAATTTCTTACCTTCTTTCTTATTCATCTTGAGGGCCATTGTCTATATGCTTTACTGTACGTGTATATTTCACTACGTGAACAATAGCGATCACAATTAATGTTAACAACACGAGGTAAAACCACTGTAAATTGCTCATAAAAGTATGCAATGTGGTGAATGATGCAACCAAACCGAGCGATGCTGAGAGAATGAACGAGTTAAGGGGTGATAGGCTTTGTGAGAGGCTGTCGTCAGGATATTTCCAGTAAAAATGTGTGCGAAGATGCTGAGCGTTAGGACTTTTCCACACAAAAATATTTTTCTCGCACTCCGATACAATGCTCGTACAACGATTTGCTCATATACAAAGTCACTTGTAAACCGAGGTATTACTGTGTATATATACTCTTTGAAGTCACATTAGGAGCTTTGGACGTCTCCTGCTTTTTGCCTATCGGGCAATTAACAAGATACTAGGGGCAGTTTTGCACCGATTCAATTGCAGCAGGTCTGTGAGAAAGAATCAGAAAAATTAGAAGCTTATTACTGAATCTTTGGAGTGTGATTGGCCATCTTGATTTAGTCCAGTCGTAAGCATTTTAAATGATTTTGAAAAAACTTTCCTATGCTCACCAAAACTGTATCTAGTTTAAATACAGAACAATAATACAATAAAACAATAATATTTTGAAATATTTTTACAAATTTTTTTTTTCTATTTTAATATATTTTAAAATGTAATTTATTCCTGTGTTGGCAGAGCTGGATTTTCAGTCTTCTGTGTCACATGATCTTTCAGAAATCATTCTAATATGCTGATTTGGTGCTCAAGAAAATGTATTATTATTATTAGAAACATGGAACTGGACTGTTGTTTACCTCAAAATGTGAATTTTTTTTCTTGAACTTTGGTGTGTGTGTGTGTGTGTGTGTGTGTGTGTGTGTGTGTCCAAGAAACAAGGTAAAATACAGAATAGCCACACAAATTATTCATGTTCTAAACCACTGAAATGTATTGTTCAAATTTCACATTTTGCCACTCAGAAACAAATGTATAGACGAATCCACTAGACCTCTTGTAACTTCCGTACACCGATGATCATGACAGAGAATGTTATTTGTATGGAATAGTTGATTGACAGTTCTAAGCAATGAGAAGCCTATTTGCACTTGTCATAAGAGAGAATTATTAACCATCTACGCCTCGGCCACCAAACTTTGATTCACACTCTCATTAGCATTATTCAGCAGTTGGTCTGTCGGTTTGAGGTGGTAATCCTGCCTGTGGGTGAATCTATCATGGCATGCAAGCCTGAATTTGTGCTTTCAAAAAAAAAGAAGAAAAAAAAGGAGGGGAAATGCCATCTCGCCCCACATCAGGGTGTGTATGTTGTCTGGGAAGTATGCTGACACCCTGTGATGTGTTTGGTTATCTCCAAAGGTTAGCTGCTGAATAAGTGACCAGCCCAATTTGACATGACATCTCCCCCAAGAGGAGATTTTGGAGGGTGTTTGTTAATACGGCACTCTCAGATTCCCTCAGACAGTATCGTGATGTTGTGATGCCTAAATCTATTTGTAGCATTTAAAGTTATTGATTTTTGTTTTTATTGTTTTATTTTTGTTTGGTTCTTTTGGTCATATTCAGCAAGTCTAGTGTTCTTTTTTATTTATGAATGGTATGACATCTTTGCTGACTACAGATAGAGACCAGCGTATGTATTTGGTGAACTTAACAGGAGAGGCCTTGACCTGTTAAGAACAGTAGCTGCAAAATATTCTTGTGAAGTCAGACTCTTTTTAATAAAGATGTAAGCCTGTGCTTTTGATCTCATTCCCAAAGAGGTTGGCAGCAGCCTTTCTTCAGACACTTCTGAGCAAGTTATGGGAATTGTGATTCCAAGTGAGTGATTCCAAATCTGTGTGTGTGTGTGTGTGTGTAGTATATACACATACGTACATGCATATATACTCACACACACACACGCACACACAAAGATTTGGAATTACCCCAATGGGACATAATCCCTGTAAATAAATTTTTTTTCTTCTCCCCGGGCTCCAATCCCACCTTGTTATTTTGAATCCCCCCAGCTGGGAGAGATTAATGCAACCTGACAATCTTGTCACAATCCCTTCCACCACCTCTGTCGCACACACACAGACACCCACACACATTTGTTCTCCTGCGCCCCTTCTCCGCGTACTGAAGATCAGAGAATAGAGTGGATGAATCAGTCAGCTACTAACACGACTCTGTCCGGATTGCGTCAGCTTGATGAGAAACTAGAAGTGTTTTTTTTGTTTGTTTAATCACTATCATCATTAGGGTTCTCAGAGGTATTTTGTTCTGAACACCCTTACAATGCTCTTGGCAAATTCCTAAATTGTTTAAAAGATGTAGAGCTGTACCAGCATTCTCTAATAAGATACCCTAATTTGGATTGGTAGAGGACTGCTCTCTGTGTATATGTGAGGCTTTTTGATGCGTGTTGAAATATCACATGCTTTTCTTTTATCACTGCATAAGAAACCAAATTCAGCCCCCAGTGGTAAAATATTATCTTCTGGTTTGGCGGCTGAGATTGGCTCTTTTACACCATGCTCTGAAACATGTTTTTCAGTGCCACAGTTTTATCCTCCTCCTCTGTGGTTTTTCTATCGAAGAAACCTCTTTATACTTGTCCACTGGGGACATTTCTGTTCTTTTGTAAAAGTGCATGCATGGAAGTTAGCATAATACTCAAAGGCCCATAGTTAATTTTATCCCTAAGAGAATTAACTTTATATTAGACTGTTATATTGAAGCAACCTAACTTTTTTCAGACCCTAACACATTTACACCAGATGTCAGCTGCATGATTAATCTTCCATTGTGGCCTCTGCATCCTGTGACCTTATTGGCAAAATCGTGTGGCTCTGCCCTAAGGTGTCCATCAT
This sequence comes from Rhodeus uyekii, assembly GCA_037043235.1. Lineage (NCBI taxonomy): Eukaryota > Metazoa > Chordata > Actinopteri > Cypriniformes > Acheilognathidae > Rhodeus > Rhodeus uyekii. The sequence goes on along the minus strand of JAWRVZ010000031.1, from coordinate 3,504,945 downwards.
AGTTTTCGTGGCGACACGGAGCAGTGTTGCCAATTAGGCCAGTGCTCCAAATGGAAGGCTTGCCCTTTTACAAAGTCTTTATTTTGTTATTGGGGTGTACTAGAATATGTATTCATTCTTTATTGTTCAAAAAGTATATTTTACATTATAATAACACCTCTCTACCTTTTTGGTTCACATTTCGAATTTTGAATGTTGCTCGCATGACATCAATTATCCATAACTGTTCAGGTTCGGTACACAGTGCTTGTGTGCAAAATTATATTTCAAACAAATATATTGAAATGTTATTACGTGTAAAACATTTGTGATATAGCCCACACCCTTATATAACACGCACCCCCCCCCCCCCCCCCCCCCCCCTGCAGGGTTTGTAAAATCTGTTATAACCTGCGGGTTATATGTGGGAAAATACGGTATATATTATTATTATTATTTAATTTATTTAATCAGTTTCTCAGCCACACTCATGTTCACACCATGAACTCTTATACTCTTAGTATAATTTTGCTGAATACAAGATAAATGCATAGAGCTGTGGTTTAATTTAATGGATTTTCAGTGCCTGACCCGTGACTTGGCTTAAGTAGCCACTCTGTACTTGACCTCTGTGGGCCTTGTTTAAATGTTATAGAGAAGCTCTGCATGGCTGACCTGCCACATTAGAGCTCCCTGACCCAGCAACTGTGAGACTGGAATAAATCCATCTGCTTTACAGTGAGAGTTTCAGCATTCTCCATCTGACTGAGATGGATGAAGAGATGCTGCTTCTCTGATGCTCTGCATTTTCTTTGGCTTGCTAAATAGAGGCTTGGGTTAGATTCGGGGAAGAGGATCCGCACATCCTCGCCAGACACAACATTCAATGTCCTGGGACGGTCTGAAGGACAGATTCAGAGGAAACATCCACCCATTTATTCTTCCCCCCCACTCGTCTTTATCTCCTGCAGCGCAGAGCTTCAACCCTGGCCTTGTTCACCCACCCCTGGACACTCGGATTAAGCCCAAACTAATCCCGTCTACTCGCACATGCTTAGAGGCATGAGACACTGCCCAACAGCTGCCTCAATCTAACCAGCGTCCCCTGATATGTGTCCCTGCAGGTGCCCCCCGCTGATAAAACCGCATGTGGAGGAATTAGTTTTAACTTCAAAAAAATGATGCTCTCTGAAGACACACCCAACCTGCAGAGGAACGGAAAGAGAAAGACACATGGATACAGTTTCTAGGGAGTGAATGGACACTAAGCTCATATTCTTGTCCTATAATCCCATTACGTTCTCAGATTCCTTGAATTCCAAGAGTGAAATCCCTCCTTTGCTCTGTCTTGCACAATACATTGTTGTTATGACACAGCGGAACATCTCTCTGCCCTTGTGCTTTTTACTAAACCAGTCATGACCTTAACCTATATTTGGCAGCAGTATGAAATTATTACAGTGGTTGCAAGGCAGGATTGTTGAATTTTCTTTCTTTTTGAATTCTTAAATGTTGGCTATAGGGATGCACGTTATTATTGCAACAACATTGGAATCGGCCGATAAAGGCTTAAAATATAATCGTCATCAGCCCAATAAGAAAATTATTATACTGATATGCCTTGCCAAGACACATCAAGTGCAAGTGAAAAGATCACGGCAGCATTGTGGTCATTCTTGAGGTGAACAATTTACATTTGGTTATGGATAGCTTGAGCAGTAGCGTACACTAGGATGTCAAATTGCAAAGTTTAGGTTTAGGTTGCAAATGCGTATGTCTGAAGAGAGAAAAAAGCTAGCCGTAATGGACTATTATTGCTATTTTTAAAGCGTTCAATGTGCTATTATTAAAAGGGACTTTGTTGACATTTATTTGTCTCTAACAAGTAACCTTTTTTGTAATGAGACCTCAAAACCCTGAAACTAAAATAAGAATATACAGTTTTTGCTCAATACTAAACAAAATAAAAAGAATGAATTTGTCATTCCTGCACAGGATTTGTTGTTTCCAAACAAAGAAAAAAAATATAAGTATGTTGTGTCATCATTACTGGTTAGAGATATTATAAAGATGCTGTTTTTAACATTGCACTTAAGATAAAAAAAATTTCTTGCATTTTCCTGAGAATCAAGCCCATGACTTTGGCATTGCTAGTGCCATGCATTGCTGAATGAACTACAGAAATGTTTTATTTTTCTATGATAAAAATGCTTTTGTCTTAGTTTAGTACTTTATCCTATCATAAAAATTTGGTATCAGCTTAATTCGCAAAAACACTTTTAAATATGTATATGGAACAGACAGAACTGAAACTGATATGAATCATTTTCACAGAATAAATATTGAAATGTTTTGAGTTCTTTTTTCATTTAAATGTATTATTTTCATAGTTAAAACTGTTATAGCCACCTTTACACTGCATAATTAACTTATTTGTAGATGTTGACAGAAAACAAGTTGCACTTAAGGCTTACCTGAAGCTCTGCAAGCATTATACTAATGTATATAAATAAATAAATGCAGTTGTTGGTTGAAGTGTATTTTCAGTTCAGGACTAGCTGTTTGGAGATCTTAGCGTTAAACTTAGCGGGTTTGAGCGCATATTGTCTTGGACCATTCGGCTTTAAACAGCTCCAACTATTTATGTGGTTTTCACTGTGGAGTCTGGCTCTGAGAGCGAGAGATGGTAGGCTATGCTTGGCAGAACACACTTCTCATTTCCTTTGTTAGCTTACGAAACAAACCATAGGTCTTTTGTCTTGTGTTTTTGGACTTTAATTATTCAATATGACTATATCTCGTTATGCATAAAAAGTCTCTGTCTTCTCATTAAGATCATAAAAGCATTTTAAAGCCTTGTTTGAGGCATCAACAAGCCTTTTTCTCTCTTTAAAGCAGAATACATTGCAGCATGTTATATCTGTAATCAGGTCTATATTTTAGCAAGGCCTAGACTGAAACAGCACTGTTCATGTTGTGGTAATTTGGCAAAATGATTTGGTTAATTGTTTTCCCAGTGGAAATGCAAGTACGAGACAGGCGGGTGTTCACAAGTGTCTGCGGTTGAAGTAAATAGCCTTTTGCTTTGCTAGCACCATTGCTTTGTGGATTTGTAAACACAGGGAGCCAAGCCAAGACCACAAGAGTCAAATAAGAGCAGAGTAAGGATTTTCAAATGGGATTTTACCCACCATATTATTTGAGGGGCCACTTTCTTTTGGTTCTACACCAATATTTTTCCACACACACTTAATGTGTGTTAAAAGAAAAGATAGATTTTCTCGATCGAAGATATGATTATCTGACTTTATTAACTTAATTATTTAAGTCAATAAATATCAATAATGGAATCAAAATTCATTTTATGCACTTATATAACATTATATATATACTTATATTTCATAATGATCAAAAGGGGTGATGTAATAAAGACCATTTCACATTTGTTGTGTTCTTTACAAACAGCCTTTGACTTTATCAAATAGGCCTGTATGTGGCACAACCAGCTGTGATGGCTTCATCAAACAGAAAATCAATACAGTGATCCCTCGTTAATTGCGGTTAATGTGGACCAGAACCAGAAAATCCGTGAAGTAGGATCAGCCAATCAGCGCACGGGATACATCCACTCGTGCTCTCATTGGTCGATCTCGCGCCGGGAACCAATCACGTGTCTTGTCTGAGTGCCCGTGTGTGTGTACAAAGCCTCTGAGAGAGTTTCTCTCTTTGTCTGGCATCCTGGGAAACCGTTTCTCTCGCACATCACGATAAAACAACGCTGCTTTCTGCAATACGGCTGCCGATATGGCGATATTTTTGAATTTGTATTTTTCGATTACTATTTTTGAAAAATCCACGATGCACTGAGGCCGCGAAACTGAGGAACTGCGAACACCCGTGGATTACTGTACAAAAAAAAAATGGTATCGTTCAGCCCTACTATGAATACACACATAAATACTGTGCATAAATCTAGTGTTCCTATATTAGACATCTGGTTATGTAGTTCAACTAGAAGCAGTTTGTCTGAAGCATAAACTCTAACTCTTGATGATATTAGAATTTCTCAGTGCCAGGTGTCATAATGGAGAACTGTCCACTCTTGCCAGACACGGTTGTCATGGGATGTAAAGAAATACTCTACACACTGGTGTGGCAGCATGCTTAGTTTGTGATATTGTTAGACATTAGCTGATCTGATTGTTTGCACAGAAGGGAGTCTTATTTCTGTGGAAATATATCCATTTTATATCCTGATATCCATTTTCCTTGAGCTGAAGTCTGTCCCATTCTCTCCTGCCTTCAGACAGAAGCATATGTCATCCTTTCATGCTCAGAAGCAGGACTGGGTCTTTGGGGCAGCGCCATAGACATTTTGGGTTAAGGCCCGAGTCCCCCTCCCTTGTGCTTGAAGGGCTGAATGTGGAAAATCCCTGCTAAACACGCAGCAGCTGGAGTCCACTGAGAGGATTCGGCTCCGACTCAAACTCTACTGCCAGCATGTTCGTCATGTCACCATTTCAGCTGACGTCCCACACTGCAGCACATGGACGTAGTCGGATGATTTGAAACAGAAGGGTCTGTTGGTGATTTGTTTCCTTGTCCTTTGTTTGGTGGTGTATGATTGCTGCTTTGATTTGGGCATGATTTGTTTACCATTGTAGATAGAAGTCAGAAACATAACATAACAAAGATATAATATCTTTATACAAACATACAAATAATAAAATGATTGAAAGATGTTTAAAATCTGCCAGAGTAAGGCATTTACTAATATACAGTATATTTGAAATCATTATAGCGTCTAAACTTGTCGTCTAGTGGTTGTTATATTATATTATAGGAATAATAGTGATCAAATATTAAATGTATAAAAAATGTAAATGGTTAGATATGTAGTTATAGTTGTCTTTTAAGGATTTAAGCATATGCCATTTGATGACATGTTTTTTTTATGAATTCTTATTGCATCTTTTTCAATTCTTTTAGTGTACAGTATTTGTTTGTGTATTTATAAATCATGATTAAGTTACATACCGTGATGTATTGAATTGTGACATCTCGATGTTTATCATATTGTGAGATTTGTTACCCTAGTGTAACAGAGAATCAGGAGACTTGTTGGGGTGTGTGTGTGTGTCCAAGTTTATTTTGAGTTGTAGGAGTTTGTGCTGCTAGGCTCTTAGGTCCATTTCAGATGAGTGCCAGGACTGGGTCTCACTCACTGCCATCTGTTCACACATCTTCTACCACTCTCAGTTCCCTCCTGAAACTCTGATGCTTGCTTAACCTCTCATTTACACAACATTAGTGTATAATATCTCATTTCAACGTTTGTTTATATGGCTGTTTTCCCACATCAGGTTTATTTAGAATCACTTATGCATAAGGTTGACTCAGAGCAGCATGATATACAGCACTGATGCTTTCCATTATGTCGCTGTAATCATCATTTCTGTTTGTGATGACAGCCATAGTGGTGTGATCTTCTCTCCACTTGTTCTGTTTTCTACCGGTCATATCTTTTACTAATTATTGCATTGTTTTCTATTCTGGATTTATTTTTCCTGCTAATATTCCTTGACTTCTCATCCCATCTTGCCTCTTGTCTATTATTTTATCTCCTCCTCTTGTCTCCTGTGGCATCTCTTCTAGTTTTGTCTTGTGTTATCTACACTTTATTTTCTTGTGTTTTCTCTGCTCTGTGTCTGTGGCCACATTTGTTGTTTTTAGGTAGATTTGCCATGTTTGGAAACCCTTCACACATTACAGCTGATGTAGACACAATGCTAGTGTATCTTCACCTCAGATAAGCGACTGTAACATTAGCGAACAATCTACGATTCTCTCTCTGCCGCTACCATTATGAGGTGATGGACAGTATTGTGGTGTTTTCGCGAGGTGATGGATATTGCGTCTTGACTCTGATCCGATGCTCCTCATACACACCGAAGCACTCAGATGAGGGAAAAATCAATATTATGAGACAACATAGCGAGAGCTGTTGACCTGACCTGAGGGAGAGATGAAGAATGAGAGACCGAGCAATGAAAGTGACTGAGTACAAGAATGAAGCACCACACTAAAAACACCGTACAGAGAAGAAAAAGCCACAGCTTTGATGGATGAGTCACACATCATCCCCACACACCCTGCAGGTGTTGTTGTGTTGAAGCTCCATGAATATTTAGACACATTAGCAGATAAACACAAGAGCAATATGCCTAACACATAGACTAATTTAGCTGTATTGATCCCTCAATCATCTGTCCTCCTTCCTGCACTGATTCTGCTTGATGCAAGTAGAAAATTGGTGGTGTAATATCAGATGCAATGATGTGTGTCATGATGTCATTAATCCAGAGTGTCAACAGTCAGAGACATCCCTTGATTAAATATCGTAGTTGTGCAGACCCAGATTCATTTTCTGCTCTGATTTAAAAGCAAAATTGTCTATTGGATTTAAAAATACGACATCAGTACTATTAATTTTGTTAGTAGCTGAAAACATAATAAAAAGAGCCTTAAGTGCAAAAGACAAATAGGTAACACTCTAGCATAAGGGCTCATCAGTTAACGTTAGGTAATGCACAAGCTAAATGCAACTTTTGGTTTTAATAATGTGTTAAGTGTTAAAATTTGTTCTGTTTAAGTGTTTTTTCATCGTCAGTTAATGAATTGAGTTTGAATTAACTAATGAATTAATAAATGTAGTGTGTAAAATGTGACCAGACCAAAAAAGTTTGTAGTCCAGATTAAATTATACAAATATTTAAGTTAAAATAGTCAAATAATTAGCCTATTAAGTCTATGTATTTAAGTATTTAGTGCTGCATTGAACACTATTCTGCATACAAAAATCTGAATGGCAGTTTAAAACTGTTACTATATAAACCGTTTAAAAATACTGCTCAGAAACAGAAAGCGGTGCAGCTGCTTAGTTTATGGGGTAACCAGGGTAACAGGTTCCATCAGCGCAATACGTCACTCATTCTGCCATGAGCTTCTCATGCATGTTGGGCTTTTTTACATCAAGAGTGCGCACACGCCTCTGACGCAGGATACAGTGGTGTTGTGCATTTTGACCAGTTTATTGGGAAACGTATTCTTAAAATGCATTAAAAAAATTGACGTTTCTTTGATAATGATATTGTGCATGTTCATTAACGTGATTATATGATATCTGAAACCCCTGCAAAAAAATATATTTTTAAAGTATTTATTTCTTCTTTCGCTCATTTGCTCAATGCATTGAGAACCTAGAAGCTCCACACGCATCTGTTTTTCTCTGACTGAGGAACAGCTAGTGTCACCATGGCAGCAGGCAAGGCAAGCGGAAAACACGCCCATAAGCATGTAATGAGGCGACACAGCACCATCTTAACTTTTGCATATGCATATGTGCTTTCCTGTTTATGTGTGTGTGTGTGTGTGCGGCTTCTGCATTACACACTCAAGACCCTCTAGCACACCATCTGGAAGCCTCTAGAAGGGACACCAATAAGCCTACTCACATGTGACTCATGACTGGCATTAAATCTGTGTAAATACCGCACACATTTAACCCTGTTACCCAGCACTAATGCAGCTAGGGAGAGGAGGGGCCTTCACTAATCTGCGAAAAGTGCTTCACGTCTATGATTTCATTAGGGTGTTTCATGCCACATGTCCTTTCATGTCGTCATTAGTGGGATAGCGTGATCCGTGTGCACACTAGCTGCGCCACCAAAGTCCATTATACACCTAGCCAAAAAACAGACACTTTGTTCTGTTGCAATTGTTTATTACTGGAACCACTATTTAATTTATTTTGTTTACAACTCTTAAGCCCAAAGTATACCTCAGCCATTACTCTCCATGTGACATAATTTTGCAGCCCAATATTTCTGTCCTCGTAAAACCGTGCATGTGAGAGATGGTGTATATTAAACAAACGCTTCTTTCCTCGCTCGCACACTCAACTGTGCGTAAGACGGAGAATGCGGAACGTAACGTGGAAAATGAAAGAAACTGGGACCTTTAAGTATTAACTTTTGGTAACATGTCTTGCAGATTGTATCCTATACTGCTATGAAAAATTAAGGTACAATACTATGGAGAAAAAAACACATTTCCCATCAGAATTTTTTTTCCTTTTTGTTGGGCTTACTACTATCATTCAAGCAAAAAGATAACTAAATCAAAAACACCTGGCAACTATCTAATATCTTAACATTGATTTTGCTGTGATTTGCATTAAGTGAAGTTTCTTTGGCTAACCCAATCCTTCTCTTGTTCCACAGGTGATCTCTGCGCTCTCTAGAATCTCCCATAACAGTATTGCACAGATCAAAGGCATCAGGTAATTTCCATCCTGCACACACTGATTGACTTTCCTTTCAGTAGTGGTGTGTCTTGAGTCTTGAGGGATCTTTCACAGTGCTCTCTTGGGTTGCACCTTTTATGTGGCTCCATTCGGTTGGCCTGGAAGGTAGAAACAGTTGGCACAGACCACCGCATAAGGGCCAAAACCTATGAAGTGTGTGGTTGTCGCTCCCCTCAGGTGTTTTAGTGGGGTGGAACCTGCCTCCCTGCTTTATAGACGGCTCGGATCACATCCTGTCTCATTATTTGGCCACTCTGTGTTGCAAATAAACCCTTTTATCCAACGGGGTAACGAGCTGATGGTGCGAGCCATTAGGCGTTTTGCCAGAGCGGGGCGGAGGCGAGACAGGTCTGCCATTTAGTCAATGCAGTGTAACAGTCTGAGGGGTGCCTAAATCACTTCCTGTCTTCTCCGTGCATGCTGCCGCACAGCGATGGCCGAAATACTGCCCATTGATTTGTCAGGAGTGAGTCTTGTATACTGAAAAACATTCTCCATTATCCATTGTAAAAGTTGTCTGAAGTAATTAGAGGAAAGATCTGAAGATAGATCATGGCAGCAGACAAGTCTACTGTGACTAATGGAAGCCAAATTTGCACCCTGAGCAAGTCTTTTACACTCAATTTTTTAAGTGCACTGAATTTTGCAAGATATACAGCCATAATTTCCTGGCTGTATACAGCAAGCAATGAAAGGCAGCTTTGTTTTCATCGATACCGCGACGTGTGTCAGCTTTGAGGGCGGAAACGGCATGTGCTTTAGTTGTTAGGCCGACGCAACCCACGTTTCTTTAAAAAGACCTTTTTTTGTCTATTATTAGTGGTGTTTCACAGTTTTGTGCTGTAGAATTTAATGCTGAATAATATTTGCTGTCTGTTTTATTTCCCTATTCAAGCCTCAGTCTCAGGCTTGTTTGTGGGCATTCCTCACACACACTTTTGGATTTGGTTTAAAGCTACGTGCAGATGTTTTTCCAGACTTGAAATTCAGCCATATTCTGGCATGCAAAATACTAATCAAAGTTTACAAGATAGGAGTTCAGAGTTACTCTTAGCACAATTCGTGAGACATTTCGAGACAACTCTTTTTTCTTTTTGACTTCTTTGGTTAATGGTTATTCTGAATTCCTGTTCAATAATTAGCCATCACAAGATACAGAGTTGTTTGTATGACTATTTTTTCAGCTGTGACCACATCCTCTTCCTTTGAGCTTTGCTGCCTACATGGGTTCCAACCGGCAATTAAAACAGAAATGCGTTAGTCTGTATTTATTGTTGCGTGAACTTTGTTTGCTATTACACATCTAGACTGTTTGAAGTCACTCTCACCTTTAGATGTAAACCACTGCTTTTACATATGGAGGTCCTGCTTCAATAATAAGGTCTTTTACTGAGTAGCAGGAACAAGGAAGGGCAAAGTGTAAGTCATTAGTGCAGCACCCGCTTTCGCTCTTCTCAGCATGGCTTCTGTATGAACAACTGCTCTCTCAAATTGTATTTCAGAATTGTACATTCAAAATGGTTTATGTGCGGATAGTGATTATATTTCCTTTAATTCTGTGATGCTGATAATAATTCTGATCAGGAACTTGGTTATCTAAAACCTAGTGAGCTGCCCTACTGTGTCTATTAACTATCTAGTACCTAGCCTTCTCTAACTGACATGAAACTTCATAAGTAACTGATCTGGAAAATTTTACATAGGCAGAAACTCTGCAAATGTGCAAATAAAAAACATGCAAATACCGCACATAGAGATACTTGATTCAGTTGATGAGAAATAATGCTTGAATAAGCATGCAAGTAGTGAATGCACTCTCAGTGCTTTTTATGGAGGCAGTATCCTTAAAGTGTAATCTTTGTACTCTTTTAGTTCATTCTAGTACCTCAAGGGTACAAGTTACTTACCCTACACTACTTACCCTCAGCCTTTTGGGATACTGTCTAGAGACAAGGTGTTGTACCCACATAGGTAACATTTTTGCAAAAAAAATTTTTTTGACAGTGCACCTATTTGTCTGCAGTCAACTTACGTTTTAGACCAGATATACATTTTCAAATCTCTATAATACCGGAGTTGTTCATTTAGAAAGAAATACAGTGGAATTCACTTATCTCGACCTCGGTTAACTCGCCAAACCCTATTATGTCGAAGTTTTTGAAGTGGAACTGCCAAACTCCATATTTGTCTTAGCATTTTCTTATCGGTTATGTCGTTTCTATTATGTCGCCGAACACTAATATCTCGAGCACAAAAGAGGGACAAATTCACCACTTCACATGGATATCTCATGACTAATGATCGTATTTGCTGAGTTTGCGTTGCACGTGGATCGCGGTCCATATGGTCGCTCTGTCAGTGACACTTTACTCACAGTGCCGCGCAGCCACAGAACTCCCAGAAGTGGCGGAAAAATCAAGCCTTGCAGATGCCATGGCAGGAGTTAGCATCACTGTCCAGGAATTCCCAGATTACATTGACGAAGACGTCGTTACTGATAGAAACATTTGTTTTCAAGCAGAATGTTAAAGGCAAAAAGCAACAAAGCATTTTAGAGTTTGTAAAGAAACCATATTAACTGCGTGTGCAATACTATTCATAACTATTCAGAGCGAAATGACTGTGTTATGAGCGAATGTGTTTATGTGTGTTGTGACTGTTTACGCTGTGAGCAAAATTGTGTTTGCAATGTTGAAGAATAAGATTAAAGGTTTGTATGGAGAATTGAAGGTTTTTTTATTGTATACTGGTAAATCTCTGCTGTTAGTTGGTGCACATATGCCTTTTGTTGTTAGCAAACATATACAGTGTATATACATTTTGTTTTGCATGCTGATCGCTTCATCAAATAAATCGGCATGTTGGCTTTTGGTTATCTCGAGCCTCTGTTATCTAGATGCTTTTTTGCAACCCCCTGAGGCCGTCGACATAACCGGATTCCACTGTAGTAGTTTACTGCAGACACAGGCAAGGTCTCTCTCTCTCTCTCTCTCTCTCTCTCTCTCTCTCTCTCTCTCTCTCTCTCTCTCTCTCTCTCTCTCTTACACACACTTTTACTTCAGATTACATGTGCTTTTATCTCTCACATACACAGGATGTCACTCACTCACATGTGAACAACTGCCTTTCATGAATATTACTATACTGTACACATGACATAACAGTCATTCATGCACAGAGCCACTTTATACTTTACAACAGCTCAATGCACCTTCATCCATTTTCACATACTAGCTGATTGCTATGCATTATGGATGTGCACACACATGTTCTCATGTCTTGTACAGAGACAAGCATAACAAAAGAATGTCAAAACATAATGTGCAGTACATGAATGGTTTTGCTCTTGGTGTTTGAAAGAAGACCGAGATTGTGGAGCAGATTGAAGCTTCTTGTAAACATCAGATAATCCCCCGCATCCACTCAGCTCTCTGCGTTATTGATTTTGTAGTGATGGACACTGCTCCTCTATGCAATGTGAAAGTTCTGTATCTCACTCAGTGTTTATCATGTCCTGAGAGAAAACCAGTGTCTGCTGGTGGAGTTATCAGATAGATGCTCTCCTCTGATCATTCTTCCATTGGTATTCCAGTTTAAGCTGGACAGGATCCGGTGCTCTGGGCTGCTTTGGATTCCGAGGGATTACTGGACTCTTGCTTTTTATAGAAAATCAATATAATCGTACCTTTTGCTTGCAGTTTTACTCTGATGATGAGAAATCAGAGGCATTGAGAGGAAAGAAGAGAGATCAAGAGGGATTTTAGTTCTGAATCTAGAATTAAATTTTATATTATAAAATGTTATCATATTTTTTTTTTAATGAGATTAATATTCATTGTAGTATATTTCTAGTTTTATTTTACAACAGGGGACATTATTTAGAGAAAATGTGTATTCATAATCTCATCAATATGTCTTTATACATCGTAATACAGAAAGAGTGATAGTGTGATTTATTGCTTTTAATAAACGGTTTAATAGACAAGACGTTAATGCTTAGTATCATTGTAGAGCAATATACTGTGTATACATACAATGTATACAATGATTGTAGAGCAATATACTGAGTTACTTTTTGTTTTTAATTAAATTTGAATGAGCATTTTTGAACAAATCAGTTCCTTTGAGTGAATCAATAGTTATTTGTGTTCTTAATGGATGCATTGCTGGCTTTGAACAAATTGTTTTAACGAGTCAGTGAGTCTTTCATAAAGACGTGTCATTTGTTGCTACCTACTGGAGTAACAATGTCACCTGTAGAAAGTTCACTGAATCACAGAATTTTGTGTGCGTGTGTATATTTTATTAGAGCTAAAACATTAAACCTCAAGCATTAACAGCGTAGGTTCATACAATTAAAACTCTGCAAAATAGGGGAATTAACACTAGCACAACTATAAATAAATGTTATTTATTACAATGTTTATTTATTATGCAAGTTTTTTTTTTAAACCCAAACCCTAAGTGCAATATTGTATCTTAACAACATTTTGTCATATCATATGAATCGTAGAGATTCCCACCAGAAATCAGAAAAGCTTCCTAAAGGCTTGAATGCTGCTGCTTCTTTGTAAATGTGATGCATAGCTGTATAGACACTTTCAGCATGAACGAGGAGCTTTAGCTGGTTTTGTAATCATACTGGGGTATGTTTTCTAATCTTGTGTAACCTAATAGAAAATGAATCGGTTTCACTTTTTCCCCCTTCACTTTATGGAGCAAACTACTGAACGCTTCAGATGTTTCAATATTCTTCGAGCTCTTCTGAGCCGTCATTTTCTTAGAGTAGAGAGCAAATATCTGGTTCCATGAGATAAAAACCCAGGGATACTGTTTTCTTGGACATAAACGGAATTGAAACGAGTTTGATGTGTCTGCAAAATCCAATTAAAGCAAGTATTGGCCTGATGTGTTTCAGGCTGTAATCACTGAGGGATGGAAGCAGCTTTCATATTATCCTGATTTCAAATGATCAGGTTTGTCACAGCTCCTGAATTTGTGTGTGGGTAAGTATAGACGTTCATGTATGCAGGGCTCGATAGTGTGAGCGTTTCACTCGCATTTGTGACTAAAAATAGACGTGTGCCGACTGTAAAATGTGTGCAAATCTTTGCATTATTTTAAATGGTATAAAATCAACTGTTTATGTTAAAACAATGATACAACCTAATATGAATAATAAACTTTAAAAGGTGATTTATTTACTTTTACACTGCGGACACTGTAACACTTCGACTGTAAACACTGGTCTAAACATTTTAATATTCATCATTTTACATTGTATACTATTGTATCGTACTGTATATTGTATTATAGAACATAAAACATGCTTATGTTTACAAACACATGTATGATTACCGTATGAATGCTGCACAGCACGTGGATGTGGTCACATTAAATATAATGAGCAGATACGTGAGAAACTGTACCTATTTGGTTTCATACAGATTACTTAGATAATATTTGTTTTTGATATGAATTCCTTCTTTTAAAAGTAGACTCTTCAGACTTTCTAAAAACGCATCACTCATGTCTATGTGGCAAGTATCAAGAGTTCATTTTCAGAATGGACTTCACTGAAAGAGAACAGAATCCTGTTTGTTTTCTTTTATGAAATGAAATATACACATACATTTAACCTTTCGAATCTGACTCTAGTACAACAGAACTAGAAAAGTGTTATAGATTAATGTGAAATTATCCATTAGTAAAAAATTCAGATCAAATCTAGAATTAGATCCATGCAGAATGTATTATGATTTAGATTAATTTGCAGACTGTTTAGATGAATAAACAGTGGTATTCATTCAAACTGTATTTAATTACATCTCAAAACACTCAAAAATGCTCAGAAAAACCACAGAAATTGTAACAGGAGAACCTGTAAATCATTGTTTTACCTTTGCCTTGACAGGAGATGCAGGAAACAGTGTTTAATTCGCGTGATTAATTACCATGACATTTGTAAGCAGGTTTAACCTTCTTTTATTATAAACGTGTCTGAAGCAGATGAGGTGGAAGTCCTTTTGAACCAAGATGTTTAATTAGCGATTCATTTGATGAAGTCTTGTAAGCAGGCTAATTATTTTGCTATCAGCAATTATTCCATCATGTGATACAGCATCTTTGTGTTATGAGTTCAGAACGGTTATAGTTTCTCATCACAAAGCCTTGTTTTAATAAAATACATCCGAGTATAACATTTATGCTTTCACCTCAAAGACATCCATTTGGAGGTTGTTTTCCTGTCGCCAATGACCGAGATTCATCATAATGAGGAAAAAATTAATGTCATCTACAACTGAGCTTTTCATAGTGGCATTTTATAAATCTTTTTACCTTTGATTGCAAGTGTTTTAGATTCCTTAGGTGGTCGCTACTCTCGTCTAATCACTCTATTCGAGTCTATTTTTATGTTTGAATTGTATGTGCTTTGATTTGATGTATATGTACAGCTGAATGGTCTGTATCTGTCTATTGGCCTGACTGGCAGCACCTTCAATCTTAAAGCTGATGGTGGTGTTAGCTCTCTCTCTCTCTCTCTCATCCTCAATAAAATAGCATCCTCAAGTGTCGTGTTGTTGGGAGGTGCGAGGTGACTAGTTGGTCACATTGTCAGTGCATGTTTGTTAGCCTGCTATTGTGTGGGTGAGGATGTCTGATGTGAATATTGGTTAAGAATGGGGGCTTTTGTAATGTAAGTCAAGGTCAGAGTCTTTCCTACCCTATAGCTCTATATTTCTCTCCCGCTTTCTCTCCTTTTCTCTCTCTGTCACTGCTGTTGGACAACTCCATAGAGACAGGAGTAGAGCTTAGTTATGATTGAAGAGATGGCCCTCTGTCAACATGGTTGATCTTCAACTTTACATTTTCTGAAGGAAATGTCAGTCTTCTCTGCCTGTGTATAACTATAATAACTATAACATAATTGTCATGATGCAAGGGTGTTGTTGGTCATTGGGAGGCTATTTCTTTTCGGTTGCTGAAGTAGTCCCAGTCTTTTTAGCATAGACAGATTCATATATTAAGGAGATTAAGGAGACCTTAGTAAATGGAAGTGTATAACTTTCTTTAGCAGAGAGTCATTAAATCATTGATTCAAACAATTTGTTCAAAAACGCTGGTTCTTTCATGTGCAAATCACTGGCCATTCTTATGCGCTACGGATGGGTTCAGTGACATAAGAGACTGAAACTGCTGCGTATTGGTGGTCAAATATGGTTTGTTTGACAAATTTTCAGCGTTTTTTGATGTTCTCTGCATTGGACATTGGGAGCTTTCCATTATCCAGATCCATTTGAAAATAGGTCATAGTCAATTTCACAGAGTTCAATATTCTCGGCCCACCGAGTCATACCCTTTAGGGTGATTTTTGAAACTCTTTTGAACATGTTAAGTATGGTTCATGGAAGCGGATTGCATGGATTTGAATTTTCCAGGTGAAACATTTTATTCACTCTCTTCGCTTTTCGAATAATGGGCTGCAGGATCAATAAATACAGCTTGTTGACCGGATTGAAGTACATTTGATATAAGATCTCCGCATTGTTGTTCCTGTCCTTATTCTTGGCAAGCTGGGAGTGTAATTTCAATTCTGTCTTGACAACTCTCAAAGAGATTGGAATGGTAATGGATATGGCAATGTTAATGAATTTGTTCTTGGCGGAATAGATCTGTTACACTGCTGCTGTAGAGAAAGTACCGAGTCGTATTACTGCTAATACATTCACAGACATTGCTGTGAATGAACATGTAAGAAATGCTACATATAACAGGCATGAATTAACCCCCATAGTAAATCTATACTGGTGGAGGTGGGGAAGATGGAGGGTTTCTGAAAGTGTGCTACAAACTGATAATAGCCACAGATCAGGTATATTGTTTTAATGTTGAGGCGCAGCTCATTGGCCACTGATGCAACAGCAATCAATCGCTACCAAAAGAGTTAGACCTATCATTCTGCTAAGTATTCTACTGGTAGGTAATTCAGCATATTGATCCTATAGAGACATGCACTGACAGACAGCCATCTAGTGTCTGAAAGCTGAAGGATTTTTAGAGGTGCTACTCCAACATTGATATTTGCATGGTAGTGTTGCTGACCGATGATGCTATGAGAAAACCAGGTGTCTGTTTGTGAAATCTGATAGTCAACATTTCTTGGCAAAACATGCATTATGTATGGTGAGCACAGTTGAACTGAGTGACGCACATTTCACAAACACAAAGTTGGGGTTATATTGTCGAAATGTAGTGACAAAGGAATTGTGCTGTCCACACATTGCATTGCATCCCTCATTTGCAAGCCCCATGCATATTTTAAGACAAAACCTCTTCTCTTGGATTTTTTTTTTGCAACTCTTCTGTTGTTGACATCACATCTCCACCATCCAGATAAACAATCCCAGCTAAAGATGATGCTATGTGCTGTTGATTTTGTGCTAGAACACCAGACTATAACTGTATATGCATGCCCACATCAGCGATCTTGTCAATAATTAAAGAATATAGTTCCTCTCCAATATTCTTCAGTAGTTCCTGTTGACTCTCTGGCCCAATTACATGATTACTGAGGGCTGAACATTTAGTGCGGTGCAGTCGAATATCCTTTTGAGCAATTTCACGGACAAGTTCTTCTAAATGATCCACTGTCAAAATGCTTGAAGGGCTTGCATTGTGTGGTGCCAGATTTAGCTCTGCAACCTTAATAGAATGGTCAATTTTCATTGCCGTTATGCCGCTATCGAACGCTTGACAATGGAGACGCATTCGAACGTCTTGCTGTGACTCCGTAGATCACTGTGATCTTCTGTGCAGGCAAATGTGGAAGTGAACCCTAAAATTAAAATTTTTAAAGTTGAATCAATGAGAAATGCTGTACATGTACTTTTTAAATTATTATTTACAAGCAACAATCCTGGAGAGTCCAGCCAATCTGTTAATATGACAACAAAAACAGCCACAAACACAAAGGCTCCCTACCAAATGTGCCCCTATACCTCAAAATACCACAAAAATCTCATCATCCTAGCACAGTTTTTAGCATTGGTAGAATATAAATTGGGTAAAGTAAAATATTTCAACACAACCATTTCAGCTAAATATAATTGATGCAATATTTCAGACCTGTAACCGTGGATAACAGTGCTTATGAAATCATTGAGCCATGAGTCATTCACTCAACCGAATTGATTTGTTCAAAATTGATGATTCTTTCTTAAATGTGACTGTCTTTATGCATTGAGTCATTGAAAACATTGAATCATTAGAAACACAATATTTTGCTGTGATTCTACTGTGAGGTTGTTGAGTTCCATTTTTTTATTGATAGAGCAAAAACAGACAAACTATCTGCAATGTGAGTCTGAAATGTGAGTTGCTTTATATTAACTTGTTGTGTTACAGAAATATTATGTCCCAATGTGCTAATCACATTCGTGTTGATATATATGGCCATAACACACTGTTGCTCGTGTATTATTTTATACATATATTATATATGGCTCTTTCCAAACATAATGTTTTGTTGCATGGAAAGAATGCGTAATTCAATGGTGTGAATCACGTCTTTTAAATGTTGTGACTTTTTGGTGGACCCTACACGCACTAAAACGAAAGTGACAAGGCTTGGCTCAAAATCACTTTATTTTCCATGCCTCATGTTTATTTCATGCCGCATAGCACCTTTTCTGCCCCACATAATGTGTGAGATTAAGTGATTTGATGAGATCTCTAGAGAAAGATCCATGCCATTAATCGAATAATTGATTGGTCCTCCATTTGCTGCTTTCTAATTGGCTGGTGAATGTTTGTGAGCCCAGGATTTCAGACCCCAGTGGGTCGGGTCCGCTCTCTAAGGAGTCTGACACGCAGTTATTGAGAAAGAGTGTTCGCGTTTAGGTGTTCCTGTCAAACTGCAAGAGCCTGTGTCATTCAGTCCTGCCTTGGCCTTTTCACTGTTCCAACTGTATTCTGTCAGAAATCAGATAAGTGCCCTTGAAACATCTGTCATATTGTTACAAATGTCAATCATGGAGGTGTTCATGAATAAACCCACCTGTTGAATTATGGATGTTGAGGAGTGAATCATGCTATAGCCTTTCCTTTTTGGTGTGTGCGTTGACTAATGCTCTCTTCTCTCTCTCTCTCTCTCTCTCTCTCTCTCTCTCTCTCTCTCTCTCTCTTTCTTTCCCAAGGCCCTTTCCATCAGAGGACACTGCGCTGAATGAAGATGATGTGTATCGGAGCTTGGAGGAGTTGGCAGAGTAAGCGTTTTAAATCCTAGAAAAAGAGTATATTGGCAATTAGCATAAAACAAGCTGGGCTTTAAACCAAACGTTGTCTGTAAAAATCAAGGGTCTACAAAATATTTCTCCCATTTTTACTGTTCACTGTACATTTTTTATATAGTGGCTATTAAAATTCTATTAAAATTATTCCAAGATAAATTTACTCTCTGTACTTGGTATTGATAATATTTAGTGATTTCTGGAATCTATTTTCATGTTGTGTTGTGGATGAATTCCACAAATCCTTGGAATTCATTTTATGAATTCATTTTTTTTTTATAGCTATGAGGATGATATTGATGATATTTTTCCAAGTATATAACACGGCTTTCATTAGTCAGGTCAATCATAGATTCATTGGAGTAAAGAGAAAACAATATTTGATTTCTCATGACTGAGACAGTGCTGGTCAATAGATTGATCTCTTTGAAGTGAAACGTGAGATTCAGCTTCACCCTGGAGCCGCTTTGCTTCAAAATTGACCCAATATCAGATTTAAGTGGGAGCAGATCATGAGCTGACCCGGATGCGCAAAAAAAAAAAAAAACGATAAAAAGACGTCACGCACCGCGCTGTCATGCAGATGTAAGCATTTATGTATAGTGTGATCTACTTTGGAAGCCAGCGAATTTATGTCCAGGCAATATAAAAAACAAATATTAGGAATAAAAAATAAACCCTTAACGTTTTTTTAACATTAAGGATACGAACCCTCATGTTTTGCTTGTCACTGTAATACTTATAAGTTCTGACACATCACTGTCCTTCCACTGACTAACTTTGGCAACTGTCTTGATAACTTTGGGTATGTAAAATCTTTGAAGTGACTCCCATAAGTGCAGAATTGTGACGAATGTTGCTGCAAAGTAATGTAGAAGTCGCATTAAATGTGATGTGTCTGTTCGGAACGAGGTCGCATTGCAAAACTTCTGATCTATCAGATTTAAGACCACGTATGGAAGTGGCCGAAATCTGAACTAAAAAGATCAGATCAGTGTTGGTTTGTGTCATGACAGAAACTTGGGCCACTTTTACCTGCAGTCTGATAACATTATAATATTATATAAAATTGTATTGGTTTGAACATTAATAGCTGTTATGAACATTGTATTTAATATAAATTATTAAATATGTTATAAATTGTATTTCAGATACATTATATCTGTAATTTGAGTTTTAAAAGAAATCCTTAAAAGAAGGTCATTGGATTACAAAATACTTTTGTAATTATTTACAATGAAATCCTTTGTTTTTTTTCTGTTGTTACATCTTTTAATAAGAATCAAATTGTATCAAAGTTGTAAGGAGGAGAAGATTGCCCAAGACGTATTACACCAAACTGAGACGCACCCCACTGATCAGCAAAAACCTCATCTTCACAATTAAATTACAGGACGAGCGTTTCAAGATGCACCACACTGGGCAGTTCACACCTCTCTCTCACTTTTGTATTCCTCTCTGTTCCCCCTCTTCTCCCCCTCACATAAATCTCACTCAAAATCTATGCAACGTTAAGAGTGTGCCATAAGTGACTATACATGTTTGGTATCATTTGAAATGTCTCAGTGCGACTGATACAAAGGTGTTATTCCCATAGAGGCAAACCAAAAGGTGTTGGAGTTTAGAGTTGTTTGGCTTACTGTAGTGAGTGTCCTCTCTCCCAGGGTCTTTCATGCAAATTACCTTCTTTTCTCAGTAACCAAATGTACATTGTTAGCTCATGTTTAATTTGAGAGAGGTTTCTATCCGAGTCAGATCAGCCCATAATGCTCAATGTCTTTCACCTTATTTTTATAAGGTCAGGTATGCATCTTTTACTCTATTTCGGAGCATTCAATATTTTGGATTGATTATATTTTAAAATTGATTATGTAATTGGCATGATACATTAACCTGACTAATAATAAATTGTTACATTTGATTTTATTCTGACTTACTCTGAAATGATTAACTCCAGTAAATTACGTTGCACCCTTTGCGTCAGGTTAGTAATGGGCTAAAGTCTGGTTTGAGTGGAGCATATGGCACAGCAACTGAGATTTTAGACTTCTGGCTGACAACTGTAAGGGCTAATAAAGGGAATTTCCATTTAGGGCAACAAAATGTTGATTGACCAACCTAAATAGGGTGAGCCTTACCTCTGTTTATCGTAATATTATTCTAGCTAAATGTTTGTGGGAAATTATGGCACAACTAAACCAAAGCTACCATCAGAGAAAGTAATATTGGTCGGCTTATATCTGTAGTAGTGGTCGTGACTGCTGACTGGAAATCGTGTTACTTTATTATATTTAGTCCTCATAGATCCGTATACGCTTGAATTACTCTTAGGCAGTGCAAGCATGAAAGCGGCCCTCTAAACAGGTTTCCCTTCTCGGAAACCGTCATTGGACCGATCAAGGGGGCCTAACAAAGTGTATGCCCTCCTTTTCTATTTCCTCCTCTATGCACGGAAAGTTCTAGGGCTTATTTTAATGTCTCCAAACTTAAAGATGCCACTATCATTCCATATTTTCCATGTGCTGCACTTTATTTGTACCAATTTGTTTTATTAGATCTCTGATTGCAGAACTTAAAAACCAAATCGTGAATTTAGTTACAAACCATAGTCCTGATTTGTATGCATGTGCATAATGAATGCTTCAGTTGTCCAAGCTTTTGTGTCTACTTTAGGAAGGATGCTTTGTGTTTCATAGGAAGTTATGTTGTTCTGTTGTCCGTCCACACGGAGACTCGTATCACTGTATCCGCATACATTTTTTATCGGATTGGCGTTTCGTCCACACGGATCCGGGGTTTTGGGAGACTGAATCCGCTCTCTTTTGAGGCCGGGTCCTAAAGTGGATAGATCTGAGAACGACACCCCTCCGGTCTCGTGTGGGCGGCCAATCCGTATATGTTTTGTGAACCAATGATGTCATCACATCACATGTCGGCTGCGTCACACGTAACAGCAACAGTGTTGCCAGATTGGACTGAAGATTTCCAGCCCAACTACAGCTTAAAACCGGCCCATTTAAAAAAAAAATACCGAAAACCCGCCCAATCTGGCAACACTGAACAGCAACAACAATGCGCATGCTCAAAGTCTTCTTCTCTGTGTATAATGTATATCTGTGGCAGAATTACAGCGCCCCATACTGGTCTGGCATATATACTACACCATTTTCAGTCGTTTTAGTTGTTTTGTGTGTACGACGCCGGGTTTATGATCGGATAGGGAATGCACCGGCTTCGTGTGGACGTGGCCTGAATTTCCTGCTTCCAACCTCATTCAAGTAGCATTCCAGTCATGCTACTTGTAATTCTCTGACCTCAGCCGGACAATACCCAATTAACTATTACTTTTGTAGTTGCCATCTTGGAAATTGTCAAATAAAGAAGTTAGTAGTTCTCACGCTGTCTTAAAGTTGAATGTTCTAGAGCTCTGTTACTGTGGTTATTTCCAAGTAGGAGATTTTTTGGGAATGCAGCATTTATTAGTTATTTATTGTTTTATTTATCTATTGAATCACATAGTCACATCTACAATGTCCTTAATGTCCGGCTGGTGTAATCACCCTTGCACAAATAGCTAGCCGTTAAATGCTCTTCTTGATACCATGGCCATGCCATGCTCTGAACAGGCTGGCAGTGTGGGTGTTAAGAAGAGCAGGGGAGAATGAGGGAGGGGGTTGTGTGGTGACAGGCCTGATTCTTGGCTGATTAATTGTGAATAATTAGGGAGCAGGGCGAATGCATGTCATTCATCTGCAGAGGACGGCTTGACACAGATGTGTTAGCGCAGACTGCATACATTACATTTCTCACAATGCCTGTACGAAACTTCTGTGGAGCTGTAAATGGATATGAGCCTTTGTCGCAGCTCAAATGGCCTCAATTTAATAGCAACCCAAAGAAACTTAGCTTGTGTACATGCTTTTCTGAGGGTAGACGATGTTTAATTCAGTGCAACAACAAAAAAGGCACTCATTGCACTTTTAATAACACTTTTTAATGTTGAGCACAACATTACCCAGGTTTCTTTTTTGTTGCTATCTGTTAACTTAAAAAGCTGCATGGATATATGTGCATACTGTGGAAAAATAAGGTTCCAATCTCTATGATTCACAAAAAATAGATTGTGGATGTCTTCAACATCGATCATGCTACAAAGTCATCAGATCGCCCACCCTTATCCTGGACCATGCGTTATTGTCACAGCCTTGTTTTGATGGAGGGTTTTTATAGGGCATTAGAAAGAGAAATGACTGTTGGAGAGGGATAGGATCAGGATATGACTTATCAGGATCAGCCAGTATTTTTGATCGTGGACAATAAAAATGTCTCAATGACCTGCTTTTGAAGAAATATCGTAGTATCGTGCTACAGTGCTTTCCATCAGTTGCAGTTCTGGCGCCTCAGTCCCAACATACTGTACAACGCTACATAAATTCACATTACTTAACACATAACACAGATGCAGAGTTACACTCACCGGACACTGCAGTCAACAAAGCTTCATTATTTGTATGTGCTTTAAAGCCGTGCCAGTTAAACATTTAATTTGTGTGCTGATGGGATGTTCTAACATATACTTTACTAAGTGCATACACTTCGGACTAAAAGCCTGATTACTGAAGTTATCTTTCGAGTCTTATAAAACGGATACGTATCTGTATATCAGATGCATGCAGGCATTAAAGTAACAGAAGCCTAATAGTAAACATGCTGCAGCTTCTCCATAAAGGCATAGTTCAGATGAAAATTGTCATTATTTACTCTCTACTGTTGTCCCAAACCTGTATTCGTTTCTTGTACTGAACACAAAAGAAGATATTTTGAAAAATGTGGGTAACCAAACAGTTGATGGTCCCCATTGACTTCCATAGTAGAATTGTTTATTTATATACACAGTACAGACCAAAAGTTTGGACACACCTTCTCATTCAAAGAGTTTTCTTTATTTTCATGACTATGAAAATTGTAGATTCACACTGAAGGCATCAAAACTGTGAATTAACACATGTGCAATTATATACATAACAAAAAAGTGTGAAACACTTGAAAATATGTCTCATTCTAGGTTCTTCAAAGTAGCCACCTTTTGCTTTGATTACTGCTTTGCACACTCTTGACATTCTCCTGAAGAGATAATCACCTGAAATGGTCTTCACTTCACACGTGTGCCCTGTCAGGTTTGATAAGTGTGATTTTTTTTTTTTGCCTTATAAATGGCGTTGGGACCATCAGTTGTGTTGTGCAGAAGACAGCTGATAGTCCTACAGAATAGACTGTTAGAATTTGTTTTATGGCAAGAAAAAAGCAGCTAAGTAAAGAAAAACAAGTGGCCATCATTACTTTAAGAAATTAAGGTCAGTCAGTCCGAAAAATTGGAAAACTTTGAAAATGTCCCCAAGTGCAGTAACAAAAACCATCAAGCGCTACAAAGAAACTGGCTCACATGCGGACCGCCCCAGGAAAGGAAGACCAAGAGTCACCTCTGCTGCGGAGGAGAAGTTCATCCGAGTCACCAGCCTCAGAAACCGCAGGTTAACAGCAGCTCAGATTAGAGAGCAGGTCAATAACACACAGAGTTCTACAGCAGACACATCTCTAGAACAACTGTTAAGAGGACACTGAGTGAATCAGGCCTTCATGGTGGAATATCTGCTAGGAAACCACTGCTAAGGACAGGGAACAAGCAGAAGAGACTTATTTGGGCTAAAGAACACAAGGAATGGACATTAGACCAGTGGAAATCTGTGCTTTGGTCTGATGAGTCCAATCGAGATGGTTTGGGGTGAGCTGGACCACAGAGTGAAGGCAAAAGGGCCAACAAGTGCTAAGCATCTCTGGGAACTCCTTCAAGACTATTGGAAGACCATTTCAGTTGATTACCTCTTCAAGAGAATGCCAAGAGTGTGTAAAGCAGCAATCAAAGCAAAAGGTGGCTACTTTGAAGAACCTAGAATATGACATATTTTCAAGTGTTTCACACTTTTTTGTTATGTATATAATTGCACGTGTTAATTCATAGTTTTGATGCCTTCAGTGTGAATCTACAATTTTCATAGTCATGAAAATAAAGAAAACTCTTTGAATGAGAAGGTGTGTCTTTTGGTCTGTACTGTGTGTGTATATATATATATATATGCTGTTTGGCTACCCACATTCTTCTAAAATAACTTTATTAATTGATGACATTTTTTGGAGAATTTAGTGTTTTATTTTTATATTTGTTCATCCAGTTTTAACCTGCTGCTAAATACACCTACTGTAGTTGAAAAAATAAAGTTAATTTTTTTTTAATATAAAGTGTAAGGTTTATTTTGTTTGTATATTATGTTGTGTATATGTAATGTGTGTATTTGTTTAATATTTGTTGTTGTTAATTAAATATTTTTATCTTTGCATCTTTTCCTAAATAACTGCCATTCATTTTTATTTTATATTTTGTTACTTTGGAAGGCTTTTTTTAAAATAGAGAAATTAGTTTGGCTGTAATTCTCAGTCACTTGCAAAATAGTAAACAATAAAATTGTGATTTTCCTGAGAAAAATCGTGCTATGATATGAGATGGCTCTCAGTGGACAGGACTGATTTGTTAATTACACATGAAGGAAATGATGAAGAAGAATGATGGCACTGTCTGCTCCATGTTGTCCCCATTTCAGAGCTCAGCAATAAGGTTGGCACGGGGACACTGAGTTTAGGCCAGTTAGCAGTGATTCCACTGAAAATCTTACATTTATTGATCTTGTACATCTAAAATATGAGCTTTTCTTTGGTTTGATTTTACAGTTTTATGGCAAATATTTGTGATTTGTCACCAAGGTAATGTTTGACCATCTTGAAAGCACCAATTCAGTAATTCCATTTTCAAAACATCAAAGCATAAAAAACTGCATTATCAACAAATGTAAGAATTCCATCAACTATCCCAAAACTCTCTCACACCGGCCTCGGGGCACTGGCCCGTCTTTACTGTCAATGTGAGGCCATATGTGGGCCTTTGACATTTCCACTGTCTGCGGCCTCTTGCACTGATCCGTATCGACTTTAGACGCTGCTTGATATGGCCTCAAGTGATTGCTGACCTCTTTCAAAGTTCTTGATATCCCTCTGCCATCTGACCCCTCTTTACATGCAGATTCATGTTGAAACACATTTTAGTGCCAAATCTAATAGAGGTTAAACCCACAGCATGAGCGCAAGCACTCGCTGCACTGCCAGTGGTGGAACAGTGAATCTGAGCAAATTAATGAAACCACCCATCCATGTGGACCCATGACCTTTTACAGCCATAAATATGGTTCAATTCCAGCACAACACAGCCGTCTGATTAATGTAAAGGTCCCTGATATGATGCGTCGGGACACAGTTTAACAAGCACTTTCATCAGGCTGCTCAGAGCTCTCTTAATTGGACTGTGATATCATTGTCTACTTTAATGGAAATATGCATGAAAGGGTTTTCTGCAGTTCTACTGAACCTACATCTCATGTAGCCTCAATAGATTTATTCATATAAGCCCTGTGTCTGTTTCTATTAGATTGGGAGTGTTTCTTGACATTGTGCCATGTGTTGGGCCAAACAGTGTGGAAATGAGAAGGCTGCTGATTGTCCTCAATAATATTGTCATTAGTTATTGAAGTAAAGAGTGTGGTTCATTTGAAGATATAAAGGGTAGAAAGTGCTAATCAGGGTGCTTTTGTGAAAGGTTAATGATGTTGAAGCTCTTTTGTAGGGTGTACTCTCGAATGTGAGACATGACTGAGACTCTCCTCTTCAAAAGAGCGTTGAAAAAAAGAGACCGCATTCACTCATACTGCTAATGGCCAGAAGTTTTAAATGAAACTGTGAGAACAGCCAGGGCTGTTTTTTAATTAAAACTATTTGAACTATTTAAAAATATAGAAAATTCTGAACACAGGGTCTTGTTCAAACGGTGCAATTGTTGGAAGGACTACGTTTAAAAATTGTTTAATATATGCATGTTTTTTTCCTTGTTGTTTTCTGTAATTTGCCAGTGTGGGCCGATGTGTTTCTTAAATAAGGTACAGTGGTTCAGAAGAGGAGCTCCATCACAAAGTATTGAGTTTATTTTACACACACCTCTCTATTTTGACATGTTAACGAGTCCTGAGCCAGTAACTGTGGACTTGAGCGCTGTGTATTCTGCTCTGCACTGATCCAAACTGACTTCTGTTTGGTAATTGAGTGGTATAAATATGGCAGGGTTGTTAATTCTGGCTTATTATTGTGAGTTCAGGGTTAGGGTTAGCTTTACTGGATTTCCCAGCATCATCGTCACTTTCCACTATATTTAATGTGTTAATTCAAAAGCAAACAAAGCATGAAATTGTTCAATTTTAGCAAACAGGCTGTGTCTCTTTCTCCATCAAATAGCAATCAGATGTTTGGATGTACAGCATGTCAGCAATGATTAACTTCATCCTACTGGTTGCTACTATGTTACATTCTCACCTGAGGCATTGTGGGTACTGGAGCCTCAGGCCAAAGCACTCTGAGCCTTTAGGAGGAATGGACTACTGTCATTGGCACCTGTCTCTCCAGGCAGCCATTCAGTTAAGATGATGGACGGGTTTGGAAATTTAACTAACATTCAGTAGAATCCTCAAATAATGTTTAGAACATCTCAACCAAGTAGTGTGCTCCCCAAGAATCCTTCTTGTTTCCATCAACTTGCCACATTGGTTTGTGAGGGCTGAATAAAGCATTTTATAGGCGTTTTTTGCATATGGCAAAACATTTCATGAAAATTTGATTTCTTTACACTTAAAAAAATGACTTAAAGGCAAGTAGTTACACAGAATGAATTTATCTTCAATTAAAACATATATTTTCTTTGACCTCAGCCAAAGTTTTTTAGCCATTTCAACTCAATTATATTAAGTAGATTCCTATATATTTAAGTCTGTGGTTTTGAGTAAGTGGAAAAGACCTGTTAGTGTTTGATATTCATTTATTTCGTACATCTAAAAGACTTTCTGCAGCGAACACAGTGCAAGTAAGTATAGTTACTTTTTAATGCACTAGCATTAGCACTCAGTGAGTGAATCTACATATAATATAGTCCTAACAACACATGCGGCCAAGTTATACTTTTCAGCACTGTGACAACCACAAACATTTCACCAGAACTGAAACCATTTTAAATCCCATAACGTAACATTAAACACTAAAAGACCTTCCCCTCCCTCAAAAACGTAAAATAGCACTTAATTTTAACATTTACTCTTCTGATCCAGCTCTATACAACACATGTTCTCCCTGTCTGATAACATATGTCCAGAACTTTACACCATTTTGTTTTTTTCTAGTACATAGTGTCAGTGTGGCTGGGTCATTGTGACAGGCGTAAAGCATATGTATCATGTTCTGCCAGTGTTATCGACTGTTCCCCTTAACTCCCCTCTTATTACTTGATCTTTGGGTTACAGTGAACAGTTTTAGTATGACAATGTGTGGTGAAGTCAACTTTTATTAACACACTGTTAGGAGTTTGGAATGGATCCTTTGCTCTGCTCTAAACATGGTTTTCCCTTTCCTTTTGTGGTTGAAACAGTTAAGAAGGCTGTAATACAAGTGAAATCAGTACTTTTGAATGGCCATGATGGCTTAGACAGCATGAAACCACAAATTATTTAATTCTTGCTTGTGGCCTAAATGGGCAATCTTTCCACACTTTCGAAATACAGATTGTCGATATACAACATATATTAGATTTATACCAGATTTTTTTCATTGGCACTCATCGATATATATATATAGATATAATGCCCACCCCCAGAACTGCAAGTTGGCTCTGCCTTAACATTAATTTGACAGCAGAGCTGGTCTTTTAATTTGTTGTATTTTTGTATAAATACGCTTTTTGTGCTCTTTCCATCTGCTCATACTGATTTAACATGTTGCATACTAGAGGTTAAACAGAGTTTCGTGATGCGTATGGACCAGTCCACATGGTTCTGAACATTTGATTTGTGAATTAATTGCAATTTAAACTAGTGTAGATTGAAAGTTTATATTTGCATTTTAATTTTGTCTTGCCAATTTACACATTCATTAGATTTTAAACCATTCCAGCTTTTCAGATAGCATGCAAACTCCGAATTTATTCTTCTTTCGCATCTCCTTGCACTTGGATGGACAATATACACACAAAATGTCCATTTATTTATTCTACCCGATACACACAGAACCTCACAAACCAATCTACAGAATACAGCACTTCACATAGTGGTATGGGCCTTAAAACATTGGGATTACAAGGTCACACAGTAGACGCCTTTAGAAATCTTGTATGCCTCCGTTCCTTTGCAGTTTGGGAACAGTGTGATTCAGAGGAATAATGTTTTTTCCCCTCAGTCCACGTTGCTCTGACAGACATCAGCTCTGCGATTGGGGAAAGTCAACTCAGCTAATGAGGGAGGGCAGCAAGCCATCCATCCTTCAGGGTGAACTGTACAACCTCAATTAATACTTCAAACAGTCCCTTCTCCATGTGGACACAGTGCTGAATGTTAGATTGAGGCTAACACCTTTCTTTTTATTAGCTTGTCCATTCCTACCTACTGTTCAAACATATGCATGAATGTCACGTTTTGTCATTTTGAAAAAGGAACGACATTCAAATCATGTTCAAAAAGGTAATTATTTTGAATTCAGAAATTTCACAGTTCCCTCACAGGGTTTTCAAAGTGAATGTAGTCTTATCCATGAACTGCTCCTGTTGTAAAACACTGTTTTAATGAATGACAGTTCAATAAACTTTGTCTATTTGAGCATTTCATCCCTTTTTTTATTTAAAACTGCCCCTTTGAAGGAAGCATTGATTGACAGAACTGTTCTCCGCAGAACCTTCTAGTGGCTTTACAAGAATTACAGCACTTAAATTAATTATATAAATAAATTAAATTGCTGTAATTCTTGGGAATTACAGTTTTTATATATGTAAAGTATATGCGTGTGTGTGTGTATGTATGTGTATATATATATATATATATATATATATATATATATATATATATATATATATATATATATATATATATATGTATATGTATGGCCCTCTAACAATAAATTAAATGACCCATAATAACTTATGAGGTCTAATATCAAAGACATCCTGAATCTATGTATGTTCAAAGTAAAAAATAAAAATCACACAGGTGCAAACCGAAAATATTTAGTCACTGAAATACATAAAGTACTAAAGACAAAAAAGTATTGTTTGTTCTGAAAGTCAGATGAGTCACAGAAGGTGATGAGCTTCTTTATAAAATTGCGCAGCTGTTCTGGTTGTGCAGGTATAGAAGGTCTCACAGATGGATTAACACCCAGCAGTTCTTGCCAGACTAACAATCCTCTAACAATTGGCAGCTCACTCCGTCTGACTTCCATGCCATTCTTTTCCCATGATTCATTGAAACTGCTTTGTTTAAAACTAACAAAGCCATATAAACTATGGCTTCGATATTTATGTAGTTCATATACTGACACATCGGGATGTAACTATGCATTGAGCAGCTAGCCTGGTATTTCAAAGCCCTGCTTTGGTATACACCCCACTTATACCATATCGTTTGCTGGTCTTGGCTGATTTATGCTAGTTTAATGCTAGTTAGTCTCCCAGTCTTGCCTAATAGGTGTTTAGTTGGGCAGCCAGTTTGTCTCCCAGCATGACCAGCTGAAAAATTGTAAAATCCCTCTAAAACCAGCCAAAAGATCAGCAAACCAGGGTTGGCTGTTTGTTTGTTCAGCAGGAAAATATTGTGCTCTGTGAAACAAATTTACCAGATATTAAATTTCAGTTTTTCGCAAAGAAATAGATTTGGCAGGGGATTGCTACAGAAAATCAAATCCTTTCTTCCTTTTGTTCCTAGCAAAACATTTCTTTAGTATAAGCTTACATTTGCATTGAAATAAACATGCTCTGCTGAAGAAAATGGTGTTATGTAATAGCAAAGTCATGATATATATTATAGCATCCAAGTAATTTTCCTACTGACTAATTTAAATGATTTAATGGCTTTTTGGAGCGTCCTTGCACACTCAGACAGGTTTATTAATGCTAATTAGGATCTTTATGGTAAAAAGAAATTCGAGGGGGGAAAAATCTGTTAGACATAAAAGTAAATGCACTGCTGTTTCTCTTTATAAAGCAAGTGTTCGTTTTATTCTCTTCTTTTGGAGGCGAGGGCAAAAAAAAAGGATTGAAGAATGTGTTTGTGTGTCAGTTCTTCATGAGCCAATGAGGCAGTGAGCTTATCTTCTAGTCAGGCGTTTGATTCAAGCCGCTTTAGCTTTTCACACTTACTTTAGCCTGAATTTGTACACATTAGCAGGAGTGAGGTAGGAACTTGTTACCGTCTGGTTGCAAAAGCCGTCTGGTGTGTGTGCGAGTTCTTCTTTTAGGGAGGAACGGATGACTGATTTGATTGTTGCTGTGAGAGCACAGCTGGGACCAGGACACCTTCTGTGATGTCAGCGCGCTTTATTTCGGCCATTCCCTTTTTCCCCCCCAGAGAACGACAGCGAAGTGTTCAGTGATGGATGGGATTGCTGTTGTCTCGGGGCTCTTTTGATGTCTGATAAACACATACACACGCAAACTATACGACTATCTCTCAAATATGTCATAATTCTGTCTCAAACACTTTGCAATGCCTAACCAGGAGCAATCTTAATCTGATTTTGTCTTAAAAGAATAAAAGTGCTACTTTATTTTCAAAAATGTAAATAAAGGAGAAACATCTTACTAACCCCGACCTTTTGAACAGTCTACTTTTCTGCTATTCAAATGCTTATTTTCCGAGAGACAATCAATTTTTATGTCTTTTTTAATGTATTTTAACCCACTCCTTCCTTTCTGCCCTTTTTCTTGCACAGTGAGCACGATGTGGGAGAGGATGACATATATGACTGTGTTCCCTGCGACGATGATGGGGACGACATCTACGAGGACATCATCAAGGTGGAGGTTAGACAACCCATGGTGAGTGAGACACCATATGGACGACGCTCATTGGTGCGTGTGTGAGAGAGGATATAGATGGATTGTTTCCTGTCATTTCCCATGGCTGTGCGCGTGTTCACTTGCTCTGCTTACATTTGCTGCTTTGCCTCCTTAATGCTGCAGATTAGATACATGCAGGTAAGTGTCACGCTGTACCGCACATGATTCTCTTACGATCCCTTCAGTGCTCCTCTTTCCTTTCCTTTAAATGTGTGTTGGCGCAAGCCATTGAGCCCTTTACGCGGATAAGAAGAACCTGTTAGGCCGACCTAGATTATCAATCACATTGACAGTTCCAACTGTTTTAATTATTAAATGATAGGCAGCCCAAACATTTACATTTTGTCATCATTTATTTACCCTCGAGATGTTTTGAAGAATAATTACGCTGCATGTTTCTACACAGTGAAAGCATATGCTGACCAGAGACCAAACAAGATCTTGATAACCACAGTTTTTCACATTTTTTTTATTTATTTTTTTATTAATTATGACAGATCAGTTTGAAGTTTTGAACTTCAGCCATTGGCAAACGTTTTTGTGAAAAATGAAAAATATTGTATACGTCTCAGCTGTGTACATTCACTTCAGACAAAACCAGCTTTGTTTGCGAGGATATTTTGATATAAGTTTGGTATATTTGTTCGTTCAAGCGCAAGAAGACATAAAAAAGAACTTCATGTATTGTGCGCGTACTATATGAGAGAAGGTTTATTTGTGTGCACAACACAGAAAACAGTGTACAAGTGCTGAATTGAGTTCTCTTCCACGTTTTAATGGTTTAAAATCACATTGAAATTCATGCACAGGAATTGAATTGCATGTCTATTATCAAATCAGCAGTTCTTTGAAATTTAAGCCACCAGCCATATCACCCTGTAGCCCGACTGATCCAATGCATCTAAGCAGGGTTGAGCCTGGTCCGAATCTGGATGGGAGACCTCCTGGGAAAACTAGGTTGCTGCTTGATGAGGTGTTAGTGAGGCAAAAGGAGGGGATGCTCTCCTTGTGGTCTGTTTGGTGGGGACACTAAACTGTCAAAAAGTGGCATTCTTTGGATGAAACCTTAAACTGAAGTCCCGACTCTCGCTTTGAGTGCCAGGAAAAACACTCTATACAAATGATTATTATTATTACATTTGGAACCAGGACTTAAATAAAACTGGTTCTTGATACCTAACACTAGTGAGGAGCATACTACCTTCTTTTGCTAGAAATGAGAAGGAGGAGAGGCTGACTCAGTACTGATGTCCACCTGAGTTTAATGTGTGTGTCTCACAGAGTAGGCTAATGTTAGGTTATTTTAAACCCTAAAGGGAGGAAATCTGCTCTGCAGACAGGGAAAACTACCGGGTCCCACTCTAACAGAGACACATACACGCACACACTCAGACTGAGACTCACAATCTGTGTCATCAGACAGATGCTACAACAAGGACACATTAGACTCTCATCGGGGCAATGCACTAACATGAATGAGAGAGAGAAGAAAATATGGTGTAAAGAGTGTCCAAGATTCTGAGCTGTTTCGCAAAATATATCTACTTTTATCCTTTACTACAATAGGCATTGGAGTTTCACTTTAGTCAGTGAAAGTCACAGACATATTTGCCTTTCCCAATACTTGCTGCTTTCATTGTTGCTAGGTGGCCCCTTTTTTGTCCCTCTTGCTCTCCAATGAAACAATTGTTTGTGATCTTGAATTTCTCTGGATGTGGGCAAGTTTGCTTTGGCCTCGTGCACCAGCAGGCCCAGATGTTCAAATGTGTGTTGTGATATTCCTTCCAGCTCTGACTTCCCTAGGCTCCAGTGTTATCTCCATTTCCTTAAGCTCGCATTACATCAAGAGCCAGTGATTATGCTTAACCAAATGCATCATGTTCTATTAGATCATTTTCTGTTGTTGTTGTTTTGTGAATTGACCTCATTTTTTTCTTCAGTCCTCATCAAAACCACATTTATGACTTTCCTAGTTTTTTGTAATTGTTGATGTTGTTTAGACTTAGACGTGTATGTTGTTTTGAATGAATGAAAGACTAAACTCTTGCTTTTGCTTCCTTGTCAGCGTTACCCTTGAGGTTGTGTTGTGAAAAACTATGTCCACCTTTGTCTTTTACTGTAGTGTGCTTTGGCCATCCTGATTGTGACCTGAATTCCTTTGAACAGTTCAGTACCTTGTGCAGGTGTTTAAAGGTGCTGAGCTGGCATCCTGCAGGACAATACCAACATGGTGTGTGCCTTTTTCTTCTTCCCATTACAGAAAATGGGCATGACAGAAGATGACAAGAGAAACTGCTGCTTGGTGGAGATTCAGGAAACTGAGGCAAAGTACTACAAGACACTGGAGGACATTGAGAAGGTGAGTGGGCGAGAGTAGCAAGTCTTAGAGCTGGAGAGTGTGGAAATGAAGGACTGGAACTAGGTCAAGGTCTTGCTAGGGACAAAAGATGAGAACTTACACATAGGTGACAAGTGTACCTCTGTGGTCTTTTAAATGAATACAGTTTTATTGTGGCCAATTTTATTGATGCGTTATTCAAAATAAATAAATAGGAAGGCAAAGTATATCTCGTCCCACATTTTAGCTTTTTTGTTTTGCATTTGGCAGATGCTTTTATCCAAAGTGACTTACATTGCATTCAAGAAACACATTGATATTCTAATCAGTTCTTGCTTTCCCTGGGAATTGAACCCATGACCTTGGCGTTGCAAACACCAATGCTCTACTGGTTGAGCTACAGGAAAGTATGTCTAGTATATCTCGTAT
Source organism: Rhodeus uyekii (assembly GCA_037043235.1). Taxonomy (NCBI): domain Eukaryota; kingdom Metazoa; phylum Chordata; class Actinopteri; order Cypriniformes; family Acheilognathidae; genus Rhodeus; species Rhodeus uyekii. The sequence goes on along the minus strand of JAWRVZ010000031.1, from coordinate 3,470,521 downwards.
CGTAGTATAATTCATAGTATATCCCCCTTCCATGTAAAGCGCTCTAAGTGTCTATGATAAAGTGCTATATAAATGTAATGAATTATTATTATCTGTATCATATATATAGAACTAAACATTCTTTCACTTATCAATATTAGATGCTCATTTCCCCTATTCTTATGTTTATATTACCTTTGTTAATAATATAATATCATTCAAATTTAATCTTTTGTGAATCACAAAATCAATATAAATTTTCATATTGTACATTTTATAGTTGTTATTCCTAAATTTATATTTAAATCGATTTATTTTTGTCTTTTTTTAAATTAATTTAGACAAAATATTTTATATATATATATTGTCTAAATATATAAAATTGGTGCTGATTAGCCAATAAATTGTTATGGCCAATAAAATGTATTTATTAAAAAATAAATAATAAATAAATATAAATATATATAAATCCTTAATAATAATTTATTTTAAAAGAATATATATATTAATTAAAAAAATATATTTTACATTATTGGCTTATCGGCATTAGCCAGATAAAAAATAGAAAATTGCTTGTCTTTTACATGATTAACATCTGAAGCAGGTTTACGTTTTGGCTGAAGTCGTGCAGACCATGTTGACGGGAAATACTACAAACAAATAGCTGTCTTGACATTGTTTTAGGCTACAACATAAAACGGGGCTTTTCTTGATGTGTCCTCCTCTTGCCCTCCAGACTCAGGGGTCAGTCACTGGGCAGAAATACCATGCACTGACTACAAAGTGAGAAAACGTGTCTATTTAGTAAACTAATACTGTTGACACAAGATTGAATCTCGCCCTGGGGTTATTGCATGCATATATGCTTGAATGTATAAATCAGACAAACGGTATGGTGTTTTCTTTCTGCCTCTTTTCCATTCGCGCTGTCACACACAATACACAGAATTTAAAGCATGATACAAAATAAGCCATTGTGTAGTAGAGGTGATAAATCCCTGTCAAAACAGTAAGGGGCCATGCAGATTTCAGAGGCTTTGTTTACTGATTAATTTCTTCCTAATTAAGACAAAAAATGTCAGGATTTCACAGTGTGTTTATTATGTTTGAACAACTTGTCCACAGCCACACTAGGCATAGTATTTGATTTTGTTTTTGTTTGTCAAAGACAATTACCAAACCACAACAAGGTGCATCTTATTACATGTGTTTAATTATATACTTGGACTCTGAATGAATTTCCATTTCTGAAATGCAGTTCTTCTATTTTTTGGGCTTTTGGCATTTGTGAGATTTTCTTCTGTTTTATATCTTTTAGAATTATATGACCCCCCTGAAGCAAGTCTTATTGCCACAGGACATGGAGGCCATATTTGTGAATTTAGAGGTGAGTGATAATTTACTGTACTTTACATTTACAATGTAAAATATTTTCAGGTATTTTATGTTCTTTTTTTTTCTAAATATATTTTTCGCCTATTAACCACCGTTAAGAAATGCATTGATTTCCTATGAAGTGAAGCGTCAGCTTCAGCATTACCCTGGAGACATGTTACTCCTCAGTTGAGTTTTGTTTTGGGCATAAACTTGTTTGACTTCTGAGGGGACAAAAGTATGGCACAATAAACTGATAAATAATGCTTGGGGTTGATGTTAGCAATTCTTTGTTTACACAGGACATCATCAAAGTCCATTTTGCTCTGCTGAGGGCCATTGACCTGACCATGGTGAGCGGGGGCAACGGCCTGGGAAAAATCTTTCTGGACTTCAAGGAGAGGTCAGTACCTTGACAGAGTATGTGGGTTTATCACTGTCAGTTCTGTTAAAACATCTCACTATTTTGTCAACACCTTAAGCCCCTCTCGAGCTAATATTACCTCAAGTGCAGGAGGCGAAGTCTTGCTGCTGCTGTCGACCACCCCAAAATATCCGTCAAACCATCAGGGCCTGACCACATCACCCCAGCTATTTTAAAATAAATCCTCATCAGAGCCGACAGGGCTTAGAAAGAAAATAGACCTGTCTTCAATAGTCTGCTGCATTAGAGCTGAACACTTCCTGTTTTGAGTGCTGTTTTTGTCTCTTGTAGTTGCTGTATCAAAAATCAATAACCAGATAATAGAGAATGTTTTAGGTACTTCATCCATAATGGGTGACAGATACCTAGGGGATCTTGTAAAATTATAAGACACTTTCATCATTTTCTACCAAAGATGGAGGCTTACCAGCTGTTATACAGTCTCTTCCTTTATAGAGTTTTTTTTTCTTCTTTTGCTGCTAAACTCTTAAAAACAACTATGGGTTTAAAGAGCTGGACTTTAAAGAAAACATTTCCCAAACATTAAAATTTTGTCATTTACTTACCCTCATGTCATTCCACACTTATATGACTTTATTCTGTGGATCACAAATGAATAATTGTTGAATGATGTTTTAACTGTTTCTAGTCCATACATTAAAAGTTAATGGGTTCCAAAACAACATTGAAACCCACAGACTATCGTTGTATTGTACAACATTAGGGTGATTAAATCTGAATTTTCATGTTTGGGTGAACTCTCCCTCTAATACCGTACTAATACTGACATACAAAGCTGATGATATAAAAATGCAAATGCGCCACTCATATTCTCTCTGAAGTTTGAATGTGAGCAGCTTTACCTGGTGTACCCCAGGTCATTGGTCTGGGACCACTGCTGATTCAGCTCAGTAATGTGCAATTTCCCTTCAGTTCCCTTTGGTTTGAGAAACACTGAGGCCTGACTAAATGACAGGCCCTGTAACAGTCAGCTTATTCTAGTAATGCTACACTACATTAAACTCTGAATCTGTTTCTGTATAAGAGTTCTGTTCTTGCTGTACTAAGCACAATTGCTGTTTTTTTTATCCCAACTGTGACCTACTTAATAAAACCAAGTAGGTGTAACACAAAATTATGACCTCATTGGAATTAGAGTGCAAGCATCCTCAGAGATGAGAACTTTGGTCTGGTGTTCTGGTTTATTGAGCAGCCAGATGACCTTGCAGTTAGGTCTTTGGACTTAATGTTGCTGGAATTCTTAGATCGTGATCTTTATGGATGCAGCCTTATCATACACAAGGGTTATAAAAATCGTCTTTGTTAAATATCCAGATTATGAGGAAGTCAACGTACTAGACTTAATGCAGTAGTTTTACATGCAACTGTAGTCAGTTCAGTGGGTACCTATGAAATGTTTGAGCCTTTGAGAATCAGAAAGCTGATTTTAGGCTTGCATCAGATGTAAATTAAGCGTGATTTAATGGATATCTGTGTTTAAAGTTGATGTTTACTGAAGGTAATGATAGGAAGCTGCTAGAATATATATTTGAGATTAACACAAAATGAGGAAATTGACTGAAATAATCATCACTAGCAGCTGGCAGACACCAAGCTACCAAATTCTCCTTTTATTTGACCAATAGTTTGCTAAAAAACTGGGTGCTGCTGGGTGCTGTGCGGAGCAGAGCGGAGAAGTCATCCTGTTGACGGGGGGTTGCGGTGCGTAGCGAAGCGGTCGTCCTATCGGGGTTTGCGACGGGTTGGCGACCACTGAATTAAACTCTAAAAATACATGACAGTTTACTGTAACGCACACTTTACCTTTGAGTAGCGTTACAGCTAGCGTGATGATGACGAGAGGAGGGGGTTACTGCTTACAGGGAGAATTACGTACAGTCTTTCTTTCTCATCTTGGGGGCCATTGTCTATATGCTGTACTGTACGTGTATATTTCACTACGTGAACAATAGCGATCACAATTAATGTTAACAACATGAGGTAAAACCACTTAAATATAAATCACTTTAAGGTATCATAAAAGTATGCACTGTGGTGAATCATGCAACCAAATCGAGCGACGCTGAGAGAATGAACTGAGAGAATGAGTTAAGGGGTGATAGGCTTTGTGAGAGGCTGTTGTTAGGATATTTCCAGTAAAAATGCGCGTGAAGATGTTGAGCGTTAGGACTTTTCCACACAAAATATGCGTGTGGGCGAGGGAAAATTTTGCTCGCACTCCGATACAATGCTCGTACACCGATTTGACTTTCCACGCTCGTACACTGATTTACTTTGTATACAAAGTCACTCGTAAACTGAGGTATTACTGTATCTTTGTGTTCCACAGAAAAAAAAAGATTTCATACAGGTTGTAAAGGACATAGCGGTGAGAAAATTATCCTGTCCCTTTAAGGGAGTGGTTCTCAAATAGTGGGGATGCCAGGGGGGGTGCAGACCCTGGGGAACATGCTTTTTTTTGCCAGGGAGTAGGTTTTCTTGCACTGAACAAGAGCAGCAGATATGAAGTTCAGATAACAAACCCTTCACCCTTTGACGTGTACAATCACACCGGTGTTCATATGTGTCACTTGATTAACCGCTAAATTCACACGTGTTTTCACGCGATATCTGGCACTGATCCAGAAAAAGAGCTTGTCATTTATCTCAACAGTTCAGTGATTTCTACTACATAAGGTTTCTTTTAGGTTTCAAACATTTAAATACTCATAAGTACTGGCAAAACAATACATTTATACTTTGAAAAATACACACGGATGTCTATAAAAGTGGAAATGGCAATCCATTAAATTATAAACTGACAAGGTGTTTTATTCATATCAGATACACATTTTATTGGTAACTATAAACTTCACTCTGTTCTTCTCCCATTTCACTGGCCACTTACTATCACGTATTTCAGAAGAAGTGACTGAATTGATGTGTTGTAAATCATTTCAGATTCTCTGAACTGCGGCACAAACCAACACAGCGGCGCCAGTCGCGCTTCACAGATCAACAAACATGATCATTATAAAAATTAAGCGACAAAACACATTTACTTCCACATATCTGAGAATCTGATACCTGGATATCAGGTAGTGATGAATATCAGGTATTGATGACAGAGCCAACAAGTTGGTGACTATTTTGAAAAAAAAAATAAAAAACTACATAAATGTGATACATCTATCATACAGCGCTTTTTGTGACTGCGGTATGTCACGTGACAAGCATGATGCGTCGCCATGGAAACAATAAGGCGAAAATTCCAAAATGGGAGGGGGGGGGGGGGCGCACAAAATGTTTACTTCTTCCTAGGTGGGGCATAACAGAACATAATTGAGAAGCACTGCTTTAAGGGCACAACTTATTGTTTCTTTCTATTTTTCAGTTTTTTCTTATAGTCAGATCTTTATTCTTGCATTTTATGTGGGTTTTTTTTTTCTTATTACAATAACTTGATTACATTAATGGCTCAAGTCTTTAGTGTGCTCTTTAAAGCAGCCACTTGTTCTAATGCACATTAAAGACTTTGTTCCTCTTTTATCTTCTTCAATGCTGTAGACATCTAATTTAACTTCAGCTTGAGTGCATCCATAGATATCTTATCTCTTAGGTGGGTAAATTACTTCTCCCGTTGAGAATTACCGTATAGGCACTTGAGAGAGGAACTGAGACTTTATTCTGCATCAGGTTCATTGAATACAGCAGCTGCAGAGAGCATTTGCATTCTCACAGGGAGAGCATGATCTCTACATTACTGTAATGTAGGTAATGATAATCACAGGTTCATTTTCAGTAATAACAGCATGCTGTGATGGAAACAAATCTTCTCCAAATGTTCTGTAAGATTCAAACTTTTTTATTAACTCCCATTAACTAAAGCAAACCAAGTTGAAATGTGTTTTTAAATGCTATTTACAGTTGTTTAAGTTGGTGACAGGAATTGATCTATTTAAAAAAAGCAAAGAAAAGAATAGGGATTGAGGAGACAGCCCTATTGTTTCCATTTGTCAGTTTGCATAGGTAATTGGCCCATTACATGACTCTTCCCTGAGCCCAGCGGGCAGCATCACGCAGAGTCGGCGTGACAGCACCGCCTCTCTCTCGCGCGCTCTTTTGTTTATGTAATTCCGAGCCTGTCATCTCATTGAGCCAGTCTTCCGTGGGTGCTCGCACTAACATGCACTTTGGCACGACATAGCAGCAGTGTGGCCCCATTCTGACACGCATGGCCATCTCTCTGTGCCTTATCCCTGCATTTTCTTCCTTTCTGCTTGATTTCTTTCTTTCATACTTTCTTCACCTTTTTCCATGTCTATGTGGTCCATCACGTCAATAATCATATGTCATGCTCACTTACTGTCAGTTCTCTTTGAACTGTCTAACTCTTAAACAGTCTCAAAATATGTTTGATACTTGTTTGGAAAAGCCAGTTGAACAGCTTAATTGTAGGATTTTTACCTCTTTATAAGAAGAAAAAGAGAGTGGGTGGCTTTTATCAAAGTTTTTTCCTCGCTATGAAATCTGACAGAACATATTTACATTTGGTGACATTAAGCATTAAACAACGCTGAGTATTTTTGGCAAATTATTCATTTCATTAAAGCAGGGCTGCGTCATTCGCCTTTGCCATTTTTCATCTGATTGGCATGTTTGTCTTTTTCATTATGGGATGCACGGTCCCTCTTCCTTTCGTCTCAACAAAGAGAGTAATAGCCAGGGGATTTGGCCGTTGTGTGGCTGCTATCTTCCACACCTCCGTCCATTGCTCCAAAAGCCCAGCTGCCTTTAATTAATTTTGTTATCTCCCCTTGTAAGTCACTGTGACCTTTTGAGTAGCTGCGTTCCATAGAATGAAATAATTGAGAAGCTTTTCAGAAGTTGTTGACACTGTGAAGGGCATATTGAAGAGCGAAAATTCCTTCTTGTTTCAAACTAAATTGGCATGCTGCTGCCTTGAGAGTGCAAGGCAAATCACAGCTTTTAAACCACAGAAGAAGTTGTTAAACTGGAATTATTTAGAGAGTAATTTAAGTTATAGTGCTGGAATGAGCTCAGAGTTACTGAGGAACATTATTAGTTGGCTTGCGTTGAGATTGAACCACTGTTCACTCCATGCAGACTGTGTTAAAGTGAAGGTGAGGGGTCTTCAATGCCTCATGTCAGAGACTATTACTTCTCTCACTGGCCTGTCACTTCCACTTTGCTTTGCGTTTTCCTCGCCGGCCCCGGACTTTTCCAATGGACAGATGGAAGCTAGAAGGAGAGCGTCTATACCAAATTGTATTCTGTGTAAAATAACATGCATGACAGCTTTGCCATAATGAGAAAGTCGGTGCAGCGGGCGATAGTGCCGGAAGAGAGATGAATTCAAAGAGCATGTGTTTAAGCAATGGGATGGCAAAGGCTTTCACCCCGGGGAATATTCACACTTAAGGAACCAAGGGCTTTTTCCCGGTCTCTCTCTTTTACCATCTCAGTCACATCCCACTCTCACAATCTGAAGTGCCAAAGGAGGAGCAAACGAGAAAAAACTCCTGGAGAAGAACTTGAATAGCCTTGACTGTTTTGTCATTGCAGTTGTCAGGATGTTGCATGTCTAACTTGGCTGGCATAACAAAGTCAACAAGACGGTGGCAACACGAATTGTAACATTTCAGCACCTTTATTTTGCGACTCTGATGCCTTTGGGGAAGTGGAGGCCAAGTGTTTAGCACTCCAAGCTGGATCAGTCAGCAGAATTATCTTCATAAAGTGCATATTCCTTGAGGTTGCACTGCTGATGTGCATTGCTTCTGGTTGTTAACATGTTTCACTTCTACTCCAATTGCATTTGAACACATTCTTACTAGACAATATCGTTTCTGAAATAACACAATGCCAACTTCTTATTTATTGAACTATTAACCCTATCAATATCAAACATTAACTATTGCTTATCATGATATAAATATTAGACAAAAAGTCATAAATTTTTGTGCTGTATCTGACTGTATTTGAATTTAGGTAAACACAGTTACATATATTATGTATGCATGCAAAAGTCTGAAGATGTCATAGGGAACTTTATGCAGCGTTTAATATCATCCAGCATGACCTGTTTGACGGTGGGTCAGTAATGGTTTGGGGAGTAGTATCCATTGAAGGTTGCACAGACCTCCACATGTTAGCCAATAATTCCTATACTGCTGTTAAGGACTGGGATGAAATCCTCAGAGCTGTTGTCAGCTGTTGTCATGGCTGGAGTGTGTAGGCACACACTCTCTGGGACATTATGTATCGGAGCATCGATAAGAAGCCAAGTAGCACCACAGACTGTCATGAGGCTCACTGATGACTTGATCAAGGTCTGAGAGGAGATACCCCAAGACACCATCCGCCATGAGTGCATACAGGCATGTGGGGGTCATAGAAACTACTGAATTACATTTTGAGTTGCTGTGATGAACTTTATGCAAATTGGATTAACCTGTAAATTTTTTTAGATCGATTTTTGGTATGATTTTGAGTCATGCCGTTTTGGTTTTCATTGACTTATGTCACATAATTCAGTTCTCAACAAATCATAGAATATAATGTAAAATAGTAATTAAATTCATTGAGATCCAATGTGTGATCTTGACTTAAATTAAGATTCCTTTTCCATTTACTTGCTTTGTTTCAAGTGTCCTACGTTGAGCACAGGCTCTCCCTTGCAGCCCTTTTTACGAGGCACCTGAAACATTTAATCTCGAAATTGCCTTGTAAAGAAGACCTTCATGTTCAATTATGTCTGTGACATCTGTTATTACAGCTAATTCCCAACACCTGTTCCCGCATTTTCAATATGCTGTTGAATGTGCTTTTCATCTCATAACTGATCGAGGCCACCATTAATCTCCATCAGTCCATTTCCATGAGGAACCAAGCCGTCTCTTTTGTTCCAGATTATCCTTTAATCAGCCCTGCTTAGCCTAAGGGCACGGATGCCCAGACATTTAGCAGAGTAGCAGGGGAGCCCCCTGTTCAGTTCAAAACTACAGTTTCAGTTAGCTTTGCACTCCTTACAGTAGCGGGTGGCTCATGTTGACATGTAAAGATGAAACTTGGAGCCTGTGCTCTATTGGAGATCCTCAAAGAGGTTATACCACTTCATAGACCACACTTAATGATCGGAATTTGAGATAATCATCATCCATTGATTCATTCGACCCCATTCAGATGCATTTTCCCCTTGTTAGTGGATAATCCAGTTTGGATTTAGATCAAATGTATCTTGCTTTTATCAGACCACTTATCTTTCCAGATTGTATCTTTCCTTCTTTGTGATTCTGGCAATTTATGGGGAAAATGGGATTAAAGGCAATTTATTCTTATGATCAAGGATAACTACGTGAAGATTACATCTTATAAAGTGAAACTGGCTTAACCAAGTCCACAATTAATAGTCAGGCAAGCCGAGAGTATCCAAGGGTTTGTACTTGCCAACTGTGCCACTGCCCTACTTAAATCAGAAGCAGAAATCTGTGCCGCACGTGGTGCCATCATCTAGGCGAGATTACTTTGAGCTGCTTCCAGAATGTGTTGATCACTATCGGGAGTCCATTGTGCAATCTAATAAATGTGTCTTGATGTTCTCTGTGGCCCAAATTAACTTGTACACAATCCAGAATCTATCAAAATGCTTAATTCAGATTAATTCGATAAAGAGAGCACAACAGATGTAGCTTTATTATGAAATCATGTAACTGACTATCTGTTTATCACTTGTAGCGTAGTCTTTGTTTCTTTTTAATGGTTTCAAAGATTGAAGTAAAAGTAACCCAAAGATGGATGAAATTTCTACTATCATTTTGACATGATGATAGAATGTTTTTCACACAAATCATTTGTTGTTTTCCACATAATGTAACTACTTTGTTAATATGTTGAGACCGAGTACTGAGACTGTTTCTCAATTCTAAGAATGCAAAGAATGGATTTGCATTCTTGTGGAGACTGGTCTTGCCAGGCTACCTTGAAAGAACAAACTCTAAAGGACACAAGAACACGTTGCATCTTTGTGAGAATTGAGATGCAATGTACAGTAAACATAACATCACTGAGGTCTTAACCTATTACAATATTTAATCTTATGCTTTGTCAATGTTATGGTTAAAAGAAATTATAACAAATGCTTACTTTCATAAGCCATCACATATTTGCAAGCAATCAGCAGGAGTCTCCTGAGTGAGAACAAGTGAACTTTAAAGCTTACTCGCTTCCTTATGTCATCTGCCCATGATGACTTTTGGGATTTTTAAGATCGACTTTTGCGATATTAAGAGCACATCAAGGTACTTTAATGTGTTCTCCGTACTTTGAGTATTGGAACCAGATTTTGATTGATGCAAGATCAATTAAGAACGCATATTCAGAAATGACCTGAATGCCATTGCAGAGTTTTTATCTTTCTTTTGTAGACTGCTCATCTACGGCCAGTACTGCAGCCATATGGAGAATGCTCAGAAGACACTGGATGAGCTGATTGCCACAAGGGAAGATGTCAAGTGTAAAGTGGAGGTAGGCTCTTACTATAATCAGACCACTCAGTTGATATGTACACAGACTCTATTCAGTAGTGCTAATCAGTAGAACTACTTTAAATCAGTAGAACTACTTTAATTTTGTAAGAGCATTCTAATATTGGTATTTTGATGTTTCATATACCGTATTTTTCGCCGCATAAGACGCACTTTTTCTTCCCCAAAACTGGGGGGGGGGAGTTGGTGCATCCTATCCGACGAATATAAAGAATCCGCGGAGCGCGGCCACGACCGTAGCCGTGGTGATGGCGAGTGGGGGGCAATGGTGGACTTTACAGTGATGACTGTGGCGAGGGGGGCGTGGTTCAGCGAGGTCTGTAGCGGGAGAGAGTCGGGAGACAAGCGGTCACCACGGAAGCAGAGAGTGCGAGGCGTTCGAAACCGAGAGAGAGGCGTGACTCACAGAAAGTGAAGCGTGAGCGCCGAACGCGCATACTGCTTTCTCCCTCTTTCTTCCGGGTTTCGGCAGCAGTGTGGTAATGTTCTTTTGTCACAGGGAAAGGAGGAGGCTGGGTCAGCCTGCTGAGAATCACAGGCTCTTTTTTTTCCTCCGACTTGAACAAAAATATTAAACCAAAACATGCGCGTTCGGCACTCACGCTTCACTCTCTGTGAGTCACGCCTCTTTCTCTCGGTTTAGTTTCACTTCTTTCAGTCAGTGTTGCCAGATTGGGCGTGTTCCCGCCCAATTGGGCTCCTTTTGGTCACGTCCGACCTGGAAAAAATTAATTGGGCTGGTTGATAAAAATTTTACTGGTTTTTGATTAAAAACCCGCCCAAATCTCATAATATAAATGCATATAAATTCCATTAAAACAAGCTTTCAAAATGCTTCTTAATATGTTACATGGTTGGCATAAAATTGTTCTTAAACTGCTGTTAACTTTATACAGTTGATATAAAATATTTTACTACAGTATTTGGTTCAGAATCTTTTATTTCTAGATTTTCCTCCTTTAAAATTGGGTGCATCTTACGTTCCGGAGCGTCTTATAGGGCGAAAAATACGGTATACAGTGTCATCTATACTGTGTGTGAGTGTGAGACCACATATTAAGGTCTAGTTAGATTAGACTGTAAACAATCAGTTCTCATAATTAACCAGGTCCAGGTTTCACTCTCTCAATTAATTTTTTTCCTGCATCAGCCAGTGCAGTGTGCTGAGATCTCAAAAAGAATCTTTTAACAGCTTTTTCTCCCAGAGACTGTTCCAGTGGTCAGCCTCAGCGCTGCGTTTGCTCTCAACAGACTGCTGTTGACAGTTTTGGGACATGAACTAATTTTGTTCTCTGCTAATGCAGCTCAGAATGCAAAGACTACAGGGCTGTTTTTGTGCCTGCCATTCTGAGGCAGTGTGGATTACTTTAATGACTTCAAAAATAAATAATGGTGAGAGAAACCATTATTTCCAAGCGGGATTAGAGGAGATTACAGATGAAATCACAGCAACCACAATTGTGGACATACAATTCACATAATTATCATCCTGTTATCTCACACATAGGCTCTGTAAGCTGCTACAGTCCATTCAGAGCGCTGTTATGAGACCTCTTGGAAAGAGGCGAGAGCCTCTAGTAGTGAATTAGTCAGAGATCCTTCACCGGGAGCAAAGTCGAGTCACTGAGAGTCATAGAGATGATGAACCTCTTCCTCAGTCCATTCTGAATGTCAAGCGTGCTTACTTCACATGAGAACAGGGAGATTAAAAATCGACAAATCCAACATATAGAGAAAAAGATAATGCTTGTTTTACAGTTTATACACTGTAGAGAACATGAAACACATTTATTTAAAAATGTACTGTTTCTGATCTTATTGTGCATGATTATGTACTATTGAATCCTGTTTACACCTCAGAAAAGGAAAAAAAATGGATACTTGAATTCAATAACTGAAATAGTCACATTGTTAGATATAAAGTGGCAATTATGAAAATGTAAAGTTGTAGTTAATGGTTATGTAAAATTACCATAACCATGAATAAGATTTTGGGGAAATGTTATTAACCAATTATCTCATTGTCTAACATGTTTCATGATTTCATGATTTTTCTACAATCTTATGAAATCCAAATCAATAAAATAAAGTCTTGCTTTAGGTTTTTTCCACCCTAAATTATGCCACGTTCCTGAAGGCCGTCTTCAGTGATTGTCAGTTTAAAATACTGCTGCTTTTTTGTGTGTGTGTGTTCTTTATTTAATCCTTTTTTACAGGAGTGCACAATGAAGGTCCAGGAGGGGAAGTTTAAACTGCAAGATCTTCTGGTTGTCCCCATGCAGAGGGTCCTTAAATACCACCTTCTGCTGAAGGTGAGACCCACTACTTACCATCAACAATAATATGAGCTCATCTGTCACTAAAGGGCAATTCAACCCGTAAAAAAATGGCAACAGTTGGATTGAAGTTGGATTGGCCGTTGCATTCAGATTTTTATGAAAAATAAGTGTCATGTTGTTCACACCTCCCCAACAGACACAAATGCTGATTGAACATCTTCAGACAGGTGAAAACAAACCCTGACCTGCAACAAATGGGGTAACACATTGATCCAACAAAACCCCACAAACATGTTTGTTGGTGTTTGTCTCTGCGGTGGGAATTGGCCTTAACTTAGTGTTTATGAAAATGAAGGTACCTGTTCAACTCCCATTTATTCTAGTTTGAAAGCAGCAACAGCACCTTCTGTGAACCCCAAAACCTTATAAAACATTCAGATCATTTTAGCTCATCCAACAAGACCCATGTGGCTCTCCACTCTGCCCGGCCACTGCTAATAGAGATCATGTATAAAACAGGACGCCCTGCATGATACAAACCATCATTAATTCATAACGCATATTAAAAATGGATACAGAGAGAAAGAGTGTGACGTGACAGATGGGCAGGATATAGGGAAGCGAGCAGTGGGAGTTGGATACAGTGACACTGTTTAAATCAGCCATGTTTAAATCATATTATCCGCACACCATTTCATACACTCCTATCCAGGGAGTGTTGAGATGTGTGTTGTTTGAGACGGCACATGCTTGTTCCTAAAAGGTTTACTAAAGGACATCCTTTTATCAACAATTGCAGATCAGCAATGACAGTGATCTTGTTTGTGTCTGTGTGTATTTCTTTGCAGTTAAATAATATGCTATAATAGTATTGTGCATATTCACAAGTTTCTTTGCTTTCTATGTTTCCATCAGTGTGAGAGAGTGCATTATGTGTAAGTCGCTTTTGATAAAAGTCTGCCAAATGTAAAAATGTCATTTCAAATGTACCATTAAAATAGCTTTTGGTGTTAAATATCACCTGGATATGTCATAATGAGTTTCACACCTTTTACCATAAGCAGACTTTCTGTATGCATGACATTGCTATGTTGTGTGTCTGCAGGAATTAGTGAGTCACTCTATGGACCGGCCGGAGAGGCAGCAGCTTAAAGAAGCACTAGAAGCAATGCAGGTGTGAACTCTAATACAGTGCTTGATGTCAGCAGTTGGTTTGTAATATAACTATCCCTTAAAGCTGTTCTAATACATAAGGATCTCTGGGACTTTGTATTTTGGGTGACGATTGTTTTGCCTTTTTATATCTATCTGTCTTTGAAGGACCTGGCCATGTACATCAACGAGGTGAAGAGAGACAATGAAACCCTGAAGAAAATAAGTGAATTTCAGAGCTCAATAGAAAATCTAGTAAGTGTTTACGAAGTTGTGAGATACATTTGCATAATCAATGCAAAAAATGCAGAAACAATTGACTCCTTAAAGCTTGGCCAGTAATGATTCATTTTATGACCTTATTTGATTAAAAGATGGGCCTTATCTGCCAGCACCCTACATTTTTCATATGCATTTCTTTCCAGTTAAATGCTATGCTAATACATCATGCATATTCAACGGCCAAATTACTGTCTTTTCTGTTGAGGTACCCCAAGGTACATGAAATATCGATACTAGAACATCACAGCTGGTATCAGAATTTTGATTTTGACATAAAGCTAATTCATAGTTTCTTCACGAATAGCTTTTATGAGGATTGTAAAAATCAGGTGGGGCCCCTCTATTGTGTCATTTGAAAAACTTATGATGTCTGAGGTTGTACACATTTCAGCATGCTAGCCAATTCCTCTTTATCCCCAAACATTTAGTTGTTTACAAGCCTTCACCTGCCCCCCATCTGTCACTTCTGTTCAATAAAATAAATCCTGAAAGCCTCCAGGCCACGAACACAGAACGTGTTTAGGACTATGTTTAAAGGGAACGAAATCAGTGTATCCTCTCCCAGTAGCTAATCTAGGAGTTAGTGTATCATCTCTGGTTTATTTATGTGAGGGTCTGTGCTGCATATGACGCCTGCAGCTAAACATCAATGAGCCAATGAGGCATGAAACTTGTGGACAAAAGACATTCACTGCCATGCTTTTAATAGCTCTTAATGTAGCAGCAACTGTAGCATTACCGTGGTACCTTTGAAGATGCTCTTCTTATGAGTAAATTATATTTTACAAGAACTTATAGTTAACCATTTAATATTTCATACTGTTTATAGCAACAAGTTAAAATTCCTCATGCCTTTGTCAATATAATTGAATTAACTGTGCGTGTGTGTGTGTACATGTGATTCACAGCAGGTGAAGCTAGAGGAGTATGGTAGGCCAAAGATAGATGGAGAGCTTAAAGTGTGCTCTATTGTTAACCGGACCAAGCAAGACAGGTACAGCATCTTCATTATATGTTTTCATTTGCCACAAGAAAAAAATGTTCTTGACCTGTTCTGCTACATTTGCTTGAATTTTCTGTTTTCTGTTCCTAGATACATCTTCCTATTTGATAAAGTTGTGATTGTTTGCAAGAGAAAAGGCTATAACTATGAGTTGAAAGAGATCATTGAACTTCACTTTTACAAGATGTCTGATGACCCTATGAATAACCGTGACATGAAAAAGGTGAGAGGACTTTGATCCATCAGCCATCGGCGTGTTTCAGAATAAATATAGCTGATTTTACAGCTTCTTTCAAATTGAATGCGGCAGTGATCTTTATGTATTGTGTGTTAAACTTGCTAAGGCAAATGGGATGTTCTGATCGTATGCTTGGTGAATAGGACAGATGGATTGTGTTCATTATACACTTGTCCTTGGGTGTTGCATGATGCTCATAATTTCAACCGATCAGAGATGATGCACTGCTCTAGCTTGTGTGTAAATGCAGAGAAGCTGATGCTTTCTCCATGAATCTAACAATCAGGAATTTTTTGCATGTACGTGAGAATGCATGTGTAACAGGGTGTGTCTTTCTCTTTCTCTCCTGTTCTCTCTCCACCTTCAATCTCTTTGCATGCCTACCAGTCGAGTGGAAAAATGGTAAGCTGAATGCTCATGTTCTCTTAGCATCAAGGTGCTGTGAATTGTGCCTTTCACTTCTGTGATGTTGCGATCCGTTTCCCTTCATCTCAAGAGATGCACAGCTTTATGCTGACAGAATTGAATCAACTATTTTTACAAACCAATTTTATTAAGATGTTTCCAAAGATCTGCTGCCGAATCCATTGAGATGCATTTTTCCAAAGTTCAATTTCTGTTTTTTACTTGACATAGCATCTAAAAGTCAAATCTAGTCAAAATTAGATTATCTTTGATTAGATATACACTATTGTTTGGGGTCAGATGTTTTATTAAATAGAAATTAATTATTTTTTATTGCGTATAGGGTGCCTACAGTCATGAAAAACCTGGAAAAGTAATTTCAAAATAGCCATTTCCAGGCCTGGAAGTGTTAACCCAGAAAGTTTTGGAAAAGTCATGGAAAAATTGTTCTAAATATTTATATAACAGAATATATGTTTAAGTTTATAGCAATGGTTAAACAAACTACAGTACTTAATGTTAGTTTTATCCATTTGGTCAGCATTTCATTATAACCACGTTATCTCACGTTTCTGTTGAGCTTATGAATTTGATAGCTAGTTAGAGGCACACAGATTAGGCTGTGTTGAAATTAAGTTTTGTTCACTGTGCGCACTCTGACTTAATTCTGACTGAAACTCACAAATTCTCCCGTCATAAACGGCAACAACAAAAACAGTGCATATGTGAACAACTTGAAAAAAACCCAATGCAATGCTGCATTCTCTCTTATCTCTTATCAAGAATTGATTAGAATGTCAGTGTGTTCCTTGAATGCAATGCAAGTCTCTTTGGATAGAAAGCGTCTGCCAAATGCAAACATGTAAAAAAAGAAAAAATCTCTCTCCACCATCCCTCCCTCCATCAACCATCTTCTTTCCACCCATAGTGGTCCTATGGCTTCTACCTGATCCATCTGCAGGGGAAACAGGGCTTCCAGTTCTTCTGCAAGACAGAAGACACCAAGCGCAAGTGGATGGAGCAGTTTGAGATGGCCATGTATGTTAGAAGTGCACCAGTGTCAGAATTGCACAGTATTTTGCTCTTTGATCACTATATCACATGTGTAATTATTCATCTACACAGGTCAAACATCAAACCCGAAAGAGCCACTGCCAACCAGCACAACTTCCAAATGCACACATTTGAAAAGAACACCAACTGCAGAGCCTGTAAAATGCTGCTGAGGTGAGGGCTCTCACACACAACCACCACTTCTCGTTGAATTACAGAGACGCCGCAGTGGACTGATGCAGGCTTCGACCCATGTTACTAGGCTACTGGTCTGACCTCTATTACACTAGCTGCTTGTCTGATTGGCTGTATTGACTTGTGTGAAATCATACTGCGCTGACCTAAATTTGCCACCCAGCAGTGCAGGTCAGTGTGTACATTGGCTGCTAATTATAACAGCTCAATTTTTCAATCTGTGTGCAAACTGCCCTGGGATTTGTTTGGATGTTGAATGTTGCCGCTTAAATATAACGACAACTGAAGTCACATTGGGTGATTGTTGGGGCTGAAGTAATGCATAAGTTGGCTTCCAAAGCCAAGCATCACTAGGCTCATGCCTAGAATTTGAACAAGCTTTTAAGTATTACATTTCATCGTTTGTGCTACAGACATGAACAAGATCTCAAATTATGTAGCTTGTTGAATCCGTAGTAGCTTTGGCTCTACGGATGATAAAATTGCACACACAAAAAAAACATAAAATTGCATTAAATTTGGGACCAGAACATAAAAGACTTTAGATGCTACAGATACATTTGGCTTTCAAATATATTTACTGTAGGACTTATTGTCCGTACTATCAAGTGATGCATATGATCTGTTTCAGACAGTGTCATCAATATCTTGTGTATATATATCGTTTGTTATAGCAATGATATAAGCGCCAGCCCAAAGTTAAGAGACTTTCTCAGAAAACGGCTTTAGCTTTATTTGTTTGGGGCTTCTAATTATTTACTGCTATAATTGTAATTATAAAATCCTCAATTAAACTTAACAAATGTTTTTTTTATTTTTTTATAGACGTCGATTTATATAAACTTAAGTCAGCAGAGAAATCTAGACAAGTGTCTTACCTGACATTCAGTAGTGGCTCCTGACCGTAAATTTAGGTTGGGCAGTTTCTTAGTCTTAGCACTGCTTTATGATACATATTTTTGTAAGCTTTATATTCTAATTGCTGAACACATACAGACACACTTTTGGCAGAGTTTGCATTAATCAGCCTAAGGGTGACACGTTAATGTTGTCTGACACACGAATGTTATCTTAGAATTGCCTTAATGTAGTATTTATTGCCTCAAACTGTTGTTTTAGAACAGTGCTATTATTAAATGACATAATTGCGGAATTTTACCATTTATACAGTTTAAAGTGAGTAGCGCGCCAAAACAATGGAGCGGTTCACACCAAAAGTGGTCAGGCTTGTTTATGGTAATGATCTTTCAGCGCAATATTCCTCTAATATTTTTTATAGCATCAGACGCGCTCCGTGCGCATTGCTTTTGACCAAAAAAAATGTAAAGCGCCACTTGAAGTGCTACAGAAGACGCGGTTATTTTAACAACAGCAGAATACAGTACAGTGAACAGAAAAAAATTTAGATGCTTATTGCTAAAACAGTGCAGAAAATGAGAACGCACCACATAAATGTAAAATACATTAAGAGCATTTCATAATTATGTTATAATTTGGAAAATTATTTAGAGCTGGCAAGGGAAGTTAAAATCTGAAATGACTTGTTAACTTAATTTTGTGCTCATGATGAGAGTTTAGCTTTTTTTTGTACTTTATTACTTTTATCAAAATATAAATTATATATAAATAAAGAGAGAGATTTCTCAGAGGACCTTTGAGTTTGCCAAAATAAACCGTTATTAATTTGCTGTGAAGTTGCTACAGTGGTTATGTTGAAAAATACAGACATAGCAGATTCGGAGAGTATTAAAATTACAAAGTACACCTGAGTGCTGAATCCAGAATGTCAGTTTTTTTTTCTCAACACCTGCGTAAAAATCCCCAGCTAAATTACTTATTTTTCTTGACAAACACCATGGTTATGTGGTAACTTAATTACTTTACAAGTTTACAAGAACGGAACAATTCAAAATTCCCTGTTTAAATCCTTTGACCACTTTGGAGCACCGTACAATATCTGTTGCTCTTCACTTTAAATATGTACTCTTTCATTACTGAAGTATTTACAAGAACAGTCATCACCGCTGCACCTCAACGAGCTGTTAAGACAACAAAGTAGAAAGATAAGAAGAGTACGTACGCATTTTGAAATGGGACTTTATTGTGGTAGCAAAATGTATGCAATACAATTTTAAAATATTTTATAGTTATATACATTAAAAATATAAACCAGGCAGCTTTGTTTACCTCCTGCATTGTCTTATTTCTACTTATTTCCACATTTCTAAAATGGCATACGTCAGTTTGAGATTAAGTGCAAGATAGAAAACCATTTCAACTGTAGTGCATCTATCTTCCTGTTATTAAACCGATTGATCAAATAACAATTTTATCACTCAGGTGCAATGCAAATTTGTTACTTCAAATGTCTACATGAGAAACAATTATTGTCCAAATAGGGCTTTAGAAAATATTGATTTCTAAAACGTTCTCCTGGAAAACTACTCCCATCCAAATAAGGCTTTGGTCAGTGCGGACTAAAACGCTATTTGAATGGTAATTGTAAGAGGTTTTGAATCAGGTATGCTAATAATGTTTGCTGCTTGTCTTGACAAGAGACTTGGTGGTGGGCAAGCAACCTGGCAACCACCCAGAACAACTTATCAATTGCTTAGCAATGCCTTAGCAACTATTCAACATGGTTGTAAGTTAAGCATGGGTGAGCATGACTCAAAAACTTCAGTAAGATCTCACGAAATTGACATCGTTTTATATTGATGTTTCTCATTTGTCAGGGCTCTTTATAGACTCCAACACTTTAACATCCACTATATGTCTCATTTTTATTCTGTCATTCTTTCTTTAGGGGTATTTTCTATCAGGGATACTACTGTCCACGATGTGGGACCGGCGCCCATAAGGAGTGTCTGGAGGTCATTACCATCTGCAAAATAAGTGAGGCTCTGACACAAAGCTTCTTCTTAAAAACCACATGTACATTACATCTGCCCTAATTAAACAGAACAAGCCACTGACCATGCTCTCTCTCTCTCTCTCTCTCTCTCTCTCTCATTATTATTTCAGGTTCCCATGATTCGGTGAGTTTTTAGTGGCCTGACCTAATAAACTTCCATCTCTCAGATTACTCCACACTAATGTCAAATGAATTAATCACCCTCTCTTACCGACTTTTACCAAACTTTCTTTACTTTTTTTTTATATCTGAAAGTTTGTCCTAAATATTGAAAAACACTTTAAGGATGTCTAATAGGCTTATATAAAAACTATGTTACACTCTGAGGTGCATTAAATCATAAATTCCCTTCTGTCTATTACAGGAACCGGGGCTTCCACAATCAGGTAAGATTATAAGTAAAATGTGATTTTTATCTCTGTCTTCTGAGATACTAATGCAGTTATGTCAATATGAAAAATGTAGGTACTGTGCACAGCTTCAGGCTCTTTAACTGAACTGGAGCACATTCAGCACACATGCTCTTAAGAAATAATATCTCAGCTCTCTGCTGTCATCTAGTGTTTAGTACATGCATGCAATAAACACAGAGTATGGATGAGTTCTAAGAATAGAAATTAAAAGGATCTTCTTGCAGTTCTGATAATAATTTTTTTTTCAATGTGTTTTTAAGGTCCAAAGATGGTGGCCATCAGAAACTATCATGGCACCCCTGCCCCGCCAGGCAAGATTCCTCTCTGTTTCCAGACAGGAGAAGTAATTGAGCTCCTGAAGGGAGATCCAGACACATCATGGTGGGAGGTATGATCTTATTAAATGAAACATTTGCCATTTTTACAGTGATAACCTGTTTTATGGTCCAGATTTTACACTTTTTCTAGGTGCCAAATACGAGTAAAAATAACTTTAGGTCAGGCCTATTTTAAAGAACGATTGCTTATGTACAAAAGAATAAGAAATAAAACATAAAACCACAGGTAAGAGACACAGGGCTATAATATAAAGCACCTACCCGTGCAGTCTGCATTTACCAATATTTGTGAAAACAATGGTTATACTGTAAGTGGTGGTATTGAAAAGTGGAAGCGTTTAGAAACTGCAGCCATGAAGTGGAAGACCACATGAAGTAATAGAGCAGGGTCATCACTTTTGGTGTGTAAAAATGCTCTGCTGATTCCATTGCTGAAGAGTTTCAAACTTCCACTGGCATGTATATAAGAACAAAAACTGATATGGGAGCTTCATAGCTCCATAGATCCAGTGGTGGATCAGCTGCATGTGGATCAGCCTCACATGGAGTTGTGTAAATTGTGCTTCGCTGTTTGGCAGTCTAATTGCTGAATCTGGGTTTGGCAGATGCCAGGAAAATTTTACCTGCCTGACCGCATTGTGCCAGCTGTAAAGTTTTGTGGAGGAGAGATAATGGTATGAGGCTTTTTTTTAGGGGTTGGATGAGGTCCTTTACTTCCAATGAAGGGAAAACGTAATGCTTCAGCATACCAAGACATTTAGCTGTGCTTTCAAGTTTGTGGAAGACTCTTTTCTGGGCTAGTGCACAAAGCAATGTCCATAAAGACATGGTTGGATGAGTTTGGTGTGGAAGAACTTGACCATCCCGCACACATTGAACACCTTTGGGATGAACTGAATTAGAGATTGTGAGCCAGACCTTCTCCTCCAACACCAGTTCCTGAACTCACAAATTCTCTACTGTTTGAATGGGCCAAAAAAAAAACACTACTGTAAGTAATGGAAGCTACTGTGGATGCAAAGAGGTCGACCAACTCTATATTAAAGTCTTAAGTATTTAGAATACAATGTCATTTCAGTCCCAGTTGGTGTAATGGTCGGGTGTCCCAATACTTTTGTCCATATAGTGTATTTATATCATTTATTTTCAGTTATTTATTTTTTTATTACCATTGGTATTCATTTTGGATCCTGGTCATACCTAATACAGTTTGAAATAACTTGTCTGTTTTGGGGGGTTTAAAGTCTGTAACTCATCTTTACCTGTCAATCATTGCTTTTTTCTCTTAGGGCAAGCTCATCCAAACCCAAAAGACTGGCTTCTTCCCCAGTTCCAGTGTGAAACCATGTCTAGACCCTAAGGTACAGATTGATTAAAAGCTAAATGAAAGCACATTAACATGTATATTTTCTTAAATTATTATTATTTCTCTTTTAAATGCATGCATACTAGAATATCACACAATGTTTTATTTTATATTATTCAAAATGAATGAAAATTCTTCTCTACAGCCTTTCCAGTCATTTTCCAGCCGTCAGTCCTCCAGAGAAACAGATTACTACGTTTATCCCTGGTATGTCATCCTGTTTGAGAACACATTGATTTTTCCACTTTTACCGGTACTTTACAATATCAAGATACTTCTGGATTTATTTTGTTTAAAATACGCTTTTCACAGTCTTATATATTACATTAATAATTATATAATTACAGTGAAAAGTCTTTGCAGCTATGCTACTGTCCTTTCATCCAATGACATTTGCATGGAATTATATGCATCATAAATAAAATCAATGAGGATGATTGATTAGCTTTAGTTTAATTGTGAGGCTTGTTGTCTTTATTGTGTTTTAATGAAGTAACGACCTATGTGAGAGCTGTTGTAATGATGTACAGGGTATTGAATGGGTTTATGAATCAGTAGTGTTTTCCCTTTGGGCTTCAGGTTTGCAGGAAACATGGAGCGGCAGCAGGCCGACAACCTGCTCAAGTCTCACACCAGCGGCACCTATCTGATCCGAGAGAGAACGGCAGAGGCTGAAAGGTTCGCAATCAGCATCAAGTGAGTGTTACATGTATTGATGGCCAGAATAGAACAATCTGTCCATCTTCTTTCAGTATTTTATCGGCTTATGTTTCTATCCACCTATTTTTTTGAGGACTTTGGGATGTCACATAAAACAAATGCTGGATGGAAACACCAAGATGCCCATGTATAACGTATGCACTCCATTGAGGTGGATCAGGTTTTTTTGCCAAATAAATCCCTCAGTGCTCAATAACAAACTCATGTGACTTTGCCTCAGCAGTGGATGTGATTGGATAACTGGACTAACCAGTGGACCAATTTCATTGCACATTATTTTTTATGTTGGTTTGATCACGCTGAAATGCCTGAGCCAAAGTCTGTCATAAAAATGTATTTGGTTTAATTCCCTCGAGAAGCGTCTCTCATGATTGCATGTCCAAACACCAGGAATCCAAACCCCAAATAACACATGACAGGGTTTATTGGATTTTGTCATTTACACTGTAGGGGAAAAAAGTCACAGTGGATTCCCCATTTGCAGCAACTTGCAACAATATTCAGGATATTTTGCACCAATTTTCCTGGAACTGTGCAACTTTGAATGGAAATGTATCAATTGTTGCCAAATGCTATCCATATATAGTATGAAAGGCAATATTATTGGGAAACCTTCTATTTTATGAATAATGGGAACATTTCTGTCCTTTTAACAGGTTTAATGATGAAGTGAAGCATATTAAAGTTATTGAGAAAGACAACTGGATTCACATCACAGAGGCAAAGAAGTTTGAAAGCCTTCTGGTAAGAGAAAAGTCTCAGTTTTATTATGCTTGAATGGTGAAGACAGCATTGAAATACTTTTTCAATTCACTCTAAGCACTTCACTGATCTCATTCCAGGTTTCACTTTGTAGATATGTTCTTTTAGTGTGTGTGTGTGTGTGTGTGTGTGTGTGTGTGTGTGTGTGTGTGTGTGTGTACATATATACACACTAACGTTTAATAATATTTAAATTTGTTTGATTATCTAATATATTTAAGTGTGACAAACAAGCAAAGAAAATGGAAATCAGCAAGGGGGCAAACACTTTTTCACACCACTGTACATTTTTTTTTTTTGTAGAGTCATGTTCTTTTAAATAGTAATAATATTTTACAATTTTACTGTTCTTTTTGTTGTTGTTGTTGTTGTTGTTTTTTTTACTTTTTTCTTTAAATAAATGCAGAGTTGGTGAGCATGACTTCTTTCGAAAAAATAATACTGACACCAAACTTTTGAATGGTAGTGCAATAGTGTATGAATCAAAATCTACTTCATGTCACTGAATTGTGATTGTTTTTCTTTCTTGAATGCATTTTGTTGTCTGTAGCCATATGTCGCACAGCTGCTCAAAAAAATATGTGTGATGCGAATACTGTTCTGTTGTTGCATTTCATTTACACAGAACCAAAGCCTAATCTAGCCTAATCTCTCCCTTGCAGGTACTGGAAGTTCTTCTGGAACTTCTGTAAGTAACTTTAGATATGTTTCTTTGTTCCAGGAGCTTGTGGAGTATTATCAGAGTCATTCACTGAAAGAGAGCTTTAAGCTGCTGGACACAACATTACGGTACCCTTACAAGTCTCGGGAACGCTCAACCTCTCGCACCAATACCCGCTCACCAGGTAAACATTCTCTAACATAATCCCATCTTTATGTCTCTCTTTCTTCCGCTCGCTCGCTTACTTTCTTCCTTTTTTATTTTCAATCTTCTGCTTTTTTGCTTTTTCTGGCACACATTTATTCCTGAGCCCCCACCAGTCTGGCCAGCAGCCTTTCACAGTCTTTGGACACACTCTGGAAGTCTGAACAAACAAACCCTGCCAGCTGGTCCTGCCCTCACATTCTGTATGCTCCGCCTCCTGTTATTTGAACTGTCAGTCATCTTAGGCTTGGTTGTTAAGGAGCCACCCACTCTGGCTGAGCTGAATAGGTTCTAATAAACAGATGCTTCATTAGATGTATTATAAATGATGCACCTTTGTTCACCTTCCAGACAAGCTTAACTGGTGTTCACTGATGTTTGTGCAAGTGTGTAAAGACGTGTGGCTTTTTGTGAAGGGCTGAGAATGTTGAAGGCACAAAGAAGCCGTTCACCCAAAAATAAAATGTCATTCACTCACTCACATTTGGTTTTAAACCTCTGACTTTCTTCCATGGAACAGAAGACACAGAATGTTCACTCCAATCCAATGTTCTTTTCCATACAGTGCATGTACAGTGAATGGAGGCCGATACACACACGCACACACACTACTGTCATCAAGATTGTTTAATGTTGTATTTTTGCTCATCAAGCCTGCATTTATTTGATTTTTTTAAGTACAGTAATACCTCGGTTTACGAGTTTAATTCGTTCCAAGAGCGAGCTCGTAAACCAAAATGCTCGTAGACCAAAACAATTTCCCCATAAGAACGCACTAAAAATCACTTGATTCGTTCCACACGACCATAAATGCCCATTTTAAATATTTTTTTAGTTTTAACCTATTAATTACATTTCAAATTATAACCATTAAGATCTCATATAAATACTAATTAAGTATTTTTAGAGTTTAACTGTCATTATTAACTATTTACTGTAACATGCACTTTACCTCTTCACTGCTGGCATGATCGAGACGAGAGGAGAGGGGAGGGGGTGGGGGAGGGGGGTGGGGTTACTGCTTATATATTTCACTACATTGTAGCGTTGCTGCTTTTAATAACCAGACAGGTTCCTTCTCATTCAGAGATTTTATTGAGAACTATCGGATTGCAGTTCTGGCCTCAACCCACGCCATACATAACAGAAGAATCAAAACTATCTCTGCTTACGAGCTCTCTCTCAAATCCCTCAGAACTCCACTCTCTCTGGCGCCGACTGAAACCCCGCCCTCTTAAAGTGACAAGACTGTTAACTTAACACTTATTGACACATCAGATTAACTAGTTCCTTCAACATTTGTAACGATATTACAACGTGAAGAATAGCGATCACAATTAATGCAACAACACGAGGTAAAACCGCTGTAAATCACTTATGTATATGATCTGTGCAGAGTTATAACTGTTATAGTATGCTGTTCTCTAAAAGTGTATGGCCCTTTAAGAACGTCATTGGGTGCGTTGGACTGTGAACACACAGTCTCATTAGTATGCAATGTGTGGTGTTGGTAACATGCTCCATTAATAAAGTTTCATCATATTCACATGTAATCATATTCACAACAACTTGTAAAATAATGCACTGTGGTGAATGATGCACCCATACTGAGAGACACTGAGAGAATGAACGAGTTAAGGGGTGATAAAGGGATCTTTTCGACGCAAAACTGCGCATGGATGAGGGAAATTTTTTCTCGTACACAGAGACAATGCTCGTACACTGATACGACCCTCCATGCTCGTATGCCAAGTCGCTCGTAAACCGAGGTATTACTGTATTATTATTACAATTTACTAATAAAATAACTGTTTTCTATTTTAATATATTTTACAATTTCATTTATTCCTTTGAATTTTCAGCTCTGAATTACTCCAGCCTTCAGTGATTCGTCAGAAATTATAAATTGCTGATTTTAAAAAAAACAATCATAATGACGCAACCTTTTGAAAGGTAGTGTATGTCGTTGCATACATATAGAGATAGAAATATAGATGACATATTTAATTTAGATTGCATTAGAACTGATTTTTGGGTCATCTGCATCTGTAAGAACTCTAGCTACTTTTTTTCCTTACACCTTACTTGACCTTGTCTTAGTTTGGTAAGGGAATGTCCTTGAACCTTCTTCACCCTGTTGTGTTGTCCAACTCTGCTGTGCCTTCCTTATTTATTTATTTATTTGCTCTCTCTCCTCCTCTCTCTCTCTCCCCCATTCTGTCTCAGCAGCCACCTGTGCTTCCTACAACTTCTCCTTCCTCAGTCCTCAGGGCCTCAATTTTTCCTCTCAAAGCTCTGCTCCCTTCTGGTCAGGTACTGCGCTTCTTACTCATGCTCTTGCATCATCCATGCCACCTCCTCCAATTCCTCTTCAATTCCAGTCTCTCATTCACATCCTGGTTGTGTTTTCAGCATCCTTTTGTTAGGCCTCCAGACATTCATAAAATTCTTGCAAAGATCCCCTATTCCAGTGTCCTGCACGTGTGGGTGAACCGCTAATATTTGTTGTGACGGGTGGAATAATATTTACGTTGTCATTTGCGGTGCAGGTGCGGGCTGGGAATCAATTGGCACGGGTGGATTGTGGGCGCTCTGTGCTGTTCTAATTACAACACGGTTTGCCACGTTGACCACAGCAGCGTTTGTGTACTGAAGTGATTGACAGCCACAGTCTTTGAAGGAGCGCTCTTTGCTTGCTTTCTCAGTTTGAATAAAAGTTTTATTTTTCATGCTGCTAATAAGAGTTTCAGGAGAGATAGCTGCATTGCAAAGTGATTATCACTGATATAAAAAAAATTTTTTTTTAAATGAGCTATATAGGCCTGTATGTTATTTTAATTTATGGAGACCTGTTTGTTCACATGATGTTGGCAAACATGATTTTCACAACAGTTCTCATCTTTTTTTATGTTAATTACCACCTTGTAGGGCTCTATTTTTCTTAAATGCATCAACACAGAATGCCACAAATTGATTTGATTGCTAGTTACATGAGAGAATTTATATTTTTTGCCTCCGTGATGTAATTTAACGTGTTTGCAGTCACGGCCTTTGTCAAACAGGCCAGATCTGGTACAGAATCGGGTGTGTATTTAGCAAACAAGATCCGTGCAGGACCCTACTAGTAGACCAGTAGCAACTAGCTTTCATTCATTTACATCTCACTCACAGTGTCAGAAAGTGTCCAATCATCTGTTGTACAAGCGTTTAACTGCGATCTTCTGCACTTTACATACACTAATCTCAGAATGTTGTTGGCCTTGTACAGTATTCACACCCAGGGTTGTCAGCACAGCTGTGGCACGATACAACTTTGCTGCTCGAGACATGAGAGAGCTGTCCTTGCGAGAAGGGGACGTCGTCAAAATCTACAGCAAGATTGGTGGAGACCAAGGCTGGTGGAAAGGAGAGGCCAATGGCAGGGTAATAAAGAAGCAAATGTAATGAACAAATGAAAAATTGGCCAGTTAGTTAATTCTTAAAGCAACTTTAATGGTAGAAAATAGTTTTTTTTTTGTAAAACATCCTATTGGAATGCATTGGCCAATCACATTAGAAGACCTGAATTAAATCTTTGAACATTTAGTCTGAATGTGCGAATCTCAGATTGTAGATTCTCACATTCTGTCTGTTTTCCCTTTCAGATTGGATGGTTCCCCTCCACGTACGTCGATGAGGAGGGGGTGCAGTGAAACTTTGGTGTCCCAAATCGTCCAATCAGATTGCATTCTGATTCGCAGCCCTCTGAGAGGACTCTTTTGTTTCCATGGCAACACCTCATGGAAGTCTTTTCGCTGGAAACATATTTTACAATGAATATTTGTACTTCTGTCTCCTTTCATCTTGTATGAATCTGTTTTGTTTTTTTCCTTTCTTGGAATGTCTGTGTGATCTCTATGAAGAAAACCGCTCCGAGTCTGTTCGTTCTCAGCATCGGGAGGAGGAATCTGTGAACAGAGCAGAACTTGAAGTGGCCAAAGGACAAGCATGGCTTTAAGTTTGTACAGTAATACCTGTAACATGCGCTGCCGGCCACAGGGGTATAACAGGGGTGGGGATATATAAATAAATATATGTATACATATAAATATATATAAATATAATTTATTAAAGAGATGTATCTATGATTAGAATGCAATGTTGAACATTTGTTCAACAGAAGCAGTGCAAAGAATATATAAGAGCAGAGAAGACGCACTTTGCATTTCTTTACAGAGAGAATTTGCCTTAGTAAATGGTAATGCCTTTAGATGCGGAGGTAAAGAGATGGTTTCAGACTCAACTTGCACATACAAATTCGTACATCTGCCCTTTCCAGAAATATGGTGCCTTTTCATACATGTTCACTCCCAGCAGATTTTGGTTTATATAGCTGCAGCATTAACGCCCTGTTCTGTAGTGGTGCTCTCTCATGACCCTATCCGTCCATTGAGCTGGAGACTGATCAACCAGAAGACCAGAAAAAAGACTCATCTCACTGGAACAAGGGGCAGCTAACCGAAAGCATTCGGTCGTGGCTGGAATTGCTTTGGCTTGGACAGTGAAAGATACAACCTCCATCACGTCTTCCTCTTCCTTCAAAAGGATGACAAAAGTGCAATGGAGTATCAGGAAGAGGTTCCTTAAACACTGTTATCTGTGATTAGCATTTATTTCCATGTTCTCAGTGGTCCAGACTTGGACTGAAAAGGGAAAAATTAATGCTGTTTTGTGCACTGATTTTCGTAAGTACCCAGAGGTTTTTGTGAGATTTTTTGGTTTCGTTTTTTTGTCGCCTTCTACAAGCACATACGTAATGCCATTCCACATTTCTCATCTGCAGCCTGCCGCATTACAGTATCTTGCCTTACTGGTGGACACTTGGTGCTACTGCCCTACACATTGAAATCCCTGAATTAGGGCAGAACTTCCTTTTGTTGTTTGCTGTTGTTGTGGATGAGGAGAGACCCACTGCTGAAGAACCTCAGCCATCAAGTGCACTTTATCTGTCCAGAGACCTTTTAACACAGGACACCACACTGCAGACAAGGATATTAGAATTTCTTTTTATTTAAAAGAAAGAACGAAAAAAAATTCAATGTCCTTATTTTTACCTCTGGAAGAAAATCCAAGACACTATTATCAGCGGTCCCTCAAAGTCTGATATTGAACATACTGTAAACTCCGTAAGTGCATGGTTGTGTCCCTCATACAGTCCTTGGAGAAAAACCTTTTGCTGTTGCCAACAGAAATCAAACCCGTAAATGGAGGTGGGATGCTGGACTCTAATAAAGCATTGAACATGTCTTAGCCACGCTTCAGGCTGCAGTGATGGAAGAGCACCTCATGTCCAAGGTAGCGCTGGCTTTGGGGCTTAGTACCTGTTTGTGTAGTGGACAAAAAACCCATTGCATGTGGTCATAGATATTACAACTGCTGTCCGTGGATCCTGAAAAGGTTTTTTTTTTTTTAAATGTGTACATTTTTTTGAATGGTCAGTTATTTGGAAACTGAGTTCTATCATGAAATAAATATTTCTTTTTTGCCTATTTGTGGTGTCCTCATTGTTATGATCAATGGATGGATAGCAGTGTTGATGGTAACCGACGGACGGACAGACAGATAAAGGACAGCGCCTACTGGTACTGAGTAGGTGCAAGACATTGTTCACTCTGATGTACTGTATGTGTTTAGGATCGCCATTAGAGGGAGCCAATTTACTTGCCTTTTCCCATGGCATCGAAAGCTCCAGACATGATTTAGAGGTAGATGCTCTTCATTTAACCTCTGAAAGAGTCAGGCTGGCAACCATACGCCGTGGTTTCAACTGTCCATATCATTTGCTCTAATATACTGACTAGGATCTAAATATGTGTGAGTTAGTGTGTTCTCACATCTGTGTTCTGCCAGTTCCACCATAATAAATATTCACCACCTAACACACTGACAGCTCCCTCTGTCAACATGGAAACACATCCAATCAAGAGACCTCCTCAAGAACAACTTGTCAAGCCAGCTAGCTTTCTTTTCCTAATTAACTATTAAGCTCTTCACTAACAAAAAGAGTACTTTTGTACCAATGTTTTCATGGAAATAATGTTATCAGTACCATGGTATAATCTGATATTAACACTGTACCATACTTGCTAATGTTTAAACCTTGAGATGGTATATATCTAACGTGCTTTCACACAGGACTTCAGGGACGGGACATTAAGTAAGAAACAAAGTAGCTGCTTTATTCAGCCTCGTCTGCTGTCTTTGAGTTCTATTCTATTAAAATAACGTCTCATTACACTTTAATTTCCATTAATGACTTATTTTTATCGATCTGTTTTATCTTTGTTCAGTCGTCGCATATCCTCTGTGTGTGTATGTGGATTTACGCGCGTCACTGGAGAAGTGGTTCTCTCCTCCTCTCCTCTCCTCCTCCTGCTGTCTCTCCCCACACGCATGGACCATCACATCCAGACGGGTTCAACATCGAGCTTTCATTTGTCAGGTAAGTGTACAAGTGCTTATTTGCCCAATTAGAACGGAGCGTTAAAGTGAACTGAGGGATGTTTCGAGTTGCTACGTTATTTTGACATGCTGTTTGGTTTAATGTGTTTTTGAGTGATATTTTCTGATAATTTCTCTTCAGTGAATCCCGCTTTTAAAAAGGGTTCAGCGTGTAATGTAGGCGGCGTTTTACGTGTAATCTTTTTATTCAGTCGATTTATAAAACAAGTAAAAAGTAAGTGTGAACCGACACGCGTTAAGAATAATTCAAAGGGAAAAAAATCAACCCGTGTCGCGTTCACAGATATAATAATATTAGTATTATCATTAGGCTATTAGTATATGTATGTCTATATGCCAGCGCGTCTCGCCGTCGCATCGCGTCGCGTTTCCTTCTCCCTTAAGCGTGCCGTTGAGACGCGGTTATTTCCATGGATGTGCATCTCGCTGATTTGAGGCGAACACGTCTCTCACAGCTTATTTGGGCATCATTGGCACGTCCCAAAATCTCGTCCAGATAAAGTAGATAATCATTATTTACCTCCTCAAGTTGTTCCAAATCTGTATGATAACTTTCTGAGGAACGCAAAATATATTAATATATTTAATATAATAATAATATATTTTCCATACAGTGAAAGTCAGTGGGGTTTTGACTTAGGGGAGAGTGGGGTAAAGTGAGACATTTTTTACATTTGCTCCCCTCCAAGCGAGCTAAAATGTAAATGTAAAATTTACACATTTCCCATTAATTCAGGATGTTTCCTGGCAATGGAAATTATCATAATTTATTCAGGATGAAGGTCAGTGAACACAGTTTTTTTTTCTTTTTCTTCTTCTTCTTTCTCTTGTCTCACTTTACCCCAGCTCAGGGGTAAACTGAGGTAGACCAGATAAATCAAGGGGGTAAAGTGAACCCGCTGGGGGTAAACTGATCCACTTACTATTTCCACTCTGAAACTAGCATAACACATGTAACAGTTTGAATCCTGACAGCCAGCTTCACAACCACACATTGCAGATCTAATGTCAGACTACAGAGTCATGGGGATTGGTCAATTAAGCCATTTTTGTTCTTAACACTTGAAAGTAACTCTGAACAAAATCAAATACAACAGGATATCATTCAAAATGTTTTAATTGACATTCAAATGACAGATAGAACCTATAATGCATGGACCAAAATAAAATAAAAACATCAATTCATTTTTCAAAATAGCTTTTTTTCTTGTGTTCCACAAATAAATCAGACAAGCTCTTATTGACAACTCTTATTGACAGTATTCTTCCTGTTAGTCATATTATTAATATTATAAAACTACTTTTTTGTAGAACTCTGATATGGGGTTTCAAACAAAACCCCCAGTGGTATGCTAGTGTAAAACTGATGTATTAATGATGTATTTTCTTCTTTCAACAGCTCAATTAAAATAAAATTGTCTGCAATTTTTTTAACTTGTTTACAATTAAATAATTTAATTCCTGTTAATGTTTTAGTAACATTTGTCTTTGACAGTAATGACATAAAAGCCAATTGTCTCATTTGGAAAACAAGACACTGCCACAGTATAAATAGATCTTTGTACATATATATATGTATATGTACGTTTTAATATTTAGACCACTTCTATTATTGATTGTTAACAGGTTACCAGTATAGCTTAAAGTGTTTATAAAACAAGCTGCCAACTTTACCTTTAAAAAGGGAATAAATCACCAGAAAAAGTTGCAGCGGGTGTCCGTGTCTCTCTCGCCTCCCCTGAGCCCATTTAGATTTAACAGACCCCCTAAAAGCACATGGTAGGTTTGGTGGAGGGTGATGATTGGTTCGTGCCATTCTCAAAACGGTCTGAGTTAAAGGTTAGTTTACCCAAAAATTTAAATTGTGTCATTAATTACTCACTCTCATGTTGTTCCAAGACTTTCGTTCATCTTCGGAACACAAATGAAGACTCAATTGCTTTATATGATGAACAGATTTAATTCAGGCCTTTATCCGCATATAAACATTGATATAAATGGAAGCTCAACGTGCGAGAACTAATCTCTCACGGAAGCTCAAACGTGCTGCATAACAAGAGAATGAACGTCATTGGTTCTCACATGTCAAACAAACATGCTTGAGCTTCCATATATCACAACTGATGTGTGAGTTAATCAACGTTTTAGGTGAATATTCAATGTTCATGATATGAAGTAATTGTGTCTCTTCAGAAACATTTGGACTAAACCACTCAATTCATATGATTTAATTTTACAGTCTTTTCATTAACTTTTGGAAGTGTCAATGTTTCAGTTGCGTACCCGTCAATGGAGGAACATTGAGCTCTCAGATTTCATCAAAAAGATCTTCATTTGTGTTGTAAAGATGAATGAAAGTCTTACATGAGACAGAATTTTCATATTTGGGTGAACTGACCCTTTAATGAGAAGACTAATTGAAAAGTGAGTGAACACTTAGATATCACCGCTTTGTCACATCAAAATCAAACTCGAAATGGCCTGAAAGCATGACTGCCTTGTTACTTTGAAAAAGAAACCTTGGAAAACTAAATAGAGATTTATATTTGCTGTTAATAAATAGAACATTAATTGCATAGTAAATTTAAGAATACAAAATATAATTCGATTTTGTTTCTCTTTTTTCATGAAATGTTTGTTTAGGAAAATGTGAACATTCAGTATAACTGGGACATGAATTTACATTTTACAAAAACGGAGGACTGACTTTGCCTCCTCATTTTAGAAAACGACTGCACGCCACTGTCTGATACACAACCCCTAGATCCAACAGCTGAGACTGTCTGTATTCAGAGCACAGTTAATAAACAAAATGCTGCCGGGGGACCTGACTTCTACCGCCGCCACCCTTGAGGTGGAGCCGACAAAACACAACGTGTTTGAAGAAGATGTCAGTTACCAGGGACCAATACTGATATGATGTGGCATTTTGGTGCAGTCCATAATGCTACATTTAATGCCACGCTTTGCCCTTTCCTTACTTTTTTCCCATTTGCATTATGTCTATCTTTCTGTTAGTTAATCTTTCTAAATGTCAGGGCTCCAATACGGATTGCAATAGTCTCCCAGAAGATTGCGACAGCAGGGCAGAACATAAAACTTATTTTACACAAAGCACTGGTGCGACAGAAGTCGAAAGTTTAGCAGCACAGTATAAATGTCTGTTACCATCTCTGAATACAACCATAAGTAGTGCAGTTCATTCTTAAACAGTCATGTGACTGCCAAGGCAATCGTGTTGAATACAGTTTGAAAAAAAGTTTGCATGTCACATAATGTAAGCAAACTATAATTAAACTGTTTAGGGGTGAGCATTATAGTTTCTCATATATAATATACCTCTTACTTCGTCACCATAAAAGCTGCAGCACTTTTTTTTTTACATGCGCAGACGTTCGAGGGTGGCTAACGTCTCTGAACCCAGAGAAGAGTCCTTGAGTGTGGATCGCATGTCTGTGATGTGAGAGGAGAAATCAGGGAGCAGGCCCAGCGCAGGGTGACTGACTCATTGAAAATATATCTCAGATGGATGGCTACGCAGTCATGCATTGAGAGCCGAATGAGCTCTGTGCCACTCTGGCTCTCCCTCATGGCTGAATTTGATGGCGTTGTTAAATCTCAGCGGTCTGTGTGCTGTGATGGAATTGACATTGAACGCTCTGGAATGGTGTTGCAGCAGATGCTGCCAGATCCGCGGCAGTTGGTGAGGTGGTTTGTTTGTTTGTTTATTTAATGAGTTGAGTTAATGAGTTCATGTTTTTTCATTAATTCATCATGTTTTCTTTCTCTGCATGGCTGTCTAACACCAGCTGTTAAAGTGCATTGTGCTACTTATGCATCTTCATGACTTATTATTGAATACATGTATGAGTAGTCTGTTGCTAAATGCATTAAAGGGTTAGTTCACTCAGAAATGAACATTTCTGAATTTGAAAACCCGTAAGACTTTTGTTGATATTCGGAACACAAATGAAGGTCTTTTTGATGAAATTTGAGGGCTTTCTGTTCCTCTATTGACCGCTAAGCAACTGCCACTTCGGCTCTTCAAAAGGTATCGTAAAACTAATCCATATGAATTGAGCGGTTTAGTCCACATTTTCTGAAGAGACTTGATCACTTTATATGATGAACAGATTTAATTTATCCACATATAAACTTTGATCAGCAAACATGAACAGAAGCTCAACCAAACCTGCTTGATACACGAGAACAAACCTCTTGCAGAAGCTCAAGAGTGCCGTGCGCTGGTTCTCAAATGTCAAGACCATGCTTTAGCTTCCATTTACCACAACTTCGTTTTCAGTTTGGAAGAACTTGAGGGCGAGTAATTAATGACAGAACGTTCATTTTGGGGTGAACTAACCCTTTAAGTAGGCAGGAATCCATTCATTTGCACTGATGCAAAGGAGTCCAGTAAGTTGTTGCCCTCTAACACTGAATTCATTACCTGTAATTCAGCAAAAATGAAAATATCTGGATCTCTTTTGTTGTTGCCCTAAGCAGTTAAATGGAAGATTTTTGTTAATGACAAGTTCATTTAAACAGCTCTTATGAGACAGATGTGGTGTTAAAATGTCAGGATAACTGAAATAAGTGTTGTTTTTTCACCATGACCAGCATTCCTTTGGCATTACTATAATAAGCCAAGTAAGCTATAATAACAATCAAGGAAAAACTCGCCTCACGACATGCAAAAATACTCACATTTTATATTATACGTCACAGCTATGCTGTATATCAGAACGGTAGAGGTAAAAACATTCCAAAGTAATGGCTACAGTATAAAAAATGATATGCCATTGAATGCAATGTACTTTCATTGCAATGTGAGGCATTACTATACAGCCTTATTTGATTATTCCGCACCACTATCCCTATGGCAATTTCCATCTGGCTTTGGAGAGCTGGCGTTCTGGTTAACAATCTGTGTGCATTTGTGCTCTCCCACAATGAAGAGGACATCTACTTCCTGTTCTGCAGCTTGACAATGAATCGAGTTGGAATTTCATCAAGGGCTTTAGACTGTGCTTTAAATGGTCACAAATCCGACAATGAATCAAGATGTAAACACTATTAGCGAAAGAGTGGAAAACTTTGCATGAACCCTGAGCAGTTTCGTCAGATATCATCTCATGCACACAATGTGAGCCGTGATCACTAGATCATGAAGCAGAAGTAATTTATATGAACCCATGTCTGGTGTGTGAATAATCCGATTAATGAAATGCCATGTTTTATCTATTTTACTTCCCAGCATCCCACGCACTGCTACCCCTTTTGCATAAGTATGCTTTGCGTTGTAAAGTAGCACCCTGCTTAATTCGTTTGATTTCAACAACAACACAAACCTATATGATAATATATGATAAGAAAGGAGGTTAGGAATACAGTGTAAGTGCCCTTTTCAGTGCCTTCAGGCAATTTTAGTTAATAAATGAGATCACCTCAGCCAGGAAACCCTCGGGAGGTTTGCAGTTATTGTAGAAGCCACCCACCACTTCCAGAAAGAAATGAGTTCATGATAACACACTGGCAGCACACACACGTACACACTTCCGCTCAAATGACACCCAGAATAATACTGCTGTTCTCTTGAAGCATCTTGGTTTTAATATGCTGGCTGGCAGTGCATGTGAGTCTCGTCGAATGGGTTTTGGGTAGAAGTCATTGTGTTTGTCTGACAAGCACTTTTATAACAGACTCTTTATGGGGTCTGTGTAATTACACTGTATGTTACATTCGCCCCTGACAGCTTTTTAGCATGATTCCTCCTTCCCTTTCCTTCCTTCTCTTTTCTGGAAACGAGACCTCCGCCATCCCACCATTATTTCCCTACAGAGAGGCAGCAAAGCCTCCTCTTAGCATTGTAAACACACACAACCCTTTACAGGGAATAAAAATGCTACACACTGTTGGAAGCATCAGAGATATTGGAGAGTCTCCACCCCTGCTGTTGGGACAGTGCTATTATTCTCCATCCTGTTACTGACTGGACGGAAGGTTTAGACACGCTTCCATCTGAGATTGGTTTGCTGGGTCATGAAGGGAAGCATGACCTGTGTCAGTCTTTTCTTGTGCATCTGTTTTTTGTGGGGATAGTTCACCCAAAACTCGTTCCATATTTGTAGGATTTTCTTCTGTTAAGCACAAGAATATTTTGAAGAAGGCTCACTGTGCTATTTTGATTTCTTTGATCTAAAAATGTGCATTTTAAGACGTTTGAAGGCCAAAAAACTGGATAACAATAACTTTAAACCATGTCAGTGGGCTGTAGATTATTTTTCAATGCCTGCTCTCTCTCAACTGCCTTCACAAAATAAAGTTTTCTGCCAACTTTCTCAAACTTAAAGGCAGTGCGACTGAAGTTATCTTTATTGGCACTAACTCTATTCTTTCTTGGTCTTAAAGTTTTTCTTTATTCAGTTGACAGCCAGGTTAGGAACTTGGGGGTCATTTTCAGCAGAACTCTTTCAATAACATAACCAGGTCTTATTTTCATTTTCGTAACATTTCTCACCCTGTGTTGTACTACTATTCTTGTTCACTCGCTTGTCAACTCTAGCAGTGATTTCTTCTTCAATTCTCTTTTATCTAGTTTACCACACAAGCTTCTTCAAAAACTTCAGCTGATTCAGAATTCAGAATCATAACCTGGACTCATCTCAAATATTTTGACATTGACGAGCGATGACTGACCACAGAGGCAGTTCAGATGAGAAGATCTTTGTGCTGTGCAATATCATTGTAGCATTAAAGCGCTATATAAATGTAATGAATTATTATTATTAAAGTAGAGTTAATACCATATGCAATTATTTCACAACGTTTATTATATAAACCTTGGTAAAAAATAAAAAAAATCCAGGCCTCATAGCATTCTGAAAACGTCAGAATAATGTGATGGAGTTCATTCATGAAGTTGTGTAAATGCGTGGAAACCAGTTGCAAAATAATAACTTTTTACCTACTTAAAACTAAATTTGGCCACTTTAGTAAGGCCTGTATTCTTTGATTTGATTGGCCAACTCAATGATTTTGATGTTGGTGTGCACTAATAGACAATAGGCAATATTTTTTGCAGACCAGCCACACAACAAAACAGTGCTAGAACACCTGGTACGCTAGCAAAATATCATCTTTTCTGTTCCATGAAATAAAAAAAGTGTTTAGAAGAATGACATGAGGGTGAGTAAATGATGACAGAATTTTTATAATGTTGACCGTCATGTTATTCTGATATAATACTTTATTTTCCAGTGTGTTTAAAGCGAAGGGAATGAATTATTCAAATAACTGTGTGTGTGTGTGTAAATGTGGTTGTGGAGGAGGAGCCCCTCTTCAGAGACGCTCACTGCATAGCTCACAGTTCTGTGCCCCCCTCTCTACACGGCTGAACTGTGGAGGAGTGGGACTGCAATCTATGAGCAACACAGAAGAGAAATCATTTACAGGCTCAACGCATCCTCTAATATGTTATTTTTCCAGGATTGACTTTCAGGTAGAGCATAAGCATGTGCTCTTCTTTGTGTGTGTGTGTGTGTGTGTGTGCGCGCCTAAAAGCAATGCCAAATCTATTGTGCATTCAGACGGGATTTTCAGTAAAGACAGTAACCAGGCAGTGGCTCGTGAAGGCTTCATTGAGCACACCAGGAACGGAATACAATTTTAAGGCAGTTGTTTTCTTGCACTGCTGACTCCTCTGTGAATAATGTTGCCTTTAACTCTTTTTGAAAAGTTGCCAGCAAGCGCCAGCCTTTTTGATCATTTTTGCAAAAGTTTCATGGCCCTCAGAATATTTTGTTATATAAATAGCTGAGCATATAAAAAGAAAGAACATACCCTCTGTTTTCTTTTTTCTAATAATAAAAAAAGTTTTATTCTAGCTTATTCTATTCTTTTTTTTAATCAAGATTTGAATGTAGGCAAGTTTCATAAAAAGGTTTTGAGCAAAAAGCTGATGGGAATCCAGATGGGATTCAGAATGATGATCAAAACATTGATGGAGAAGATCGAGTCCATCAACACTCCTACAGCTCGTTCTGTGTCGACATTTCATTCAACATAAAGTAGTTTTGATTTATATGCTGTTTAATGTTGAGGATTGTGTTGTTACATATGTATCTGCTTATATTTGCCATCACTTGTTTTTCCTTCTTCGCATTCTGGTTTCAGAAAATGGCGCTCTCTGCTTTATAACAGTGAAAAACGGAAAAGCTGAAAAATTCAGTCAATGGCGGGGGAAAGAGTTAATAGAAAGCTGAAGACATCAGTGTCTGGTGCTCAATGCAGTTTCATCCTGCAGAGAGTATTGTGAAACCTGTTTAAATGTACTTTTTCTCTCTTTCAGAATGGATAGAAAGCCAAAGATAAATGATGGTGATGGCAGTCAAGATCTCATCCAAGAGGAAACCACTCTGTTTTCAATTGTCACCTACGTTTCAGAACAAAATTGAGCCAATGAAAACAGCTAAAAAACAAGAGGTCCACGAGTGAACGACAGAGCTCTTAAAATAAGAGCTCTTCAGACCGAAAAGCACCTTCAGGCTTTACTCTTGATCCATCACCAGACCAGTTTCAAAGTCTTCTTCAAACACTGAACACTCTGTCCTTGATCTGTGAACATAAGAGATGTGAAAAGTAGGACACATTTGTTCACACAGGATCAGACGATCAGGAAGACCCCTGGGTGACAAACAATAATGACAGCCGAGTGATGGTGAGATCAACAAGTAGGGCTTTGAAGCGCTGAGCTTCACAGGTTACAGATCAGAGCAGTGTCTTCTGGGGATGACAGCTGATCCGAAGGAGGCTGTCTCTGTGTCAGCAATGCAGCTATGTGACCGTGAAGACTCCATCTCTGCGACAGGACTGTCCACCGCCGCAGTGGTGGCCATAGTGTGCAACACCCTGGTAGCTCTGCTCATACTGG
Organism: Rhodeus uyekii; assembly: GCA_037043235.1. Lineage (NCBI taxonomy): Eukaryota > Metazoa > Chordata > Actinopteri > Cypriniformes > Acheilognathidae > Rhodeus > Rhodeus uyekii. The sequence goes on along the minus strand of JAWRVZ010000031.1, from coordinate 3,430,762 downwards.
TTTTGATATTGATCCTCTGCAAAGCATGCCAGGTTCCCTCCAGCCAGGAGAGTGTCCCGGTGCTGACTCTAGAGAACCCACATCCGAGGAACGAACAGAGGTACTTGCTGACGGCATGAGGGAAAAATTGGAAACCGATGGCTTTTTACATTTCACACTGTCTGCAACGATCAATTGCGACATGGATTGTCATGAATTAGTAGTGTTTTTAAAACGTTTCACAGATGTTTCTTTGCTATTCATAGAGGCCTGCGTAATTGGGGCAGCATGTTAAAACACTCGAGAACGAGAAGTGAATTGGCTGAGCGTGGGCTGCCGGGACTGTACCTGAGCTCTCTTATACTGACCCACTCTGCCTGAGTGTTTTATATAAAGGTAAAGAGACTCTCAATGCCCTCTTTAGACCCATTCAGTAGTGCCTGACGGCGTCAGTGAAACCCCACACCTGCAGCTAACCAGCTAGCAATCACGCTGCGCTAATTAGCATACGCAAACAACCAAAAGCTCAAGTGTAAGAATAAAATTTTAACAAGAGCTGAATTGTGCTGCTTTGTGTCTGAAAGACGAATTTAAGTACGAAATGCATGTTTTATTGTGGGTATTTGCTTATGCAACTAGCCTGTGGGATTGATAAACCAATAACATGCTAACACCTTTTCCTGAAAACAGTACAACCATTGGCTGAGAATATCAGAGAATATTAAATGGTATAGATTAAGGTCATGATTGTTTAATAAATACATTGAAATATCTATACTTAATCTTGGTCTTTTGTAACATTTGTAACGTTATGATCTACTTTATAGGCATACTGTAAGACTGTTTTTGGTACCCTCACTTTTCTAGACAATAGTTTAAATACAGAACCAGAGTGTGTATCTATATATATTTGCAGTTGTCCTCATCTTACTTTGCCTCAGTTCTAATGACTCTGGCCAGGTTATCTCAGCGAGCTCAACAGTTGCTCCATCTTTGCTATTTCCACCTCCGGTCCCTTTGGCAGCTCCTGACCCTTTTTCTCCTGCAGAGCCGAAGAGAGAAATGAAGAAAATGAGATGAGTCAGCTGCTGGTAGTGAGAGGACTGACCCAGGGGTGCCAGTAACAATCACAAACACTTCTCAGCATGAAGCTCCCATTTAAAAGTTCCCATCTCGACTGGCAGAGGTAATGAGAGAGGTGTTAGCAAGGTGTTATTTCCTCAGTGTGATGTGGTGGAAAAAAAATCGCTAATGTCGCCATCAGAAACTCACGCTAATCTTGTATGACATTTGTCTGAGATGATTACAGTGACACATTGTTTCCTCGGGGAGAATAATCAAAGATCACCATGTAGGCTGACCATACCAACACCGCAATGAACTAAACTGGACCAGACCAGCATCTCAACTGAGAAAATTCACTTTGCACAAATTAAAAACGCTCCAGTTCCTGTCAATTGTTAGGCAAGATTTCAGCAATTATGAGTCTGGTAATCACTGAGAACATCTGCTACATTTGGTGAGTAGAATGATAATGTTCAGATATCCAGTTGTAGTGGAGGGATCTTCAGTGCACTAACAAGAAGCTCAAGGTTACAGCTATTCATAGAATCCATCGAATCTAACCAGGGAGCACTGTCAGGAAATACATTTGAGAGAGTGAGAAATGGAAATTAAAAGGACTTAAACATTTAGGGAAAGACAGGATGATTTTTGATCCAGAGAACAAGTCTTCATGCTATGGAAAATATTATGGAAAAGCAAAAAATAAAAGACCACCTTTGTTGACCTCATTAGCTTGGAAAATGTTCAGTCTGGTGGTGGACAAATATGTATATATCGTGGTGCAATATCAAACATAGCAGTCAGTATTTGGTGTGGGAACACTGGAAATTAATGGGGAAAAACAAAACGAAACAGTTGTCAAATAAAATCACTAAATCCGAACACAAATATACAGACATCAACAAATCCACAATGCAGAACGCTGATGCTCACAAACACACTCTGCCCCACACCCAACAAACACCCTCACCCCCAAAAATGACCTACAGAAATCAATAGGAGACTGTTAAAATTGCTTTCGGTTACATAATCTGTCAAACAAAAATGTCAGTTACAATGCATAAGCACAAAAAAATGAAGGGTTGACACCAAAACACATTCACAATGGAGTAAACCTTAATAATAGTTAGAAATTTAGATTATATTTTTTTACAGTGAGTTTTATGTAAAAACCCTTTTAAAATATTTTTTTGTTATTTATATACACTTTTTAAATAAACAAACAAACAAATATTTGTTGTTTATTTAAAACATTAATAAACTGAATGAAATATATATCACTCATTTTATTAATGTTTTTACTCTACATTTGTGCAGTTTTGAGGGGATAAATTATTATATATTAAAATATATGTGTGGACTACACCGGATTTGCAAGTTCTTGATTTGAAGTCAAACACATTTGAGGAGATATATACGTTGTTTGGTCTGCTGCCCTTTCAGTCTCCCTGATGCACTTACATTACAGACATTGCAGTTTATTGCTCTGGCCACATCTGCAGTCCTCATTCCTCCTGCTGCAGGACTGTGGCATGTTCACACAGCAGACTCTGCTGTTCTTCAGAGTAAGTAGAAAGATCTATTTAATGTCCTATTTAAAGTTATTGGAACTGTGACTTCAGTTGTTTAGCACCTGTAAACTGTTAGTGTCTTGGACTGTTTCACAGGTGCTTGTGCAATAATTGTTCGTGATAAAAATTGTTCAAGCCCTTTCCAATAAATATCTGTAAAGCTTATTTGGATTTTACATAATTATCTTTTAAATACAATATACTGAAAAAGGGACATTTTCTTTTTCCCCATTAGTTTATATGCAGCCTATAGATGAGACTTTCAAAAACTTTTTGTTTTAAAACCTACTGACCCCAAACGGTTGTCTGTGTATGTGTATACAGTATATAAACAGCTCTTCGTTAAGACTGATACGGAATATAAAAGACTTTTCTAATTACTGTGGCATCTGAAGCAGATTATTGTGAATCATCAGAAAGTTACACCACTCTTATGTAAGTGAAGGGGAAGATTTTACTGCTATCAACTCTCTCTTGCCAAGAGGACTTCTAATGTTTATTGTAATCGTGGTCAATGTTGAGGAATTTTTATTCATTCAATTTCTTCAGGGACCCTGTTAGTACAGAGTTTTCTGAGAAGTGGCTGACTGTTGTGCAGTGAAATAGATTAGACAATAAATCAGCACCTGAGAATACTGGAAATAATGCTGACCTGGTTATACATGCAGTGAATTTAAAACAGTCTGTAAATAGATAACTGACTACAGGATTAATACGGATACCGTGATTGATAAGTCACATGCACAGAGAGACATGGTGGAAGAAAGCATTTTGAAGGCTCATGGGAGGTGAGATATGTGTGTGTTGGTAGATTGTCCTGACCTGGAAATTAGCTGACTGATTCTATGGAGTTTGGAACATGCTGTTTTCAGTCACCGTTTCAGACACCACCCCATGGGTTCTACGACCATTGCTTTAACATGTAGACAGGTATACACGTCTGACTTCAGTGAACATTGACCAATACTCACATTAGCACAACTGGAAACCTGCAAAGGTCAAGCACTTTATCCAAGTAATCAATATCATCACAGTCCTTCATAAAAGTCTGTATTGTAGAAGTTGTTATTTTTGTTTTCTTTATTTTGTGATGCTGTTTTGAAGTATTTGATTTGTATTATAAGCAAGCAATCCCTTTCAAAAGCTTCTCTCAATGCTGCATACTCATATGCTAGTTAGTATTGCAGTTGTCCTCATCTTTTAACATTTCCAAGAGGTCCGGTCTCTCCGGTCTTTTTTTGGAACAGTTATACATTTCAATCGGAGCAGCCACAGTATTTTGGAAAATTAAAAAATCTTAAATGCACAAGATGAGAATCTTGGGCCCCGAGATCCAAAGCAGTTTTTACAAATATTTACCCCAAAAAAAAAAGATATACTTCTCCCAACTGGATATGAATATAAAAGGTTAGATGTTTTATCAGGCTATTTCTATGTATTTATTTGTTTGTTTATTTTATTTATTTATTTTTTTACATTTAGACATGTGTATGGCACATTGAAGGCCCAGAACAGAAACCTACTGCCAATCCAAACTGTAAATAATTGTTAATTATCTTAACGATAGTGGTCCTGGCAGAATAAGTGATTATTTAAAATCAGCAAGTTTGTGTGTGCATTTTATTTGCTGTCATTCAGTTGTAATGTAATGAAAAATATCACTGTTATATCAGCCATCCTGGTCTTTACATATCAGTAAATTGGCAATTAAAAACCTACATTAATTATTCACTAATTTGGGGATGGATGACTAGTTTGCCTAACCAATTGAAAATGGGAGAAAACTTTGTAAACAATCATTATTTTACGCAATTTAGTTTTGTGCAGAAATGTACACTAATATCAGATGCAAATCAGCCTCTTGATGAGGCAACACATATGTTTATGTCAGTTTTAAATTAATTAGCTCAGCCATCAAAGATTATGAGTAATTGTGCTCTTTCAGGGGCAATAATGGCATTAGGTTGTGGAAAGCTGGTGATTTAATGACTGGAGGACACAGTGAATGTGTTGCATTGCTGACTCCCATCAGTCATATTAAAACACATTGCTCTCCAGCAGGTAAGTACAGCCATGGCAGCCTCTTACTAATCAAAAGTATTAGTGGACACAGCAACTCAACCTGTGACACTGTCCGTCATTAGACTGAACCATTTCAGTCAATCAAATATAATGACTATAACAAACAGAACACGTCCACACTAAGCGTTGACATCGATTGCGATCTCTAAACAACAAATTAAACAGTTGACAAGCTATAACAGACAGCACTTTTTTCTGTGATGCCTGAAAGATTTTAATTACAAGCTGCTATTGTTATTTACAATCTTACTGAATAAGCTAAGGGCTCGACACATGATCAGTCAGTGGGTTGTTTTCTTTAGACGCAGAAAGGAAAAGATGAGGAACATGATAGTATGTGATAAAGGACATGATAGAAGATGCTGAGTACTTTCACACACAGGTGCCATTAACAAGATTAACAAAGAACTTGATCCATTATAGACCACTAACCAATTGAACTAACATGAAGATGAATTGAAGGTTGAAAGAAGAAATGAAGCAGAAAAAGGGTATGCATGTATTACAGAGTATAGCAAATACGGAAAGTGGGACATCTCATCAGGATAATTAAGTGGTCAAGTTTTTACTAGTAAACACAGCCTTGTTATCTTTGGACAGTCATGTACATTAAACATTTAAGGTGAAATGTATCATTTCTTGGTTGCTGAAATATGCAGAGACAATTGGGAGTGTAAATTCAACACTTGAAATGTTAATCACTACTTGATTAACTGAATAACTGTGAACAGTGTTGACTGTTATCAGTAACATTTAACTTTAAGATGTGAGGAGCTTTACCTACATATGGTACATTTCAAACTTTAGAATACTGTTCCGTCATTAATGAATAACTACACAGGGACAAATGAGTAATGTATTATTAATAATTATATTATTTACATAACCACTATTAACTAACAAGAAACTTTGATAAATGAATAAGTAATAGTGCGGTAATAAATGTGGTAGTTCATTATTAGCTAATCAATAACTAAAAAATGTTTTTCATACCTCCCAAAGGACTACTAAAAACTACTTTATACAGGGTTGTAAATAAAATGAGTAACTGCATAATGTATAATTAATTCTAAACTGAAGATCACTAGTAATTACACAAGTATTATCAGATCCTTCAGAAGGAATGAATAATTATTTGGGAAACATGATAACTCTCTAGTAATGACTGAGGTCATTGTAAGTATTGGAGTTTTTGTAAGTTTTTAGATAGTAATTCCTTCAGCTGGATTTGCTAACATTTGAGTCTTTACTAGTGGATTACTGTGATCTTCCCTTTAGAATACTGATCCAGATCATTATTGAAGGATGCACTGACACTTGAGTCATTATATCAAAAAGCTTACAATGACTTAGTCAATATATGACTTGGTCAATAATATGACTCAAGTGTTACTACATGCTTCTAAAGGAATTGCTAATTATCTGTATCAGTTTTTTGAAAGTGAAGATCACAGTAATCCACTGGTGTTACACTCAAGAGTTACCAAATCCATCAGAAGGAATTACTATCCAAAACCTCACAAACAACTCAAATGCTTACAATATCCTCAGTCATTACTAGGGAGTCATCATGCTTTCACTTTAGAATATTGATCCAAATAATAAGTAATTCCATTTGAAGGAATTGACAATACTGATTAATATTAGTAGGTTAACATGAGTCTCCAAAAGTCTCCAATAACTCCAGATAAAGTCGTTAGATTTGTCGCTAGTTGCTTTTTTGAAAATGTGTCGCTAAAGTGGTCTGAATAGTCGCTAAATATAGCGACAAAGGCGCTAAGTTGGCAACACTGTCCGCAAGTTCTTCTGCGGCTGCGCGGTACTGTGATTAGATTAGATTCAAGTTTATTGTCATTACACATGTACAAGTACAGTATAACGAAATGAAGTTTGGAGCAAGCCTCCGGGCCGCAGCCATTTCAGGCGCCGCCACACGCTCTCCAGAAATACAAGAATGCAGTTTAGCAAGCATTACATAGCAAACACAACAAAACATAACATAACACAGTACACGTGGTCACGTGAGTGAAGCGTCACTGACAGAGCGACCGTATGGACCGCGATCCACGTGCACATGCGCAGTGAACTAGGTACGATCATTAGTCACGAGATAACCATGTGAAGTGGTGAATTTGTCCCTCTTTTGTGCTCAAGATATGGTTATGGGTATATGGATAGGGTTCGGCGACATAAAATAATCGACATAACCAATAAGAAAAGGCAAAGAGAAATAGGGAGTTTGGCGGTTCCACTTCAAAAACGTCTACATAATAGGGTTGGTGAGTTAACCGAGCTCGAGATAAGTGAACTCCACTGTAGTTCTTTGTAGTCATGTGGAGGTATGAATGAAATAGTAGTTACTGATTTGCTAATAGTGAACTACCTCAACTGATTACTAGTGCTTACTAGTTTGTACATAATAGTAGTTACTAGAGTGTTAGTATTGCGTTAATAATTTGTTCCTGTGTAGTTATTCATTAATGACAGAACAGTATTCAGCACTGATTTTAAGCATATGCGTATACATAATATTAGAGCATCACTCACCTTAGGCTTTTTGCGGAGGTTGGGCGAGAGCTTGAGGCTGATGACATGGCCGCGGTCATCGCCCACGATGATGATGGGATGGACAGGGTTGAATTCAATGTGCAAGAGCCTGGTCTTCTTAGACACCACTTTTTGTTGGCAGAGAGCCTCATATTTGTTGATGCTGAGGTCAAACACATGAACCTGAGAGAGAAATAGAAGAGGAGCAGGAAGTCTTTGTCATTAATCTATGTGGCATAAGTTTATGTTTTGATGTTTTCAGTGTGAAGCAGACATTAGCACTTCTATAATATATACAGAAAACCTAAGATGCATTTGAATTTGTGTGTGCGTGTTTGCATTTCAATATATTCATATGTATGAGCACAAGAACGACTGTGGAGGTGTAAGAATGTAAACCATCTGCTGAAGAGGATTGTATTAAATTTGTGATTGTATGTATAGCGAGATAGGATAAATATGTAAAAGGAAATTATTACACTTCTGTACATGTCTCTCAGAAATACAGATTAAGAAAGTGTCTCTCTGAGAATGAAGTCTGTGGATGACAGTATTTCATCTTCTGCAACATTCACTTGGATAAATCCAAATGACACTGAGAGAGAGGAGTGAGTTGGGTGGGTGATTATAATTCCCACCGTCCTCATTGTCATTCATGTATCATGCTGTCTACCTAAGCTTGGTCTCTGTTCTGGCAGATGAAAGACAGAGATGGGAGATGAGGGACACAAGTTTGGATACTCATTAGTAAATATTTGTCAAGCAGATTGGCTCATAATTAGTCAGCGAGTGTGAATCTATCTTAACAGACTGATGATATTATGGGCAGCTGACGCAGTGATGCAGAGGACACTCACCGCGTCAGGACTAATGATGCCATCTGTAACGGCAGGAGTAACACCAAATCTAACACAACATCTTTGGAGCTAAGAGCTTGACGGAAGGAAGTCCCTTTTAAAGATTAGCATTTTGGTCTGTGCTCAGTCATTTCACGATATCTCATCCATGTGTATTTTTGTATGTTTGCCTACAATTCATTTCTTTATGGCCTTTAGAAATAGCAGTCTGGAGTTAGAGTGACCTTAGAGTGTGCATACACTAAAATCCAGACAACGTTCTGATTCAGCACCATGACCTCACTTTTCCTTGTGGCAGATAGTTGTTGTATGGCCAGTATTTGAAAATCTGAGCAATTCTTGTTGCTCGACCATTCTCAAGATTTGGAAGTTGACTGGTGCCCTTTCATATGCTAATGACATTAATTAGAGGACATTTGATCCTATTCAAAGCATTCGGCTGCACACAACATCAAGATCATTTGAGATTTATAGACTTCACATCTGGAAGAAAGACGTACGTTCGTTGCTCTGAATCACACATACATGCATTTGAAAATGATCTTAGATCAAATCAAGTGCAAATGCTAGCGCAATACATCAAATTACAGCGAAGAAAGTCCAAAGCAAGGCAGATCAGGCAGGATTATATTTAAAGACAATGTCAGAGCAATAGAGCAGATGTTAGCACATTTGGCGCTTGTGACCCATGTTGAGCTATTGTCATTAAGTAGCAGTTCAAACAGGGCTCTTTTGCCCTTTTGTTCTTTTACAAAAAAAATATTCATTATGTCTTATTTATAAAAGGCTAAATAAATGACAGTATTTTCCCACATATAACCAGTGGGTTATACCGGATTTTACAAACCCCGCAGGGGGTGCGGGTTATATAAGGGTGCGGGCTATATCACAATTTTTTACACATAATAATACTTCATTATATTTGTTATGTCCCTAAGGACGTAAGGGTTTTTTTTTTTTTTTTTGCGGTATTGTCTTTCTGAGGGTTGTTGTCTCTGGCACTTGTTGTCTCGCTCTGTCATTCTAGTTTGGTCTTTTCGAGTGTCTGTTGACAGAGCCCTGATACTGCCCCTTTATTGTGTCTTGTCATTGTGCACCCCGCCCACCTTGTTACCTCGTTTCCCTTGAATGTTGTCAGCTGTTCCCAGCTCGTTACCTTTCCTCATGTGTTCATATATATAGCCCTTGGTGTTTGCTGTCCTTCGTGGTCTCGTTGTCTTTCTATGTATTCCTTGGTCCAGAGTCGTGGTCCCTGCCTTGCCTCATGGTTAGTTTATGTTATAGTCTTGTGTTTATTATCGTGTTTACATTATGTTATGTTTTCCCCCTTGTGGGTTGTTTCCTTTCTTGTATTATGTTTCTTTTTGTTATTATAAATAAACCTCCCTTTTCCCTGCAATTGAGTCCTCCTCTACTGAGTCGTGACACTTGTACTATCACTCTGACAGGTGGCGCTGATAGGCTGTCTGACCTGTCAATCATGCAAGAAGACATGATTGGCTGTGCTGCCATGAGGGCGGGCTCTTCTCATCTCATCCAATAATCAACACCTGTAGAATCGCTTCTTAAGGGACGTGCTGCTGCACAGCAGGAGAGACTGCTTTTTCTTTTTGTTCTGATTCTGACTTGTTTGTTTTCTTATTGTTTGAATTTCGTGCACAAGCACTGTGTACCGAGCCTGAACAGTTGGATAATGGATAATTGACGTCATGCAAGCAACATTCAAAATTAAAAATGTGAAAAGTGCAGGTGCGGGTGTGGGTTATATAAGGGTGCGGGTTATGCCAACGATTTTTTACACAAACCCCCAAAACCCACGGGCTATATGAGGGTGCAGATTATCTGCGTCTGCGTGTTATATGCGGGAAAATACGGTATTCACTTTCCATTGGAGGACAAGGAGCATTTCTGCATGTTCGATTACATTAATGATCACAGTAACAGTTTCTGTCAGGACCTGACTAATATATCCACCCCCTTCCTCCATGTTCATATTATTATTATTATTATTATTATTAATAATAACGACAACCATTATTGTTTGTTTCTAGCATAAGATAACTCACAGAGTGTAAATGGTAAAAAAAAAAGCATTATTTGTTATGATTGTTATTTTTTTCCACATAATGTTCTAAAGCAGCACAGGATATTTGTCCAGATGTTCATAAATACAAATAAATAGTCAACCAGTTGCTCACATTGTCCCCCTGGCTTCACAGTAAAGCAGCATTTGAGTTGTTTGGTTTTGAACCGAGTGTGGTCTTTATTGGATCTAGCTGTAATGGGCTTCCTGTAGAAGGCAGGTGTAATTTACCCTGTCAGAGTAACGGTGTTAGCAAATAACAGCGAAAGCCACCATTGCACAGCAGTTCAAACCGATCGAGACGGCGAGACTGACAGGTGATGCCCGAAGCAGACTTAGACAAGTGCTTGAGACCAGCTGTGTGGTTTGAGACTAATTGCTAATGATGGGCCACAGGATAAATGTCGTGGCTCTTGACTCGCACAAGCACAAGAGTGTGCAGAGTGTGTGCTGCAGCTTACAGGTGCAGTCAAGCGTGGTTGGAAAGACGTCCCACTGTCTGCCTGCTACTGTGTTTCATTAGCAATCATTAAACTCCTCATAAGGGGGTGTGTGTAAGAATATCCCGTTTGTGAATCACACACTCCAAAGTTGATTTTCATGTGCGATTGACAGACTATAAGATGTACACAGTGTGTCATGACAGTTACTAAGTTTAATGCAGCCCTGAGCAGCAGCTCTTGTTTGTTTACTCACTGAAGCGGAGACCTCCTGCCTGGAGGGTTGCTTCTGGAAGAGGTGTTAGTGAAGGCTAGTGAAGGGGCCTCAATAGTTTGGAAAATGGACGGATGATCTACTTTTGTTGTTGTTATTATTATTATTATTATTATTGTTAAATAGAATTCAAGGCCACGATGGTAAATTGTTTGTGTTTGTATTAGAAGAGTCGATTGGGCTATTTACCTTTCCATCAGTGGTGACAGCAGCAAAGACAGTGGAAGAGTATGGAGCCCAGGCCACATCTGTCACTGAAGTTTTCAGTTCAAAGGTGAAAATGGGAGACCTGTGAGAGACATGCATAGACATGTATGAGGAATACTTCAAATAAGCTCAGCCATATCTAAAATGTAAAATATAACAGAGACACATCTTAAAAAACATCAGGACTTCCTCAGACAAGACAGTCACAGTCAGTAAGAAATCAAGAGAAGGGGGTCTTAATCAGTAGTTTAATAATAATCCCACTGAATTATAAATCATAATCCCACTGAAAGGAAACGGCTTCTTATTTTGAGGTGACAGATTAATTTTTCTCCTGGTGTTTGTCTGAGCACCAGACCATGTATGTCATGTCAGATACATTCAATCAAAGATTATTTGAGTAATTAGAAAAAATATATAAGAACAGCATTTATTTAAAATAGAAATGTATTTGCTGTCAGTTTTGATCAATTTAATGCAGCAGTGTAAGTGCTTTAACAGTCATACTAGCTTTGAAATCCCCTGGAACACTTTGCCTCAGACTTTCATTATAAGTATTTGTGCTATACTTTTCCAATCTACGGTCAACTTCTACTAAATTTATATATTTCTAATAGCTTATTCTGATTTGCAGACTGATAGAAAAAAGACAGGTGTCCATTGCTGACCTTGGCAAGACCTGTCACAAAGCACAAGAGCTCTCTGCTGGCAGATTAGGGATAATGCATCTAAGTGCATCACTACTATGCCAAGAGAAAGATTAATTCCTATTATTAACCCAAGGAAATATTTTACAGAATTAAGAGAGACACACAGAACCAAGTGCATCTCTAGACCGTCTCGTGGTAGTTGGAGCAGAAAAAATGCAAGGTCTCGAGACACATTTTTTAATAGTTGAACATTTTCATTTTAGCATCAAATTTCTTTTAATGTTGCACTTTTTTCTGGTCTTTTATGGCACTTTTGTGCCAATGCCAGCATAGGTTGGTTGTTATTAAAATTAATGGAGAGATATTGTATAGGCTGCCTATATATAATGCTGCAGGGAATGGTTTTCATACTTAATTGTGCTATCCCAAATTTTCACCATCCAGTCCCAGCCACAGGAAATGAAGACATTAGGATGGAAGGGATTCCACCTCACACAACTAACAGTCATGAAGTGTGCATCATATGTCTCCAGGAACTTGCTAGAATAGTATTTGGAGCCCTGTGAAAGGCAAACATATGCTCATTATTGGTTAAGAAAGAAAGATATCCAACCATCATTGCTTTGCACCAAAATGGCCTCGCATGCAAGAAAATTGCTGCAAAAAACATTGCACCTGAAAAAAAAACTTTCGGCATTCGGCAAAAACTTCAAGGGAGAACTGCAGTAAAGAAGAGTCTCAAGAAAGTGACAGAATCATCTCTTCAGTGACACAGTAAATATGGACTCTTATTTATGTATATACAGAAATAAGATATAAATATCGTCCTTCGGATGAGATGTTAAACCGAGGTCCTGACTCTCTATGGTCATTAAAAATCCCAGGATGTCCTTCATAAAGAGTAGGGGTGTAACCCCAACATCCTGGCCAAATTTGTCCATCATGGCTTCCTAATCATCCACTTTCTAAGGTAATATATATATAAAACATTTTTTTGAATATGAATATATATATTTTTTCCAATAAGTGCTTTTAAAACTCATGAAATTCTTATCATTATTATTTTTCATGTGTTTATGGTAAACTGTAAAGCACTTTAGAAATACAGAAGCAGCAATCTTTGCGAAAAATAAATCAAATTGTCGTTGCCAATACTGTTTGCCACAGCTGTACTATAGGTCAACTGGTCTTAGTAAGCATCAGAATTACAGCTGAAAGCATCATCAAATCATTTTCTAATAGTGAGTCACTTTAGTTGAGGCATGCTCAACTGATTTAGTAAAGACATTTTTATATGAAGGTCAAAAAAGTTGAAAGTTCATCTCTGGTGCTTTCATGAATGAGTGATAGGGCTGTCTGCTTCCAGACAGAGAAGGTCTGTTAATGTCAGGGAGACGATAAATCATCTGCTTGGCTTTAAAGGCTGTTGCATTAGCATGGCACATACAAACCCAACGGCAGAAAAGTTGGGATATTTTGTAAAATGCAATAAAATCAAGAATCTGTGATTTTGTTGATTCTCTTTAACATTTATTTAATTGACAAAAGTACAAAGAAAAGATTTTCAAGGTTTTCACTGACTATGTTTTATTTTATTAAATATTCATTTTTGTGTTGATGAAATATTCATTTCATCAACACTCCAAAATAGTTGGAACAGAGACATGTTTAACACTTTGTCACATCACCTTTCCTTTTAATTACACTTTTTAAATGTTTGGGAATTGAGAATTCTAATTGTCGAAGTTTTGCAAGTAGAATTTTTACCCAGTCTCATATGATACAAGAGTCCATGGTTGTTGTTATCAGATTGTCCTTTTCATGGTGGGCCATACATTTTCAAAAAGAGACCAATCTGGACTGCAGGGATTCAAGAACATCCCTTGTATAATGTAGAGTGTCTAGAAACCACTGTATTTTAGCATGTGGAGAATGGGGCCTGGCATTGTCTTGCTTACCAGGCAAGATGTCATCTTGATAGCAGTGTTTGTCTCTGTCCCAATATACGCCTCCACATCGATAGTACCTTCACATTATATGCAAGTCACCTATATCATTTGAACTGATGCACCCCCATACCATGACCGATGTTTGATTTTGCACCCGTCACTGATGAAATTCTAGATGGTCCTTTTCATCTTTGAGACTGAGAATTCAAGTCAGTTTTTACCAAAAACAAGCTGAAACGTGGATTCGTCTGACCACAGCACACATTTCCACACTCTTTTAGATTGTTTGAGAAGAGCTTGGGCCCAGAGAACTCTTTGCACCCATATCCTCACCTTTTACGAGTTCACCTGCTAATTGTGGACCGATTAAAAACGGTTTAAATGGCATATTCTATTTTTTTTTTCCCCACTTTTATTTCACCTCTGTCCCAACTGTCTTGGAGTGTGTTGCAGCCATCAAAGTCAAAATTTGTTTATATGTATAAATTACTATTCATTTGGCCAGTGAAAACCATAGATTTATTCTTTGTAATTTTGTCAAATAAAGGTTAAAGAGAATTAACAAATTACAGATTCTTGATTTTATTGTTTTTACCCTTGATTTGATTTTGTCCCAGCTTTAATGGATTTGGGGTGGTAGATCCTTATTTGTATAATTCATACATATGGCAAATACCATAAGATTAATTAATGTGTGTGTGTGTGTGTGTGTGTGTGTGTTCTGAGAAAATTTGTACCCAGAAGTGAGATAAATGACAACTACCTTTTGGGTGCACATTCATTTGTAAAAACATTATAAAAAGAATTACAGTAGAGTTCACTTATCTCAAGTCATGGTTAACTCGCCAATACTATTATGTCGATGATTTTGAAGTGGAACCGCCAAACTCCCTATTTGTCTCAGTATTTTCTTGTGGGTTATGTCGATTCCTTAATGTCGCCGAAATCTAGTATCTCGAGCATAAAATGAGACAAATTATCAACTTCACGTGGCTATTTCGTGACTCATGAGGTACCTAGTTCACTGCGCGCGCTGTGTTTGCGTTGCAGGTGGAGCGCGTGCTCACTTCAATGACAGTTCACTCACGTTGATCTGAGGGATAACACACTGCAGGTATTCTGTGTTTTTTTCTTTTTCTAAAAATGTCTGGAGACGGCCGAATCATTTCAAAAAGAGGCACAACATTATCTTCAAAGTGATTTGTGGAGAGAGCGCTGCGGTTAAACAGGAGCAAGTGGATTCGTGGATTTTTCTTTTTTGAGGGTTGTTATCTTTGGGCTCTGACAGCTAACAGTTGGCTGCGCTTCCACTATCACTCTGACAGCTGCGCTGATAGGCTGTCTGACCTGTCAATCATGCAAGAAAACGTGATTGGCTGTGCTGCCATGAGGCCGGGATCTTAAAGGGACGAGAGCAGCGCATAGAGGAGAGAGGGAGAGACTACTTTGGAGAGAGGGAGAGACTGCTTTTTCTTTTGATTCTGACTTGTGTTTGTTTTTTTTATTGTGTGAATTTCACGCACAAGCACTGTGTATGGATCATCTGCATCTGAGGGTTATATGTGCGGAAATCGGTAATATAGTTATGGGTTGTATGTTAATGTAATAAATGATGTATGGGTTATCTCGCGAAACGGTTATCTCGATGCTTTTCCCCGACCCCCGACGCCGTCGACATAACCGAACTCCACTGTATTTCTTTAGTAAAGTCTTTAAAAATTGGAAATGCAGAAAGTTTTCTTTTAAGGTAAGGTAATAAAGGTACAAACAATGATGTCTATGGAATGAGGTAATTGGAGTCAGTAGAAGTGAAATTTAAAAGGAGAACATGTTTGCCTGTAATATTTATAATTTAGAACAAAACGGACATAAAATTATACGGACCAAAGTGTGGCATACAATCAGAACCACGTCAAAATGAATAGTTCGAACGCTAGTCTACCCCTGACTGCCAGAGTGAAAATATAAAGAGAAGGAGACAGAATGTTATTAGATGTGATCCTGCCCGTTCAGCTGTGATATCAGTGCAGAACCCAACAGACAGCTAATAAGAACACTTCCTCTCCGCTTGATACATAAACAGCACAAACAAAACAACCTACTGTACCACTTCCACATTCACATACAGAAAAATAATGAGATCAATGAGGACTGAAGATCTACAGAGACCAAGATCTCAAAGGGCATTTATTAATGCAGAATATATATAGGTGTGTGTGTATGATATAAATGACCTTGTGAATCTTTCCAGCTTCAGTGGCAACAAGAAAGTGGTAGTCCTTTTGTTTATGAAAGTCCAGAGATGTTCCAGCTAGAACAACAGGGAAAATCTCTTCAGTAAGGATAATAATACATTAATGCATGCATTTTACACCATTAGCACCATTATTTATTTCATTTGTCATTTTAAAGTTTTTTTTTTTAATTATCGACTCTTAACAGGTGAAATACTATATCACCATGAATGAAACACTGTCATAGAAAACTGCTAACAGCAGCGGAAGACTAATGGGCAGGTCGGTGGCAAAAACATATTTATATCCAAAATGTATGGGGAAAGTTTGTTTTATTAGTGAATTATTGCAGATTTTTCATATCTGTGATTTAAATTTGTATATTGTACTATATTGTAAATACAGTCACAGTTGAAGGGGTTAAAGGCGTAATATATAGCACAGCCTTTGTCCTTATACTGAGGGGGGGAAATACACTATTGTGTGAAGAACAATTAACGGATTAGATATTTAAAAGGTGTAATATCTGACCAGTTTGGTAATGCGGTTCATACCTGTGGCAATGACATCTTTAAGGTCATCAGGAACTTTTTCCGTAGCTGGGAGTTTGATGATGTCTGTAAAGACTAGTTCATGCTGAAATACAAATGATTGGCATCAATTAAAGTCTTACAATAACGACTTGTTTTAGAATCAACATTTAGATGTTTCACTCTGTACCTTCATCAGAGTCCAAGACACCACTCGTCCATCAGCGGACACCGAGAAGAAGTTGTGATTACTGTCCAAATCATCCTTCTGCCACTTCACCTGTAATGAATGACAATGAAACTCTAAAACTATATCCTGCAAGCGCTGAATTTCTTTTTTCTCTCTTTTCCAAGTACACTTACCATTCAAAGGTTTGAGGTCAGTAAAATATATTTTATTGAAAGAAGTTTTAGAATTTTTTGAGAAAAGCCTCTCATGCTCATCATTTATTTAATCGAGAACACAGTAAAACAGTAATACTGTGAAATAATAAATAGCGATTAATAACCACTATTCCAGTTTCCAGTGTCACACAATTCTCCTGAAATACTGTAGTTTATAAATTCTGACTTGGTGGTCAAGAAACATTTCTTATTATAATTAATGTTGTGCTACTAAATTTCTGTGGAAGCCATGATACTTTTTGTTAAGGTGATACTTTCATGATAATTCATTGTTTGATGAATTGAAAGTTCAAAAGAATCTTTTTTTTAAATGGTGTACATTATATGAATCAGTAAGCACTATGCTATCATAAATGGGCAATTAGAGAAGTTTTTTTTTTTAAATAGCTGTGGTCTACTGTTTTCAAAAAAGATTTCCAAGGTTTCAGCAAAACTTTATCATTTGGCAATTTCCTGATGATAGAGCATTGTGTACACTTAGCTTTCTTTAACAGCAAAGCTATATCAATTTAGAAGCCTTTTGTTAAATGTGTCTGCAAGTTCCAGGGCCAAGTAACTTCCAGAATGTTTTAGAGAGTAATTGATATGCAAAATGTAGCATGTCGAATTGTATATAAAAAGGACATTAATTTAATTCCATCAGGAGTTTATATTAAAAATTGCTGTTTGATACTGCATCTAGTTTATTTGTGTTAAGTCAAGTGCAAGTCAAGTTTCTGACTGTGTACGGCACATTTTGGTAAATATAGTAGGTTATGCATACAGAAAGTCTGCACATAGTATACAGTACTGCATTGAATATAACAGAACAGAACAAGTAAGAATAGTATTCTATTCCGATACATTGTATTGTATCTAAAGCTCTAATGTTACATCGTGGGAATGTATAATGATGGTTTGCTGTTATTACTTTACCCATGACTCACATCCTCATTCATACCTGCATCACAGCGCCTCTGTGTTTCCCGGAGCTGGCTATGCTGTTATAAATAGGCCCATCACTCTTTTTCTTCAGGTTGTACACTGCAACACAACCATCATGCAAACCCACAGCCACTAGGTAGGACAGTTGTTCATGGATGTCTACACACATTACACCTGAGGCTGTGCTGAAGGTAAATTCTGGATAACTGGAGTTCTTCAGGGTGTAAAAAAGAAGCATGCCACGCTCCTCTTGGGTAAACTCATCTTGAGGGGTGAGATGAAACACATTTAAAGAGTCATTTAGCTTACAAATGATCACATACCTAAGGTTTTCTCTCAGAGTAAGTAGTAATCTTACATGATCCAAGACCAACAGCAAACAAATCATTGTATTTATGATTCCTAGAAATAAACAAAGACAAATGTCATTTAAAGAAGTGCTTTTTATTTTACTCAAAAACACTAAATGGCTGCATTTTGTTTTAATAGTATGAAACTCACCAGCAGAGGGCTGTCACAGACAGACCTTTGACTTTATCATACTGGAATTTCCACAGTGGGAGAAGAGTGCCCTTCTCTCCTCTGAATTCATCGGCTGCGTCCTCAAAGTACATGAAATCTGAGATTTGAAGGAAAATTGCAGAATTTTGCATTGTCTCAATCTCTCTAAATATCTGTCAATCTGTCAGATTTCCTAAATAAAGGGCGTAGCAGCAAAATAATTCATAATTACCTTGTGCGACCTCATCAAATATATTCTGATTCAACATACGCTCAATGATCTTGGCCGCGTGAGCAAGATGGGATATGTCGTCATTCTGTAAGCACAAGGTGTTTTATAACACTATTGTACAAAATGAGTCATTTTCTTGGTGTATGTACTGTGATGTACTATTACCACCAGTGTCAGATCAGATTTGTTGTCTAGCTACCTGAGTCTCTGCTTGAATCATCTTCTTCTTGCTTTTGTCCTCCTCCTTATTTAGGAGCTGGCCTTCTTGTTTCTCTTTACCTTTCTCCCGCCTCTTAAGTTCCTCTATGTAAAAGTCATAGATCTCCCACTGCAGGAAGAGCAGTGTTTGCTGACATTGTACAAATCCGTATTCACCATAATACAGACATAGTGCTGGTTTACTGCAGATATAGCACACAAAAAAGTTCCTCAAAATAATATCCAGTAAAGTCAAAGATGTTCTCACCTGATTGGCTGTAGCTGAAAAGTTTGCACGAGGAGGAGGCTCTGTTTGACAACTTATATCCTGTGTAAAAGATCATTTTTGATTAAAAAGAATAAAATTAAAAAATACAGTGGCTTATGCATAAACTGAAAATGCTTAAGTCTTTCTATAGTATTACAAGCTATGAGCTTTTTCACCATTTGTGCCCTTGTAAAAAAAGCTGTAATGCAAATCACTTTTTATAAAACCATCTGATAAACGACTACATGACAATAAACAGATAGCAGATAAAAGTTTAGTAATGTAACCCTCTCACTCTTGGAGGGTTGTTTAGTGTCTGAGAAGCTCTCTCGTTGAAGTTGAACTGGTTGGTGAGTTTCCGCTCTTTCTTTCCAGTTTTGGCCACATTGTCTGGGTTCTCGTCTCCTGCGCCATCTTGCCTTTCAGCTTGTTTAGCCATCAATCTCCGACCTTCATCAGACTCCTTGTGCACAAGATTCCCTTCTATTTCAAAGTGAATAGCCATCTGATCTACAAAGACAATGGGTTTATAGCAGCCCTCCTGAAAAGACAACAGATTTTAGTGTTTTGTTAGGCTGATGACTTTAAACCATAATGTTTAAGGACCACACTTTCAAAAAGTTGTAGAGACTCAGCAGTATTTTACTTTGAAACCATATCTGACAACGTTCTGTGGAGCATTTGGATTGTTTGCTGTTAGTACTCTGGTAATCTCTTCCTTCAGCTCCTTATGAACAAAGGAAACAGACACATGTAAACAATGATCCCAACATCACTATAATGTGATATTATGTTGGCACGGTCAGACCACAGGTCCTCTCAAAGTTTACACACTTCCTCAGTTAAGTCCAGCTGGTCCGGAGGCTTCACAAGAGTCTTCCCAGACATCCATTCTTCTCCGTCAGCTGTGTCTGTTGCTTCCTCCTCGTCCTACATGACAAAAAAAAGTTTGAAGTCCCAAGATCCTTTTGAAAGATATGTGACAAAGAATCCATTTCTATCTGGATGAAAAGTGATTTGAAAGCTACCTTCTTTTTTCCAGCAACTTTGGCGCCCTTTGCCACAGGTGCCTTTATCTGGGTATTAGCAAGAGGAGCCTGGATTTTAAGAGAGAAAACATCAACCTTATGGTCTTGACAAAGTAAAATAGCAGTTATTAATTAGATGTTGGCTTAAGTTAAGAAAGCCTAGCTCAAAGTATTAAAATAAAAATTTTAAAGTCATAGTATTTGATGGATTAAGCTGGAAAGCTCTAGGATTTAGATATTTTAGTCTCAAAATAATAATAAACGATATAGCTGTAAATAGTCGCTTAAAAAACAGTTTTTCAATTTACATTGTTAGCATACCTGCTTTGATTTCACTGTCCCAACTTTGTGAAGAACAGACATTTTTTTTAAATTGTAAGATTTGTTATGCAGTCGGAAAAAAAACTATTAACTTTAAGGAACTTTGCAAAACTTAAAATAACTGCGTTTAAAATGACAAAACAAGTGCTTCCTTCTCTGAAACCGCAAACAGCAGTGCGCGTGCGTTTGTGTATATAGACGTTGCCATAGGAGCGCAGTCTAGCTGACGTGACGTGCATGCGCATGCGTGTCGTGAGAGTCCCTCACCTGTAGTACAGTTTCAGGCATTGCATGACCACGAGTCTACCTCAAACAACTATAAGGCAATGATTTTCTGTTATTAAAAGTAATCACACTGTTTTCCTTTTCTATTTTTTCTACCATGAAGACGGAAGTCGTGTGATTCGCATGCTGTACAAAAATAAATAGGTTTATTAATCACGGAAGTAAACAGGCGGGGCTTTGTTCTGTCCTTGATAGTTTTGGAAAGTCCGACACGTTATTGTACGAATCGATTATTTTATATTGTTCGTGTAGGGTTAGGGTTAGGGTTTCATCTGAACCGTTCAGACCGATTGTGCGAATTATTTCAAACGACTGTTTGAAAAGATTTAACACCAAACAACGATTTGTTATACCAACGCGCAATACTGTGTGTGTAACGGGTTGGAAACTAATTTGAAGCTGAAATGAAGGACCGTCTGGGCGATTTAACAGCCGTAAGACTTAATTTATTTCCTTAATCCATGTTATTTAGATTTAAAATATGAACGTTGGTAATTTACGTTCAATATATGCTACTTACATTGCATACTTAAATAGTTTGGTAACATTTAGATCGGTGCCTTATGATGAGCCATTATTTCGTTGTACCGTTTTCTGTTAAAGAAAAGTTTGGATACACTGAAAATACTAAAACCGAGTGGTTTATACGACAAAGTCCCAGCTGTTTCTGTGACTTCTTTTTATTTGCTTTGACTGTAAACAGCACTGCAATGACGTCATCGGCACTCCCGTGGAGTCCAACGCTTTCCTAGAGGATTTCCTTCCTAAGGTTTGTGTGCGTGCACTGGTGTTTGAACATCTACAACTGCTATTTACAGGTGTAGAACAATGTCTGAAAAACTGAAGAACCATTTTATCCATTATTTTTTACGTATATATATATATACACACACAGGTCGATGAAGTTCAAACACTTATCCAGAAGATTTCCCTCTGTGTCGGAGAAGTGAAGTTGAGGCATAGTACCATTCTGACAGAAATCAACCCTCCGACGTGTGAGTTCATTGTATTGTTTTTGTCTTCACGGTTGTAAGTGTATTGAAGCATCAGTGTGTCTGAGAGGGTATATTTAACTCTCCACAGTTACAGAAAACCTGGAAATATTAGGACATTTAAAACGAGGATGAATTCCAGGCCATGAAAAGTTACACTCAGATCCAAAATATTATATATAATCTCTATGAATGATTTAAAATAAAAATAATAATCCATTAATCAGGAATATTGTTCAAAGGGCATCTGAAGCTTGAATGTTTACTACCGTAATAAACTACTTACTTTTACTTTTGCTCTGTGTTCATCTCTTGCACATTTTTTGTGTCTAATCATATCAACAGATGTGAGAGGGGAACTTGAGCAGTTTAGCAATGACATCAAGCAGACAGCAGACTTAATCCAGGTTAAACTAAAAGGTAATTTAATTGAAATGTTGTTATTTTCTATGCGTGTAGTTTCTATACGTGCTTAGAATGTTTGTTCCATGACAAATTCTATTGGGAAGAGCATGAGTTTTATCTGTGGCTACCATGATCTTGTTTAAGCTACATTTAAACCA
Organism: Rhodeus uyekii; assembly: GCA_037043235.1. Classification (NCBI taxonomy): domain Eukaryota; kingdom Metazoa; phylum Chordata; class Actinopteri; order Cypriniformes; family Acheilognathidae; genus Rhodeus; species Rhodeus uyekii. The sequence goes on along the minus strand of JAWRVZ010000031.1, from coordinate 3,408,577 downwards.
TGTTTCCTTAGGCCAATTACGAAGGATACATTAAAATAACTTTAGTGCTAGATAACAAATGAATTAACTTTCTTCTCTTTAAATATGTTTATTTTTTATGAATGTTTGTGTTGATGTAAAATTTTTGTGTTGATGCTCCTGTGTTAATTCAAGAGCCTGATGAATTATCAATATCAGCGTCTTAGGTGTAAAATCAGTGCTTACAGCCAAATGTGCTTTTTATGTGAGAAATAAAACAATGATTTTTCTAGCTGCATTTACAGTATATTCAGTAAATATTTTTTTATTATTTTCTTTCATCCTGTTTTATTCATTAATTTATTTACTCCTATTTAAGGCCCTAACCTCAGCAAAACCAATTCATAGGAGAAATCATGTGCCGGATGGGGATGGATTTTTCCATGGCCAAATGTTTTAAGGGATAATTTGACTTGCAAATAAGGAAGCTTGCTTGTGCCAGTTTGTATTGGACAGTTTGGAGAAATTCATTTTATCTTAAGCTATAATCCCTTTTACCTTCTCTAATAAACATTCTGCTAATCCTGGCTTTACTGTATATCTCTCTGAAAGAAAATGTTCATCCCTATTGTCTCTGGTTCAACTTCATCTTTGATACTACCTCTTGAATGTAACATTTTTGTCACTCTTGTTGTCACTAAATCTTTTGTTTCACATTAAAAAAAAACTTTTTTTTTTGTTCTTAGATTTAGAAGGAACATTTTCTGAGAATGAAAATGCAAACAGCAGTTCTGTCTACTGCCGCATCCAAAGTACTCAGGTGAGATGTCAACCTCTAGTGTATTATAAATTCAGTATTAATCTTCAGGTGTTTCTTTTCTTCATTTCCCTCTCATCTTTGTTGTTAATCTATAGCACACCGTACTTTCACTGAGGTTTGCAGAAATAATGAGTATGTACAATCAAGAACTGTTATCTTTCCATACAAGGAGTACAGAGCGGATACAAAGGCAGCTGGAGATCAGTGAGTAAACTAATACATGTACTTTAACAAATCAGCATAAAATGACTTTGGTCACCTCAGCACATTGCTATTTGTATATTTCTGCTCTATTTGTACTAGTATGTAGCCTTGAAAATTAATCGGTCATTTTTATAACCCTATTATTTGTATTACATCTCTTGTAAAGTAATAAATGTAAAGTGTATATATGAATATAAAATATAGGCTATATACAAGTTCACGAGTTTGGGGTCAGTCATTTAAAAAAAAACACAAAAAAACAAAGATTTTACATTGATCTAAAGACACAAATGCATACAGTATAAAATGTTTCGAGACCTTTCTGTTTTGAAATACAAGTTGTTATTTTGGTCTTTCTATTTAACAAAGAATCCTTTTTAAAGGTATCATGTATCATGGTCCCCTAAAACATACTAAGCAGCACAACTATTTTCAACATTGATAATAATTAGAAGTTTTACTTGAGCAGCAAATCGGCGTATTAGAATGATTTCTGAAGATTCATGTGGTATCGAAGACTGCAGAAAATGCAGCTTTGCCATCACAGAAATAAATTACTATTTAAAATGTTAAAATAGAAAACAGTTATTTTAAATACTAAAATACCTTTTTTTTTTAAAGCATTAAAAAAAAATTCTGACCCCAAACCTTTAAATGGTAGTGTATATAATATTCAAATGTATTATTTTTTTCAAGGTGACAGAGTCATCACCAAAGAGGAGACGGAGGTTTTGCTGCAAAGTAACAACCCTGCTGTCTTTAGCTCAAATGTAAGTTTCAGCGATAACACCCAGCTGAATGCACTTTTTCACATAAACTTCCTCAAATATTAGGTAACTCTTTGCATATATCTAGATCAACTCTGGCTCCTTTATAACGGGGGAAATACTGAATGAGATTGAGTCACGGCATAAGGATATTCTCTGTTTGGAGGCCAGCATTCGAGAGCTGCAAAACATGTTTATGGATATAGCTGTGTTAGTCAACAGTCAGGTACTGTACGCTTGCTGAAGAGTTCAATAAATGACTTGAAAAAAGCCTTAGTGCACAGTTAAAAATGAACAGTTCAGTGATAATGAAATAATATCAGTTTTATAATATTACTTAACTATCAGAATAATGGATGAAACTACAATGTATTGCATTGTAATGTGGTGACCTTACCATATCATAAAGTTTTTGTTTTTTTTAGGGTGAAATGGCAAACAATATAGCAAAGACTGTAATGAAGGCTGGAAACTATGTTGATCGAGGGAAAGAGAACATGAAACAAGCTGTTGATTACAAGACGTCTTGGCGTTTAAGATTGCCTCCCTTGCCATTATTCAAGCGCAAAACGAAACCAAGGACCAATGAGGGCTCTTGAACGAATCTCCAACTTTTAACAAATACTACTTGAAGGTGCTTTTGTGTTCTATGAAAATCCACCTCGCTTTGACTTGAAAAATTCCTGCTTGTCACAGGTCGTTGCTTTTGAGTTGTCTGTTGGATTTCAAACAAACGGTTGCAATTTGTTTCTGCGCACACGGTTAATGATTAAGCTTGCTCTCTGATATAGCACTAGCAGGCAGTTTGTGATGCAATATGACTAAGTGTCAATAGGTATGTTTTCGTGCACTAATTTTCCTCAGTTGGAACAAATCCAGTCCAATTTCAGATTGTCCATTCAGCACATTCGGCACCGGAGAAAGCCACCACGATATCACTAGAGCTACCCTGAGCACAAATGCTGTCAGAAGAGCTTATAAGCAAAATATTCAGTAAACACTGACTAGTTTGTAAGAGACAAATGTAAACGCATCATATACACATCTTTTAATCCAATTGAAATTTCTTTCGGATCGATTGAGGTGTTTACACAAAGATTTGAACTTAAATGTAGTTGAACAAAACATCTAGCAGCATAATCTTGGTTAAAACAACCAGATTTAATGCAAATTCAGTTTTATTTCTACCCTGCCCATTCCTCAATCACATGCACGCATCACACTATGTACTGCATACATGCAAGCCACACTACTGCATTTGAGACCAGTGACCACATCCAGTCAAGCAAGTTTTTATTATTAGGGTGAATATATTTTATCTATGGTATTAAATTAAACTAGCAAAATCTAGAATATAAATAACTAGCTTAAGTATCAAAATGTGTTTATACAGTAGCTAGCCAGGACATCAGAAATGCTAAATGTAAACAAACCAGGGGTGCCTTTCCATAAGCATTGTTAGTCAACTATGGTCTCAAGCTCTGTTAAACTCTGCTTTAGGGAAATGCACCCCAGTACGGTAGGCCACTCCATCCAATTAAGGGTGTGTTTGTGTCATGTGAGGAAATTGCAGGTGATGCATGCAGACAGAGGGTGTGTTTGCAGTGCACTGTCCTATCAGGATCATCTTGGAAGTGCAGCCCTGGTTTTAGATCAGCCCTTGAGATTAGACATGCCATCTTAAACTGATGCATTTGGGGGGAGGAGGGCAGGCAGCTCTACTGAAGCAGCTGGGGTTGCTTGGCAACAGAGGAGAGGCGACTAACCCAGTCCGTATTGGGAATCTTTTTCCATTTTTTGCTTTCAATGTGAACCGTTTCCTCAGCGCAGAGTGGGGAAACGGCACAAACTGGTATTCATCATTTCACATAAAAGAATACTATTTTATTGTGATCACACAGCTACCTTAAACACTTCCATTAAGACTTTTAGCCCAAAAGACTACACATTTAGAAAGATAATGATACATTATTAAAATGTTCACATCTCATTTCTTTACAGAAAATTATCATTGCTATTCATTTTCCTCTAAATTACGTAATCTGAAGTGTTTTGAGTGTTTTAATAATTTATATTAAAAAAATTATATTTAAAGCATTAATCTCTTAATATAATTTATGCAGTTATAATTGCTTTGTAAATCCATTCATGTCATGTCTGAGCTGCATTTAACTGTATGTGTAAAAATGTGCATATGATTTTATTGATTCTGGTTTTTATTTGTTTGGTAATAGCCATACAGTGTCTTTTTATTCTGATTCAATTTATTGACTAAATTTAAGAGTCTGACATAAGAGGACAGATATTACAATAAATTCTAGTAAAAAATACAGGCTTTATCACTCAGTGTTATTTTGGGGCTTTCATCTTCTGAGAGAGTATATTCAATTTATATTATTACCTGTAAAATTTGACTAGGCTAGGTATGTTGTATATTGATTACTAGGAACCTCAAAGCATATTTTATATTTTGTGCAATGTTCTTGTTGAAGTCATTTGTAGCATAGGTAGGGCCCAAACAAAAACTCTGTGATGCTAGTTGAAAAAAAAAAATCAATCAGGTTTTGTTGGTACCGTGATGTTGATCATCAACTTTATCTGATCCTGAGTTTAGGTGTGACATCACTAGATAGTGAACAAATCATATGCTGTGGAACTGATTCACTTCTCTCTTCTGCAGAATATTACGAGACTGAAAAATATTAAGAATTTAAACAAATGCATGCAGCACGAAGAAAAGGGCTGTCTATGAAAGAGGACAACTAAAAGACAAAATCTTACTATATAAGTGCGAGTAAAAGTTGAAAGGTTTGTTTATATAGTTTTAGTCTCTGCAATGTTCAATTGAGTTTCAGGAAACATGGTTTGTTATTATGAATTAGTAGTGTTTTTAAAACATGATTTCATAGACGTTTCATGCTAAAACCCTCAGAATCAGAATAATTTGTATTGCTACGTCACTGACTGCACATGGTGAGTGAAATTCTTGAGCGCGTGCTCCGATGAACTTGAGTTGGCTGAGCGTGGGCTGCCGGGACTGTACCTGAGCTCTCTTATACTGACCCACTCTGCCTGAGTGTTTTATAGAAAGGTAAAGAGACTCTCAATGCCCTCTTTAGACCCATTCAGTAGTGCCTGACGGCGTCAGTGAAACCCCACACCTGCAGCTAACCAGCTAGCAATCATGCTATACTAATTCATTTTTTAAATACGAAATGTAAATGAGAATATATGAAAAAAATAATTGTAGAATGAGACCTTGAATGTTTAATAAATACATAAGTCTTGGTTTTTTAACATTAGAATATATATGTGCATATGTATATTTATTAATTTATTCTTTACTGTATTTTCCGTCATCCTGGTCTTTACTGTGCCTCATTCTATCTCAGCGAGCTCAACAGTTGCTCCATCTTTGCTTTTTCTACCTCCGGCCCCATAGGCGTCTCCTGACCCTTCTTGTCCTGCAGAGCCGAAGAGAGAAATGAAGAAAATGAGATGAGTCAGCTGCTGGTAGTGAGAGGACTGACCCAGGGGTGCCAGTAACAATCACAAACACTTCTCAGTATGAAGCTCCCATTTAAAAGTTTCTATTTTGACCTGTGGGGTAATGAGATGTGTTAGCAAGTTATTTCCTGTGTGCTGTGGCAGACTCACTCCAATCTCATACACCATTTGTCTGACACAATTACTATTGTTGATCATACCAACACCTTAATGAACTAACACCAGACCAGACCAGTTTCTCAACAGAGAAATTCACTAATTAAACACTCTCCATTTCCTGTCAATCATTAAACAAGATTTCAGCAATCATGAGTCTGGTAATCACTGAGAACATCTGCTACATTTGTAGTGGAGGGATCTTCAGTGCACTAACAAGAAGTATACACATAAAAAATATTTAAATAATATTCAATATGCTACATTAATGTGATGTAGATATTTTTGCCCAATTTCACTCAGCTAAATTGAGGCAGTCAGAAACTAGGTTGAACTGCAGTAGGTTTAGCATTTACTGTACATTCATGCCTGAAGCAGATATTGTGATTCGGCACATGAAGTATGCAGCACAACAGTGATTGAAACAACACTGATTTTAAGCATATGCGTATACATAATATTAGAGCATCACTCACCTTAGGCTTCTTGTGGAGGTTGGGCGAGAGCTTGAGGCTGATGACATGGCCGCGGTCATCGCCCACGATGATGATGGGATGGACAGGGTTGAATTCAATTTTCACAGGCCTTTTCTTTTTGGACACCACTATTTGTTGGCAGAGAGCCTCATATTTGTTGACACTGAGGTCAAACACATGAACCTTAGAGAGAAATAGAAGAGGAGCAGGAGGTTTTTGTCATTAATGTATTTTGCATCAGTTTGTGTTTTCAGTGTGAAGCAGACATTAGCATTTGTATAATGTATTCTTTTGCATTGGCTCTGAGTGTCAGCAAGTAAGACAAATGTAAAAGTTTGATTTATATACATTAAATATATATATTTTCATATATTTCTGTTTACATTTTAATACATATGAAGTATTTAAGGTTGTGTATGTGTCACATTTAGTATTACTTTCTCAAGAGGATAACAGATGTAGAGTATGGACGGTGCTCATGAAGGATCGATCAAGATTCATTCTTTCATTGAAAAAAGTGATTCGACAGGATCGGCTCCGAAGAGTCTGTGAACTGACAGTTAAGACCTCTGGAACACAAACCATTCTCACTCACCCTCGCTCTCCTCTGCATTTCAAAGGATGCCATCGTAAAACAGCCCCCACACACAAACACACACATACATACCAAGAACATAAAGACTGTGCCATGTGACCTTTAACTTACCGGTAGTTACTTTCCATTTTTAGATGTGTTGTGTTTTACCTATATGTATGCATGCTTTTGTTATAACCATTTTAGATGTGTTTGATAATTTAGAAGCTTATAATCAGTAAATACTTGGGTAAAACCAAGTCCTTTACCTTGCCTTCATGCTAAGAGTTAGTATAGCCATGAATGGTCTCGAAATCTTTGTCTTTCCATTTGCAGACCGTCTAGGTTTGTTTCACTGTGCTAGGATGCATCAGACTCTTTCTTTTATTCCAAAACCCAAAGGTCTGCATTCTCAAGTAGGCAATAAAACATGCTAATCACATGAGACTAAGACAAAGGAAGTTTCCCGCTTCTCAGTTCCTTCACTCTGATTGGCTGTCCCAACTCTTAAAGGCGTGCTTTGTTTATTCCTTTATAAGTGCCCGTAGGCCAAGGATCAACTCTTCTTCTTGCCCTTCTTCATCCTCTTACACTTCCTCTCTTGCAACTCTCCTCTGGCGCGGATTCTTGGATCCAGCGCCATTTTCCACAAAGGACATTACAAACAAAGAACCAACATTTGAACTTACCGCGGATTCCAACGGACCCGCCCAGCAAGACGCAAACCTCGGACCAGATCGGAATTCACACGCACAAATTCCGACCAGCCACAGAAAGAAACATAAGCAAGTAGCCCTTAAGCGATCTTTAAGAGATTTGAGTTTATACCAATAAGTTGGTCTGATTCCTTGTTTGTTCTCAAATAGGTTATTGTCTGTAATACTACCTTCCTTTGTCTCTCCCTCTCCTACTCCCTCTCTTATTCTCTCCTCTTCCCTTTTTCAAATTAGTTCGTGTATGTTTGTCTATTGTTTGTCGATTATTAAAATATATATATTCACACGTGACTGCCTCTGAATTGCTCATCCATAAGTCACTTTAATGGTGACCGATCCTTGTTACAAATTAATGGAAAGATCTTTCTTTGTGGCCAAAAGAAACCTTTCCTTTTTATAGAGTTTATAAGGTCAATATTTGCTGGACAAATTATCCGTCCTATGAACTCTTTTCTAGAATTAAAGAAAATTCTACAAGTCGAATCAAGCCATAGATATTAATAATTGTTATAATCCGTTATAATTAACTGTTAATATCCAAATTCCCCTTTGTGCAGATTTATGTGTGTTCGATCACACAACGACTCACGCACACATAGATCCGCACCATTCCCCTTAGGCTTAGAATCGCTACACAGAAGGAATTTCAAAGCGAGTCTGATGAGTGGAGTTGCATTTAAAGTCAATGTTAGAGCGATAGAGCAGATAGCACAGGTAACACACGATACTTGTGACATACGTTGAGCTGTTGTCATTATGTAACGGTTCGCATCAGGCTTCTGTTACGTCCTAAACCCTGTTTGTAGTTATTTTACAAACATTAGGCTAAAAAAAATAATAATTTTAGAATTTTTTATCTTTGTTTTATTTATGTACTGAAAAGAGATGCTTCTTTAGTTCCATGGGAGGATAGATATCTACTATTTTAAGTGTAAGACATTTTTGATTGCACTAATGATCACAGTAACAGTGATATTGTTTCTGGCAGGACCTAACTGACATTTAACTTTTTTATTTTTTATTGTGTATATTTTTTACATTATCACTTGTTTGTAGAATAAGACAACCCATTAAATTAAAAAAAATTAAATTTTTGTTCATGCTACATTTCCCACCTCTAAATAACAATCTAAAATAGCTAAATATATTTGTCCAGAAATTGATAAATACACATTGCTGATTTGAGCTGATCAAGACTGTGAGACTAATAGATAATGCCTGAAGCTGTCAGTCCTGTGGGAACGTGTGCGATGCGGAGAGAAGGGATGAGGAGAACAAGTTCCCAAACGAAAACTCTCTTTATTTGGAGAACAGAACAAAAACACTAACTATGAAACAAAACGGCACTCATAGAGCATACCACGAGGAACACGGAAGACGGCATCCACACACGACAAAGCAATGTTAAACACCGACAAAGACAAAGGAACACAGGAGGGTATTTAAGGACAAACATGGGATTGGGACCAGCTGATGAGACTTGGGAAGTGATTAGTCCGAGACGGGAGCATGTAAGATCTGGGAGATACACAAAGGAACCCGGATGTGACAGACGCAACAAGACAAGACTGTGACAGAAGCGGCATTATCTATTAGACAAGTGCCTTACCAGCAATAACACTGAAGCTTTGCATGGTTTAGCACCACAGTGTATTTCTGATCTAATCAGTCTGTATCAATCCAATAGGTCCCTGCGTTCATATGATCAATTACATCTGATGGTTCCTCGATCTCACCTAAAATGCAAAGGTGATTTTGCCTTTAATATTGCAGCTCCATGGCTTTGGAATTACGTTCCTAGGTTTCTTAAATTCTTACTTAGTGAAAAACTTAGTAGATTTCAGAGTGCGCTAAAAACTCATCTGTTTTTGATAGCATTTGAAAATATTTCGTAATCTGCAGTTTGCTGTTGTATAGTATACGTTTTATTGGTTCAATGTTTCTTTTATTTGTTTTTACTCTTTCTGTTTAGGACTTTGGTTTCCACATTGTGGTTGAACGTGCTTTATAAATAAGGTTGAGTTGAGTTGAACAATGAGCCACAGGATTTTGTGTCTCTAGACTCGCGCAGACACTGTGTGTGCAGTCAAGCACAGTTGGAAAGGCCTCCACTGTCAGTATGCTACTGTGTTTCAATAGGAATAATTACAATCCTATACCTTTTATTATTAATAATAATAATAAAATAATTTAAAATATATATTACACAATTGTAGATTTAGAGGAGTTGGTTGAGCTCTTTACCTTTCTATCAGTGGTGACAGCAGCAAAGACAGTGGAGGAGAATGGAGCCCATGCCACATCTGTCACATCAGCTTTCAGGTCAAAGGTGAACACAGGAGAACTGGGAGAGACATGTATTGTTACTGGAATAGTAGAATACGTCAGAAAAGCTACTATTGAGTAAAATCAAAACTTTAACAAGAACTGCATTTCTCCCATTCTGATTTCATCTAATGTTAAAATGTTGGCGGTCTATGACTAACAGCAGATGGAGATCATGTATCGGCAGTCTACTACTTTCCCTGCAGTTACCGGATGTGTAATGTTGAATTTTCTGTCAAATTTGAAGCACTGAATTTGTGGAAACATATTTGTGAAGTGAATTAGAAAGGACTGGAAATTACCTGTTGAATACAAAATTTTGTATTTTTAAAAAGACTTTTTGAATGATTTTAATCATTTTGGAAATGAAATCTGAAACAATTAATTTATTTCAAGAAAACAGAACTTCTGAATGGTAACGTTAAGTGCTTTAACAGTACTACAAGGTTCTAAACAACTTGTCCCAGACTTCAACTATAAATGCATTAATGTAAACGGTCTGTGTTTGATTTCACAAACTGAGAGGCAAGTCAGAATTGTTCTCTGTGGTGTCACAGATGTTGTAGGATAATCGCTTATCCTGTAATTGTAGATTTTTCAAACATTTCCGGAGGTAAAGCTCTATCCACCTTATATGTGTCTGGCTACTAGCACATAAACAAAACGTGCAGTCAAGAGAAAGATTTGTTCATTATTATTAACCCAAAGTTGACAGTCTAATTGATTTGTCAAATTAAAAATTAAGACAATTGAAGGATTTGTTTTAAAAAAAATGAAAATGCTGCTGTAGATAGTGCTGCAGGGAATGGTGCTCATACTTAATTTTCTCATCCCAAATTTTCACAATCCAGTCCAAGCCGCAGGAGATGAAAACTTTGGGATGGAAGGGATTCCACCTCACACACCGGACACTCATGAAGGAGTGAGCATCATACGCCTTCAGGAAAGTGCTAGAAATGTATTGGGAACCCTGTGAAACACAAACATATTATTGGTTAAATTAACATAAAATATATTATACAACAACCAGTATAAATAGTATAAAAATAATTACGTCTATAGAGTTCCCATAAAACATGAAAGCACAACACGTGTGTGTCTAGGTGAAAATAGTAAATAAAGTAAAAAGTTTTTAAGGTTGTGGGTTAAGGTTTGGTTACAGTATTCATAACTAATACATGCAAACAACAAAAGTCTATGGGATTTCCCCATTTAGATAGCTAAGTAAATATATGTGAGTGTGTTGTGTAGAAGTGGAGGGATGTAGAAGCGAAAACTTTAAATATGTGATGTTTTTAATTTAGGACAAAACAACTCATACAGACAAAAGCGTAGAATACAGATGAGAAACATTTAAGTTACTATTGTAACCCGCGTTTCCTGAAGGAACTGAACTGACAAATTGGGATCTCTACCCAAGCATCACTATTGCGACCCCTTACAGCGCCTTGCGAAAGCCCCCTGATCCTGTTGGGGTGGATGATGGGACAGGACTTTGCCCAGGGAAGTCAATCACTGCTTTTCCGTCTGACCTGTTCAGTGAGATTTGGATAGCACTGGGAAAGCAGACCCTGAAGAGGAATGCTACAGAGGCCACATCCTGCCCAGAAGAGGTTCTTCTAGGGAAAGACACGGGCTAGCCGAGAGAGGAGTCTCTCAGTCAGGTAGTGGCACTGACATGTACTGAGAGGAGAACAGGTCTACCTGTGCGCCACCGAAGCATCTCCAGATCAGCTACATCTGAGAACTGCTGGGCAAACAGGCTGGACTGGGAGATAGGGGAATCAAGAATTCGGTATTTGTCAGTTGCCAGAGATGGTGTTCCTGGACCATTAATTGGTAAATGGACAACTTTTGTCGCACATAAGATGAGGTCTGTCGCTGTGTGTAGTTCCTGCATTAAGCCTGGGCCAGAACTACCCTTGTGCAGTTCTTTAAGGGCATTGACCTGGTACACTTCCAGCGGCTCTGTAAGTCTTGGTCATAAGCACGAACGCGAACATACAGGCCTTGGATGGGAGACACAGATTTCCCAGCCAGTTGGCAGCACTTTGTGGACACAAATGCAACGCTACTGCATGCTCCACTGGGGGGATCTCCACGTACACCTTAGAAAATCCAATCATCCATCCTTGAACGTTCAAGACACAGTGGACACACCTCCAACCAAGCGAAGCTGTCATTGGCCCGGGAAAGTATGGCTGTGCCAGATGGGTCAGATTCGAACAATGCTGCCGTCTCAGAAGGGGACTCTTCATCCCCTAGGACTCTAGCCCCAGTGATCAATAGCCAGAGCCCCAAATGAAACTCTGGGTCCCCTATGAGAAGGACCAGTAATATCATCCAGAAACTCTACAGCTTGCGGTGTGCAAGAGGAGTGAGGGGCCCACGAAGGTTGGCTTGGCAAGTTTTCACCCACTGTAATCCTCAGGTCACCCTGCCTATTCACCGAAGTAGCCCTTTACTGAGCAGAAGAACTAGATAAGAGAAACACACAGGTGGAGTGACATCTTTAAAAAGATGCAACGTCACACCTGTGTTTGGTCTTTCAGGGAAATTGTGCTGAAGTGCACAGAGGAAACAGGTTACAGCACAGTTTACAGGACTGTGCCTGCAGTGCGCAAGGAAATGCTCTTTTTGAAGCAAAAAGTGAGATTGCAACCACCGCTGATGCACCATCACACCAACACCAATGAAAAGCTTCCTTTGATTCGTAGTTTCTCACTTGTACGACAGGAAAGAGAACGAAAGCGAAAAACTGTGTGATGCAAATCTCACAGCAGTGGGCCTTGGCTCGTTTAGTTTACACTCGAAGATAATTGGGCTCACAGGTGAGATTCAAATTCGACAGTTCAGTTCTTACGTAACGTTGAACTGTGTAACGGATGTCAGAGTGCCCAGATGGAAAATGGAAACAAAAGAAAGAAATCGAGGTGGTTAACTGGTCACACAAGCCTTTATAGGTGGATTTTGTACCAGCAGCCTTATCTCACACATGAAAGAGGTAAGTACAAACAAGGAAAAAGGAAACACTCCGACAAACATTACAAATCAAAAAGGGACAATAGAAACAGTATAATAACAGCCAGTGGTAGAGCAGCCATCTCTCTCCTCACTCAAAAACAGACCCCTCCCCGTGCGTACCTTTAACGTACACCACCTTAAAGGTATATTCCCAACATAAACATAAAGTGGCCGTTTCAATTGATAGGGAACAACATTTTGGTCTGTCAAAATTGCCAATCTTCACAAGGTATTTGTTAATTATTTTAAACTGTTTGCCTGAATGATTGTATGACTGACCTTGGTGTAAATTATCATATTGGATGTGATGGTAGATGACTGACCTTGTAAATTGTTCCAGATTGAGATGCAACAAGGAAAAACCACTCATATTTTTTATGAATGTCCAAAGATATTCCATCTAGAACCACAGAGAAAATAGCTTCAGTGAAGATGATAATACATTAATGCATTCAGTTTTTACACCATTAGCATATTTATTCCATTTGACATTTGAACTGTTTCTTTCTGTTCTATGTGATATCTTATTAGAAGCTAGAGGAGTATTTGTTTATAAAAAATATGGTAAGGTGGTTCATACATGTGGGAATGATATCCTTAAGGTCATCAGGAACTCTTTCCATAGCCGGGAGTTTGATAATGTCTGTAAAGACTAGTTCATGCTGAAATTCAAATGATTGGCATCAATTAACCTCTTAAAATAATGACTTGTTCTAGAGTCAACACTTAGATGTTTCCTTCTGTACCTCTCTTAGAGTCCAAGACACCACTCGTCCATCAGTGGACACAGACAGGAAGGTGTGATTATTGTCCAAATCATCTTCCTTCCACTTCACCTGTAATAAAGACAATTAAAAGCGAAAGCCAAGACATATCAACCAACAATCACAAAAACTATACAAGCACTGAATTAAAATCTGTACTTAACTTTATTTAAATACATTACTATTCAAAAGTTTGGGGTCTGTAAGATATTTTAATGTTTAAAAAAAGCCAGTTATACTGTTATGCCAAGGCTGCATTTATTTGATCTGCATTTATTAGTTTATTTAAATAGCCATTACTTCAGTATCACATGATTTGTCAGAAATTAGTATTAATTTGCTGATTTGGTGCTTGAGAAACATGACTTTTTATAATCTGTGTTGAAAACAGCTGCTTAACATGTTTGTGGAAATTATGATTTAAAAAAAAAATCAAGATTCTTTGATGAAAAGAGATCTGTCAGAGAGAAAAAACTGTTTGAAAATTATTATATAGAAGGATGTTTAAAAAAAGAAAAGTGAATACTGCACAAAATTAGTATTATATTCCAACCACTGTATTGAACATACAGCTCCATTGTCATAGGTAATGATGGTTTACTGTTATTATTTTACACATTACGCCATGGTCATATCATCATCCATACCTGCATGACAGGGCCATTGTGTTTCCCAGGGCTCAGATATGTGGTATTATAAATTGGCTGCTTACTCTTTTCCAGCAGGCTATACACTGCAACACAACCATCATTCAAACCAACAACCACCAGGTCGGACAGTTGTTTGTGGATGTCTATGCACATTACACCCGAATCCGTGTTAAAGATGAATTCTGGGTAAGTGTGCATCTTTCGGGTGTAAAAGAGAAGCATGCCACCACGATCCTCATGAGAATATCCATCTTGAGTGGTAAGATAAAACATTTCAGACTCATTTAGCTTACAAAAGTTTACTTGTCTAAGGTTTTCTCTCAGAGTAAATTGTAAACTTACATGACCCAAGACCAACAGCAAACAAATCATTGTATTCAGTACTCCTAAAAATGAACAAATACAAATGTCATTCAAAGAAGTGCTTTTAATTTTACTCAAAAACTGCATTTTTGTTTTAATACAGTATGAAACTCACCAGCAGAGGGCTGTCACAAACAGACCTTTGGCTTTATTATACTGGAATTTCCACAGTGGGAGAAGAGTGCCCTTCTCTCCCCGAAATTCATCAGCTGGATCCTCAAAGTACAGGAAATCTGAGATATGGATATAAACGGTTTACATTTTTAATGTCTGTCTATCCATTAGTATTACAAAATAAAGTGTGTAGTAGTGAAAATAAATGGTTTCTCTATTTACCATCTGTAATATCTCCATATATATTTTGAACCACGGCACGCTCCATCATCTTGGCTGCATGAGCTAGTTGAGATAAGTCATATTTCTGTAAGAACAAGAAATATTTTTTCTCCTTTTAACTAACCTTTTAAAACTTAAATAAAACCTCTTCAAAATTATTTTGGCAGGGCCAGACTACAGGTCTGCTTCAGGTGTTCGCACTTTACTACATAAATGCCCCAGAACTGAAGATGGCTCAGCAGGATCCGGTATCTCCTCCTAAAGGACAAAAGACATGTGAAATCACTATGTGACATTATGTAGGTAAACTAAAATCACAGGTCCGCAGGTTTACGCACTTCCTCACTTGAATCCTGCCAGTACCAGTCTTCTTCCTTAGCTGCGCACTGTAAAACAAAACAAAAATACATTTAAGGAATTTGTACTGTTTTATTTTACAGATATTTCCTCTATTTTTGAAAAATATGAAAAATTACCGAAGTGGACTGTACATTTTCCAATGTAAAATAAGAAAAACACGTAACTGTGAATATCCATAACATTTATTTTTAAAGACAATTTTTGTTTTTTCACATAAAAAAGACATTTCATTAAAAAAAAAAATTGTTCTTTAATAGGTGACCTATAGACCTTTTACCGGAGACAGAAACAATATTTTTGACAGAAACCAGGCAATATTTAAGTAAAACAAGCCATTTTCTGATTCGTGGTGTATGTACTCAGTTATCTATATGATTTACATAGAGATCAGTGGTCAAATCGTATTTGCTGTCTATCCACCTGAGTCTCCGCCTTCTCCTCCTCCTCATCTAGGATAGGGCGTTCTTCCTTCTTTTTATTTTTCTCCTGCCTCTTAAGTTCCTCTTGATAAAAATCATATATTTCTGACTGCAGAAAGAGCAGGGTATGCTAACATTGTACATGACCATATTCACAATAATACAAGCATAGTTCAATTTTACTGCAGGTATACCACAAAAGTTGCTCTAAATAATTTCAAAGCAAATTAGAAGATTTTCTCACCCGACTGGCATTTGCTGAGAAGTTTGCATAAAGAGGCTTGGGTTTACAAGCTACTTCCTGCAAAATGTAATAAAAAAGTTGATTATGCATAAACTGAAAATACACTTGCTTATCCAAGTAATTTTGGTGGGGGAAATCACATTTATTCTCAAGCAATATTCTCATCAGAGTTCAAGCTTTTACATACTTAAATCTGCATTTTTGTGATATTTGCCCCAGGGAATTATTTACCTTCATAAAGGCCCATTATTTATCTTTATGCATCAAATTCTTATTGATCTTTCATGTCAAATTCTTACATTTGTTCAATAAATTCAGCTCTAATAGTAAGACACTATAGGACTGTTAAAAATCAATTATACAATTATAGCTACAATAAATAATGTTATGAGATGTTTTAAGTAAATGTATGTAAAACATACAAATGAGAACAAAAATACTGTAAAGATACCGTACTCTTAAACATGAAATTCAACTGCCAATAGGTGGAGGCAAGTGAACGTCTTAATGAATCAGTCATTGAGTCATTCATTCAAACGATTCGTTCAAAACTGAATCATTCGATCACAAAACAGCGCTGAGCGATGCGTTACTATTTTCGTCAGTGAAATAAAACAAAAATATTTAACAAAACATCTCCCTTAGTCGTGTCATGTTACTTAACTATGGCATGTGTTATAAATAAAAAACCTTAACATTTTGGATTGTTACCGCTGTTTGTTTGTACTATGAGTTTCTCGTGTGTGCGGTTATGCTCATTTGTTTTGATTCCTCATAGTCTCTGTCAAAAAGAAACAATCAGCGAGCCTCAATAAACTTTCCCTTATCAATTACTGATAACACTGAGTGTAATAAAATCAAAATCATTCTCGCCTTTCGATGCTTCCCTAGTTAGTTTTGTTGTTATTACTACAGCTTTACTTGTTCGGTCTACTTGTTCGGTTACTTGTTACTACGAACTTGTTCGGTCGGGTAAGTAAAATTCTCTTTAACTTGCCCCTTCAAAAATCTTCAATATCGAGTCAGTCTATCTGTCATCAATCAATCGATCTATCTTCTTTTGTTTACGAACTTTACTCATCTGGTTGGTATTCGCTGTAATATCGTGAACATACCGTTTCAGATTTCACTTCTGCTTTTTGAGGAACATTCATTTTTTGTGCTTCTTTTCCTTATCAATTTACAAAAATATACTTCCCTGGTTAACGGTTGTAACTGCTAGAGTTTGTTTGCACAGTCGTTGTCATGGAAGCGGCCATGCTTAATGAGATATTCTTACCCCAAACTTTTTAACGGTAGTGTGCAGGACTAAAATGAACAAAAAAATAATGGGGCAAAATGCCTCGCACAATTAAACTAAATCTATTATGGCTGTTGAGATTAAAATTAAATATTAAAAAAATTAATTATGTTTCAAATATATATATTTTTTTTAAAGACGTGTTTTACCCTCAATACTTACCTCCCATGTGAGTTACACATCCTTCCTTCTAAGCATTAAAATCACACTACCTTTTTTTTGGTCCAGAATTTTTTTTTTATTCTGATAATATAGTTTTAATGTAATTTGCAGCATTTTGTTGTTGTTGTTATTTGTTATTGTATTTCTCTCTAAATGACTAGATTTTAATAATAATAACAATTATTAATTTTTAACATAAAAAAGCACATAAGCACATTCTTCAAATTTTTTCACTTAAATAAAACAACTTTTATATATACCAAAAATAATTGAGTAAAAAATAATTGGGTGTCTCTGCCGACCTCTTCTGGAAATAGATATAATCCAACATGGCATTTCATGACTATTGATATTAAATGGCCTCTTTATAGAGAAAATGAACTGTTCCACTTTCATAAAGAAAGACAGGCGATTTTCTGCTGCATTTAGACATTACAAAAATATTTGTTTTGGAAACTTTTGTCATCACTGAAGAGGTGGCAGAGGTTTTTGCTGCAAAGTCTTTACCTTAAATGTAGGTTTCTGGGTTAACGGAGAGTTCAATGCAGATTTCCACAAAATATTCCTCAGATGTTGAGATAACTCTTTGGCTCCTGGTGAGCACTGCATGAGATTGAATCACGGATATTCTCCATTTGGAGGCCAAAAAAAGGAGAGCTAAAAAAAAAAAAAAGCTATAGCTTTGATAGTCAACAGTTAGGTACTGTAAGCTTGATGAAGAGTTCAATAAAGAAAAAAATGAAAGTTACAGTGCTTTATCTAATTTGAATGATTGATTGTATGTGCTTTATTGAAATTAGTTTAACTGTCAGAATAAGGTAAATTAAAGTGCTATGAGACTATGACATTGCCATACAAACCCGATTCCAAAAAAAGTTGGGACTGGTGCCAATAAGAGACCGGAAAAGTTAAATGTACATTTAAGGAACAGCTGGTGGACCAATTTGGACTTATTAGATCAACTGGCTACATGATTGGGTATAAAAAGAGCCCCTCAGAGTGGCAGTGTCTCTCAGAAGTCAAGATGGGCAGAGGATCACCAATTCCCCCAATGCTGTGGCGAAAAATAGTGGAGCAATATCAGAAAGGAGCTTCTCAGAGAAAAAATGCAAAGAGTTTGAAGTTATCATCATCTACAGTGCATAATGTCATCCAAAGATTCAGTGAATCCAGAACAACCTCTGTGCATAAGAGTCAAGGTTAGAAAACCATACTGAATGCCCGTGATCTTCGGGCCCTTCGATGGCACTGCATCACATACAGGAATGCTGCTGTAATGAAAATCACAACATGGGCTCAGGAATACTCTATAGGTCAAAAAAGAAGCCATATCTAAACATGATCCAGAAGCGCAGGCATTTCCTCTGGGCCAAGGTTCATTTAAAATGGACTGTGGCAAAGTGGACAACTGTTCTGTGGTCAGACGAATCAAAATTTGGAGTTCTTTTTGGAAAACTGGAACGCCATGTCATCTGGACTAAAGAGGACAAGGACAACCTCAGTTCAGAAGCCTGCATCTCTGATGGTATGGGGTTGCATGAGTGCTTGTGGCATGGGCAGCTTACACATCTGGAAAGGCACTATCAATGCTGAAAGGTATATTCAAGTTCTAGAACAACATATGCTCCCATCCAGACGTCGTCTCTTTCAGGGAAGACCTTGTATTTTTCAACATGACAATGCCAGATCACATATTGCATCAATAACAACTTCATGGCTGCGTAGAAAGATCCAGGTACTGAAACTGCCAGCCTGCAGTCCAGATCTCTCACCCATAAAAAACATTTGCCATATCACAAAGAGGAAGATGCGACAAAGAAGACCTAAGACAATTGAGCAACTAGAAGTCTGTATTAGACAAGAATGGGAAACTGAAATGTCTAATGGGGATGAATACTGCAGAACTGACTTGCAAATATATATTATCAGACAAGTGAGAACAATCCATTGCAAAGGCATCTAATCTCAAGAGTTTAAATATACACTTAAAATTAGTCTCATCCCACATCCAAATATAAAGACATCAATCGTTCTGCAGTCTCGACAAAGGAACAGCAGCTCAGCAGGGACAGGTCTCTTGTTTCTAAATATAGATTTCTTGACTCATAACATCCTTGTTGGATCATAGGTAATCATTATCCTCCATATTTATGTATATATAAACCAACCGCAGTACCTGTTCATAAAAATACATGCAGCATATGTTTTGTGTAAGGGCTTCCATTTTATTTCTTCATTGTCATTTTGACTCATCTCTGTCCATCTTTACTGCCATATGGTCAATCAGCAAGTAGGGACTGTTATGTGAGCGGCAGGAGAGGAATATGACTGTGTCTTTGCTGTTTGTGTTACGAAAAAGCAGGTTTATTCTGCATCTTTCAGTGTAGATGCACACCATGAAGAGCAGGCGATCTCTCTATCCCTCTTTCATTTCTGAGATTTTTATACATTTTGTTACACCTTGGAGAAAATGTCAAGCTCTTACTTGCACTCGACCGTACTATTAGTAACAGAATGTAACAGAACACAGTTTTCCTTAGTACTGAGTCAGGCTGCTCTCAAAAGGCCCTAAGTAAGAGAAGAAGAGAGAACCGGCAGACATCAAAGGTAAGGAAAGGAAAAACTACATGTTTTGCAGTTAGTTTAAATTACTGTATACATTTAAATATAACTAACATGTTTGTAAATGTTAGTATGACAGTATTAATCAGAAAACAGTAATATATATAATTTTATGTTAATGCTGTTCATAAATGATAGTTGTTAATTTAGAGGTTATTCAGGAATTTATAGTAGATCATGGATGTATTCAGTCTCTGGCCTCATCACTGTCCTTGGTCACCTGTCACCTATGGAATTCCAAAGCTGACAAAATAATAAATACATATACAAAGAAATGTAAAAAGAAAGAAAGCAAAGCATTTTATGTATAACTTATTTCCCCCCTACATTTATTCATTTAATTTATTTGTCTATTTGCTAATGAGGAGGGCGTCTTTTGCCTCAGGCATAGCAATCGAGCTCAGAGTGACGATTGGGAAGGTTTGAGGCCACAGTGTTATTTATTTATTTATTTTTGGCAGATTTGGAATTCAATAATTTCACACTGCAGGTAAATGTTGCCCAAATCCTATTTTTCTGCTCCTTTTTAATATATATATATTAATATATATATATATATATCAGTGTGAACGGCACATCTTTTAGATTCTGATTTTGGCTTTTTTTAAATCCATATGTGGTCCTAAATACGATATAGTTCATGTTTTGCAAAGCAACCTCAGTCTGAACAGTCATATCTGAATTCATTCGTCACAGTTCTACGCTGATAATCATCACTCCAAAGATTTTTTCATGACACACACCGGCAATAGTCTGAATATGGAAAACGGTGGCGATGTTGGATAGTGGAGTTAAACTCAAGTAATACGCTTTATACAAGCAAAACTTGAAGAAAAACGTCGAGAAAAGCGTTGTTCTCTTTCTCCACATCCTTTTCTGCGTCCTTATCGACTGCTCACAAAATCACCTTATAAATGAACATAAATGCTGACTTCAGTAACCGTGCTTACTTGTTGTTCTTTTGCTTCAGTTCTGGACCGTCACCAGTTCACACTCAGATCTGATATTGGCCACACTTAAAAGATATGATTCATATTTATCTTTGTGCAGAGTTCTGAATGGTAGTCTACTCTTACTATTTCTTTCTGCCATGTCAAGAAAAACTAATATATACTGCCTAAAAAATTAAATTAAAAACCTAAACGAAAAATAGAAATGTAAAAAAAAAGAAGTTACTTGAATCAAACTAAAGCTGAAATAAAAATAAATTAAAACAGTAAAAAAAAATCTATGTATTAACAAACACTATAATGGTAGTTCCAGACACATCTCATTAGTAAGGTTTTTTCCCCCAGAGGCTCCAGTGGGATGCGAAAAGTTACTTTTATGAGTGAGTCGAATATATTCATTAAACACATTTTTTCATTAATGAACCAAAAAAAAAGTCAACATTGTGTCTTCAGCTCCCTAGTTGAGAGTCTGCCATTTTGAATAATTTCTCAACTGCAAAATCCTTCCAGTTCCAGTGCAATGAATATGTCTCTTCCTAAAAAATCCCACAATGCACCGTGACAACCAGGGAGCATTGATCCTTTAACAGTTCTGAAGCTCAAAACTTAAATCGCGCAAGCAACTCTAGATAATGGCGAGCAAAAGATTTTGTTGTTGTTGAAAACTTTTATTCAATTTAATTTCAGCCTAAACAGGCTAGGCAGGTACTGAATATAATTTAGCTAAGATTTAAAAATCATTTACTGCTTAATTGTAAATTTATCATAATGTACTTAACATAAAAATATCAGAAACATATCAGTTGGTGCCGTCTGGTAGTAAAGTTGGAAACATCAACATATTTGGTGTCCCATTGAATAATTTGCTTAACTGACTTGTTCAATCATCCTGATTCATTCAGGGGTGGGAAACACCACCATAGCACTGTGCTGAGGCTGAGACTCAACAACAAACACATTTACTAAAGCAAACTCATATATTTGTATGTAAGCAAATATATGTTATAACCTTTCTGGTTACTTTTACAGTTTTATATATGATATGATCACCCTTGATTGGATGCTTGGTCCAGTGTTTACAGTATGACACATATTTGCACTGAACCACATGATTTCACGACCAGAGCCATTATGGAAGTTGGCCTGATGGAAAGATCTGGTCATTCCTTTTACCCTTTTGGCATTGTTGGGAAATAATTTTGTTTGCTGGGTAAAATTAGAGCAATAGTAATTGTGCCTAAAATGTTACTTAGATTTAACTTCTTGTTTGTAATGTGCAGGATAAATTTAATCACGTTGTGCTGAAATATAACACTTAAGGATATAAAACACACTTTTTAGGGAAACTATTTTTTTCCTTTTTAAAAAAAAGAAAGAAGTGAGAGATAAACTTGAGGGGAACTCATTTTATACACCCACTAAAAGTCATCTTGAGACCAGCTGGTTAAAAGTAATTGCAACATTTGGGAAGGAAGGGCTTTGAGAAAATGTCTTCCAATATTTATATTCATATTTTGTTTTAACATTAAATATCTAATGCAATGAATGTCATATTTTACAGTTTGTCACGTGTGTCCAATGTGTCCAGGTACTTTTTAGCAGCACCGTACTGAATATTTGTGCAAGTTTTTTACAAATTTACTGTGTGTGGTAGGAGATGCGAGGTCAAAGGATTGAAGTAGAGCAGCTTCTCAGACAGTCACAGAGTGAGCTGCTGTGGATCCAGCGACAGCTGTCAATCATAGCAGCTAGAGATGCCATTTATTCCCCTGCCCAAAATAAGGTGAGTTATCCTGTTACATTTACACTTACATTTTAAGGTTTATCATCTGCTGTAGTTGTAGTAACAATGATGGTTCTTGTACACAAGGTGGCGCCATATTGCTATATTTACATTTACACAGCCTCGTATCCTCATCTACCAATCAGAGTAAAGAACCCGCACAGTAGGTCATGCCAGCCAATGGAGGGTGCGTTTGTCATGTGAGGAAATTACAGGTGATGCATGCAGACAGAGGGTGTGTTTGCAGTGCACTGTCCTATCAGGATCATCTTGGAAGTGCAGCCCTGGTCCCCTCCCTTGAGATTAGACATGCCATCTTAAACTGATGCATTTGTAGAGGACTGCCCCAATGCAGGGGGAAGGGGAGGAGGGGGAGGTGGGCACACAGCAGTACTGGAGCAGCTGGGGTTGCTTGGCAACAGAGGAGAGGAGACTGTAACACATTCCGTATTGGGAATCTGTTTCCATTTTTTTTGTGTGCCTCCAACCTGACCTGTTTCCTCAGTGCAAAGAGTGGCTAATGGCCAGGATGTGCCTACCACGCTGTCTAAGTAATCCCTCTTAATACCCCTGTGTGCCTTAAAATCTGATGTAACTGTGTGATTTTCCGTGAGGGTGAACTTAATTTCTCTGGTCTAGTGTGGTTGCAGGATGAACGGACCGGAATGCCACTGTTTCTACCTTTCTGTTCATTGAGATAAAACAAACAAATCACGAGATGGCAATATCAACATGTGTGTCTCCAAGTGGCATATGTAGAACAAGATGTACTGCATGAACATGGAGAAAATGAAAATAGAGGAGACGTGTTGATTGTTGATAAAGTCTCCATATTAATATTTTACAAATGAGCATGAGATTTTGAGAGATAGACAGTCTGCTAAATGGCACCTTGTGGTGCGGTCCCACAAAGATACAAAATCACTTTCATGGATCTTCCCAGACTGTTCCCTGTTGGTGGAATGAGTTGCCTAACTCAACCTGAGCAGCTGAGTCGTTAACCATTTTCTAGAAACAGTTAAATATTCGCCTTGTACGTCAAAACTTGTCAACACTTAATACTAACACATACTATTTATATTCTATCCAAAAAAAAACCCCACCTTGCTACGTCTGCTGTGCTAGACTAACTGGAATTTGTCACAGTACTTGCATATTGTTGCCTTATTATTGGTTTGATTGTTTCAATTGCTTTCTTCGTGTGTATATTGCCTTATATATAAATGTTTGCTAAATGTTTATATATAAATGTTTTGAGGTCCTATGTCACATCTAGCTTTGTTGGCATGAAATTAGCAATTTTTACTTACAGCCTCATTTTCAAATGTAAAAAATTAAACAAGGTTCATAAAAAAAAAACAGGACGACGTTTTGTTACTATTAGTTTGAATCATATCAAAGTTGTCATAGTTGTATTGTAGTAATAAAAATAATAACAGAAACACCAGGTGAAAAGATGGCAGAAGTATGATGTAATGAGTTATCAACATTTAGTAACTATAGAAACATTTAGTGCTGCAAAAGGGTGTTTGTGGAAAGGTCAGATATTTATATATATATATATATATATATATATATATATATGTATATGTATGTGTGTGTGTGTGTATATATATATAATATATACATATATAAATGTATATATATGTATTGTGTATTATAATATATTATACATTTTATATATATATATATATATATATATATATATATAATGCTTGAAAACAAATCTGTAATAGCCAATTATGTTACAAAATTAATACTAATAGCAATACTACCAAAGATATGATGCATTGCATTGAACTGGCATTGGTAGTGTTTTTTTAGATGCTTGTAAATGGCAAATGATTTACACATCAGTGATGGGAGTGGCTCTACACTTCACTGCTCTCCATGTGTGAGTGTGCAAGTGTAAGATAGAGAGAGAGAGAGAAAGCCTGTGTGTGCATACTGAATGAGAGCAGGAGAGCGTACAGGGAGCATGCGCATTTCTCTTTGAGCGTGTGTGTGACAGAGAGAGACGGAGAGAGAAAGTAAGAAAGGGAACGCACCGTTCTGTTGCACCACTTCTAGAGAGCCTGGAGATGCTCTCACACTGTCTGTCTCCTGTTCCAGCTCAGGGCCTCTGCAGAGACACACAAACACACACCACAGACGTGTCGTCACTGCCACTCCTGGCAGCCAGTGATATAACGAAGTGGGAGCACTAAGGAGAAGAAAGATAGGTGGAAGTGACTACCGTTAAGGTACAGTGCACTCACAGATCATGTTTGATGTGAATGAGATCAGTAGCAAAGCGAATGTGTGTGTAATGTCGTGCTGTTATGTCTACACGTCGCCCATCTATTGCTTAGAACGGAGCGTGCGCTGAATTGTTCCAGTGCCGGAATACTGCAAAACAAGACGAGAGTATTGTACAGAATGATCCAGATGTGCAGGGAGGCAAATTGTGGCATCTGGAGTTGTGGATTGTGATGATGGCTTTCTGCTTAGTCCAAAGACTGCAAACGGGCAGATAACCTGATGGTGCTAGTTGATCTGTGAGGAGTTTATTTGTTTTATTTGTGAGTCTCCTATAGACTATATCTGGTCAAGGTCATGGTTAGCTAGGTGTAAATATGTATATTAGGACATACATTAGGTGTCCATGTGCTGTTTTAAAAAAAGTCTTATCGCAGTCATTATGGTCCCATGGTAGTCGGCTCACAGCTGGAGTGAGAAGCCTCTTTTCAGTTCATTTTCCAAATGAATCCTGGACATTCCTCTCTGTGGGATTGACTTGAATTGTTGGTCCAATGGCTCATTAGCTCCCTGGTTAATGCTCCCATAATGCTTCCAAAAGCTTGCAGGGGTTGTGACTTGTTATATATGATAAGTTGGATATATTTCAAGCTATTTGGTCTGCCAGTCCTTGTTCTCGTAACTCTTCTGGCTTAGTCTGGGTTGGGACTGATGGGGCAGTAGGTTGACTGGCTGTGACTGAATTTGCTAATGTAGTGTAGCATGCAAACCAGCTGGAGAACTGGCACACATGTGACCGTGCGATTGGTAGTATTACTATTCTGATACAGCAGACTGTTTTCTGAGATTATGTAAGATCCCTCAGTAAAATCCACACAGACACTCGTGTACACAAAACAGACGCGGGAGCTTTGGAACACACATGAGAGCCCTATGTGTGGTTGGCAACTGTTGTGTCTTTGGCATTGATACTACAGCCCAAAAGGTTGGCAGTTGAAGAGTTTAAAATGTGTTGAAGGCTTAATACGATGTCAATCTCATAGTTAATGATGCTATATTTGATCCACCAACTGTAATCAATGTTGGCGAACGCACAAAAATCCCTTTTCTTTTGCATTATTTCTTCATTTAAAAGTGAATGAAAAATATGTCTTTAAAAAGATTTGAAACACCATGAAATATTATGTGCTACGTAATACCAGTCAGTTGTAAAGTATAAGATTAAATAGAGAAATTAGGAAAAAGATATGATGTGAAATTGGAGTAGAGCAGCATTTAGTTTTGCATTTATTATTTATAGTTACTTTTAAAACACAGCTATTATTATGTGGTTCTCAGGGTTCAGTAAAAGAGCTACACTGGATGTGTTCCTAAACTATTGGAGGTTCTAATTGAGGGGAAGGTAAATTGCTCATTTTAAATCTCTACTAATATTGTCAAGATACTGGAATTTCTAACTTCGATACTATATTGTGAAAAATATCGATGCCATTTTTGATGCCATGGGGAAAACTGTCATATATATAAATGATTGTATCATTACCTATTTTTTTGGATACAGAACAGGGATATATATTTAATACTTTGAACTAAATGTGCAAAAAGAGACAAGTAAACATTTAGTAATAAAATAAGACCAAATAAACGAATTGCAAATTATAACACAAATAAATACAATAGAATAAAAAGAAAAATAAAGTAAACACAGATTTAAGGTTTTCAGGTGAGTCTAACAGTAGTATTCGAGTAAGAAATAGAAATTAAATAATCAAACACTGGATAGTCTTTATTGTAAAAATTAAATGCACATGAATGCTTACAATTAAAGTTACACAAGTTATTCAGTCAAGAGCAAAGAGTGACTTTCTCTGTTTGCCTTTTGTCTTCTGAATAACATGACACTGCATATTAGGCTGCACTGGTATATTAGGCTGCTGTCACTTAAAGAGCTTAGATCCAATACATTACATAACGTATCTTTCCTCAACTATTTACATTCTAAAACTGCCTGTTTTACCTCGCCAAGACAGGCATTTGACTGTTTTAGCATCATAAAGCAATACAAAATAAATACATTTGGTTCACACAAGCAGTTTGGGGGCTTTATAGTAGTGTTGCGTGTGCTTTTGGTGTGAGCGTGAAACCAACCCCGCCAGAGATGGTTTTATTATTGGGAGATATGAGGATCCATGGCTCTACCAGATGTGGTCTTATTATTTGGAGATATGAGTGTCTATGGCTCTACCAGAGATGGTCTTATTATTTGGAGATATGAGGATCCGTGGCCCTATCATTGGGAAAAGCTTAACGGCTAAACGGTAATCATACCTGTTGCTCAATTGTCCGTGACTTCTCTTATAAAACAGCATTTTCTCTTGTTTCCTTCCCTTCCACAACAATAGCAGACTTTGTTTTTTTGGTTGTAGACTTGCCTTCAAGTGGTTTTAACCCTGCACCGAAATTCAGGACCTGTAACCTGAGATGATTTGGGAGAGGAGGCGGCAGATTCTGATATATCACATTGGTGCATTTTACTACACAGTAAAGGATTGACTAATGCTTTGTTCTATAAATAGTTTAAATGCCATACAGAGATAATTTTGTAAATGTCATGTGAATATTTAATTATATCTGTTTATATAATCTGGCTGTGCAGTTTGTCAGTAAACAATATATTTAGTACTTGAATTAGTACTCATAACTTATGATAATGAGAAATATCATAGGTACTAAATACTTTGAAATGGATTCAGCAATCTCAGAAGATAGAAGTTAAAGAAAAGTAATAGATTATAACAAGAGAGTTTTATTTTTGAAAAATGTTCCTGATATTTCTTGAGAGTAACCAGGAAACATGGCTTATTACCATAGTACCAGTGTTCTTGTCAGCACTCCACTGTTGGCAAGTATCAGAATAAACAAGCAAACGCTCCATAATCTGGCCGAGTGGGCATGATTCTTTTTAGAAAGAATGTTAGCAGTTAAATACACAAGTAACATCACAAAGACTGATTTTAACCAGAAGTTTTGAAATTACACCCACAGCATAAACGGTTTCATTTATGGCTGCCCTTAACTAGTAGTTGTTCATTTAGTCTGTTATTTAGTCAGTTAGTCAACTAGTTAATGATATTATTTCAGTTCAAGGTTTGACTATCAGGACTAAGAAAGAATATTATATGTAACCTTGCAAATTAATTTAGCTAATTTTAACATTGCTAATATTTTAATAATTTATTAGTAAACTAGAGTTTTCTAAGATAGCCATCATCTCCACAGTATAGTGGATGTTTAACATATCATGCAGTAAGCCTGGTACTAACATCTGAATTTCCTGCCCAACATACTGTATTTTCCCCGCAGATTTTACAAACCCCGCGTTTTATATAAGGGTGCGGGCTATATCACAAACGTTTTACACATAATAATATTTCAATATATTTGTTACGTCCCTAAGGACATACGGTATTTTTTGCAGTATTTTCTTTCTGTTTTTCTTTCTTGCGAGGGTTGTTGTCTCTGGCGCTTGTACCATCACTCTGACAGGTGGCGCTGATAGGCTGTCTGACCTGTCAATCATGCAAGAAGACATGATTGGCTGTGCTGCCATGAGGGCGTACTCTTCTCATCTCATCCGATGATCAACACCTGTAGAATCGCTTCTTAAAGTGACATGCTGCTACACAGCGGGAGAGACTGCTTTTTCTTTTTGTTCTGATTCTGACTTGTGTTGGTTTTCTTATTGTTTGAATTTCGCGCACAATCACTGTGTACCGAGCCTGAACAGTTATGGATAATTGACGTCATGTGAGCAACATTAAAAATTCAAAATGTGAACTTGCACAAAAAAGTTCATAAATCTATGTGTGCGAGTTGTATAAGGGTGCGGATTATCTGCATCTGCGGGTTATATGCGGGAAAATACTGTATTGTAGTTACCACATGGACCAGTCATATTAACGATCTGTCCTGTTGAGCTATGACTATGAAGCCCTAGCTTCATTTACCCCCTTTTAAAGACATTACATACACTGATCATTTCTATATGAATTTGAGATGTTTGTTGTTTACGTCTTAAAATGTAAAAGTGAACTGTGTAAGTTTTGCATTTTTAGCACTAACAAAAATAATGACAAAATAATAAATAATAATTAACTAAAATTAATAAATTACTAAATAATTTACATTTATTAGAGTAATCAGCGGACAAGTGACTTATAGTCAACAGTCAACACTTCCGGGATAAGAGGGAGCATTTAATAATAAAAAAATGACACTTAACCTCTAACATGCAGGGTTATGTCCACTGTTAACCCCCCCCCCCCCCCTCCCCCCAAAGTTTGCTTGGTAAGTCATTGCACTGTCTGTCCTCTTCCCCTGCAGCTGAAGCAGGAGGTCCAGCCGTTGCACCTGGCCTCTCACAGAGCCCATCATGTAAATCGCTGCCGCCTCCTAGAGGACAAGAACAGAGCTCTTAAACTAGAGCTAGCCACTCTAAGACAGGAGAAACAGCAGCATCGATCCCTGGTAAGTCATTTTGGGGTGTGTTTTTGATGCTTATTCATGCACCTCAATTTTTGGCAGTAATCACAATTTTGGATTTCAGCATGTTGTCTGAAGCTCCTCTACCCTGATGAAAAGTTTAATGAGTGAAAGCAAGAGTTGTTTTGTTTAAGGCAAAATGCATGTGAAGTCCCTGAATTGTCTGCTGTGTTCCAAGTGGTGTGATGCTGGAGCTGTTGCCCTGGCAACAAGCCCACTGGTGAGCGAGGACAGATTGGTAATGGAAAACTGACAGACCATAATAATGGCTTTTGTTACAAGCCTCAGTTGCAACAGATCAATTTCGTCCCGCTGAATGGAGATGGAAAGTGACATGCACAAATTTAACTGAGCTTGAGCACCACTGAGAAAGTTTACTGTAGTTTAGAAAACACTTTAGAACTGTAACGGAAATGAAGTAATTGCAATGAAGCAAAAGGCTTTTAAGGGGATGGTTCACTTGAAAGTGAAAAGTCCGTCATGACTTACTAACTCTCATATTGTTCCAAACCGGTACGACTTTCCTCCTTGTAACGCTGGAGAAGGTGTCTCCTGATAATCTTCCCCTCCAGGTGGGGTGTTCACCATTGCCAACTTATTTTTCTGCCCTTGGTTATCAGAGTAAGCTTTGGGTGGTGTCAAGATTTATATTCTATTTCTATATATAGTGACTTACACTACAGTTCAAAAGTTTGCACTCGGTAAGATTTATTTTAAAGACCTTGACAAAGAATTCTGAAAAACTGTTCCACAAAAATATTAAGCAGCACAACTATAATGAATTCAGAAGGATCATGTGACACTGAAGACTGGAGTAATGGCTGCTGAAAATTCAGCTTTGCCCTCACATGTATAAATTGCATTTCATAATATATTAAAATAGACAATAAACAGTTTTTTAAATTCGAATAATATTTTGTAATATAAAGAGACTGGACAAACTTTTGAAAAGTAGTGTAAAAGTTCAAGCTTTTCACAAAGTGATATGTTTTGACTCTAGAAGACAAAAATTTGGTACAGAAGTCATACGGACAAATTTTATTATATGCAATTTTGATGTGATGCTTTATTGCCATTTTGAGTTTGATTTGGATCCCCGTTTTCTTTAATTTTATTGAAAAGAGTGGCCTTTAAACTTTCTCTTTAAATTCAACTTTGCATGTTAAACTAATGCTGTTTTATATTTTATTGGCAGTTACTTAAGCAATGAATGTAATATCACCACAGTAGGTAAAATATACATTTTACTTTTAATAGGCAGTGATAAAGATGTGAGTATTAGAGCACATTGTTATAGCATGGCTGTGATAAAGAGAATAATGAAAGCAGTAGAGAACAAAAACAGTCTTTAGAAATAATCTAACGCAGGAATACAACAATGTACCAATTACAGATGACAATGTTGTTAAAACGATCCTCCTTTAGATGGATCTGCTAAAATGACTAACAAGGCTGTTATTCATGCCAGTTATTGTCAAGAAACACCCTGTAAATACGCATGTAACACGCATGTGCATGAAGTCACGTTTTCACAAATTCACGTTTTTGTTGTTTACAAGGAGACGGTAAAGGCATAATTTTTTTAAACTTTGCACTTTGAAACCTGTTTCAAAAGCTTGCGATTTCAGGTACCCTAACCACAGTTGTCGTGTAAATGAATAGCCGAAGCGCATACAAAGTTTTCCTTTTTCAATTGAAAATGGTGTTGTGTAAACATACAGATTTTAAAACATAGGGAGTAAAATAGTTAACTAAATGAATGACAGGTGAAGGTAATCAGCAACTACATGAGCAAACAAGGATCAAGAACAGGCAAATGTGCAACAAGGAGAACAAACTAAAACACACAAAAACTAAAACTAACCAAAGAATACACCTGATGCACACTTGTAATATTGCGTATTTTCCCATGTATCCTATGTATGTCTATCCCTTGCTTATACCTGTCGTTGTACTGCTTTGAATAAGGTCTACAAAGCTGAGTGTTTAATCTATCAAAAAAAGTTTCTTTTTGCGAGCTCTCCATTACACTGTGCCTTGTTTACAAAACTGCAGTCAAATTCTTAGAACAAACATATAATCCTCCATGATTCCATTAAAATAAAGCATCCACTTGTTTCTGATGCTGGTATCCTTTTGAAGTCTCTACAGATATTAGCAAATGAGCTGTTTAAACAGAACTCATAAAGCGAATGCTCCTTCATGCTTCCATTTACTCTTCCATTTGTCCTTGTCCATAGACTCAAGTGCATGCAGAATGGGTGCCTACTGTAGATCACGTCAGTGATTATAATGGGTTCTATTAGATTTTGACACAAAGCAATTTTGAACAAATTCAGGAGACATCGTTAATACATCAAAACAACATACTATAACTGAGAATGGACATAGGGAACACAGGGAATATATACACTGGGGCTAATCAAAAAAACAAAACACAGGTGACAAGACTAACAAGGTGATAAATGACATGACGTGACTACAGGGGCAAAGGAGCAAATGGGGAAACTGAATTAATCTAAACAGAGGGAGAACACAGACAAACAGAAACAAACAGAAACAAACCCTGACGTTACTCCCCCCTTCTGGAAAGTGTGACATCATGCCAAAAATAGTCGAACAAGGGAGGGGGGGTGAGCATGGCAGCTCGGAGTTCAGGATTCCATAGTGGCGGCGGGAGTTCAGGAAGCCAGGGTGGCGGCGGGAGTTCAGTGCCTTATGGTGACGCCCAGATTTCAGGGTCCCATGGTGGATCAGGCCATAGGAGGAGCCATAGGGTTGCAGGCTGGAGCAGGTTTGGGGCTGAGCTCTGGAGAGCATTTTGGAGCGGGCTCATGGCTGAGCTCTGGAAAGCATTCTGGAGTGGGCTCTGGAGAGAATTCAAGACTCTGTTCAGCCGCTGGACCCAATGTGTGTGTAGCCCACCTACATAAAAGGGCCATGGTCACATTTTCATATTTTCTGGAGCTGACTCTGGGGCTGGAGCTGACTGGGTAGCTTGTCTAGTGGAGCAGAGAGTGGGTGTCTCGCTAGAGCAGACTGGGGTACTTGACTTACCAACGGTGAGTGACGATCCATTCCTGGCCAGCACTCAATCAGCGAAGTTGCCTCGAAGACCATCCACAGGCAGGCGTGCCTTCTTCCACTCATTGAGGCTGGTGTAAAAGAAGATGCTCCGTGAGCAGTGTGATTGTTTGATCCTCAAGGCTTCTCTCTGGCTGGTCCCACGGCTTTGGGGCTTTGTTGTTGTTTTGGATCAGTTCTTCTGTCACGGTACGTGTAGTGAAGTAGCACGAAGACAAAGATAACGATTGTAACACTGTTCTTTGTTCGGAGAGTAAGGAGGCGGAAAAATAAACGTAATGGCGTCAGTCCCTCACTGACGACTGCCACCGACACAAACACAAACCACAAAATAAAGTCCAGGCCTGGTCCTCCCTCGTCCTTCACTGTCGTCGCTCCTCCTTTTATGTCTCTGCTCCTCCGTGAGATACGAGACCGGTGGCTCGCAGGTGACGCTCATTATCAATCACGCCACCGGCTCTCGTGACGCTCCCAAGGTCCCTCGACCCCGCCCTGCTCGCCACAACGATAATAAACTCATGAGACATCGTCACGACACAGACAAAGACTGAGAGAGAACAGGGAATGTATAGGGAACTGAGGCTAATGAAGAAGCGAGACAAAGCTGATAAGACTTACAAGGTGATAAATGACACAATGGGGAATTTTGAAGCACTAGCACATGGGGAAATTGAATAACCATAAACAGAGGGAGAACACAGACAAACTGAAGTCCTGATTCAAATCAAATCAAAACTTGACCACTATGTAACTTGCAGGATGTTTTAATGGCTCAAAGAACAAATATGTCAAAAAATTCTTTCGATTTCTCATGTCATGATCCCTTTAAAATCCTTAAAAATATTGGTACAATGTCAGTTACTAGAGATGTTTTAATTGATCAATATCTATTTATAGTGCATATTTAATAATACATGTCATTACACCTATGTTACATAAATATTGAATATAACAGTTGAATGAAAATTTGCTAAATCTTTTGCAAATCTCAAAATTAATATCGGTTTTTATATTGTTCATTGTAATAATTAACGCCTAAATTCGCAAATCATTAATTTTAGGTTTAAAAAAAGTTTGTCATCATTTATTAATTACATAGATTACTTTTATTAGTACAGTATTCTTTATTTCAGACACTACTCAAACAAAAATTACCCTACATACTTAAACGTTCACTCCTAAGTTAAATTAAAATTTAAACACAATTGGTATTAATGACAAGCATCAAGTCGACAAGGCACTTATACAGCAGCTGAAGTTTCATGAATCTGGATTGGAGTGAACCCCCTGCTCCAAATGATTCCAGAGGTCGATGCAATGAAGAGGAAAATACAGTTAAGCAAACAGCATGGCCCTGCTAAAAGATCACTGTCTGAGTCTAATTCTATTAGGGGACATGGCAACCCAAAGCAGGGCCCAACCCTTCTAATATCTCTGGCAACATCCTTACAGAAAAACACTGTGTACTACTCCTTTCACTCATCTAAATTCTCTTCTGACATATATTTTGACTCAGCTAATTAAGTAGATGTGTCTCGCTCCGTATGGTTATTACTCTGTATTAATTATCTGCTTTTGTCATTATACTCATGACACTACAGCCAGGCTTTTCCATGGCCTGCCTTTTTCTGCAGAACAGGCATTGCCATAGAGATGGGGTGGGCGGTTCTAAGCGTGAGACTTCCTCTAGAGACAGAAGGTCATTCCTCACCACAGGTTCACTCTTTTCTGCACTGTCCGTCAGAGACGGTCGCATGGCAACCAGCCACAGACTCGCACTGCAACGACTGTCACGGCATATTTGTCTGGTTCACTACTATCACAACTGAAGCTAATAAATGAATAGGTGTGATCATTTAGAAACTGAAGCAATGCCAGCCTTGGCAGACTTGTTCCCTTCTCTCCTTGAGATGCTTTTCAATTAAAAGACTTGAAGCAGGTATGCAATAAAAAAAGAACAGAAAATCTGACATTTTTTTTAAGTTAACTAATAAAGATTGTTTAAATGAACACACAAACCCACTATATTGGAAAATATGCAGTATTATAAGTGTATGCTTTGGTTGGTTTAAGTTTCGGTACGTTTTAGTTTGGTTCTCCTTGTGCACATTTGCCTGTGTTCTTGATCCGTGTTTGCTTCTATAGTTACTGATTACCTTCAGCTTTCAGTCATTATGTTACCTCCCCAGGTGTAAGGCCCGGCCAATCAGTCCAACGACGGTTTCCAATAAGTATGTGAAGGATCATTGCGTGTTCGGTCTTTTCAGTGTGGCAAAGTGGTTTAACAATGGATGCAACGTAATCTAATAGAGTTAATGATTTAGAAGTCAGAATAAAGTCAAATGTAAGAATGTGTTATTAGTCAAGTAAATGGATCATACCAATTACATAATTCAAAGATAATTCATATAAAACATTGAATGCTCAGAAATAGATTAAAAGATGCGTAACTGACCCAAAAAATACATAATGTCAAGTGTCTGTAAGTTTGAAAGTGTTTAAGCTGCAGAAAGACATAACCCACTGTGTTTAAGTGTAGGGATGAGCGAGTACAGCATTATCTGTATCTGTTAATCATATGAATTATCTGTATCTGTACTCGGACTGGGCGGGGCCTAACATGGAAGTGGGTGGGATTTTACCTGGAAGTGGGTGGGTTGTCTTGAAATGAGCGGGGCTTTAACTGGTATGTTATTTTTAATCATGCAATTTTTATTGGTTAAAAAACTGGTTAGAGCCAGCAGGCGTTTAAAAAAAAACTCTGATCACCGGCAGAGAGAGGGAGAGAGAGTGTGTGTAGCTATTTAATTTGTAATATAGTTTTTATACCACTACTTTATTTTTTGCGTGAAGTAAAAAAAACTAGTTAGAGCCAGCAGATTGAAAAAATCTCTGACAGGCAGGGACGCAATGCCTTTTCGCATTCTACCAAGCACCACGTCTGAACAAACCCCACGTTTACCAGAACTCTACTAGTTAATAAGTACTACAAACAAACCGGAATAAAAGACAAACCTGAAGCTGAAGAAATCCTAAACGTTAATGGAAAAGACCCGCGAACCTGAGTGACTGAGAGAGAGACAGATAGAGAAAGAGAGCTGTTCTCTTCTCAGTGTTCTGTGTGTGAATGAGCAGAGCGGGATAGCAAATCTGTATGTGGAGGGGAGGGGCGCTGTGACTAGCCTATCACAGAACGCAAACACAGTCAGCTACCCAATGAGGATTTTTATTTAATCCGGGCACAGATATTGACTCGTATTACTAGTATAATACTCGTACTCAGCAAAAGTGCTTTATCCGTACCAGATACTCGTTTCAGCAGAGAATCCGGCTCAACTTTGCGTGAATACTCTCCAAAAAGTCATTTTGAAATGTTTTTGTGTATGTGTTTAGCCCATTTGCCTAGCTGCGTTCGGCTCCTATTTGGAGCATGCACACAGTGTCTCTTTTATGGTTTAATGTGCTTTTAATACCACTGTTTATTATCAAACATCCCACAGTTTAGAAAAAATAGATTGTATTTGATAACACTTACTTATTTGACTTGACTTTGATTTGGATGTTAAGTTTGTATTTTCAGTGAGGAGCGAAAATGCACCACTATGAAGGAAAGGAAGGTGCGTTGGACAGAATGATAATTTTACCTCGATTATCTTGTTTACGTAGTTGTTGGAAGCCAAAATTGGAAATCAATTACAATTAATTGCACAGCCCTACGCTGTGAATAATGTCTATTGGATCTGACAGCAGCAACATCGCAAACCGAAAGTGATTTCATAAAGCTTTGTCTGTAAATGATGGTTTTATATGGATAATGTAACACTTATGAGCAGTAGAGAGGGAGCGTTGATACTGTTTCTTATGCAATGACGTTAGCCAATCATAACAGTGGCCATTTACTTACAAGCCTTACAAAATGGATAATTTTAGACAGTGTTTTTTCTGCATATGTATT
Source organism: Rhodeus uyekii (assembly GCA_037043235.1). NCBI lineage: Eukaryota > Metazoa > Chordata > Actinopteri > Cypriniformes > Acheilognathidae > Rhodeus > Rhodeus uyekii. The sequence continues at coordinate 3,372,278 of JAWRVZ010000031.1, read as the reverse complement.
TGCTTGTTTTTTTGTTTTTGTGTGCAAACAACATTACTAACATTATAAGTGGACTTCAGGAACTTATTAAAATAATAAAAATCAATGCCATTAGCCCTTTAAATATTTTGTGTTTAAATAAGCAGCATTTAAAATCTTTGAGATCACTTGCCAAATTTCCTAAAACCCACTGCATTATGTGGAAGTCATATATTATGAGCATGATTGGCCATGGGGAACAATATTGTGACCTCAGTTCTCTTAAAGCAATTTTCACAATTGATTTCTGCATGCAAGTTGCCAAAACAGAATGAATCACTTCACGTAAACTAAAACCTGGGATTAATATTTATTCCCTACTGCTTGTAAATTCATATTTTTAGTCGTGCCTCTGTGCCTTGCTGTGGAAGTAAAACAACAAAACGCCTTCAGGGAAGATATTCTGTTTAGATTCTGGAGTGAAAATAGCCCTTCTCTTTCCCTTCTGCTGTCTGTCTGCAGTTTATAATTGAAGCATCCCAAAGAAACATATATGGTCAAGGGTTTAAAGTTAATCATATCTTTGTATAAATTCATGTTAACATGAAACATGTAAGGGTATTTTTTTCTATTCAGTCTTTCTAAAACAATAAAATGTATGCACTTTTTTGGGAAGCATCCATCACATAATTTTTCTCTAAAGTGGTTTGGTTCTTCAAATGTATATTTCTCTGTTTCTAGGTAAAACCTAATTTAGATTCCTTGATTCTTCAGCTTGTTGCTCTCTATATATATAATATACAGTGGGTACGGAAAGTATTCAGATCCCCTTAAATGTATCACTCTTTGTTATATTGCATCCATTTGCTAAAATCATTTAAGTTCATTTTTTTCCTCAATGTACACACAGCACCCCATATTGACAGAAAAACACAGAATTGTTGACATTTTTTCAGATTTATTAAAAAAGAAAAACTGAAATATCTCATGATCCTAAGTATTCAGACCCTTTGCTCTGTATTTCATAGAAGCACCCTTATGCTCTAATACAGCCATGAGTCTTTTTGCGAAAGATGCAATAAGTTTTCACACCTGGATTTGGTGATCCTCTGCTATTCCTTCTTGCAGATCCTCTCCAGTTCTGTCAGGTTGGATGGTAAACGTTAGTGGAAAACCATTTTTAGGGCTTTCCAGACATGCTCAATTGGGTTTAAAAGTCAGGCCATTCAAGAACAGTCACAGAGTTGTTGTGAAGCCACTCCTTCGTTATCTTAGATGTGTGCTTAGGGTCATTGTCTTGTTGGAAGGTAAACCTTTGGCCCAGTCTGAGGTCCTGAGCACTCTGGAGAAGGTTTTCATCCAAGATATTCCTGTACTTGGCCACATTGCAACCAGTCGTCTGTCCCTGGAGCTGAAAAACACCCCCACAGCATGATGCTGCACCACCATGCTTCACTGTTGGGACTGTATTGGACAGGTGATGAGCAGTGCCTGGTTTTCTCCACACATACCGCTTAGAATTAAGGCCAGAAAGTTCTATCTTGGTCTTATCAGACCAGAGAATCTTAATTCTCACCATTTTGGAGTCCTTCAGGTGTTTTTTTAGCAAACTCCATGCAGGCTTTCATGTGTCTTGCACTGAGGAGAAGCTTCCGTCGGGCCACTCTGCCATAAAGCCCTGACTGGTGGAGAGCTGTAGTGATGGTTGACTTTCTACAACTTTCTCCCATCTCCCAACTGCATCTCTGGAGCTCAGCCACAGTGATCTTTGGGTTCTTCTTTACCTCTCTCACCAAGGCTCTTCTCCCCTGATAGCTCAGTTTGTGCGGACAGCCAGCTCTAGGAAGGTTTCTGGTCATGCCAAAGTCTTCCATTTAAGGATTATGGAGGTCACTGTGCTCTTAGGAACCTTAAATGCAGTTGAAATTTTTTTTGTAACCATGGCCAGATCTGTGCCTTGCCACAATTCTGTCTCTGAGCTCTTCTGGCAGTTCGTTTGACCTCATGATTCTCATTTGCTCTGACATGCTCTGTGAGCTGTAAGGTCTCAAATAGACAGGTGTTTGGTTTTCCTAATCAAGTGAAATCAGTATAATCAAACACAGCTGGACTCAATGAAGGTGTAGAACCATCTCAAGGATGATCAGAAGAAATGGACAATTGCTGACTTAAATGTATGAGTGTCACAGCAAAGGGTCTGAATACTTAGGACCATGTGATATTTCAGTTTTTCTTATTTTCAGTTTTTCTAGTATTAAAAATGTGTGACCACTGTGATGTTGGACACAGTTTTGTAAAAACCTCCTGAAAGGTCCGCCCACTGGTCCAACGACGGTAGCCAATGGCGCAGTAGAAGGGTCTTTGCGTGTCACTGTCTTTCCTTATGCGCAATCACAAAGTTAGATTAAATACATTTTCTAATATGTATTACATGTTACCTATTTATTTCATCTGACTCCATAAATGATAAAGGTTTAAATTAGGGTTTAGGGTTCCTAAATTTGGGTAAATGTTTGGTTATCTTATCGAACTCGTTACTCTTATTACACTCGTTCCTTCGGGTCTCAATGTCGCTCAGAGTCTCGCGCCGGCTAATCCGCGCGGACCTCACGGTCACAAATCCATCAGTCTTGGTCATCAGACAGAGGTAATTGACTAAGTACAAGTTAGAGGGCCGCTTTTCCTAAAAGTACCTTATTTAGTCCCCATGGATCCGTATACCCGTAGTTACAGTAATACTATTTCTAGTCAGAGGTCACGACCACTATTATAGATATAAGCCGACCAATATTACTTTGTCTATAGTAGCTTTGGTTTAGTCATGTCGTGGTTTCCCACGTACACTTAGCTAGAATTATATTACAATAACCAGAGGGAAGGCCTCCTGTTCAGGTTGGTCGATCAACGTTTCGTTGCCCTAAAAGGAAATTCCATTATTGGCCTTTACGGTCTAAGTACACTTAACTAATGCCGAAGTATTAGCCGGATCTCTAAAGCCTCAGTCGGTGATTTCCTAAATTCCAACTCGAACTGGACTTTAGTCCGTACTAACCTGACGTGTTTTTGCGGTAACAAGGATGCAACGTAATCTACTGGAGCGAATAATTTCAGAGTAAGACAGAATAAATCAAACATAAGAATTTATTAACCAGGTAATAACATAATAATTATAATCCAATTTTGAAGAACACAGTATTAGTCAATCAGTTTCAATGCAATTCAATTCAAAGATCAAAGAGTGAAAGTAGAAATAGAAACAGTTACCTGGCAATGAAAACTACACACAGAGATTGTGCGGGAGATCTGTCTACAGATTCCCCGAACCCTTTGCCATCTCTCCCTAAATACCCAGATAGTTCAATTCACCACATGGTGTCATCTAATTACGTTTTGGGTCCTCCCTCAGGAGGTCCCAAATGGTTCAGTATCCAGGGGTTTACAATGTGATTTCAGCAAACAGGATCTGGCTTGTATAAATTACCTGTACTGGAGGTTTGAATTCTATTTGGGGGTATGAGACCATTTTACCATACGCACTGAGTTACTTTAGATACCAAACATGTATATATATCCTGTTACAGAGGGGGTAAAGGTGCATGTGAGATGTTTGTTGGAACCGTGGGTGATGTCCCGTGAAAGTCCTCTTGTGTGGTAATAGTGAGAATGAGGTGTCTGTGGAACAATGGGTGGTATCTCGGGAAAGTTCTCTTGTAGAGTGAAATGTTTTTAGGACAGTGGGTGATATCTCGGGAAAGTTCTTTTGTGTGGTTATAGTGAGAATGAGGTGTCTGTGGAACAGTGGGTGGTATCCCGGGAATGGGGTCCCTGTCTGCCTTACAGTTTTGACAATCAATCTTATTTGAACTTGTTAATAAACAACTTTTAAAATGGTTTGTTTAGACTTGGATGATATTTCATTTTAATTGTGCTACATTATTTGAATGATGCGATTGTCAGTGCTGCCAGTATAATCAGTTGTGAGATCTAAATGAAGAGCTACGTGCTGCTCAAGTTACTTACTGCCAGAGGAATAATCGAATAGATGATGAATAAAAAAATGTATGTTATGTTTATGCTTCTATTGTTTCTGCATGTTTATTATAAATAATCTCCTATTTCTGTCTTCAATATATTACTTGCATGGTACAATATTTGCACTTAAACCTAGATGACTCATTTAACATGATCTACCCACTTATTTTTGAATAACAAATTTTGGAATATTTGTTCATGTTGTTCTGCTCCTGTTACATGTGATACGTCCAGTATTTATCTTTGGTTTTGTCATTACAAATTAAACTGCTGCACTTAAATTGTCCCTATTTGGTTCAAATTTGGGAGAGGAGATTGTCTCTCTTTGGTAACAGCCACAAGTGACCTTGGACCAAACGTACAAAGGCTGGAAACCTGGCTGATTCTTTGGCCAACTTGGGGCCACAAGTAAACCATTGTGGGTATGTGGAAATATATGTCTTTTAAGGGTCATTTTTTAGGGCAATACTTTTATGAGTCTGTTCAGTTGTCCTAAGGCCAAAGTCCACCATCTTTCCTTGGTACTAGGTACTCTGTTTGCTAGTGGTTATCTTTGACTATGGTCATATGAACCCCTGAAAAAGTAGGAAATGTATGCAGTATCCTGTCTTGATGGTGTCTAGAACCCAATGGTCCGATTTAACCTTCTGCCGACTGTCCAGGCAAAGTTGGAAACATGCTCTGGCGACTTCAAGACTGTTATGTAGGGCTTCCCTGGGGATATAACCCCTGGGATTACACCTCTTCACAAATCCTCTCCTAACTGAAGTGAGACTGGTCAGTTTGGGGAGCTTGGTAGGATTGTCTGGTGCCTCTAGTATGGGATTTGTAACCCCTAGTTCGTCATACCCCCAAGGTTCAGAATGAGGAAAATGTGAGGGCTGAAAGGATTGAGTCAGTTCCTTCCTAATAGTTTCAGACAAAGATTTCTGAGCTTACCAGATCTGCCTTTGGGCTAAAATTGCTGAAGACATACACTCCACTATCTCTGGTAAGCTGTGAGTGTGCTGTGTCAATCAAATTCATAACATCACACTCTTCTGTATTGACGACTTTCCTCAAAGCATCCAAAACTTTGCATTATGCATTATACCAGCTATCATTACTACCAGGACAACCTGGGTTATCAGTAACCTGATCAGGTCCCGAAGGGGTTAAGGGTGCAATCTCTCTATTGAAGACATGTTCACCATACCACTCTCACAGGCATAATTTAACTTAACAAACTGCCTATAACCTGCATTAACCCTTTGATCCGTATGATCACACCGGTGTGATCAGTATTGGCTGGTCCCTGGAGCGTATAATCACACCGGTGTGATTTGAACGTTCAATGCATCACATGATCAACTGCTAAAGGCCCAGTCACACAGCGAAAACGCATGAAGAACGCACGAATTACGCACAGATTTTCGTTTCTGCGCGGAGTGTGCGTCATATGCGTAATTCGTCGGTGGAACGAACGAGGACCGTCAGTGATTGTAAGTGGATGTGCGTCGAAGGTGGTTTGTGCGTGATTTTGAGTTTTGAACGGTTCAAAAATTTTCTGACACACAGATGTGCGTCGGTGTGCGTTATTTATGAGTCGGCGTGCATAGTTTATGCGTTGAGTATGCGTGACATGCGCGGGACACGTGTCGGCCGTCAGTGCTTATGCGTCGGAACTGGTTCGAAAGCGCGCACGTCCACTGACGCCCCACCTTCATATCACTCATGAACCGCGCACCGCGGCGCACGTATCACGTTCATTCCACTGACAATGTGGATTCTGAAAGTGCTTGTTCGTGGAACGTTCGCGAAGCGTGTGTGTTTGGACGCGCTCCGGCAGTGATTCATGCGTCAGGTGTGCGTCAAATGTTCGTGGAATACTTTGGTCAATTTCTCGACGCACAAGCACGCACAAGCACGCACAAACCCAATCTATGCGTGATTTGTGAGTAATTCGTGCGTGATCGGCTGTGTGACTGGCCCTTAACATAAGATAGGTCAGCTACCATTGTCATTATAAAGGTTTTTAAGCTACAAAACACATTCACTTCCACATATTTGAGAATTAAAATTAAACCGTAGAGTTAAAAAAAGGAAAAACTAATTAAAATTGTTACATGTCATACAGTGCTTTTTTTGCTGCAGTGATTCACATGACAAGCATGATGCGTTGCCATGGAAACAATAAGGGGAAGTGTATTAAAATAACGGTCACCTAAAAAAAGGTCATTCTGGGGGTACGCAAGGGTTAAACTGCGGTGCAGCTTTTGGATTATTCCAGGATTTCCTTAACATCTGGGAATAATCCTCTATCATAGGTTAGACGCAGGAGACTGCATACAGGAAATGCTCATCCATACACCTTGTGTTGAGGTTGGAGCTGTAGCTTCTTCCTGACTATCAAGGCCCAGGATCCTTGTCACACTTAAAATGCAAAAGGAATGTCAGAATGCGAACTTCCCTCTGAAGCATCGGACCTGGATTCATATTCTTCCTCAGCCTTGCCCTCACTACCATAAAATAAATTATTAGCATGCAGTAAGTCAGTTTCCATAGAATCTTCCTTCTCTCCCTGATATGATATTAAGTCACCAGGGGGGTGCACCAGGGAGCGTAAATGGTTGTGCACTTACTTGAGAACTACTTGTCTAAGTCACGTAATGTCCCTTAATTTGTAACTGAGTATCATCTTTGGGCTCTTGGACTACCATGGCCCTTTCCCATTTATTCTGAGGAACATCAGGACATGGGGGCCTGGCAAATCATCAGGACTATTATCCCTCTTCCGTTTGTGAGAATGTTCCTCAATCAAGGAACTATTGTAAATTACTTCTTTCCTACTACCAGTTGAATGCCTACGGTCTTTCCTGCAAAGATAGGCTCATTGCAGCTGCACACCAGAGAATTCTCAGTGTACAAAATTTTGAGTGACTCATGACAACAAGGCAGAGTTCAGAATAAACAAATAACAATCGATGAAAAGAAAAAAATGGACAAAAGATTAACTGTAACAAATCACAGTATATTAAATAATTCTTGGCATTAGTTGAAAAACACAAATAACAACAATACCATTAACAAGTGGTTCATAAAGTGTGACAAATCACTCTTTATGAATTATCTTTCAAATGAAGTCTACATATGGAGCTCCTTGAAAATTAGAATCATGTAGCCTATGAGAAAATTATTTATATCCATTCTACGTGCGCACACGCAGTAAATAAGATGGAAAAACTCTTGCTCACTGCGAACTGTCGACCCACAAACCCACAAATTATGACAGTATTCTTGTATCTGTACCTATTTTGTTTTTTATTTAAGGTGTTTTCACTGTTTCTGTAATGTATATGGATTCCCTTTAACTGGAAATCTATATAGGCCACCCCCATACATTTAGAATCCCACAATTTCATCTGCACTTTGAAATCTTTGTGGTATGATGCTTCTTCAGATCCATTTTACTCCTATTTCTATGTGGTGTATAAACCTCACTCTTAGAGCGAGGCGAAAGCCACATCCTGCTTCATTTTATACCTAGTCATGTTTGCAAGCAGAGGTATCAGTCTGATTGCAGGGTTTCTCAGATGTGGGACACCCTTAAAGCAGTACTGATTATAGCAGATGGAATAGGAGAGAGGTTGTTACCTCTAAAGCAGGGTAACATAAGTTTCCTCTGTACATGTGTCTGTAGTGATTTAGATTTTGCTTTGTTAAAGATAAATTATTATTTAAAGGGTTAGTTCTCTCAGAAATGAAACTTCTGCCATTAATTACTTGCCCTCATGCCATTCTAAACCCGTAAAGACTTCCGTTCATCTTCAATACACAAATGAAGATCTTTTTGATGAGATTTAAGCGCTTTCTGTCCTCCGGTGACAGATACCCAGCTACCAATTTGATGCTTCCAAAAGTTCATCAAGCGATCGTAAAGCTAATCCATATTTATTGAGCAGTTTAGTCCACATTTTCTGAAGAGTCTTGATCTCTTATATGATGAACAGATTTCATTTAGGCTTTTATACACATTTAAACATTGATCAGCGAAGATTAACAGAAGCTCAGCCAAACCTCAAGCTCAAACGTGCTGCACTATAATAATAATACATTTTATTTGTAGTGCACCTTTCTTAAACCCAAAGCGCAGATTACAATACGAAATTGCAAAACAACAAGAAAAAATATATTAAATAAAACAACAAATAAAGTAAAAATACACATGTACAGTAATACCTTGTGATACGAGCGTCTCTACATACGAGTATTCCAAGATACGAGCAAGACTTTCAGCAGATTTTTGCTTCTAGATACGAGTAAATATTCGAGGTACGAGCACTCGTACTGACTCCGATGCCGACGCTCGTTCACTTCACGCATTCGCTGACTTCTGTACGCGTCACCCGCCAGTAGGTGATTTTCTCTCTATTTTGGCCATTTGATTTCTAAGAAAGTGAGTAGTAAGGATGGTAGTGAGAAGAAGAAACGCATGATGACCATGGAAATGAAGCCTGAAATTGTGGATAAATACGAGCTAGTCATCTAGCCCGCATGTATGATCGCATGTACATCCAAGATATGTACCATCCTAAAGCAGAAGGATGTAATCAAGAATGTAAATCCTTCCAGGGGCGTGACGATTATATCGAAGTTATGTTCAAATATAAATGAGATGGAGAGGCTTCTGTTATTGTGGATAAAGAAGAAGCAGATCTCCCTCGACAGATATTTCGTTAAAAGCTCTGCGCCAAGTGAAAGTGAAAGTGGGGGTAGTCAGGCGAAAAAAGGTAAGAAAAGTGATCAAAAGTAAAGCTAAAACAATAAAATTAAAACAATAATATAAAATAGAAAACTTAAAAAAAATATATGAAAGCTAAGTTCAGTTACGCTTAGTTCCTGCTATTCAAGAAAATTACAGTTTTTACTTAACGAAAACGGTACGAAAAATGATAAAGTGAAGAATACAAATTGAAAAAAAATCTAAACAATCATATAAAATAGAAAAGTAAAAAAAAATACAAAAGCTAAGTTCAGTTATGCTTTATTCCTGCTATTCAAGAAAATTATAGTTTTTACTAAACGGAAAAAGTACGAAAAGTGATCAAAAATAAAGAATACAAATCGAAAAAAATCTAAACAATAATAGAAAATAGAAAAGTAAAAAGTAAAAGCTAAGTTATGTTAATTTAAGTTACGTAGTGTTTGTGTAAGGTACAATACACAACCCCCTCCCTCCCTCCTCCGCACCTGCGGCCACTGTCTATAAAAATGTATAATTAAAACCACATTTTATTTGATATCACACATGTATCACACTGTATACATACACTATAATTTTGTGTATATGTGTGTGTGTCTATCTATACCAATAAAAAACATATATTTTTTGCCATTGTAACGGATCTGGAACGGATTATTATTTTTTATTATTATTATTATTTCTTATGGGAAAACATGATTCTAGATATGAGCAATTTGAGTTATGAGCTCCACCCTGGAATGGATTATGCTCGTATCTAGAGGTATTACTGTAAATGCAAGAATGAACGTTATTGGTTATTGCATGTCAAACAAACATGCTTGAGCTTCATTTACCACGACTGATGTGTGAGTTAATAAATGTTTGAATGTGAATAAAATCCATCATATAAAGCAGTCATGTCTCTTCAGAAAATATTGACTAAATTGCTCAATTCATATGAATTAGTTTTACAATCTCGTTGCTTGTCAACAGAGAGACAGAAATATCTCAATTTCATCAACAAGATCTTTGTGTGTCCATTCAAGATGAATGAAAGTCTTATGGATTTTTTTTGTATGTACTGTCCCTTTAAAATAAAAAATTCAGGCCTGTCAAATAGATCAAAATGATAAATCTTGAATAATCTCTTCCACTTTTCTGTTCCTGAAAACATTGTAAGATTCACCCACAACTCTGATAATTTTTTTTCTTATATTCAGTGAACATTCAATTATAATTATATTCTAATAATATAATATTTATATATTATGTATATATATATATATATATATAATATTTAAATATTTCAAGTCACGTATGATGCCGAGCCCTACTGATGGGGTACATGTTAAAGATTTTTCCCAAGTAGCTCCACCTATTCCCTGTGTCTGCCTCACTTCTCCATGGATGTTTGGTACCGGTGGGGAGGGGTTAGTGGTTTTAGGAGTAGCCACCCACTCAGGAGCCTATTTCCATCATTCCCCCTCCCACTTCCTTTCTCCTCCACCCGCACTCAGCATCAGTCACTCAGGGAGGGGATGGAGGGCAGACCGTAATGTATGGTGGGGGAGCGCTGTGCCTCTGCTAATGCAGCATGCAGCAGGCCTTGTAAAGAGAGAAGGAGATTGAGAAAGAGAGAGAGCTGCCGCTACCGCTGCCTGACATTTGCACGCCCAGAGGAAGCAAGACGGAGGAGGAGAGGAAGAGTGGAGAAAGGAAAGGAAAGAATATTTTCTGAGTAGGTTTAAGAGCCTTTGGAGCTGGGAACTGAGACGGTAAATATTTCCTCTTCTCATTTCTCCTCTTGCTGCAATTCTCTGTTTCTCTCACTTTCCTTCCTCTGCCTGCCGCTTGGCTGTGGGGATTCCAGTGTGTGTTTCTGCATGAGGAGCTGTGCAGCATAGTAAATTCTCTCTCTCTCTCTCTCTCTCTCTCTCTCTCTCTCTCTCTCTGTATACATGCTCATAGCTGGGTATTACCCCAGTATGATTCTCATTCATCATGTATTTTCATGTTTTAAGATGCATGATGAAGGATGATGCAAGAACGCAAGTTTGTCTTTCTTGTGTGATTCTTCTGAAGTGAGTTATCAGATCAGGGCTACATGTATGCATTAAAAAGCCACCTGCTCTTGAACTGTGATATGTCCTTTTTTTCTTTAAGTTGTCCTGTGTCAGACTTTTTAGACAGCCAGTGGCCTCACTGCATCTTGATGGTTGTCATGGTTACTGCAAATCGCGTGCGTTAGCTGAGTGACAGTTGCTGTTCAATAATTATTGACTTTTTAAAAAAAAAATCCCACGCCCTATGTTCTCCTTCTGGTCCTCTTATGGGCCTTCAATCCACTCAGACAGTCATGTGAATGAATACATTATTTCCTGTTTGCAAGAATATCTCAGTCAGCACATGGTTTCAGTTCAACTTTTCTTTGTATGCTCGCTATACCTTTTAAAGCGGATATTATTACATACATGGTTAAAAGTCATAATTGTTCTTCTAAATTTACATCATTAGTATTGCATTGTATGTTCCCTTTGGAAATGTAAATCTTAATGTCTTTGTCTTAATTAAGTGGCCCTTCGCTTCAGGACATTTGCAAGAGTTATCATGCAAAAAAAAAAAGAGCTTCCTAAGACATTAAGCTACTGTAGATTCAAAGTCAGTCAGGATGTTCTCTATGCCTGGAGTCTGAGCCAGATTTATCACTCTTTCTTTTTTAGGATAGTGAGGAAACAGGCTTAAATGGCGGTACTCTAATGCTCAGTTAACAAGCCATCTTGCCATCATAGTGATTCAAAGCACCGTATTTCTATTGAATATGCAAATTCTTCGCCTCTACTCAATCACAGCCTGGACTACCTGAGCCACTTGGTCAACTGGAGTAAATGTTATACAATGGCAAGTGGATGATCATTTATGAACCAGAAATTGATTTGGTGCTTAAGGGTGCTAAGCACCCTCAAACAATAGCAAGAGCACCCTCAGTTGATACTGTAATAATTCATATTGACTAAACATATTTGGTAAACTCTCCAGTATGTATTTGTGTTTGCACTATGGAGAACGTCAAATGTTTATTTTTCAACATGTTTTTGCAGTGGTGAGAAATATAGCCTATCACAGACATGTTTGTTGATCTCTTGAGTGCAGTTGTGAAACAATTTAGTCAATTATTTCTGTTCAGTTCAGTGCTGAGTTCTGCATGCTTGTGAATTCTCTGATAAAAAAAAAAAAAAAAAAAAAAGAGTAGAGACAGTGTAAATTAGAGATTCCTTGTGCAGTGTAGACAACTTTGATATATAATGGATCGTTATAGATCTGAGATCTCAAACTGAGACGACTGACAACTTTTTAATGATTGTAAAGAGAATGGGCTTTACTTGTCTTCTAGGCTATATATAATCCATTCAGAATTTGAATAAAAGTTCACTAGCTTTTGGCTTTACTACGTTTTCAAACAGTATGCAGTAATGTATTGCTAATGTTACACAAACGTTGTTCCTGTTTGCTATATCAGAGTCAGACAGCTACCTTCTAAAATTCAGCATCCCTAGAAATATTGATAGCTAGAGTGAGTGTTAAAACCTGAAAATAATAATGCTGCTGCCTAAAGCCTGTCCTGAAACCTGGAAGCTACTTAGCGTTTTTGCACTTCTGGTTCCGTCATTCTGAAGTTAATGTTTTTAGAATGGATTTTTTGGGTAAATATCTGAAATGATGTTAGTGTTTAACATAAGCTCAATATATTTTCATGATTTATTCAACTTCAGCAAATACATCCGGAATGTATTTATCATCATTTATCATTATGAAGTGTTGAACAGTCTTTGTCCATACAGTGAAATTCAACACTGAAACCAACTGACTTTTGTAGTATGGACAAAAAACACTTTCTCGAAATATACAGAAAAATATATTAAAATTTTTGGGTAAACTATCCCTTTAAAGGGATGTTCAGAGCCTTAGCAAGCTAAAAACACAGATTCACTGATAACCAATTCAGGGGCTTCTTGGCACCAAGAGTCTCTGGATGGCAGGATGCTGAGCCAAGAATAAATCAATCACCATGTTGACATTCTGAGCACTGTAGCATCATTATCACACCCCATGCATATATCTATGGGGTTCAAAGTCGGAAGCTTCCACCACTGCATATGTAAGTGTCATGAGAAAGAAAGGGAGATTTGAATGTAACGATTAAGTCTCTTAATCGACATTTGACTCTGAGCTCACTGAGATTGACATTTCTTACCTTTAACCTTCTGTAGACGGGTAGTCAACTGATACAAATGATACTAATCAAATGATACTGCTGCTTCTAGTGTGACATTGGAAATACTAGTTCTCAATTTTTCTATTGCTCATTTATGTTTTGCTTTATAGTTTTACAGAGTCTATATTCAAATTACTGTCATTAAGTTGGCTGAGAAGCAACCAACTTACTGATGTTCTAATAAACTATATAGTTATTATTCTTCAGAGACCCTTTTTCTGACTGTCTCGTCCTACAGCTTTAGTGCTATGAACCCCAAATCTAGAACAAGTCCAGGATACCCTAGCAACACCCGAGCAACCACCCAGAACACCTTAGCAACCTGTTAATTTCTGTTCATTCATGGCAGCAACTTCGTAGTTAATGTTAAATTGTGCTACCGACATGTGAAATTAAGGTTTCTGGAGCAAAGTTCTCAGCCAACTTCTAAAGTTTGTCTTGACGAACTTTATCCTTTAGTGCTAATGTTGTATCTTAAGTGTAAACTATATAATTTTACCTCAGCCTCTGGTGCTTTCGTTTTTTTTTGGGTCTCTTGCAATGTTTCCACTCAGGGTGACGAGCAAGAGAATGACGAGTGACGAGTTTTTTTTCTGTGTAGAATATGTCATATTGGCATTGTCATATGTCAATAATTAAGCTTGATTTTACTGTAGGTTTGTTATAATACCAGTTTTGTTGGTTAATGGTGTCATAAAATTTGACACTGGTTTAAAGGGGAAACATTTTAAATTAAACTTTATTTAAATGTATGTCTATTGGCAAACGTTGATTAAGCGGCATTCAATATAGGATTTGATTTGTTTAATAGGTTAAGTAGGCTATTTCAAATGTATTGCTTATACATATCCTTTTTTTATACAGATTGAAGGCTTCAAATTTTAGGCAAACATATTGACGGCAGGTATGACGTGGTCTAAAGGTCAAAAATGGAGTCTGTCATCAGTATATTGAGCTCCGGAAGAAGGTTATTATGGTGACTTTCTATTTCAACAGTTTACGATTCTAAACTATGTAATTTTAGCTACTGCAAATGTTGTGATGATATCCGGCCATCCTGGTCTACTGACATCACCTGATTCATGGTCTTCGCCTGCGATATTTCAGTCGCTTTGTGCTGTTAGCTGGAGTTTTCTGTGTTGAAGACTAGTCCATTACAAAAGTTCCATTTAAACATAAGACAGACATATATAAATTGATAAAGCCATTGATGTGGGTAATGGAGGCATAATGCAATCTTTTAATGATAGGGTTGATGGAAAGGTGAAACCCAAGATTTCCTTCCCATAGAGATGCACTTCCTCTCTGGTGAGATAAACCACGTCATGGTGATTCCTTTCAGGGTTTACTGTTACACATTATCCATTTCGTATTTTCACACTCTTGAACAGTTTTTCAAGTGAAGTGAGTTTGCTGTGAGTTTCGTTTGTGAATGAGTGCCAAATAGGCTGCTCGTTCTCACGGTTAACATACTACCTGGATTGAGTAGGTTTCTATAGCAACTAAAGAGTCCCCTCCCCCACTGTAAAACGCACATGAGCACGCAATGCGTAGCGCTTTGACTGCTCTCTCCGAGTTACCGGAGGCGATGCTGTCATTTTGCCAGTCGAGCAGTGTGAGGATTTACCATACAGTGTTAATAGCACAGATAAATGATCAGTGTTTTCTCATTCATCTCATTTAATGGGAGGTGTTGTCTTATTATAACAAAGTTGGTTTGGGTGAAAAAACCCTCAGTTTAGCAAAGCTCAGCTGTGTAACATGTTGACTCAAATGAAATGGTTGTTACTTCCAGATCACTTGGTTTGAGCTCCCAGCTGTTCCTTCTCTGCCCTAATCTCAAGAGCCCTAATGCTATGCATCACTGCTTTAAAACACCCATCGTTTGGTGTCAAACACTCTCACACACATGCACTCATTTCTTTCTGGAACACCAAGATACATTCTTTCTCTCACAAGATACTGTTCTTAAAGTATCACTGCTCAACTAATATTTTCTTAAATGTTTCAAGAACTCTTTAAATGTGCATTATTATGAATATCGCTTTAGTCAGGGTAGAGATCATGTTAATAGCTGAATTGTGTAATGTCTGCACCACTTGCATTTTAATGATTGTTTTCAAATGGGTTTCCCTAATCTTTTTATTGCAAAACAGTTAGATATGACTTAAATCATTAATTCAGAAGCTGCTTCAAAGCATTCCTTTTTGTGAAACGGCAATACTCTGATCATCTTTCTTATTCTTTCATAAAATATTTATTTAAATCTTTTCAGTTAAATCAGTTATATTATTTTTAACACCCCTTCGTTCTTGTTCTTCATCCTTCTAGGAGTCAGAGGTCAACGATCGGAGGAAAAGGTGTCAGAACCTTGAGAGAGAAGTGAAGAACAAGGCGTTAGCATGTAAGACTTTGGTGAGTACAAACTGCACAATGCATAATGAAATGGCTAATCATGTCAGAAACTATGTGTTATCTCCTTTTGCACTCCATAAGCCCCAAAGCTAACACTGATCTGTACACTTAAAAGATTGTTCTAGCTGTTTTTTTTCTGGAGTGCCTGTCCTTGCTAAAGCGTTCAATGCTTTCAACAAAGCACAACAAGTATTGTTGCTCGAGGTCACCTTTGCATTTTCTAGTCTCTTTTCTCTTTTTCAAACTTGTTTCCAGCAGGTTTTTTGAACCCTTCCATTTACAGCCTATTGGGAGGAAAATATTTTTGTTTTATTAAAAAAAATTTATATTAAATTTGATTTTATTTGAAAAGGTTACTGCTAAAAAAATATTTTATTTTGATTCTTTTCTTCTTTTTTTAAGGAATTGTATTATATTTATTTCAATAATATTTATTCCTGACATGATGGATTAATACACCCCCAATAATTGATTTAAATCACAACCCTAAAGTGCCACAGTGCTTCAGTCATGTTGCAGTACATTTGGAATTGATATACAGTACTTATTCTTTAATCCTGTAAGGTTTGTATCATGGTTTAAAAAAGTTAAGAATTTAAAGTAAAGGATTTTGAAACCAAATCCTTCTAAAAACTTCTGGTTGAGCTGCAGATGTGCAGTGATTTTAATGATTTGGTTTCACATCTGTAAAAGGCACATAAGATATCCAGCATCTCCCTACTGTTTGTAAGAATGAAGCTACCGAACACCACCTCATTAGTGGAGATGCAGCGGGTGTTTAATGGGAAAGCACAGGAATAGCATGTCTGATCCTACACCACATGCTCCTTGGTGGCAAATGCTCAAATGTGCTTTCAAGATTACCTGAAAAACTTTATCCTTTTATGTCAACTATGCTAATTTGATAATGTTGCTCAAAACCCTTGTGTTACAATCAAAGTAGCACCACAGTACTTGTCCAACAGTCGATTTATTCTAATATTTTTATGAGCTGGAGGGTGTTAATTAGCATGCTCCATGAGAAGCGTGTTATGCGAATTGTAGAGATGACATGTCATGAGGTCACAGAGATAGTCTCTCTGAATAACAAACAGCTGTCTAATAGGATCAAATCTGTCTAATGAGCATTTTTCCGTTATTGCTTGCAAAATTTCTAAACTGCCTTATTTGTTTATTGCGGTATATACATCAGAGCAATGACAGCATTCTGACAGGATAAGGGAGGATGCTGTCTCCCTCCCGACCTCCTGTAGCTGTCATGGAAACCACCTGCTCTCAGCGGGAAAGGAGCCTGAGCTTTCACAGCAGGATCAGAGGCTAAGATTTCTGTTTGTTACAGGTACAGACTGGAGATGTCACCTAAGATTGGCAGATCTGCCACTGTAAGCTGCAATTTAATGTGATTTGGCTAAATGAAATGTGCACAGAACAAACTACTTTTAGTAAGAAAGTCAGTGTGTAGTGAGCCTGTGCCAGTATACTTTTGGGAAGTTCACATGCTATACTCCATCTAAAATAAAAAAAATTATTTCTACAAATATGGTATATTTTGGTTTCCCATGACTTTGTCCAAAGCATTTGAGGCATGTTTTCCTATGTGGGCACTTTTAGATGTTTGATAATTTGATTGAGAAAATGACAAATTTGAATGACGAATAAATAATCTCAGTTCGTCATGACCCACAGATTTCCTGCTTCCCAGAGTCTCTGTTTCTCCTGTTAATACTGTATATATGTGGTTGTATAACAACACCCACACACCCCATATACATCCTCAATGCTGCAGTGGTTGGCCATGTAAAGAGCCTCATCTCAGTGAATGTTTTGGAAGGATGAGCAAAGCTTTTCTGAGCAGCTGCAAAACCAGGGGCCAAACTGGAGGGTGGGGATTGGGCAGTCGTGTCTGCTTGAATTAGTCCATTCTTGTGGCGTGCTTTCACTCTCTCTCTCTCTCTCTTCCCAAGACTGCGTCCTTTTTTGCCATTCTGCTTCGTGATCCATCTGTATGAAAATCAGAAGCAGAATTCCTGGGTATGAGATGTGCCGCTGCTTAAACTTACATCCCTGTGAGAGTTTCAGTTGATAATCCCATGGTAGTCTAATCTTTGCTACATTAAAGCTGTGTTTAATCAGCTGTGACTGCGCAGTGAACATAGCTGCACATTTTTTATTCTAGTTTTCAATGTGCAGCCAGTTCAGTGGTCTTTTAAAGGTCCCTTGAGCAGAGGTTAAGGACTGCCCTTTCATATGAAGTAATAGAACATGATGGCTGAAATGTTCCCAAATGTATATGGGGATATGCTACACATGATCTCATGGGAGGTCTGCGGTGGTCACCGTTTGCAGGCAGTGGAGTGTGCGCTGCCCTCCTGTGCAGTAGCTGTCATGTCCAGGGTGACACTGTGGTTGACAGACAGGGCTTCTGACAAGAAAGTTCAAATGCTCCTCTAGTTGCTGTTGATCAAATCTGCCACCTGATATACTGTGGCATGTGAGCTAGCCAGGAAGTGACAGGACGCTGAGTCAGAGACTCCCACAGAGTTCAGTCAGGGTGTGGCACTTTGAAAACTTCAAGAAATGGATGGCTGAGTCGAATAGTCAAATTAGTGAATCTGAAATGACTTTTCTTTCTCATTGTCTGTATCTTTGTCTACCTTTTCTAAACATTGCATAAAGCCAACGTGAGTAGTGTTTTACATTTTAAAATGTTATCCTATCTTAATACACAGTAAGCAAGCTATCTGTATGTTGATTCCTCATAAAGTCTAAATAGGTACTCTGTAGCTTTAGGTTTGTTTGAACTAGCCCACATTAAAATTTTGGCTCAATGTTGTGTGGGGTGTGGCTATCAGTTTTACTATCCAACCAATGGCAGAGAGTGGGAGTGTTTGGGAAACCTGTTTGAAACCACTCATTATTTTTGCAGTTTCATGTACTGATGCTAGTGCCAAAAGAAATTAGACACTTTAATTATATACATTTTACACTCAAAAACTGCATAAATTACCTTCTAATCCAATTAAAAAGGTAATCTACCAACAAATTGAATCCTGGTATGTGGCAATTGCTGCATAATGCCATTCTTCATCAAGTATTGATTCATTTTTCACACACGCTGTGTTAGATGTTTTGAGATTTAGGTGGCTCTTTAAAAACAGTCAGTTATGGGTGAAAAAATGAGCACCCATCTTCAGTCCCTACAGGCTAAAGAGATTTGTGTTTTATCACTGAGAGCATCGCCCAGTTTTTATGTGTTCTCTAATCAGCCACATATATGCATCCTGTTGTTTGCAAGGATTTCTATATTGATCTTTCTTTCCTTTGGATGAAATGGCCCAATGTCTCAGTCCAAAATTGTTTCAGCAGTTGCACTTCTCATTGGTACTGTCTGTTTTTCAATAGATAGATAGATACATGCATATATACATGCATACAGTAGATGCATGCATACACATATACATACAGTTTATACATAGATAGATGAACACAGTGTATGTAAACAGTGTATGTAAACAGAAGGGTGAAAACCAGATATGGCAGAAGTTTGGAGCTGTGCATTAGGTCTTAAAGTGACCGTAGCATAAGATACCTGCTGTCTGTGTCATTAATGCTAATCAAGCAACAAAAGACAAAAAGAAATTCACTCACTGCTCTTCATTGTATAACTTTTGTATCTTTAATAAGAAACTATTTATATTTAATTCATGCAGTGAAAACTATTTGATTTATCTATATTTTAAATAAACCTACTGTGTAATATTATGATACAATTTCATGATATTCAGTACCTCCTAATAGGTACTGTATATAGACATATTCTATGACATCAAGTACAGGATGAGGTGACACTTTTTTTTCTCTCTTGACAGAAGAATGAGCTTCAGGATGCTTTGTTGGAGAGAAAACGGCTCAATCGTGAGCTGCTTAGTCACATCCTGAAGGCTGCACAATACGAGAAGGTAAGAGATGGTACTCATCAGATCAATGGCTGCTCATTACATGGCTCTTCTAAGAACATGTGCCCCAAGGGCTCTTTTCTGCATCTCATCGGCGGTATTGATCTTATCCTGTCCCTGTCTGGTCAATATATTCACCTTGTTTGTTTTGACCATGTTTATCTTAATGAAACTGGTTGGGGTTTTGCCTGTATGCATTTATTATGGTTTGAAATCGGCCTCCATGATATTACAAACGTGTCCACATGCAAATTGGAGATCAACACACTTTGATAGAATTGTTGTCTTTCTGAAGGAATCTAGTGACACCCAAATAATCAATGTAGTGAATCTGCTGAGGAGTGGATATATCATACTAACACAGGACCGCTGAGAGTGGCAGTCCATGGCACTCATTGTGTTAATAGTGTCAATTTCACTGGTGCTTTTTGCCAAGCTGACTGGCCATGATTTGACAGTCTCTCTCCAAATAATCCACAGACTGCTCCTCTCCTCTAACAGCAAAAAGAGGCCATCTGTCACAACCCCAGACATGAGTCTGAGAAAAAATGTCTTCTGTTTAATCAGGTAGTGTTGTCTGCTCCTATTACCATTGATCAAAGGCTCATTTCCCAGCATTCAGCGGTGCTAACAAGGCTGAGGAAAGTAGGTAAATAACCCCAAGTGGGACGGGTCAGTTTGTCACGCGCGTCGGCACCAGGCACAATCTCATATACCGATCTTAGATCGATATGAGATGCGAATCAACCTCCCCATTTCTCTGAGCCTGAATGGATGAAATGTGTGCTAATAAATGAAACAGAATATGGGCATGTGCCAGCCACAAGTGTGTGATATACTGAGTGGTGAAGTTTGATTGGTGGATGGGGTTCTTGTTTGACTGTGTCCTGAGTTGACCCTCTCTTGCACTCATCAGGTGATTGGTTGTTTCTCCGAGCCCTGTCAGCATCGTGAGTCAATGTAAAAATCAAACACATTTTTGAACACTGAAGTTTTATTTTTAGAGCTGTTGCCTTAGATACAAATCACCTGAATTTTTATGATTTAGCCCACAGTGCCACAGCGTTATGTTTCAAGCCTCAAAGAATCACTGCGTTTTTTGAGAGATTGAAAAAAGCTACTAAAATAATCTATCAAAAAGATTAATTCTGTTTCGCAAAAAAACTGCTTAGACCCACACTCATTGTGCAATATGCTCTCACAGTCCATTGTAAAATGCATCCAAGCGCTGATGCAGAGTCAGCCGTTTTGCTTCCCTTTGTTATGTGGGGACATTTAATTTATTATTAAATGTCCAACCGCTGAAGTCTGGCCAGGGTTCCTCTGTTAACTCTGCTTTTCATTTTTTAAATCACAGTATTGTAAGTTTAGCTGGGCTATTGTGACTTTAGACAGTCCATGTATCCTAATCTTCTCCCCATCTCTTTCACTCTGTAGGTAAAGTCAGACTATGATCAGCTCAGAAAGGCTTTTGGTTGTGTGAGTCTAGAGAGAGACTTGGCCAGACAGGAGAAGGCTCAGCTCCAAGACAAACTGGAGAACCTTGAGCGAGTCCTGAAGGTAAGATCGTTGTTGGATATTGAATAGTGGATCAAACTTAAATATTAAGACCCTAATCATTTTAGAAGAGTTTAGAGATTGTATACTGTACAACCAAAATACTGTAAACGGAATGTTTATTATATAATTAAAATCTTTCGTCATATCTAGTAAAACTATTAGTATTGTTTAAGATCATCTTTCCTAAAGTTTGTCTTGCTTTTAAAGGAAAAAATGAGACCAGCTGAGATAATGATGTTTCATTTATCTGACTTGTTTCTGCTTGCATCATGTTGCTGACTTATTGTGTAATGAAAAGTGTTTACAGTTGTCTGCTTATTGACTAATGTCATGTATCTTGAGAAGAAAAAAACTCTTATAACAAGAAATTGATTGCTCGTCTTTAAACGGAAAAATATGTATTTATCTCTACTACCTTTCATTTAGTTGACTGTGATAAGCCAGGCGAGATGAGACAAAGTATAAGCAGTATTTTACAGATTCTGTAAAATCTCAGGATTCCTTTTGATGTCTGAAGATCTCTCAGGCAAATCATTCCAGGCAATGCTGCAGAACTGTAGTAAAATATTTGACTTTAAAGGGAAAAAAAGTTTCCTGGATTTCCATCTAAAATGTTTCTCCAACTGTCCATAGGGCATATAATCTATTTAAAATCTTAAGATTTTAACAGGATAAAAATTATAATACTGTAACATATATAACATATATAATTCTGTAACAAATTATAATTCTATAAGACAAAAAATGATAATTCTGGAACAGTTTACTGACCCTCTTGGCATTCCAAACGTGTGTAACAAAAAATGTGTTTTTCCATTTTATATTTTGGCCATCTATTCTTCAAAATAACTTCTCGTTTTTTTTAAAGAAGAAAGTAAGTTGTATCATTTTGGGGTGAACTATCCCTTTAAAATGTTGAAAAGACTAATGTAATTCATGCTTTTATGTTTTCTTGTTTATTAAATGTTAATTTGCACATTTTCAAAATTCGTTGAGTTGTTTCCTGTCCTCTGAAGCTCTTGAGCTGTTCCTAGTTTAATGATTATGCAAAGCATGGGAGTCCACAAGGTGTGTGTATAAAACACTTCCACCAAAGTCTCAAAGAAAAGAGGCTTTAATTCTCTCCAAGAAGATGGAGATGCAAACAGTGAGAGAAATGGGGAGAAAAATGGATCTTAGACCTTTTAAGCTTAAGCTTTTAAGCCTCACAACACATCTGATATGTAATATGTCCTATTTCTGCCCAGTTTATCTTGAACCCAAATGGTCTATTACAGTTGTCATTGTGTATTGTTTTTTATTTTTATTCATCAGTTTTTATTCTCGGCTTTCTACATTTTCACAGAACATGTTGTATTTAGCAAGTGCTTCCCATCAATGGCTGTTGGTGTCATCACTCACTGTCACCATGGCACTTAATGTGTCTGTTAAAACGCCTGTGTGTTTATTCATGATGTTGTTTCCCAGATCTTTGTCCAAAGCCTGAAAACAGCAGGTCAGAACAGTGATTTAATGGTTTTGTCCTACAATATGTTTAAGAAAGCAAGGGTTTCTACAAACATGTGACAAACACATCCTAATTCTAACACAATCCACTTTTTTTTTTCTTTTCTGTTTTTCTTTTATTCAGCATATGCGAGAGGCTGCGGATCGGCGGCAGCAACTGGAGGCAGAGCATGAGCAGGCCCTGGTGTTCCTCAACTCCAGACAGCAGGAGATCAGCCTTCTGCAGAAGGTAAGAACCTCTGATCCTAAAAACAGGCCTGTGCACACACATACAGTACAGTATGGGTAAACTTAAACTACGGCCACTTATGTCCTATGGATTGATTTTTGTTTATTTAACTTTTCAAATTACTTTTATTGATTTTAATCTTTTATACTCATCCCAGACATACAGTAAACATTTAGTATTACGGCGTGATTTTTTTAAATTATTAAAGAAGCAAGGCTGCATTTATTTGATAAAGTAAAGAGTACATTTCTGAAATATTTTTATGATTGTCAAAGTGTCAAATTAATCTTTTCTATTTAATATATTTTTAAATGTATTATTCCAGGCTTACGTATCGCACAATCTGATTTGGTGTTCAAGAAACATTTTTTATTAATATCAGTGTTAGAATTAGTTGTGCTCCTTAATATTTATTATAGAAACTGTGATACATTTTGTTCAGTATTCTTAAATGTCTTTACTGTTAGTTTTGATAAATTTCATTCATCCTTGCTTAATAAAAAAAACATATTTCTTTATAAAATCCTATATATAATCTGTATAGATAATTTCATTACTTGTCGTGAAAATTGTTTTTCACAAATTATAGCCATTTCCAACATGACCAACAAGAAAGAAAAATCAAGGTAAACATTAGTTACATAATATTGTTTATATATGTAATATCCAACCAAGCGGTTGTCATTTATTCATATAAACACATATTTAATTGTCAACTTTCTTTATTAAAAATACATTTTTAAAAATTTAATTTTATGAAAAATTACTTTACCTTCAAGCTATAAACTATCAGCCATAGAAAAAAACAAAGGAGTCAAACATTTTATTCCAAAAAGGTTTTAAATGTAAGCTTTTCATAGCACAATCACTTCTAATCCAGTCTTTCTGCAGAAGCTGAAGTAAGGATAAGAAAATATTCTTCTGATGTGAAAGCAGTAGATATTCGGGTGTAGTAGGGCTGGATAAAATCAGTGCACATGATAGGATCATGGCTGCCTTCCTTTGAGTCTGTGGCCTTTCAGGAAGGAGCAACGACAGGCAAACAAAGCAATTAGAGCCGACAGCAGACACTATGTGTCTGCAGATCCCCGGGGAGGAGTTCAACAGAGCTTTCACCTCACTAACACACACAACACAGACATATATGCACAAATTACTTGCTGATACAACTTGGATGGCAGTCATAGCTTGTCTATATATCTCTCAATTTCCTGTTTGCCTACAAACAAACAGTTTTCACTGTAATTTTGCTCACTTATGAATAACTGCTGCAAACTCTGACTCACATTTTTGCCCTTCAGATACTGAATTTCCCCTCTGGGATCAATAAATCTGTCTGAAATTAGATGAAGTAGCTTTGCCAAACAAATCTTGGCAAATCTTTGAGAATCAGTGTGAGATTATAATGTCTTACTGGCGTTGCAGTTACTTTCTGAGGTTTGAGTTTGTTGGGTTTTCAGCGAATGGAATCGAATTTGTACTGCTAAACTAAATGTGCTATCTCTTATTTTCAGGTTCAAGTTGAAACTGAGAAAGAGCGTGAAGAAGTGGTGCATCTGCTAGAGGTAAAATATAATCTACTTCCTTCTGTCCTTTGGCATCCTTCTATGAAAAGCTTAATTTACACTCCTAGCATGGTCAGCAGAGTCTGCCTTTCGTGCGAAAAGGACCCGTCTGCCCCAATTATCTGATAAGTTTAGAGGGACAGGTGAGGCCTGTCTGGATCCCTCTTGTGTTTGATAAAAGACCACCATGTCTGACAGTTGGGCCGTTCTAGGAATCATCCACTTGTCACATACTGTCAGCTTGAATACTGAGGAGAGCTTATGTCCCCTACGGGGTGTCCTTCCAGTGGTTCCTTATTTTTACGACCTTCATAATTTTTTCTTCCCATCTTTAGTATTGTTTTTTATACCCTGCAATTTTGTCTTAAGATGTTAAGTTCATCTTTTTTTCCATAGTTGAATATTTTATTTTGTTTTCTGTTATTTATCATCTCTGACCCCTGTCATTCTGATTTATATATATTTTTCCCTTTGTGTTCAAACAGAGCCATACGGACAAAATGCAGGTACACACACACACTCTCACTCATGCAGAGATTTTTGATTTTTTTAACCTTCCATATCTGTTTTTTTTTCCATTACAGCACTCTTAAAAAAATAATTAACTCCGAATTTTTTGTCATCATTTACTCTTTCCAAACCCATCTTTAAAAAAGGAATACATTTTGAATGTGCTCATATTGAAGAAACAATTCTTAAAATTAAATTGAGTAAAATTTACACAAAAGCATACTACCAGCTACAAATAGCACACTTTAAATGCATGGATTGCTCTACATTCACAGTTTTCTGAGACCATAGTTATAACTTAGTGTAAATAACTGGCTGAAATTTAAGTATGGGTGAGTAAAAAATGACAGCATTTTAATTTTAGGATGACCTGTCCCTTTAAAATTGTTGCATTATTGTGTGCCAGTTGAGTATCTCTGCTGCTACATGGCTAATTGCTATGAATTGTTGCTGTTGAAGAGTTTAGAGTTTAATAAACAAAACGAACTTTTCCTGTGCTGTGACAGATTGTTGCATCAGGTCTTTTGTTGTTGGGGTCAAATTAGGGCCTGGTGAAATTATGTCTGCTTTCCACTTTCTAGTGGTTCTAAGAATGATTAGGAATGGTTCCAGTTATATTTCTACTTGAGCTTGGTTCAGCACAGCACAATTACAAACTGTTATCTGCCTTTCTTGGCTAACCATGCTGAAAGGATGTGTGTAGTGATGTCGAAACTCAGGATTGGTCACTTGTCTGTTGCCTGGCTGCAAGTTTCTTTGTAGCTGTCCAAGAGCGCTATTTGAGTGAAATTAATGCAAGTTAATAATAACATTAAAAGAAATACCTGATCATCCTCCATAGCGTGGTTGCTATTTACATCTCATATTATCTGTAACCTCTTGCATTTCCAAGGCAACAACTGACGCATTTGTATCACATTCTAAAGAGCTCTGTTATCAGCCATAGAGTGAAAAATGAAACCATGTCCATACCGGCCTGGCCCAGAACAGTTAAGCAATGAAAATGGTTTGGCCTGACGGAGGAAAAGATTCAGTATTATGATCTGTTAGATAATACTCTTAACCTGTGTGTGTAGTTTTTATTTAAACCACTAATGCCTTTGGGACTAAAAAGTGCTCTGCTCTCATTGCATGTTTTAATCCATTGTTCATTTGCTTTCCTGATAATATGCATTCAATTATTTAAATTAACTTATCTCAGGTATCTATTCACAAGCAGGTAATTTATCGTTCTGTTCTAAACCAATGCTAAATGCTAACAATCAAGTGCTGCTGAACCTATATTTATTCATAGACAGACAGAATCCATTTTTGCATTCCACTGTGCTGCATTTCCATTGTTTTTCTATGTAAACATGCATTAGACAAATGTATTTGACCATTGTGTTCATGTTTCATGCCTTTTGCAGCGTCTCGTGCATGACATGGTGTTCTAAAATCAGTGTACTGATTGATTGAAGTTCAATTTTGAAAAATGCGACTGATATTTTCATTTGTTCATTCCACCATCAGGCGTCTCACGCTTTTAACCACTAAAGCGGGTTATGTTTCAATTATCCCTTAAGGATATCAGAATAAATAGGCTTCTTTAACTTTTAAAAGGGGCAAAAACAATTCCCTTCTCATGTTGTTATTGTCAGAGGCTGTGCATCCAATCAAACTTTATTGCATTTTGTCATAAAGTTATTCAATGCTGGGTAATATGTTTAATAGCAGAGATATTTCTAATCATCCAATATTTGTCCATGTGTTTGCTACATGTGCTAGGCTGTGTGTGTGTTGCTTTTACAAAATTGTCTGTTTTTCCTTTTCAGCCGTGTCATGTCAATAATTGTGCATGTTGGGTGTAAATTTGTGGCAAAACCAATGCTACAGTTCCGTGTATTACTCTTGTGGATCTATTTCTATGTATGACAATGTATAAACAATCAGATTATATCGTTTGTGTAATTCTTTCCTGTGTTTTCCTTACTCTATCCTTCAAAGGTCAAGGTTCATGACTTAGAGCTGAAATGCCGGACACAGAGTGAGCAGTGCAATATTTTGTCGAAAAAGCTGGAGAAATATCACCTAGGGTCATACACGGAGGAAACGCTTGACACTGACTCACAGGAGAGAAACTTGAGCAACAGTTACAACAGCCTGCAGCACCAGGCAGAAAAAAGTGAGCAAAGCATTTTTTATTTTTTTTTGGAGGTGTATTTTTCCCCCACATGAACCATAGTCATTTCACTAAATCATGACCAGTTTTAAAAACATATTTCTATCAGTTCTGGCCTCCCTGAAACGCCTTTAAGTTAAATTCAAATGTCTTTTCAGATCATTGTCTTTTGCTTGTTTTCATTCAATTAGCATGTTTTTGTTTTATTTTGGACAGTATCGTGCTTTGGAGTACTATGTACAGTACACACCACTGAATACGATAACACAGTGATCATGGATTTCCATAGTGTATATCCGTACTCTCACAGGTTAGTGTGTATAGTCCACAGAGCAAGATGCATAAAGCAGAATGATATATAAGGAAACTTAATAAACGCTTGGTAAAAAACATATCATCACATCAAACATATATCTTAACATGAAACACAGAACTGAGAAAAGTAAGATTAATGCTACCGTATCATTAAAAGATCCACTTTTGGCCCAGATAAATACCGTGGGGTCTGAAAACAACAGCGTGGCCCTTCTTTGTTAAGTAAGTGGGTGACTGTGGCCTTGTTAGTTAATTAGTTAGTTTTTCGTTTTATTTATATTTATTTTTTACTTTGGTTTGGTCTTTGGTTGTATTTTGAATTATAATTGTCATTGAAGTAGTTTTCTTTTGTTGAACTTGATTGTTTTCACGTACTGGTCAGCCCTTTGTGTAGTTTCATTAAAGTTGTAGTTTTCTTGGTTTGAACTTAATTTAAGTTATTAGGATTGTGACTGATTAAATGTTTTTTTTTTGTTTTGTTAAACTTTTTATTTGGGCTGGTTAGTATCAGCTAATCATTAGTTTTTTGTATTGTTAGTTGTTGTTCTCCTTTTGTAAATTGGAGAAGTGAGGGAGGGGTTTGACTGCTTTCAATTAATGGTGTCTACATTGAGTGCCATGCTTTTTGGTTGGAATGATCTCACCATAGTGTGTTTTGTGTGTGTGTGTGTGTGTGTGTGTATTAAGTGTGGTATAAAAACTAAGGGCTGCAGCAACTTATTTGTGTAGCTTTTATTTAATTATTTGTATATGTTGTTGTTTGTATATGTAGTTTTTGTAAAGTGTTTCTTTTTTTTTCCTTTTTTTCTTTTTTGTTTCATGTGAATATTGAGTCCTTGCTTGAATGTTTTTATTAAATGTATTTTATGCTTTAATAAAGTTGCCCCATCTTTGTACTCCCTTGCCTATGTTTCTCTACTCATCCATTTATTGTTAACAGACCTGTGCACCACTCATTTGTAAATTTGCTATTTCCCGGTATTTTACAAGTGGCATAGTGAGTGTTAAGTATAGTTTCTGGTGGCTCCCCCTCATTATTTTCTTCATTACCTAATGGCCCTGCCATAGTAGGGGAAAAATAGGTCAAGGGTGCCCCACATCTGGTTAGAAACATTCTTCAAAATATCTTATCTGTTCAGCAGAAGAAAGAAATTCATGCCAGTTCGAAACAACACGGGCATTAGTAAATTATGACAGGATTTTCATGTTTGGGTGAACTATACCTTTAACAGAACATTACTAAGAAACAAGGAACTAAATTCATGAATGTTAGATTTCACACCAAGATGCAAAAGTAAGAAGCAGAGCTAGAGCAACAATAGACCAAGGTGGAGCCAATGGATCGGAGGGATTCTTAACGGATCCAAGCAGCAAGGCCCACTGGAACCACTGGAGGAGAAGCAGAAGGGCTGAAGGGAGATAGTGGAGGTGAGGCAGAAGAACTTGTCGGCTTTGGCAGAGGAGGAGGAAGAGGGAGGCTGGGTAGAACCATCCACGATGAAGGAAAATTGGAGATGGTTGACAAAGGACAATCGGTGCTGGATGAAGAAAGAGACTTGGTGCTGCAAGACGAAGCAAGATGAGACTTGGTGCTTGGCTTAAACAGTGGCAACAAGGACGACTTGAGACTGGGCTTCTCGATGTGGCAAAGAAGATCAATTTAACTGGGCTGAACTAGCAGAGACTGAGATGACTTTGAACTGGGATGAACCAGCAGAGATGAAGATGTCTTGGGACTAGACCTGAACAGTGGAGACTGTAGATGACTTTAAATTGTGCTGAACCTGCAGAGACTGAAACGACTTTAAACTAGGCTGAACCAGCAGAGACAGGAACGACTTTGAACTGGGCTGATTCAGCAGATACGAAGATGACTTGGGACTAGATAGGACCGGTGGAGACGAGGGTGACTGAGAACTGTCCTGAACCAGCAGAGACAAAGAAGAATCAGGAATTGATGGGACCAGTGGAGACTGTAGACCTTGAAACATTATTTCATCCAGCTCATCATGTGGGCAGGGCTCCATTCCATGCAATCAAACAACACCAAGCTGCCCTCTCTGACGGATACTGTTCCTGGCTTATGCAACTGATCAGTCTATGATGTGCTTGGGCTCCGGTACGAACGTGGCTTCTGGCAATCGCTCTGGCTCTATTTTTGTGGTGGGCTTGGTCTCTTAGTTTGTGGTGGGCTCTGGGATAAGATGTGTAGCTTGCGTGGCTGAAGGTTGGCTGGCGTCTGGGTCAAGAGTGGGGTTGGCTTTGTTCTCATCTGCGATGCAGATGGTGTATGGTGATTCATTGAACCAGCACTCACATACTGTGCAAAACTCCTTCAAGGACCTTCCATTGGCAGGCGTTCGCTCAACCACTTCTTGAGGCTGGTGTTGAGTGAGTATTCAGATTAATGGGTGAGGCACGTCAAATCTAGAATATCCGTTGTGTGGTCCTTGAGGGAGCAATCTTCCTGCTCAAGCAGCAAGAGGTGTATAGCAGGGATATCCATATATTACTTTTCTTCTGCTGCTTAATCAAATCTTGGTTCCGTGTTCTGTCACGGTTAGCGTGCGTAGTATAATCCACAGAGTAAGATGCATGATGCAGAATGCAATTTACAAGGAAACTTTAATAAACACTCAGAGAACAAATACTACACATTAAACAGAATCATTAATGCGGAACACTGAACTGGGAAAACTGAAGGCTAACGCAGTGTCCACGTCATACAATAATCAATAATCTCAAGATTCTATTCAGAGCTTTTCATGTCCTCGGCATTTTGTGACACACTGTACATGCTAAATAAGTGCTTCATACCACCAATGATAAAATCATTGTTTTGGAAAAAGGCCAGCCCAAAAGTTAGCATCACCACGGTTCTTTTGACAGTAACCCAGTAGGATTTTTCTGTTGGCTTTTGGATTAAAGCAGAAAATAAGCTGTCAATAGTTTATTTTTATGCGATTCTTACGTTTTGTTCATCATTATAATCTTCACAACTTTTATGAATTTTTGAAACCTATATAAAATCGGCAGAAGAGCTAAATGTAGGCTTTAAACAAACCACACCTTAGACTTTGACACTCATCACCATTAACCTTCCTATCGCTCTTTCAGCTTTTATTTAAAAAATACTTGGTAGCACTTCATTTTAATATCCTTGTTACATATTTGAAATAACATACCAACTATAGTGATAACAGTAACTTGTGTAGTAAAAAAAACAACTAACCTTAAACCAAACCCTAATCCTACATTTAACCCTACAATAAATACATGTTGTTAATAAATATTACTCAGCACTTAAGTGTGTAATTACACTGTAACAAGAACACCTTTAAATACTGTGTAACCAAACATTTTTTAAATATATGTTTAAATAACTAATTAAAACATTCATTTCATTTCATTTTATTTCAAACAAAATCTTTTTTTATTTAATTGTCTTTTTATCAGTTTTTCTTCCCCACTGCCTAATTTAAATTCATTTCTTCAGATCTCTCTTATTGTTCAATGATCAAAGTCATTGATTTTCATCATAACTCATGCTTGCAGGTGATGAGATATCTGAAGGAACTCAACTGGTCTCAGAACTGCCCATAGCACAACAACAAAAGATTGACAAGCTGTCGGTCAAATCCACCGTCCAAACCCAGAGTCGCTCCAGCAGCCCCATGCAAGCATCCCTCTCAGAGGTTTGTCTCCCTCAACCAACCACTCATCACAGCTACACTGTGATCATTCGGTTAACCGGTTGCCACAAGCAGATAGCAGTACCTGTTTATCTGCCTGTATTTTACTCAAGAGAGAAGAAATGTACTAATTTCATGCTTTTATAATCGGCCTCTCTCTATTATTAGATACGTAAATAACCTCATATCAGATGTTTGGTTTGAAGACCGTCTGATGCTTTAGAAAAGAAAGTCAGTTGTTTACTGTATACATAAACTAAGTCACACATTTGGGCATCTACAGTGGAATGTGGACTAGAAACATTTAACAATTAAATGTGAAGAGACTAATTGTTTTGATGTTAAAATATTTAATTTAACAGCTATTTAATTATTTAACTGTTTATTTTGCCAATAAATTGTAAACACTGACTTTATGCTTCTATAAAAACATTGTACTGTTTGTTTGAGCATCTCAGACAGCCTGACACAGCCGAATTGCCTCAACCAATGGCGTGAGTTCTTGACCAATGGCAAAACCTGTTTACAAACAGTCATTGTTTTTGCAGTTCCGTTTGGTGATGCAATCACCACCATAGAAATTACACACTTCAGCTTTATATTTTCCCTGGCTATGTGATTGACATCAATGCAAATAGGTAATAATCATCTCTGCTCTGTGCACTTAATCATACATGAATCAGATCATCCATGAACACATGCATGCGCTGTGCACATTAAGAGCAGGACTGGAAATAATAGATGTTCTGTAATGATCCTCACACAAATACTGTCATAGTACATTGCCATAGTACAATTATATTGTGATATTCAGTGTAAAATTTTAAGATAAAGATCAAGTGTGTCAGCTGATTTCCTCTGCCCAGATGGATGATGAGGTGAGCCCAGCTCCAAGATCCAAGGCGAGATACACAGGTCAGGTCCGCCTCTGCACTGCCCGCTACAGGTGCTTTTCTTACAACTTATCACTTAAACATTTGGGGACATTTTTAGTGTCACAAAATATTTCTATTATAAATGCTGTACTTTTTAACTTTCTGTTCATAAAAAAGCACCAAATCAGCATATAAGAATGATTTCTGAAGTATCATGGGAAATCCAGCTTTGTCATCACAGGAATTAATTACATTATAAATATGAAATGCAACAATATAAAATATATTAATATTGAATATAGTCATAAATGACTTTAATGTTTAATGTACAAAAACATAACAAATCTTACTGACTTCAAACTTTTGAACAGTAGTGAATGTTATGTATGCATACACACTTACTTGCACATATGTGTGTTTGTGTTTTACTGTTTTCTTTGTTTTCTTTACCACTCACTGTCTGGTGTTTTGGTCAGTTATAATCCCTATGATGGACCTAATGAGCATCCAGAAGCAGAGCTCCCTCTTGTGGCAGGGAAGTACTTGTATGTATATGGGACCATGGATGACGATGGATTTTATGAAGGTAATTGAGTTGTATTTATTGTTGAAAATTAAGAGTTTAAGCTACAACAAAGAACAGATCTCTAATGTCTTTAGATGTCCAACATCTAAAAAAATCATAACAAAGAGGATAAATAAGACACAGACAAGTAACAGTGAATTTAATCATTAAGCATTACCTGACAGGGTATATTAAAATGACTTGCTTACAAAATTCATCACAATTATGTTTTATGTAATGAGATCTGCTGCAGCTTATGAGATCTTTCTATTCCTGTTTGTTCTAGGAGAGCTGTTGGATGGGCAGCGTGGCCTGGTTCCCTCTAATTTTGTGGAGTTTGTCCAGGACAAGGAAAAACCATCTATCGACGGCGAGGAGGAGCAGGGTAGACTGGAGCAGAGGTGTCTGAGCCTGACTGCCATAGATGGAGCTGGTCCTCTGGACAGCCTTAGCAGTGATGCCCTCGGTCACTGCAGTAACGGGACAGGTGCTCTGGACAGAGAGGAGCTGGGTGATGACATCGTGCCTTACCCTAGGAAGATCAACCTGATCAAACAGCTTGCGAGAAGTGTGATCGTGGCCTGGGAAGCACCTCTGGTGTCCCTTGGTTGGGGCAACATCAACAGCTACAATATTTTAGTGGATGGGGAAGTACGTTCCTCTGTGCCGTTTGGGGGCAGGACAAAACTGCTTCTTGAGAAGCTAGACTTGGCCGCTTGCACCTACCGTGTGTCGGTTCAGAGCGTGACTGATAGGGGACTCTCTGATGAGTTGCGCTGCACCTTGTTGGTGGGCCGCAATGTTGTGGTGGCCCCCACTGGTCTGCGCATGGACGATATCTTGCGTGACTCTGCTGAACTTTCGTGGCTGCCTAGTAATAGTAACTACTCACATGTTGTGCACTTAGATGGTGTGGAGCATGCTGTGGTCAAGCCTTGCTCTTACAAACTGCGTTTTGTGAACCTGAAGGCTGCCACAGTGTACAAGGTAAAAGTGTTGGCTAAACCTCATCAGGTGCCATGGCACATGCCCCTGGAGCAGAGAGAGAAGAGAGAGGCTGGGGTGGAGTTCTGCACCCAGGCAGCAGGTAAGATTAAACTCTAATATCGTTCAGATATCAATTAGATTCTGATCCACAAATTCATATCGCATCCAATTTGGTTCAGTTGATTCATTTGAATTCATTTCATTTATACTGAATTATTTGCTATTGTTGTTTTTTAAAGTGCCCCATTATGATATTTTAAAGCTCCCTTGTTTGGTTTTTGAAGTCTCCTACAACAGGTTTACATGCATCAAATTACAAAAAAAAAAACTCTTTGCACTTCATCATACATTGCACATCATCACATTTTCAATGATTCTCAAATGACTCGTCCGATGATTCAGTCTCTCTAAATCCCTTCTGTTCGTGTGCCTATTTTGCACTGATTGGCCAGATGGCCCAGTGTGTTACGATTGGTATACAGCAGATGTCGAAAACTAAACACACATTACTATAACTTAACTTCAGCTTCGGAGGCTTGCAAGGCTCAGTGATTGTACACAATGTTCAAGTTCAAGTTCAGTTTATTTATAAAGCACATTTAAAAATGGCCAAAGGCCAACCAAAGTGCTGTACAACAGGTTGAAAGAAAACAGTACACAAAGCACAATAGAAAAACAATAAAATAAGAAATAAAAAGCAAAATGTAAAGTATGCAGCAATTTTTACCATAGTAATCTGAGTGCGAGTCCGATGATTATTGGAAGAACTAGTTATTCGTCCCGAACCTCCATTGCAAAGACAACTAGAGCAGGATGTTTCTCAGTGATACACTACTCAGTTTCGATTTACAATTTGAGATGTTGCAACTGCAATTCCTCACCATCAGCAAACCCATTTGTATATTTGTAATTTATTGCGGTGCACATGTGGGAATTTTATCGTTAACTGTATCTAACTATTCGCTGACCACCTATCTGAATGACGGATGTAACATTAGTTTTTATCCTTTATCTTTACTCAAAGTAGTAAGAACAACAGACAATCTGCATTAATGGACACAGTATTTCAGTTGGACAGTAATAATGTGAGGTAGCCAGAGACGTACATAATATAAAACTAAAGTATTTTGAACACCCGGGAAAAAATATACACATACACATTAATCATACTTACAGGTTGTGATTCTGAGGAGTGAGCTGGTCAAAATAAACTGTGTATTGACCCATCTTTCAAGTGCAAGTATTTTGCCGATCCCGTGTCGAAAGATTGGTATTGGAGTCTTACTGCTGTGGTGTCATTGAACAGGTTCATTTTAACCCCTGATTCTTCTCAGCCTTCATCATTCGGAAGTGAAAATTGAACAAATTTATTTTCAGAGTGTAGGACACAGCATCGTCTCGACATGATGTTAACCACATGAAAAAGTTACAGTGTTTAAGGGTGGGTCAAGTTCTTCGCAGGCAGAACATAGGCAGGAAATGGGCAAATGTGGTACCCAAGGACGTGTAGCTGTCAAAGAAGTGGGATTCGAATTCCTAACAACTTATTTAGGTTGTTCAGAGTCGATTCTTTCTTTTGAGAAACTGTAACTTTATTTATTGTGCACTTTCACAACTTTACAGATCATTTACATATTTACATTCACAGACAGCTTCATTACTCATTGCATAAAAAGTAAACCTGCTCATAAGAGTTGTTCGTTCGTAAATTAAACTAAAATGTTATGGTGAATGTAACTGATTCACCATAAAAAACTAATTCAAATGAGTAATTTGTTTGCGAATCAGACTACACTGTTTTGCTGTATGTTTTGGATTCACTTGAAAGAACCAGTTTATGAGTCGTTTGATTTTGAATCAAACAACACTATTAAAACCGCACAGTGTGTGTCTGATTCACTTAAAAAACAAACAAGTAAATTGTTCTTGAGTTGGACTAGAGTAGTTGCGTTGAATGCTTGATTCTTACAGCCTGTGAGGTTAACTCAAAAGAAAGTCCATTACTTCTGCAATACGCAGTATTTGATTGCATCACATTCAATACAGACAGTAAAAACACATTCATGTTATCAGACTTGCTGGGAACACTATTACTGGGAACTTTCTATCTTAGTACATTAGAAAAAAATTAGGAACTGCATTAACAGGCCTTGAACTGTAGTTAGTTCAGTAGAATGCAGTGACAGGAAGTGCCGAACAGATTTTCACACAGCCACAGATAACAGGCAGAGAGTAAAAGATCTTGGGATAGAATCCACATCAGGATTGATCCAGAGAAGATACAAAAAATAGAATTTGTACCCCCTAAGGCTGACAACACACATCAGACCTAAACAGAGCATACGCCTTCCCTGAGATATTTTTGTTGTTCTGATTAGCACAACACTCCACTTAACAGTCGAAAGCAACAGAAATAGATTTAGTGAGGCTAATTGGATGAATTAATTAGCTGAGATACTTGGATGTAATATATGCCCTTGTGATATTATTCAGCTGTGAAGCTGTTGGAATGGCCATAATACTGTAAACTTGAGCTCAAGCAAATTAATCCAGTAAACACAGTCCTTTATAAATATCATGTATGGCTTGTCAGCTGTATTACTGCAATTAACTGGTGGCTGTCTGTCCGTCCGCCAGGACCCCCTCTGCCTCCCCAAGACGTGCAGGTTCAGTGTGGACATGCCCCAGGGGTCCTTCAAGTGCGTTGGAAGCCCCCTCTAATGACAGCTATGGGAACCTCCAATGGTGCAAGTGTCATTGGCTATGCAGTGTGCACTAAGGGTCAGAGGGTAAGGATGTGCGCATCAGCTGTCATATCTGGTGACGTTAATGTGACAGAACCATTTTTGACTGCATGGAGGCTAAAAGTCATCAAGACCTATTTCTAACAAAAAGTAATACTGATGCCCTCTGTTGGTGGAGCAGGGTGGTTCCAAATATTTGAATTCATTGTTTCTGGTGTTTTTGTGTAATGTATCTTTAGGGTCTTTCTTTTATGTTATTTGGGTGATTTACAAGAATGTTGATTCTAAATGTTGGTCCAGTGAAATTTTGTGGGGAAAAGGTCAGTTTTCTGTTGTCAGTAGTGTAGTTGTAAGTCACTTTCAAACCAAGCAGCTTTCTGTCGCTCAACGCAGTGAATTTGCTGGACCAATTTAAACCTGTTGGTGAATTATTTCCTAATTGTGTGAATTCCTGCTGAAATGTCTGTATTCTGCCCAAGTAAAATGAACTGAACCATAGTAAATGTGACTGTACCCTAATGCTAAAACTAATGCTGTTTCAGATCGCTGAGGTGATGTATCCAATGGCAGACTATGCGGCAATAGAGCTGAACCGTCTCCAGTGCTTGGAGGCCCATGAGGTTATTGTCAGGACTTTATCAGCACAAGGGGAATCTCAAGACTCCCATGTCGCCGTCATTCCAAACCACCTGCTGGTGCCTCTTCCTAAAGCTCTCCCTCCTCCTCACCACATGCAGTCCTCTCTCCCTCCCCAGCAGTCCCAGCCGATGCCTCCTCATCCCCAAATCCGGTCCCTTCCCCCTCACCCTGGATCTCAACCACCCACCCATCTCCAACCCCTCCCCGTTCGACCGAACCATCCCCCATCTCATCTCCATCCCCACCGTTTACCCCATCCAACACAGCCCTCTCCACCCCACCTCCAGCCTTTACCACCACACCCAATCTCACAACCCCAGCACACCATCCAAATGCCCCAGCCTCAATCGTCTATGCCCCAACCCCAGCCACCCATGCCTATGCCTCAACCCCAGCAGCCCATGGCCATGCCCCAACCCCAGTCGCCCATACCCATGCTCCAACCCCAGCCAACTATCCCGATGCCCCAGCCTCACATTCCTCAACTGGCCCTTCCCCAATCCCAAAGACCACTAAGTGCCAGAGATCTGGAAACCAAAGAGCCAGGGCCAGGAATGATTCATCATGGAGGGGGCCCACCTCAGCCATGGGAGTCCAGTTGCTCCCCATCAGGCATGCCCACAGGCGTGCCACATGGACACACCCTGGATGCCCCAGCCTGCCTAAACCGTCGTTCCCCTTCACCTCAAAGGATCCTCCCCCAGCCCAGGGGTACACTTATTCCTGACACTGTGGCCAAGGCTATTGCCAGAGAGGCAGCGCAAAGAGTCGCTGCAGAGAGTGGACGGGTGAGTCAAGTCAGAAAAAAGCATGTTATATACAGTAGTTGCAAACCAACCTTAACCCTAGAATGCATGACCCAAAAAAATCTACATGAATAATGGAGGTCAAAACGACCCATATTGGAGTCTTTTGTTGTTGTTATTTGATTTTTGTTGTTGTTATTTATTTATTTATTATAAGTTTATATATATATACATATATATGTGTGTGTATGTAGATATTTATATATGTACACACACACACACACACACACACACACACATATATACATGTGTATATATGTATTTTTATCTTATATTCTTAGTTCTGTCATCATTTACTCATGTCATTCCAAACCATAAGCTTTATATTGGTAAGCTTTATATTGGATATATGATCCCTTTATATGAAGAACAAATTTAATATAGGATTTTATTTATACCTAAACAATGATCGATACACATAGATATAGCTCATCACATTTGGTAAACACAAACGCTCAAACGTCCAAGCTTGATGCATAACAAACAATGACTAGG
This sequence comes from Rhodeus uyekii, assembly GCA_037043235.1. Classification (NCBI taxonomy): domain Eukaryota; kingdom Metazoa; phylum Chordata; class Actinopteri; order Cypriniformes; family Acheilognathidae; genus Rhodeus; species Rhodeus uyekii. The sequence goes on along the minus strand of JAWRVZ010000031.1, from coordinate 3,334,272 downwards.
CATGAAGCACACAAACTTATGTGTTTGCCAAATGTGATGTGCTTTATTTATCTGTGAAAAGAAGCCTAAACTCACTTTGTTCATCATAAAAAGTGATTGTATATCTTCAAGATTTGGATTAAATTCAAATGGATTTATTTAACAACGCCTTTTATGACCTTTTTGGAGTTTTGGTTATCTAGACTTTCAATGGAGGGACATAAACCTATTCATTTAAAATATCTTAATTTTTTTTTTCAAATATTGACCAAAGTCTTATGGGTTTGGAACCACATGAGCGTGATTAAATCATGACAGAATTTTCATTTCCGCTTTACGTGTAATGAAATGATTTAAATAAAATGGATTAAATATTTACAGTGTATAGTTAAAAGTATTATGAATATGATTATATGCATGTTTAAATTTTTCTGTAATGTTCTTTTCCATGTATGTGCACAATAAAACAATTAAATAGAAATTAAATACAACGAATAACTGTAACTAACATTTTTATGTGAGAAATTTTCATTTGCTGGCCATTTTTAATTTATAGATTATTTTGTTAACTGATTATTTAGGAAATCTACAATATTTTATTTTTAGATTATTTTGTGGATAGAAATATGTGCTAAATCATTAATTATTATTATTATTATTATTGACCAAAAACAATCCGTAGTAAGTTAGAATAGGGAATACATACATGTCATTTTGACCCCCTTTATGAAGATTTGGGGTAGTTTTTCTGAACCTATTAACAAATATAGTTTTGCTGAGGCTCAACATTATGAGGAATACATCAGATATCAAGTAAACAAATAATTGTATATATAAACAAGATTGGGTCAATTTGACCCATTTGTGCATTCTAGGGTTAACTCTTTTAAAAGAGTTAATAAACATACAGAAGTTTAGATATTTTGGCAGAACTTAACCTCAGCGTGACTTGTCAGATCTCTTTATTAAGACTTCTGATAGTACTTTAATATATTTAGATGGAGAGGAGAAGCCAGGGCTTTTACTCTCAAAATTCAGATGAGGAAGAGGATGAGGAAAGCTATCAGGCCCGCAGAAGAGGAGCATCTGTGGATGACTTCCTCAGGGGCTCAGAGCTGGGCAGGCAGGTATGGCAGTTGAAGTGATTGCCTTACCATACAACCACAGGCATAAGAGGCGATTGACAGCATTTAATGCTTTGGTTTGTTGTATTTGCTTTGCATTGTCATTTTCTCTCACAATCTGCATTTCACAGTCTCATTTCAGTCAAAGTGAGGAGTATCATACGGAGAGCAGTCGAGGCTCGGACCTCTCAGACATCATGGAAGAGGACGAGGAGGAGTTGTACTCTGAAATGCAACATGAAGAAGGCAGGCGACGAAATTCCCATAATGCGCTTAAGGTATCACAGAACATCTCACAATATCCCAATGACATCCTGGTTTGCATTGCTGTAACTAGTTTGCTTTCTTCCCGATTCAAGACCGGAGGCAGCACTCCATCTTCAAGTCAGTTGGATCGGGATTCATACCGGAAGTCATCTCACCGAGGCCCTCAACCTCAGCGCCGACCCCTCACAGTCCCATCCATTGGTCAGTGCTCTCCCAGTAAGAGACAGGAGCTCCTGCTCCACATTGTCTCTTTATTAACTGTAAAACGTCCATAAGCTTGTCAATGTGAGCCAGACCACCCCTCTGTGTTCCAACCATAACCATAACCTGTTGCTTTCAACCATTATAACCCTCTCTGATTTTTTACGTCTCTCTTAAGGGCTGCGTCCGAAAGCTGAAAAATGCTGACTCTGTAAGCAGCATATGGAGGTAGGAAGGCTACAAGGCACATCCAAATCCAGAGATCATGTCTCATCGTGACTCTTGAGATAACTTGATCTTATCAGTTTTTGAAGGCAGCATTGATGATGTCTATTTATTTTCACTTATATATTACAATATTAACTTTTCACTAGAAATGACGTCAAACGTTGCAGTTGATGGTCAGATTGTGTGAAAATGCATGTTTCTGACCAACTTTTTCCACTTTTGATGTCATTTGTAGTGAGATGGTAATATTATAATAGTTAAATATTCATTTAGTTACTACCAGATCTCTCTCTATTTTGTTGTAGATCGATAAACGTTTATGCTGCTTTAAAATTAGTTTCGGGAGGTCCTTTCATGTGCAAATGCTGCCTCCAAAGTCAAAGTCTATGGTAGGGCAGCCAGGCAACAAGTCGGCTGTCTAAGCTTTCGAACGCAGCCAAGGTTTCCCGTAGAGATGCCAGAGTAGTTAGGTGTTTCCAGCCTGGGCAGGTTGACGCAGAGCAGCCTTCGCATGGTATAACGACTCTTTGATTGGTGTTTCCCTCAGAGATAACCACTGAGAGTAACAGTGAAGGGAACCTCTCTCCCATCAAGGAGGATGTTTACTATGGCAGTGTAGCGCGGCACAGGACATGGTCCTCCCGGAGGCATGGGGGACGCAGGCCTCCTTATGGTACGTGTTGAAGCTGCAGCATTTAGAGTGGGGTCCGAGGAGAAAGAAAATGGCCAAACGCATGAAACTGCACTGGACTGCACCAAGATGGAAGCTTGTGTTGGAAGCGGTGCTGTAAGATAGGCATTAGCAACATGTTTGCACAAAGAATGCTCCTCCCCCTCTGCACTGCCCCACCAATGGATGCCTGCCAAACCTCCCTTTTTTCAACCTGACCACACTCATTCTTTTACTTTGGCCATGCATGACTGAATGGTGAAAGTTAAAGGGCGGCATCTTACTCCGAACGAATGCCATCAAATATGTAAATGGGTAACGGTTGACCAGGAAGAGAACGCAAACAGTTCCTTGGCATCGATTGCAAAGGCAACTGTGTGGAATGCACATTGGGCATGTTGGAGTCACAATCTAGCACAGCTCCTTAGATGCAGCAGGGACAAAAGGAAACGTGAAGTTTCATCCGGGACTAATTTGACCATCTGATGGGTCTTTCTCAGATCCAGATCTCTGCATGGTTACAGTAGCTCAGACTCTGTGTTCTCTCTCTCTCTCTCTCTCTCTCTCTCTCTCTCTCCGTCTCTGTCTCTGTTTGTGTGTGCGCCTGTCAGGAGCTTCATGTTTGGCTTGCTGCTCATCTGTAATTGGCTGCCATATGGGTGTTTCACTCCCAATCACCACACTCCCACACACACAGGCAAACACATACAGTGACACACATCATAGCCATCACATTACTGTAAGAAATGTCTGTTTTTTTCAACCCACCCAAGATGTGTTTGGCAAATAAATGGATTGTGCAAGTATGGAGAGGAATTTCACTCAGTTGGACTGAATTGCATGTTTATTCAAACTGTCCATTGTTATATACGGAGATGATTATATTTAGACTTTGTTACTTGTAAACTTATATCTTAAAGTTATGCCTACTGTATATGGGTTTGTATTACAGGATATTAGTGGAAAGCTTAATTTAGGTAGTTGACTACTTCAAAATACATAATATATATAAAAAATAAATTAATACTTTTATTTAGTGAGGATGCATGAAACTGATTAAAAGTGCAGTAAAGCTGAAGTACAATCTAAAGAGTACCTGAAAACCGCACTGTGAAAATTACACCTATTCCAGTATGACTTAGGCATAAATTATCAGCATAAGTAATCTAATACCCTTCAAAAAGTTATCTTTAATGTAACGGATCATTTACATAATGCTTACTGAAATTAAAGAGTCAAAGTCTACTTGCACTGGACGTGCTGGTTTCACAGCTGATAATGTATTTCCATTCGTGCAAAATAGCCTTGTTGACAAGTTTGGGTACCTTCAGTGCCCTCTAAAATGCAATATCTCTGCTTTTGTAGCAGAAATAAACTGAGAACATATTCTTATTCAAAAATGTTTATTAAAAATATATTTTTAAATATCAGTTTACACAAAAATATTAAGCAGCTCAACTTGTTTTTTACCTTCAATAATAATACAAAATGTTTCTTGAGTAAAGTCAGTCAAGTCAGCATATTATAATCATATGAAGTCTTTTTTTTAAACTGTATGGGTTTATATTTAACTACTTAAATATTTAGTATTTAAAAACTATATTTAAATATGGGTTTATATTACAATTGTAATAACTTTTTTTCCTCTCCAATTCGGTTAAATGGACTTTCAATGTGACAAATTAATTTTTATGAGAACACCTACAAATATTACTAAAAGATTATACTTTTTATCTCTCAACTAATATAAGTAGGCCTACTGTACATTGTAAATGTACAATAATTAGAAAAATATGTATCACACTACAGAACTATCCATGTAGGGATAATATAGAGCCACTTAAATCTGTCTATTAAAAATATCTTTCTCATTGTAGATGGATACCGGGACCGGAACCGGCGTTCTCCTCCATACTATGATGAGTCCGAGCAGGAGGATCCGTTCCGAATCTTTGTGGCCCTCTTTGACTATGACCCTCTCTCCATGTCCCCTAACCCTGACGCAGCTGACGAGGAACTCCCTTTTAAAGAGGGTCAGATAATAAAGGTACCGCTCAGCTGGAGTTAATGATCTGTTGTGAAATGGCCCTTCCATTGTTTCAGCATCCCTCTGTCTGTGTCTAAGGTGTATGGTGATAAGGATAATGATGGCTTTTATCGTGGGGAGATCCGAGGCAGGTGTGGACTTATTCCCTGTAACATGGTGTCAGAAATCCGTGCTGAGGATGATGAAACCATGGAGCAGCTCATGAAACAAGGATTTCTCCCTCTCAATACCCCTGTGGACAGAATTGGTTTGTGTTTTTCCAGTCACAATTATCTAACCTGACAAATGACACAAATATTAAAGATTTAAACTTATTGTTACACAATACTGTTCAAAAGGTTTTGGGTCGGTAAGGTTTTTTGAAAGTATCTTATGTTCACTAACGTTACATTTATTTTTGTGAAAGCTGTAATACATTTTTTCTGGGTTCTTTAATAAATAAAGTTCAAAAGCATTTATTTGAAATATATTTATTTGAAATCGAATTTATTGTCAATTTTGTTCAACTTAATTCGTTCTTGCTAAATAAACGCTTGTTCACACCACGCATGATAACTATAATGATAACTGTATTAGTGTACCCACCAGTGCATGATAACACTGTTTATTATGAGCAAGCGCTGCAGTTATGTCATTTACCACTTTACATGATTGAGCTCTTTAAAGAAGGATAGATTCTGACTGGCAATGTCAATTCAATCATTCCTCAGCAGGAAAATCATTCTGAAAGTGATTCTAAATTATATACTTATTCTCTGTCGTTATCATTATAGTTGTTGTGTTATAGTCATTTTACTTGGTGTGAATGGACATTAAAAATATTCATGTATTTAAAAACTTTTTTTAATTAAATCTTACTGACCCCAAACTTTATTATACATAAATATATATATACATACAGTGGAGTTCACTTATCTCGAGTCACGGATAACTCACCAATCCTATTATGTCGACGTTTTTCGATTCTTTAATGTTGATTCGTTAATTTCGCCGAAATCTAATATCTCGAGCACAAAAGAGGGACAAAATCGCCACTTCACATGGTTATTTCGTGACCAATTTGCATGCCTAGTTCACTGCACATGCGCTGAGTTTGCCTTGCACGTGGATCGCGGTCCGTATTCATATTTATTTTTTTAATTAGAATAAATGGCTACTTTTCTATGTTCATCATTGCAGAACATTCTACCAGGAATGCCTAACTTGGTCATGCTTATCAGTCAAATATTATTCTGTACATAGCCTGCCTATTTCACAAAGAAACTGATTCTCTCTCCATCAGAACAAAATAGGAGAGGCCGCCACCCAGTGGCCACAAGAAGAATGGTTGCCCTGTACGACTATGACCCCAGAGAGAGCTCCCCAAATGTGGATGTTGAGGTGTTAAACGCACTCTACACTATGTATATATGCTGTCAGGCTTTCAATCTGCTGAATACACATTTGTGAATAGTTGCTGATCATGCACTTTCTGTGGCAGGTTGAACTGACTTTCTGTGCCGGTGACATCATTGCTGTTTTTGGGGATATAGATGAAGACGGCTTCTATTATGTAAGTATCATTGTTGCACTGACCACTCATGCTGATTTTTCTGAGCCTGCGGCATTGTAAGTTTTTTGACTCTCAGGGTGAGCTGAATGGTCATCGGGGCTTGGTTCCGTCCAACTTTCTCGAAGAAGTGCCTGATGACGTGGAGGTCTATCTGACAGACACTCCCTCCCAGCACGGTCAGGACGAGCCCAATCCGGTACCGGCTCCACGCCCAGAGGTCAAACGGGTACACCATCGCCGTTCTCAGCGCTAGGCCCTGTGTCCATTCATCCTCCGTTTGAGTTTCGGTCCACTCGCCGTCTCTGTGTTTTCTTGTGCTTGTTTGTTTTTTCGTTATGTGACCGTGGTGGTGGTTTCCAGTCCAACCTTTCTTGCTCTAGGAAAGGGAGAAGCAAAGCCCACTGCAAACAGAGCCTTTTTTGAGAGGGCATAGAGCGACAGGTACGAATGTGACTCTATTAAGTGAGAAAATGTTCATAGCGAGTCGCCAAGGGACTGTGGAAAATGCCAAATTCCGTTCCTGCACCGGACTATGAATAAAGCATAAAGCATCTTTGCACTGAAACACAAAACCCTACTTAAGTGAAGCTGTTTGCATTAGTCAAAGTGCTTTGTGAAGTCCATTGGGTCAGTGGCTCGTGATTTGTGACCCTCTTAAAAGACTGATTTGGAAACTCACGTAGTTGACGCATGCCTGTTTTTTCCAGAACAGACCTGTAGCTTTTATATAAACGTAAACTACATTACCACCCCAAATGTTGTATTTCTTTGAGGAGGCTTTGTTTCTTTTTGTATATTGCACATTGTCAAAAAAACAAACTCTATTTTTCAGATCATATGAACTATCAGAACATATAAATATTACTCATCTTATCTCTTCCAGAGAGACTAAAATGATAACAATCATGGTGTAATTACAATAAATCAAAATAAATGAAAAACTGAAACAAATATTTTTGCTAGTGGACATTTAGTGGACATATATGTTCATTTATGTGTACGTGCTGTTGTTGTTTTTTTCTCCTCATAATTGATGTTTTAATTTTTTTTATGATGTCGCTGCGTTCTAATTTCCTTTTTCCCCACCGGCTTTGCCAAAAAAAAAAAAAAAGCTGAGGAATATTGTTAATTTCCCACTCTAGCAGACTTTGGTCTTGCTAGGTAAGTAGAGCAACTGGCGATACCAGGGGTCAGTCTCATGCACGGTATTTTATGCAGATTTTTTAATGGACGTTTTACTGCTAAATGATCTAACTGGAGTTCCCTTTCAAGGAAACTCACACTGAGTCAAGTACTATGGGAACGCTCCTGCGTGATTGCGTCATGAAGCTCATGTGTAATCGAACTAGTCGTGTGAAAGGACGTCAGAGGCGGGTGAAACTATAAAGGCAATGCCAAACAGTCACAGCTTCTGTGTTTTCAGTAGCGCTTTGCAGGAACATTCCCATCGCGTTCGATGCAGCGTCTCGTTTCCTCTTCAGGGAACTAAGGTTACATATATGTAACCGATTCCTATTGTTTTCCTTATCTAAAGATAATGTTTCTTTCAGGTTTATCTATAGGTTTAATAATGTTGGTTTGTTCAGGTTATTATTATTATTTTTTTATTAAAAACACAGATTTTTCTGCTTAATATGCCAGTGCATTGGACTTGTATGGTATCTGCAGTTGGTTTCCGTGCTGTGTGTCTATTTTGATGCTTTCTTAGAATATAAGATCCCCTGGCTTTTAGAGGTTTCTAATAACAATGCAAACAGTAATTAAATTAAGGAATATTACCGCATTTCTTATCTTTTTTTGTAGACAAGAAAAAATTTAATAAAACAGTTAATTCAGGAACCAGCCATATTATCTGCCTTTTCCCCAGAGTTCCAGTGAGTAGTAATATAATTTTTGCTCTTACTTTCTTGGCTCATTTAAAATAATTTGTTTTAAAACTAAGAACATGAGCTGGACTGTCACTGCGAAGGCAGATGATAAGGCAAAAGATAGGCTTGCTGTGTAACATCCCACAATTTTCCCCTCCCCGTGGATGTTTCATTAGGTGCCTGTGGAAAGTACAGTGCCAGCTCCGGCCCCTGGAAGACCCGCCTCTCCCACTGTGCGTCCTTTGCTTCCTGTTGGCCCAGTCAGGCCGCTGAGCCCTGCCAGGGGTCCACGAGACCTGGCGTCTAAAAAGAAAAAAGGTCTGCTCTCTAAGGGGAAGAAACTGCTCAAAAAGTTCTCAAAGTAAAAGTATGAGTTTGATTTCAAATTCATATGGCTACAACAGCATACAGATTTCTATCTCAAAAGGGAAAGCGCCAATCCCCAATGTGTCAGTATAAACTGAGTTAAAAAATAGCTTTCACATTATCATGCCACGTACACATTATTAAATAGATCTAATATCCAGATGAAAAGGAATAACGTATATAAAGATGTCACTCATATGTCAGTGAGCTTGCTAATTGGCTGTCAGAATGAAAGCATCTTTACATACTGTGATGTAAAGGTCAAAAAGACAATATAAATATTTAAAGAATTACTTGCATTGCTATTTCCATTATTCAAATCAAAGTGCTGGATTTTGAATGAAATGTTTAATCTCATAGATTTTACAGTTTGGTATAGGTATTCAGTGATAAAAATGGTTCAAAAAGCACTTGACAAGGCCTGACATTGTCCATCAAATAGCAGTAAATGCTAACCTCCAGACCATATCAAGTGCATTAGTCCGAAACACAAAAAGGACCACAATAAAATAACACGTTTCCATTTTCAGAAAGATGGGAAATGTGCAAAAACACATTACTGACCAGAGCGGTCTATGAGCAAATCCTTTTAAACATTGCTGTGGCCTTCATCTAAACTCAGTAAGAACAGTAGCCTGAATTACCTACATCTGATGTCTCCACACATCAGTCTTTGCCAAGTATTCTCCCTTTTGCTTGCTCTAAGATCCCCCTGTCCCGTGTTTATCACGAGAATGACTCTGAAGTTATATAAATACTATGGAAAGTTTATGTTTGCCTTTCAATTCGCACAATCGGTGTGTGATTTGGTGAATGACTCGCGTGTGTGTGTCCCCTCTGCATCCATGTTCGAGCAACCCCTTAAACTGAAAAGGGACAAATGTTGTTATAAACTTTTGTGATAATGTGACGTGCTGCTAATTAAAAGTTGTTTCCTGTTCCTTTCTAAAGTCAATAAGGGTGGTGCAATCTTCTCAAGAAGAAACATTGAAGCAAAGATGGTGTTTTGGTGTCTCTGTGAATTCCCCTTTCTGAAGGCTGGTTCACACAGAACGCATTTTTGCGATGGTTGAACGTTGCGTATTGCAATCCGTTTTGACATAATCGTTCAAATGATATGGATTCTTGATATCAACAAATCAATTTTCACTAGATAATTATTTTTTATTTATATTTAAATAATAATTTATTTATTTTCTTATTTTTGATGTCAGGAATTAGATTTCTACTAGTAACAAAAATATAATTCTTGATATCCAACTATGATTAACTATAATTCTTCACTAGTTAAATGTCAGCATAGATTGCCATTCAAATTCAATTGTTGATGTCAAGAATTGATTTATTACTAGTTGAAATTCTAATTTCACATTTCAGAAATACAATCTTTACTTGTAAAATTGTCACTAATCACAAACGAATTATTGATGTCGAACATTATAGTTTTTACTAGTAGCAATTCAGTTGTTAATGTCAAAAAAGTCATTTGTACAAGAAACCACGCAATTTCTGATATCAAAATAAAGTTTTTTACTAGTAAGTATTTTTTTTCTGATATGAGAAATTGGTATTTCAACTAATAAGAAATCAATTCTTTTTTTTATTGAATTTGAATGGCAGTCTATGGTGATATTTAACTGGTTAAAATACAATTACTGATATCAAGAATTACAGTTTTTACTATTTGACATTCCTGATATCAAGGATTCATATTACTAATAGTGATGATGTCATTGTTGATATCAAGACTTAGCATTTTAACTACTGAAAATTGAATTGTTGAAGAATTCATATCCTGCAAATGATTAAAGTCAAAATGGCTTGCCATAGTTGTGACGGGGTATAAGAGTTGCCAAACCCCACATTTTGTTCCATTTTTTTTTTTTGGGCCAATTCAGTTTTAAAAGCAAGAATGTGTTCTGCGTGAATGACCCTTAAAAGTATTTTCCACCTCAAAATTATAATTCTTTCATAATTTACTCATTCTAAAAACTGACTTACTTTCTTCTGTGGAACATGAAAGAAGACATTTTGAGAAATTACTCTCTTTATTGTCAATCAATGGAAGTGAATGGTAACCACAGCTGTTTGGTTAACAACATTCTTCAAAATATATTTTACGTTCTGCAGAAGAAAGAAAGTCACACACGTTTATAACAACATGAGAGTGAGTAAATGATGAGAGCAATTTCATTTTTGGGTGAACAATCTCTTTAACACTGGTTTACACAAATAGGTTGGGTTGGAACTTAGGCCTAGAGGCCTATATCTTTTCTGTTGTTATCATTGGCTGTTTTACCTGAGGTCTTTGCTTGCTTAGACAAACCTTCTGTGTGAGTCTCTTTGCTAAGGACCATAAAATACATATTCTCAGCTACCAAAACACAGGTTGAATATCCTCAGGCAAAACTACCTATGATGGATCAGTTGTATCAAGCTATAATCTAGTAGTCTACATTAAGGGAAAATTATCTTGCATGAACAGAAAACATCTTGCCCTGCAACTGGAAATGCAAAGTTGAGCCAACATGGGGTGGGATCTCAATAATGTGTCTGGTGAGGTTTAGATTGCACTCTTGAATGGTTTGATCCAGGGTAAATACTGTGTTTGAAAAAAGAGCCTTTTTTCATCTTTAAATTTTTTATTTAAGCATATATATATATACGTATATATATATATATATGTATATATATATGACATTCATTTGGGCTGAATGAAGTGTAGAAGATAATCATGAATGATTCTAATATATTAATAATAATAATAATAATAATAATACAAATAATAATAATAAAAGTTGGATAGCCATAAAGGAATGTATGAAATGTTCAGCTGCCTGTATAGCTTGCAACATCATTTTGCCAAAAGAAAAATAAATAAAAGAGATTACATATATTTTCATTTAACAGAAATCTCTCTATTACTATCATGAATCCCGAGTGTTTGTTTGTGACTGGATGGCGTTCATTTCTCAGTTACTCTTTTGTACTCCATTTGTAGATAATTTATAAATGTTTATACTTAATTTACAGACTTTTTTAGTGCTTTAAAATTTAATATTCAACAGTGTAAGTGTTATCGGTGTCTTCAAGAAATATGCTCAAGTCGGCTATTCTGTGTTCACTCTGTGAATTAAAGAGGAAAAAAAGAATTTGTTGGTCTATATTTACTAATATGGACAGTTGTGTGGCTGTGCATGTGTAGAACTGTGTAAAATATACATTTTCTATGAAAATAAATGTGATATTTTTCAACATCGGACTTGAACGTTTCATGACAAATCACATAGCATGTCTCCCAACAGCAACTATAACAGTGAATAAAGCAACAACCCAGTAGATGGCAGCAGTGACCTCAATATCTCAGAACTTCCCATCAAGCATCATGGGTAAGGTGAGTGAATTAATAGTGCTGTGTTTTGGGGTAAAAGTTGCACCTTTCCCAACTCTGTCAAAATCAGAGATCTGCTTGCACACTTAATGACTATTTTCAACCAGGCATCAGAATTGGTGATCATTTGTACATATTTTTTAGAACTGCACATTCTAACATTATAATTATACATAACTTCTGAGGTGTCATCCTTCTTAGTATCCGGCTGGTGTTACTCAACATTGTAATGTTTAAAATTTCAAAGCGCTTAGTCAACAAACATGAGAAGTTTTAGGAGTTAAAGAGATTCACCTGAAACTCCATCAAGCTGTATGTTCTTTTACTCCTTTAAACCAGTGTTTTTCAACCTTTTTTGAGCCGAGGTACATTTTTTCATTGAAAAAAATCACAAGACACACCACCAACCAAAAATGTTAAAAAGTGAAACTCTGTAGCCTATATTAACAATATACAGTTATTCTTATCAAAGTGTCTTGAATAGGTATTAAATAAACACAAAGAAAAAAGTATTTATGATTAATTAGTTTAAAAAAAAGTTTTTCAGACCAATTAGGTGAAATTGAATAATCTTCCACGGCACACCTGACGATCTCTCACGGCACACTAGTTTTTTTTATTTTTATTGTTGCTGCTTTTTCCATACAAAGACAAATTACTTTAAATTTAAGTAATCTTTAATATGTCCATATTAGAAAAATGCTGTGTTGATGACTAAACGCATTGAATCTTGCGTGTAATGAGTGTCATTTTTAAATTATGAACAACAGGCAACATCAACAACAATATTGGCTCAAATTCAGACTTTCCAACTTCTTATTCAGCTTTTATGGAGCAATCTTTTTTGTCTTATTGTTGTATGGCAAGTTTTTTTTATTTTATTTTTTTACATTACTACTTTTGTGTTCCATGGGGTGAAAAAATAACCACTTTGATGTTTGGAAAGAACATAGGGGTGAAAAAGTAATGACAGAACTCTTAGGTGAACTATCCCTTTAAAAGGACCGCTGAGAGGAAAGTGCTTGAGCCTGCTGCAGAGGTTTCAGTGGAATAGGCTGTACCGAAATGCAAGAGATGAAGTGCGGGCCAGCCGTGCCTAGAGAAAAAAAAGGAGGAGAACGAGAAATGATTATGCTCGTATATCACAGCGCTAGGCTTCTCTTGCTCTTGGCTCGACTCTCCTTCCATTCAGGAGTGAGCTGTAATGATCCCGGGGGGCCCTGGGCCAATGGATGTTTAAAATTCTCTCCGGCTTTGACCTCTCGATCAACGCCTTCTTTTAACAAGGGCCCTGAGCAGGGACACAGGCACCCATTCATCTTCCTGCTGCTTTTTCGTGAATATTTTAGAGGCTGTAAAGCAGCTACTTTTCGGAGAACAGTGTCGTAGTGACCCCTGAACGACAGAGGTGTGTTCAATAGCACAATGGGTCAGGGTTGGACATAGTGGCGTACATTTTTCATTGTCTTCGTGAATATGTTTTGACTCAGTCATCTGTGATGAGAGTCTCCTTATGAACCACAATGTCCATGCTGAGACTACACTGTACTCTGAAGTAGTGCTTGAGGCTTTGTTCGCAATTAACGTCCACTACAGCTCCACTTGGAAGGAAGATGTCTGTCACCTAAGATCTGAGTAGGAATTAACAAGGCTGACCTTTTATAAAACTAGAATAACTTTCAGAAAATTCACAGCTATCAAAAATGGTCTACGTAATGGAAGCAAGTCGAGCTCACAACCCCATCCTGAGGGAAGGTGTTGAACGACATTGCAGGTTAGCCGTAACTTATCTCTCCATCCTGTAGGGAGCAGAGTGATATACATCCATGACACGCACTGCAGAGCGCATTCATTCATCACCTGCATAGAAATTCAACTCACACTGAGCAAGAGCACCTCTGCTCAACTTTATCCATTGATCAACGTCACAAAGGCTTTGACTGAGGCTCCCAAACTCTCCTTTCCTTCTTGTCCAAAGGGTTCCCACCGCTCAGATTGATGGACACCTATGCCTTTGTTTGCTAAATGTGATACATTTGTCGTTTTATGACATCAGCTCTGACAATTCCCTTAAACTTAGGTGATTTTTAACAATAGTGCATTTGTTAGCATTGCATTGAAATATACAAGAGGCAGAGCAGTGGTTTTTTTACCAAATTCTGTCCTCATTTGTCTAGAGAATAATATTAATGTAAAAAGAGCACATTTTCTGACATCTCAGAATTTGATATATGTGTGAAGGGTGGTGTATAATCCTTTAGTGACATGGAGTCAGTCTTGGTGTTGGTGAGATTGAGATACATGTGGTCATTGTGGTATATTTCATTTTCTAAGTAGGTTTACTGTCATTCTATGTTACTGTGGTAATCTATCATTGCATGATCCTCATCAAGTTAAAAAGCTCAAGTAAATGGTAGTGCAGTTGATGTGCTTTGTTGACGTAGAACAAAATTCTTAATGGAATAGGTCGTCAAAATGGGTCAAACTCACTGGCGGGTCAGTTTACTGACCACCATTTCATATTATAACTACTAAGCTGTTGTTCACCTTGGAGTATAACAGCTGTGGTCTGTCTCACAATGCTAACATCTGGACATCTGAGCAGATGGGACTGATATGATAATACTATGTAAACTTGGCCATGGGGGAAATTCGTTTTCAACAGCACTCCAGCAAAGGCATCGCAACAGGAGGGATCTACTAACTAGTAGCTGAATTGATTAAAAATCCAGATGAGCTTCACAAGCTAAATGCATAACATCCATTGCATAACTCTTTACCTTTGCACAAGGTGGTAACTTTTAAAATGAGCCTGCTCTTACACAGTATTTGTTATGGGCTGCCTATTGATCTATATAACCACACATTAACGGTTGCTATTGTGCATCATTGCATAAGAATTTGTGGCACTTATCAAAGAGAAGGATGTAAAATCGTGCTTTGTACTGCTGAAAGACATAATCAAGCACTACAGAGCAGCAAAGGTTACATTGTGTGTTCTGACTGACAGGAGATTGATGATGCTCACTTTAGTAAGACCTTTAGTCAGAAATCACAGTTTATTCATTCACACTGGCTCTGAATATAAAGTGTAAAGTTTACGTATATATATTCTTGGGGAATATATAACCTAACATGTCATAATGATGCATTGACTTCTACCAAAGAATTTCAATATGTAACTAAAGCTATATGAGAAATATTTGTCACAAGTTGTTTCTAGGGCTCTAAATCAGTGACAGCATTTGACTCAAACATCCAGTTACTCAGCAGTGGTTTTGTAGGCCTATATTTAAATTAAAATTTGTTCAAAATGTTATTTATTTTTTGTGAAAGTATAATATTTTTGCTTTTTCTTTAGCCTCATTGTTTCCTTGAACAGCCAATATATATATATATATATATATATATATATATATATATATATATATATATATATATATATATATATATAACATATTAAGTATGACTTTCAGTATTTTTCTTATTTCTCAACATGAGAGAGAGAGAGAGAGAGATTAATAGCAAAACTGTCAATTATAAAAGAAAGAAAGTGAGGATAAATGTTGTGACAAATTGAAAAGTCTTCATTGCCAGTGTAAAAGAGTTATATAGAGTGTATCCACTCGCTAATAAAGGCAACCTAGTAACAGAGCTTTTTACACCAGCTAGATTCCATTGTGTCCTCTGGAAACAACAGCAAAAATAGAGATGTTAAAACTTAAGTTATGTGTTTACATTATACCTGAATTGACTTTCACTGGAGTAAAACGTGTTAATTAGCCTTGAGGACTCCTCAAGTTCCAAAAGTACAACAAGTACGCTATATACATTACTACTTTAGCAAACGTTTACTAGTATTGTAGTACTTCGCTGGACTGCTTTTATATAGAATATCCAGTTTTCGTGAACGCTTCCAGACCGGTTAGTTTAGCTCACGACTGCTGTGACCGTCGACAGGGGACGCTTGCGCCCCACAGCCTCCTCTGATCTCAGCGATTCAAGTGTTCGTGTGAGCTGCACAACACAACTGCAAGCACGTCTCGAACAACCACCCAGACACAAAGTTTACGGAATAATACATTATCTACTCATCTTTAGTCTTATACCCCACACTTTACACATGGATCATTTACAGCCACGCAGCATATTACCATACAACTGACCATTTATACTTATTTATATTAATGCACTTTATTCCTAACAAAAAGAAAACATCGCATAAGATGTCAAATGGTTTAAATGTACTGTGTCGCCCGTTTAAGGATCATCTTTCAAGTAAGATGTTGCTGATGACAGTAAAGAGAGAGCATGCGAGATTGAGACAACATAAATCGCACGTGTTTCATTTGTTGAGGATTACGCTCGTGACATCTGATCGTTCAAACTCAGATGAACGTGAGGTCCAGAAACAGCAGCTCGTGAATCGGTACAGCGCAAAGCTCGAACTTTAAATTTTTTTTTGTTTCTTTCAAACTCATCAATGATCCAGTTTGAGTCTGATTGTCCACCGTGACAACTGTTTTTACTTTGCATGTCATGTGAGGGCACCATGGTCACTTTCTTTCCTTGATTTTGGAAACAGTTTTAAAGCTCAGATTAACCTTTTTTTTCTTTTTCTTATTTAGGAATGCATTATAGGTATAAAGTCATTTAGGCTCCAGTTTGGACTGATTTGTGCAGACGAGCACAATGTTGTTGATGGTTATAGCGTTGTGTCTATCCTGTGCAGAAGGTAAGAACTCTCACATTGTCCTTTCTTACTGCTGAACATTTCTATATCATTCCATGTAAAATCTTGCATCAGACTACCCAGGTGGAGATGCACTTTATTGCAGTTGTTCAGCTGCAAATAACCATGCCTTCTAATGTATTATGCATGATTTCAAAATCTCTTGATAGTATGAAAAACTTTAGGAAGTTTTCATTAATACAAGTAATTTGCATATTTAAATAATCTTGAGTTGTGAACTTTATTGGAAGTAACTTTTTGTAAGTGCACTTCAGCAAGCATCAGCTGAGCGTAATGTTAATTTGGTTTCATGTGGCTATTACTATTGCTTTGCATAAAAAGGAAATATAGATTTAATTACAATTTGCTTATGTAATTAACTGCAGGATGCAAATAGCTGTTTAGTTATTACTTTAAGTTAATTATTTAGTTGTGGAATTTAAACATTACCACAGTTGTTTTAAAGTCTGCACCATGGTTTTTGAGAGTATGCATTTTTTCTTGATTCCCATTGTATAAAACCCTACTTGGAAAGTTCCTAATTTGAAAATGATATGCTGTGGAGTTTTGTTAGTAATGTCAAAAGCAGCCGTTTAGAAATGAAAGAATCTGACAAATAGGCTTCTGATCATTGCAGAGGATCAGTCCTAGTTTGAGCTGTGCAAACTCAGTCATGTTTGGCCTAATGTTCTTAGACTGCACTGACACTAGTCTTGTCTCCCCCTCGGGCTCAGCCATTAACCTACTTTGCAACATCACTTTCACACATGAGATTTCTAGTCTGAAATTCAAATATATTGTTTATTCGATTCCTATTTTTTCTATACAAGTCAGTCAATAGAATGCCAGTAGGACGATTTATCATGTGGATTAACGTTCTGTAAATTGATAGACAGAGATGACCTGTTTAACCGACTGGGAATTAAAGCTGAAACAAAAAAAGTGATCAGTAGGTTATTTATTTGTTTAATACTGAACTTTAATGTCAGTTAAATTTGTTATAGTATACCTAAAACATAAATTAAGTTAGATTTACTAACTGACAGAAGTGAGGGTTGACTATACAATATATGAATTTATTTAAGATAAAATCTTACAAATCTTACATTTATTTAAGAGTCCAACAAGTGCAAAAAAAAATGTACACACTTTTTTGTCACTTTGTCATGTCGCTAAAATATTGTCTAGTTTTACATATTACATATTTTTTTATTAAAATAGCTTGCCAGCTCTTCTATCTTTTAAAATGTAAAATAGGAATGGCTTTACTGCAAAATAAGGTATCTTTTTTATGATCTGTCCTGTGACAGATGGGTTTGGCTCAACTATGCTCAGACTAAGTGAAAACAAACAATAAAAAAACAAACAAACTTTGAAACCTTTCAGTTTTAGCTTAGTTAATACCCTATATAATGTACACAATATGTACATAGCAGAATGTATTTGTTTTATTTTTATATTTAAATACTTACAAATACAATCAAGGTTTTCTCAATTGGTTGTGACTTGTTGTTGCTTCACTAGAAGGATTTTCTTTTAGGACTAGCAATCAAATTCACGTATGACACACGGACCAACGTTCGACAAACTCCAAAAATGCACTGCATGTCAAGATCAACCTTCAGCTTTTCAATGCTGCACTTTAGCAATCAGAAGGCAGTGTAGCACTTGCAGCCTGTCAGAAGGTAAAGGTTAAAGCATCTCTCCCAGATGAGTGATTTGACAAGCTGCTTGTCCGGACACACAGTACACCTGATCAGAGTGATGTTGACTCTTTTTTTACCTTCCTCTGCATTGCTTTATTCCAAATCATCTAGGGAAATGTTGTATTTTTTGCTATTGAAGTAACAAAAAGATTTTGTGGGCTTGACATCTATGGAAATGCTTTCTGAAATGATTATAGACTAGAACATTAGGGAGAGGTTCAAACAGCAGCAGAATGATAGGTTTTTGCTGACAGGTTTAGACCAATCGTTATATTTTTTACTCTGACTTGGAATGAGGAAGGAATGCTTTATAGCAAATGACTTCTCCAAAATACAACTCTGCGATGTAGCAATTGCAAGAGCGCTGAGGTATAGCTGTCAAGAAACATAAAAAGAGAGATTTTGATAGCGTATTTACCAAGCATAATATTCTGTGAAATAACTTTACTTTTTGCAGTGTTTTTTGAATTAAAGGTTGTAATAGTACAGATACCTGTAAAAAAGTCATTCACAACCGTTGGGTTGTGATTCAAAAATTAATTTCAGATCTGTTCTGATAGTTTCAGATAGGAAGAAATTAAATGATAAAGTAGAAACAGATCTGCAAATACTATTAATTATACAAAATAAGGATTGCAATATAGATTTGTTACAAATTTAAGCTTTGTTACAAATCAGTTGAAAAATATTCTAAAAGATTGTGTATCCAAGTAAACTTTTTTGTTGTTTTGCTGCAAGTTTATCTAAATTTGGCACATGCCAACAGTGACAGGTTGTGTGATTTGCCCTCATCCTCTAAAACCATAAAGAAAACTATGAAAGATATAAGGTATGGACTCAAATACAATGATATTGACAATGAAATTGCAATGACAAAACATTTTTGCGCTGAGAATTATAGGCTACCGAGAGCATAAAACCATTGAAATTCATGTTGTAACAATTATGGTATTGGTGTTGGGCCGCCATTTGATGTCCAATCAGGTCCCTGAAACAAAACTAGTTGAAAACCACTGATTTGAATATACACTCTAGAAGTCAGTAGGGTCATGTAATTTGTACAACTCGAAAATACCATGAAGAAATTCTTTGTCTTTTTGTTGTACTAATCTATTTTGGTTTATTTTGTTCTCAAGGAATGAAGGTTGTGGAATTGTCAGATGACCCAGGTTCTCTGTCCCCCCTCGCTGTTCTTCCAAGTGTGAACTATCAAATCATCAATGCAGACTACCTCCTCCTCAGCGAGACAAGTCAGGATGTAACGGACAACTCCACCCTGCGGGCACAAAGGCAACCTTTCATCCTCACTGGACTGAATGGCCAGCCGGCAATCAATGTCAGCTATGGTCCCATGTCTTTGGAGCAGTCTATACCACTGCATATGATCCACACTGGCCCTGGGATCCGACCGTTTATACTGGCCCGTCAAGTACGATCATCTACACCTGCTTTGTATGTGTTGTTTTATTCAACCGGTAATAGGGACGATATAAGCGAGGGGCTGACTCAAAACATCCCAGGGCAGAATGAGGTAGGGAACGTTTGTGTTACAGCATATGCCTTCTGGGAATCCAGGGAGCTCAGGGACAGCTGCTCCATCTCGGCAGATGGTGGCTTCTGCTTGGTGAACCTGAAGCCTGAGCCAGCGTGGTTCACCCCTGGAGGTAGCAGGTCGAACTGGGAGCCGAGAGGCGATCAAAGAGGAAATGTTGCTGAGCTTTACTACCAGATCAGAACCAGTCCCAGTGGACAGTGTGTCCCGCAAGAGAGCAAAATAAGAAGGGGTCCACAGCATGGTGACCTGGGAAGGCAGGTCTATGGAACCTCCATGAAAAAGATTGGGACAGTGAACCTCCTGCGATCACCTCCAGGAAACCCCACGTTTATGCGCTTGCGCCTCGGAGGAGCCGTAATCATCCAGACGTCCTCGAAACCACTGAAGACCACAGACACCGCCACTTTCTACGTGTTTCTGTCAAGTACATCACCGGTTGAACATTTCATACTCAGGTAGGTTGATTTAATCTTATCTGGTAATTTTGCTTAAAGGGATAGTTATCCAAAATGATTTACTCACCAAACCCGGATGACCTGTACACTGTTTTTTGCCTGTCAGTGGGGGCTAAAACAGCATTTTCATTATTAGACTGGGTGCAATTATTTTAAATAAAAAAGTATAGCATAAACATGTGACGTGGCTTTCAGGCTATAATCATTTCACATGCTGCTATTCGTAATTCTGCACAAAACTCTGAACACATAATGCAATGAAAAGAAATTGGATTTACTCTGTTCAGGATTATATGGTTTTCTGAGAAGGCACAACAAATGTCAACTGTTTTCCTGGAAGAGACTTTTGGTCAGGCCAAATTAAGATGAAGAGGAGTTGCGTTGGGGGTTGAGATGTCCCATTTGGAATAGAAGTGTGGCACACAGCCAACAGATGTGTCAAACGCCCAAGAAGCTTAGCTCGAATTAAACAAGTATACAACACTATAGTCATGCCACTTTATAGCCAAGAGAATGTAACGGTCCCACTCAGTATACAGATTACCAAAATGTAATAACCTTGTGCCGGCTCAATTCACTTTTCCAACTGGAGGAGTTTCAAAGGCACTCTTCCATGAATGGCAAAATAATGGGGAAATTATTTGGTTGCATTCATTTCTTAACATTGCATTGTTTGTGTGGCTTCTCTCCACATAAATAATGCATCAACTTAATGGAGCAAGAAAACAAATACCTAATAACTACTTGAGTCCTTTGGGCAGAAGTGAACATATTACAACAAGAGTTCTATCATACAAAAACACACAGTGCAATCAATTTTTTCTATGTCTAAGCCCACATCAACTGAGAAAGAACACATAAATTAATAAAATTGCATTTATTGGCTTTTTTTTGGACCAAAGGTATTGTTCTTTCCTGTATTGGCGAAGCTGTTCTTTTGCTTTAGTTTGTATTTGTTTTGAAACTGTGGGGAAACAAATGTTCACAAGAAATGATGTATGACCCATATTCTAAGCCAATAGTCAAAATAGATTGGTTGAATTTAGATTTTGTTTTGGCTGTATGATTAGACAGATTTGAGGCTTTGTGTGGTTTCACACTTGCCTGTTCTGAACTTGAGTTTGATTTCTCTCCGCCTCCTACCCTCACTGCATTGTGTTCACATTATATTATTTGGTTCTGAACTGCGGTGTGTTTGCAAGCAGCTGCTGTTCACCCGTTGCATGCTAATGACAATGTAGGAGAAATAATGACAATGTAGGAGAAAGTGGCAAAATGCTAAACGTTTCTCACCTCACTTTTACATTTTGAGTTTTTTGAACCTTTGGTTTTGTTTTTTAAAGCGTCAGCACATAATGGCACTTGTGTATATCTGCCGTGAATGTCCTGCAAATTTTTTAAGGAATGTGGGAGTCAATTTCTGCTAAAGGGAAGCACAAATTATATATGTATATATATGCACTCTACCCGCTTATAGTACATCAGTCTAACTTCTTAGGAATATGTGTGAGAACACAGTTTTTTTTTTTTTTTTTACAATTCATGAGTACCATAATAGTGGTTCCCTTCAACAACTTTGTAGAATTTCATTCATATCAGCATGGAACTGTACCGAAATTTACGTGAACCGTACCCGAGACCACTGTTTTGGGTGCGGACTAGGGTACAGTTCACAGGTGTTAAACTGAATTTGGAAAACAGCATTCACATCATCCAATCAAATCAAACTCTGGTGTCAATCAAAACTTTGTGCGCACCAAAAGTGCTAGTGTGAAATCTCCCTTTGATTTGATTCTGATTATTTTGGGAGGTTGAGAAAGCCTGCTTATGGTCTGAGATGTACATTTGACCGGCAGCTGAGCCCCATATACCACCTGAGCCCCCAATATCCTTGCGGCTCTTCGCTCGACTCTGATAGGGTTTACTTTGCTCCCGTCTCTGGCTCAAATAGACATTCGCTTTCAGTGTAAGCAGTAAAGCAAGGTAAAGGCTGGTATCCCAAAGAGATTGATTTTATCCGGGGAAAAATCTCTGCCCCACTTCACTACTCTCTCGAAGATTGAGTCCAGACCCCTGAGGTTATGATAGATAATCCACACGCTGATTGAAAATTAGTGAAGTCTTTAACCCTTCAGAGATTTGCTCTCTTTTCACCAGAAAGTTATTTCAACTGGAGGCTATCTGGACTACATTGTCTAGCTCAGACTCCTATCACACATCACAAGTTAAGTGTCCTGTGCTGTGCAGCACATTAAACATGGTTTCAAATCTTGAAAAATAACTTTTATTTACAAAGAACTTATATTTTATTTTACACCATACAGGATACAAACAGTTATTTACCGTATTTGAACAGTTCTACCAAATATTTTCAATTATATTCCATTCCATTTATTCTCATTAAAGTCAATTATAAATGTTTTGTTTTTCATTTTTGAATTAAAAATATATAGTTTGTTATGTATAATGTTGCTCCTTAATGAAAGCTATTATGTGGTACTCTTTGGTTAATCAGATTTTTCTTTTAAATATCATCACAATATTTTATTATAATAAGTATTTATATATTTCAACAAACTATGAATCCATTTAGCATTAGATCATATTAATATTAAAATGTGGTTCTATTTTACTGGTTAACAAATCATTAATGTACATATATGAAGATAAAGGTTTTATTTTCATATTTGTTTGTTTTCCTTCATATTCGAATAGACACAACAAAATCTGTTAATCAATGAATCTAAGAATTGCATTTCTCATATTATTTATTAATGTGATCTATTCTATTCTGTATTTCATCCTGCAGGCAGCACCATGCAGCTCCACATCAATATTCGTCTGTCTTTGATTTTGTGTCAGAGATTTATTCCATCAAGATCCTCATTATAGATTTGACTGAATTCTTTTGCCACTCATGCATACAGTGTTTCTGTCCCTGGTAGACCAAAACAGAGCACACTCTCTGTCTCTCCCTGTCTCTCGCTGTGTCTATATCTGTATTAAAATGTCTTTTTTCCCTTATTCTTATTTTCCTCTCAAGCTTTCATTGTTTCTCTTCATTTACTTGGAATTAAAAAGGTTTGGATTATCCAACCGAGGGCGTCATCTGTCTCTAAAAATTGCATGCCTGCACTGAAGATGATGACAATACAAAATGGGTCAAGACAGACTCTGATCCCTCTCCCTTAAGTCCCAGGGGTTGGTAGACTTGTGCTATTCTAGAGATCTACATGAACTGATATTATGTATTTCTGCACAGTACCAGATAAAAGCCCATGTGCATGTATTGCACCATGCTTTCTACAGAATAATCATTAAAATGCACATCCACATGTGCCATTTAATGCACAGGCTCATTGTGCATTTGAGACCCACTGTATGACAATCCGTTGTTTTTGAGGCAGAATTGTATGTGGTGTGAAACGGAGAAAAAAAAAGAAATGGATGAGGGTTTGAGGAAATATAATGCAGTGTGTCACGACGCTGTCAGCCGCTCTCATTCTACTTCTCCCACTGTGACCTGTTTCTTCTCTGGCCATGCTTCCCAAGACGCCCGACTCCAGCACATGTCTGGGAGATTCTCACGTGGCAAGATTCCATGGTCTCTAAGTCCCATCAGTGGAGAGGAGGGACCGACAAAGTGTCTGGTTGGTGGATAAAGCCGAGAGATACAGGAGAAAAACAGAGGAGAAAATAAGCATTTGGCTCTGTCTTTAACTGAATGGTGGACATGTGGTTGTCTCAGCCCAAGCCAAAGGAGACAGAAAGATTAAATTCTCCAGAGCGGCAAACTCGCTCTACACCCTTGATGAATACAACATTGTTAAATGTCCAATCGCACTTTCTGCAACAGAGATTGAGCCAAGATTTATAACTGGCAATTGAAAAAGGGAATTAAGAGCCATGCCAGCTGACCTCAACCTGTGGTTAGCAGGTCTTGCGAACAGGATTTATATCTCCTTCGATAGCCATTAACGAGTTTGTACATGTTGTTTATTTATTTGTTTTTATAAATGTGGCCATGAGTCAGGTTGAATGGAAAGGGATGTCAGTGCAGATGGGCTTGTCCATTAGAGAGGTGAACGTTTTCCACCTCAACCTTTCGATTCGCAGGCCAGCATCTTTAACACGCATTCCCTCTAGCATACATTCAGTTAGTACTGGATATTCATTGTAACATACATGAATGTTTACTGTGTGAGTCATTTTTCTTTTCAGTATGGCCAGGACAGGTCATAATTTTGTTTACCGGTAAGTCAGTTAAACAACATGAAAAGGTAAATTGGTCTTATTTGATTCCGAAAAGCAAGACTGATTAGACCTAACTAATTGCTAATCTTAACTTGGCGGCTCTGTTTTTACCTGTAAGTGCTCAGAAGCAATTTTCTCTTTAATATTTTGTATTGCTGAGCAAAACTTTTCTGTTCTGAGCAAAAACATTAAATCAAAAATGGTTTCATCATTCAGTAACTTTTAACTTTAATGTGCCATTTCAATTGTATTCTATCTATTTTATACCCTCTATGTAACTTAGTGATATTAAATCATATTTTTGAAAACAAGCCATTAAATAACAAGCCACTAAACTTTACCAGTCTTTATATAAAAGACTGGTAAAAGACTATTACCAAGATATTATATAAAAAAATATTACAGTTCATTTCTTTACGATAATATAACATGAAAAAGTTAACAACCATAAAGGGACAACCATAAAGTGTCTTTGTGCAGTCAATCGTTGGCTACAGGCAGTATTAAACCGTCAAAATGTTTGTTTATTGCTTATGAATTTCAGGGGTTTGCAAACATTTTAAAGGTAATGAGCCCTAAACAATATCAATTCTTTATTAGGCTTTAATATGATATAAAACAGTATACAATTGAAGTATTAAATCTTATATCGGTTTAAATGCTTCAATTTGTTTTAATATTTTATTATAATTTGAAAACAAATTGAAGCATTTACATTTATGCATTTGGCAGATGCTTTTATCCAATCAACTTACATTGCATTCAAGGACTGCATTGACACTCTAATCAGTTCTTGCTTTCCTTGGGAATCGATCCTATTACCTTGGTGTTGCAAACACCATGCTCTAGTTTGAGCTACAGGAATGCCTTTTAAATAGCTAAATATTTTCAAGAAAAGAGACCATGTGAATTATTTTATAGTTATCTAAACATCTATGTAACCCACACCACACACACACACACACACACATAAATAAATATCTGTTTAAACTGTGGTATATAATTGATGTATTTTGAGTTTGCATGCTACACCTGTTTTGGGTGTGTAATTTTAAAAGTTTTGTTACTATTCTGTGCGGAATAACATCCGTTATATCTACCACTTAATCAAGCGCCTCTTCTGCTTATTTCACGTCTTTGTGCTGCCTCTCGTATTGAGCTATTTAGTCCATAAGCAATACCGCGACTGATTTCGCTCACATCATTCTCGCGCGCAGCTTAGAAGCTTCTTTCACCTCTCTACTGCAATCTCGGGCCATTCCTCACTTGAAAAAGCTTCCAGATCACTGATAAACTTTGGTTTTCACATTACCACTGCTTTTTTCAAATTCCACCAAGTATTCTCAATGAGAGTTAAATCTGAAGACTGTACAGGCCACTCAATAACATTCTACGACTGTTCCCAGGTCTGAGCTTTAGTAGAATTGAATGTATACTTTGGGATTGCTGTCCTGTAGGAATGTCCATTGATCATTAAGCTTCAGACTCCAAAGGCATCCCCATCTTTGCCCAAATGCCTTGATACTTCAAAGAAATGATGTACTTCACATAGTCAAGCTTTCCACTTACAGCAAAATCAAAGAACCCCATAAGAATACTAGACCACCTCCATGTTTGACCATGTATTCTTCTGCACATAAGCTTTGCCTAGACATATACCACTGATCCATCATTCCATAAACATTCTTCCAGAACTCCACAGGTATATCGAAATTAACATTAAAATAATCAAGTTGGCCTTTTCTTCTTGGTCAAGAGTGGCTTTCAGCAAGGCCATTCTTGTCTACTGTTCTATTTATACTCTACATTGAAATGTTTTTTCCCTCCTTTCATCGGTCTTTGTAAATTGAGGGTTTTTCTCTGGCTTTGATTAAACATTTTATTCCCATTAATGGTATTGTACTTTTTCTTTAACACCCTCATAGACTTTGTGGTATAATTCATTTTAAACGTACGAATAAGGCTGCCAGCTGTTTCAGTGAACTTTTAGTGTTTTTGGAAATCTTCTTGTAGCTATATATTTTTAAATTGTAATAATTGTAATTGTAATAAAACAAATTGTTCTCTATAGCTTTTATAACGCTTTTTACTCATCATGCATGGGCTAAATGTAAGTTTTAAGACAATTTTGTACCAGACTGTACAAATAAGTGACTTAAAAACAGCATTGACCCATGGTTGAATAGGGATTGAATAATTATGACATAGCTGTATTACAAAAGCATTATGCTATATAGGCCAGTTTACTCTGTATCTGTAGAAAAGGTTAGAAAATACTTTTTATTTCAAATAAAGAAATGATTAATTCTTCATTAAATCTGTTCATCAAAGTCTTCAGAAAACAATATATCACAGTTTTAAATAATGAGTGTTAAAATGTTACGTTTTTAACATTAAGGATAATAAGAAATATTTCTTGAAAATTAAATCAGCATATTAGAATGATTTCTGAAGGATCATGTGACATTGAAGACTGGAGGAATGATGCTGAAAATTCAGCTTTGCAATCACAAGAATGAATTCCCTTTAACAGTTATTTAAAATTGATACTTCACAATATTGGTGTACCTAATTTTGTCTGTTGCAAAATGTGTTGCACCAGCCAGTAAGATTACAACTGACGATTTTAGCCAGCTGTTTTATTTTTATATGCAAAATGCTTCAGGCCTTCAGTAAGCAGACTGTAGACATCCGCCTGAGGCTGAGACCTTTCCACTGATGTCATCTGTGTGTTTGTGTGTTCTTTCTCACAGAGCCACATCCAGAAAAGGAATGTCATTCAGCACAGCCAGACCCAGCGACGCACACCTGTGGAACATCTCTCTGGAACCTGTAAGAGGAAGTGACCAAACCATCTCTGTGTCCTGCCAGAAGAAAAGCACATTTGCTAGCAAAAGGCAAGACCTCACTGCTTCACCTTCATCGTTCTCAGAAACCACTCAACCACACACTCTCCCTAACCCATATTTCAAAGGCATTTCATTGCCAAAAATCTTTCTCTGCCCTTGTACATTGCCAGATGGGGTCTGTTTCCTCTGAAACTGTGAGAATTAAGTGACAGATTGCAAAATTATTTTTCAAAAAAAAAAAAAGACTTCTAATTTCTTTCCCCCCTCATTGTTCAGGTATTAACAGATGTTCAGGCAACCTGTTCGCCTTTCGCAGGATGGTATTTTGAATGAAAATTAAGAACCATCTTTTTCTGGTTAAAAAGGTGCAGTTTAACCGCGTTTACCCTGTATAGACACTTATTACGCTTCAGAGAAAATCTCGCTACATCGCAATTTCATGATTAATGGCACACGTCAATTCTTTAACGTAGGTATTCACGTGGAAAGTGACTGAAAATAACTTGTATATTTGAAATGTGATATCTTTCCATCTTCTCAGCCGCTGGTAACCACAGAAAATGCACAACTCCTCCACTGTTATTAAGAAGAATGAGCTTTGAGCTCATATTATCTCTGTGTATCTAAGCAGGGGAGCAATCGGCTTGTTTTCATATAAAGAGTTTTGAGCATTTTTGGATCCAATTCAAATGCGTCTTGAAAACTGTGAGAATCTTGTTAATAAGAGCCTCCATCTGGGTGTCATATTTTTCTTGGTCTTGTTTATTGATTCTTGTTTGGAGTCCATGGCAATGGTTTATTATTATTATGGCAGATGACAGTGTGTACCATGTACTTTACCATACCATACTATACTATAGAACCATACGCTATATACATGCACTACTGTTCTAAATAGCTAGCATCTTAACACAATGCACACTAACAAATCTTTTGTCAATATTCTGAAGATCTCCATCCGTCCTGATATTTATCATAGATTGTTCAAATTTACAGGAATCAGAAGTGATATCACTCGTGATTTATTCTTTAATTTGATTTTTTTTAAAGTATAGTAGTTACTGTAGTTCTGTGGCTTTTTGTCAATGTGTTGCCTTTCAACTCCTCTATTATACTGCATTAAATTGGCAAAATAATTTAGATTGACAGATTTACACCAAAAGTTGGCAGTCAATAATATGTTTTTGAAAAAACACTCAATAAAGCTGCATCTATTTGGTCAAAAATAGTTACAATATTTTGGAACATTATTATAATTTAAAATAACTGTTTTCAATTTTAATATATTTGAAAATAGAATGTAATTCATTCCTTGTGTTCATTCCTTTTCACTTTCAAATCTTCAGCATCACATGATCCTTCAGAAATCATTCTAATACGCTGATTTGGTGCTCAGCGTTGCTTGTAGTTATTATTAATGTAGAAAACAATGGTGTTGTTTAATATTTTGGGAGACAGCATTTATTTGTACTAGAAATCTTTTCAAATATTACAAATGTCTTTACTGTGACGTTTGAAAGCTACGTACCCCAACATTTTTAACAATAATGAACTAAAATAATTGATTACTCATCTTGAGCTTATATGTGTCAGTTTTGTACAATCAAATACTCTTTAAAAGGAGAAACAACTTAATGCCACCTGCCTCTGACTACTAATAGCAAATAGCAAATCATGGTTTATGGCTGAGATGTAAACTAAAGGCTACTGGCTTTTTTATGGATAGCTCAGGAGATTTTGATATGTCCTGGCACAACAGGAAGTCAGTACAGAATCAAAATCTCCTGAGCTAAATCCTTTTCAATCGTTCACTGAATCATGTAATTATATGGTAGTGATTGTATTGTCTTTTACACTGCATTGAAACTAAAATAGATCAAACCCTTTACAACATGGGAGTTGTCACCAGCTGCCATTCAGCAAGCGGTTTCTCCTGACTACGTTCTCTGGACGCCTTATTTCCATGTTTTACAGCGACGACCCACTTAACTTTAATCATCCTTGGTGCATCAGTATGTTAGACCAGCTTAAAAACCAGCACATTCTGCAAGATTAGAAAAGAGGTCTCCACATTAACCAGTGAAGAGCCGAATGGAGAGGATTCCACTGCGTTAGGAAATACTTAATACAGCGCTGTGATGATTGGACGTGGCCCATTCAACCCTGATTACTCAACAATGGTCTTTATTGTTATATATATATATATATATATAAAAACTTTATTGTCATATGATGATATAATTTAAAGTTTTGAATCAAATCTCTAAGGATGCGTCCACTCTGAGATAAATCTTTTTACACTGACACTTTTCTGTTACTTTCAAGAATTCCTTTACTGTGAGAGCTACTACATGCCTTATAGAAATGCGTGAACCATAAGAAGTTGTGGAAAAAGTTAGTTTTGTCTTTTGGTTGGTTATATAAAAGCACTTTATCAAAGCAAATTCCCGCTGAAAGGTACAATGTGAGCTGAATCATGCTCCTGCAATGAACCTGCTGATACACTCATTAGAATGCTGAGTGTTTTAATGCTGCAGAAGTGGATGAGAAGCTCCATCTCTCCTGACGACTGATTGTGTTTTAATTATTAAGAGTCCACATCGTCCTCTATGACTCATTGTTTTTGATGTTTCTTGTGTCCTGACATTTTACCAGAGGTCTGCTGGAGGTCTTGCAACTGGACTTTGAGACGGAGGAGCAGAGTGACCAGTTAGAGAGCCAGATGATCACGTGGCGACTGGAGCTGCCTGGAAACATGATACGGGATGAAGGGACCATGAGGATTTACACTATCCAGAGAGACTATGTGGGAATAGCACCTCTGATCACGGTTGGGAATGTTTTTTTTTTTTACGTTTGATCAAGTGGTGTCATGATCAGGGCTTGACGTTACAAACTCGGGCAAACCTATCATCAATTTTGCCGGTCCGCTGCAAAATTATCACACGTTAACCGGTCCGCGGCACAAAAAAGGTTGGGGACCACTGCTCTAGTGGAGACCATATGCAATTACCCCATAAATGTAAATAAAATACACCACAGGTAGACTCGCGGGAGATGCTTAGGGAAGTCAACGAACACGTGAAATGAACGAGTGAGGTGTGTGGGCTGCTCCAAGTGCTTGGACACCTAGCGTCAGTGTCTCTCAGGTGCTCGGATCTCAAGTATTTACTCGTATTTCAAAGCAAAAAATTTGCTCAAAGGCGGCTTGCTCGTATCTCGGAATATTCGAGATGAAATGAAACCCCCCCCCCCTCCCCCCCAGTTGGATTAGCCTGGATTTAAATTTCCTATGTTATACAGAGAAATCACAAACATAAAAATGAATATATATATATATATAAATACAAATATATTTTATTATTCAACCTATATCATTGTTTGGAAAGATCTATGTAAATTTAAATTGTAAAATTGTGTTGAAGAAAACTTAGAATGACATGAGGGTGAATAAGTGACAGAATTGTCCTTTTTGGGTGGTCTATCACTTTAACTTTTGTAAGGTTTTGTGAGGTCGTGTTTTGTAAGGACATCTGTCGAATGTGGATATGAAATCACATTGGTGTGACAAGTATTTGTCATGCTTTGTGTAAAATCCTTTGACTGTAAAGCTACAATGACAGCCCTTATAAATGATTTATGTGTCTTTGTTCTGTCTGTGTTTTTGTGAGTGTGTGTGTGTTAATTGTCCAGAGGCACAGTGCCACTTCTTTCACCCTTTGATCTCTTCCTATCGTCATCCCTACCGTTGGTCAAACTTGACATCCTATTATGAGGACACGCACATAATTCCCAAAGCCATCCACATCTAGCCCTTCATTACAAGTTGACCAGCCATCCATTAAAAAATGAAAATATAGCTTTTTACCATATAAATATTCAAGACAAATAAAACCAAATGAGATTGTGACCATTCATTGAAATCAAGCCTCTATTGAATGACTGGCTGCCAGATCTGTTTACCAGAACGGCCTATTTCACAGCATGACCCTGTCTCTGAAATAACACCGAGTGTGGGATTTTGCCGGTAACTTTTCAAATCACAGTCAGCATCTGTTGTGTTGCGTTTGGAGGGTGCTCGTGGACATCTGTTGGGTCTAGAAGTTAAATCTACGCTCAAACCCAATCATCCTAGTGTGTTCGTCATCACAGTGGCACTGTAAGATAATCATTAGGGTATTAAACTCAGACAGAGCGTGTCTGATCCACGATTGTTGCCTGGACATTTTTGACCCGTTTAAGATTTTACTCGCCAGCAAAAGGAGATTAAGCTTATTATATGATGAGAGTGCTTGTTCTTAGTATTAGCCTATTCTTTTCTTTACAGTGCGTCACAGTCCTTCTATACATACTTCAATATTAATTAGGGATGGGACACTGTGAGATGTATTAGTGTGATAGACTGGTTTATTTAATTTTTTTATTTTTGATATCTTTTTTAGATACTTTAATCAATGTGCTGTTAAACAGTTTGCACAGTAAAATTGTATTTATTTGTTCAATTCTAAGAAAATGTCTCTTTAAATCTAATCCTTACAGCCATACATATTCTTAGGATGTCTTTAGCTGTTGTATTCTCAACTCAACTGTTTCTACCCTGCTGACATTTTTTTGACCCCAAGATCAATAATAAGTCCCATTTTTATATATATTTTTTAATGTTACGCAAAATATTTAGCAAATATATGCTACAATTTTATTTTTTCATTATAACCTTTCTTTACAAATACAACTTCAATAAACTGGAAATTATACATTATATAAAACAACCCCATGAATTCAAAAGAGTGAATATACATCACATGCATATGAAAATTATAGATTGATGTGTAGTTTTCATAATTTAATTTTATTTTTTACAGATTTTAGTCAGCTACTGTAGATCATGTTATGATGACAATTGAGCAGAATTTGCAACAGTTTTTTGATGGTCCCCTTTAGATATTCTGTATAAGTAATGTTGCACCTAAATGTCTACTAACTCCTATTAGAGTATTAATAGACTGCCTGCTTAATATTTGCTAACTCTTTAATTTCATGGTCCCGCAACAATCTACTTTCTATAAGTAATTTGCAAATACACGTCAACTTATTCTATTAAGCCTTAACCCCTTATTCTACTAAAACTAACCCTTCCCCTAACAGTCTACTAATACTAATAATGAGAGTTAGTTGATATATGTAGGTGCAACGTTACTTTTAGACCAATAAAATAAAATTTTACCCAACAATGTATGACAGAAAACCAGTCATACATTGTTTTCTTCTGAGCATGTCAATTTGGAAAATGTAGTTTTGCATGTATTTTGTGCTAACTGAGTGCTCTTTGTTGCACTCTTCCAGGATACGGAGCTCCTCAACACAGCCGTGCTCACCGGTAAGAGGGTTTCTGTGCCTGTAAAAGTTTTGGGAGTTGAGGCTGATGGCTCCATCACGGACATCACTAACTCTTCTCGCTGCAGGTCTTCAGACCAGGATGTCCTGAAGGTAATGCATGTCAAGGTCAAGCCAATTTTGATGGCTTCAGCAATCTCACACTCTGTGTGCTTCCTATTAGCAGCCTTACTGTGCTTCTGAATGACATGTCTATTAGAACTGGACGAGAGAGGTCAGTGGAGTCGACTTAGATGACCACCACTTCCTTGTTCCTCACCTAAAAAGAGAAAAACAGGAGGGAGACCGACGTTGACCCAAAAGCCATCATTGAACTTGTGTTTTTTACCCAAAGCACATCTGAAGTGCTTGAGCCCTTTGTTATTGCTGGATCATTCTCTGGGGCAGTTCTTCTTAAGTGGTTTTGCCTCAGGACCAAGATCTTACATTGAACATAGTAATGTAATAAGTGTACCAATTGTTTAAAGTACAAAAGTGCCATTATATTTAAAGAAATGCAGAATTATATGCAGAATTATCAGCATAACATAGGTTGAATAGGAAAATTTGACTAAATATCTTTTTTCATGGTTTCTTTCTCTCAGCAGGCAGTAATCCACAGCACAAAACCATGTTTGTCCTTTTTGCTAGGAAACCCATATTTAATATGCTCTCTTTGACCCGAGTTTGAATGGACCTTTGACGTCAATAACAAAAGATATAGAAATATATATTTTTTAAATAATTCTAAATATTTTACTATTTTAAATATGCGCAGTTATATGAGAACACACCTTGCCAGATGAGAGCAGTAGCCCTAGCCCTCATGTAACTTTTTTTCTTCTTCTTATTATGAAGAGTTTGAGCTCTTTTTACCATTTTCTGGACCTGCCGCTTTCACTTGGCGTTTCTGAATATGTAAAAGCTTATTTCCAGTGAGCTTGTCTTTTCAGGGTTAAATTTTAAAACATAAATGGAGGGACTCGCTGACTTATTCATCGGTAAAAGACAGACAAGGAATGACTGCACACATGTAAACAAACCCATGAACTGTTATGTGTCCTTATTATACATGCACACCTTACCGGCACCCACTGCATGAATAAATGAACTTGCCTTGAACACAAAGGGGAAGTGCAGGAGTCTCTCTTTTTTATGTCTTGAAAAGATTTTTATGGCACAGAGTTCAGACCACGTGCCCTGTGGTTTATAAATTAGTCTCTGAAGTACGGGGATGAATGAAACAGTGATGCAACACTGCCCATAGATTTTCCTAATGAGACAGAACAATATACACAGGGCTCATTACCTTATACCACACTGATGCTCATGTCTGCATTACCATAAAGCATCTTTATCTTTTTATATTTATTTACATTTATTCCTTTAGCAGACGTTATATGCCACATCACAAATAATTGATTCAGTAATATTGTAGACTCTACAAGTTCTGCAATGCAAAGTTCCAGAATGAGATACTAAGATTTAGGTGTCATGGGACTTTTGGGAAACAATAGAGTAGTTGTTGTTTTTTTCCAGTAAGTGATTTTGTATCTTGTTGTGTTGTACCATGAGGCATCAGACTCACCAGAGAGCAGACCAGACTCACTCACAGAGTATAGCTGCAAAAACTACTGTCAGCCAGTGGAGAAACACAAAGAGAGCTGTGAAAGTAAACCCAATTTGATTTATTGAAGACGACTTTCTATTTTAATTGTGGATGCTGGAAACCCGACCAACAAAAACTGTGCAGCATGCTTTTAAATGGCTCATAGCAAAATAAAGCTGGTCAATAATCATTAATGGCATCCGGATCAATCAGGAAACTAGGAGTAGTGTTGTTGAGTCTAGTTGAATGTGGCTTTGATAAAGAGCTCTTAAGTTGGAGTTGATGCTCTTCAGACACTGTGAGATCGTCTAGCCGTGTCTCTGATGTACCAGTTTTAGGTGAAGCTGTGTGGCACCAGTTATTGCACCAGTGTAGCCAAAATTGAAACCTTAAGATACCCCAGTGATAAGCTGTTTTTAATTAGATACCCCTCTCCTCCTAAACGTCATGTTGGCGCTATTGAAACTTCTTCAAATTATACTGAACCCAAATTCACTTAAAATGTGATTTCCATATACAGGTGTCTGAGAGATGCGATTCTGTGTACGTCAATGGCAAGGAGACACGTGGGAGAATGAGGATGATGGTGAACTTTACCTACAGTTATCTGAGCACACAGCTGGAGGTGAGTGTGTGGATGCCTCGACTCCCCCTGCAAATAGAGATATCCGATCCAGAACTCAGTCAGATCAAAGGCTGGAGAGTTCCTGTCACAGGGAACAAAAGGTAAGTGAAAAGTTTAACTCCAATCTGATACACTGCCCTAACAAACTTAATAAGGTTTTTTTTTTGTGTGTTTTTGTATGTCAGCAATCAGGAATATAGGAAGTGGTCATATTATATTTTGACTAGTTTTGTTAGATTAGTTCAATAAATTTGTATTTATTTAATTGCGTTGTGACTTTTAGATCCACAAACTAGCTCAGAACTTTTATATTTGATGTTCCACCTCATATGGACTTTTTCCACTTTAAAGCTGCTCCACTTTAAAGTGTTCTTGTTAGAATAGAGAATGTGTTCCACAGAGATATCCTGGCAGTTTTTATGACATTGCAGACTTTCATTATAAGGCAGAGATGAGAGATTGCTGAGCCTAGTCAAATAGCAGATAGCAGAAAAAAATATATATATTGAAAGTGAGGAAAAGAGTTGCTCATCTTTTCTCCACATGCTTCTCAGAGTGAGCTGGGACACAGAGGAAGAGGATGAGAGGAAGGGCCGAGGCTGCATGCTGCAGTATCAGCACAGTTTGATCCGAGTGCTTACGGTGTTCACAGCAGACTCGCCAGATCCAAGCAGACCATCTCCTGCATACTTCCTTGGTTCTGATTGGCAAGTGGATGTGACGCGGCTAGTGCGCTACTTTCTGAGACTAGGGGATGCGAGCGTTGCACGCCTGCAGGCAGGAACTATACTGACAGGCAAGGCTGTGGGAGTCACCACTGTCCAGGTAATGGTAATAATACAGTAACAATACAGACAGCTTATAGATGAGTAGCTTGTTTTGTTTTTCTTAATTTTAAAACAAATAAATTACAAATAATGCCACGCTGGGTTTGGTTTCTGTTGTCCAGGTGATGTCCCCATTGTCAGACTCAGTTCTGGCTGAGAGGATGATCCGGGTTCTGGATGATAAAGTCAGTATAACAGAGCTGGGTATACAGCTGGTCTCTGGCATTTCCCTGAACCTTCAACTCAGCCCAGAAAACAACAGAGCCATCGTTGCAAAGACAACCACACAGGAGATCATACACTACCCCAAACAGGTAATTCATGTAGTTACATGAGCTGTTAATCTAATTAATTGAGCTATACACTCACCTAAAGGATTATTAGGAACACCATACTAATAGTGTGTTTGACCCCCTTTCACCTTCAGAACTGCCTTAATTCAGAACGTGCCATTGATTCAACAAGGTGCTGAAAGCATTCTTTAGAAATGTTGGCCCATATTGATAGGATAGCATCTTGCAGTTGATGGAGATTTGTGGGATGCACATTCAGGGCACGAGGCTCCCGTTCCACCAAATCCCAAAGATGCTCTATTGGGTTGAGATCTGGTGACTGTGGGGGCCATTTTAGTATAGTGAACTCATTGTCATGTTCAAGAAAACAATTTGAAATGATTTGAGCTTTGTGACATGGTGCATTATCCTGCTGGAAGTAGCCATCAGAGGACGGGTACATGGTGGTCATGAAGGGATGGACATGGTCAGAAATGATACTCAGGTAGGCCGTGGCATTTAAACGATGCCCAATTGGCACTAAGGGGCCTAAAGTGTGCCAAGAAAACATCCTCCACACCATTACACCACCACCACCAGCCTGCACACAACAAGGCATGATGGATTTATGTTCTCATTCTGTTTATTCCAAATTCTGACTTTACCATCTGAATGTCTCAACAGAAATCGAGACTCATCAGACCAGTCAACATTTTTCCAGTCTTCAACTGTCCAATATTTGTTGAGCTTGTGCAAATTGTAGCCTCTTTTTCCTATTTGTAGTGGAGATGAGTGGTACCCGGTGGGGTCTTCAGCTGTTGTAGCCTATCCGCCTCAAGGTTGTGCGTGTTGTGGCTTCACAAATGCTTTTCAGCATACCTCGGTTGTAACGAGTGGTTATTTCAGTCAAAGTTGCTCTTCTATCAGTTTGAGTCAGTCCCATTCTCCTCTGACCTCTAGCATCAACAAGGCATTTTCGTCCACAGGACTGCCGCATAATGGATGTTTTTCCCTTTTCACAGCATTCTTTGTAAACCCTAGAAATGCTTGTGCGTGAAAATCCCAGTAATTGAGCAGATTGTGAAATACACAGACTGGTCTGTCTGGCAACCATGCCACGCTCAAAATTGCTTAAATCACATTTCTTTCTCATTCTGACATTCAGTTTGGAGTTCAGGAGATTGTCTTGACTAGGACCACACCCCTAAATGCATTGTGATTGGTGGATTAGGTAATTGCATCATTGAGAAATTTAACAGGTGTTCCTAATAATCCTTTAAGTGAGTGTATCCTGTAAAAGTAATCAAATAAAAGAATTATTCAAAGACATTACATTTATGGTGGTTGACATATCATTGAAAAGAACCTTATCACTGGGATATAGTACAGTTCAAATATTAACATTAAATATTAACCCATTATAATCAGTGAATGCGGCTTGATGATAAATTCCAGACAATAAATGTATCCCCCATTTGTCCTACGAAAGACAAGTGAATTTGCAACAGTTACATTGGTCTTGTCTGGTGTAGACACGGCT
This sequence comes from Rhodeus uyekii, assembly GCA_037043235.1. Classification (NCBI taxonomy): domain Eukaryota; kingdom Metazoa; phylum Chordata; class Actinopteri; order Cypriniformes; family Acheilognathidae; genus Rhodeus; species Rhodeus uyekii. The sequence continues at coordinate 3,296,782 of JAWRVZ010000031.1, read as the reverse complement.
TTAGGCGTTAGGAACAACAGCACATTGAGTTTAACTATGCTCTAAATTCCGTTATATTATTGCTAGTCCCAGTGCCAGGTCTGAGTGGCATAACATGATCCAATCAATATCAAACTATTAGTAATCAGCGAGAGGCCTCATTTGTCTTGTGATGGGCTTTGCAAACAGTGCTCCTCAGGCAATGCATAATGTATTTCGCTCCAGAATATAGGACAGTCTGTGGTGGCATTTACTTATAGCCTGGTATAAGTATATAACTCTCGTATTCAATTAAAGTTCCAAGAGGTTTGGTCTCTATATTTCCTTTCTAGTGGAGGTCCGGACAAATCTTTTTTGGAATAGTTATAAATTACTGTCTGGGCAGTCAAAATAGTCAACAAAGATTAGGATATTAGGTCCTCAAAGCCAAAGCAATGGTGCTCGAGAATAAAAAAAAAAATGTAATAATACATTTTCATTGGTTTAGCCCAGTTGGTTTGGAATGTTAATGTCCCACTGTAGTCAAAAATGTTATCAATTAAAATTCATCTTTGTTTACCAAAATGACATTTAATTGTTTTTCCCTGTATTACATCTGTACTACAAGTGAACTTGTAAGAATACAATTAGTTTGCTATTTTGATATAATTTTAACATTTAATATTAGTCTTTGAAGTATACATAACATCATACTTATAGTTTAATATATTTATATATTATGTTTTCACTATTTAGGTATTTGTGTTTTATACTTTAAATACACCTTTAACTATACTTTAACTCTTTCCATTTAAAAAAATGTTTATTCTTGCTTCGCGCATTTTTTTTTGCTTTTTTTTTATCAACACTTGAAGATAAAAAAGAAACAACATTTTAAACAAAAAGCTGAGAAAATTTCTTTTTTGTGACTACATCCAGATGGGATTCAGAACGATGATCTAAAAAACAATTGGATTCTGAACTATTTTAGAAGATGTGCCATTTAAGTCAAGTGTACTTAAGTCAATTTTAAGTATATTTCTGAGAAGTATGTAAAAGGTAGACAAAGTATATTTTCTTATTTTTTAGTTTAAAAGAAGTACTGTATACTAATAGTACACTTGCATAAACATATTTTTTGTAAGGGTGGGTTGTTGTAAATACACTGTACACTGGTGGTTTAGGAAATGGAGTTTTGAACACAAGCCCATAAATATTGATCCATTTGGGTTAATGGACCTCAGTTCATTGTTTTTTTTTTTTAGGCGATATACTACATCCTGCCAAAGGGCTACTTAATTTGAAATGGACATGGTCGTATCTCTGAGATACTGTGTTACCTGTCATGCTAACAGGGAATTATTTCCAAGCTGACCAGTTTTGATGGTTTCATCTGTGATAAGCCTGTTAAAATTTTCTAGAATGTTTAAGTAATATTTGTAACTTTTATACAACAGGAGGCGGTGGTTGGCTGCTGGCTGAAGTTCAGCGATGGCTCCCAGACTCCTCTTGATCTGTATGATCCTAGTGGTTATTCTCTCGCTATTTCTTCATTGGACTCAAGGGTAGCATCTGTGCGGAAGATTCTGGGGTCTGTCTTTGTTGTGGTTGCTGAAACTGAGGGACAGGGCTTACTGCTCCGAGCAGAGCTTGCAATCTGCGAGGCCTGTCAGAAATCCAAACGCAAGAGCAAACTAGCTGTGGGTGGAGGCATGGTGAAGGTAAAATTCCCACAGGATGAACAGCTTACAGGGACTGGCAAGAAAGAGAGTGACCAGGCCAGTAATGAAGATGGTAACTCCAAATTGATCCTTACATCCCCTATGAAGATGCTTGAACACACTATTATACAAGAGAGCACCACTAGTGTGATCAAAACGGCAACCAAATCCAATCTTCAAGAAGCAATAGGAGGAGGCGTATCCACAATGAAATCAATAAACACAATGGATAAAAATCTCATTACCATGCCTGTTGCAGACCGAGCGCTAGTCACCATAAGCTCCAGAAGTCCAATAAAAAATGGATATGGAAACTTGCTTGAGAACTCCAACTTCCCGTTACCACCGGAGGAACCCAAGCGAGAACCGCCCCTAGTGGAGAGCGATCTAATACAAATGTTAAGCGTATTCACAGACATAGAAGTCTGCATCTACACACTGGTAGGACTCTTTTGCTTGGCCGTTATCACCATTTTGCTTCACTGTGCCACTAACAGTGCAAGATCACGCAGCAAGAAGTCTCCGCTTCAGTGCCAGGGTCAGTCCCAACACAAGCATCACTGGGTACGCCTGGGTACAGCTGCAGAGCAAAGCAGAGCTGCGCCGATTGCAACTACCTCCAAGCAGGACATGCAGGCTGCTGTAGAGATGCCAAGAGCTGTTAAGATGCAGCATAGCAAAAGCTTGGAGATGAACCAGTCGAGGGAGATCCCAGCCATCGCAGGTGAGGAGAGAACTGCAACTCTGGGACGGAGGACCAACACACTTCCTCCAAGGCGGGATCCGATGGCTCCAATGGCTGTTAGATCTGCCACCCTGCTGGCAAGGCCCGTTCGAAGCGAACCTCTGCATTCTCCCACAAGCAAAAGGAATCAAGTACAGTTCACAACCTTCACTACTCTAGACATCAAACATCTGGCTGCTCTCAAGAAGAGTGGCCAGAACTTCAACTGGGCCAGTCAACCAGCTGGAGGTTTTCAGGCTGCTAGTATCGGCCAGGGGGGGTCAAATGGTAAGGCCGAAAGAGTCAATCATGTACATTTTTGCAGCCCAGTGGAAGTGTTCGGTCAGACACCGGAATCCATAGAGTCTAAAGGCTTTCTTCCAGAAGGTCCATGGCCTGTGGCTACACCAGTGTCAAAAGTGTGACATGGGACAGGGTTATTTATACAACAGCTCTATTGGCCTCATTCATGAAACACGAGCATTCTGTGTAAATTGCCCATAAATCCATTCTTACATAAATTGTTGTATTGAACTGAATACAACAGTTTATATTGGAATGTTTTTATGAACGATTTAACACAGAAATAGTTTTTCACAAATAAGGTCCAGTGTGTGTATGCATGTCTGAAAAATGTGTCTGAATTTGATATAAATACTTCTGCAACTTTTCACAAAGTTTTTACTTTCCTGCTTTTGTATAATTGTATTATTATTATTATTATTATTATTATTATTAAAATCATTAGAAACAGATCACAACAAATATTTTAAATATATATAATTGCTGACAATATATTATGAAGTTTTATGTTGTGAACCCCTTATTGTGTTTAAAAAGCAAATGTAATTAAATAATTGAAATGTATTATAAAAATATAAACTTGTATAATATTGAGATTATTTAAGAATACAAATTTATGACAAATAAGAATAAATGACATTTTTACTTCAGTGTATAACTACAATGCGAATTGTTCAGTTTTTCAAATGTGAAAAATTTTGCACTTTTTTCAGTTTTTCAATTTTTGCAGTTTTCATTGTTGACTATTGGTTTTCTGCGTTTATGAATTTATTAAATAAAGTGTATAACTGTGAACATTTCTATTGTTGTAGTTGTCTTTAATGACAGATTGATTTGTGCTCATTGTGTCACATCCTCTGTGCATGTTAACTGCTGATGTATAGTGGCTCTGCTTCCTCTTTCTATTAATATGGGTATTCATCCATTTTATCATTGCAGCAGTCCAGCTTCTTATAATGCTCCACATGCCTCCTGATTGTTTCCTGATTCGGAGGCCTTTATCTTGTCTTTGACCCGTGCTGTGGTTCAGCTCATCAGTGACAGCTTGGAGTGGTAAAAAAGAAAGTCTCTACTGAAAACATACCTCTCTGTTTTATTGTGATACCACCAACCCCAGCTTTGCAATGACTGCCATCGCCCTCCGCCGCAAGAGAACCACTATCTCTATCCAAGTGAGCACTGCTTCAAATCTTGAAATTGCGTTCCCCTCATTGCGCGTGGAGAAATAACTTGGACTAGGCAGGATAATCTATGTTGCACCTCAGGACTGTTGTAGATTTGTAGATTTGTAGAGTTTCATCCACAGTAGTGAACAGTGACATTTAAATTACGCTACCAAACATGGTACCTTTGTGTTACAACAAGATATTTAATTGCTGTTTTTTATAATATTGTCTGTTTTCTTATTTAGTCCATGTTCAATTACTATTTAATGTTTGCTGGGTCAAGCAAATATTAATCCTTTTTTTTTCTTTGCAGTAAAAAATTAATTCACTAATTCTGACCATCTAGGTCCTAACTTCTTAATCTTACAACAATCATTTTCCAGGAACAGGATGAGCATGGAATAAAGATACATATTTGTGTGTAGGATGTTTTAAATAACAGTTACGTCTATGCTATCATTTCAACAGTCACCTAAGCCGGCGCGTTGGATATTCTATTGACAGATTTGCAGGATTGAGGTCATTGTGTTGCTGGATTAACATGCATTAGTGGATCTCCCTCTTCTCTGCCTGCATTTACAGATGTGGGCCAAACACAGCGGATCTGCTCTTGGCTTCTTTCACTTGTCACTTGTATTTAACTCTGGTCAAAGGCAGTTTAGTCTTGTACATTTTAAAGAGTTTATGTATTTATTTGAGATAAAGTTAGAACCATGTTTTTTTTTTCTTTAGCTATCTGAATTTATGAATCATAGAAATAACTGATTGGAAAGAAAATTAAAGATATAAATGTCTTTTTCAGTGTTAGGTGTAGTCTTTACCATGGCTGTGACGGAAAATAAAAACGGTGGTTGTAAACATTCCTGCCTCACTTCACACTTCATCAGTGTGTGCTGAAGCCAATACTGACAACCCAATGAACAAGTGCAAAAGCACTGAGAGTGGGGGATTTGGCATCCCTTACAGAGAAGCTGTAACTTATCAAAGCAGACACGACGGCTAGCTTCCACGAGTTGATGAGGGAGCAGGAAAATGAGGGTAAACTAAGGAAGACGAGAAAGATTGATTTTTAATAAAAACAGTGAGGCAGCATTGAAAGCCAGTTGATGAGATATCAGTTATTCACAAGAAAAAGGGCTGTGTGGAAAAGGTTAGAGGTTACTACTCTGCAGCAATGACATCTTCATTTTTCTCTTATGCTCATTCACAAAATGGATCGTAGTGATATTGTAATGAAAAGCAAATTTTTGATGGCAATATTTTACTTTTTTTTTGATAGCATGATGATGCATTGTGTAGTGGATCAGGGTTAGTAACCAGAAAGTTGCTGATTTGATTGTGCTCTGCACTCTTAAAAATAAAGATTCAGAAGGGCTTCAACAAACTAATGGCATAACAGAGAATTTTAAGTTCCTGTGTTGTTCACATTTTAGAGCCATATTTTAAAGGTTTTTGTATGAACATTTCAGAACTTTTATCAAGTACAATCTTGAGTGCATCAGCTCCAGGAGGAAAATCCCATACATTTTTTCCCCGTAGGGTATTTGATTTTTACCAATGATACATAAACCTTAAAATACAGGCCTACTGTAAACTCTATATTTGCTAATCAGTGGTACACGGTTTATGGTTTTGAAGCCATCGGCCCACATTTTACTAAATAATCATGTTCAGCACAATACATTTTCTGTAAAAAAACATTAATCATTATTCTGAAAAGAAATCTCCAGCCATCAGACAATCAAAACGAGCAAATAACCAATTTTCATGAAGCAATGAGGCTTCGTCCAAAATCTTTTATATAAGAAGATTTTTTACCTTTTTCTGAATGGGGAAGTCTGCTTTACATTTCCAGTCTCTGGTGTTTTGTAGTCAAATTAGCGTATTTTCTGAGCTGATGTAATGTTAAATCTATGAAAATGTTTTAAAAAGCACAAGTCCTCAAAATGATTAGAGTGCGCAAATACCTCTTTAAGGAGTATTTTAACTCAAACGTTGTGAGCTATGCTCATTTTCTCTTGACAGTCTAGAATAAAACACAAGGCATGCAGTGCCGTATACAGACTTCAGATTCACTGGTGCTCAAAACACATCCTTTCCAAGAATTTCTTCAGTTTATTGTTGTTATATTTGCAATGCTTTGTGGGATTGTAATTCTTTCCCTCAATAAGGCTAAGTACACAGTCTTGTACCTTTTGTGTTTTTGAGTTTTAAATATTTTTCTACATCAAATTAAAGTTTGTATTGAAAATTTGTATTGTTGTGATCTCATAGTTGGTTGGTTTGGTTCATGGGTTATAACTCTTAATCAAAGACTTTATGAAACCTTATGGGAAAAACACTTCCAGAACCAAGACTGCTCTGGAAAATCAGAAATACGTCTGTACTGAAATAATATGTTCAATTGCTCTGTCCAGTGTTTTGATATTTCCTATTGTTCACCATTGTCCACGGCAATGCTGTGGTGCTCACTCGAGCTCACTGGCTGTACTTTTAGATTTCGTACCAGACAGCAGACTTATATGGAAGCTTGTTTCTGCCATGAAATAAAAAAAGTAATTGTGACTTTTTAATTTAATGCTAACTTTTTTCTCTCAATTGTGAGTTTTAAACTGAGATCTAACTCTCAATTCGGACCTTTTCCTCACAATTGCAAATGTAAAAAGTTAGAATTGTGAAATAAAAGTCACAATTATCTTTTTTAATATCACAATTCTGAGGGAGACAAACTTTTGAATTGCGAGATAAACTCGCAATTGTGAGAGAATTTTTTTATTTTATTTATGCGTTTGAAATTCAGATTTTTTCTCTAAATTCTGAAATGAACGTTTTGTAAGAAAAAGTTTTAAATTAACTTTTAATGCAAGCGCAAATAGACCCATATTGCAACTCAGTTATCGAATCTAGTGAAAATGTACTCAGATGACTTTATTCTTAATATTACCGTAACTTCATCGTTCTTCTTAGGCTGATTGTTTTGTGCATAGTGTTTATTTGGGAGAATATAATAATTGTGTAGAATAAGCGAGGTCTTGTGTAAAGCTGACTTTGTTCAAAGAAGCCCGTTGGACGTTTTAAGGTGAGAAAAAGATCTGGAAGTGGTTTGTATGATTGGCTGCACCATATTAGATTTGTCTGAAGTATTAAAATATCTGAAAATAAATCTGCTCTCTGCTGCAGTTTAAGCTATAGAAACTGTTGAACTGGTTGGACTTGAAATATATTCCCCAGAGCTACTGACAAACTCTGAGAAGAACATTGGAAGTTGAACAAATCTCTCGTGAAAGTACAGATGAAGCATTTCTCTGCTTTTTGAAAAGAAAATGAAGTCAGCCTGTATTTGCTTAGCCCCATGCGTATTTAATTCTTTTAGCTGACTCATCGGGTTGTGGTTCCTTAAAGATTGTACTTAGTGTTTTTAGGATGCCGTTAGAAGGAGCTGCAAATTATCTAAGCAGAAGCCATTTCAAAACAGTATTTGCAAATCTGGAAAAGATTAAAAGCAATGGGCTAGATATCTACAGTACAGCTTTTACAGTAACGCCACAGGAGGTTATGAATTTTCTGTAATTGCAGAATGCTCTTTCAGCTCTGTGAATTTTACTTCATCTAATTTGTTGAGGAACACATCCCTGTTTTGCTCTAGTAGTCAAGTGAATTAATAAAAAGTAAAACCAAGCAACCAAGTATGAAAAGCTGCACTTGAGATACAATTGAAAAAAAATAAGGGTTGTCTGTAGTGTCAGAATGTCATGCATTCATTAAAGCACTTCCTTAATATTCTGACTTGGTTGAACTCATTTCTGAAATTGCCTGATTTTAGACAATGTCGGAAACGTGGAATTAGCTTGTGTCTTCGGCTGTTTTAATTTGATTTGACATGAGAGAAGCGGGTGGGAATTGGGTCGAGGGATTAAGGCAGAGTAGCTCAGGGGTCTGTGAAAAGACACAAGCCTAAAGAGATTGAATGAACAAGGTGAAAGACTCTCAAAAAGCTGGAGTGGTTGCTATATTTTTGGACATATTTTCTATAGCAGCTTGCACAGTTTGTTTGGTGTCCGTCTCTGGTTTTGCATCTGGCAAATGCTGCTGCTTATCGCTTTGATCTGTGACAGCCAGTTATTTCTCTTCTATTTCTGAGCGCTGTCACCCGGAGTCAGACTGCGGACCTACACATGATGTCTCCAACAAACATTAGGCCAGTTATAAACACAGTTCCCTCTTCACGCTCTCTTTTAGTCTCTCTGACGCATAACTTCACGCTTTTTGCATTGCTTTTTTTTCATAGTGACTTTTATGTGTCTTGTAAGAGAGACAGCTGGGTTGATTGAAACACTTTTTGGTTTTTACCCATTTAATCAAAAAATGTTTAGACTACAGCTTGGAAATTGTGACTCAGACTTTTCTGAAATGTCAGCAGCCTGAACTCGTGTCAATTCAATTTATGACTTCATCGAGTCTAATACAATTGAACTAGAAGACAACCAGGGGTGTGGGAACATAATTCAACATTTAAATAATTTTTTAATAACCCACTTAAAGTGTTTATTTCAAATAAATTACTAAATGAATGAAAGGAACAAAATGAACAAAATCCCTACTTCTCATTTTACTACTTTAATGTGATACACAGTATATGATGATCCTTGAGAAATCATTCTAATATGCTGATTTGGTGCTCAGAAAAAAAATCGTATTATTAAAAGTATATAAAACCAGTTTTTGTTGCTTAATATTTTGTGGCGAAATCCTGAAAAAACATTGATAATAACAATTTAGCATCAAAGATTTCATTGGACATTAGAATGATTTCTGAAGAATAATGTGACACTAAAGACTGAAGTAATGCTAACAGTTAATAATTACAGAAATAAACTATTTAAAAAAAACATTGTAATAGAAAGCAACTATTTAAAAAATATATATATTTCAAAATATTACTTTTTTTAATTATTTTTAATAAAATAAATGTAGCCTTGGTGAGCAAAAGAGATATTGCTTTTCTTTTTCCAGAATTCTAATGACTGCATATCTATGTTAAATGGAGTGGTTAATTTTTTTTTCAAATAGCTATTTGCATGGCCGAAGTAACGTTGTCAGAAATGGAAAACAATTTAAGAGAATGAGCTATTATGAAGTCAACAGATAAATTGTTCAGCCCACAAACATGCATTAATAAAGTAAATAAGGTCCTGTTGACTTTAAAGTTGCTTACCAACATTTCTTTCTGAATTATTATTATTTTTTGTCTCAAAAGAATTTGACATTCAAGATGATCTTGAGCTTATATATTTTTTTTATATTGCAGGACAATTCCATCAGCTTTCAAATGCCTCTCTATTGCTAATGATTATTAAATATACTGTGTGCATGTGTATGGCTTCAGAGGCGAGCAGTTTGAAGTGTGCAGGGAGAAAAAATAATGATATGACTACGTAGATCAAACCAGGTATTAAAGAGCTGTCACATGAAACGGGAACACCTGCTGTGAGAGGATGTTTGTGACAACAGGAGGCCTGCAGAAAAGAGACAGGAGGGGGTTTAGGTGTTGACAGGATCCAGTGTTGACACAAACACTTATAAAGAATTCAACTCTTTCAACTCGCGTTGTGCAATCGTTCAGCGGCGGTTGCAAAACATCTCCTGTATCATGCTAAATGTGCCGTGGCAACAAATCGATCACACAAATGATTTCACCTTCTTTGGTGCACAGTCCTGTATCTCACTATTTCAAATAAAGGGAATTCTTGACGGAGACTCTTCTAATTTCGAAAGCAATTGTTTTGTTCTTAAATGTATGACAACGTTTAATAAAAATAAAATAAAAAGTCCAAGATTTCAAACTCATTGTTTTGAGAGTAATATCATAATAGGCCTTTAAATGCCTTAAAAAATAATAAAGTTTAAAGAATTAAGTATTAAAGTATAATATTTTGAATATACAGTGGAGTTCACTTATCTCAACTCATGGTTAACTCGCCAATCCTATTATGACGACGTTTTTGAAGTGGAACCGCCAAACTCCCTATTTTTCCTAGCATTTTCGATTCTTTAATGTCGATTCCTTAATGTCGCCGAACACTAGTATCTCGAATACAAAAGAGGGACAAAGTTGTCACTTCACATGGTTATCTTGTGAGTTATGAGCGTACCTAGTTCACTGCGCATGCGCTGAGTTTGCGTTGCACGTGGATCACGGTCCTGGTCGCTCTGTCAGTGACGCCACGCAAGACTCTCTGAAGTGAAAGCACATTCACATTGTTAGGAGAGCTGCCGTGGGTCCCACCCCCATCCCAAACCCTCATCCGCTTCTGTGTGCACATAAAGCCCGCCTTCTCTGATTTGATTGGTCTTCTCAAATATTTTGACTTTGGTCAGTAACGAGCGTTAACGACCAATGAGTATGAGGCTTAGATGAACAAACACACACACACACACACAAACACATCCTGCTTTTGTTCTGAAGTGGGCTCTGCTCAGCGGCGCTGCGGGAACACGGTTATTAAAAGACGGGACGTCGCTGTGAGCGATCATTGTGTATACAATGTTGGAGAATGTAATTAAAGGTTTGTATCGAGAATCGAAGGTGTTTTTTATTGTATACTGATAATCTCTGCTGTTAATTGATGCACATATGCCTTTTGTTGTTAGCAAACATATACAGACAAATCGCCATATTGGGTGTTGGTTATCTCGCTAAACGGTTATCTCAACGCCTTTTTGCAACCCCCAAGGCTGTCGACATAACCGAACTCCACTGTATTCCCATGACATTATGAGGTTTTATTGTTAGTTATATATTTTCATTAAAACACCACTGTACAAGTGACACAGCAGGTCCTCGTAATTTTTCTGTTTACTATGCTGAACAGGTAAAGTAGTGGATTACACATTATTTTGATGGTCTACTAAGTATAAGTAACTTTGTAACTACATGCCAACTAGCATTAGTAAATTGTTAGGTTAGAGTTGACAAATGGATAAGTTACATAATCTAATGTTTTCTCGGGGATCATCAAAATAGAGTGTTAGTAGATATTAAGCATTAAAACTCTGACTCCTAGTTGCAAAGTCGCTTAGTGCAAAGTAAAGTGAACTTTCGAAATAGCATCATCAAGAACATTTGGCAACACTGAAGAACATTCAGTGTTGCCAAATTGGACTGACGATTTCCAGCTCAAAAGTTCACCTAAACCTTCCCAAAATGTTACCTGTAAAATAACGTGATGGAAATATTAGGTTTGAGTGGTCAATGCTTTGAGGTCTGCAGTAGTTAGTAGTTAAACAAGTGAAATAAACAAAAATGAAACTGCTGTTATCAAGTTTTAGAGATCTGCAATTTTAGTCAATAACAAAAGAATAAAGGGGTATTGTAACCAAGGATAATTTTTTACATGAGTTACATGAGTAAGAATTGCACTCCTTGCCCACCTAAGCTAATGAATTCCTTGTGTACAACAAGAATTCAGAAAGTTCTTGTTTCGGGGGTGAGTTAGTTCTGTTGATGGTGCAAATGCCCACTGACGTCTACCTTTATCTCAGGGTCAGTGTAGATGACCTCTCTCCTGCTTTAAACTTCTAGATGGCATGATACAAGCGTTCTTTGTCAATGCTATTGGTGCGCCGTACGCCCGAGGCCACTATCTGTCTGTGAAGCTGAGCAGATGATTTATGTCCCGTCTATTGCAATGCATCCATTCACCGATTTTCCCATTAGAGCTGTTTCCAATTCCACATAAAAAAACGCATCTCTTCTCAAGTTTTTTTAGTGCTTAATGCTTAAGATTCCCTCGTTTTCACAACATTAAAAATGGCCCAGTCCCATAATTACTAAATCGATGGCCGTCAGTTCCTTTGTCTTTGAAACCTCATTGCCATCTCTTCCCCGTGTCAAAGGTTTGGTGGGTTTGGCCTTGAGTGTGGCACTCAATCACAGACTGTCTTTCAGTTATCATTCCTCCAGGCTAGTCTACAGCGAACACATTCGTTCTGCTGCACTGCAGCTCTGGTGTCAGCTGCTGATCAATGAGGTGCCAGTTAAATGCTGGTGACACATTTGGCACCCTGGTCTCTCCAATGATATTCATTGTCTGTGTTTTAGTTGATAGTTGTTACAGAATGTGACTTTCACATTATGATTTTCACTTCAATTGTGCATTGTTGTCATTTTATGCAGATGCAAGTTGTGATATTATGTTAATCTTAATATAAATATTATGTTAAGTGTGTTTTTGTGTATATATATATATATATATATAAAATCACAAATGTATATTTTGTTTGGGAGAGTTCATTAACCTGCTAGTAAAGTTCATTCACTTTTCAGCTTCAACTCATACAGCTCAAGTCCCCCAAATCATTGACTATGATTAAATTATTTAAAGCAGTCGACTTTTGTGCTAGTGCATTTGTAATGTCTTGTGGTGATGATCTTTTTATTTTCTCTCTATATTTGACCTACTCAATCATTGTTGTTGTAATGCACAATGAAAAAAATAATTATTGTTTCTACTCTAAAATATATACTGGTAATTATTTGTTCTACCATTATCAAGGTACTACATGGTTTAGATGTAGCGGGAAAAAAACGTTTTTGAGAAAAAAATTTAATTGACATTTTTTAATGAAAGAATTATATTCAAACATGTAATAAATTATTTAATGTTAAGTAAAAATATAAGGCATTTATAATATTTCATCTATACCTTGTGACATTGTTCTCAAGCTGTTTTACTGCAATGATACATGATACATTTTGGTAAGTTGAACTGTAATATTTTATGCAGATTTTGATGTTCATTCATGTTTTCTCATGATATATCATTGTAGCCTACTACAATTAGTAAAAAGAAAGATCCGATCAGTTCCCTATCAGTCAGTCATGTTTGACGTTACATCAGAACGGAACTGACGAATTGGGAGACCAGTCATCTTCGAGTGTAAGTAAACAAGCCAATGCACATTGGCATGTGAGATTTGCATCTCACATTTAGCCTTTCGCTTTAGACCAGAGTAGTTTGTCCTCTGAATTGCGCATAAATCAGTAAAAACGAGTGTGCCTACGAATAGTGGAAAGTCTCTCCATGTGCTGAGAGTAATGGCGATTCAGCAGTGGTTGCTGCTTCCTGTTACAGAGAGAGCATTTTTTATTTTTGAAACTTAACTCTGTGTGCTCTTGCACTTTTTAAGAGAGCAATTCCCTAGCAAACAAAGAGAGCAAACACAGGTGTGATGCTACGTCTTTTTAAAGATGACACCTGGAGTCATCATTACAAAGACCTTGTTCCTTGTTCTACAGGAACTCCTGCCCATGCAAGGTCCGACCACGGGTTGAAGGTCTGGTGACAGGATTGCTTCCTAGTGCGTGCTGCATTGCTACCCCCATCATGGGACTCGGCCGTGAAGCCAGTGCTGATGCGGGCTCATATGAAGCAATCTGAGCAGCATTAATATGGCTATGGACGCCATATGCCCCAGGAGCCTCTGAGAAAGTTTCAATGGGTCCACTGTCCTGCCCTTGAGGGAGTTCAGGCAGTTCAGCACTGACCGAGCACGCTCCATCATGAGGCGTGCTGTGAGGTTGACCAAGTCAAGCTCCATACCAAGCAAAGAGATCCTCTGCACAAGGGAGAGTTTGCTTTTTTCCCAGTTGACCCAAAGCCCGAACTAACCCAACTGTTCTCACAAGTGTTGATAGCAGTACATCTTGCGCTGGGCTGCTTCAAATCGCTGCTAATAGGCAAGCACGTACTGATTAGTACGGACAGCACTGCGGCTGCTGTGTACATTAATCATCAGGGTGGTCTACGCTCCTGTCTCATGTCATCTCCTCCTATGGAGTCAGAAGCTTCCGATGTAGCTTTGATTCATTCACATCCTAGCTAGCTCAATAGTGTAGCTGACGAGCTCTCACAACAGTCTTCACGTCCGGAGGAATGTGGTCCAGACACTTCGCAGTGGACCTGTTTGCCTGTATACATCCCATTGTTACAATTGGTGTACCTCCACTGAGCGGCCAGGCCACCGGCTCGGCTCCTCAGCAAAAACCTAAATGTGTGATCGCACGCGCTCTTCGTTATATTCCCACTTCGCGGGCGGAGAGTACGATTCAAATCTTGCACGCCAAAGTGCATTGGGTCATTTAGTTAAACTCAAAGATGACAGATGCTTCAGATCCATCTCAGTTCCCCCTACAGGGAACGAGGGTTACAATAGTAACTTAGACATTAATCACCGTAAATTGAGACTTTATCAAAAATAACACAACACAAAAATTCTAAATTAGGCTTTTGTTGTGTTCTGCTTCTCCACGAACAGCTAAGAATTATGAGTCAAAACTGAGAGCGAGCATTTTCAACAGCTGAATTTTTTAACATTTAAATTCAGTTAATTATTGGCATAACACACAATCTCATAAAAAAGACAGAAACCCATTAGTATGTTTTTGCCTGTAATTTCACTGACAATATTAAGTATTGTTGGTATATTACTGTCTTCTCTAGGACTCTCACACACTCCCTTCAAAGACAATCGCTTGACCTTGATGCTCTTTGCTCCCTTGTTGAGGTAATTATTGGCATTTCCAGTGCTGATTGGGAGGGTGTTCAAAAAGTGCACTCAAGAATCAAGCTAAAATATAATGGCCTGTTTTGCATATTTGATCAATGCATCAAAGATACAACCACTTCATTAGCATTCTGCTATAAGACTATAAGTCCCTGGTTTTGGAAAGCTATACATCGAATGTTCATGCCATATGTTTGCTGCACATCTATTTTATACAGTGCCTTGAAAATCATCCATTTCATTCTTAGCTATTCTCTTGGTCGCATTCCAACTGAAGAAGTTTGGTGGCCTTCTTTGGCAGACATATGTGAAATGTGAAAATTAGACATCTTGATGGCAATCAGCCTGAAGTGTTTGCTAGAAAATAAGCTGAACAGTGGCGTTGACGAGATGGATGTGGAATGTATGGACAATGGTGGAAAGGCACTGAGAATCAATGAGGCACTGGGGCTGGAGTCTCACACACGCAGCTCTCATTACAGGCTGCAGTGCGGCAGAGCCAGCAGACGTCAAGAATCATACAGGATTGTGTTGGGTGATCAAGGAGGCCATGTGCTGGGTTGGCCGCAGCGGGGGGTCTGCCGACTGAGGCATCTGAAGTTGTGTCACCCACTGGGGACACACAGACAGGTGTCTAACTGTTACAGGAAGTTTCTGCGACAGCAGTGGAGGATGGGGATGGTTTTGAACTTGAAGAACAAGTAACAGTGTGCAAATAATGAAAGTATTACCATTCCGTGGGTAAAATCTGTTTATCTTAAAGTCAGTTCTAGGCCTTTTGAAGAAGTTTGAATGACATAATGTAATGGCCATAATTTAAATGTAAAAAATTCAAGGTGAAGGAATGCATCATGCCTAATGGAGGCCTTTGCATCTTTTTCAGGAGTCACCCACGAGTTCCACTTAAGATTCCTATGTAGTTATGCATAAACCATTTAAATGCATTGAATATGACACAGTTACTGGATGGAAGATGATATGACTCAACTCTGAATAAGTCACATGGTCAATCAAATGTCACAGCAATCCTAATGGAACCCAGTGTTGCTTCATCCGAGAACCCTCATCTGCTTTTATTAAATGACAGAATGTGTTTTTCACCTATTTGACCCTGTACATCTCTGGGTTCTTTGAAAAAATAGTCTGATTTCTAAATTTCAAATGCTATAATGCTTATGAAAATGGGTCTCATGCTGTCTTTTTCCATTTCTCTTCTTCTTTTTATCTTTTTAGATCCCTTTCGCCATCGTGATGGTTTTCTGTGCCTCCCTCTCTCTTTATAGACCTGATTTGTTCTGAAGTAGTTCAGACCATTAACTCATTTGAAATTCATCCTCTTTCCCTTTCACACTAACAAATTACCACGTATGCAAAATTATATACCAATGCAACAGGCAAAATAGCGTGGCTACAACAATCAGTCTTCTACTGTTGTGAGAGGCATTTAGATGAATGCAGCAGCAAAGTGAATGGAGAAGCTGGAATGTTTCAAAAGGCCTTTGTTTCCGTTCTCATTTATGGTAAGATGCGTTTTGGGTGTGATAACTTCCTAGTCTCCTGAGTTTTGCAATTTAAAATACTGTTTTCATTAAGTTTCATTAAGTCTCGTGATGTTTCCACACACTTAACGTGACGTGTGTGTGTGTGTAATTTAAGAATTCACAATATTACTGTTTTAATGTGTTTTTATTAAATAAATGTAGCCTTGGTGACCATAAGAGTTATTTAAAATCTTAAAAATTAAAAAATCTTTATTATTCCAAAATTTTGACCTTTAAATATGCATAATATTGGTGTAACGGTGGCAAATATCCAGAGAGTTTTACTATTTGCTGCCAGCCAATCCCATTACTGCTTTATATGACATTAGTGCACCAGCAAAGGTCAGTTGCTTAAATTATCCTTGAGCTGCCTTTATACTCCGGCATTAATAATATTTGTTGTCACAAGTTATACAAGTTTATCATACAGTTGTGAAGTTATAATAAATCCATTATATTTACACATCTATTTGTAAGTTGCTTAAGAAAACCTAAATTAATAAATGTAAATCTAAACACCATGGGTATTGCTTACACACTGCCAGGCAATAACACAATAACAACTTCAGTTTATTCATGAGCAATATAGCATTAAATGTTATAGCATATATGCCACAGTCAAACTTTATGGGGCATAAGCTAGCCTATCCTGAAGTAAGTAGAGATAGGAACTGCTCTGCATGTCGTTCTTGTCAACTCACTCTGAAACCTTCACTATTTGGTGTCTTAGACTAGTGTCTCCAATGGCCTGAAGGTCTTGCCTGCAGGCAAGGCTTGCTGATGATTAGCATAAGCACCCGCAGCCTCCTCCCTCTTCGTGCATCTGCCCCGGCTTCATTACCACCCACCTTTGTAGTAGGAACCTCCACCAGCTCATACATGCAGGTGTCCCACTGGGGAGCAGCAGCTTAAATGATCTGGATGCATGGTAATTAGGTTATTTTCTCCACTGTCAAACATGAGAGTGGCTGACAGGGAGCATAAAGGCAAAAAACAAACAAACAGGCACACACGCGCACACATAGGCTGTCAAACCTCAAAGGTATGCTTACAAATTAGTTGCATTTCAGAGGTAAATACTTCTGAGAACCTCACAGAGTGCACGAGAGAATTGAGTTGTGTCTGAGGAGTCTTTTTGCATAAGTGGAAGTTAGGGTTGCAAATTGAACTAGCTCCAAGATGGAAAAAAAGCATTTTTCTGAATATTTTCATATACATTTGGACTTAATTAAATGAGTAAAAGTCCAGCCTTATGTTTCTCTTCTCTAAAAGTGATCTACAGCATGAGTTATATTGGCCATACTGATTATTTCATCCATATTTGGTCAAAAGTCTCAGTATGCAAATATACTGTACTCAGGTATATTTCATAGAATTTTATGTAAATATTGTGTAAAATAAATGAAAATGATGAACAAAATGAAAATTTTATTTTATTTCTTTCACTGCAGGGTTTCACTGCATGTTTTCTTTCAAAACATTGAAAATGCAGGGTTTGTCTTTTCATTTTAACTAGACAATATATTATGTAAATCCACTTCCACCTAACAGAGGACAAAAAGTAATTCTGGGATAAAATAAGAAGTGAGCATTTAAAATCATAATTTGAGATATTAAATCACATTTACAAAAAATAAAAAGTCACAATTACTTTTGGGGAGAAAAATGGGCTCAATAACATATTTAGGAAATATATATTTAGGATTCTACACTATATCTAAATCATTAATTTCATTAATAATAAAAAATTGGTTTTACATAAACTTTCATGTGTTCATATAGTTTAAGTGCTGCTGTCATTAAAGGGAGAAACGTTTTTAAACGAATTAAAACAAATGAAAAATAGTTACTGTATTTGTATTTTACTGTGATGCAAATTAAACCTTGATAAAAAAAAAAAGCTACATGCAAATTACAATAATTTCAGGAATTTGGACCCAAATGTGAATACTAATCTCTGATATTCTCAGTCATTAAAATCGTGCATATCAGTGACCACTAATTGAGAGGCATTCTGTGCAGTTGGATACAACCAATTTTTTTTCATTTATGCAGTGCCTGGAACAGCAGCATCCAGCTTTCCAAAGGGTCATTCAGACTCTGAGGGTCTCCTACCGCAAAAGCCGGATTAGCTCTGACCTAATGAGTTATGCAGGCCAGAGAGCTCCCGTCTGCTCCTCTAATCCACAGCCAAGGGAGCGCCGCTGCAACTGGCCCAGTAAGCAGCACCCGACGGCAACGTCAGGCTCTCAAACACAGCTTGAATACCTGCATACCTCATTATATGCCCGGTCTAACATCTTTGTTTATTTCTTCGAGGCTATTATGGAAAATGCCACTGAAAATGTGTGACATTTACTAAATTTGTTTTCTTCCGCAGTGATACTGTGCGAGCACAAAAGGCTAAAGACAAAGTTTTAAAATAATCCCACAGAGGAATGTAGCATTAGAAGGCATATTACTTCTGATATCAACATTTGCATCTCATAGGATATGAATACCAAAGAACGCATACTTGAGTCGTGTTTGATATATGCTCTGAGCTCTTTTGGCAAATTTCAAAATGCAAGCCAGCATTTGATGCCACCAAAAGTCGAGAGAGAGAGTTTAGCCCACAGGAGAGTTGACCTTTTGTAACCCTCGATGTGTGACAATACTTTGCTGAGGCACCAAATACATTTATATTCTTCGTATGGAAACAGAGCCAACCTGCAGAGATACCATCACATTGTTTTAAAAGACCAGTGGTACTGTGTTTCGAATGCAACGGCAGGATGTGGGCTGAAGCCGGGTCACCCCCTGCCTCGCCCTCTGTCCGATACAGTCTGGAGCGTACTACCCATCAGCTCTCTGCTCCACCGCACACACAAACATCCTCCAAAAATATCTCCCCTCCTCCCTCATCCCACACATTTCAGTGCAGCATTACTCGGGACGCAGACCAAAGACGTGACTGGGTTGTGAATGACAGAGCCGCCCAATGTCCTGAAACTGCCTGAGAAACAAATGAGTGACTTGATCGGCACTATATTGATCGTGAGCGTCTGCTCATCTCTCATTGTAATAAAGAAAAGGGTCAAATGGTTTATTTGTTAATTTGAGGTGACAAGATGAACTGTCTTCCGCTGATTTATGAGAGGATAATTATTTTAAAAATCACCCAGCAAGCTCATAGTTTTTGATCATTTTTCCTCATCCAGTACGTTCGGCCCCCTCGCTTATCCTATTATGCTTGAAGCCTGCAAATTGCGCATCTAATTGAGTTCTACTCGGCTTTCTAGACAACAGAGGCTTTATGCAGACAGTCGAGGACTGAGGCTGCAATCACAAACGACACAAAACGGTGCAAAAATACAAATAACTAATTTCACTCATCCAGCTTTGGTTAAAAATCCACTCACGCAACAGCGCTTGGTCTCAGTTAAGGGACCATCTGCCTTTTTTTACCTTGTCTGAGTCAATTGGTAATTGCATGCTGTTTACTGATTTCTGCCCCTGCACTGCTGGTGACCCCAGCCCCCACCCTAAGCATGGATCGTCCTGCATTGATGATGATGGCCCACTCCCCTGTGATTAAACCGCGTGAACATTTGCGCATGCTCATAATTTGAACAGCTGTGCCCTGCTCTCCTCTCGTACCCTGTTCCACCCTAAAAGGCTGATCATGGCCAACTTTAGTGTTGTTATTGTTAACTAAAACAAAACTAGTAAAAATAGTTTTCGGTAATTGAAATAAAGCTGAAAGAAAAGAAAATATAAATTATAGATTAACATTTAACTGAAGAACTAAAATAACTAAGTTTAACAATTGACAATTTTTTGGTAGATTTTTTATATAAAATGATTCTGTGCACAATGATTCTGTTCTTTTTTTATTTTATGTGCCTCAATCTTTAATCAAGATAACTTTCCGTGCCTTTTTGCAAACAACATTTTTTTTTTCATTTGAGAAGCCGTTCCACAAAAGGAAAGAAATACTATTGTATCGTGCCAACTTTAAGTTGAAGTAATAAAACTACAATAAAGCTATATAGCTTATATTTAAAAACTAATACAAATGACAAAAGAACAAAACACAATGTCTGCAACAACTAAAATGAATATAAATAAAGAGCTAAATTAAAATACTAATGAAAACTATATTAAATGATACTAAAATAACAACTCGGTTCAGACGGATGACAAAAGTCCACACACTCCTTCAGTGCAAACACAAAACTTTTGTTGCTTTACACTTTTCCTCCTGCGCACCACAGAATACATACAGTATATAAATGGGGAGAGTATAAAATTCCCAGGATATAGGGATAGACGCACAAATCCTCTGCGAGATTTAAAAAGATAAAACTTTGTCGGGGGTTAAGCCGGGACTTCCTCGCTCTTGTGCGGATGCTGGATTCTCACTGTAGAGGATTAGGGGCAGAATGCGCGAGAATACACAGAGAGACCTGCTGAAATGATAGAAGGACTTGTAGCAAGGCTGGTGTAGCTCAAAGTTAATGGTGGGAAGAGAGGAGGAGGAGGAATAAGGTGCACGCAGCTGTCACTGTGGCCTCTTTCGTCTACAGGGCTGCATGGACTTTCATGTGCAGCTTTATGTATGTTTTTTTTTTGTAAGGGGGAGATAGAGAAATGTGTAAGGGTGAGGAATGTCAGAGAGTTTGTTGTAGGCGTTAACATTGCTGATATTAGCAGAAAAGTTTGTGTGCGTATGAATGACAGAATGACATAAGAACATTGTTTTTTATACTGCGTGAATATGTGCATGACAATAAAGTGCAGCACCGAGTCGGTGAGGGAAAAAATTGATCTATATGTGTGTGTATATATATATATATATATATATATATATATATATATATATATACACACACACACACACACACACACACACACACACACACACACACACACACACACACACACACACACACACACACACACACACACACACACACACACACACACACACACACACACACACACACACACATATATAGCAAGAACTGATTAGAATGTTGTTGAATGCAATGCAAGCTGCTTTAGATAAAATGTATTGAACATTTTTATTTGACCATTTTACATGCTATTTCTCTTAAAGCGCCTTTAGAAGTACCTTTCTCAATAACTGCAATTATCTCATGCACAGCTTGACATGAGTGACAACAAAACCTTGTCTAATGTTCTGATATTCTTGAAGGATGTGAAGTCTTTTTCAACATCTCTCTCTTTCTGTGGGATCAAAAAACTTGAACTCAGACTTTTGCACAAGCAAGGACAACACACAAGAAGATTGTGAGTGATGGTTGTACATGTGAAACGAACCACCAACATGGTTAAGTGCTCTGGGTGGCTTCCAAGGTGTTGCTATTTAGTTGACAAGATGTTCTGTGTGGTTGCTAGGTAGCTTATTTGATTAGCTCAGCAGTTTGACATCATTTTACATTAGTTCAGCCGCAGCATGTACATGTTTCACGTAGATGTGTCATTTCAATGTACTTCTCTCATCCTAATATAACAATATTACATACTATCACGCTATTTTTGACAAGCAAAACAGATGGGAGAACTTAGGAGAACTTTGCATGCAAGGTTTGATTTTCCACAAAGGTTTGGTGGTTTTGGGAGCTTTTAATGCTGAATTAAGATTCTCTTGATACCTCAGTTTCAGACTTGCTTGGCTTTGCAACAAAAAAGGAAAGAAAAAAGAAAAACATCTTTGATTTAGAGTAAGACTGAAGGGTTGTGGAGAAAAAAATCTTTTGACTGAGGTGAGGTTTCTTGAAAACTGATTAATGCGGAGCTGCCAGTGCATATCAGAGTCTCTCTCATTATCTGCATTCATAAAACAGTGTTATGCAACATATTTTAAGGTGAGGCATGCTGTGTGGAATTATACAGTTTTGATTAAGTGCATATGAAAAAAAAATCCTTCCTCTGTAGAATCATGAGTCACGCTCATAGGTGAAAACATTGAGAATGTAATTCTCAAAGGCCTCGAATCTACTATTGGAAACAAATCAGGCATGCCGTCACTGACGGTCATCATTTTCTTTTTTTCCTGGGGAGTAACCGCAGAATTTTTTCCCAAAGTTCAAGGCATACTGTCAAGCTATACATAAACTGGCTTTGAAAAATAAACCCACTGAGAGAACAGTTCACTGCACTGAAAAGTGAAACTCCCCTATATTTATTCACTCTTTGATGTACATATATCCAAGCTTTATTCCCGACAACAGATGACAAACTCTATTCCCGTCTGTCATCTACACTTGTACAAAGCCAGAGGAAGACACAGCAGGGAAGTGACCCTTGCTATTTACCTCAGTATCTGTTCCCAAGCTGACAAGCGCGGCACTTTGAGGATCACTGACATGGAAACAAATAAATGTTTTTATTTGAGAGCGCCTATCATGAGCAGTGCGTCTAACAGCGGGACAGGTTGACTTTGGCAGAGTAATGGACCTGCCAGCCTTTTCCCATGTGTTCCTGATGGCAACCTCTCAACCCTTACCAGCAAACTCCATTTCCCGAAAAGCCGCTTTCATTTAGACCCCAGCGCTGCACAAGAGGCAGGCAGAAAGAAATAAGAGCGTGTTTCCAGTCAAGTGCTAATGGCTTCAGTTTTTACAGCTCCTCAAAGTGATCGCCTATATGTTGCCAGAAGAGGGTGATGTGATTTATTGGCCAGCCCTGAGGTACGGTTATGGAGCAGAGTAACAGTGACACAGATAATCGGATTTGTTAGTGTGGTCCATTAAATACCGAGCCACCATCTTCTGCCACAGGCCTCAGAGTATAGGTGTGCTAACAATTTATGATCCTTCAAAATAATTGCTGTGCAGACGGTGTGTACTGGAGACTTGTTTCATGGTCTGATAATTCGATTGCAGATACACAGTGCATTGAAACAGTCCTCCCACACTCAATATGAATATGTATGGTCTCTAGGCATTGGATAGAGAAATCATTGATTTAATAGTGTGCTAGTGTCCATACCTTACTAGCAGGGGTTTTTCCTCATAACATACCCTTCATAATCGGCTTTGCATATAAACTTTTCATTAATTTTGTCTGCATTTGCTATTTATCAATGTATGGTAGCAAGTATATTGTGTCTATTTCTTAGGACCAACAGCATGAGGAAGAGTATGACATTGCCTTTAATATTAAGACATAATACCTAAACACATTTGTGTATTTTTGCTCCGCCAACAAAAATGCGCATAATCAACAATCACGTGTCTCAGATCAACACCTTAGTGGTGTTTTGTTCCTGAATGAATCAGTGTTGCTGAATGAATCGGTTGAATGAATAATTTAAATGGCTCACTCAGACACTTTTTTCATTCCCGAATGAATCAGGATTACTGAATGAATTAAGTGATTCTATGATTTACTCAAGACGACATATTTCCTTCTTCATTCTTTATTCTCTCGTGCTCAAAGACTTTAGTTCCTAAAATAATCAGTTGTTTGAACAAGTGATTTAAAAACTCACCTGTTGCCACCTACTGGTTTAATGATGTAAACTGGGATGCTGATCAGCCAATCAAATTCGAGGACCAGAACTAACTAAAACAAAAATGAACACAAACGAACATTGATTTTAAAGAAAGATAGCAGAGTCATTTGTTGGTGAATATTTTAACTTGCAAAAAATATATTTACAATGCATAATGCACTTGAACAATAAAATTAATATCTTAATAATCTTAAAGTGCAACTTAAGTGTGCAAATACTTCCCTGGGCCAGAACAGGCAAACAACTTATTTTTCATGCATCTGTCAATTTTGGGATTTTCATTTTTTTCAGACTAGTGGCATTCACACTGTTATATGCATATTTTATAGCACTTTATCTATTGGAGTCTGTAGATTTCAGTCAGTATTTTCTGATTTTATAGAGTGATAAAAGGAGATATCCAAAATCACCTTAGAAAAACTGTGATACGTCCCAAAAAAGAAGAAAAGAACGAATTTTGAACCTGATTTCAAATTTGTGTATGCAAATGAGTGATTACACATCATTTGCATATTTAAAGAAAACTTATAATATAGAAAAATTTGGCATTTCTTTATGCAAGTAGTCAACTGGTTAAGTAGCTATATATTTTATTATTATTTTAGGGTTAGTTAATGACAGAAATGGTACTACTTTTAGCTCTGATTATCACAATAATCCTTTTTCAAAATCATACATTTTCAAGCTTATTTTCAACTCTCTTCACCTGAGCAAGAGACATCCATTTGAAGGAATTGCACTGTACAACCGCAACACATTGAATCAACTATCCAGACCAAAAAACAAACAAAACAAAAATGTATTCTATCATTTTGGTAAGATATTACAGTGACGGCTTGAAGTATTGCTTCAACATGTGGTTTGCTCTCTCTCTCTCTCTCTCGTCTCCTGTATGCTTTTGCTTCTATCAATTCCTTTACTATGGTCTGTCACTCTTTTACTACAAGTCAAACAGCGAGAAGCTCCTCTTTGAACAGCAGATAAAAGCAGGCCAGAGACGGTTTGCTGTTATGCACGTTAAACACGGCAAAACACCCTGAATAATATGCGCTGCTGTGCCAATTCTCGTAAAAGCCGATGTTCATGTCATGGACTCTCATCTGTGTGAAAATGGCCAGTAGGACAACGTCCACAGCCCCAACATGACTGATAGTTCATAAACCAGCACTAACAGACATTTACGAGACAGCCTCTAAAGGTTTACTGTACATTTATAGACCTGAGAAAATATTTTACGTTACAGTATTTACTTTTTGAGAGCACATAGTATCTTCATCTGTTACGAGTCCTGATATCACACTGACAACTCTGTTGACATTTACAGCAACGCCAACGTTGTTAACTAGCAGAAGGCAAGACGACAGCAAGATGTTCTTCGTGAAAACTCAGCTAATAGAAGGTTGAGAGGTCTTGTTAGTTTCTCACCCTTTGTTTCTTAAAATCTGGAGAGCTCAAGGAAGGAAAGAAAGAAACATTTCATGTAGATAATAACCAGCTTAAGACATTAGCCGTATTAATATACACTTCTGACAGACACAAGCTAATGTCATGATTTAATTTAGAGTGTTCTTGTGTAATTCCTCCGAGACATAGAGAACAGAGACCCAAATACCAAAATATCAGCGGAGATAAAAGGAGAAAACAGACCCAATTCCAGAAGCATCCCTCTGGGGGTTAAGTGTGCAGCCTCTCAATTTGGATCTCAAAAAGGGCCTGTCCCGCCGGGAACGATATTAAGCGCGTGCATGTATGATTTCCGCTAATGAGCTTGTATTGTTTCAGTCGCCACCTTGGATAAAGTTGTGAGTTGAATGCCGTGCATTTGAAAAACAGGGAATAATCCATGGCCCTTTGCTGTGCTGATGTTGCCGTCCATTAATTTGTTTACATTCTAGTTATAATAACGAAAGATAAATGAACAGGACTATATAAATAAAATGAAAAATTCGTTGAAAATGTACTCAAGTGGCAGATCAAACGTTCGTGGAGATGGATGGATGGAGCCACGCTTTGTCACGTTATGAAGAATGTGTTAATTGTCATATCACTGTCAGTTAAATGAGTACAATCATTTAGCTGGAAGGGATGCATGGTAATGTCACATTAACATGGAGTAAAGCCTCGCCGCCCTGATCATTAATTAGTCTGGCCTGTCTCAGAGGGGAAGGGAGCAGCACCATCCAGCATTGGGATCCTGCCTGTATAGTTTAGCACTAATGAGCCTTTAATGTGCAGGACCGGAGAATCGGAGTACATCTCACATCCAGAGCTATTGTGTCGGCAATAACCTTTGAATTAATACATGGTGCTCAGATGCTGCAACAACACTTCTTGTTAAAGCCTGTGGTTTACTGCGGTGCAATGAGGTAAAATGATAGCACGCTCTGAAAACATTCATTATATGCAGCAAGGTTGAGTCGCAACATTGTATTCGCACACTTACAGTATAGTTCAGCAGTTTCAAGATACGTAACCTTTCTTTGGAGTTGTGGGTCATGCGCCTGTCAAGGAGAATGATCATCAAAACCTGCATGACCCCTTTGAGTCAGCTGGGGTTAGAAATCAGCGCCATCAACTGGTAGAAAGTGGAAAAGCAGGATGTTTTATTTATTATGCAAATTGAAAGTAGTGGTATAATGCATAAATTAAAAAGTGTTTTCATGTCATTTATGGTAATAGGCAGTGCTTTACAGCTCATAAAACAGACTACAATTAAATAAAAAAGAAAAAAAATTCTCAGACGCTTTAGTATCTAAAAAGTCATTCAAATACTACATAAACAGACAGATCATCAAACATGTAATAGGGACATTTTTCAAGAGTATTGACTTGATAGGATTACTGACCCAACGCATTATATATTCCATGTCAACACCAGATCATCTTGAACACTGGAAGAGCCTCCTTGTGAACAACTATTCTTCTGTGGTCTTCATGATTATGTTTACGTTTCATAAAATAGAAGACAAGCAGGGAACAATGGAGAGATTGAATTAATACAACTTATCTCATGAATTAAACTTTATTCTAAATCAATGAGCCATGTGCATGATCCAGATTGACTTATCTGATGTCATGCCAACACACCTGGATGAGGAATTAGTCGGTACACACTACTATCTTAGATAATGGTTCATGAAAAAATAAATTGTGTTCAGGGTAATTGAGTATTGATTAAGTCCTTTACGACGGTTATAATTAGCTCACAAGTATAATTTGAGTGTTTGACTAATCAATTTATTCACATATAACTGTTCTGTGGCATTCTTACCATTGTATGCATGCCTCTTGCTGCATCTATCACATTACCTCAGGATTGCATTAGATCCAGTTAACTTTATCCTAATTATTAGGTGAATCAGTGGAGCATTCATTTGGGTAGGTTAGATATTTCTTGTTTTATACTGCAATCACTGTAAGGGGAAAAACTAAGCAGAATGGAACGAAAAGCAAAGCAATAAAACAAACAACAAAAAAGCACACATACATAAGCAATTGGAGTGCATACC
Organism: Rhodeus uyekii; assembly: GCA_037043235.1. NCBI lineage: Eukaryota > Metazoa > Chordata > Actinopteri > Cypriniformes > Acheilognathidae > Rhodeus > Rhodeus uyekii. The sequence goes on along the minus strand of JAWRVZ010000031.1, from coordinate 3,269,769 downwards.
ATCTATCATTCTAATACTGTAAACAACATATTATACAATATTGATAATACTACCTACAACAATACAGTTTGCTCAACAGCTCTGAAAGAGACGTGGAGGGTCATTTATCTGCCTGTTTTCCTAGAATTCTTCCTCTGTATATACATGTTCATTCAAACTGTTGGTGGAAAAAGTTCCAAAATAGACTTTTTTTTCGTCCATACTTGAATTCACATGCTTTTACATATGGGAGTCAATCTTTTGTGAAATACAGTAGACGCACTAACACGGACAGGAATAGAGATGTATAAAAATATGTAAAACCCTACAAAATGTGTTCTCACCCATCATTAGAGTCAGTCAATGTTCAACTCGAAATGCTTCAGTTTCCAGCGCGCCACTTGATATGTTTAAATGCCAACTTTTTGTATGTATTTTTAAAATATTTTTTTAGATATTCACTCACAGAAAGGTACCACCACCAACTAGGCTTTAGCGTGAGAAATAAAACAAAAAAACAAACCTAAACAAAAACAAATTTACTGTGTGTGTATATATATATGTATATTTCAAAATAGAATGGAATATCCTCTTCTTTGAAAAAAAAGAGAGAAAATATAGACATCTCAATTGAAACATTTCTCATAATCCAATGTTCTCACATTCTCAGTGGTTTCACAACCATCTCTGTTTTCTTTTCTTCCTGATGATGAACCCTCATGACAGTTGCCATGGAAACAAGACCAGATGAATGGCTTGCCTTTTCATGGTGAGATGTGAGTTTGTCTGAGTGCAGTAGAGTCAGGCCAACCCCTCTACCCGACCAACACTACCACCACCTTATCCAGAAGGCATATGGGTGAGCTACGCTTTTGTCTGAAAAATACACAAATAACTTCAAGCCCACTATGCAATGTTCTTAGTAGCATTTTCGTTTAACCTTTCCATGTAATTTCTGAGCTCTTTGGAGTCTCCGAGCTCGATGTCTGGGCAAACCCATTTGATGTCGTTCTGACCCATGAGAAGTGGGCTTATGGATGGGCAGCCATTGCTGGGCTTGCTATGACTGAAAGTGGTGAACTTGACTCGTTTCCTTTTGGTAGTGGGTGAGTTTATGGACTCACTTTTGTGATCTCTCCCAGTGCACACTGAGTCAGAGGCGGACCTGTGGACCTGGCCTTGCACGCTCTTCTGAGTGGAAAGGCCATTGAGGAGCTGGCTACCTTCCTCTAGGCCTAGCCCGGAGTCCATGGTCCCACCCAGCTCCTCTTGATCAAGACACAAACCTGCCTGGCTTTCCAATAGCTCCGCGTCATGACCCAACCAAACCCAGTCGTGGGCGTGAGCCATGGTCTCCTGGCCCTCCAATGGGAGCTGCTTGTTGCGATACTTAAGGGCATAGGAGACGCAATTGATTAGGAATACCAAGATGGCCAGGCAGAAGACACCTAGCAAGGCATACATGCCTATTTCCAGATCTGTGAGCCCGCGGCGAGTCTGCAGCAGGTCGTCCTCCGTGTTATGTCCAGGTGGAAGGTCTGCTTGAGCTGGGAAATCTGAGAAATCCACTGGAATATCACCTGCTGAGAGCCTGTCTCCGCTTGCTTTACCTGGAATGGAGGTTTTGATGGTGGTTGCGCCTCGGTTCATTATTCCAGCCTCCATATCTGAGATCGAACCTCCGTAGTATGGGGCATTGGGCCTGTATCTCCTGTCACTTGCACTGTTTCCCGTTTCATCCGCACGGCCAAACTTCACATGGACATTTGCATTGCCTGCTGCTAGAAGTGTGCGCCGCTTGGTTTTTAGGCATGATTCGGGTCCATACATCTCCAGACGGACCAACATACCTTGCCCTTCACCCTTAGCCACCACTACTGGCCACCTCCAGGTGGTGCTTTTTCTCACCAATACCACCTTGTCGTCCAGCGAAGTGGCCGTTAGGGTGAAATGTGCAGGGTTATAGAGGTCAAGAGGGGTCATGGAACCATCGCTGAACTGAAGCCACGCACTGACAAGGGACTCCTAAAAGAGAAACACAACAGGTAATGCTAATTTTCTTGTACATAAAGTATGCATGACTTTTAACTCCAATACAAGACAGATCAAATACTTTCAATGTCCCTAAAACCACATTTGTAGAGAAACAGATGCACCGAGCAACAGGAGATTCAACCAATTTGCCATTTTTATGTCCATCAATGTGGAGGAAAGAAGAAACCCCTGCCGATGCAAAGGATTAGTGAAATCAGCCTAATCAGAAAGGGTTTTAAATGTGAGATGACTCAGAATAAGTGGGCAGCCCCGATCAGCATGATCCACTAACAAACCGCAGCTCCTCATCAACATGCGGCCTGTGTCAAACAACTCTGTCCATAATGACAGTGATTATAGTGATTGCACCTGCTCACGGATAAAACAACCCTACATTTCTGAAAAATGGACATGGAAGCACAGTATGCAATACTGTGACCTCAAAACCAGAATACAATTTGCAATTTATTGAGTAGAAATTTCCAATGAGATTTCATAGAGGACCGAGTTAACCAGGATTCAGGAATGGAAAGCAATCGATCAGCTAAATTAATAAATGAATGAATAAAATACCAAGAAATAATCAATACCTGTATAATAATAACAATAATAATAATGATTATTAAAGTATATTTTTAATTAAACTACCTGATTAGCACTGTGCATGATCTCCTGTGTGGTAGCTGTGGCAACGATGGCCCTGTTGCTTCCTGGGCTGAGCTGGAGGTTCAAGGAAAGGCCAGAGACCAGCTGTACACCCAGCTCTGTTATACTGACTTTATCATCCAGAACCCGGATCATCCTCTCAGCCAGAACCGAGTCTGACAATGGGGACATCACCTGGTGAAAACATAGACAGAAATGCTTCTGATAATATTGTAAAACAACAAAAAAATCTCCCCTAGTATCTCATACAAATTTAGTGGCATGACAAAATGAGTAAGCTATGTAAAATTTCAAAAATCTAAGTGGCAGCTGTCTGCCCTCGGCCATATGGCAATATCTGACACTCAGGCATGGAAATGACTTCGATATGATGAGAAGACTTCTAATCTGGATCAATTAATAGCGAAACAGCCACCTCCATATTTCCGCATTCATTATGTTATAATGAAGTGTCAGAAGCCATTTACTTCCGATCCGTAAGTGGGACTTACACTGTCACCCACATGCATGCACAGCCCGCATTTGCTTCTAATCATTTGTCTGGAAGTCCAAAAATACAGCCATGCTTAGGTAGAGAAATGATCCTTATTCTGTTTTTGTATTCCACTCTTATACCGAGCACATTCCTAATTTGCCATTTGAATTGAGAGATTTATTAATTAGTCATAAAATAAGAATAAGCAACGGGAGCCTCAGGCCTTACCCAATATTGCGTAAGATGCTGCCCCAGTGCTCCACTTTTTATAAATAGATCTATAAAATAAAACTTAGTGCTTAATACGCTACTTCAACAAACCTTTTGTTCCAAATAGTCTACTTTGAAAACAATTTTAGCTTTTTTGGAATCCACTTATATTTCCCTCTTCTAAATTCAATTAATTAGTCATTCAATTTAGTTTTAATAAACTGCAAAAATGTAATTATGAATTAGGTCTAATAGCAAGATCTATAAAGCAGCATTGGTTTTCAGACTCCACGTATTCCATCCCAACATTTCTGGGCTTTTTATCTGATTTTAATTTTCAGCAAATGGATCAAATCGAAGCACTCTCCACGTATGGGTCTGGCGTATTTCTTTTGCTGTCAGATAGCACTCTATTGGCACTTTCCGCTTGTCAAGCCGGTGCATTTATGTGTGAAAATATAGGTGACATTTATTAGAAATCATGTAAGATTTTCACAGACCAACACTTAATTAGTCGGTCTTAATAAAGGAGATTATAGTTTGTGATAAGAGCTGTGAGATGTACAGATAGACAGCACACAAGCTGTGACAGAGGAGAGTGAGAGATGCTGTCCATTTCTCAACTGACAGAGTACACATGTATCATCACAACCTGGACTGATTCACCTCTCATCCACATGGAGAGATTGACAAATGACAGCCTGGCTTTTCAAATTTTATTCATGCAGTGTAAACACAAGGGAATTGCGGCTTAGTCAGCTGTAACTGTCAGTTTTGTTCCTCCAACATGGGCAGCTCTGGTCTTGGTGTGTTGAGGAAACTGTATAATATGCTGTATTATACAACTAATACAAATAAGATGCTGTATAATAACAACTGAATCATGGATCAAATTTTAATAATGCTGAAAATCCAAAGATTACTGGATTATTGTCGTAATGCATACAACCACTTTCATGCCCTTTTAAACCGAGGGGCCACGTGCCCCTTCTGATTTTTGAGCCAATAGGATTTTAATGCAGCTTCCAAAAGTGTATTTTTTTTTACCTTTGATATATGACCATTTTAAGCATACAATTGCCCTGGTGTGTACTAGCAAAACACGTGTGCAGTTTGTAAAATATACACTGATGACTATTGAAGCAGCAATAATACTTCCAAATTCATTTACGTGTTTTATTGATATTCAATATTCCACATATTGCATTGTAACTATAGCAACTATCAGGTTTACTCTAATCTTAAAATACCATAGGTATAATATAAATAGTGCCCTAAAGTTGTAATTTTAAAGTTTTATTGTAAATAATAATAGTTATTTTTATTTGGGGGTTAATTTTGTCCACATGAAACACATGGTGCCTTCATCCCCTCCCCAAGTGGTGCATGATGCCCTTGCTGTTACATGTGCGAAGTGGAGAAAGACGATGAGGAGCAACAGGATCTAAACTGAAACTCTATTCATAAGGAAACCAAAACACTTTAAATGAGAACAGAAAGGGCTTAGACACTTAGCAGCAAGGAATCATGGAGAGTGCATCCACACACACCAACACTGATGACAAAGTCAACAACCGGCACAGACAAGGGAAACACAAGAGGGTTATATACACAAGGGAACGACGAACACCTGGGTAGACTAACGATGTAGTGATGACAGGACTGGTGCAGGGAAGGTACGAGAGGATACACAGAAGGGACCCGGAAGTGAAACAACACAAGACACACCAGACAGGAAGTGACACATGACCTCACTAACAGGACGTTCACAGATGACACCAGACAGGACTAAGGGTAACACTTGCATGATGGTACTCTTTTAGATCACAGATATTTTCTTCTTGTTCTCACCTGAACTTTGGTAGTGCCAGTGTTCAGACCGATCAGGACCTGTTCTTCTGACAGCTTGGCCACGCGTTCATCCCTCACCCTTAACGAGTCCCTCACCAGCTCTGTCACGTCCACCTGCCAATCACTGCCCAAGAGGAAGTCTGGCTGACCCTGCCACTCCTCTGGCTCGGCCTCAAAGTGTGTGAGAACACGGACGGTGGTACTCTGGTACTGTGGACCACAGCTCCGGTCCTTCCTGGCACCTTCATCCCCATCATCCTCTCCAGACCTGTAGTGAAAAGAACAACCGATATTAAGTGTTACATTTCATTCTCAATTAAATTCAACTATATTCTATTACAATCAACCCATTAAAATGAAAGCATTTTAAGTAAAAAATTTTCATATATATATATACAGTATATAAAAATAAACAAATAAAATAAGTGTGACAAATATTACGATTGAAAACAAATAATGAAATTAAAGAATTGAAATAATGAATAATGAAAATATTCTGTATATATATAAATCAACCCACTAAAATTAATCAAGTTAAACAAACTTTCAATCAAAGAATATTCAAAGATAAGTGTATATGTAAAAATCAACCCACTAAAATGTAAATTATTTGGTTGACACTCAAATTTTTTTAAACTTCAGTAGTGAAAAAAGACTTTCTACTCAGTAACACCGATCAATTTTGAAATCATGGGAAAATTTTATTTTGTATCATTTATTTTTATTTCATAATTTTAATCTTAAAATGCAGAAATATTTCTGTCAAGGGAAGGTTTAGGGGTAAGGTTAGTGTAGGGGGACAGTCTACATGGTTTGTACAGTATACAAATCAGTAAGTCCCCATAAAACATGGAAACCCGTGTGTGTTTGTGTGTGTGTCTGTACATAGAGCAGTGATGCTCAACCTCTTGTAATGGCCACGCGCTTCAAAAGGCTGTAAACATGAACCCTATTCACATTACATTAATGCATTTCCTCTTCTCACACAAACAATCCAGACCAGGTGAATGGTGCGGGAGCTCTGACTGTTCCATTATTTTTAATGAGACAGATCTATCCCAAATAAAAAAAACAACAGCAGTGGCAGGTTAACACGGTTGCTCTGACCGGTGGGGAGGCCATGCTCCTTTAGACATTTACGCAAGGACGCCTGACCAACAGCAGAAACAGTGACATTTACCGAACACAGGTGTATAAACAGGGTAGGCGGCACTCAGCTGAGGAATGTCAGGTCACAGAGGTTCTCAGGAGTAATGAGCTCCGGTCTTACAACAAAACCGCTCTCACAGAGGTAATCAAAACGCTACCTGAGATAGACATGACCTTGAAACAAGGCTACATATGATACAGCCAAGTTGCAAAATTAAGACTCGTCAAGTGCCAAATGTGAGTAAATGTAGACTTTTTGATGAATACAACTCACCAGCTGGCCATTATCTTAAAGGGATAGATCACCCATAAATGAAAATTGTTCCAAATGTATTCCCTTATGTCATTTCAAACCTGCATGACTTGCTTTTTTCTGTGGAACATAAAATTGTTATTATAACACTAGATCCCACTGGCTTTCATTGTAAAAAACAGATATTTTCTTCAAAATACCATCTGTGCTCTGCAGAAGAAAAAAAAAGTCATATAGATGTTGAGTTGCCAAACTTCAGACCGACAGCAGAAGATCTGGACATGGAACCACTGACATGACACAGTCTGACTGACATGTTAAGCAACCAAACAGTTCTTTTTTGTTTCACGTCCTGTTTAGGGGTAGTCTGTATGACAATAAAAGACTGTCATGCATCCAATATATTATTAATTCAAGGATGTTGAGCAAGTTTACTGTCCCAATGATGATGCAAACTTCACATGCTTTTGAAGATCATTGCTGAAAATCACAATCATGCTGTACTAAGCATGACAGCTTTCTTCTTCCATGAGGCCTTTTGGCATCACAATGGCTTTATTTCTAGGTTGAAAAATGCACCATGCATGTATCCTGGAAATCCTGTAGAATTCAACCAATCAGATGATAATTAGATGTTTTCCATTTTGTGTGCCTTATGGATCAGAAATTCAGCCAAATGATCCATGGTCGTGATGTCTGAGGCTGAGACTCAGGTCTTTCCTCATTTAAGTAGATATGAGCTGTACTTGCATGTCTATTTTTCTTGCACAGGAAAGAGCTGCCAGTGGAGTTATGAAGATGGCCACCAAGGGAACTCGCCTTAAAGGATTTTGCTAATATTCAAGAGGGTTAAATAATTAAATTGTTACAAGGACAAAAATAGATATTTTTAACAAAAAAAAAAAAATGTATATATAGTTTTAGGGCCAATAAGAAATATGAGTGCCAAACTTTCTCAGTTCAATCAAAAATATTTCACATATTTGTTTCTCAGAGATGCTGAAATTCCTAGTGGACTGGTAGAAGAGGAGGTTTTGTCAGAGAATACATTTGTATCTTTGTATTGACAACATGGAAAAATCGATCAGTGTGCAATCCACAGATTTTATTCCTCTCAACTATACATTACTGATGACAACCAAACAACTTAAGCCACACTTATTCCTTAAACTCATCAATGCCTCACAATTTTTCTATTGCTAATTCCATCTGTTTTCCGTCGTCCTCTTCTCACTTATCATGCATGAGTCAATCCGGTAGGATTGTTTCTGGCAGAAGAGTAATTAAAAATTATCTTGTGGATATCCGCAGCGTACGGCAACATTAACCTGCACATTGTCTAGTGATGGTGCGTCAGAGGAAGGTGTGCCTGAAGACGACCCAGCGGTAATTAAAAAGTCAGCGTCCGCATCCTCCCCTCACCTCCATCATGCGTTCCAGAGGGAGCTCTGCTACATGTCTGGCATTACCATGAAACAACAGAGCATGAAAACAGCTGAGGGGAGGATTGATAGAGATAGGGTAGGAGAGCTGGAGCATTATAGGTGACGTGAAGTACTGAGAGACTTGTTACAGTAATGCAAGAAATGGTTGTGTTTGCAAATTACCTGCAGAACCATATTGCATAACATGTGTGGGTTGCACAGAAAATGTTCTGCTCATTTAAAGATTATAAAACTTGATAGAACACATTTTACAGGCTCTTTTCATCTCAAATATACTGTATAGCAGGGACATAATAATAATAATTTTCAAAAATAACATTTAATAAAGGAAACTTCAATATCCAATGCACAAATGGTCATTTATATTGCAAAATGGTTAATTTACACTAAGAAAATAATTACACTGGTTTTCACTGCAAAGATCTTTGGGAACTAGTTTTTTTTTTTTTGCAGCAGCAGCAGCATATTTAGATATATTCTTCTCTTATATTCTAATCGTATATAGTACTTTTTTCCATTTTATTTTGTGTCCAACTTCCACTTCTACTATTAGTGTGACGTTTTGTACACATTTATTCATAGTTTAAGAACAAAAAAACAAAACATATTTTTTCACAGTAATGCCATAGAATAACTGTTTAGGGTGAAATATATGTCATACTATTATATTCAGTACTATTATATACATACTATTGTATTCATGCTACATAAAATAATTAATAATGCAGGGTTTTAAAGACACACTTTAGGCTATAGTATTAGGATTAGAATAGTACTAGAAATATTAGTATTGTCACTGACGTATAAATGTAGGCAGCCATACATTCATGTGTTCAAATGAATTCAACTGTTCAATCAGAAAGTTTTTGAAAGTTGCAATGCTTCAATAGTACAATAAACCCGTATCTCAAAAGATAAAAAGAAAATGTGATTCCTTGAAACAAAGGCCGCATTTACATTTCATGGTTCAAGTGACTCATTTCCGATTTCTTCCTCCCACATTGCACAGATCAGATATGACCCACAAGTAAGCAGGAAAAAGGCACTTGGATTTCGATATTCTCAGATTGGTTTCAGACTTCATTCTTATGTGGAAATTAAAAAGTGACGGTGGTGAAAGACGTCAACCGAGGTAGATACCAATCAAGATCACATGACCAGACTCTTTTTTTTCTCCCTTTTCTGCCTTAGCTTTTCCACGTCAGTAAGTTGAACTATCTTGGCTTTCACCCAAGATTGTTTCACATTTGCAGTGTAAATGCAGGTATTGGTCATTTTTAAAAGATGATGTAAGCTGATAGTCAAAAAATCAGATCTATTCAACAAATCAGAATTGAGTATCAGAACCTGCAGAGGAAATGCGGCCATAAACATCGCTAACCTCTGGTTGGCAGCATCTGCAGGAACTCTCCAGCCCCTGATTTGGCTGAGCTCTGGATCAGACATCTCAATCTGCAGGGGAAGTCGAGGCATCCACACGCTCACCTCCAGCTGAGCGCTAAGGTAACTGTAGGTGAAGTTCACCATCATCCGTACTCTCCCTCGTGTCTCCTTGCCGTTGACGTACACATAATCACACCTTTCAGACACCTAAGAAGCAGGAATACAAATCAGAAAGCAGACAAACAAAGCATTCAAGCAACACTGTATTCAAAGCAGCACTAAATGAAAGAAAATTGCAGCTCTGGTCGAGGTATAAGCCTACTTTTCACTCCAATTTCCTTGTGACCATTTCAAATTTTGAAAGCGCAAAAAAATGAGGCTTCCTCTTGTGCTAATCAGCGCAATATGTGAAAAACAGTCTCGCCTTTGTGTGTTTTGTGCCACTGTTATTCGCTTTCATTCTGCACTTTAATGAGGAAGATGAGAGATTGGACTGGCTTTGACTGGCCTGTCCAAGTATTTATTTCTGACTACAGTCAGTAGGGGAGTAGTTGTCATTGATAATGAGAGTGTTTGGATGTCTATATTTCTCAGGCTTTGGGGTTGAAAGGAGCTAAGCAGATGGAGGGATGGAAGAAGAGAGAAGAAAAGCTGAGTGGTCAAGTCTTCCAACAGCAGTAAAGTAGTTCATTTGCAGAACATCTATAATGCTCTTAGTCAATGCTTATGATACCTGGGAGAGAAAATCTTATCTCATCCAATCAACATAAGGGCTTCTGTAATAACAGCAGATGTGGAAGTGGACCAATGGCATGGCTTGATTTCTGAGCAGTTGCCCATCAGCTCAAAATCCTAGATGATAAGTGTCAGTTGTTTGTGATATTTTCCATTTGTTTGTGATATGTGCCATCTTCTAGAGCACTACACTCATTTAATCTCAATACCAGACGCCAATTTAGTAGCTGTAATCAGTAGCCAAGCTTTCATCAAGTTCTCATTTGATGACTGCTCAGGGTATCTCAAATCAACTCCAGCTTTTTTTCTTCTTTTTTATATTAACTGTCTGAAAAGGCAAACAGAAAAACTGAACTCAAAGAAACACCACTTCCTAATAAAGTTTTAGACTACTTTTCTATTGAAATCAACGGTGTCAATAGATGCATTTATTTGAGCTGTGACTAACCAAAGGTTTTTCTGTTGTGAACTACAGTTTGAATTAAACAGGTTTCAAAAAAGAATGCAGATATAGGATGATGAATGTACATAAATTTGAAAAAGAGTTTGCCCCCTTCCTGATTTCTTATTTTTTTGTATGTTTGTCACACTTAAATGTTTCAGATCATCAAACTAATTTAAATATTAGTCAAAGATAACACAAGTAAACATAAAATGCAATTTTTAAATGAAGGTTGTTATTATTAAGGGAAAGCAAAATCCAAATCTTCATGGCCCTGTTTAAAAAGAAAGAGACTAGGCAAAAATGTCCTGCATGGCAGAGTTCCAAGATGAAAACCACTGCTGAGCAAAAAGAACACGAAGGCTCGTCTCATTTTTGCCAGAAAACATCTTGATGATCTCAAAGACTTTTGGGAAAATACTCTTTGGACTGACAAGACAAAAATGTTGGAAGGTGTGTGTCCCATTATATGTGGCATAAAAGTAATAGTATTTCAGAAAAAGAACATCATATCAGCAGTAAAATATGGTGGTGGGGGTGTGATGATCTGGGGCTGTTTTGCTGCTTCAGGACCTGGAAGACTGTGATAATTGGAACCATTAATTCTGCTGTCTACCAAATAGTCCTGAAGGAGAATGTCCGGCCATCTGCTTGTGACCTCAAGCTGAAGCGATCTTGGGTTCTGCAGCAGAATAATGATCTAAAACACACCAGGAAGTCCACTACTGAATGGCTGAAGAAAATATAAATTTGTCCTGACCTGAATCCTATTGAGATGTTGTGGCATGACCTTAAAAAGGCAGTTCATGCTCAAAAACCCAGCAATGTGGCTGAATTACAACAATTCTGTAAAGATGAATGGGTCAAAATTCCTCCACAGCGCTGTATGAGACTCATTGCAAGTCATTGCAAATGCTTGATTGCAGTTGTTACTGCAAAGTGTGGCCCAACCAGTTATTAGGTTTAGAGGGTAACATTTAAGTGTGACAAACATGCACTGTATGTTTCTTAAGCACCAAATCAGCATATTCAAATGATTTCTGAATGATCATGTGAGACTGAAGACTGCTAATGGCTGCTATAGATTTAGCTTTGCCATCACAAGAATAAATTACATAGAAACCAGTTATTTTACTGTAATTTTGAACGGTAGTGTATAATAATTAGGTTATGCACAAATTATCTTTTACTGTACTGAAAAATAAATATTCTTTGAATTGAACTTGTTCAGCAGTAGAGAATCATTTTTCATGTCGTCAAAAGTTAAACATAAAATATAATATTAAAATAGAGAAATTTTGCATTACAGTTATTCAGGCAGTTATTCTTGTTGACAATGCCTTTACATATTTAATTTAAACCTAATCTGGTGGAATTTGGTGGTAATTAGATAAAACACATTGATCATGGACAAAACATGTGAGCTACTTCATAAAACAGTGGGGACAAAATCCACTATGGTAAAAAGTGACTAAAAGTACAAGACACCTAGGCTTGTAACAAAGAACAACTGCAGTGAACATAAATAGTACTATAATTCCCCACAGCAATTATATCTGTTAAACACCTGTTAAATCTGTTAAACTGCCTGGATCTGCCCATATAAATTACGTAATGGAACGATTTGCAGTTCTACATCAACAATTGTGTTCTTTATGTCCTCATTTACAGAATGTAAATCTCCCACAAAAGACTGTGAGTCAGAGTTCCTTAGATATGCTCTGGTGGTCCATGAAGGGAATGGTTTCAGGTGTACAGGGTGAATGTGTGTGGAGTATATGGGGTCAATCTAACTTCACTGCAACATGCCCTTCCAATGAGTGTCTGTAAGCATCATAACTAGCAGGTCTGGCAGGGCATTAATCAGGAACATTAAGACTTCTGAAGAGAGGGACACTTACAGAGGACGTCAAGATCCCCACAGGGATCTGAGCTGGGTACTTAATGACCCATTCAGACAGGCATACAGAGAGATTGGACTTTGCTGCCTGACGCAAGCACTGTCCCTTCTACCTGTCCATGTCTGACTGAAGCAATTAGCAGGGTGCATCTTGAGCGCATCTAGACGTTCACTGCAAGGTGAACGTAATGTTTGGGATTAAATAGCAAAAAATAGAAACCTAACTGCAGTTTTTAGTGCCACAAAACAGAGTAGCTTTTCACAGCACCTTTACAGCTACACAAACAGATAACACTCAAATGCATTCAAATGAAGTCTGAACTGTTGTTCAATTAAGAAAACTGGTTAAATTGAAATAAATTGTAATATATAATATATTATTAAATTATATTATTATCCTTTCAAATAAATGTTGGGTTCAAATGAATCTGTATTTTTTTTTATCTGAACAGATAAAAAACAACACTGATTTATTTGAGAAAATAATTTTAAAATGGTTTACATTTAAAATCTTGAAATTTACTAAATATATTTAACACTGATGTGTCTCACACTATAGTCACACTCATTTAGCTTCAATGTAGTTTGCTCATTTATGCTATAATAATAATAATTATTCATTACATTTATATAGATTATATACATTTATATAGATCTGCTGCCTCAATATTTAGGATGACAATTTGCATATACACCAGAATGTTATGAAGAGTGATCAGATGAATTGCAGTTACAAAGTCCTTCTTTGGAATGAAAATGAACTTAATCCCCAAAAACATTTCCACTGCATTTCAGCCCTGGCACAAAAGGACCAGTGGAGAGCACTCTGTCATGTTGATCAAGTTAGAATAACAGACTGAAAGCTTTAAAAGGAGGGTGTTGCTTGAAATTATGAAATCATATTCTTCCTATGTTAACCGTGGTTACCATCGAGGAAACGCATGCAGTCATCACTGCTTTGAGCAAAAAGGGATTCACAGACAAGGTTATTGCTGCACCCAAGTCAACCATTTATTAAATCATCAAGAACTTCAAGGAGAGATGTTTGATTGTTGTGAAAAAGGCTTCAGGACACCCAAGAAAGTCCAGGACCATCTCTTAAAGGTGATTCAGCTACAAGATTGGGGCACCACCAGAGCAGAGCTTGCTCAGGAATGATAGCAGGTAGGTGTGAGAGCATTTGCAATGTTAGGCAAAGACTTTTGGAGGATGGCCTGGTGTCAAGAAGGCCTTCTCTCCAGAGAAAACATCAGGGACAGACTGATATTCTGCAAAAGTTACAGGGATTGGACTGCTGAAGATTGAGGTAAAGTCATTTTCTCTGATGAATCGCCTTTATGATTGTTTGAGGCATCCAGACAAAAGCTTGTCCGAAGAAGAAAAGGTGTGCGATACCATCAATCCTGTGTCATGCCAACAGTAAAGCATCCTGAGATTCATTGTGGGTTGCTTCAAAGCCAAAGGGGTGGGCTCGTTCAAAATTCTGCCTAAGAAATACAGAAACATTCTCCGAGAGCAACTTCTATCAACCATACAAGAATGAAGGAGCACCAAAACAAACACCAAGCAACAAAATTGAAATTTCAGGAAAATCCCCAGACCTTAATCCCATTGAGAACTTGTTAGTCAATCCTCAAGAAGTGGCTGGAGAAACAAAAACCCACAAATTAACTCCAAGCACTGGTAATGCAAGAATGGTCTGCCATCAAAGGTCTTGAAAAAGAAGGGTCAACACTGCAAATACTGACTCTTTGCATAAACGTAATGTAATTATCAATACAATATTTTGACAATTATGAAATGCTTGTAATTATACTTCAGTAGACCCTAGTAAAATCTGACAGAAAGATCTATAAACACTGAAGCAGCAGACTTTGTGAAAATTAATATTTGTGTCATTCTCAAATTTTTTGGCCATGGCTGTAGTTGAACTTCCTTTAATATGAATAGCTTGTAAAATAACAAGCCTCCTTTTCAAAGTAGGTTCTCAAACACTGGGTGAAAAGCACTTCCCTTAACACACACACACACACACACACACACACACACACACACACACACGAACACACACACACACACACACACACACACACACACACACACACACACACGAACACACAAACACACAAAAACAATCTCATTGTGTTATCTAAAAGAATCTGCTCCAGCTCTAAAACTTGTGTAGCTCTACAACCCTGTATTTTCCACTTTCATTACTCTCTCTGTCCATCTATCTGTCTGTGCAGAAGATCATCTCATTTGCTGGACAGCTTAAAATCGAAAGACATTACATAGAAATATTGCACATCAAACTCATTAACAGTGAAATGTGTTTCCGGGTTTCATAATCTCTTCTGACAAATACAATATTAGCAGCTGCTAACTGAAACGCCCTTAGGAACGAAAGAAGCACATTCAAACATTAAATTGGTCTGGGAACTATGGCATTAAAATAACCTCAGATAGCCTAAGGGGTTTCTCACATTTGAAATGGTTAACCTAGAGTCTTTTTAAACCTTGGGTAAATACAGTTCTGAGTTATTTTGTTTTACATACGGCATTTTTGTTCTGGTCTATAATCAATTGTTTGGAAAATAAAAGCTTGAACATTCAGGTAAACATTTTCTTTTGTGTTCCACTCTAAAAAGAAAGTCATACAGGTTTGGAACAACATGATGGTGAATAAATGACAATTTACTCATATCATGTTAACTTTTGGTTGAACGTGGCCCAAAGTGATGTCCGACCTAGAAAAATGTACTACTTTTCACTTTTTTCAAACGTTTATTAAATATTTATTATATTTTAGTGGGCATGTTGTGAAGTTGTGCCTGGAGTGTAATACTAATGTATGCATTCCACGTTCAAATTGTATCATTTGTCATGACACAATGAAGCATACCAAATTGTGTGGAAGTCATTTTTGGCCAAGTTGTCATCCCAAGCTTGTGCTCGTTATTCTTAGCCTATAATTCAATAAATCACTATGTGAAAGGTATTAGTTATATTATCAGATCTTATTTTGTGGGTTTTCGAGAAAATGGCCAGCCCAGATAGAAGAAGCTTTCCTGTGTAACCAAGTAGTATATTTTAAAATGTCTAAATGTGTTCAATCAGTTAATGTGTGCAGGATGTGAATGGTCAGAGTGTCCACAGTATTATTTCAAAGCACAGTAAGTGAGTATTTTGAAAGAAAGTCCTGAATGTCCTGAATAAAATCACCTGAATGTGGGACCAGCTCAAAACGGCTTCTAAAGACCTGGATGAGACCTCCAGCCTCCAATTTCATCTTGAACTATAAGCCAATGGCTATAAGAAGCTAGATTGAAAGGTTGTGTACCAGTAAAGAAACCATTATTAGTTTTATCTACTGCCAAAAACACTTTGCATTTGTCAGAGAAAATAAGAACTGGCGTATGGAAGATTGGAACCATGTACTGGAGTCCAACAAGTCGAAATTGAACAACCTAGCATTGAAAGGTGTCAGGCCTGTTTGTAGGAGACAACTGGAGTTTTTTAATACCAAAAGGATGCAAGGTTCCACTAAGCATGGCAGGGGATATTTAACGGTATTGGGTCGCATGCCTTCAGAAGGTAAGGTTTTAGAAGGATCAACAAAATTGCTGGCACTTTGAAAATGGACTAATACTTATGCTGGGAATCCTACTGAGCACAATGTAGCTTTGTATGGAGGATCTGTTTTGAGATCAAATGTGTATTTTCCAATATCACTGTATGAACTAATGTAATATCACTAATATCACTAACTAATATCACTGTATGAACTATGTAATAGCACTGTATGAACTCTGTTTGCATCATTGAATCATATTCATGTTATCACTGTAAAGCAGTTTTGAAACAATCTGTATTTCATAAAGCAGTATATAAATAAACATGACTTGACCTTTGGTACTACAATTCATGGTGTTCAAAACATACAATGCAAAGTGTGTACAGGTGCTCTGAATCCAGGGGACCAGTTCCTATATGTATGTATATTTGTGTGTCAGCTTAGGTGGAGAATGAAAGGGATTCTTCTCCAGAGGTCAGTGTTTCAGTGTGGGGTTATAATTAAACTGAAGAGAGTAAATACACACACATTGTAATTTTCTCATATTTGTTCCCAAATAGCAGGAAGTGGAAGGCACAAGCTTGTTCTGAAAAGCATTTCAGATCCCTTAGATTTTTTCCCTCTGGCTTGATATCTGAAAATAGGCATTTTCTCAGAGTGGTGGGATGTATTGTGCTTCAAATCAAATCTAATATAGCTTTAATACACTATGTGTGCCCTCCAACAGTTCTTTTGTTATCTTGGTTACAAAATTATACTCATGTGTGTCAGCAGGTTCTTTCAGCTTGTGTCTTTTTGATGAAAACCATCTAAACTATACAGAAGTGCTTTACTGTGAATTACACCACACACCAAATCACAATTATTTTTCAATATTTTTCACATGATAAACACGTAATATGATAACAATAATTTATTAAATATTTATTTTATATATTTAACAAATTCAATTCAAATAAGGGGTGAAGATGTAAATTTTTCTACGCTGCCTATCACTTTTGGTAATTTGTATATATACAATAAATATATATATTTTACTTTACTTTATATATATATATAAATATAAATACACATACATTCATATATATACATATACATGTATCCATACATATACACACAGTAATACCTCTAGATACGAGCATAATTCGTTCCAGGGCGGAGCTCGTAACTCGAATTGTTCATATCTCAAATCATGTTTTCCCATAAAAAATAATAGAAAACAAATTAATCCGTTCCAAACCCGTAACAATGGAAAAAATAAATTGTTTTTATAGGTACACACACACACACACACACGCACGCACACACACACACACACACGCTCACACGCACACACGCACACACGCACACACGCACACACGCACACACGCACACACACACACACAATTATAGTGTGTATACAGTGTGATACATGTGTGATATCAAATAAAATGTGGTTTTAATTATAAATTTAGTAGTGGCAGGTGCGGAGGAGGGAGGGAGGGAGGGGGCTGGTAGGAGACACTTGATTCTGTATGGTAACTCACACAACAAAACATAACTTAAATTAACATAGCTTACTTTTTTTACCTTTTCTATTTTCTATTATTGTTTAGTTTTTTTCCGATTTGTAATCTTTGCTTTTGATCACTTTTCTTACCTTTTTTCGTTTAGTAAAAACTGTAATTTTCTTGAATAGCAGGAACTAAGCATTACTGAACTTAGCTTACGTGTTTTTTTCTTACTTTTCTATTTTATATTGTTGTTTTGATTTTTTCCGATTTGTATTCTTTACTTTTGATCACTTTTCTTACCTTTTTTCGCCTGACTACCCTTACTTTCACAGAGCTTTTAACGAAATATCTGTTGAGGGAGATCTGCTTCTCCTTTATCCACAACAACATAAGCCTCTCCATCTCATCATTTACATTAGAACATAACTTCGATATAATCCTCACGCCCTTGGAAGGATTTACATTCTTGATAGCATCCTTCTGCTTTAGGATGGTACATATCGTTGATGTACTGCGATCATAACCGCGAGCTAGATGACTGAAGCGGGCACCGCGCTCATATTTATCCACAATTTCATGCTTCATTTCCATGATCATCATGCGTTTCCTCTTCTCACTACCATCCTTACCACTCACTTTCTTAGAACTTTCCTCTTTCACTCTTCCGAAGAATAATGCACAACATAGAGAGAAAATCAGCTGCTCGCGGGTGATGCGTACAAAAGTCAGTGAACATGAACTGAAAGTGCGTCGCCATCGGCGTCAGTACGATTGCTCGTATCTCTAATATTTACTCGTATCTAGAAGCAAAAATCTGCCCAAAGGCTTGCTCGTATCTTGGAATACTTGTATGTAGAGATGCTCGTATCTCGGGGTATTACTATATATATATATATAGGACAAATTACGTTAATTAAATAAAATTAAATAAATTACGGAGGGTATGAAGAGCTTTTTAAAATTCCACAGGACCAAAAGTGCTGATACAGTAGCTGAAGAAACACACATTCACATGTATTTGGTTTATTCATGTTAGTGACCTGTGCATGTCCCTTCCCACCTTAACCACGTCCTCGTCTGTTGAGCGGCATTCCACTGACTCGGTCACATCGGTCACAGTACCTTCGGTTCCAACGGTGACCACCTTCACTGGCATGGCAACAGTCTTCCCGGTGAGCACTGCGGTGTTAAGGATCTCGGTCTCCTGCACACAGAGGGCAGATCAATCAGACTGCGTTAACTCAGGATAATTCACCCGTCATTATTCACAATAATTTGTCATTCTGTCAGCTCCAGCTCTTCAGCGCCAACATAGAGTCGCGCTATTAACCCAGTGAGTCATATCATTCAATTAGAGTTATCAGCTCTGGAGAGTCTTGGAGTGAGATGGAGAGGTCTGTTTAGAACCAAACAACACATCCTGATTTTATGAAACTGATCCACTCTTAGATAATATTAACGTGAAAAACACACCCAGGAATTAAGTTCACTTCAAAAAGAAAAAAAAGAAAAAAATATTTTCACACATATTCAAAAGAAAATATGAGTGCTTGCCCATGCAAAACTCTCTGCTATGAGAATAACAGGGTGCTGTGGGTGATTGCCAGGATGTTGCTAAAAAAGTTCATTTTAGTTTGTTCATTATTTGGGGTTACTAGGAATGTTCAGGGTGGCCTTCAGGATTTCTTTAGACTTTTATCATTAAACATAGTATGTCAAAAATAGTATGTCTAATTAATAATAATAATAAAAAATCAAATAAATGTATTTTAGCAACAAAAAAAATTCATAAAAAAAAAGATTTGAAAAGATTTAAAACAATTATCTATCTATCTATCTATCTATCTATCTATCTATATATATATATATATATATATATATATATATATATATATATATACACACACACACACATACACACACACACACACAGTATATATTAAATAAATATAAATCAATTATAACAAATAATTAATAATTAAAAAAGCATAAAAAATTTAAAGATTAATAATTTAACACAGTTCTAATCCAGAACCTTAACTATGGCCAATATAAATAGTGATGATTGCCTTTGGAAGAAATTATGGATATAGTAAACATCAATACCACTGTTGGAAGTCCCTGAACTTGAATACGCTTTATATAGAGAACAACGTTAGAGGGAAAACACTGTAGACACATTTTTTTAAAACCGGTAACCTTATTTTGTATAATCTTATCTAAAACACTTCCATGTGTTCAATCTACAGTTCAAACAAACCAAAGGATGGGTAATTAAATAATTTAAGTCTGACTTGTGTTTTTCCTGCTGGGTGGGGCTATGGGTGAGATGGCACTTTGAGATGGATAAACCAAAATAAAGAAGCCCGCTGCCAAGGTTGTGTTCTTTTCTTCTCTTAATACCCCAGCTCTCGCCATTCTCCTTTAGAGAAAACAGATAACATTATTTAGTCCTGAACTGTGGATAATGAAATTTCAAGCTTGTTAATAAGACTGAGGTCTTCTGTTCCTTTTTTTTCCTTTAGGCTGATCCCACTTCAGGCTTCACTTGGCAGCTGATTCTTATTTCAATCATTTTCACTTTAATGCACCACAATCGTGAGGATAAACGAGCCACTTCCTTTCTTTCCCTTTATGCATTTAAGCCGATCATTATTTTCTATCCTACACAGGCTGTGCTGTCTTCTTCTGAGGTAGAATTTGAATACGCCGTTTCCCTTGATTTCAAAATTATGTAAATGTGCAATAGCAATGTAGTCTGAGCAGCACGAGCTTGGTATTCAAACCTTACGCTCAGACATTTTGACAGGGAGTTATCGCCTGTGTTTGATTTGCTGTCAAAACATTAATTTATCAAGACTAGGAAAATGACTCTGATAAATATTCCACAGGATGGGATGGGTGAAGTGTTTACAATTTGCTCTCCCCCTTTCACTCAGATGAATTCAAAGAACTCGGTGACAGTGTTTGGAAGACAAGGTGCTTTCAAATGTCTTTCAATGCGTCCATTCACTGGCTGTTAAAACCAAACAATGAAATTTTCAGTCAAGCCTGAAGATTAAAGAGTGAATTAAAAACAGCATTCCAGCGTAAAACAGGAAAAGCGGAGGAAAACCTCTCATTGTGATGCCACAGACAGGTGGATGGGTGGCTTTACTGTACAAAACACTAAGCTGAGGTGAGTTCAGTTCAGCAAGGGAGGACAATTTAAAACCACACAGGTCAAATCCACTGATCCTTGAGAAATACATACCTGCCTCCACTGTCTGACTCATGAAACCAATATCCATGTAAATGGGCATGACGCTTTTGTGTGTGAAGGCTGGGAAAGCTACGTTAGCAAGCAGCACAATGCAGAAAGTGCAGTCTTCTGACGCTTCTGGCATTGGCTCGAAAATTAAGGAAGATTTACTCTGACAGCAGGACTGATGTGGGTGGCATGAAAACCAGCAGAACTAATATGCCACTAGTTCATGTCCACCTACACTTCTAGTCCTCCTCCCAATCATGATGCTTCAGTTGTTGAAACACCATCCTTCCTCCCCTAACCCCATCTCTGGAGCTCGGATGAGCCGCTGTTCCAGAGTGAGGGTGTTGAATCAAAGCACAATGTGTTATTCATGCAGTCTTGTCATCCGCTGCTGCCTGGCGGTCGGTAAACATCGTTCCCTGGACCGTTGACTGATTAGTGTTAGCTATGCGTGCCTGCTGGGTTTCAAGAACAGGCTTGGCTGACGTACGCTCTCCCAGACACCATCTCTACGGGAGGGCAGTGCTTCTACAACACACACTTACTCTTAAATGGCTTCACACTATCTTGAGAAAGAGTGAGAGAAAAGCGAAGGAGGGAAATCGATAAAAGGCCATTACAATTTTGCCGGCAATTGCCGGGTCTAAAGAGGTATCGGAGGTCGGAGAATGGAGGGTTAATATCAGCACAGGTGATTGGTTCAGTTTGTGGTGGACCTGTGCTGGCTCGTATAGAGTCTAACGCTCAAGGACAGGCAGCGCTGAATGCATCGGCACCCTGTGTGGATCCTCTCGGCTGATGATGCAGACATGCTATTACAAAACCATCAATCCACGGCTGTATTTCTTTTCAAGACCACAGGTCCGCCCAACTCTTCAGCAGCAATGGCTGAAGCCTTTTGCCTCAGAGAGTCTTGCTGACAAAGCCTCTGATAAAATGGCACAACAGTGCAGATAAACAGCGAGCAAAGAGGAAGATGGCTATTGATTTCAGTAATCGTGCAAAGAGATGAAGAGAACGCTTAGCTACCGTTTAACACATTACAGTCACTGGGTCAGCAAAACACCTCTCAGTGGCTACTAGCATGAGGATAAATCACAGTTGTGTGTTACCATTTCTGAATCAACCATAATCCAAGGCCTCTCCACCTTACTGGTGTTAAAACTCTTTTCAGGAATTACGAGACCCATTATGAACAGAGGATGAACTGGATGTCTCCTCTACCATTGCTTAAGAATTAAACATTGCTGTGTTATTCATGACATTGCATAGATATGTTCATTGAAACAGCACGGTTTAGTCAAGTAGAAATTGTTCCTGAATCAAGATTCTTTGTTGGTCTTGGAACAACACTCTTATTAAACAATCATAGGCCAATCACATTTTCTAAATCTTAGCTACAGTAGAAAATATTCATATGAATGCTGCTCAAGCCCTAGCCTTGGCACCTAAGATCAAATTCTGATGATAAGATGACAAGATGACAAAATGCTTGTTCTAAGAACATGTTGAATCATGCCATGCAGTATTATAACATTTATAATACATTTCTACTGCACCAATAAACTTCTAAAGCTTGGTAACTAGAGAACAAGAGCGCATATTTTTTACGACCAATAACTTATTAAATAAATAATAAAAAATTGATCAAACCAATTATCTGTCCAATAACTGACTAATAATCTTTCCATTACCTTTAAAGTGAAATGATTGAACCTAAACGTATGAGCATGATAAAAAACAAAAAAACAAAGCTAATTTGAAAGGAAAAATGTCAGACGGAGGTTTTTGCATTTGAAATCTTCACAAAAACCTTTTAATGAGTGTAAAAAAACACCAAAAAACCCACACAACTTGGATACAATCACCATCTAACATCGCCTCTCTCATTTCCTCCTTCTCTAGGGCAGTGAAATGTGGAAGTACAGATTCCATATGCCCTGCGTGGTGTTCAGGCCTCTAGGTGAGGGATAATGAATACATAGGCAGTTTCTGATGAGTGTGATAAGGTGGCAGCGGTCGTGTACCCAGCGGCGGGAAGAGAGAGAGAGGGAGAGAGTGAGATGCTGATAGTAATGAGGTAGCATGCTGTGAGGACCATCGATCCCAACGGCTCAGTAGCAGGGCACAGGTTTACCAAGGCCAGCCGCCGCACACAAAAACACGCTTCTGTCTGCATCTTAATCTCTCAGCAGTCACAAATCAACTTGCATTTCTTTCAGACAACTGCACAATTTTTTTCTATCTCATCCCCTTTTTCTTTTTCTCCTTCTGTTCTTGCACATGTGCCACGCTGTGCTGTGGGGGTTCTAGAGAAACATTTGCATCAACAGTAAATAAAGCAATAATACAGGAAAAAGAGGTCAAACTGCACTCTGTCAAACTGCAGAGTTTAAATGACTTTTCTCAAAGACATTGTCATAATAAATTGTTTGGATCACAGTATAAATTGCTTGTTTTGTGCTGAAATAAAAGGTCGTTGGACTCGGATAAAGATCAGAAATGTCAAAATGGATTCTAAAGATCACAGTTCTGCTGAAAAGAACAGCTGAGCTAGTTTAAGCTGCTTAATGCTGGTTTAGTTGGTAGACCAGCCTCAACGGACAGGATTCCTTTTTCTGTTGTTGAATTTTCTATTGACAATATGGGATAGGATATCAAGGATATCATGAAGACATTCAATAGTTACTTTAGTCCGGACTAGATTACAACTTTTTGCAGGCTTAGACTTGTCATGAGTTTACATAATTGTCACTGGCCAGATTGGGTCATTACTATATTGTCTACAAGTCAATCATTAGTCTGGAATGTTTGTATAGTATAATTGTAAGCTGTCTAAGACGAGTTTCTGTGCGTACACGCTCAAAGAAAGTGCTCACCAGTCAGTCACCTTCTACACATTACAATACACACAAAGTTATGTTGAAATGCTATTGCTATCTTAGAGTATATTCACGTGAACAGTCAGTTAAGCAAATGTACAACAAACAGATAGGCGAACATCTTAAAGATTAGTTTAGATAAGCTGCTATTTTTGTATTTTTCTTGCAGGATATTCCAAAATCATTCTTTAATGTGTTTTGCACTGATATAAAAAAATCTGATAAAATAAATTGATAATTTTTTTCAATAACCTATAAATGGTCAATATTAAAATTAAAATATCCAAATAAAACTATTTTGTTAAAATACAGTGGAATTTTAATATAGTGTTAATATAGATAAAACACAAAGCTAAAATCAATTTTAAAAATTAATAAATTATAATAATTTTAAATGCTTAAAGGCTTCACAACACTATAATGTTCAGTATGAAAATGGCAGGGTTCTGTCACTTTGGTCTGGTCTACTTGTGGTTTTCTGACAGTAAAGGGAAATACATTTTTGAATTTGGTAAATATTAAATTATTAGCATTTTTAAAGAAGAACTTTAAGTGGCCGTTAGATGACAACAAATGTAATGCAAAAAAAAGGGAATTGAAAATACACAATTTTTCAACAGTTCCGATATATAACGCATCCTAATTATCAGCAGAAAAAGCAATACTAGCAGAAAGTTCTCCATGTAAATTTGATGAGTTGCTCAAAAATGTTGCCTGATATATGGCCTACAGCCTGTGGAGAACACAAAGGAAAAGGAATTACCTTCTCCTGTAGGAGGTTTACAGAGGACACTGTTCAAACAGACTTGAAGGAAGACAAACAGCAGGCTAGTGACGCTCAGAGAACAGAGAAACCCATGAGCTCTGAAGTAAAGCCTGACACACACCGAAACTCAAGACTGAGGCCAAGAGGCTATGAAGAACCAAACAAAACAAATCCTGGAAAAAAACAAGGGAGATGCCTCTGACTTGGCAATTTGTTTGATTTTCCTTTTCTCTGAACAAACTCTCAGAGCACTGAGAGAAGACAGGGTGGCAAACGAGAATGGGAGCGCTTTCAATAGTCAACAGAAAACAAGCTCAGCAGGGACCCAAATTTGCCTTCGAGAGGGCTGAACGGCCAATTACAAGGAGCTTAAGTAAACTTGATTCAAAAGTTGTGCGGTATAGAATCAGAGAAGGAGAAAGAAAGACAAACACACACATTATAAAGGGAGAAAGAGAGCGAGAGCAAGCACACACGCTGATGCATCCTAATGAGCCAGAACAGATTTCCAGCATTTTGAGGGTATCATGCACTGCCAAATCCTATTAGGGTATCTCCTCATTCAAAAAGTTGAAAGTGATGTGATTACATTGATCCCCTCCTGCTGTGTAACACAACAATCTGCTCCCCCAGCATTCCGAGAGCGCTCAAGACAAATGTGCTCCGTCAGAGGGCCAGACAACACAAGTGATTGGTTGCTGCTGTCTCTCTGTCTGCGGCCATGATTGTTGTGTGTAATGCACTGGTGGGCCGAGCAGGCTCGAGCCGGGGGTGTTGAGCTCAGGATGTAAGGGCATCAGAACTCATTTTCACAATGCTATTACATCATTCTCCGCCTTCGCCACTACTGTATGGTTGGGCAATGTTTACCGTAATGGGCTGAGACAGCACAGCTCTCAAACGCGACGGCTGATGGCGCTTGTTTGGCCATCGAGTGGGGAATGGGGCCACGGTGGCTGTCCTCTTTAATGAGGCCGAAGAGACAGCTGGCAGGCCAGAATTAGCCGGTGTCCGCGAGAGGGGAAAAAGCTAATTCTAGTGGAGCAGAAGCCTCCGACGGGACAGATTGGAGTCTCTTGCCTTTGTTATCGTATGCCATTGTTCCTGTCACACCAATCTGCGTAGTTCCTCTACATTAGACAGGTAGAGAGAGGGGGAGCGGATCGCTGCACTCGGGGTGATTAAAGCTGACCGCTGACTCTGCTGCCGGCTTAACGAAGTCTTGATTAAGTTTAACAAGGTGTGGTGATGGCAATGTCATCGTTATGGACAAGGGGAAAAGCCGCCGTGGGGTGTGTGTGTGTGTGAGAATGCCGCACTGTAAGACGCAATTAAAATGGGTTGCAAAAGAAGAAGGTTGATATAATTCAAACAGCTATGTAAAAAAGAACCAAAGTGAAAGTCGGGAGAAAGAAAGGTGAAACGCTTTGGTTAACGAGAGGGAGCATTCAGATTTCATCTGTTTGTGTGGTAACAGAAAATAGATCAACCTTTTCACATCAAAATGAAATCATCTTCCTCATACCGCCGTATTGAAAAGAAGCAGATGAAGAGCAGACGTGTAGCTCATCTCTAATCAAATATTATTTTTCTCCTTGGCTCAGCCTCTCACTTTATTTAAAAAGACACACAAAAAAAGTATGTCAACAAAAATGTATAATCTATATACTGCATATCATTGCTTGTTCATTTCAACAGTTTAGCGAATTAGATTATATATAATATCACACAGCAGTAGGGGCTTCGTCTTTAGTGGGGGTCAATATTACCAATGCCCAGCAACTCCGGGAATCGCCCCTAGCAACAATTTTAATTAGCTGCTGCAATTAAAGTAAAATGTAAAAATGAATGAAAAGTGTATATCACACCACGGTTTTGTTTTTCAGGTTAAATAAACACTGTTTTTCAGCTTCTGTTCCTTCTGCAGTGTAAAAATAGCTGCTTTGATCATTTAATTGTAACAGCCAATGGTATGTCATTATTCAGATTTGTTTTAATTAATAGATTAAAATGAAGTATTTTATATAAATGAAGATACGTTGAATATGGTAATTATTACAGAAACAGTCCATATTAAAAAAATGCCTCTGGAAATGTATGATTGTTTAGATACTCTATCAAGAAAGCACAGAAAGCTAAATTGTAATGCTATTGGTTTACATAAGAGACTCATTTCATAATTGACTCATTGACAAGAGACTCATTTCGTGTAAAAACACTCTTGTCATTGTCATTGTTCTGTAAACAGAAGTTTGTCAAAAGGATAGTTAGGCTAGTTCACCCAAACATTAACTTTCTGTCAGCAATTACTCACTCTCATGCAAGACTCTCTTTCATCTTTGGAACACAAATTAAGATCTTTATAATGAAAAGAGTTTTCTATGTGGAGCTATGTGGAAGAAAAATGACAAAACATAAAATTATTTTTACAGCCAAGTTATCTTTGCAAGCACAAACTGTTAATTAGTTCATGTCTTTCACTTTATTATATAATTAGCATCAAATAAACAATATAGTTCTTATTCATAGCGATTAAAAGATTTTTAAACAAAAAGACTAATAAAAATGATTACAAAACCACCAAATAGGTTGCGATATTCATCAAGTATTTAAATCGGCATTAAACAAAAAAAGAAGAAAAACGTAGTATGGTGTCCGTTTTCTTAGTGTTTGTTTCTATGGTGACTCATAAATTCGTCGCTCTGTCAAGAATGTCTTGTGTATTAACCGTGAACTTTTAGACCCAACATACAATGAGTAAGCAAGGTTTGGAATAATCAAGCAAAAGTTCAGGGTATGTTTGAGGGTAAGATAACCTTGCTTTCTGGAATACCCCCCAGGTGTGTTTTGTTTAGTCAACAGCCCATGACTCATTGTCTAGCTTGTTTGTCAAGTCAAGTCTTTATTTATATTTGTATATGTTCTGTTGGATAATAAACTGCACTTGGGTTCAATCAACTCGCCTACAGTGGAAATACACATACACACACACAGCATCAGTTGTGACTGCCCAGGTACCACATTGCTTTAAATAATTTTTATTCTCGTCTATTTAACCTTATTTGTTTGAGGCCACACAGTTTCTTCTCATTTTAAATTAAACACTTTCTAATCTTACTCAGTTGCCCGTTTTAAAGCGAACTGTACGCTCAATTAACCAAATTAGAACTAATTAAAGTGCCAGTCATACTGTTGCTTCAGAACACACATCAACATTTCCTGACTTTCCTGTTTGACGCATCTTATATTATGCCTGAAAGCAGCAATAATTTATATTATATACAAACCCCAACAATAAAAAGACAAAAGAATAGCATTGCATGTTGGGAATTGTTTAGAATGAAAGACACCAGTTGATCAGGACTAAACTTACCATAGCCAATGGCACAATGCCGCCAAGGTCATGTGGTGCCAGACGGATGAGGGTCTGGATTTCATCTGATAGAGTCCGGGAGATGGGGTACTCAATCTGCCATGTCACTGAGCGACTTCCCAGGGGATCCAACAACCCGTTGACTTCCAGGTCCACCTGTAGAACCTTCTGGAAACCGGACTCAACCCTAAAAGAAATGGTAAAGAGTAAATTAAAATTCAAAATGTATGAATGCAAACTAGGGCTGAACGATTAAATGAAATCCATTAAAAATCTCGACCTCCACCAGCACTTTAAAAAACACCACAGACCGTTATTTGAGGAGTGCGTTGTTAAAAAGCTGACTGAACGTATCTATTGTCAGTAACACACCATATGAAAAGGCACCAGGAGATAACCAACGCCATAATCCACTACCTCGCTAAATACATAGAGGGGAACAAGGGGAAATACAATATTTTTTAAATCTTAACCACTCCTGATAGTTTAAGTTGATTGTGAATGTTTTGTGTAGCATTTTTGATCATTATTTTGTGTTTTGGAAATATAAGTTAGACCTACCTTATTTCAAAAAAAGGTCACGTCATTTTATTTGTTTTTACTGTAAATGGTTTGCACTAGAGAAAAGTGAGATAAATTACTGGATATTTAAAAATGAAATTATAATAAATGCTGAAATCAGTTAATATCTTTACAGTTCTTTTTCTTGAATAAGGACTGACTTGCATTTTAGCAGTAAGAAGTTAACCATCTATTGAATAGAAAGGCACACTGCATCTGCAAGACTACAAGGTATTAGTGGAGTCTACAGTTAAAAGCGTGTAGTACCCCTTTAATTTAGAGAGTGTTTGCTGCACCCTACTGAGAATATTGAGCTGAACCTTGACTTTACAAAATTAAATCACTAATCAACTCACAATCGCAATATCTGTCAGAAAAATTGCAATTAGATATTTTCCGGAAATCGCACAGCCCTAAAGCAAACTAAAAGCATATGCATGTAAAACTCATGGCCGTCTAGTGTTTATATGTTTTGTGGTTACTGGCCTGTGCATGATGCCAACGGATGAAGGGGTAGTCAAGCGACCATTTATCGACTCTTTTGTTTTTGTACACCTGGTGTGTGTAGGATGTAGCATGCGACATATGTGGGTGTGAGTGTGTGGTGGTTTACTCTCATTATTTTAGTTCAACAAAAATGCATCCCAGCAGCAACCCGGAAAAAAAAAGACAGCAAAAAAGCAATTTACTTTTGGTCCAGCGCCACAGCATATTCAGAAAAGATTTCCAAAGCAGAGCATAACATTGTCTCCACTGATTGCGATGCAAACAAAGCTGAAAAACAATGAATAAAACCAAAGCCATTTCATTTGCCCAGGCCTGGGTTTGATCAGCCTGGCTGCTCTGGCCTCACAGTACTTAGTTAAAACAAAACGGCATATGAAAAATTCCTAATATCAAAATACAAATGTGGAATATGGAACTGCATTTGAATTCGTACCTGGCAGCATGACAGGAACACAAAAAATAAACTATATTCTTTTTCTCATCTCAGTGATACAAGGTTTCTCTTCAAATAACTCATACATCCACAAAAAGTAAGGTCACCGTGTTTTCTTTCTGTATTCTCAATGCTGTCATTTCAAAACTAGAGGAAAAAATAATTATAATTTATGTTCTTTGGTTGACATTACACTCAAATTTCAGAAAGAAAGACTCTTTTTCTCTAACACACGCTTTGGCCAGGGTTAACAAGGTCCCAGCCTTCCCCTTTGAATTAGGCTACTTTGAAACTTTCTAGAGATTTTTTTTTTTTTTGACATATCACATAAATTAGATTTGAATGCCAGAACAACTAACAGCCAATATTCTGTTAATCAAAACAGGTAAGATGGATACAATCTTTTATGGAAGCAGACAGGCCAATTGTGGTTATGATTACAATGTAGAAAATGTATAGAATGTGAATCAAATGTGACAGTTAAAAGATTTATAATGTTGCAAAAGCCATTTCAAATAAATGTTCTTTTGATCTTCCTATCATCAAAAAAGTATCACCGTTTACACAAAAATATTAAGAAATGTAACCATTTTGAACATTAGCTTTAATAATAAAAAACATTATTGAGCACCAAATCAGCATATTATAATGATTTCTCACGAAATAGTGAGATAGATTTTTAAATATATCAAAATACAAAACATTTTTCAATTTTAATATTTCACAATATTACTCTATGCATTTTATAAAATGGTAATCATAGGAGACTTCTTTCAAAAACATAAAAAACGAAAATATTACAATATACATTTCAATAATGATGATTTCTTTTTTAAACTTAGCAAAAACAAAACATCTTCCTCGTCATGAGCAGTTCTAATAAGTTTCATTCTAAAAAGCCATGGATTCTCTGATGTCAATGTCATGGAAACAGAGACGGCAGGATATCTTTAATAAGCAAATCTGGATGATCATATCAGTTTTCACACGTTCTAATCTGTGACTTTACATAATAAAAGGACCGCACATTGCCAGTTTCAACCAGATCGCACATGGTGTAAGTTAATTTGATTTCTAGATTCCTTAAAGAGACATTATCTGCAAGGAGCAGAAAAGTGAACTTGAGACTAGAAAAAGCTTTTGTGCAAGACTTAAACTTTTGTTATAAATCCTTAAAGGAATCATTTAGCTCCAAACCTGTATGACTTTTTTTCTTCTGTAGACCGAAAAGATGATCATTTTCTTTAGCTTACAATGACAGTGTAAATGGCAAAAATTTCAAGCATTAGCTAGACATTAGAAACAGATCCCAAATATTCTTATTGCTCTGATTTTTTGAAATATGAAAGCTGGTCATCGTTCTCTGGCAATTTCTCTGTGCATAAACATCTAGCTAATCTTCTGTTTTTGTGCTCTAAAAATAAAAAAACATCACCCTTTTCATTTTTGGATGGGCTATTTATTTTACAACTATGGATTCATAACAACGACCGACGCTAAGAAAATTCTGTCTACTTCTACAGCAAAAAAATAAGGTCTTGCAATGTCAAAAATACCTTACCAGCAGGCACTTGGTTGAGAACTTGTTATGATCACACAAAAAGATCATTTAAAGTAAGTGGCATTTTTTGTGCTAATGTGGTGTTGCTGAATGAAGAGGGGCAGCTAAAAGGCTCTGTTGTTAGAGTGGCTTTTTGTGAGAAACACAGCTGACAGCTTTGTTCCACTTAAAATGTATCCACCTTGCAAACTTGTTTCCATGACCTCAATGAATCCTCTGAAGAGTTCTGTTAGCTCAAAACCTATAATGGGTTATTGTCAGTTTTCTCATTCAACTCTAAGAGAATCAAATCAGCAGAGGACTAGCACTGCCATTATGGCTCAAATGTAGGGTCAAGATGTGTCCAGTAGAGGGCGAAGTGCAGTATCTCTTCATCAAGGTGGAAGCTAATGCTGACTGATTAAAATCTTTTTGCTAGCAGATGGAATCTGGGAATTTCTCTATATTTTTGCAGCTGATTTTGTGGGATATTTTTCAAAATAGTTTTTAAAATGGCATACTAGTAACAGATGTAGCCAAAATGTTTAAGAACCAGAGATAAGGGAAATTTTATGAATGACTGGCATTCCTGCGGAAACTGAAGAACTTACAATTTTGAGTGTATGACTTAATGTAGTATACATTCTACTATAGTTTATAGTGGATTTTCTACTCTTGAGGACCCACCTTGACAATCTTATACTATGCAGTTGAGGTTATAAGGGCAGCAAATGAAAATCATCTCAAACACAGAGAGTGAGGGAAAAAAGAAACCTGAACACATATTTTCAAACTAGAAAAAGAGTACATTGTGAAAACAGGAATGCAAAGTGTAACGTCTCAGCGAGAGCTTCTCTGTGAAGTCTCGACAGGTGCTCAAATGCTCATTGCTAGGATGAATGGATTGCTATGTCAAAACATATCAAAATGGAGAAAGCCAGAGGAGCGCTATTCATCGAGATAGACTTGCACATAACCGTCAGAGGGGGTGAAATTTTGCCGGAATGCATAGGTTTAATATTTAAAGTGGAGTAGGTGAAATTCCATTCTTTCAAAAAGGTTCTTCGACTGAATTTTCCGAAAAAGAGCTCTTCAAAGAGACCGTGCACCTCCATCATTTTACACAACCATGTAAAAATGGCGTGAGAAAGAAAAAGAGAAGGGAAAAAAGTGTAGAAAATGGAAATGGCTTTCATTGTGGAGACTCTAGGGTGGATATATTCATGCACAGTGGTGATCTGCTTAGCACTGACAACAATGATACATCAAACGAATGGAATCAATTTGACTACAAAGCCACTATGGTTGGCACCTTACGGCTCGGGGAAATAAAAGTCAAAGGCGGGGAAGTAATGGCAGTTGGTGCATCAGCTTTGAGTAAAGCTGTGGTGGAATTTCATTTCACAGGTTGCAGAAGAGGCTGAGTGAAAGAGCTGCGCCGAAGGTGAGCCCTAGCCCTCCTGCTGGAGGATTTGCCAGCCGCCTTTTCCACTTTTTTTCCCTCTTAGAGGCAATGCTGGGCACTCAGGACCCCCAACAGGCTAAGCATGAAACTCAATCACAGTGCTGGCATGGGGGCCCTGACCTGCATCAAGCTCACTAAAGAAGTTTATGGTCTAAAGACGGAGTTCACATGGTCAGAACAAAAGAGAGGAGAATGAGAGAGAAAGGAGAGGATCAGCCTACAGAAAATAGTCCATAGAGCTTGTGGAAACAGTGGTGCATTTATAAAGTATTAGGTTGCTGCAAAGAAGAAAAAAAACCCATTGTGATAAAGAATTGGTTGTTAAGGTTTACAGGGTTTGTGGTGTCAACTCTTCTGATATAAAAAAAAATTCTGTATATAATTGCAAATAAATGTGATATCCCAAAATGTTATTGCTTTTGTTGAATGCTGATCTATCCAGTAAATGCAGCTTGGATCTTTTAAGTGAACAAATCGCTTAAGTGAGATAGGAAAGATGTTTTAATGTTTCAGGTCTTTTAGGTAAACAAATCTTACTGAGCAGGGCTGTTTACCCACAACAACCAAAACCTAGGTACATTATATCATAGAGGATAATATAATAGTGCTTTATTGAAAAAGTCTTGAGCTACATAAGTAACCCTGGTTCCCTGAGAGGGGGAACTTGATCCTGCACCAGCTGAGTTCCCTACAAAATGGAACCATAATTTATTTAGGTTAGTCTAAGTTGATATTTCACCCCTAAAACTCCCAGTATTGTATAAAGGTAAGTACTGCCCCACTATTGCCACTGCTCTGGGTTTCACTGGTCGGAATCATAGCCTTATCCTTAAATCTTAGCCGTGTGAATGCAAGAGCATACAAGTGCGTGTATGCACATGGGGTTGTCAATGACAGACCATATAGCATTGTCTTTAGGGCCTAAAGATTTTATCTTATATACTTCTACTGTAATCCAGAAAAGCATTTCTCAACAAAAATCAAGAGAGCAACAGAAAACTCTGATGAGCAAAGTGCAGACAGTTCACAAACCTCTACTTCTTATTGTTAAACTATTCTGTAGGAAAGTTATCAGGAGGATTAAGATACTATATATATATATATATATATATATATATATATATATATATATATATATATATATACACACATACACACATACATGCATATATACACATACATACATACACACACACACATTTACACACACGCTTAAACTGCAAAAAGTAGAAGTCTGTCTTAGAGTTAGAAACAAACAGTTAAACTAATAAGCCAAACAGTGATGATACAATATTAAAATTATGATAAGCTGATCATTTGTTTCAAATTATGGTCTGATAAATGGACAATACTAAAGTTATATTAAAAAAACAACAATAAAAAAAACAAAGAACAACAACATTTTACGTATCTGTCATTTAAGGTTATCTGTCATAAGGTGACAAGTGACAGCATAATCTTTTTCTTTGATTTAGATAAAATATAGAACAAAGTTAGCTGTAAACAGCAATTAATAGGGATGAATGTAGGGCTGACACAATATAAATATCCACGAAAAAGAATATACTAAAACACACAGAGAAAAGTTTAAACAATAATACTTGACTACACACACACCAGCACACACATTTTGTTGTAGATACAGATAAAATAAACAATGGGTCACAAAACGTTTACTGCAAATCTCCTCTGTATAACACTATTTTCAGGTTTTCACTGTTTTTAGGATATATTATCTATAAGCATTTCAAATATTTCTTTGAAACTAATAATATAAAACTATAAGTAGTGTTGAAGTGTTTATTGCACGAATAATAAGTATTTTATCATAATTCAACTGTATGATTATACACCATTATTTTATCTGTATGATGATATTCAGCTGAGAAAGTGCTGATGTCTGCAAAAGGCTGGAAGCACACCCACCTCACGGTGTTGGGGGTTAAACCCATATATGGACATAGAGTGCTGAATTCAGGCCAATTGGACAATGTATGGAGAAAAATAAACAATAACGTAACATGTTTAGAATGTCTAGGAACTAGGTATATAATGGGAGATTTCCCTTTCTCGGGAGGAGATCTGCAGATCGACTCGGTTTTGTTTGAAAGAATAAAACCTATATTCTGGCATCAAAGACCTTTGAGAAGTGTTATTTGTCTGAAGAGAAAACTACAACACTTGATCCACAACAGTAGTGAGTCATAATAAAAAAATGGTTTAAAGCATTCATTCAACTGATATATAAAAAGATTAGACTAAAATATCTTCTTAACCTGTGGTAGCAGGTAATCTTTAGAATTTACTGTGAGACCTCTGAGCATCAGAAATTCATGAAACTGAGCATGTTTCTTCAAAAGAACCTGTTCTACATGTACACAGTTTAAATTAGGGATGTGTGAGTCTAGTCGACTAGTTGGCTAAACGGTACAGCTGCAACAAGTCGACTCTGAAAATAATAGTCGATTACACAAAAAAGTACAGAAGATTTTATAGTTCAAATTACTGTATTAATTTTACAGTTAAAAACAGTTTTTAAAAATAAAACATTAAAATTAAACGTTTAAAGAAACACTACCGCAAATGTAGCGTACGTTCTTTTTACAGGTTTTACAGACTAGCCCAGGGGTGGGCAAACTATTTGTCTCGCGGGCCACATTGGTTTCTTAAAATTGACAGAGGGGCCGGGTTGAAGGTCGTACCTGTGCATTTACTTATAAGAAATCCTAGAAAACCTGTATAAAGTATAGTTTGGGCTTAAAATCACTCGACTGGGACACGTGAAATTACAACAAAACAATATTAATACAATTTAATCGACAGAAAAACCATAATATGCAATGTGACTGAATCTGATATGTGCCTCAGCTCTAGATTGACAATCACAGGCGTCCAATCACAACTGACCTCTGGAAAAAAGGGAACTAACCAATGACGTTTGATGTTACTATTACAAGAGCAAGCCCCTCTCCACGACTGACAAAAATAAAAGTGCTCGCGCGAGCAAAAACAGCTGTCGAGAGCGGGTGAATGTTCGCGCGCGCGAGTGATTAAAATGAGCTCGCGGGTGCCCGTATTTACATGTAGCTCTGTTTTCCGCTCGCGGATGTAATTTACGCGTGCGCAAACATCAGTTTTGCGCTCGTTCCTTTTTAGCACGGAATTAACGCCATAAAGGGGGGTGTAGAGGGGTTTGCGACACACGCCTACTCTCCAGCACAGCTTCAGCGCCACTGCCGCTTGCAGCCGCGAGTCCGCGACAGAGTGACATTACAAGGAAATGTAAAATGAAGGAGGTTTAATACAGGTTCGGCAAGTTCGGCGGGCCGGATTAAAAAGCCAAACGGGCCGCATGTGGCCCGCGGGCCGTAGTTTGCCCACCCCTGGACTAGCCGAAGCAAGCAAATCCATCTACTTACTACAACTGTCCGCCACTGTGATCCTGTTCACACTGAAAGAAGAAATATACATACACACATTGGAGAGGGAGCACAAAGGGACATAAACACGTTAACAATGCACCCTCTCCAAATAATTTTGCCTATGCCTTGAAAAGGCCCTGCTTGAAATTATGGACGAGCTTCCTCTAATGCAAAACACCACTGACAAGTGGAAGAAGAAACAGCCCACTCATGAACCTTGAGGGAGGGATGTAATATTCATTGGACTCTACAAGTTGACTTACCAGGTGCTGCTTCCACAAAAACACAAGAGGTTTAAGAAGAATGTGAGGCTCTTGGACTGGATGGAAGATGAGGAAAATGGCTGCCCTTGGGTGAGACATCCAGCTGGGAACATCATTTAAATCCATTAGCTAGATATCATCAGACTTACCCACTCACTTAGTAGCTACGTTATCACCGCAGCAGACATGAAGTGGAGTTGGAAGCACAGAGTGAAATGGATGCATAAGACGGCAGTACTTCACACTGAATTACCTGAACCAAGCCTGGGTAGATGGGCGGCTCACAAAGCCTTCTCACCAAGCAGTATCACGTGTCCCAGACTCAACTTTGAAGTACAAATAATCGTATATATATATATATGTGCTAGACACAGCTGGGTTCAGGCGAGTTCTGCTCAAAAAGAAAAGAAACAAAACAACTTCACAGTAAAAAGGTTTGACATTGTAGTGAGACACACCGATTAAGTGGTGAAACATACCAAATGATAACTGAGATTAATGTATGGTGGCGAAACTACCTAAAGTAATCATGAAACTTTTGGAGAACTGTGTCTGCTGGTGATAATGTGCAGGTACATTTCTTTCTCAACGGCCTCATTTAAAACTGAAGCCATTCAGCACACATCTGCTGCCTCATGGGCATAGTAGCATATACGACCCTGGAATACACAATAACCGAAAGTACGGCCATATGAGAAATCATTTTCATTATGCTACAGTGATGAATCAGAGCAGTCATTATTGCCACTAATTCATGCTCTGCATAAGCCAATATAATTAAGCGTGTGAAAATGCAATCACGTGGGATCCGTGTAAGTGCTAAACACACATGCACAAGGCATGCTAATGTCTGCATACTCGTGAGAGTCAAGCTAACACTGGTTTCTACGCAACACTTTGTTTGATTTAACTTGATTAACTTCCTTGCCATATGTTTTTTTGACATTAAGCTCCATCGCTCTCTTTCCAGTCATGAAGCATGATCTCATTCTATTCTTTCAGATGTGGGATGAATTCAAATGATCTGAGTTCTGTTTTCTGACCGATGAACTTCCCATCTCTCATACGCTGCGCAGACAAGACGTCAAGCCATAATTGGAAGCTCTCAAGCGTAACATACTCAGACTAATTAAAAGAACCAGAGCTAATGGCAAAACACACCATACTCCGCAGACCCCAAACAGGTTGTCCCTGATACAAGTCATTACAAGGGTCACACACACATACAAAGACCCAGATGCCAAGCATACATTTCTGTATATGCAGAGATTGATTTTATTACTTTTGTTGGGTGTTTAGGAACCACTGGTCTGGTCACTGTTTGCCGTCTCAAGAAAACTAGCTGTATCATTGTTCCCAATTATATTTCTAAAAATAATTTACATGAATGACTGTTCTTGAAGGCAAGGCAAAAAACATCCATTCAGTGAGTACAGTACTTCAATCCAAGGGGTCAGGGTTTGGTTGAATAGCATGGACCCTGATTATAGAGTTCATAACAACACTATGTGAAATCAATGACAGCCAAACCTTTTAATTATATTCTACAAGGTTGCATTAAATGGTAAAAAGTGAAAAAAGAGACCTTTACCATTTAACAAAATATTTCAATCTCAAATAAATGTTCTGTTGAAC
Source organism: Rhodeus uyekii (assembly GCA_037043235.1). Lineage (NCBI taxonomy): Eukaryota > Metazoa > Chordata > Actinopteri > Cypriniformes > Acheilognathidae > Rhodeus > Rhodeus uyekii. Next base: position 3,232,083 of record JAWRVZ010000031.1, on the reverse strand, counting down.
AGGTTCAAAAAACCTGAAAGAAGTATCACAGTTTCCACAAAAATATTAAGCAGCACAGTTGTTTTCAACATTGATGATAATTAGAAATGTTACTTGAAGGATCACGTGACTGAACAAAATTCAGCCTTGCCATTACAATAGCACATTTTTACCATTTTAAAATATAAAACAGTAATAATATTTCACTATATTATGTTTCTGCATTTTTTTAAATCAAATAAATGCAGCTTTGTTCAGGATAAAGGACCTATTTAAAAAAAAAATCTTACTGACTCCAAACTACGAATGGCTGTTTATTGTACACATTGTTGCTCACAGGACAATCTCAAGTTAAAAATGTTTAAACTTGTGCATTTTGTTGCATTCAAATGCACTACATCCAGATATTTTTGGATTCAAGAATGTGTCCTGTGTGAATACCTTCCTAACTCATTCTGCACTGCCTGTGCCCTGTAAATGTGGTTTGGCATGTTGCCTGTTAGAAGGTGATACTTCGTTCTTGATTTACTCAAATGGAAAATATCTTACAGAATTTATGTCAAGAGGTATGTTTAATTCGATTTACACAGAAGTTTACCAATCATGGTTACAGATAAAACATTGATCTTTCTTTTACATTTTTAAATTTAGAATATTCAATTAAATTTATTTATTATTTAAGTCTATGTTATTTTGTTTATATATTAAGTGTACAACCTTATACCAAACTTGCCTTCCACACTGAACACTTCCCAAGGAGTGGGATATTCCCAAATGCCATAGAAGACACTTAAGATATCTCTTCGTCTTGTGAGGTATGACCTTTCTTGACTTTTTAGCTGTTGCGGAAAAAAGAAAAGGTGTGTCTCAAATTCAGGGAGGAACTTTATTCTCCCCTGATTAATGTGCTCATGCAAAGTCAAATGTAATTTGGGGATGTGTCTCTTTACATATGCAGATTTTTGCAGCACAGCCACACTGAAACACCGTATTCATAATTTCATTAGGAATGTGTATGTAGCAGTAGCACAGCTTGTACAATTTAGCCCAAATTGATGGATTGTTCTCCGGGTATGCTAATAGTGGCCAGAGGCATTGTTATGGAATGCAACACCCGTGCTTACGGGGCTGGAGGGTGTGTTCCTTTTTTCTCTCCTGAGAGGAAACAGACAGTCAATAGAGGATCTAGGATGAGCAACAGCACCTCCAGTTTAGAGAGATAGATATTTTAATATAGTACAGTGTGCATGTTTTATTACAGGAAATGAGCTTAGGCTGGCGATGAGAAGCACACAAGGCCATGTTTATTTTAAGAGCTGCGCAGAATAGAACATCAAAAAACTTTCCCATATTTCAGTGCAAACATCATTACTATAATAGCACACAACATCTTTTTCGAGCCACCCTTAAATCAGAATATGCATGTCTGGAGATATTTGCATAAACGTACACCCACGACTTTGCCTTTGAGGCATCGTGTCCTCCCCGTTTTAAGGGAAGAGCCCCGCTCTCATTTACACAAATCCACCAACACTGACATTCAATCAATGACAAGGCTTATGGTACAAGGCCACAGGACAGTAAATTAGGCTTAAATCAAACAGCCCAAAGTGCAATTCAGGACAAGTCAAAACTTCTCCGTCCAGCAGATGAAGGAATTTTAATCACTAGTTGGAGCATCAGTAAAAAATTTAAGTGTCAGAGCAATATACTGAGAAGACATGTTTAAATGAAATGCAGCCATAATTCTCAGCAATCAAGAACACACTATCTCCAAAGCGCAGTATGGATGCAGCAACAAAATAGAGGCAAAGAGTCACACGAGACCATGGCTGTGATTGGTTGATTACAGGATAATACCTGTGTTGGAAAGCGATCTGCAAATCTGCATTAAACAAGGGAGTTTATAATATGGAATGAATGCTGAAATGGTCAAAGTGGACGGCCTAATTACAACGCTAACAACTCAGAAGTAATCACTTTTGGTCACATCCAAACTTGAAATTATCAATATTTAATGATTAATGAATAAATATTGGTAACATTTTAGAATTCTGCTCCATCATTAATGAATACAGGAACAACTGAGTAATGCAATATTAACATTCTAACTTTTATTTACACTAGTAATTAATCAATTACAATAATACCTTGGTTTACGAGTTTAATTCGTTCCAAGAGCGAGCTTGTAACCCAAAATTCTCGTACACCAAAACAATGTTCCCCATAAGAAAGCAATAAAAATCACTTGATTCATTCCACATGAACATAAATGCCCATTTTAAATATTACAGTTAAAATTATAACCATTAAGATCTCATATAAATACTAATTAATAATTGGCAATTAAACTCCAAAAATACTTGAAAATTTACTGGAATGCGCACTTTAGCTTTGAGTAGAAGAGGAGGAGATTTTACTGCTTACAGGGAGAATTTCGTACTGTCTTTCTTACTCATCTTGAGGGCCATTGTCTATATGCTGTACTGTACGTGTATATTTCACTACGTGAACAATAGTGATCACAATCAATGTTAACAACACGAGGTAAAACCACTGTATATTGCTCATAAAAGTATGCAATGTGGTGAATGAGGCAACCAAACAGAGCGATGCTGAGAGAATGAACGAGTTAAAGGGTGATAGGCTTTGTGAGAGGCTGTCGTTAGGATATTTCCAGTAAAAATGTGCACGAAGATGCTGAGCGTAAGGACTTTTCCACAAAAAAAAAATGAGCGTGGGTGAGAGAAAAATTTGCTCGCATTCCGATACAATGCTCATACACCGATTTGCTCGTATACAAAGTCCCTCGTAAACTAAGGTATTACTGTATTAACAAATCCTTTAGAAGGAATTACTACTTATTAGGAACAGTATTCTAAATTATTTTTGTAAAGTTTTGGACAGCAGTTCCTTCTGGCGGATTTGAGTCATTACTTGTGGGTTACCATGACCTTCACTTTAGAAGACTGATCCAAATGGCCAGTAATTCTTTTAGAAGGACGTGGTTGTCATGCCGTCACAGGACCAAGGCTCTTATTTTGTCTTTATTCGGTCACGTGTTTATTTGTTTTAGTTTCTCCTGAGACTCATCTGTTACTATGGTCCCCCGTCTATTACCCCTGTCTTTGTAAGAATACCTTTTGTTCTAATTAAAGTATTTTTGGATCATCTTCTTCTTCGTCTTCGCCTTGTGACAATGGTAAAACTTGAGACATTACTATCCAAAACCTTATCAAAACCACAAATGCTTACAATGACTTCCGTCATTACTAGAGAGCTGTAATGCTTTTCACTTTAGAATACTGATCGAAATAATTATTTCCTTCTGAAGGATTTGGAATAACCGAAACTCAAGTCACTGGTCAAGGCAAGCTTTAATTCATCTGCAGACGACATGATATTTTTTATCTCTGAACATTCCAACATTCACACAACAAACTAATTACCAATATGTATTTACGCATTAATTCTCTGTAATCTGGCTTCTGCCCTTGCCTTCTGTAATCATCCTTGAGTTATTTATACCCATACCTACATGCACACTAATGCTGAGATGACAAGCACTCATCCTCGATAAAAAGGGGGATTTGTAAAGCATGGCAACACACGCGCAATCATTGGATGGATTTAAAGCATCGATCATGCGTTATTTAATTTGTGTGAGTGGTGTATGAATCTTAAATGCCTTGCTTGGCCTTGAGCAGTTATGTAATCATAAACGAACCATAACGGTTGCCGGGCGCAAGGCTTTGGAATAAATTAAAAATGGGAGTAAAATGTATTTACAGGCTCTGTCATCATTAATGAAAAACAGAAAATGGCCCTCCCAACCTTTAACATAATGGAACAGTCTAAATCGCTTACTATGATTTATATTGGCTCATCTCCCTCACCCCAACCTCCACAAACCTCAATCGATACTCGGGGGATACGATACTCCCTCTCTCTACATGGATACTGGCCACATCTGAAATCTCCTTTCCATCCTTGTTCCTAAACCAACTCTCTCACTCCAGAACATCTGCCCCTCTCTAGCTTTATCGGGCAAAGAAACACCAGGGTTGGTAGCAGCTCTGCCAGCCGAGAGCCTGGAGACAGTAAAGAGGGTTGTCAGTGAGGCCAGGCTGGCCTCATGTGATAAGACGTAGTGTACAAATCCAGGGTGGCAATTTAATCCGAACCATCCTGCAGCACTTCATATCACTAACACCAACTACTGTAGAAGTGCCGCGGTCTCTGTATTCTATCCTAAGCACAGACACACAGCAAGACCCCACTGGGAGAAAAATAAGACCCGTTTGTTCTTAAAGGGCATTCAACTTTTGGCATACTCAGAGGACTTGGGGCTGCAAAAATTCAATGTCAACAGTGATGATCCTTCTCTAATAAAGGACTTTTACATCAAAGTTAAACAATAACAATACACAATGGCAATTTGGAAAGAAAAGAATCGTACTGATATGAAACCCTGGCCTAGTGGTAAACACATACTACAGATATGTTGAGCTCTTGCACTAATTTGAGAGATGAAGGTTTCAATCCAACCAGTGTCTAGTCCCAAAACATGTGGTCAAGGTTTGGCTAGTGGTGTTGTAACTACACATCTTTAAAAAAGCATCTTTATTGACATCTACATCGTATTAATGGTGATTTTGATTTATTAGTATAACTTAAATTGTTTGACTTCATTCATTGATTCAGCCAGTGACATTTTCAATAGGTTACATCTAAACTAAACTATCTTCTGACTATAACACTTAAAGAGTTTTTCTTAAATCGCTTTCTGCAGGTATTAGAGACCTTGGCTTCAAAAGGGGAAAAAAACGTATTAGTTCTCTAGCAAAAAACAGCTATATCACACACACTTTATACTTGTCTTTATTGCCCTTTATGTGACTGTGGTTTTTGACAGCACAATGAGAGTTTGTTACAAGCAGATACTAACAGAGCTCAATAGCGCACTGACCTGTGGGGTGAGGCTTCTGACAAGGACCAAGAAACCTCTGAGTGTGTGTGTGTGTGTTTATGTGTGTGTGTGTGTGTGTGTACAAGCGTGAGGAGAGAGGAACTTAACTAGTGTCCTTGGCACATTAATGAGGTAGAAAGACAGAGGGTGAGAGGCGAGGTCACGTCAGGGTCAACTCTGGATCAGCAGTCCGATTAAGTGGTCCACAGACACTGCTTTAATGAAATCAACCATAGAGGAGGCCAGCGGCAACCAGAGGAGCTGCTTTAGAAATCACTGCACAGCCTTATATTTATTCAGAAACGGTTTAGTGTGATTGGCTTTGTATGAAGAAGCCTGATTCTTTCATTAAAATACCCTTGCCTTGTGAATGGCTGATGGGCGCGTGTTTGTTCCTGCATACGTTTTTCTTTCACTGTCCCTCATCATGAATTCACCGGGTTCGAGATTTCTTATCTAAACAGAGGCAGGCGTCTGACAGATGGATGCTGACAAGCATGTTTTGAATTTAAATCCAACACCTCTGGGGAAAGGGTGTAGTTTGCATTCAAGCCAAACTATGTCTGATGTCTTTAAGGTGTTGAACATCTTCTCTGTGAGTGAAGTGCATGGGCAATCAATTGCATTCGGCTACTGCAGGGAGGGAAAGTAAGTTGTTTAAAGAAATAGATCACGACAAAGATGATGACAACAAAGAAGAAGAAAGGGATAATAACTTTACCCAAGATGTTAATGTTAGGATGGTTAGCATGGATTAAATACACCTTGCCTGGATGCAAGAAAGCGTCTATATATATACACAGCTGTGGCCAAAAGTTAAAATAATATTCATTTTCACAAAATCTACATCTTCAGTGTTTTTAGATCTTTTTGTCAGATGTTAGTATGGTCTACTGAAGTATAATTACAAGCATTCATGAGTGTCAAAAGCTTTTATTGACAATTAAATTAATTTTATGCAATAGTATTTTGAGTCAATATTTTTGACCCTTCTTTTTCAACACCTCTGCAATTCTGCATCCAAGATTGCATGCTGTCAATTAACTTCAACATCATGCTGGAAAATGCACTGTTCGTCACCAAAATGAGCTTGGATGGTTGGAAGAGGTTGCCCTCAGAGGATGTTTTTGTACCATTCTTTATTGATGTTTGTGTTCTTTGGCAAAACTGTGAATGAGCCCACTCCCTTGCCCGAGAAGCAACCCCACACATGAACGGTCTCAGGATGCTTTACTGTTGGCATGAGACAGGACTGATGGTAGCGCTCACCTTTTCTTTTCAAACAATTTCCAAACAATCACAAATAAAAATGACTTTACCTCAGTCCTCAACAGCCCAATTCCTGTACCTTTTGCAGAATATCAGTCTGATGTTTTTCCTGGGGAGAAGTGGCCTCTTTGTTGCACTTCTTGATGCCAAACTCTGAAAGTTTTCACCTCACTGTGCATGCACATGCACTCTCTACTGCCGAATCAACAGCTGAATCAATTTGAGACGGTCCTGGTGCTTGCTGGATTTTCTTGAGCACCCTGAAGCCTTCTTCACAACAATTGAACCTCTCTCCTTAAACCTCCACATTCTTGATGATTTGATAAATGGTTGACTTGGGTGCAATCTTACTAGCAGCAATAACCTGGCCTGTGAATCACTTTTTGCAAAGGAATGATGACGGCACGTGTGATGTCTCACCTGTGTTAAGGAGAGAATCACTGTCATGATGTCAGTTGGTCCTTTTGTGTCAGGATCAAATGCAGTGAAAAATTTTTTGTGGGGATTTGGGAAGTTCATTTTCATGGCAAAGAAGAACTTTACTCAAGTTTCGTAATCAGATTACTTTTTTTTCTCCAAGTAACTGGTAAAGTAATGCATTAGATTTCAATTTACAACAAAATATCTGAGTTACTTTTTCAAATAAGTAATACAAATGACTTTGTTTTCCATTTATACTGACAGCTCTCCTGTCCCCATATTGAGAAATATTGGGAGCAATTGCAGAGGCATTGTGTGTGTGTGTGTGTGTGTGTGTGTGTGTGTGTGTGTGTGTGTGTGTGTGTGTGTGTGTGTGTGTGTGTGTGTGTGTGTGTGTGTGTGTGTGTGTGTGTGTGTGTGTGTGTGTGTGTGTGTGTAAACATGTTGGTTATTGTAGTTCTAGACTAAATGTTATATGCATGACTAAAAGCATTTACTCAAAAAAAGATTCAATAGTTACTTTTTAAGGGAGTAACGCAATATTGTAACATTATTTTTCAAAGTGACTTTCCCCAGCACTTTGTATGCATGTATGTATATATACACATATGCATACACATATGCATACACACACACGCGCACACATAGATATATTAAGCAACACAACTTTATCAGCATATTAGATTTATTTCTGAATGACTATGTGACACTGACGACTTTAGTAATGCTTCATTTTAAAATAATATACTGTAGATATTTTATAATTGGATTGATATTTCAAGATATTACTGGTTTTACTGGTTTACTATCATAAAAATGCAGCCTTGGTGAGCATTACAGACCTCTTCACAAACATAAAAAATCTTACTGAGCGTAAACTTTAATCGGTACTATATCGGTGAATAATCTCATATTGATCTCAATGTCAGCCGAGCAACTGTCGCTGAGATTAATTAGAATTATGTATAGCCTTCTGTAGTCTTTATAAAAATCAAAAAGAAAACAACAACAAAGGAGAAACCATAAAACGATGTGCATGAACAGACATTAAAACATGTCTGACCTGTCAAACACGCTCTGATGGGTGGGTAGTGTATCCGACAAAAAAGAGAAAGAGTGAGAGCGAGGCGCGTTAGTCTGTTCACCTGAGACTCCACCTCTCCATTGATCCATCGGCAGGCCAAGAGAAGAAAGGACAAACTCAAAACAAAAGACAAGATGGCTCAATCTAATCCCCGCTGTGGCACTACAATGAAAAGAATAAATAAGTTGATGAAAGAGTATGGTGTTAGTTTTTATGCTGGGAATCATCCCCAGCTCTCCGTGCCACTGACGGTATGGGGGATTAGCCTGCCCCATTGAGCAGAGTCCCAACCCCAGGATTAGACGTCTTGCTGTGCTGCTTCAAGCACCTCGATAAGTGGCGTTCCCACTACTAAATCAATACCAGCACAAAACAGCAAGCAGCACAGACAGACACGGCACTCAAGGCCCAATTACAGCCTCTTTACCCATGGAAACATGAGACAGCAAACTGAACTTCTGGACCAAAAACAAGGTACTTTGGGTTAAGAAACTAAATCCAACACATTCTTCACGAGTGAAGAGGGCCTCTATAAAGACATTTCATTGATTTTTGCCACATCATTCTAGTAGGATGTATGTAGAGCTTGTTACTTTAGGGATGGGGCAGGACTGTGGATTCCACAAAATGAATGAACTGGAAGCACATATGCTCCTAAATGATCTTCACATTTCACACATCGTTTGAGAGGAATATGAAAAAGAAAAAATTCCTCCACACTCAAGCTGGGTGAGACAGCCAGAAGATGTGCGAGAGAGGCTAATCAAACTGCTGATCTCTCTCCTCTGACCAATAGCTAGAGAAAAGCTACAAAATAATACATACATACTTATGATTTAAAAATGGCTGATATTACTTTTACGCATTTAGTATAGTGGTCTCTGGTACCCCAAATGTAAAGAACAGAACAAATGTAAAGCAAGACACTGAGTGTAGTCATAAAAGCTTAGATCTGTTGCTTGTCAACCTTAATTTGGAAATGTACACATTCATACAGAGCAATGCTGGTTTGCCTGACAGAGACATCTTGAGGACTTGTGATATTACCTGAAGAAACTGATATCATTTCTTTTTTCTTCTTCTTCTTCTTAATCATCTCCAGCTTCAGACAACTATCAACGTAACATCTTTATCTGTGCAACGCTCCAGTATAATTGCTCTCATATGAGTCATCACAGGCTCTGCTAGTTTGTCATGCCAGGTACTTTACCACAAGCATAAACGCAAAACAGCTAATTCTACCATTTATCCTAGTGCTTTATTTAAGCAACAATTTTTTTGGGTGTCAACTCAAAACTATTGATGATACTCATCGAAAGTTGCTATGAAAAAATGCATCTGTTAAACAAATAAATGTAAAACATATTTAATGAAGACAAATTCAAATACATGAACATCCCTAATAGCTGAGTCAACGAGAAGAGGTTTAGTCAACAAAATTTTAATTAGTGTGTGAATAGCAGAACAAAAAACTCTACAGGAACGGGTGAAGACAGGCAGTCCGTAATGGACAGAAAATTAACACGTGATAATTATGTTGGGCAGGAAATCAACATTTACTGCATGACTTTTAACTTAACGTGCATTTCGATCTATAGGCGCATCCATTTTATTAGTGCAGTTCCTAGTGAACCTTTTTTTTTGCATTCACTCTTCTAATTTATACCTGCACTGACTTAATCCGAAATTGCACTATCGTGACTATTGTTTGCACTATATTTTTTATCTTTTCTTCTGTTGTTGTTACTGTTAAACTTTTGTTGTTGTTACCTGTAGGCACCTAGGGTCTGAGAGTCATATAAATTCAATTGTCTGTATGTATGTATGTACTGAATATATGGCAGAATTGACAATAAAGTTGACTTTGACTTACCGTATTTATTCGAGTATAACGCGCACATGTGTATAACGCGCACCCCTAATTTTCTATTAAAAATCGGTATAAAATGTTTTCACACCAAGCATTGTAATTGACATAAAAACGTTGTTGAACACGTGCAGCCATGATAAAAAACATTTATTTATTGTATAACATATACTTATAAAGTAATACCTCGGTTTACGAGTTAAATTCGTTCCAAGAGCGAGCTCATAAACCAAAATGCTCATACACCAAAACAAATGTCCCCATAGGAATGCACTAAAAATCAATTTATTCGTTCCACACCACCACAAATGTCCATTTTAAATATTTTTGGGGTTTTATCCTATTAATTGCAGTTAAAATTATAACCATTAAGATCTCATATAAATACTAATTAATAAGTGACAATTAAACTCTAAAAACACTTGACAATTTACTGTAATGCACTTCAGCTGAGGAGAGAGGAGAGAGGAGGGAGGAGGGGGAGCGGGGAAAGCAAGGATTCAAGTGCAAATGAGTGAATTTATTATAATAGTGCAAACAAATGAAGTGATAATCCAGAGCGAAAGTCATGAGATGGGGAGCTGCGAATGAACGAATGAACGCGCGGGAGCCGCGAATGAACGAACGAACAAATTCGCGGGAGCCTCGAACGAACAAACGAACGAATTCGCGGGAGCCTCGAACGAACAAACGAACAAATTCGCGGGAGCCTCAAACGAACGAACAAACTAATTTGTGGGAGCCTCGAACGAACGAACGAATTTGCGGGAGCCTCGAACGAACGAACGAACTAATTCGCGGGAGCCTGAACAAACGAACGAATGAATTCGCGGGAGCCTCAAACGATTTGCGGGAGCCTCTAACGAACAAACTAACGAATTTGCAAAATGCCCGTAAAATGCGCAGCGCGAACTCACAATTCGCCGGCGCCCTCAAAGGACCGGCTGTCAAAACAAACCCCAGCCCAGCCCTCGTGTATAACGCACACCCAAACTTAATTTTTTTGGTAGAAAATTTTGCGCGCTATACTCGAATAATTACGGTAATTTATATTTTAACGGCTCACTATTATGGTTTAGAATTTGTCTTTGATGCATTTCATATTCTTTTTCAACCCTGAAACTCAAACCATTTTCCAAAGCTTCCCTACAGTATATATTTAAGTAATTAAATTAACATCATAAACATGCGACTAGTCGACTAATGGCTTAAATGACAACTAGTCATCTAGAAAAATCTATTTCAGGGGCCAGCCCTAAATTCCAAAACCTTGTGAAGTGCCAAGACAAATTATAGTCCCTAAGAAATAGCAGTTTCCTATTCTGTGTTGGCATATTTCAAACAGATTGATGCGCTCTTAAAAAATAATAAATATTTATATAGACCATTTTGCTCCATATTACCTAAATAGATTTTTCATTTTTCATTAATTCTGTGTTTTTCGTGTAGTGTCTGCCTATGTTTCAAATCAGTCACATATTAGGTTACATTTCATTTTGAAAGCTGTCTTAAAAGGTTGCTGGCTATGTATGTAGTAGTTAGACAGCAAGGTAGCTCACTAGATTTTGGAGCAGGGTTGCGGTCTTCACAAGAAAATAAGACATTATGATAAAGAAATATTATAAAATTAATTTTTGTTAGAGTGGAGAAAATGGACAATGTGTAAAAACTCATTAGTGATATAACAGAGAGCTGGAGAAATCAAAGTATAACTCATTACCAATCTGCCCCCTGTGGACTGGAGCTAGCACATGTTCCTCTACCTCTCTCAGTGTCATCTCCTGACCTCTAAAGTAAAAGAATAGATGAGAAACAGCTATCCTCACCTCCTGTATTCTAAGAAACCTAATTTACAAAGTCTTAAGGGCAGGTTTGAAAGCCAAGGAGAGTACATTTATGCATTTTTATCCAAAGCGACTAACATTGCATTCAAGAAACACATTGACATGGGATCGAACGCATGACCTTGGCGTTGTTAACACCAATGCTCTACTGGTTGTACTATAGGAAAGCTCATAAGCACTTAAGGTGAGATACTGGTTTGTAAGGTTATTTCTAGATTTTCAGAGCCAAAAAGATTTCAGTAAGTACTTCTGAAGCAGTTGTAAACTACAGCTCCCTTTTGCGTGAATCATAAAACTTTAAAACCCCCTGTAAACCCAAAATGTAATTTTTTCAGTTGCCTGGGACAAAAATTACAATTAGGTAAAGCATGTCAGAGTAACAAGAATATCTTCAAGAAACACCCACACATTAGGTGGAATAGGAATTTCAATGAGCGAGCATAATCAAATAACTGTACGTTATTGGAATATGATTTATATAAAATTCTACCGGCGAGGAAAGAAAATTCCGTTAATGTTCATCATTTCTCTCTTTAGGCAGAAAATGAGTGGATGAAAGCTCAGAGCTCTGTCGATACCGCTTACCACCCCACACTGCGTGACCATTATATGAACTGACACATTTGAAAGTAATGTATTTGCAGACTTAAATGACACAGATATTCGACATCCCTGTCTCATTCAGGCAGCAAAACTGAGTTTCTTTTTTTTAAATCACGGTTTGCAATGGGGTGTGTTTGTGGGATTAATGTGGATATGCAAACACTACCAAAGAGTGGTACTAGAAGAGACTTTATAATTCGAATGGAGAAAAGCGCAAAAATATGTTGGAATTCTAGACCAAGAATATGAACATAAATCAGAGTTTACATAAAATTAGATAAACTATGCACGTGAAATTTTATAGATTTAATATCAATCCTAGGGAAGAATAAATATAAAACTATTCAGTTATGTATTCATTTGATTTAGTATTTTTATTTTGTAGCTCAATTTAAGTGACAGCAGTTAACCATTTAATTAAATCAAAGTCTTCTGAAGGGATGTGATTGCTCTCTATGACAAACAGATTTACTTTAGGATTCATATGGGTTTGAAACAACATAAGGGTGAATAATTAATGACATCATTTTCATTTATGAGTGAACAATCCCTTTAAGATGATAAACTGAATGAATACAACTAATAAAACACCTAAATTATATAACAAAGTCAAAATATGTATTACGTACAGTACTTCTGAACACAACAACAACAAAAAGTCCCTAAAAAATACTAGCTTTAAGTAGATATAAAGCTAAAATAGCTTGTTAGGGAAAAAGTTGATTCAAGTACTGTAGAGCTTCTGAGAAATGTTGTCAAGTGACTTCTCAGTACATCACAATATGGTGCAATAATCTGAAAAAGACATGCTGAACGTACCAGAGGGCCTGTATATGAAAAGGGCAGAAGAGTTTAGAAGAAGAGTCATTAGGCAGAGATGCTTATATTTGATAACTAAAGGCCAAAGGCTATACAGTGCAGGTCATAGTGTGTATGTGTTTGGATCTTTCTTGGCCAAAACTTTACAAAGAGAGCAAAACTGTGAGAAAGTGAGAGGAAAAAAAACTTTGCAGTGTTTCTGCCTGAAGCATTGATCTTAAATTTTGAACTTCTGGGTCATTCACGTAACCAGCAGCCTTCTGATGATAACGTCTTTGATACCATCCATCTCTAGATCCAGAATTCTCCTCAGTTAATAAAAGTATTAAAAGAACAGACAGATTGATGGTTACTGACCTTTTTCCGAAGTTGGCTTCCTTCCGACGGCAGTGCAGAGTCACCACTCTGTGTCCCTCACTCCTAACATCTTGACTAACTGTCCACTGAACTGGGTTGCTGGCCCTCGCCCCCAGAAACGCCACACCATCCTTCAACTTGACCCTGTTGGAAACATCAAAAGGATCATAGAATATACGTAATGTTTTTTTTTTTTATGAAAGAACAATTAAAGATGATCTGTAAACTTTTCATGTATGTTCCTTTGTGCAGAATAAATAAATAAACTTTTTTTAATATTTACACACACACATACATATTACATGTGTATACATATTTAACATATTGCATTTTCCATGACACACCTCTTCATTAACAAAAAGCTTTTCCTGTTCTTGAACAGATTGCATTTGTTTGTCTTATGCATAATAGACAGAGAGAGACTGCAGATGTGCTTGTGCTTTTGCTTCACATATAATCATAATTGTGTGTTCTATAAAATAGCCATGTTTTTTAGATTACATCATATAGTATATGGAATACATGTTAAAAATTAAATTGATTAACACTGACAAATGCACCCCAAAAGATTTACTCAGTCATTATTTACTCTCTCGTGGAAAACAAAAGGTGAAATTTTTAATAATTTACTTGTCACTGCTATGCCTACGATTTCAAAAGGGACTGCAGATTTCAAATTCAAAAAGGAAAAAAAAGGCATTATATAAGTATCCTAATTTCACTCCTTACAAATTCTGAACTATATTCAAAATCTTCTGAAGTCATCTGAAATCTTTGACTACAGATCAACATTTAAGATGATATTCACTGATAATCTTCACCTTCAGTGATCTGTGAACTGCTGCTAATGAGCCTTAGTGAGTTTCTAGAGAAACTGATCTAAATCATAAACAAAAACAATGTGAGCAGATCAAACAATTGCTGAAAAGATCCAAATTAAAATAAAATTTTATTAATTAATCATTATGTATACAATTTTTATTAACAGAAACATTAACACTTTTTTTATTATTCTCCTGATACAAAAAAGAAATGCAAGCATTTCAATCATATTTGCAACTAAAAATAGTCCCTCAGTTTGATTCAAGTTATGATTCATAAAAAGTGATAAATATGTTAAGCTGAATAATAAAAGTTTTAATTAACAATTTAGGAGGTTTTAAATTTTGGAGGAAAGAGAATCATGAAACAGCCTAATGTGATTATTAAACTTCAAAGCTTTGATGCATAAAAACTATAATACATTTTTACCGAATACTGTATTTTAAATATTATTTTGTACAATCCACAGCTTTACAGATCATTAGGGTTTAAACAATGTTTTTCATACTTGTTCAATGAATCATAAAGAGTCCTTGAGACCAACAGTTTACAGGTGGTAAACAATTAAAGATCAAAGTTCCAATAACTTAGAACACTAAAGAGACCTTTATACCAAGGGCATTTCCTCTCAAGGGGCAGATGCATTCAAAAAGAAATAATACAAATAGTGACAATTTTCTTTATTTTTTATAAATCACTTGTTTTTCTAAAGTAGCATAGTCCAACAGCAACAGTAGAAGTTGTAAAGTTACAGCGGGAGTCCGTTTGCCTCTTGCCTCCTCTTGAGCCCAGTCAAATTTAACAGACCCCCTAAGCACATGGTGGATTTGGTGAGTGTTAATAGAGAATGAATTAGGGAAAGTTGCGTTAGAAGAGGCCATGCCTCCATCTATGTTGGATGTGATTGATCATGATAGAATGGATATAAATAGAATCTCTTTTTTATGTAATGTTTAACCAGGAAAATGTGACTGGGACACGACTTTAATTTAATTTATAAATACACTCCTCAACAACAAAAAAGTCAAACATTGGATCTCAATGAATGAAATATTAAATTTGAAAATCTTTATTTATATACATTCATTTTTTTGACTAAAATTACTCACAATGGAAATAAAAAAATCACACCGAGGGCTAGATACAAAATGAAACCAAAAATACATGCAATGTATGCACTCTGGGCATGCTCCCGATTTTTAACAGCAGTAAGGGAACCTTTGGCTGGCACATGGAGGTCTATGTGACACTCCAAGGATATTCCTCCCCAGACCATTAGTGGCCCACCAACAAACCAGTCACGCTGGATGATGTTGCCTGCAGCAAAACATTCCCCACGGCATCTCCAGACTCTTTCACATCTGTTTCATGTGCTCAGTGTAAACCTGCTCTCATACATGAAAAGAATAGGGCACCAAATTCTGATATACTCTGGCAAATGCCAGTCTGGCTGCACAGTGCTGAGATGTGCGCTCAGGTCCCACAAGAGGACGCCTTTCTGACAGTTTGGTCAGAAACCTACACACCAGTAGCCTGCTGTAGTCATAGTTGTAGGGCACTGGCAATGATCCTGTTCCTCTTCACATTCAAAGATATTGGTCCTGTTGCTAGGTTATTGCCCCCTCTACATCCCTGTCCAGCTCTCCTTGTGTAATAACCTCTCACAGTTTCTCCTGCAAGCTCTTGAGACACACTAAACCTAACCACACTAACTGCGCTGGGAGACACACTAAACCTCCTTGTGACGGCACATTTGGATCTGGAGGAACAGGAATGCCTGTGCAGACTGATTTGGTTGACAAAGATGCTTGCAAAACACAAAACTAAAGAGATTCAAGCAGGAAGAATAAGGAGAGAACAACTGTGTATGGCCACCACTTTGGGTTGTCTTGCTGTTACCTCTCCAGTGCACTTGTTCCCACTTTCATTTGCATCAAAGCAGGTGCAAGTGATTCACAATCACTTATGCTTCCTAACTGGACAGACCCTGAAGTTTAACTAACCTGGTCTTATACTATGATATTAGTGTTCCCTTAATTTTTTTGAGCAGTTTATTCAAAACCTACTGTTCTTTTTGTATTATAATAAATTAAATAATTTTGCTTTTGTAATCATGTCTCCTTGTATCCCTTTATTATAGAAAAACACATCCCTATTGTTTGCAGTGGTAATGAAATGGCACAACGTATCCTTGTGCGTGTCCCACATTTTTCTAAACATCCAATACCTGCAATCAGCCAATCAAAGACAGGATGCTGAAGACGGGCTGCAGTGCAATTCAAACGCGGAAAATAATGGAATTGATGTTATCGCTAAGACCCAGACCAAATTTAATTAGAAACAGTCCTGACGATTGCTTTTTTTCCTCCAATATATTTTTGTTTAGCTTTCTCTTTTTCTTTTGTTTTCTTCCTGCATTTGTATCTAAAGTAAAAAAATAAATAAAACTAATGGCACATAAAACCAAGTGCTAATAAATAAATCATATACTAACCAGTACACAATTCAGGACCCTATATACTATAAAAGCTCCATTGGAGGCAACAAAATTACATGCATAGAAGACTGCTAAGAATGCAATTGGAGAATAGTTTGAATAAACAACACGAGAACTAAATCTCAGTGGGGAAAAAAACTAAATCATCTTTTGAAACACTTTAAAGTGAGCTTTTATAAGCTGCAATCATACAGTTATTTTTATAAAGGTTTTTCTACCCATCAAGGATCTCTAATAAGCACATCTAAATAAAATACTTCAAAAATTTGATGTTTTTAGCTTGATATTTAAAGGTCACTCTGTGCATCAACTGACAGTAACTATAGTCACTGTATACAGGTACACTTTTACAACTTCTGAAACATTTAGTTTTTTTATACCTGTTTGTAGTGTTGAATACTGGAAACAGCTGAACACTACCTTGAACACTTTACATACTTTGAAAGACTGAAGCAACATATTATTTGTAACAGACAATTTGTAAATTCTCTTGTGGCCCTGGATCATTCAGATTGCTTACATTGTGAAGCGGTTTTATCACTGCTTGTTTATTCTGAACATTATGTAGCATTTGGGTCCTATCTACTGGGTCCCAGAAACATCCTTATACATTCCTAATTGGAAAAAAAAACTTTACCAAAATGTATTTAAAATAGTGTAAAATAAATGTAAGTATACTACAAATCTATTAATATATTTACTGACATATTATTTGATATGTATATAAAATTAAACATTATTCGGAGTACATAAAAGCAATATTTATTTTCAAAAATCAAAAGGGGCACGCTTTGGGACAAAGGATAAAAAGCAGCTTCTCTGGAAAGCCTTTAATTTGTTGGGAATTCATTAAGATTCACTACAGCACATTAGTTAAAATAGCCTTAAATCACATTTTTGATAGCAAAATGGAAGCCCGTCTCACAAATAATAGAGTGAATCGCCTTTTACGTAAATGGATGCATCAGCAGTTTCTTGAGCACCAGCATATTAGAATGATTTCAGAAGGATCATGTGACTTGAGTAATGGCTGTTGAAAATTCAGCTTTGCCATCACTGTAATAAATTACATTTGAAAAGGTTTTAAAATACAGAATAAGCATTTAAAATTATAATAATATTTCAAGTTTTTTACTATATTTTGATTAAATATAAAGCCTACAGATGATTAAATGTATATATCTTATAGATGTACTAGCATGACTCGAAAAAATTCAAAATTAATTTTCACAATAACTTAATTTATATACTCATCCCACAGCTGCATATTCTGTCTGGTTAAACTGAACTGTTTGTTCTGAAATGTAATGCATGAATTGTGTTAGTGATCGTATATCTCGTATCTCACGGATGAGCGGAAGCATTAAAAGAAGACTGACGACACTGAAAGACGAGAGAGGACCAGGCCTGTACATTTTAGTTGTGTACTTTTATTTCGTTGTTGTTATATTTGGAATTAAACTGTTTAAATGTTCGCTAGTTCCCGTCCCGTCTATATTAAATTTTGTTATAAGGCTATTTAGTCAGTTCGCCCCTTTCTGTCCTATCTGTTCTGTTCATGTAATACTTGGCATTTACATAATGAAGATTATTTTGTTCTCAGTTTAATTGTTTTTTGATTGATCAAAATTAAAATCCAATATAGTCAAGAGAGACGTTTTCAAAGAGACACAAATCTCAAATAGTTCATCTAAAAACCTACAAAAAGTGCTGTTGCAAGCAACATGAGAAGGCATTGAGGGTTAATTAGGGAATGGAAGATTTAAATGAGATTGGTTTGGCTAATATGATTTCTGGAGAGCAATAAAGGCTGCAAAGCAATTTAAAGAGAGATGTTCTTTCCCCTAACATCAGCACATGGGTGCCAGCTCATTAATTCTAAAACAACCTGAGTATCAATTAAAGTAGTATTTACCATTGTGATAGAAGTGTCAGTGAGATGGCTGGAGAGGTAGGGAGCAGAGGGAGATGGATTGTAATACCAGATAGAGAAGATCTGTCAAAATCCTGACAGTCCGTCAACCCTGTGGCAGTTCTCCAAAATAATATGAGTAAATTCCCCAGATTCTCTGACATTATAAAAGTGAGGGATGCACATGCTCGGACGATTCTGGTATTCATCACAAATCACATTCCCTGGCAGTTTTTGAAGCTTGGGTTGTGTGTTTCTCCTGTGTACAGGCTGCATTCAGCAAGCCTGAACTCCCTCTGCAGGTGTCCGTGATCTATATTGACTGGGCTGATTAAATCAACACTGAGTAAGAATTGTTTAAGCCTAATTGTTTTTTCTTACACGTTGTCCACTACGATCAGCGATGGAATATCTGTGTGTAGAGGGAGAGCGCTCAGTGTTTAAGGGACAAAAGTACAGATTATCATTCTCAAAAAATAATACCACAAAGGTATATGAGTGAGTCATTTGAAACATTCAGATTCATTCATTAGTGAAAACAGTATATTACCAAATGTTTTATGTCTTCAATGTATACTTCACTCAAAAACTAAATAAAATAAAAAAACACAATGCACAATGGCTGTGATCTGTCATTTTTTAAACTGTTGCATAAATCCAATATAAAATAATTGTGAATAATAACTACAAAGTAAGCAGTTTCACACACAAGGTCTTTTGGGATGCTCTTTGGTTCTTCCTTCAATATTTGTCCATTGAAATGTTGTATATATTTATTTGTGATTGGTCCATTATGGCGTTATGTGGAAAAAATATTAAAGAAGTAATCACATATTGCATACAGAATACCATGACTTAAGAATCAAGCATTTCAGAAATCCAGCGTAATAATATCTCAGTGTATTTTTTTCTTCTTCAGTATATCAGGATTGATTTAATAATGCAGGGGTCTTTGGCTAAATGCTCATCTCTAAAGCAGCATAATGAAAAGTGGATATGCATTATAGTCAGAAGACAGGTGAAAAGAGACGATACGAAACACTTCCAACACGTCTTCCAACACTGACACCTGCATGAGTCTTTTCCTGAGCTGCATATAAACCCTGTACGTGTGAAGAATCATTTATGATACATTACACAGACACAAACATACACACAAGTTATTAGCATGGGGTGATGATTACTCCAACACCACCAAAACAGTATTTAATTGCTGTAAAAGGCCATATTAGCAAACATTTTGTTAAGTAGTTTACAAAAGACCTGGAAAGAGAGAGAGGGAAATAAATGGGGTTGAGGGAAGAGCAAGACAGGATAATTAATTAAAATAAATTGTTTTTTGGCAGAAAATTGTATTGAATGGTATATTGCTTTTTAGGGTTGATGGCCATTCAGAATTTAACTCAATAAATGGCTGATTTTCTATTCAATTAGAATTGATGTAACAAGGATATCTGTTTATAATTCTAATTTGAATTTAAAGAAACATTTACTAATGAAAATCAAATAAATTCATATATGTGTTAAGTGTTGTATTTTAATAAGTATGAGTATGAATTACCCATAAACATGTTAGCATACACAATAGAAAGGTATTTTCATTTCCTTCTAAGATCAGATCTTAAATTCATTGAAAGTCTTTGGGATGTGCTGGAATAGACTATAGAAAGTGCTTGACTCGGCCAAAAATTGGATCTTTGCACCTCTTGATAGTAGTAACATCACAACATTTAATTCCATCAAGAGGTGCATCAATTTTTGGTCTATAAATAATGATCCAGTCATAGATTCTTAAGCTTTTAAATCCAAAAAACAATATATATATATACATATATTTTTGGCTGGCAGTGTGTGTATACAGAGTACAGTATATATGTAAGAAATAACCTGTTGAATTGATAGAAAAATAATGCATACCTGAGGTGATAATACACCAAGGCTATGCATTATTTTTCAATAATTCAACAGCCCAGAGTCAATTATTCCACTTATACTATGGTTACCACAGTTCAAAACATTGTTCAGATGATGTATTTCAAGACATTTGTCAGGGTTTTGTCCTTAAAAGCCTCTTGTGTGTAGGACTAATTTCTTACGCATTCAAAACATCATTTTAGAGCTCGTAACTGTAAGTTTATCTGCTTCAGAAAAGAGCCGTTATTACCTCACTAGTGAGAAATGTCTTGTGGCTTTTAAGTACTTAAACTGGTTTACTGATAAAATCATTAGAGCAGCGCTGACCGCACATTTCTGTGTGAGTACATACTGTTTGTGTGTCCATTGGGAGAGAGAGCAGGGAAATTGAGTATGTCATGTCTATATATAATAAAATGTAATTTTGTGGGGGGAAAAACATGGAAATAATTTGTTTACTATTTTTTTTTTGCTTGGTCAGTGTCATTATGGGTTTTGGTTATTTTGGTGTTGTAGTCTGTAAAAACCTTTGAAATAACTGAAATCTTCTGGTGAGGTGATATGGAAGTGGTCAAGACTTGCCTGTCTGCCTGCTTTTCCCTGAAAATAATTGCACACCTTAGAATGCTCGTCAATTAATCAAATTAAAGCATTTAACAGTTTTGTAGCGTATATATAAAATCAATACACCTTCTCGAAAGTTACTAATTAAAATAAAAACAAAGATTATGTCATAGGTTTAAGGCCAATTTTGATAATGTAAATAAAAATGGCCTTTAACTTACGACAGAATCTTTGTTTTGTTTTTAATTAGAAACTTAATTAGTAAGATATATATATTTTTTTTAATATATATACACACACACACACATATATATATGTATATACACACATACATATATATATATATATATATATATATATATATATATATATAAATATAAATATAAATATATATATATATATATATATACACACACACACACACACACATATGTGTGTGTGTGTGTGTGTGTGTGTGTGTGTGTGTGTGTGTGTGTGTGTGTGTGTGTGTGTGTGTGTGTGTGTGTGTGTGTGTGTGTGTGTGTGTGTGTGTGTGTGTGTGTGTGTGTGTGTGTGTGTGTGTGTGTGTGTGTGTGTGTGTTCCAAAAATCAGTACACCTTCTTGAAAGTTAATAATTAAGACAGAAACAAAGATTCTGGTGTAAGTTTAAGGCCGTTTTTGATCAACAGGTAAGTATGTTGAAACAAAACATTTCAAGAAAAAGTAATTTCTTGACAATTAAGTGTTTTATAGCCCACTGAGTCAGTCAGGCTTAATGCTGACAATAATGGAAGCACTTGGAAAGAATAGTCAGTAGACTTATTTCTCAGGACTTACCAAAGGATTACAAAATTACTGTTTTAAGTGTAAAAATATAGCAAAAGAAACACAGACTTTTGTCCCCTGAAATAATAAGGCCTTCATTTTAAGCTTTCATTTAGTGATAAGTGATTTGTTTTGCTAGACAAAGAGCAGGACTACCATCAAGCGAGTGTCTCAGAGCCAGAAAAGGCTATGAAAAGAGTGACTTTTTATCTCCCAGAGCAAGGTATAGCCTGTAGAAGTGACATGCATGGTTGCTGTCCACACTGGAATTACTGTAGCCAAAGCACATTCAAATCAATTAGCCTTTTCCAAGGCCCATTTTTACAAAACAAATGTCTTTGAATCCATAATCTGGTCTCATGAGACCAAACCAATAATAATAATGGATCTAACAGCATCCAAAATGTTATGGTGTTGCTATAGGAGTACAGTGAGAAGTGCCTGGTTCTAACAGTGAAGTTTAGTGGTAGTAAAGCTCTCATCTCGGGATGTATGAGGTGCTGAAGGTATGAAGAAGTTGTGTTTTGTCAATGTTGTCATGAATTCACAGACCACTCTGTGATGTAATATGTTTAAGTATATGTTTAACACACATAATGTTGTTATGTGTGTTATCTATAATGCTGTTCGCTCGCCATAGTAGTTTTTCTTTTTAGTATGGTGTGGGATGCATGTTCTTTTTAAAGTAGCAGGGGATCTTTTAAACACACACTACCAACAACATAACACACTTCGATAGTTGCTGAAGACACTAAAGCTGCCGCTGACGGTTTCCGGCACACCTTTATCCTCCTGGTTCATGACATCACCACCCTTCGACGTGCAGTCACACTCGATCGATTCGATTGTGCTTCACGAGACAATCTAAAGCATTCCCATAGCGTTTCGACACTGCACATGTTCCCATGAAAAGAAACTATCATATTCTGCTAACAGTTCATCTTTATTGGGTGTGTTTTGCTGAGATGTTAATGAGAGAATGAGGACTGACATAACGCATGAGTATATTAAAGCAGTTTGTAACAGAGAAAAGAAAAAAATCTCCAACCTGATAGCTAACAGCGGGTGAAAGGACTGATTGAAAGGAAAGGATGGGAAGGAGGTCAAATCTTGAGCTCCTCTCTAAGACTGACAGGCTCTTGTGTGCTTGCCAATACCAGTGGGGACTGGCTGGTGTCCCAGTGTGCCAGACCAGGCACAATGTACCAAACTCTGTCCCGCAGTTACATATGTAACATTGGTTTGATTACAAAGGGTTCCTGCCACTCAAGCTTTGAGCCATTACCTGCCAGTGAGCTAGGTGTACTTTACATGAAAGGCCAATACTCATTCCCAACAGGTGATGCAGCCTTAGATCATCCAAAGCTATGTGCATGTCAAAGGAAGAATGATATCAGAGAAGTAAAATGTCAAGCCTTGCATTTGAAAGATGTTCTGAGTGGGTTAACCGGCTTTTTCCCTACAATGTGTCTGCTTATGTGGTTCATGAAAGTGTTTACAATCCAATAAAACGACAAGCTAAAGATTTTTCCAAAACGAGATGGGAAATGTCAATATTTGGAGAGACTTCTACTCGTACAATACAGATCAATGCGTTACATTTTTGTATCTTTTGACATTTCAAAGATGCATAACAAAGACTGCCATGACCTTGGTGTTGCTAGCACAACCGGAACACTTTTACGTTTAGATTCATCTGCATTTCAAAAGAAACCTACGGTAGATAAAATTTTAAAACTGATTTACGACAAAATCATGGTATATACACATGACAGTAACATAAGGCAGTGAATAATAGGAAATCAAATTAATTGGGAGAGAAAAAGTGAATGGAAAAAATGTATGTACCATTTTTAAAACCCTCACAGCTATCTGATTAAACAAAGGGTGTCAAATCAGCTCCTGGACAAAGCTGACCTTTAAGAGAGGTAATTGAAAGAGACACTATGATGGAAGTACGACACTTGAATAGAGAGCTGGATTTTGTGAAGATTTTCAGAAGATGATGCAAATTAGTAGTGCATACAACATAGATCAACACACTCGTTGTTTTGTTTTGATTAGGGAATGTGATGCAGACTAAAATAGCATGTAAGCGCTTATTCCGTAAGCCAAATTGAAAAAAATTTTTATTTCAGCATCTAATGCGGCATATTTTACTTTTAAAATGTTTATTATATTATATATATATATATATATATATATATATATATATATATATATATATATATATATATATACAGTAATACCTCGGTTTACGAGTTTAATTCGTTCCAAGAGCGAGCTCGTAAACCAAAATGCTCGTACACCGAAACAAATTTCCCCATAAGAATGCCCTAAAAATCAATTAATTTGTTCCACATGACCACAAATGCCCATTTTAAATATTTTTTTGGTTTTACCCTACTAATTGCAGTTAAAATTGTAACCATTAAGATCTCATATAAATACTAAATAATAATTGACAATTAAACTCTAAAAATACTTGACAATTTACTGTAATGCACTTCAGGTTTGAGCAGCCTGCTTGGAGGAGAGAGAGGAGGGAGGGGGGAGCGGGGAAAGCAAGGATGAAAGCAAATGAGTGAATTTATTATAATAGTGCAGAAAACAAACGAAGTGATAATCCAGAGTTAAAGTCGTGGAACATGGGAGCTGCGAACGAACAAATTTGCGGGAGCCGCGATCGAACGAATTCCCGGGAGCCTCGAACGAATGAACCCGCGGGAGCCGCGAGAGAACGAATTCGCGGGAGCCTTGAACGAACGAACTCGCGGAAGCCGCGAAAGAACGAATGTGCGGGAGCCGTGAAAGCAGGGAGATAGGCAGATGATATGAGAATATGAGAAGGTGTTCAGTGACCACACACACATACACACTCAGGCAGAACTAGGAGACACTGAATTCATGAACCGTGACAGTTACTGCTTAGAGGTACGGTACGTGTATATTTCACTATGTGAACAATAGCGATCACAATTAATTAATGTTTAGAATATGAGGTAAAAACTTATGTAAATCACTTATAAAAGTATCACTGTGGTGAATGATGCAGCCAACTATGGGGTTATAAAGGGGTTGGAACCTCCTGACTGTGTTATGAGAGGCTGTCATTAGGATATTTCATGTAAAAATGCGCACAAGGATGCTGAGCGTTAGGACTTTTTCCACACTAAACTGCGCATGGGTGAGGGAAATTTTTTCTCGTCCACCGATACAATGCTCGTACACCGATTCGACCATCCATGCTCGTACAACGATTTGCTCGTATACCAAGTCGCTCGTAAACCGAGGTATTACTGTATATATATATATATATATATATATATATATATATATACACACACACATACATACATACATGCATACACACACACACACACACACATAGCTCAGAAAAATTAAGTGACACATTGACAAAATTGACTGTGATAACAGTCAATAGAAACCAAAAAACTGAGAGCTACTGAATACACAATTATATAAAAAATCAAGATACAGGCTGATCCAACTTGCATAAAGTTCATCACAACTCACAACAATAATGTAAGTCATTTGTGTACACGATCCCCACGTGCCTGTGTGCACTCATGACAACGTTTGGACATGCTCCTGACGAGATGGTGGATGGTGTCTTGAGGCATCTCCTCCCAGACCTGGATCAGGGCATCAGTGAGCTCCTGGACAGTCTGTGGTGCTACTTGGCGACTTCTGATGCTCCGATGCATAATGTACCAGATATTGTCAATTTGATTCAGGTCTCGGGAATGTGAAGGCCGACTGGCAATCAATGGCATCAATGCCTTCATCATCTAAAAACTACCCACATACTCTAGCCACATGAGGCTGGGCATTATCATGCACCAGGAGAAACACCAGGAAAATACAAAACTAAAGACAAATAAGTCAGGAAGAATAAGCAGAGAACTGTTTAGAATTGAAGAATTGTTTATGGCCACCACCTGCTTGTGATTTGTTCAGAAACCCTCCATCTTCCCCAGCTCCACCTGTATAAATCTGCTAGGGGTAATTTATTTATGCTATATTGTACAGCAGTAGCATGACTTTCTTGCTCACAGCAGCGAGTTGTGTATGTATTGGCAATAGCAAGTCCCATACTTGCTCTGCAGAAGCAGCAATAACCAACAGCAGCAGCAGTAGCAACAAACAACAGATCCATTCAGACCAAACATTTCAACATTGTCATATCCATTTCCCTGACAATTACAAGTTGTCATGACAGAAATATACATATACAAACTAAGCACACCCTTGCACACCAAATGCCTTAGATTAACTGATCAGCAAGCATAACCAACTCTATAAAAACAGATGTTTAATGGTCTAGGGCGTTCAGGTGTGTGTTAACACAATACCAAGGTGGATATAATCAGATTTGATCTTAAAGAACCAATTGTTGATGTCCATCAATCTAATACGGGTTACAAGGCTATTTCCAATTTATTTGAAGTCAATCATTCTGTAATGAGGAAGATAATTCACAAGTGGAAAACTTTGAAGACAGTTACCAGTACCCAAGAGTGGATATCCCAGCAAATTCACCACAAGGTCAGACCATGGACTGCTCAGAGATACTGCAAAAAAATCCAAAAGCTACATCTCAGACTCTACATTTTTGGTAGTTCACGACAGTACAATTTGAAAAAGTCTGAACAAGTTTGGCTTGTTTGGAAGGGCTGCCAGGAGAAAGCCACTACTTTTCACATTGGCATCTGAACAAACCACAAGACTTCTGGAACAATGTCTTTTGACCAAAATGGAGATCTATGTCCATAATGCACAGCGCCACATTTAGTGAAAACTAAACACAGCATATCAGAACAAACACCTTATACCAACTGTCAAGGGCAGTACTGTAAAGGTGATTTGAGCTTTTTTTGCTCCCACAGGACCTGGAAACTTTGTCATTGAGTCGACCATGAACTCTTCTGCATACCAAAATATTCTATAGCCAAATGTGAGGCCATCTGTTTGACAACTAAAGCATGGCTGAAATTGGCCCAAAGCACACCAGCAAATTTACAACTAAAGCAATGTTGGAAAGAATAGTGGGCCAAAATACCTCCAGAAGAATGTGAGAAACTGATATATATAAAAGGATTACTTCAAGGTTTTGCTCCTACAGGTGGTTTTACATGCAATTAAATCATAAGGTGTACTTAATTTGTCACACATGGCTTGTCCAGATTTACATTCATTTGGTTAAAAACAAAAAATTTAATTGTTGCATTTAAACAGGTAAAATAATTTGTTTGAATTCTAAAAAAAGGGGGCCAATATCTGGCATGTGCCCAGTTGAGATCCAGAAAGTTGGAGGCAATCAGACCTGTGATAAGTGTACTTGGAGAGATGCACGGATAAGGAAGCTAATTTAATTAATGAGTCTAGTTCCCCTCTTTTCATTACCACCCTCGTTAAATGTATTGGGGCATGACAACATGGCAAATGGGAAATGAGATTAATGCTGTCAGATTCATAGCCCTCACCAGAATAAGCTAATCTCTACGCGGGCATTTAGCATTTCCTTGTCTTACACTCAAGCACAATCTTGCAAGGAACACACATATAGTCCCTTACCCTATTTTCCCTCTCTGTGTTGAAATAATGAGGCGAGGATTAGCTGTGGTCTCTGCTGGGATAGAGGTGAGGCTAATATCTGGACCTGGAGTTCTGCACTGCCAACACTTCTGTAAAACTCTGATAGAGACACATGCTGGGCTCAAGTCAAGCGCATCCACGTTATCAGCACACAGGTCCTCCCTGAAATACAACTAGAAATACTAATTGAGGCTGACTGACATTGTACGTCAATAAACGGTCAAAAACAGGACAAAATGAAGAAATGGAATACGAATGCAGCAACACTAGAGTTTACGTTATATCTCAGAGTGCTGTGAATCCACTGATTTCAATGGGGTAGTGTGTCAGAAGGACTCATTCCCAATATTTTTAAACTCTTTATGCATGCAGAAAAGGTTCTTATGCAGCTATGCACATAAATGACTTCTAACCATCATTCTAAAATTGAATTCAGATTATTTGAAACGAGGGAGTTGATACCTGCAGATAGTAATTAGCCCAAACCAAGGTGGGAAATTAATGTTGGCCCTCCAGCCACATTGAAGTTGTTCTGCTTGGTTTCCTGTCCTACTTCATTTGAAAAAACTAAAATGAAAAAGATTATCCAAAGTTATGAGAAAATAAGAGCATAACATGAAATGTTGCTTTATTAACACATTGGATCAGTAGGACGAGGAGGAAACAGTACTGTGAATTGAATGTGGACTGAGACATTTTAAAAACTGTAAAGAGGTTTCACTCCACTTTAAAGTGCAGTCAATGTGAATGTTTTACTCTGTTCAAACTGGTCATTAAAAATGTACATTTAACTTTAAAAAAGTTTTTTTTTAATTCAATTGTACAAATATACCACTCTAGACAGACCACTTGTGCCAAAAAACACACACACACAGTCTTCATTTTGTCTGCAGGCATGTGTGTATGCATGGTTAGTGAATGAAACGAGCTTCTCCATTAATCCGAAAGAATGGCGAACAAGGTTCTGTTAAGTATTCAAAAAGAGGCTCTTAATTACTGAGCTTAAGCGTATCATGGGTATGGAGGCTTTGAAGCAGCAAGACGGATGAATGTACAGCTGGTCGTACTCATGAAATTCAGTCCTTATCATGGCATCATCCTCTGCCATTTGCCCTAATGCTGTAATGAATGCAGTGCGATACAGCACCCTAATCCTCAGGAAATAAGATTTGAATCGGTCTAAGGTATCTGGCTACAAGAAGAGCAGTTTGATTGCTCACATTGCTGGGATTCCTGTCCATTATTACCCCGATCTTGTCGATATAGATCTCTGGAATTGTACCAGCGGTTCATTTTTGCGGCATCTTCTGGTCATCATTTGCTAGAAAAGTGGAAATGTATATAGAATGGAGTGATTGAACAACTCCCTGGTGTGACTGCTATTAGCAACTTCCCTGAGAGAGAAGCGCTGTCACCCGCCTCACCAAGCGCATCTGTGTTTACCATCAGACTAACTCAACCCTGCCATGCCTGGGGACCCAGGCTAATGGAGCCCATTAATGAGTCTGATGCAGCAAAGCACACAGCTTCTTCTAATCAATGAGAGAAAAGTGCACTAGTGTTTCTCAGATTTGTCACAGAGACAGGGAGGAGGAGAGGCTCTCTGAGCGCTGCTGAAAACAGATGGCAAAGCGGGAATCCCAGAAGTGGATGTACTACATCGGCATGAGTCGAGGATAAAGGCTAAAGTGTGTGAGGTGCAAGACACCACCAAGAACTGTGGTCTTATCTGATCATCAAGATAATCGGAACACTGATTGTTGGCTTTTGATACATTTAACATTTCAAATGTTTATTCATAAAGAATACTTATTTTACTTATATTTGCTATTAAACTTTAAATGTAGGTTGACCTTTAACCATATTTTAATGTAATTGTACATTTTTATATGAATAGTAACTTTAATTGGATTACAACAACAACAACAACAAAAAAACACTTACAATAAAAAGAAATCAAAGTTTGTGTTCCTGCTAAACATCGTACCAAGGGTTAGAGTTGTATTCTATAATCATTAATAATTAAGTGATTTAACCTATCTTGCTGCTTTTAATTAAAATGTTTATTTCTGACATTTCTGCACACAACATACAGCAAATATTCACAATATTTTTTTATAATATTCATTCATGGACACACTGGGCTTTGCAATAAAGAGAATAAAATGTAATCTTTAGAGTTATGAAACATCTCAACTTGAATAGACTTCCAAACGCTCTTATTCAGTAGGGGGAGGGGCGGATATATTCTACAGCAAGCTTGAGCTCCCTTCCACACTAATTACGAATATCAAACGGAATAATTGAATTTTTACTTTAACCTCATATGAATTATTTCACAGACACGTCTAATTTCCTCTTTAAGTGCTTGTGCATTATGCCTCGGAATCGCTGCTCTGCGACTGTCCGATTGCCTCACACAGCAAAATGAACGTGGCTGCAAGGACATGAGCACAACTTTGAACCTTGTGCTGATTAAAATCTTCTCTGACAATGACAGTTCAAGTGTGTTCGGCTCAGGCAGCTTAATGATTCTTCTCTGATCATAACCTTACCCACATGGCCCTTATGGAGCAGAATCAGATTAACATAACTATATATAAAACTCCACAAGTCATCGGTGCAGCCTTGGCACACCAGCAGTACTGGCAGTACACAGACGATAATGAGGTACTATAAAATGCAATGTAAATCCTCGATCTTGTGTTAAAGCCGGTTACTTAGGAGCATGTAAGATCCGTCGTTGCACAGATTGTATGCCCTCTTGCTAATCAGAGATGGAATGAGTCAATTAAATGAGCTGTCTTTATATGATTGATACAAGCCGAAACAAATCTGACCATATTAATGCCAGTTTTTAACAGGTTAGTTGATGCAAAAAAGAAAAATGTCTCATTATTCATTCCCCCTTATGCCATAACAAGCTTATGCTGTAATCTTTCTCTGGTACACAAGAAAAGTTTAAGATTTTTTACAATATTTCTCCTTAAGTCCTAGTGATCATGCTTGTCACGCTTGACATTTGTATTGACATGACTGTGCATAACACACACACAAACACACACAGATAACAATATGACAGGGTAAATGAAAGAGAAATTAGCAAGCGTTTTTTTTTACTTCTTCCCAGTTGAAGATATTAGAAAAGCCTGGCAAACCCTCTGACAGCCTCAACATTGACAAAAAGAAAGTTCAGGGGACATGCCAGAGATCGGTGAAAAAACAGCACAATGTCAAGTGAGCATAAAAGGAGATGGAGATTTCAAATGAGGATGAGATCGATCTACATACTGAGATCACAGTGAGCTTGAAACTGCCACTGACTCAAAAACCAGAGAGAAGGAGAGGCGATGCAGGTGACACGGCCTTCACAACTAAATCATTTCCCCCTCATCCTCTCTTTACAGTTAATTCTAAACCCAGCCAATGGTTTTACAGAGAGTGGCCTCGGAGATGAGTTTCGATTAACCTCTCAATACAAAAGTAATCTCGGCTACCTATTCAGCCTTTTCAATTGCAATTTTTCTGTCTGTAAAATAATCAACAGCGAGGGGGGGCTGAAAGTACACAAAATCGTGCCTAGCAATGTGATGCCATTGTAGAGACGCTCAGACTGAATATAGAGTGGATGGAGCAGGGTTCACACAGCACTAAAGATGAGGACTAGAAATACGGCATGTTGTCCGTCACTTATGGGTCCTTAGAGTTGTAAAACAAGGTTTTCTGCTGCTGGCATGGAGGTAAGATACAGAACTAAAGGTGAAAATGTTTTCACTGTCCGTCAGAATGGCTATTCATACTTCGTCTAACTCAGGTTAAGCTAGACGCTTAGCAACAGACAATCAAATTGTGTGCATTTTTGCACTCATAGAAACACTGCACATTGTATATAAACTAAGGGTTAAGGAATGTACAATGTGAAACATCAGCTTATGAATGCCCAGGATTAATTGTTAACCCCAGGTAAATTATGAGTAACATAAAGCAAGATATCAGTGACAGTAAATCATTTTATGTTGATTTCCCGCTCAAATAAATGCTGGTATTTACTGAATATTTTGTCCAAATTATGCAGCCTTGATGAACGGAAGAGACTTATTTACAATATTTTATAATACAACATTATCTATGCCACTGGTACAAAGTACATACATATATACATATATATATATATATATATACACACATATACATATACATATATATATATATATATATACACACATATACATATACATATATATATATATATATATATATATATATATATATATATATATATATATATATATATATATATACACACACACACAACTTGTATAACTTAAAATGTGTCAGGTTGAGTGAAGGGATCAAGATGCAAAAGTTGAATTGTTGAATTATAACAAAAAGGGAACCAAAAACTCAACAAAAAACCACCCCGTGGGGGAAAAACAAAACTAGACTAGGAAAAACTCGACTGGAGACAGGAGAGAAGGAGCAACACAACCATTAAACCACAACGAAACAGCACAAGATAGCAAACAGGGAGGGAATAAATAGACACAATATGATGGGTAATTGATCGGGAAACAGCTGGGACAAATCAAACTAATGACAAGGAAACAAGGAGGGAGGAGAACGCAATGACAAGACACGAACACGCAGCCAATGCAAACGCACATCGCTGCGTGTCTACATTAAACAAAGACGGCGCGCAGATGGTGATAACTAAACTGCGAGCGACACACCAAAACACAACATGAAAGCACGCAGCCGAAGTAAACACAAACCGCATGCTCTCGTGTCTTTGTGCAGTGTTGTAAGCACGTGGTTCATGTACAAGCAGAGCTTGAAACAGCGCCCACTCAAATAATGTAGAGCGCGCGAGAACGAGCAACCACTCGTCTCGCACGCTCACGACAAGGACGAACACACGGGTCATGAATGCCCGAACCCAGACACAAAACCGAGACCGAACAAGACATAACAAGAGTGTGCGTGACTCAAACCCTTGAAGCCGCATACACACACAAAACTCGAAACATTTCAGTAGTGTCAGAGCTCTACCACAAAACCAAGAAATGACTAGACCGAATGTGGCAAAACCCAGACAAAATGTTAGTATATAAAATATATCAACAATTTAAGCTATGCTGCTGCCTATGTAGAGGGTTCTATAGTTACTTTCAGTTTCATCTAAGTTTGCATGCTGTCTTAGTGTGCTGTCTATACATGCAGAAGATCACAAAGCACTTGATTAGGTTTAGAAACAGAGCACATATTATCAAAAGAACATAAACCCAACAGCAAACACCGATTGAAAGCATCTGAAAACCATCTCCAAGTTTTATATTGACCCCATCTCGTGCTTTGCCGACAGTTGCCAGCTGCAGCTCTGACAAGTGTGCGTGTGAGGGATTGAAAAATGCATTCCTACAGGCAAACACACACATTTACGTTTTTGTAGAGAAACTTTAGCTGAAGTGATTATTGATTCCTTGTGATTGAAACCATCTGACGGTCTTATTAATGGTGCATTAGAGCAACCAGTGCTAGAAGCAGAACTATCATTAAACAGACGTTGAATGAGATCACAGACATTGTCATGACAACGTCTGTTCGGTCCAGGTCACGTAACCTCCATTATGGCAACAGATGTGGACGGACATCACATGTTGGCACAGATTCCTGTGTGAAAGTTGCAATTACGTGTGACAAAACAAAGATTTGCTAGAGAGATATCCATGAAATCATCACCACAATAGAAGCCAAAGAGAGAGTGAAGGGTCAGGGCAGCATCTGCTCAGGTAAATATGAAATTATGCTATTATCAAAATGGCATGAGATGCGTGGAAAGGTAATAAAATGTCGCTGGAGAAGAAAAAAAAATTGATCAATAGATTTTTCCATTACTGTGCAAAATGAATCACAGAACTTCACTTTAAATAGCCGCCAAGTCAACCTGCCTCATCTTTGTGTCATTTTTAACCTTTTTTTCCATCCTCTCCAAGAAATGAAATGACAGGAAATGTAAACAGTTTTAAAATAGGTTTTCTTTATGATCATCCTGTAATTAAACCAGACCAGTGCAAAGAGTGGAAATAGAGGGGAACGGAGCCAAATTATTCACTGATAGAAAAAGCAGATTAAATGAGATGACAACGATGAAGATGAAAAAATAACAATTGAAAGCCTTTCATGACACAACACTACAGCATCAGTGCACAGAGGACTCAATGCCAAAACAGTGTCAAAAGCCTGTCTAACCTACCTGTGAGACCCCCATGATGCAATAATTTAGATTCTCTGCAACTTGCATACTGCAGAACATCAGATGGGAGTAAAAACTCAAGGACGATGAAAATACAAGCATGTGGAGTGGCAGTTAGTCCTCATTCAAACATGATTTTGTGCAATATTAAGTATCATTGGAATCTAAAATGCTGGTGAAAGCGTATAACCAACTGTAAAGTCTAAGGGGCAGATTTAATAACATCTTATGCCAGCGTAAACCCTCTATTGGCATAAAAAAAACTGTTATTTGTTTGGCTGACACAGTTAATTTATAAATCGTATAGGAATAAGCTAAATAGGCAGAGGGGAAAAAAACAATTTATTGAAATGTGTATTATTTTTTCTTTTTTGTAGGATAAACAAACTATTATGTTTCCTTGCCAGGGGAATAGCAAACATATAGCTTTTCCATGCTCTTACAGGAGTTGTGGGACAGATGCCCAGTAAATCATTTAAAAAATGAGGTCACAACCAGGCAGAAAGGGGTGTGAGTTTTACTCTAATCAGTGCCACTTCAGGCCAATCCTTTATATATCGGCCATCTTTGCTAGCGTAAGTCTTTCCCGACCTGGGTTTGATGCCAAGCCGATCAAAAATTACAATTCATTTACGAAATTCTGGGTTAAGGTGGATCATCCTATAAAGATCCAACATTTAGATGGGTTTTGGAGAGTTGAAGGGGATAATCACCAATGCCTACAGGAGAGATTACAAAATGACCAATGACATGAACAAACCAGCTAAATAGCCAGCAGAAGGTCTATTTGTATGCCAAAGCCTTCATTCTAAAGCAATGGAGAACTCATTTTATGAAGAATTTTGTAACTGCTTCTAAGACGTAACTTTGTGACCGAGGATTAATCATGGTTTAGTAGTAGAGTGTTTCAGAGAGCAACAGCAGAGCATTGCAGGAGATTATTGCAAATCTGATTAACATTATTTTATTTGCTCCGCTTATGAAAAAACTTCATTTGAAATAAGTCTTTAACCTTGACTTCTGTCAGTACTTCAGAGTGGAAAGTAATATAATTAAAAAAGGAAAAAGTGTTTCAAAGCAGAGACCAATTTACAGAGTTTCAATGCTAAGAAGATGCAAATGACAAATCAACAGACAGAAATATGCAAATAACGCTGATCTAAAGTCATTACCACAACAATTAGTCTCCGCAATCATCAAAATATTTCAATAACAACGGTTACAACTCATTGACTATTCATTATGTTCTCTAATTAGATCATAAATTGTAAAGATATACAAGCATGAGCCTTTGACAGATACTTCTGGTGAGAAAACAGTAAAGCAGAATGTTTTACGCAATCATTAATAAAAGTAAAAGTGCAAAAACTTTGGAAATGAATGTTGATTCTTATTCATTAATATAACCTGGAGACCCAAGGCACACACACAAAGTAAACCAGTGACCCAAGGCACACAACACAAAGCTAACAATATGTGAAATGATGTGCTTTGAGAAAGAAAAAAGCAGTGATAACCATAAAAATTCATAAAATTAGATGGGGAAAAAAGTGCTTTCAGACAAACCAATTTAAGCCATTACTGTTTGCTAAAGATAAACTGCTTGGTATTTTAAGATTGTTTGTTCAACACCTACACAATCTGCCATGAGTGAAGAGAGACACTTACAGACACAGATGTTTCAGTGTTGGGTGATTCTCTTACATACCCTGACAATGGGGTGATGCCAAAAACACTTTATTATGCCATCTAAACTTAGCTAAACTGCCTGGAGTGTGTTTATTTTTGTTCTTTACTCTTCCTCATGCAC
The DNA here is from genome assembly GCA_037043235.1 of Rhodeus uyekii. Classification (NCBI taxonomy): domain Eukaryota; kingdom Metazoa; phylum Chordata; class Actinopteri; order Cypriniformes; family Acheilognathidae; genus Rhodeus; species Rhodeus uyekii. Next base: position 3,196,676 of record JAWRVZ010000031.1, on the reverse strand, counting down.
TTAAATTACAAGTTTAATTTCCTTCTGCTGACTGCTACAACTTTCTATTCCCCCTCTCCTGGCATACCTGTGAAGCCTAAAAAACCCCAAAGCACACTGAATCTTTTAAAGCATAACTTACTAATAATGTTTCTCAAGCTGTGTAATATAAACATAATTTGTACTTGGAGAAACACAGGGATTTCTGGGTAAACGTTCCTGAATGGAACAGGGCCAAAATGTCTCTTCCCCTAGATCTGACGAAACAAATACAGCGGTTTGTTGTGCATCCTGATTAAGGCAGTGCAGTTTTTTTTTTTTTTGTAAATCCCTGGACACATATATTTGTTATATTCCATTTTATTATTTGTTAATGGCTCAGTGGTGCTGGGACTAAATCAATTTGAGCTGATCTTTAAAAGCCAGCGCATCAGTGAGCACATTAGCCTGATTTGCACTTCATTATGTGCACTGATGGGCAGTGCTGAACAATCACATCAGCAGGTGCAGAACAGAGTGGAGGGAACCCAGGCAGGTAGAACAGAAAGTGTGTGTGTGTGTGTGTGTGTGTGTGTGTGTGTGTGTGTGTGTGTGTGTGTGTGTGTGTGTGTGTGTGTGTGTGTGTGTGTGTGTGTGTGTGTGTGTGTGTGTGTGTGTGTGTGTGTGTGTGTGTGTGTGTGTGTAAACGCTGCACAAATAATTGCCTTTCTAGAAGAAAATGCAAAAGGTCTGCAGAGAGTTATAGCGGGTGTTCCACTATTAAAAGAGTAGAAGAGTGCTTGAAAACAGAAAAATACATTTTAAGAAATGTTTGCTTTTCAATTCTTTGTTTGCAAATCTTTGAGGTTTGCTTTGGAATTTTCTTTCTGGAGTTGTTGTGATGTTTTTAGATTTATTAATGATTTACCAGGAAAACTTTATGGAAAAACAAGATAAAAGTGCATCAGTTTCAGCATCTCCTTTACCAGATAATTTCCTCATACCCTTTACACAGATAATTACAGAATACAATGACACAACATTGTATTCTATAATTATCTGTGTATAGAATCTTACACAAATGAGGTTAAAACTGTAATAAAAAAAAACAACAACTGAAATGCACGTTTGGTATTTGAACATCAACTGTTGTATCTCAACCTTATAGACTTCAAAGCTTTCCAGTAGCTCAACCAGTAGAAGATGTGGTGTTTGCAATGCCAAGTTCATGGGTTCGACTCCCAGGGAAAGCAAAAACTTATTAGAATGTTAATGTGTTCCTTGAATGCAACATAAGTCGCTTTAGATAAAAGCGTCAGACAAATGCATTCGTGTAACTCTCAGTCCAATTAGGATTTGGACAAAATACTCTAAAAATATATAGAAATAAATCTACCAAATTTGTTCTCCAAACCAAACAGAAAGATAGGGTTAACATTCACTATCAGCAAATATTTAATGTTGATAACTGGAAAGCATAACGTTGAGCAAAAATGCACTTAATAAATAATAGAAGTGTTTAAATCCAATCCATTTGGTTTGGGTTGTCATTAACCAAACCTCTTTTGAATTTCGTGGGGAAAATATTTTTTTCTACAGACAAAATTAAACAAAATTAAAATTACTTGATAAAGTAAATTAAAATTATTTGAAGATACTTTCATTTTCACTTGAAAGCATAGGTTAATACGAATGTTAGTGATGTGGTCCAGTATCTAGTCAGCAAGTTACATTTTTAAAGTACACAACGGTTTAGAAACTTAGAAACTTCCATTCAAAGGAAGTCACGCTGCATCAAAATGCTAGAGGAATGGTACAGCGTGTTTGTCTCGTGAAGCACAATCGAATCATTAGTGTAATTGCATGTCGCGGGATGATGACATCATGAACCAGGAGGATAAAGGTGCACCAGAAACAAGCAGCAGTAGCTTTAGTGTCTTCAGTAAGTGCTGTGAAACAGTCAAAGTAAAATGTTGTTCTCAATGAAAGACCAGAAAGGTTGTTGAAACCATTCTCCACTGAAGCTCTCTCCACGAAGAAACTACGACCTGAAGTAAAAAAAAATTCACTTTGAGGTGCAATGAGAAGCAGTTGAACCCAGTTGCCTGTCAGATTGGCACTGTACTGGAGTTCTTGCAGGACAGATTTTAATACTGCAGATTTTAGTCCTACTACCCTGAAGGTTTATATGGCAGCCATAGTGCTTACCCCGTAGCTCGGGGTGGCATTTCAATTGGGAAAGACCTATTACTCCCTATAAAACTGAGGCTGATACCAGCAGTACTCAATGAGGTTTTGATCTGGGATTGATCCCTGGTGCTCCAGGGATTATTCCAGACCCCTCTTTTGAACCTTTGATGAGGTTCCGTCAAGTTTCTGACTTTAAAGCTCTGTTGAAGACCTTCCTCTTCCTTATATTCCTTAAGCTTAGGAGATCTTCAAGTCCACTAACTTAGCTCACCCTTCGTACTGCAGGGATTCTGCCATCCCTTCATGACCAGGAAAGGATCTGCTGTGTCCAGTGTGAGCTCCAGCAAGTGTGAGCAAGTGGTTAGTTTAGGCTCTCACTTGCCCATGAGTCATTCAATTATCGGACAACCTCCCCTATCGTGGTCTGTGCCCATTCTACTAGGAGCGTGGCTGCCCCTAAGGTTCGTTTAACAGGAGTATCTCTTGCGGACATTTGTGATGCGGCAGGCTGGTCCTACCCGCATACTTTCACAAGATTCTACTAGTTAGACCTGCATCGTTCTTCCACATCTACAACATGCCTGCCAGGCACCTTACTTCAGACACTGTCTAAACTGCCATTTCCGGTTTCTGCCACACATTTATCCTCCTGGTTAATGACGTCACCATCTCACGACGTGCATTCACACGATTGATTTGATTGTGTTTCACGAGATAATCATGCATAAGCGTTCTCCTAGCGTTTTGACGCAGTGTCTCGATCGCTCTTCAGGGAACAGGGTTACATGTGTAACCTGAGACGACTCAGGGTATGAATGTATGTAATTTAATGTAGTATGAAAGTCTTTTAAAGTGATGTTAACCACAGACCTAATTTTACTCATAAATCAAAAATGGCTAAATCCAAAAAATCCATTAGATATTCCAAAGGGAGTCTATTACAAATCAGCCCTACAAATTGACGCCATGACAAATGATACAGAATGGTACAGAATCTGTCCCATTTATGTCAAACATGAAATAAATATTCAGGTGAAAAATTCATGTTTGGAGGTCACAATTTATGTAAGCATATCTAAACAACCTTCAGCTTCTGGTAAAAGACAATGTTTCCAGAAAACTCATTCCCACAGAGACCAACTATAAAGTCCTATTATAACATTACATTAGACAATTGTGTGTCTGTGTTACAGGTCTGGAAGCAGCTTTGCAAAAAGTGTCTGTGTGGATCTACTTGCGAGTGCTGGAGAACGACTTCACCTCTCTGGTGGGTCACAGTTGGCTGATCTCTCTCCCCAGGGTCCGACCTCTCTGCTGAGAAAGGCATTAGACGAAGGGCCGTGGGCAGCTGTGGGTTTTAACAAGGTAGCTTGCTTCATTTGAGCATGTGTTGCTTATTCAAAGCTGCAATGCTCCCAGAACAGCTTATGTTTGACATATTTCCCCCTCTACTACTGCATATTTACAGAGGCCATTGAAAACTCCTCAAGGGCATTACAGGCAATGTGGGAGAGTATATTTGTAGAGACCAGCTTTTCTATAATCTTGAGGTCTCTGCCCAGCTTTACACCCTTGGTATCAAAAACACGGGTATATCAGCTCCTCCAATAAATCAAAAAATATTTCTGTATCACTTATAATACTCACAAAGCATTAACACTGCCCATGGATGTACTGCTACTTTTAATATTTCTTTAGACTCGCTCTGAAGTGCCTTAATATTAAAGTGCTTTTTCATGAAACATCAAACGGAGCTCCTCTTAGTTTTTCATATAAGATGTTGTATGCGGGAATATTTCATTGAAACCGCATCTGAGGGTCCAAAATTAGTTAGAGTCAGAATCAGAGTCTGGGGTGTAACTCACAGGTGTGATTAACATTTGTGCTGTATATTTTCTCATGAATGCGCTACAAACAAAATAAAAAGAAGAGATGTTTAATAGCACCCATGATTCTAACTTTAGACCAAAAATGGCAATGGAATTGGTAAATTAATTTCATTTTTATTAAGTTAAAAATGTCAACTAAAATGTAATTATTCAAATAATAGTTTTGAAAAAAAACATTTTCATTATATCATATTAATATTTATTATTATTTATTCAGAGTTATAATTTCGTCAGTGCATTAAATTGTCTCTGGCTGAATAATATATATATATATAATTATATAAAATATATATATATATAAAAAAAAATATATATATATATATATATATATATTTTTTTTTTTTTTTTTTTTGTAGAATCAAACAAAAACAGTGGATGTGGTGTTTACACACACACACACACACACACACACACACACACACACACACACACTTCCTTTTCAAATACCATTAGCCACATTCAAATCAAGACTCAAAACACATCTTTTTACCTATGCATTTGCAGATTGAGCACTGTGCTATGTCCGAACTGTTTGCATTTTATTTTATACGTATTATCTTTTTATTCTTTTAATCATTTTTAATGTTTTACTTTTATCATTCTTCTTTATGTAAAGCACTTTGAATTACCATTGTGTATGAAATGTGCTATACAAATAAACTTGCCTTGCCTTGCCTTGCCTTGCCATTAAAATTCCCCTTGGCTGTATGATGGCTTTTTTTTTTGGACTTACTCTGAAGTGCCTTAATATTGAAGTGCTTATTCATCATGAAACATTAAACCAGAGCTCTTCTTACTTTTTCATACACTACTACTCGCAATTGTCTGTGAGACTATTTCAGTCCAATTGGGCCACATCTAATGGTCCAAAACAGTTGAGTCTTATGTGTAGCCGGTAGGTAAAAAGGCATGATGAACCGCACCACACACCCAGGATTAATCTTTCTCATTAACGTCAGCTGTGAACTGGAGAAACGCATGACCGCACCGGAGGCATAGAGGGTCTATGTTTAAACAAGGACGGCGCTTGCTCAGGATTACATGGGCTGCAGCTCATTTTATTGCCAGGAAACCACCTATATCTCCATGCAGAGTCAGGCTATTGGAATAGGCTATTTAGAGCTCATTACGAGTCCAAATTGGAAAAGCATGGCAAGAAGCATTTTTGCACTACTGAACTAAAGATAAATATATATATATATATTTTTTTTTTTTTTTTTTTTTTTTGGTCCTGGTCAAGACAATCTCCTGAACTCCAAACTGAAAATCAGAATTGAGAAAGGTGATTTAAGCAATTTTGAGCGTGACATGGTTGTTGGTGCCAGATGGGCCAGTCTGAGTTTTTCACAATCAAATCAAATTTTATTTATATAAAACAATCTGCTCAGTTACTGGGATTTTCACGCACAACCATTTTTAGGGTTTACAAAGCATTTGTGAAGCCACAACATGCACAACATTGAGACCCTACCGGGTACCACTCATCTCCACTACAAATAGGAAAAAGAGGCTACAATTTGCACGAGCTCATTGGAAATTGGACAGTTGAAAACTGGAAATGAGTCTCGATTTCTGTTGAGAAAGGTAAGCACACATGCCGAGTGTTTACCATGATTATGGTAAGCACACACACTGAGCACTTTATGAAATCTATGGTAAGCGTTACGTGTTGTAGACTTCTCAGTCTCTATGTGGCTCATCCTCCAGTTCCTCACCTTGGGTCTTACTCTAGGTATGTGCTGTTGTTGCATTTACATTAATTTTTTTCGGCAGACCATATCCAAAGCGACTTTAATTGCATTCAAGGAACTCTGATATTTTAATCAGGTCTAGCTTTCCTTGGGAATCGAACCCATGACCTTGGCGTTGTATCAAATCTACAGATTTGAGCAACAGGAATGATTGGGGTGTTGCAAGATGCTAAAAAACAGATGCTTACTGCATATGCTGGGGTGTGATCATAGAAGGCCATCCAGCCCAAGGGATCAGGAGAGGTCATCTTGACACTTGAATTGTTGTATAATAATCATGCACGGTTTGGCTGTTGGCCAGAGGAGAACTGGTCCCCCAACTGAGCCTGGTTTCTCCCAAGGTTTTTTCTCCATTCTATTCTTCATTCGTTACGTCACCTGCCGGAGTTTTGGTTCCTTGCCACTGTCGCCTATGGCTTGCTCAGTTGGGGAAACTTAACACTTAAAATTCATCAATTGTATTGATTCGCCTGCTCTTTTGGGGCTTCTGTTCAGCCAAACAAACTTTGTTTATATTGTTTTTCCTGTAAAGTTGCTTTGAAACAATCTACATTGTAAAAAGCGCTATATAAATAAAGGTGACTTGACTTGACTTGACACACACATCAATTGGCCACTGATGGCTGCATTTCTGAACCTAAATAGTTTCCTACAACAGTTAGGGGACTACAATGTCCTACTGCGGGTCGACAACACTACAGTAGTCACATACATCGCCTAAGCGGACTGTATTTGCATGTATCTGCCCAAGCTAGTGCAGCATGTTCTGCCATCATTCAGGGTGATTTAAATTCCTGTCCATTTGGAGCAGGGAGCAGACTTTCTGTCATTCTGCAATACATGGGGAATGGAACGCAAGGGAGGTAGTCAAACAGATTTTTAAAAGATTTTACAAAGTAGAGGTGGACTTCTTTGCTTCATAGGAAACACACTCTACTTCTTTCTGAATCACCCATAGATGAAGTCCCCACAGGTCTAGAAGCCATGACAAGTGGGTGGCCAAGAAGGATCTTGTTTCTTTTTGATGGCACCTTGCTGGCGAACCAGAAATTGGTTCTTAGAGATATTATACTTCCTCTACGATTTTGAACAGGAGTGACTTTCTGTCTCAGGCACAGGGGACAATATCACAACACCAGCCCAAGCTTTGGTACCTTTCAGTTGATGTTGTACAGACTATTCTGAGCACTAGGGCTCCCTCCAAAAGAAGGATGTATCCCCTTAAATACTATGTCTTTGAAAGGTGGTGTACTGCATTCTGTGCAAACCCAATTAACTGAAAGATTGCTTCAGTGCAGGAGTTTCTGCAGGAAACATTATCAGCATGCCCTGCTACTCTCAGAGTATTTGTAGCCACCATATCAGCTTGCCATAGCCTGAAAGAGGAGACTCCAGTCAGGAAGCACCCTCTGTTCACCCACCCCATCCATGGAACGAGGTGGCTGAGGATCCCTTTGTGGGATTTGGCCATAGTCTTTGAGGGGCTAGTCTACACCCCTTTTTGAACCACCAAATTCAGAACCTGGCAAGCTTCCTCTCTGCATATTTAGCAGATTTTATAGTTTGGATGTTCATATTACTTTGAGTTACACATGCCTTTGAGTCGACATCCTGAGCTCATGCCTCAGGCCTTTCTCGTGTTTGTGCGCATACACTACACAAACTTGAGGAGTCAAGACACTTTTAGTACGGCAGTGTTTGTATTCTCGTTGCTATAGAGCAGTGGTTCCCAACCTTTTCTGTGCCGCGGCGCGATAAACACGTGTTAATTTTGCTGCGGACCGTAGGCCGCTCGAGATTGTTGACGGGGGTGGGGGGGGTGTGCGCGAGATGATGAGTCCGCGCGAGATTGTTGACCGGGGTGGGGGGGATTGGGTGGTGCGAGATGGATGATGAGTCCGCGCAAGATTAAACACACCTCCTCACCGCCAAAGCAGCAGCGTCACAGCCGCTTGCAGCAGATTTGATCCGCGGCCCGGTACCATTTTATCCGCGGACCGGGGTTTGGGGACCACTGCTATAGCGCTCCCGTCACTTTTTTATAAGGAATACCTTAATGTATACTTGACTATAAAACTGTTCCATGAAATATCGGAAACAAGATGCAGAACTGCATTGCTTCACATGTATGTCTCTTCAGACAAAGTGACGTGAAAGTGCACCTGTTTCACATCTATTTATAGCCTCTCATGTGCACGCATTTCAATAACATTATTGTCAGAGGTAATTTAAAGTTCGTAGTGTGTTTGCCACACATACTTCACAACCAGTCAAACAAAGATGTTTTCCCACAGCGCTGCATCTCATTTCCACTCATTTCAGGGTTTCAGTCAAGTAACCGGAGGCGTTCTTTTTCATTTCTTTTTAATCAAAGAATCCAGAAGACAAAAAGAAAGAAAAACAAAATCACAACTTACACACAAATTTTAAAATAATTTATTAATTATTTCAGCTTTGCCATCAGAGGAAAAATATGCTGCACAGTCTCAGTAAAGTATGCCAGATCAGAGTAGTTTGATGCCTTCTCCACAACCTAGGGCTCAGAACAAGCCTGCAAGGTCTGAAACCATGTCATGCAATCACATTCTACAAGTTTTGGCCGTGCTTGTGCTGTCATCTGATTTACATAATTCCTTGGGAGCTAAAACAATTCGAATGATGTACAAATACAATCCAAACAAAATCTACAAATAAGCGATGTTATTAGTTCCCCAAAGAGAGTATGTCCAAAGTATATCAATGATTATATTTTAATTTTATTCTGAAAACAGTACAATCCTGACAGGTTCCTGTAAAAAAACAGGGACTGTGAGAAGCAGAATGTGTTTTTGTGCATGAAACACCTTGTTTTGTTCTTGGCTATTTTTCACAGAGAATTATGAAGCTCTGCTGGAGGTTACAGAGATCAGCAGTCACAGACAATTTGGGGTTTCTCATTCTTTTACAAAAGTCTACAGATTTCGAAAACTTTACACAAGTGAGTAGGGCTCACTGTAATCTGTTATGGCTTTGTATCTAGGCCTTATAAATAGCCCTTTTTAACACTTTTGCAACCAGAGATTAAACCATCATGTGGTCATCAATGCATGTCCTGTTATCTGATGATTCTGGGATTACTGGATCTGACAAGAGATCCCCCCCATGAGCTGATCAAGGCTTAACTACCCACTACACACTCTTTCAGAAGCTTCAGAGGGCTTTGCTCCAAATCGCATGCTTAAAGCGAGAGATAAAGGCCAAACCTCACAACCAGGCTCAGTGGAGCTGATGGCCAGAATGAGGTCATTGCCAAGCCTTGAAGCATACTTCACCAATAGCCATCTAGTGAAACATCTTTCATTACTAAAGTCTTCCAATGGTTCTCCCTATTCAGAAGTGATCAAAAAGAAGAGAACGGGAAGCTGAAAGGCACGGGTTGGGAATTTTTTTTGAAGAAATTTTTAAAAAAATAAAATAGGTTAATATTATTTTTAATACAATAAAATAAACAAAAAAACTTTCTTCTCAATAATGTTTCAAAAGTTGAACTGATCAGAATGTCAATGTGTGCCTTGAATGCAATATGAGTCGCTTTGGATAAACGCATCTGCCAAATGCATAAATGTAATGTCTAAGTAACCACTGTAACCCCATGCTGCTCTTTACTTTCTCGTTCATCCATGTTTCTTTCTTGATAACTTCAAACAGTTCCCTTACTGAAAGCCCCATGGATATAGATTTTTATATAGTTAAAAATGTAACTTTAACTACGTAGTTGCTTGAATCTGAGTGCAAGAGCTCTACTGCTGTCATAACACTCGCGAACGGTACAACTTTCTTGTCAGAGTTCGGGAAGGACGCGAGGACCCAATCGCAAGGGGGAAGATAATTTATTAACAGAAAACAAAACTCAAACAAAACCGCCCCAAGGGGGGAAAACAGACAAGGACTAGACTAGGATTCACTAGAAGGTGACTAGGATTCAACAAGGACTCAACAACTAGGACTCGACTAGACTAAAACTAAGAGTTGACAAGACACACGACAGAAGACAATGAAGCAGCACAAGACAGCAAACACGATGGGATTATAAGAGAGCACATGGGGAAGTTAACAAGGGAAGGCAGCTGGGGCAAATCAAACTAATGACAATGAAACGAGACGGGCGGGGTAACAGACAAGACATGAACGCAGCCAATGCACATCGCTGCATGTTAACATTAAACAAAGACAATGCGCATCTGGTGACAACCAAACTGCGCGTGACAAGAACACACAACATGAAAGCATGCGGCCGATGAAAACACGAACCGTATGCTTACAACACTGCACACAGACACGACTCACAACATTGCGGTAGTGTCAGAGCTCTGCCACAACAACAAGAGATTACTATACTGAATGTGGCAGAACCCTGACATTTCTATATATTTTTAATCTAAACTTTTCATTAACCTAAAAACTCAACAGAAAGCTGATCTCAATAGATGAGTATACATCATACATAATCATTTGTTGGTAAAAGGTGAGAGGCCTGGCGAACCAAATGAATGTTATCAAAGAACAAGTTGTGTCTCACGAGCCAAATGTTCCAGACTGCTGCTGTGAGGTATTGTAGATAATTTTGTTCCAGTGTCTGTAACACAGTGGTTTCTCTTTTTTTGGCACAGGCATGAATCTAAAACTTTAATATAATATTATAAAATGTAACATTTAGAAATATAACACTATACTACAGTCATAGTTGAGTTTAGAATCCAATTCTAACTATTGTCAACTGTTAACTAAGTATTTTTTTACTATTTTATTTTTGTAAAAAAAAAAAAAATTTAAACTCCCAATAACTAATAGTTAGTAAGGTAGTTAAGTTTAGGTATTTGGTAGGATTAAGGGATCTATAATATGGTCATGCAGAATAAGGCATTAATATGTGCATTATACTGGACCATAAAGTGTTATCCCTACAATACAAATAAAGTGGTCAAATTAAAATACGGTCAAATTGCAATCATATAAATATGGTTGATATCAGTAAGTAGTTTTTTATGCAACAATTAACTAATAAATAGCTGATGTATAAGAAATATTAGAAATATATACCCTATAGTTTAAATGTTTCAAAGTGTTTTTTGTGGGGTTTTTTTAAAGAAATTACTTATTTTATTTAGCAAGGATACATTTCTTTTTACATTAATAACACAAATTAATTACATATAGTTCATAATTTCAATCAATAAACTAAAGCGGAAACAATACTTTTTTTTAAAGCAAAAAGCAGCAGGTTTTTGGACAAGAAAAGTTATATTTTTGATCCTCTGTTTTCAATCTGACATTATTTTGGTACCTGAAAAGTTTTCAGTTCAAGGATAAAGCAAGCGAATGCATTCAAACAGTCAGTCCAAAACAGCCCTAATGCAGAGAAAACTCGGCCGATTTCATCAGAGATGGCGGAGAGAATGGTGTATTTGCCTTCAAAGCACGATCTCTCTCCTATCCTGTGATTATTTTGGAGCAGCCCAAGCCGTTTCTCATCGTGCTGTGAAATACAAACTGAACGGAGGCTCAAAACACCCAAATTCTGCATGAGCATAATGATATGAAACTACATCTCTCGATTGGATAAAGCAAACTTGTGTTGCTGTAGTTAAGTTAAGACTGTAATCAAGGTTTCTATGCTGTTATTTTTTTTACTTTCTATTCAAGAATCCTGAAAAAAAAATATATATATCATGTATTCCACAAAAATATGAAGCAGTACAACTGTTTTCAACATTGGTAATAAGAAGAAATGAGCAAATATATATATATATATATATATATATATATATATATATATATGTATATATGTATGGACAAAATAAGTGTTTCTTCACGACGTTCCTGAAATGATGCTGCTTTCGTCCACTGTTTGCCTCTTTCTCTCTCTTTCACACAGATATGTGAAATATATGTTGTCCCAAAAAACAACAACATAAATAAACCTATTAAGACCAACAACTTCTCTCTCTGGAAATAATGTCTGGTTCCTCCAGTCAGAAAACACGACTTTACTCAACAGCGGGCAGCCTGCTGTGAACTGCAGGGAGGAAAAGTGAGAAACAGAGTGTTGACCATCCGCAGCAGTCAATGTTATTCATACTGATCAGGGTATGGCTTAAACTACCAAACAACAAGTCCAAACAAAGAGAGGCAAAAGTGTCCATTCCTCCCAGGACCCCCCAGGGTCTGTGCAAAACATGTGATGAGGCGAAGTGAATAATTAAGGCAAAGAATCATCCGGTGCCTTCAGTCAAATAATGACAGCCACCATGCAGAAAGCAGGTTGAGAGATTCATGGGTGGGGAAGCATTAAAAATCATTACCAAGAAATGTACGCACTAGGATTATTCGCTGCGGGCAGCTGGTGATTGCTTTGTGAAGGGAGTCTGTGTGGCAAGCAAATCAAAATGGAGCTTGAGAGCGAATACGTTTCCCCTGTGCACAAATCACTAATTACTTATTAATGGGCCAGATGAAGAGAGTCAGTGCCTTCAAAGTAAACACGTGCCAGTGACCCTGGAGGGGCAGAAGGAAATTGGGAGGAATTGCTCTGTAAACTGTGATGGCAACTAATCAAGTTCATTGCTCTTGCAATGCTCTTCTCTTGCAGCCACCAATACATCGGTGAAAAGGCCAATTCATAGCCCTTTCTCTAAGGGCAAACTGAAAATAAATGCATAGAACGATCTGTGTGAAAGAGAGAGAAAGAGGCAAACAGTGGACGAAAGCAGCATCATTTCAGGAACGTCGTGAAGAAACACTTATTTTGTCCATACAATGACCTGCATGACAATGGCATACAATGGGAACCAAGGATAGCTGTGGTCACTGGTAACCACTGATATAATGATATACTGAAGCCAAAATAGCTTAAACTAGGAATTCATGATATATTAGCACCATAATGGTTATTGGATAACAGTAAAAATTGTTTCATTTAACATTGTTCGATATCGGATGTTTAAGCTAGTTTTACAGTTAGATTGCATTCATTTAACACCTTTTTTAAAATACTGTTAATTGTTATTTAATAACATTGTTAAATCTCAAAATCTCATTTTCATACTGTATATTGTTATTTTGAGATCCCTAAATTCAGCAGTACAATTTAAAAACAACATTTTAGTTTATAGTGTCTTATTTTTAATATATTTAAACAAAATAGAACAGAATTTTACTATTAGCCACAACATGAAAATAATTATTGACTGATCTGATTGATGGGATAGAATTTTTATTTTGGTGCAATCCTAGCTTGGACATTTTAGGTGGAAGACATTTGGTTTCCATACAAAAAAGAAAATGTTCTATATAAAGGGTTCTGTCAGGTGCTTTATATTATATATCTATAGAACCCCGGTTTGCCATCATGGGATTCTTTTATTGATTTAGTCTTACAAGTAAAAAATTACATTTTATGAAATAAACAGCTAATAAACATACTTTATTACTAGGGGGAAAAAAACATGTTAAACATGAAAATTTGTTCAATCATTTAAAACATGTGTCCATTAACAGAACCTATTTGGAAGAAAGGGTACTTTAAAATTGAGTCAAGAAATCCATCAAACCTTTTTTCTTAAATTGTTGGAACAACCCAAAGATGAGCAAATGATGACAATACTTTAACAAACGGTCTCTTAAAGAATACAAGTATTAAGTCAAATATTGATTAAAATATGCTTAAATGTATCCTTCTATTTTTCACAGTTAACCAAAGTACAGTGATTGAATTATTTCACAGAGGACAATGGATCTACAGAATTGCTGTACTTGACTACAACAGTGAGAAAAATGCAAATCTTTTCCTTATTCAAAAAGCAAGTCAATACATATGTGTCCGCCAGGCTATTAAAGTGAAATGCAATAATTAAATTCACTGTCATTCATTTATTTCACACACCTTCAAATTCAAGACAGATTAATGTTTATGAAGCTGTCAAATGACAGAGCCAATCAACTTTTGGTCATTTGTACTTATCAGAATGGTGTATATACAATTGGACTAAAATTGGATGAAGAAAAATATTTCTGCTACAGCAAAATAAGAAATGGTCCATAAGGAACGATTACTCATTTGCATGTATTAGCATACATTCCACTGGGACATGCAGAAACGTGTAAGATTGTTTAGTCAAAATTACAATACAGCAGGGGCTATTTATCTTTTGAGAGGCTGTTAATTTGTTCGTGAGGGAAGTGCGTTTTCCATTTGCATTATGAATCAGGTATAAATCCCATAACAACATGTTACTGCTCTCCCAGCCACTAATGAGGCAAAAAGCAAGGGAAAGCAAGCTCCAAATACAACACACTGGCCTGAGAATTAAAACCATGAATTTAAGAGCATGTTCATCACCAATAAACTGAATATTACAATCAGGAGTTCCATTTTTAGGAAAACATTGAAGTTGTTGGCTGATAAGAACTTTAAGAACAACGATCATAATCTCAATCTAGTTAAAAAGTTTTTCTAGTTTTTTTTTCACCCAGAATATACTAAAACCCTCCTGTGTTTCCCTTGTCTTTGTTGGTTGTTGACATTGCTACTGTGTGGATGCCATTTTCTTGTTCCCAAGTTTTGCACCAGATACTGTTTTATATTTAACGTGTTTTTGTTTTCAGTTTAATAAAGTCAGTTCTGATTGGAACCCTGCATCTCCTATCGTTTCTCTCTGCATCGCACACGTTCCAATCCGTAACAAAAGGATAGCCCCTTGATATGTAACTTTCAAACATATCTAATTTTCAAGAGGGTCCTTAAAAAAACAGAAATAGAATATTACAACACAAATGAAACAACCTTAAAAAACATATACACACTACAAGTATGCTCAACTTGTCCACATCCACAAACCGCAAAAACTTAACAGCATTCATCAATAACAAACACAGGGCCAATTAATAACAAACTCCTCAAAAAAAAGAGAGCTTAAAGGAATTAAGGGAGGTCTATATGGAATAAAAACTGTTCCAAATAATAGTAACAAAGTAAACAGAAGTCAATAGAATTAAAGATTTATGATGCAACCATTTACACAATTCATACATATGACAATAAGTACAATATGGAAACCTTAATACAAATCTACACAAAGATTGTAAAAACATTTAGAGGCTTAAGATAAATGTCAAAGGTATTCTAATAGACAACAGCATAATTAATAAGTGGTAATATTAACTGAGAAATCATTATGTCTTGATTTGAAATGGAAGACAATTAAATTAACAACAAGTTCTATTAACAATATATTCAATATGGGGCTTAAAAGAAAGTTCAGGTTCAATCCAAAGACCAAGATATTTGAATGAATAAAATAAATATTTTAATTATTAATTTATAGATTTACATGTACAAATTATTAGTTATTATTAATTATTAGTAGCAGTTAACTCATACATGTAAAACATTTCATTTAAAGTGCACCTTGTTCATGCTGCAAAAAAACAACAACAAGGCAGAGTTTAAATATCAATCCACCAGTTTACTGTGGTTTATTCGTTTACAGACTACGCTAGAGAAAGTCTGGCAGTCAGATGCAATTCTCAGGAGCTATTCTGTTTTACCCTGATTGTGTTAGGCAGGGAAAAGCTGATCAGGGAGCATTTTTATCCCTAGGCTGATGATAAGATGAGGAGATCTGGCTCCAACCGCACCATCATTGCCGGTTTGAACCGTTTTCTGCCGCCTATTGTAACCTCCCCCTCCACCCTCAGCACCTACACACATACACAACACATCAACAGCCAGGGACACTAGTGAAACAGCCATATCAGCAGCTCTCAGCTGGTCACTATTTAAAAAACTGTTTGGTTGGAACTCTGCTGAGAACAGAGCTGTGCCTCCAGGGGTTGAGGGGACTTGGAGCTGTCACAAAGACATTTAGGCATCAAGTAGAGAAAAGACAAAATTAGGAAGAAAAAAAACACTTTTATATAGGATCTTATCACTACCCTGTATGAGCACAAGAGGAACTACAGAGGAATCACCATCACTGAACAGTTTCCCACAGCACAACATCACCCAAGACATCACAAATTTACTTGCTACTGAGGACTAAACTTTTTCTTTGCGCATTAATTAAAGCTGGCCTGATAACTCTATTAGAACCTGCTGTTTCTAATGTTGGAGCACCCTTGGAGAATATTTCCAAAAACAATGCATCTGCCAGGAGCTTCTTTATTTCTGTCTACATCAAAGGCAATTCATTTCTGAGTTTTTTATTTTATTTCTGCGTGCTAAGCTTCATTGATTGATCTAGTAAACACCCACTATTCACAAATGAATTAGATTACTCCAAACTGGTTTGTATTGAGATTGGAGGTCTTAAAGTTCATTAATTACGAATGAGATAGCGGCCGGCTATAAGCTAATGCTAAACGAGGTTGACAAATTTGCCAAGGCTGTCAGAGTATAGCTCAAATGATTTAGATATCAGGCATGAGAGAATACAAACAGGAACGAACATTAATTTCTCTCACGGTCATTTACTCACTTGCACAGAATGTCTTTAGTCGCTTCATCAAATCCGCTTGTTCTAATTAGAGTGCAACACTCAATGAATCAATAAAGAATTTCCTAACTTTTTCACACTGGGTTGTAAGGAAAATTAATTTCAAACAGGTCATATTGATTAATTAATTTGTATTCAGTTGGATTTTATTAAATAAGAGTTAAATCTACTCATTGTGGGTTAATTAGTATGTGTTTTGGAAGGGTAATTAATTCAATTACATTTCATCTACCTAGGTGTCTTTTTATAAAAGTTTTTACATATTAGCTAAATGTGCATACTTAAAATAGACAACTTTTAAAAGGAAGGGGAAAAACACTTCCCAAATATTAAGTTGACATCAAAGATTGTCCAATCAAACTGTGAGGGTCTTGTCTGTTTTGTCTCTTCCCAGAGTTTTTTGGTTTGTCTTGTGTC
The DNA here is from genome assembly GCA_037043235.1 of Rhodeus uyekii. NCBI lineage: Eukaryota > Metazoa > Chordata > Actinopteri > Cypriniformes > Acheilognathidae > Rhodeus > Rhodeus uyekii. The sequence goes on along the minus strand of JAWRVZ010000031.1, from coordinate 3,179,939 downwards.
CGATCACATGGTTCTGCCTTTGTTTATGTTGGCCATTTTCTCCTCTCCCACTTTTTTGTTTCCAGTTACAATCCCCCCTTGTTTAGCCCCTGTCCTGCTTGAGTGTCTTTTTACACTTTTGTGTATTCTTTTTTCTTTAATTGATTATTTGTGTTTTCCCTAGTCATAGTGCTTCAGTAAGTTTTTTTCTTGCTCTCTCTTGTGAATTGTTATGTTAGTTCCTGCCCTGCACCCTGATTCCTCCCTGGCTGCTGTTCTCAAGACCGGGGCAGTCAGTCTGGTGCAGCTTCAGTTGCAGCTCAAAGTATCAAGTCCCTGGATCACCAAGCCGCTGTCTGCTCTGTAGTGTTGTCATTCTCTAGTGCTGGGTTGTGTTCTCAGTTCTCCAGCTTAACTATGCCCGGGTCTTTTGTGTGGTCTGCCCTCTGCCTTCACTCATCTCATTGGTCCTTATGCCTAAGAATAACTAGAAAAATGTAAGTAGACTATTATAATTTCCATGACCTTTTAAGACTTTATTCATTTGTGAGATTTTTCCAGGCTGAGAAGTAGCACTTTTGAAATGATTTGATATTTCCAGGCTTAGGGAACATACGGGATCACATGCAGCGATGATGAACATGGTTAGTGCCAACCACAATACATTTGAGCATGAAATCATCAAAATTCAAGAGCCATACTGAAAATTGTCAAAATTGCCAATTTATTCATCCTGCCTCAGAAGCAGCATGCCCACTCAAATGTTTTTAAGCCAAGTGGATTTTGAAAACAATTTCCAAAAACAGTTACTTTGGTAAAGTCTCCCTGTAGTCAATCATTTTATCCCTGTTTTATAATTTTATAAACTCATCTTTGATAAAAAAAAATTGACCATTTTTTTAATATTTAAACAATTTTAAAAACATATTTAAATATTTACCTGAACATGCAAAGTTACCTGTCCGCCCACACATTGACATGATTGGTTACAAGGTAGTTTGTGACGCAATGAACACCGTGTTTTAGAAACTGTGTTTGGTTTACTTCAGTTTTAAGATGAAAATACTCAGCAATGATGTTGACTCATACATTTGTACATGGTATTTCTTAAATCATAATAAAAACACCAAAAAGATATAGGAACAACATTAAAAACTAGTTTCCACCACAGAGGGTCTTACATTTTACAGGTAAAATTAACAGTTAAAAGTTGAAGGCAAAAAGTAGTCGTAAAGTGTTTGTTTTTCTTGCATTAAGAGAAATACTGTTTAATTATCAAGATCTCAAATTTACCATGAAATGCATGGTAATCAATGTCTGTCAATTCCAGCTATCAATTAAGTAATAAATAAATATGTACCGGTATATGCAAGTACTACTAGCACTCACCTCAAAGTGAAGATCTCTACTGATGAAAGGGTGGAGACAGCGAGGAAGGCTGACACGGTCTCCCTCTGTCTGATGGGTCTGGACGGTACCATCACCATAAAGTTACTGTCCAAACGCAGCTCAGAGAGTGGCTGGAAGAGCCGTACACTGCCAATCCTGCGCATGGGTGTGGGCCCTGAGAAGTAACCGGCTGGACCCAGTTGGCCAGTACGGATGGAATTGGTCTTGCGGGAGTCCTCTGAGCTGCATTCCCCAGTGTCGCTAGATTGTAGCATGTAATACAACTCCACAGGAGTGCCTTCAACCAGTTCGGGAGATCTCTGTCGACCTGGTATGACACTAGGAGGACTGAACCAGCTAGGCAGTGGCTCCAGTTCAGCCACACACAGTCCGAGTTCCCCTTTCAGACGACAGGTACCTCGTACCTCTTGGGTTTCATGGAAGGCAAACATCCTGACACATGGCAACTTGTTCACAGCACTGTAGTCATCCCAGTCCCGGCCTACTAAATAGAAGAGGACCTGAACCTTTGGCCAACTGGGATGGATTCGCTCACTGATAATGAAAGTCTGTACTTTCCAGTTAAAACTAAAGAGCGGAGAGGAAGTAGATGATGGAGATATTGACGTAGGGTTGTCGAAGAGTCCTGGGCCTAGAAGCTCCATGGGTACAGGTTGTTCCACATAAAACGGTCCATAACTGGCATTAACCAACGGTGTCTTTCTGGCTTGCTGGATAAAGAAAAGTTCTGTACGAACCTGGAGGCTGGAGTTCCTCATGATGTCCTGATTGGCTTCTTTCAGGAAGAAGGCAGACTCTGCGTTTAACACCTGATATTGGACTGGAAGATATGTCGGGATGGCACCAAATCTCTGTAGTCCATCCATCAGCATCCGACTGTCGATGACTGTCAAATAATGGAGAAGACAGGAAAGACATCACTCAGACAGTAAGACCTCTAATCCCAACCTAGCTACTTGCATGCTCTTACATGCTCTAAAACAAGAGTCATTTGTCTCCACACCCTATTCTGCAATCCCATCTCCAGGCAACTGGACTTTTTTATTGAATGCCTTCAACCAGCAGTTCACTGCAGATATTTGGGGTGATGGAAGGACCCAAGAGGCTCCATTGATTTTGCGTCACAGCGCTAGTCTGAGAGAAAGAGATGCTGGAGATTTGTGACAGCTGGTGGCAGACAAATGCGATTGGTGCTTAAGGCAGACACTACAGCACAGCAGGAAAATGCTTATACACCATTGTGCAGCAAAGTATTTCATGGTTTACTTAAAGGTTTTTAATATAGATTGAGTTTGCTGATATATTCTATTGCATTTGTATACAGAAAGCTAGCTTTGCTTTATTTATTATTTTAATGTAATCACCTATAATAAATCAAATCATCTCATGCATATTGAGTTAATACAGTGGAATCCGTATATTTTGTTTCAGGGGAACCAGATATTGAGAAGAGTAATGAAAAATGTCAGTAAAGAAAGGTGGGAGTAAAAGTTTACTCAAAGACCATTTTCCCATGAGACTAAAACATTATTCTTCTTGACAGCAATAAAAAAGGATAGAAAGAAAAAGGGAGAAAGATAAAGGGTAAAGAAAAAAATCTGAGAAATAAAGCATAAAAGATTCACTGAACATTGTGCTACACAATACTGATTAACTCAAGTTAAAATCCTAAAATTTATTTTCAAAAGTGCTACCTAAAAAACAAATGCATTCATTTGCAGACACTGTCTGTCTTTGGGAAAGAAGCAGAACATCAGAAAATCACATCAAGCAATTTGGAAAAATCAGATGGACATTGTTGCAGAAAAAATGGCAGTAAACCAGCTATTTTTTGTCCCTCTGTCAAACAAAATGTTTAGCAAAAATATTACATGCTCCATGTTTCCTGAAAATTATAGTGAAACTTAGAGAACCCTTGTTCAAACATGATAAAAATCTAATATTCTATAGAATAACTGACCAGAATAGTATGAATCGAAGCCATTGTATGATTCAAGAAGATTAAAGAAAGAAGCTTGATTGAAAAAAGAAAGTAGATATTATCAACAATATGAATATTTTGGCCAACCATGACAACTATTATTACGTTATGAATGATAATAGAAAAATTATATTATTATAGATTGATAAACTGACAAATTTAAATTACTTATTACTTTGGCAGAAATTATAAAAAAAATAATCTTGATCATTCTGATAAATTAAAATGGTTACAGCATAGGGATAAAAGAATAGTCCACCCAAAAATGACAATTCAGTCATTAATTTCTTACCCTCATATCGTACCAAACCTGTGAAGACTATTATTCATCTTCCTGAATACAGATTGTTTTTTTCAAAAAGTTTCAAAAAGTTCATAAGGAAATAGTAAAACCAATCTATAAGAATGATGCATGTACACATGCACACACGTACACTTTTTAAAGCATTCAACTCTTTCCTCTGTCCCCCTCCACCTCTTTAACTGCCAATGACTTTACCAATTTCTTTATTAACAAAACAGCAACTATCAGCAGTCAGTTCTCAGCTCCACATCCACATGAACTTGGACCCACCATTGACACAACCAGAAACCTTCTCTCAACCTTCTCTCCACTCACCGAGATATATGTATCTAAACTTCTGCTTTCTAGCCACCCAACCACCTTCCCTTTAGAACCCATCCCCTCACATCTTCTACAAGCCATCTCTCCTACTCTTTTACCAGCACTCACTCATATCATTAACACATCTCTTCACACGGGAACCTTCCCTACCACATTCAAGCAGGCTCAAAAAACCCACATTAAACACATCACTCGTTGATAATTACAGACCTGTCTCTCTCCTATCATTCATATCAAAAACTCTTGAATGTGTTATTTTTAACCAGGTATCATCTTTTCTCTCACAGAATAACCAGTTGGACATCAACCAGTCTGGCTTAAAGAAGGGCCATTCAACCGAGACTGCATTACTATCAGTCACAAAGCTCTAAGGAGTGCAATTGGAGTGATTTGGAGTCCCAAATCATCAGTTCTCATTCTTTCAGATCTATCTGCTACCTTTGACACTGTTAATCATCATATCAATCATCATATTTTGTCCACCCTCTCGTTACTAGACATCACTGGAACTCCGCTTCAATGATTTGAATCCTATCTCACAGATAGGTCCTTCAGGGTTGCATGGTGTGGACATCTCCAAAGAATGTCAACTGATCACCAGTGTTCCACTGGGCTCAGTTCTTGGACCACTTTTCTTCTCCATGTACACCACATCACTGGTCTCATCATACGGGCACAAGGATTTTCCTATCACTGCTACGCCAATGACTCACAGCTCTACCTATCATTTCAACCAGATGATCCCACGTTGGCTGCACGAATCCCAAGCTGCCTAGCGGACATCTCGACATCGATGAAAGCGCATCATCTGCAGATCAACTTGGCAAAGATGGAGCTTCTTCTTTCCTGCCAAAACGACATCACTGTTCAGATCGGCTCCTCGACGATCACCCCATCAAGCTCGGCCAAAAATTTTGGTGTGATCTTTGAGTGAGACCAGCTGACCTTCAAGGATCACATCGCAAAGACGGCTAGATCATGCAGGTTTGCACTTCACAACATCAGGAGGATCAGGCCGGTCATAACGGCGCAAGTAACACAACTTCTGGTACAGGCCATGGTCATTTCCAGATTGGATTATTGTAATGCCCTTCTGGCTGAACTTCCTTCTAGTGCAATCAAACCCCTTCAAATGATTAAGAACGCCGCAGCTTGTCTGGTCTTCAACGAACCCAAAAGGGCCCACGTCACTCCACTCTTCATCTCTCTGCACTGGCTCCCACTTGCTGCTCGCATCAAATTCAAAGCACTGACACTTACTTACAGAACTTACACAGGCTCAGTACCCTCATATTTCCAGACGCTACTTCAAATCTACACACCTACCAAAACGATCAACGAGCGACGACGTTTGGTACCTTCACAGAGAGGAAAAGAAAAAAAAAGAAAAATTTGCTCTCAATAACATTTTCGTTCACCGTTCCTTGCTGGTAGAATGACCTCCCTGCCTTCATCCGGAAGGCAATATTCAAAAGACAGCTATAAACACCTCACATTACACGCACGCACTCACCACCTCAACTAAAAATAAAAAAAACCTTCCTCTACTCTCCAGGCTTCTACAACTAGTATGTGTAATGTTTTAAACTTTGTATTGTAAGCACTCTTATGTACTTTTGCATCTTCACAATGAATCGCTTTCTGTATTCCTCAAATTGTAAGTCGCTTTGGATAAAAGTGTCTACTAAATGAATATATGTAAATGTAGACAACATTTTCCTAAGAGACACGAGCGCTTTATATGAACAGATTGAATTTAGGTTTTTATTCACATATAAACATTCATCAATTGACACACAAGTTGTGGTAAACAGAAGCTCAGGCATGTTTACTTGACTTGCAAGACCCAATGAGGTTTTGGTTGAGCTTCTGTTTATGTTCGCTGATCAATGTTTGTATGTGAATAAAAGCATAAATTCAATCTATTCATTAAGAAAATCTGGTCTAAACTGCTCGATACATATGGAATAAATGATCAAAAAGCTCTTTTCATGTCCCGATGATTAATTAAATTCTATCATGTTTGGAATGATATGGGGGTGGTATATAATTAATACATAGACAAAAAAATATTTTTGGGTGAACTATCCTTTTAACTCAGCAAATATTTATTATAATTCAAATAAAGTTAATATAAATTCATTTATTTAATAAAATATTTATATAAATAGTATATCTGAATTAATTATTATGATATATGGTAGCTATATATTATACTGTATATCAAAGAAGGAAAGCTCCATAGACAGAAATCCAAGATGTATCTTAAAGCAGAAGGAAGAGAGCTAACAAGATAGACACACAAACATTTCATAAGCACTCAGTGCCTGAACATACATACCCCCCTTGTCCTAACAGCCAATTTCAAGTGAGAGCCTAAGCTTGTAGCGACATAGTGCATGCAATCAATTTACAGCAATACTGTTCAACCCCATCTTGTATACAAGACCAAAGCACACACAAGGACAGATAATACAATTTCAAACTGAATTTTGCGTGGTGAAATTAAAATCGCAATGCTCTAAGGAGAAATAACTAAAATAACTTGTAAATCCATTCATAACTGTATGATAAAAGTGAGAACGTGTAAAACTGTTTCATCTCTGCTGTATCAGTTAAAGACTCTAGAATTAGCATATGTTCATCATAAACTGTATTTGAGGTCTAATTAGCAGGTGAGCCAAGATAATTTGCTTGGGTTAAAATCTAATTTTGCATGTACAATTTGGATACAGCTCAGACTTTTTATTTAAAACTGTCAGAGAGAAAACTGTTCTTTTATTGAAAAGCATCTACCTAAAGGTGCCTATACCACATGGATTTCCAAATAAATCTCAAACAATTGGTTGAGGAAGCCAGGTTCACAAAAAAAGGACCAGACTCTGATAGATTGGGGAAACTGCATTAAATAAATATGTCAGGAAGAGGAAAATAAAAAATAAAAAAAAGAGACAAAGCTTGTCACCAATTTTTTGTGAACAACAGTTTCTGACAAGTTTACAATGGTTTCATTCCTATTCAAAGCACAATTTGAATGATTGCAAGATAACTAGTCAAACAGTAAATATTTTGATTATACAGATCAAAAAAATGTATTACAGCATGAAAAAGGTTTATTACTTTCTTTGTTCTTAATGACTAATGTGTGAGAGGAGATCATTCTTCATTTGAGTTAGTAGCTAACTTTATAAAAGGCCTAGGGTTTTCTTTTATGGATACATTATTCTTCACAAGCAGACTCTGGTTAGCAGAAGATACAATGGAAAAAAAAACCTCTAAAGTCACACTAAAAATATTATCTTTTTTTCTTGCCATTGTTACAGAGATTACACCACATACTAGATTTATCCCATATAAATTTTGTGATTACTAAGATGAGACTCTGAACAAGTAACTGAAATACATGCTGACAACAGCACATAAGTGCATGGTAAGTGGCAATTTGGAAGCTGTTAACTAATTTAGGATATGCTCTAGCATGGAAAACTGTCCCGACCTCAGATTCTGGCGTTCAAGGAAAGCTAACATAGTAAGGTTTTTTAGGCATAGTAATTGAATTGCCCTCAGGCCATTTTCTGAGCTGCCAATGAAAAACGTGTATAATCCTACTGTAAGTGAAGTAGGAGTTTTACAGGATAGTAGCCAACTGCTGAGCTGATAGATAACATGAATAAAAGTAATCATTCAGAGAACCCACACTGCATAAATTAAATGAGTAGGTAGCGTTCATTGTCTGGGGTTAAACACCATCACTTATAAGCAAGCAGAACCACTTCACACATCTTTCAATTTTAGCCACCTAATAGAAAGATAATCAATAAGCCGCAATATCAGTGCAACAATATTAATGCTGGGCGCTGAAAATAAATCATAACTGTATTTATAACCCTAACTAAGGGTTTGGAAACTGTATGGAGCGATCATATGCAAAAACAACTTAAGACACGGGAAAAAATATGGAGATTAACATTTGGGTGAGTGCTATTGAGTTGAAAATTGTGGCATATAAAATTCAATAAAAAGATGATATTAGATTTCTCTACTGTTTTTTTTTTTCCAAATAGGTACAAAATAACCCCATGTATATAATAAAAGAATGACAAGAGAAGAAGCTCACACACACAATGAGAAGGAAAGATCTGAAATCTCCTGTTACGCACCATTTTTTAGAAACGGGTCATTCTGTTCTATCCTGGTCATCCTCAGGCAATGAATGAAAAATTGTATCTCAGCTGTTTTCTGCGAGGTCTTGGTAATCTTTTTTATGGAATCATGATTTGTAAAACAAGACTACGTACTATATCACATTGATAAATATTATCAAAATGAACGTCAACACTAAAGACAAGTTAAGAACCCATGTGCAGCTTTATTCCAATTAAATGTGAACCAATGACAAAGCATGAACTATGCATAAACTCACCAACAAAGCATCAGGGCTATTTATACACAAAGACTAATGAGCACCTGAACCTAATGAAACAATCAGAAAGTGAAAACATGAAAGCACATGGCAGGGATAAAGGATAAACCAGGAACATGACAAAGGGAAAATTTCAAAATAAAAGACATGGTAATATGGATAAAACCAAAACATTGACAAGGCTCTGGCATGGTGGCCATGACATTATGAGAATTAATCATTCTCTTATGGATATGTAATAATTAGGGCAGTCAAGCCATTATTCATTTTAACATTAAATTTGGCTTAGAAAACCAACAAGAAAAAAAAAGAAGATAAGATATCATAAGATATTGCACGTTACCCGTCTGACATATTTTAAATATATTATGAGATATGAGACAAACACTTTTGAATTTTAGGGAAATTCTAACTGTTTTCTTTAGACTCTATCACACTTTATAATCATATTATAATTGTAAGATGTCCTACGTAGGTCTGGAGCAGGTAAAATTGCGTTAAATGCGTTAATAATTTACATTATTTAACTGTCATGAATCTAATTAACACATTAAATCGACAAAGAAGACAAAAAGTATGTATTTTTTGTATTGGATAAAAAAGCTATTTGACATTCTTAATAATGTTGCTATAATTATGCTGTAATAGCTTTGTAGGTCTATGAATCTTACCATATAATGCTTTATGCCAGTGGTATTTAATTGGCGGGCCGAGGTCCAGATCTGTACCATGGCATGGTTCCATCTGGACTGCAGATATAATTGCGCCATTTTACCAGATTAAAGTGAGGAGCGTGTCAAAACAATGGAGCGGTTCACACCACAGGTGATCAGGGTCAGTTATGATAATGATCTTCCGGTGTTACATCTTCTATTTTTAACCTACAGTCAATGCATTCAATCTCTCTCTTTCTCTTTCACTTGTTAAAGTGTCTTCCATTTACTAACTTCTTTGGTATTTGTTTAGTACTTTTTATGACTTTTTTTGCAGGTCTTTTGCCCAATGTATAGTATAAGAAATTAATATTAATTCTGACAATATTATCTTTACTACTTGCTAGTTATTTATAAAGAACATTAGTGTGAAAGCATGGTATGGTAAAACCTCTATAATGCACTGTCTGTGGTAGATTATTGCTTTAGTCTAAAAGATACACATTTTAGGCATGTAATTTGTAGTCTGTACTGGATTACATTTCAGAAGCAACCCAACACTGCACATAATTACATGCTGAGAGATAGAACAAGACAGAGATAGGGAGGAAGACAGAAAAGGCACCAGCTATCTGGGCATCGAACACACGTACTGATTGCATCAGTATTGTGGAGCAGGAATCTCAGCATGTAAGCCTTATCAAAGATGAGTCTGTCGAGAAAAGGGGAGAAAATTAAGCTGATTTCAAATGTTGGGAGTTGTGAAACAAGCAGAGGGGAAAATGAAAATTTCTGAGCCTACGCAGAGGATGCACTGCACTGACAAATAGCCCAAAAGAGCTTCTGTCACACATTTAAATAGAGAATTTTCCCTTGTCATCTTTAAGGTTCAAGTGAAAGTAATGTTTTAGGCAAAATTGCACCCACCACTTTAAAACTACTTGACATTTTAGATGGAGAGAAAATTAACCCTTTTTTCTGTTGACATCAGCGCAACTGCTAGGTGCAATAAAACAGTGATCGGCCTCAATTTAGCTCCAAAAATAATAGATCTGTTTAGTTATGACGTAGGATAGTAGACCTACCTGGAAGGCTGATTCACAGTGGGTCAGCATTCCCATGGGAAATTTCAATTAGGTCTTTAGAACAGCATTTTTAAATTTATGAGTGAAACAAGGTCTGACATTATTTGAAGAGATTTTCATCCTTTTTTCATACTTCTGGTAATTGTAATTGTAACACTTACTTTGAAAAAGTGGTTGGTGAGATTTTATGTTTTTGAAAGAAGCCTTTTATGCTCACCAAAATATCTGTTTCTTATTATAATATGTTTTAAAAAGTAAATATTTTGTGTCAGACTTTTCTTCAGATATCAACAGGCTTATTTGTTGCTCAAGTAAGATTTTGTATATCATCAATGTTTAAAACAGTTGTGCTCCTTAATATTTTGGTGGAAAAAAATATTCTTTATTCTTTGACGAATAGGAAAAACTGTATATAATTTAATATAATTTTGTGCAATGTAAATATTTACTGTTACTTTTGTCCATTTTATGCATCAGATTTATGCTGAATATTAGTGGGGGTTTTTTTAGTTCTTTTTATCTTACAGATCCAACACTGGTAGAGTAGAAAATGTGAAATTCTCCTGAAGATCTTATTTAACTCAAAAACGGCAACTATATATATTTAAAAAAAGCCTAAATGGCTACTTCTCTTCCAAGTATTAGGACTACAAACTAAAGAGCTCTATTGCTTTCTGTGAGATTCTATAAATCTATCTTCCCTCTTTTCTCCATTCAAACATGATTACCATTAAACATTATTAGACATTACCATTTTCCATAATGATAATTAAGAAATTTTCAGACCGAATAATGTCAGGAAACTCTTGATCTGCATTCGTCATGCCTGGTTGCAGAAATATCTTCCACAATCTGCTCAAAGTCACTTTATCAAAACATAAGTAATTGCGCACTAAGGCTTGCAGTGAACTTCTACCCCCGATGAGACATCTAAAAAGCCGAAGAGGCCAAAAACATAAGCAGAGTGAGTAAGACACACTTGAGTCAAGAGTAAACTTTTTATGATTACATTACTGCTATCTAAAGATGCTCAGAAACTAAATGTGTCTGCAGCTACCGATAGTTGATTGTTTGATTTCTTAAGTAACAATTAAATTATTAAATTAATAATAATTATTCCAAACAATGCTGTAAAATATACAAGGGAACCTCTCATTACTATAACAATAAAGGGTCAAATTAAAAACTGCTTTATTTTAATCAACTATTTATTTTCAGATATAACAATTAAAATCAAATAAAACGTAAAAATGTTTATGCAACTCAGTTGCACTAGGTAGTTTTCCTAAACAAAAACTGCAACACGAGTTCACACACAGTATGACTTGCAATTTGAAAAATGTTTACACATCCTTTTTGGTTGACAGGATATCATCGAACCTGATAGTCAGCTGTTCTCAAACAATTGGCCAATGGTCAATATCAAAATCATTATTTTAATCAACAGATAAAAATTAACGAAAATTGGCAAAATACCGCTACATTAATCCATCTCTACAGCTAGCTATTGCTCATTGAGCATGAGTGTACTGCAGTAAGGGCTAGAAAAAGTAAATTGGCTCGGGAAGTCTGATGGCTCATTGGATTTGGCAAAGGCAGGAGGTAAGAAGGAGAAAAATCTGCTGATTTGAGCACCTCACAGTACTAGTTATACCAACCACAGTAGCTCAGTAGCTGCAGTTGCACTCTCTGAGATCTGGACCTTTCTTTATGTCAAGGTAACAGGCTTTGAGGATTGGTTTGTCTGGTGAGTTTTTATCCATTCAAACTCTCTCCCAATCACTAGCGCTTGCAATCTCAGCTCGATTCTTCAGCCCTTAACTAACGGATTCAGTCATATGCTGAGCATAGCACTGATGAATTATGGGAGAGGGTGCTTAAAAGGGAAGCAGGACCTGTATTATACAGCCCAACTTGGAGAGTGATGTAATGATATGCAGGTAAGCTCTCATTTAGAGTCATACCTCCGGGGATCACAACTCCTAGACAAATGAAAAAATAAGTGAGAACAAAGGCTGGTGGGAGGAAGTCAAATGAAAATATGAATGATGGCTCAGATTATTAGAATCCAAAGGTTTCAACAATAAAAGAAAACAAATGACAACCACAAACAGGGTGAAAATATATGAGCTTATTTCTCTATCATTCATCCATCAGTGGTGTTTAAAAGCAATTTGTGTTTTTAGGCAAACAGTTGTCAGGGAAGCAATCCCTTGATATGACCAATTTGGCCAATGGCAACTTGGCTGGCTTCACTGATGTTATGGTGGCGTTTCAAGGTTTTATTTTACTTGGCCATTGGCTGGGGGTCTAGGCAGGCCGGAATATAGAGCAAACATAATGAACTGAAACCGCGACACTGAAGGGAGCTGCTAAATACAATTATTTGTTTTAAATACACCGAATAAACAGAGGGTGGAGGTGGTAAACACAACACACATAAATATAGCTCCCAACAAAAAACAATTCAGCCCTAGCTATAGAATATCATATTTAATGGAGAAAATTGTACTATTTGCGCCAAATGGGAACAGCCGTTCAAATATCTACAGAACCTTCGAAATGCAATTTTCTTTCCTGACATATTTCTTGTTGAAACAGAGGGTGGAATGTATTGAAGAGCTTGTTAGTCTAGTTTACAGCTGAGCAAAATCATGATTTGAAACTTGATGAAGGCAGGCAACAAGGAGACCTAAAATACCTAGAGAGACCGCTTTGTTAGTATTCCCATTCATCTCAAAGGCAGCTGTCACGCAAGATTCAGTCTCTTGCAGAATTCTGTCACCTTTGAACTCCAAAGAAATTCTTACAGAATGCAATAGTTTCGGAAGTAAAAATAAGTTAATTTTTTGATAACTCAAACAAGAAAAGGCAGACCTACTGAGATCTCTTATGTTGTTAATCAATGGTATGCTTTTGCTGAAGCCATCAAGAAGCATACATTTCTTGAATTGCTGAATTCCAGAATTCCTGGTCAAAAACTACATAACCCATGAGTCAGCAAAGGAATCAAACGAGATTGAAACAAACAAATCATGCCAAAAGAACTTTACCCGCTCCTGTGAAGCACTGCAAATTAAATAATATTGTACAGTCAGTCTCTCAAAATACTTAAATATTTGTTTGCATTTTGCAGTAGATGTTAAATATTTTCTATATACACAATGAACATCTTACATAAGTTTACATTTATCTGTCATTTTTAAATTGACTGCCATTCAAAATGCATTATGGGATTGTAGTTTTCCCTTCATTAAAGCCATTAAGTACACAGTCATGCCATTTTGTCCAATTCATTTTCTTGCTTCAAATCGGTAGCTGTGTACAAAATCGCCCCCTATACCCCCATTCCACTAATATAGTTCACTTGAAGGCATGAATGAAATGAGTGAGCGAATTCAGACACTGAGTGTGAACATGAAAGGCTGCCGCTTTTGCATACTTTGTGCTTGCTATAGCAAACTGGCAGCTCCAGTAGTAAAGGGCCAGTCACACAGCTGATCACGCACGAATCACTCACAAATCACGCACAGATTGGGTTTGTGCGTGCTTGTGCATCGAGAAATTGAACAAAGTATTCCACGAACATTTGACGCACGCCCGACGCATGAATCACTGATGGAGCGCGTCCAAATACGCACGCTTCGCGAACGTTCCACGAACAAGCACTTTCAGAATCCACATTGTCAGTGGATGTCAGTGGAATGAACGTGATACGCGTGCGGTTCTTGCGTGATATGAAGGTGGGGCATCAGTGGACGGACGTGGACGAACCAGTTCCAACGCATAAGCACTGACGGCCGACGCGTGTCCCGCGCATAGTCACGCATACTCGACGCATAAACAACGCACGCCGACTCATGAATAACGCACACCGACACACAACTGTGGAAAAAATTTTAACGGTTCAAAATTACGCACAAACCGCCTTCGACGCACATCCACTTACAATCACTGACGGTCCACGTTCGTTCCACTGACGAATTACGCATACGATGCACGCTCCGCGCAGAAACGAAAATCTGGCCCTTAAGATGAAAAGATTTTTCTTGAAACCATGTCATGTAAACCATGTGGAACTATTGCAAGTATACTTTAGAAACACTTTAAATATCTTAAAATTAAAAACTGATATCATATAGAAAAAATACCATAATTACTAATAGTAATATTAAAACACATTTTAGGCTTAATATTAAGAAAAGTGCATTCTTGCAAAAGTGCAAGAAAGTACTCCAAATATTTTTTAATTATAATAATTATGTCAGTAAATAAGTTTTTGTAGTAAACTTAGTATGAAATAAACTTATTTTACATACAGTTTGGTATATTTTTCACTAGGGAAAGGCTGGTCACACAGTGAAGTAATTTAAGGACTGAAGATTTACAGAAACAAGCTATATGGTAGTGTTATATATCATATTGACACTGAAATATCTGACAAAGTTCTGGTTCCAATTCCCAATAATTGCAGGTATTACACAGAATTTGACCATACCTGCAAGTTTCCATTATGTATTTTACTGACAAATGTTGATTATTGCACGTTATTGTAATGGGAGAACGCATTCATGTAATCACAGAAAACTGTGACTTTTTTTCCATCATATGAATAAGCAAGGGCCACGATTTCAGGGACTTCAGATTTTTTACTGTTCTACTGAAGGAAAAGAAAACACCTACATCTTGGATGGCCTGAGGGCTAGGTTGGCCTGACCCAGTGCTTCTCAATTATTTTCTGTCGCGCCCCCCCTAGGAAGAAGTAAACATTTTGCGCGCCCCCCCTCCCCCTATTTTGAAAATTTCGCTTTATTGTTTCCATGGCGACGCGTCATGTTTGTCACGTGACAGACCGCAGTCACACAAAGCACTGTATGATAGATGTTTAACATTTATTTAGTTTTTAATTTTTTCTTCAAAATATTGACCAACTTGTTGGCTCTGTCATCAACTACCTGCTATTCAGATTCTCAGATATGTGGAAGTGAATGTGTTTGTCGCTTAGAACCCTTTATAATGCTCATGGTCTCTGAGCGCGTATTTTTTTGGATCAGTGCCAGATATCGCGTGAAAACACGTGTGAATTTAGCGATTGATCACGTAACACATGAACACCGGTGTGATCGTACACGTCAACGGGTGAAGAGTTTGTTATCTGAACTTCATATCTGCTGCTCTTGTTCAGTGCAAGAAAACCTACTCCCTGGCAAAAAAAAAGCATGTTCCCTACGGTCACGCACGCCCCCCCTGGCATCGCCCTGGGGGGGGGCGCGCCCCACTATTTGAGAACCACTGGCCTAACCCAACAGCAAAAATTAATTCATGGGTGAACTATCCCTTTAATTCTTTTTGCTCCTGGCTTAAACAATAAACCTTCACATCTGACCAATAAGAATAGAAATCTTATTGGCTGTAAGTGAAATGCACCAGGAAGTCTTTCAACAATCAAAGGTGGACCTATACATTTTTTAACAATGTTAATGTATGTTAGAAATATTTCGGAATGGGTCATTAGTACATTTAGCTCATTTACCTGTAGCTCAAAGAGTAGAGCTTGGTGCTTCCAATGCCAAGGTCATGGGTTCGAATCCCAGGGAAAGCAAGAATTTATTAGAATGTCAATATGTTTCTTGAATGCAATGTAAGTTGCTTTGGAAAAGATTGTCTGCCAAATGCATAAATAAATGTAAGCTATGGCAACTAAGTTACCCTATTGTAAAGACACAAATAAACAGAGTGAGCAAATGTTTAAGTGAAATCACTGTAATGGTTAATTGATCAATGTTAAAGCATAAACTAAAATTGGTTCATCGTATAATGTGTCTCTTCAGAAGAGTTGAATCAAACCAGTCCTTCCAAATGGATTCCTATTATAAAATATCTATATGGCAGTATACAGCAGTTGGTTTTCTGCATAGTATTGAAAATGATACTGAATATAGTTTTTTTTTTCATGGTATTGAAGCAAGAAATTTTCTGTATCGTAACCATTAATTTTTGTACGGTAATGTCTCAAGAAGCTAAAAGTGTTTTGTTGAAAGTAGCTATTTTCCACGTACATCTATGATTTGATTGAATATATATTGGTAATTTATTAAATATGGGTGGCTAAAAAGTAACTAGTACTTGGAGTCGTTTTTGAAAAAAGTACTTTGTACTTTCCTGTACAAGAGTACAGCTTTCCTGCTGCTCGATCAGTATAAGATTGGTGTTTACAACACCAAGGTCATGGGTTCAATCCATGGGAAAGCAAGAACTGATTCAATGTGCTACTTGAATGCAGTGTAAGTTGCTTTGGATAAAAGCGTCTGCCAAATGCATAAATGTTTCTTGTAATTGAGTATTATTTCAGCAGTGTAACTGTGCTTGAGTACAAATTTTCAGTACTCTTTCCACCACTAAAAATCACTTGTATAATGAAAGCTCGCCACCGTGTTGGCCAGACTCCAGATCGTGGGCATGAACATATGGCAAAGAGACGAGGTGAACGAATCTCTGAAACAACACTGTTGCTGTTTTAACAAATGACAGGGCTTTGAATGCTTTCAGAACAAACTATGAATATTGCGCCAAAAAAACATAACTCTGATTCATGCATGGCAAGACAGCATTTAATTGCACTGAACATTTTTTTGATCTTGATGAAGAAACCACATGGGTTTTAGAGTGTTCAATTGAAAATGCTTTAATCATGATCAGCATGACAGCCAAGTTCAATCCAGACTAAATTAATCCAGTGTTGGCAGTAACTAGTAGTAGTGGCATCACTACACTTTTAACTACACTTTTCATAAGCATGATTAATGCACAGCTGGTTTCATTATAGAGCTGCTTTTCCAATAACCAGCTACTTTTTCCAGTGTGTAGCAGTATGACATGACAAAACTAGATAATCATGAAATGTGCCCTCTTAAACTGTCATCTCTCCAGTGAGGTCCAGGATCAGCGCTTCTGGGTTTGTACATATTTTTGCCATGTAGCTCAAAGTTCACAATCCTGAGTCACCCAAAATAGCAACCACACACAAACAAAGACAAATCTGTTTGACTAAAGCAAACACAGTTCACTGTTGACACAGACTCAGAACTTACACGTAAAGTTGGAATATAGCATAAAACATTTGCAAATAAAGCAGCGTTTCGGTCCCGCGTTCAAATCATCAATTCCTAGGAAAAATATTTGTAATAAAATGGAAGTTGCTGCAATCAGGGAAACCACATGGCTCTTCTGTCACTTTTTCTTGCATTACTTTTTACGATTTATGCACCTCCAGCATTTTATGCGTTATACCAAAATGCTTAGAAAAATAAGTGGATGGAAACATCGCTACTGACTTTGTTTGAATATTGTAATACGCTTACCAAAGTAGATAGAGCCTGATGAATGTGGGTGACAGGTGGTTATTGATTAAGATTATTATTTCTTACACAGTTGTATGAAGTTTTGTTTAACAATTGTTTAACAAGTTTTGTTCAACATTAAAAAGCAAAATTTTGTCACAGCCTAGTGTCGTCTTCTGTTGAGTAGAAGGTCCAAAACAACACTGGACCAAAATTACTTTCTTTGTACAAAAGAACACCATTTTCAAAGTATCTTACAGGTTATATTAAAGTGCAGGGTTTTTTGTGCATCTTTTCAAACTACTCTATACATTTTCATATATATATGTGTGTCTGTATTCTAGAAAAACATATTTCAAATGAAAATGCAGTAGAAGCTACAGGGTGAAAATGGAAACAACAACAGAAAAATATACTGTGATATACTGTATAATGCCTCCCATAGTTAAACATTTAAACATAGTTAACATAATGCCTCCCAACATTAAAGAGCTGATCATCAGAAACATATGAAATATATGCATCTGCCTGAGAGGAGACAGACAGCTCCAAACAACACACTAAGAAGAAAAGGGAAAGCAAGAATGAATACGGGGCCGAAATGAGATGAACTCAATGTCCCAGTGTGCATGGCTCCAAGTTCAGACACATGCTATCCTTTCAGCCACAGTGAAATGAGGCTCCTTTTATTCTCAAGTAAAATGTCCTCCCGTCATTTTGACACAACACAGCGTATAGCGATATCTATCAGCTCTCCTGGCCCCCTAAGACATTGTAAGTAACAGCAAAAAAGTTGAGCCAGATAATTACCTCTCTCTGCCTCCGGTTTCTGCTGAGAAAAAGCTTTCCATAGAGTTTCCCTTTTCTTTATTGCCAGTCATAAAAGTACGGGGCAGCCTCATAAAATGACTCTATATCACTGTGGCATTCTTCAAAAACCTGTTTTTCATGGGACATCAGTCCTTGAAATACCGGGGTACTGTGCCGAAGGTCAATGGGCTGATCAGTGGCTGATAAATTTGCCCTAGAGATTAGCCATGATGGCTTCCCTCCAGGACTGTGTCGTTCTTGAATGGCTCATGGAATTGGGGGGAGGGAAGGAGGGAAGGAGGGAGGGGGGAACACAATTTAACTGACCAAAACAGTCTACAGTGGGATCCAATTTGGTGAGGAGGGAAAAGACTTTATGGAGAGGTTTGTGGCTACTCGTGTATAGAATTGTCAGAATGTGTTGATGCGCACTGCAATTGCAATGGATTTACGGGAGGATTTATCTGTTTGGTACAAGGAAGTTTACCTCAGGGAAAGATTAGGAAAACATCATGGTGTACTAACAGTGAGGTTTATTTTTCATACATAGAGCCTGATGGGCTATTGGTACCAACAAGAATTCGACTTAAAATGTGTTTTTCTATTTTAATGAGATGCTTTCTTAAAACGTATACACAGTGAAACAACAAATATCCGTTAAATGAAAGCATCAAATGCAGCCCTTAAAATCCACATGAAAAAGCTTGGGGTGAAATTTGTTTATTTGACTTACACCCTTAAATATTCGTTTAAAAAACTGAAAAATCTCTTGGCAAATACAGTTGTTTTTCATTAACTTAAAGAGATCCAACAAAGAGTCAAATGTCAGCAACCCTGCAGGATATTTCAGTAGGAAAGGAAACGATAGAAGTTTTTTACGCATAAGAAATCTCACTTCACCAAAGCTATTAGATGCATCAACACCCCACACGTTCAAACAGAAGTCAGCCAGGAACTTGTGGGAAATGTTTGAGAACCAGTTAAACTTCACTGTCCATATCTCAGCAGCCATTAGGTCATGAAGATTTGTGCTTAACAGCATCAGAAAACTATCTGAAAACTACCTATCTGAATGGGCCGTGCAGTTCCTGTTCTTGTCATCTTAAGACTGGGCTTCCACAATGCCCAATTCGCTGGCCGTTAAGATTTTTTTAACTAGATAGAGATTCTTTCGAGTCAGCTTTCCAGCTCTAATTGACAGTGATAGAGTACTTTTCTTAATCAGTTATAAAAAGGCATCTTCTGGTGGGAGAGCAGGGAAGGATTGCGTGCGACGGGAAAACCGAGGGAGGGCTGAGTGGGAACGTAAGTGGTACTACAATGGCACTACAAAGAGCGGCAAATGACTTCAAAATGGTTTTAAAATGACAGCCTGTTATCAGGTAATAGCTCAACCCACAATAGGCTGGCTTTATTCCATTTCTGTCAGGAGCAGAGAGAAGGAAGGGTACATAAGAACTAAAACCCTCCACCTCCCACACAGATCTAAAGAGGAGAGCAATGAACAAATACATGGGGATAGTGCCACAGTTAACGCAACCAGTCAAGTGTCAAAAACAGAACTGTCAATTATGGTCAAATGGACCATATGGAGTTATAAAATGCTCTACCTTGTATTTGATAGTCCTGGAAAATATGTTCTTACTGATGCAACTCAAACACAGCAGTCGGCCTGGGATTTGTTATTGGATCATAGTGTGAAGTTAACGGGGTCAATGATATGACACATGAAATTATTCAAAAAGTACATTAAAAATGGAATTCATGCATACAGTGGTTGAATACACCTCTTGTACGATAATAATGTATTTCATTTCTGTAATAAAGTTCATATACATAAACAAATTTTTAAAACCCATATGAAAACATGAATACAAAGAGTACATTTCTAAGAACTCAGCACGTTTTAAACCAGATTTTCTTTACATTTACGAATTTGGCAGACACTTTTACCAAAAGCGACTAACATTGCATTCAAGGAACACATTGAATCAGTTCTTGCTTTGCCTGAAATCGAACCCATGACCTTGGCATTGTAAGCACCAATGCTCTACTGATTGAGCTACAGGAAAGCACAAACAGTCTTATGTTATAGACACAAATAGATCACTGAGTACTGAATTTACAAATAGTGGTCAGAGAAGAAGTCGTAATGTTGTGGAGCATGAATTAGCGATTCTGTGAAAATCATCAGGGACAACTCCCAGTCTTTTCACACACAGGAAGGTGAAGTGATGACTGTTTGACCTTCAAATGAAATGGAGGGAGATGAACTATGGGAGAACCTGGAAAAGGGGAGGAAGTATTTAGTCTTGTCGAGGTTGAGCTTGAGGTGATGAGTAGCCATCAAGTTGAAATGTCAAGTGACAAGTTGACATCATTTCAGCAAGAACAGAGCAGGAGACAGGAAGGAGGTATGAGATATAGTGTTGATGGCACGGCAGTGATGAGACAGACCATGTGATTTGATAATGGAAAATTTCATCGGCCCAGTACTGTGTAGCTCAGGTGGTGAGAATCTAGAGAGTAGAAAACCTTTCAATCTGCCTTCAAAAGACTTTATTAAACAAATAACAAGAAATATTATTTCAAGGAGGTAGTGTAACCAAACAGTTAAATATCTTGGTTGGTGTTAGAGCTGTGGCACAAATATACAGAGCTGTTGTGCTATTGGGAACCTCCTTTTATTATAAAAAAAAATTTTTGTTTCTACACTATTCTGCTGAAACAAAATTATGATTAATTCATAATTATTTTGACATGAAAGTAATCACAACATTTTTGTACAAATTGTGCAGCCCTTTTATTATTATTTTATTTCATTGTATTTTAATTTCACAATTTCAAAATGTGCAACTCTATGATTAAACTGCTGTGGATGATCCAAAATGCATCAGCTTACTGGTCTTCATCCAGCCAAAGACTGCCTACATCACATACCTATCGATCTCGATTAACTCACTACCTGTAACTGACCACATCTGCCTCGGACTAGGAATGCCAAATGATAAAATAATAAAATATCCATGTTTTTGAACACTCTGTGAATTGAACAGGTGGAGCATATGATGTATTTAAAAAATATGAATCTAATTAGACAATAAGATTTATATTTTTATTAATAACATTAATACAATCTATAAATTATATTATATTGATAACTATATTAATCTTATTTATTCATACTGTTTAAAAACAGTTTACTTTACTACTTAGTAAAGTAATGTTTGTGTGGCTGAAACAGCTGAAAACTAAGCAAAAAGGCAAGGCAAGGCAAAGCAAAGCAAAGTAACAAATCTGGGATGGTTATACTTAAGACCAAGTTGGCTACATTATAAGCTAATGTCAATTACTTTGGATAAAAAAAATTGACAGTGGTAAATGACTAAACGTTAAGAACAAGCCATTTTGATTTTGTCGTCTTTCAATGAACAGTTTGCATTATTCCCCTGGCTCTAACTCATAAGGGTTGAGCTCAACTCATCCTTTAAAGGTCTGAAGAATTGGATCAATACCAAAGCCTCTTATCATTTCAACCCAAACACAACACGCAATTAATCTCTCTACTCCGGTTTAATGAGTGGTTCTAAATAACACCTTGCAAAAAGCTCTTTGTATTTATGCTCACATCGATCTGACAAAAAGAGGTTTTGCTGCAACAAATCCATTCAAAAGTGTCAAACACTTTCTTATCCTAGATAACAGTTTTTATAGCATCCTGAACTACAGAAACACCATTTGATTAGTTTTTAAAAGGGTAAGTTAACAAACTAAGCTCATTGTGTTTTGTCTATGGTTTGGCACTGTCTATTCTCCAAAAGTTTCTGGTACTTTGATTGCGGTTACATCCCAAACTCAGCTAGACTCCACCAAAGGAGACCCCAACACTACCTTTCATACAAACAGCAGACTCCAAGTTTCCTTGTCTCCTTTGTTCTCTGCTTGGTGGCCACTCTTGCCATTCCACCAGAGTCTCCATCAGTTCATCCTGGCCAACTGCTGGGTCCTCTCTTTCCCTCCTTCCACAGCTGCCTTTGCCATCTCTGCTCTTTTCAGCCACCCCGCAGCTCCAGGAGGGATGTAATAGGTTTGAAGGAGACTGTGTTGTATTGCTGTGGCTGGGGTTTGTTGTCTCAAACACAGTGTGAGCAGCATGCAAATCTGCGTGTGAACCCTCCCCTACTAGTGTGAGCTGCAGGGCCTGTACAACAGAGGATTGGGAGCCGATGCCTCTGCATCAGCCTCCACGGCACAAGGATGACAGCTCTGACTGATCCCAGTTCTAATGCAAGGGACATGTTGGGGGTGTTCTCCCTCAATATAACACAACCAAAGACATGTGTTGCAAAAGTAGTAGTGACACCATTAACATTTTCCAGATTCATGTCTTCTCAAAACATTGCAGCTTTTTCAGTAACACATTTTTACAATTTTTTTTCCAGCTAACAGATCGGAGATGATCCGTATGGACCAGGCCCAACGGTTCAGCACGCATGTGATTTGCAGAATAATTGTAAATTTTAATGGAGTGAAAGACTATCCTTGACACATGTTTTGTTAAAATATTTCAGTGATTTTAATAAATCCTAGTAAAAAAAACAACCAGCCCTGGTCCTCTCTTGTCCTTCACTGTCTTCACTCTGCTTGCCATAAGTAGATTTGACAGTTTCTGATTAGCTTCATCAAAATTGTTAGCAATAGTGATTGACAAATGTGTATCATAAACATTAAAAATGATATATAAACACATACTGTATGCACACACACTTGCTCACATACAGTCTTCTTGCACAAACCATATTGCTTTCACAGATGGGTTGGCATAAACAACATTCAAATATGACCTCCCACTCTGTATCTGAACATGTTTTTCCTCTAGACTTTCAAAAGAGATACTCACAATGTATCAGGCTGTGATCAGATTTACAAAGACACCAAAGTCTGCACTCAAAGGTTTAGAGATTTCAATATAAACACAAACTTTTTTATTTTTACTGGCAAAAGTGAAAGCACAAAAGAAGTTTGCTTTATAATAAATTTTTAGATTTAGATATACAATTTATATTTTCACTAAATGTTAAGGTGTATTTACAAACATTTTTTAACGCTATTTTTTTTTGCAATAAGATTACAGCTATAATGTAATTACGTAAATTCAAAAGCACACTTTTACCTAAAAAAACCCTACATTGTACATTGCAAAACATTAATGATTTGAAGCTTGCAAAATATTCTTAAAGATGCTTTCAAGACTATCACAAGTCACTTTTATGCTATCGCCAAAACATAGGTTAGCCAGTAAGATAACATTATCTAGACGGTTGTTATATCTGGTCCAAAATTCTCTCACTCTGGCCCCAGGTTAGTGAGTGAGTCATCATTATTGAATCTTGCCAAGGAATTTTAGAAGAAGAATTTTATACAAAATATTTAAAAGAAACATAACTAAGAACTCCACTGAGCATTTTGGGTCTCTGAAACAAGAACATAATACTCCTCTGGGTATACAGAGCAGTTCAACCCTTCACACACACACACAAACATGCATGAACCACTCCAGCTAAATCCACAGCCACTGTCACATTTCCCCAATCACCTCCAGTCATTATTTACAGGATGCCAGAGTAGTGAGCCAGAAGCCAAAGTCAACCATTTGCAACTACCGTCTGCTTAGCTAATTGCGTACATCGTCTTTCATTTAGGAGTGATTGAAGTGCAGGAATGAGTCCAGCCGGCCCAACGGAGCTTCAGTAACTGAAGTTATTTTGCCAGCATAGAGAGAGAGAGATGCACAAGCCTCTAGAGCCAGCAGCTTTTGATTCATAAGATGTTCTGAAGTTCTCTTTCCTCGTGAGCTCGTTGGCTGATCTGAGACCATTAAAAATGAAAGGAGCATGTTGCCATACTGGAGATTCGGGCATGCAGCACTGAGGAATAGTTGGGTTAAATGATTCCTATGTCAGAGATCCTCAAAAGCATCTTTGCATGCTCACAGACTCACACCTAACTCAGATGCTGACAGATTCGCAGGTTCAGCCAAGAAAACCTTGTGGAGTGGATGTCTGATGAAGGCTTTTCAGCTCATAAATGGAACCCTTAAAGCTTGTGTAAGAGGTTTGCACAGGCCATCACTATCACTAACACCTGAGGTCTCAGTCAGGGTGCCTGACTGTACTTAAACCATGAATATGCAAACAAATAATAATACATACATAAATTAACTAACTAACTAACTAAACCCTGCTAGTTTTCATATTTGGAATATATTAGTTCTTTTTTTTTTAGACCTTGACATATTTCAGAGTAAAAGTAATACAGTTCTAACTTATTATTCAAATTGTGCAACATTAAAAGGAACAATCGTGATAGATAAACTACAAACAAATGGTTACATGATGAACTAACAAATGCATAGAACATATAAAGTAAAAACAACATGTGAAACTGCAAAATACAAATGCTCCCACCAGTTCTATTTGAACAGTACAAATCTAACAGTGATTAAATAGTAATTATAAGGTAGCATGCATATGCAACCAGAGACATTATAGAAACACAATTATTATAATTGGCCTTCATTACCAAGAAAATAATCCTAGGCACTTGGGAGTAAAGCTAGGTGGAGGGAAATATAATGCCTAAGGGAATAAAATGTAATTATTATCGTTACATCATATTTTGCTCCTTGTGTCTGATTTTCTAGTCTTTTTGTCCTACTGATTAGACAATTTAGTCAAGAAACAAGTACACAAACACAGATATGAGACATGACCAATAAACGACCCACTTTAACAGATGCATTTGTCAATAAATCTAATTTGTTATTATTAGCGATGCAACAAAGTTTCTGCAACAAATAATATTGGGCCGAAATTGAAAGAATTTCTGTGCATTTTTAGTTATTATGAAGGTTGGTGTAAACTTTAGATAAGTTGCTCAGAAAGACTCTCTTCAGACTGTTGCTCTTCCATGACAGTAGTTGTACTGAAAGACAAATCTGGAAATGCTGGGAATGCAACATGTACTTGCACTGTCATGAATTGTAGTCTGACACATTTCAAATTCAGAAACACACAAAATTTAACTTGCTTACAGAATGTTCTTGGCCTAAAGGTTTCCAAGTTTTAATAGTACTGAATGTGAATAAAAAAGAAGGAAATAAAAGTTGAAAAACTCCAAAACAGAAAATAGATTTTGTCATTTTCACAAAGACTTATATAACATGGGATGAGTAAATAAATATCTGGGGTTTTCTATCTATTCAGATCTTTCTGACTTCTACATCTGCAATGGTAATTCATTCCGTGAAAATGAAAAATATATAATCTGAGTTTGAAAACAAACCAGTGTTCACCTGTGCAGGTTGGATAGGTCCGTATCTTGAGAGAAAAGCAGTGCGATGTGTTCTGCCTGAAAGGAATTTTGGTGTACACCCTTCCTAAAAGGTACACGATGCAGTAAAGGAAAACAGCCCTGTGGTTTCCATCCCTTCAGCTGACAGGAGAAGATAATGTATTTTAGATAGAGCTTATACACTGGAGCGTGCCGCTGTCCATCAGTCGATCACTGCCTCAAGTTGATATCCCAGAGAGCCTGAGACATGTTTATTAAAAAGGTGCGTGTGGGGGGGGGAATTTGCTGTATGCAGGGGGGGCTGAAATTGGAACGCTTGAGACCTGGATGGATTCTACACAGTTAATTAAGATAAAACGATTCAATTCAGCAAAGATTGAGTTGCGATTGAGCCCAAGCTGCTCATGGTGGTTGCTCTGATTAGGAGCCAGAAAATGCATTTGCTGAGATTTTGATGCGAGACAATATTCTCGTTTTCAATTACACACACGAACAACCCCCTAACTACCAAAACTGACTCATTTGCATGATTGAAATATAATTACAGCAAGATGAAAAAATGCCTGTGTTTTGTTTGGCGTCACAATTGTGTTTAATTGTTTCTGCTGTTTGTTTTTGGTTTGTTCGTTGCTTCTTTTTTTCATTCAGATATCAGCAAAAGCCCTCGTACCAATCGATCTCAGGGTCAATGAATAAGGACAAGCATATTTTTCACTCATGGGATATAAAAGTCTGTTTTCAACCATCCTCACTACAGTAAAAAGAAATCAGCTCTTAATTATCATATACTTTGCTGACATGGTTGTTCACAGTGTTTTTTATATTAATCCTGCAGAGGAAAATTGTAAGCCTGACACAGAATCCTCTGTGAGAAAAATCGATGGCACGAATAACACACACAAGCTGCGAACAATAAGGAAACTAGATGTTCTCCGTCACCATGTCAGAAACCTCTAATGGCGTCTCACAGCTGTTCCTTCTCTTGTGTTGACAGCCGCTGCCTGGCACTATTAACAACTTACTGACGGGCCTCGATAGTCACCAACCCAAGAGCGCGTGAAAACTGTAATCAATGATAATAATGCTCAATCATTTGCTAAGGCCTTATTAACACCAGTCCCACATTATGAGACTGTAATATTGAGTTGTGATTAGAGTTATGCTCAGTGCATCTGTAATTCACTGCCTGATTCTGACAGCACTCACTCACGGTGCATTTCCTCCCACTCTGAGTCACAGTTTGCTGAGCTGCATCCTTCCAGTCCTTCTCTCGCTGTGGGGGCCACTGCAATGGGCCCTGCTCCCTTGGGGACTACCTTTCAATTTTTCTTCCCTCCTCATCCTCGACTCATAGGCTGTCTGATCCATTTCGGTGCCTTCAGTGGCCTTTTCACTGCTAACAGTGTCAGTGTAGATGTCTTCACAAAACAAAACAGACACACATTCAATGTCTGCACTGATTCTAAATGTCAACAGCATGCCAGCTACCACCATTCATCATCTAGAGAACGCTGCATGGTTTACTCAATGTTTAGCTTTTATCCATAGCTGTCAATTCATCTGTTGTGTATTAAACAATCCACAATTGAGATTATTTATTATCTAACTATGTCCTTTATAAGAAACACTGCAGACATACCATACTAGTCATGCCTCATTAAGCATGTTCTAAAAATGTATGAGTGCAAAAATAGAAAGCTATTTAAACCTACATTAACATGAATACTGGGAAAATATGCAAAGTGCATGTAATGGGAATCATAAATAGGCATATTTATTGTACTACGAATAACATATGGTACCACTATGGTAGCTACATATAGTGTTTTGCAAGTGTTGTAACCGTAAAATGTCTTTACTTTACTTTTAAATTAATTAAATAGGGTAGTGCATTTGCAGCTAATGGTTGACAACATATTCACATAATCCAGTGCTCTTCTTTTCTCTCTTAAAAAGTATCGTTTTTTTTGTTTTACGCATTGAAAAGGCGCACCGAATGATTCAGAGAGACTCAGAGAAATATGATTCAGAGAAATATTTTATGGAAAATGTTATCAGGTTAGTATACTGTACCCTCGCTCGCCAAAAGATTTATCAATGTAAACCTGCTGGCCTTACGCCTGCAAATCGATACCACTCTTTAAACTAATCCCCAAAGCCATGTTTTGTTTATTTTTGTCTAATCATCCTCTTTGATTTTATATTATATATTAAAATGTGTGAGATTCATTATGCTGCTGCTTCGTTCATTTGTTTATTATAACCCAGCAAACACAGAACGTTCCCCTAACGTTAGTATTTTGTTTCTGTTTGGGGTTGTTGTTGTTTTTAAGAACCAAATAATAACATTCTTTTTATGTTTTATTTTTTCAAGCCATAAAATAATGTTGTTCTAAAAATAACTTATACAACCATTGCATTGTGGTTATTTTAGGTTATTATTTTAACTATAACATAGCATTCCCTGAACATTGCAGGGTAGTTATTTTTAAATAACCTAAAATTAATTTATACACAACCTTCATTTTCCTAATGGTTAATTTTAGGTTATTAGTCAATAACCATGCAAAATAACCTTCTAATTAAATTGCTGCAGATTGTTATATAATGACCTATATAGAGCTACCGAATTTACTGTATGTTTAAATTATTAAGCATAATGTGAAAAACACAAATATCATAATATTAGTAAATATGATTTTGGATAGATTTGACACCTTTATTTGAAGAGAACATTCAAACAATCAATAAGTTGCTTACAGACCAAAAGAAGCATGTCACGCTAAACTGTTCAACGGTAATAAATACATTTATTTTAAGTTTATATCTCACAATTCTGACTTTTTGACGATTGTAAACTATATCACGCAATTCTGACTTTATAACTCGCAATTGCGAGTTAATATCTCACAATTCTGAGAACAATAAGTCAGATAATAATAAGATGATATATCATAACTTTAGTCGTGTTAAGATCTTAACATGATTTTAAGGCCACACAGAGAAAGTAATTTTTTTCGCATGTGTGGTTTCCGTAAAAACATTTAAGTGAAATGAGTAGCTATTTTCTTTGTAACACTACTGTTCAGATGGGAAAATTCATTCTAGACTTTTGATTGATCTGACAAACATTTCTTAAACGCAGTGAACTGTGAATTGCGCTGGACTGTTTAACTCAACAGCTCCCCCTATGCATTTAATCTGGTGTGTCTTTAATATGCAGATTTATTTTCTTGGTGTATTGTTTAATTGAACCTATTTTACATAAATTGTGGTAAATAACATAACTGTATTAGTATAATTGCAAGAGGTCACTGCCAGCTTGTTTCCCAAGAAGAAACAAGAAACTGCTTCTAGACCACTGAGTCTTATATGAGTGTCCATCGTTTTAAACATGAACAATTATTAATTGTGTTGTGTGTAAAACATTTTTAATAAGGAAAAAGATCTAAAGAACACCTGAGGTTAGCTATATATCATGCCATAAAATTCTAGCTGGTACTCTAATCTAATCTACTTTTCCACCAACAAATGCCAGTGGAGAATACCAAGCAGTCGAGGATAACCACAATTACATGTTTTGATTAACTTACATGCCAAAACCATAATTTATAAGCTTATTAGATGTTGTCATCGCATTCATCTTGTATATTCAGAGGCTCATAAGATGGATGGTCAGTCTGCAATAAAAATCAAATTAGCATGTAAAAGTTGTTAAGAAATCCAACAGAATAATTCAATTCGATATAATCTCTTGTAACAAAAAAATGAATTGAATTTATTGTTTTTCTCATTTGCAAAAGTAGTAACATGGATGGAAGCTCAAATTCAGTTTAGCCATTTTTTACTATTGAATCTGAAACAAGTTTGACTTTTTTTAAACTAGCAAACCGGCTTGAGGCCCTTAAACAAAATGTATCTCAGAATTCTTTCAATTGTGATACTTGTAATGGCCACTTTGGTATATGTTCATGATGGATGTGATGAACATGATGTGCCTTTAAGATGACTTTTGCAGTGTATGTTGTCTGGTGTGTGTGAGCAAGCACACAATAGTAGGAGTCTGTTTTTGAGTGAAGAGAGAGATGGCCGCTCTACCGCTGTCTGTTGTTATACTTATAGTAATTCATTTCCATTTTGATTTGTAGTGTTTATCATAATGTTTTGAACTTTACTCTTTTACATAATATGAGAAGAGTGTGCTGGTACTATCTATAAAGGTTCAATCCCCTTGGGTTTTTCTTTTTCTTGGCTTCTGTTTCTTTTTTCAAGTGGGCCGACTTCGACCACTCTGACTGACGTTACATACTCAATAAGGTACGAGTCATGGCAAATTGGTGAACGGAACTGCGCAGGAGTCTGAGTTGTGAAGGAATCTTATAGTAGTTTCTCTTTTTCTATCAGGTAAAAATTATTTGACTTCAGCTCAGGAAAAAAACAAGCAAACTATATAGCAATTAAGTCAAAAAGCCACTTCATACCACACAATCAAAGACAAGAGGCAATCAAGCAAAGCAAGCTGTCCTCTACATCAGTTAGCCTACATAGAGACACAGCACCTTCTCTCCTCCAGCAACAACAAAAAGACCTGCCTTCCTCCTGAGGGGCAAAAGCACTGTGTTTATGGAGATTACATACAGTGGCGGAGAGAGCCCAATTACCTACAGCAAATGTACTGCATGGAGCCAAAACCCATGGCAGCCCACAGCGAAACAAAGCGATTTTACAGCTCAATTTTAATCTGCAAGCTTTGGCCTGGCCTCCGGTTCCCCATGTGGGCCTTTTAAAATCTGATTTATCTGTACACTTTAAAGCAGACCAGTGACGGCACCACCCCGATGCTTAGTGATGGTTCTGAGGGTTCTCCAGTGATAGTGTATTGAGTTTAATGAAGTGGTCAGAATACAGATTGTGCTTCATGAATGGATAAACACACACGCATATATATACACATACGGATTTTTTTTTTTTTTAACTAATATGCATGTTTATACGTGTGTGATGCATGCATACATTATACATTTATTTCAAATGTAATCCTGCCACCAAAATCCGAGTTTAATTCAAAAGGTTTAATTAAATATTTAAGACAGTGAAAAACTGCCTCTGAATAAATTACATATTATATCTGTTAGCTGTACAATTTCAATAATTTAGCCCCCTTAAAAAAATTCAGACACTTTTTGTTTTCATTTTTTTCGTGCATAACTGTAGTTTACCTACGAGCTGCTTGAAAGTTTTAAAGTAGATTCCCAAACACTAAAAATAAATTCTTGGTCATATTGGAGTAACACTCATCTGGTGGCTATTTCGGAGTAGGAATTGACTTTGAAAAAGGAACCATGGTACACTAACCAGGAGGAACCAGAGGGGAGCAGCTGGAAAAGGTAATTGCCTAGTTGGTGCGATGTGAGATGAGTATGGAGGGTGTTGCTTTATCTGTAGACTGTAATATAGGAGTAGACGGTAGAGGAAGCACAGAAGTAGAGAAGCAATTCACTTTCATTTAGATTTAGGCTGCCTGAACCCAAGTGAACCCTGTTTAGTGCTGTTAATTAAATCTGAGAGGCAGGTGAAGGGCAAAAAGGAGGGTCAGAGTGGGATGGTAGACGAGAGGAGGGGAAGCTAGTGTGATCTTATCGAGGAGTGCAGACCGTGCTTTGGCAAAGAATAATGTAAATGAAGCAGAGGTCAGCAAGTTTTCCCAACAAGTGCAGCCCCCCTGCTGGCACAAGTGTTCAGTGGAGGAGAGAGAGGATAATGGTGTAAAGATAATTGCTGGACTGTACTTATCCATGTCAAATCATAAATTTAGAGCTTGAGTTTCATTTTCAAAACAAATTAGACTTTAAAAATGCAGTCTGTTGAATCCACACATTTTAGTTCTGCCCCAAATAACACACTATACACTATGTACTTACATACATGAATTATATAAGGTTATTTTTTTAGGTTACTCTTTTAGGTGCTTGAGTGTGTTATTTGGGTATTTAAAGTGTGTTTGGACGTATGCTACATGTAAATCTTGTTTGAGAGAGTAGGCAATTTCGGAGCGGTTAGCAATAGCAAGCTAGCTTGGAAGCATTATATCCCACCCTCCCTCCAAAGCCATAAAAGAAATGGCGTTTCTCTTTACCTCATTATATTATATCTCAAAGCACATAACATTACAATAATAATAATAAACTTGTACCACCTGACTGCTTCAGATTCATTTTGGTGTTCATAGTGTTGACATAGAAACATAAATCTGAAGACTTGAGCAGCTCTGCGGGTGGAACGTCAAGGGTTGCCATCTCGTAATTGCAGTTACAACATGATGTGAACACAGCATAATCGTTGTTTCGGTTCAGGAGGAACTGTAAGAGGTGGCTGCTGTTTCCTTAACGCGCTCGTGGATGTCTGTCTACAACTTTGCATAGTTTTACGGAACAGGCTGATGATGTGTGATGTCTACGTGAGCAGAGTGCGTGGAGGTATGGGAACTCGGACTGAATCCAACAATTTTTTGAGACTAACAATTTTTTGTCCAGAGATTTCCACAGATAATGTGTACATTTTTGAACATTTAGACCACTTCTATTATTGCTATCAGGATGTGAAGAGGGTGTAACCAGAATAACCAAAAGTGGTTATGAAAACAAAAATTGCCCACTCTTACCGGTATTATGATTAGTTTTAAGCAGGATTCAATGTGATAAAAAAATGTTTTAATTATATTTCAGAAAAGTTGAAAAGAATACTGAGATGACAGATGATTAAATATAATTAAAGATTGGCTGGAATAAAAAAATCTGAATCATTTGCTGACCTTGAACATTTTATAAAATTCGGATGGTAGAAATTGCAGGAGAATTCAGCCGGAGGTGTCTTGTTTTGTAAAACTCCTGTTGCTATTACCATATGAAATGGACTGCAAAATTATCACCGTTGACAGCAACTTATGTCTCTAAAAGGGTCTAAATATTTTGTTCCTGAATTCAGTTTGCAGAAGATTATCCATTTTGGGGGTGAATGACTTCTAAAATATATCTGCGTGAGAGAGAAAAATCTCAATTCTACAGCTGAAAATGGAGAAGCCTTCAGCACAATTCATTTCCCAGAGGCAGCGTTGCTGAAAATTGGCAAATGGTTTAGAACCCGGAGAAAACGAAGATGGTTTGAATTTTTCAGATTTTTTTTTAAAAACATATTGGTTTTACTATTATATTTGCACAAGTCATATTCAATATCTTTGACATCTGAGTCCAGACATATAATTGCTGCAGAACTTAAAAGCGATTTCTTCTTTTAAAGTGTATCGTCTGATTGGGGAGATTTTTGATAAGCCTCTTACCAAGCCTTTTAAAAATATATTTGCTTATTTCCCAAAAGAAAACTATATGCTTTTGCATCTTATTTACCAAAACATTTCAAACTACGACCCATTACTGGATATGTTGAGTTCTCACTTTGCTCTTCTTCTATCCATCCATCTATCAGTAAAACCTATATAATAGCTATAACGTTCAAATTTCAAGGCTTTTTTTACTTTTTTTCAAGGCAAAGTTTTGCTTTTTTATTACAATTTGCAAAAATAAAAAAAATACTGTACATTTTTATTCTACTTCTCTGTGTTCAGTATAGTGATAGATAATGATAGTGTTTGTTAATATTCAGATAATGACAGGTAGTATTCAGTCCAGTGCTTTTTACATGCCGTGATTCAAAGATATTTAAATGACTGTTATTAATTTCCTTTTCTGTTTATTAATTTCAGAACCTGTCTTTGCACATTGATGAGCAATCATTAAAAGTTCATTGTCACCTGCATAACTTCTCCAACAGGAACCCTGAAGAGCTCAGCGCTTAATTTCCTCTCATTCTAAATTCTTTGCAATTATGATTATTCTTTTTTAAGATGCATAATTTTGGGGCACAATTCATTCCCTTCCAAATGCCTGTGCAACAGGGCCTCTGTCTAAGTATTTATGTATCTTTTAAGGCAGCTGAGATGTTTGTCATCGCATCAACAGCACGACAACTGCCAAGACCCTCATTCAACAAGACTTGGAAAAAGAAGTGAGAATCATGCGAGAAGAGAAAGAGAACAAAGCTGTCAGGGGGGAGAAAGAGGTGTGATCTGATCCTGACTCCTTTCTGAATTTGGAGGAAGAGCGAGATAGTGGGTGAGTTGTTTGAGAAATGCTCTGTTACCTAATGTGTCCAGACCACCAACTGAGTTGCACCCATCTGTCTGGCTCTGATATAGTCTTGTAGTAGTGACTCTCAACCCTATTCTGGGGAGGCGCGTGCGATACTCCCACTAGTAACAGCAAGCTGGCAGGAGTCTGCTCTGGCTTTCATGATAATTTATGCATTTTTGCTGCTGCTTTACACTGCCAGATGCAAACCATCGTTTTTTTTCTTTCACATGAGACTTTGTGGGGGAAAGCAGACATTTTCTCAAGGTTGCCACAAATGCTCTGCTCAGTCAAACTGCACAAACTGGAAGTTAGGACTACAGTTAAGCTCTGATGTAATATGATGCAAACTGTAAATTGTGTTCTGAAGTCTGTTGTTGTTGTATCTCCAGAGATTCGAATAGAAATGCCTTGTTTAGTACCACGGGAAAAAACAAACAGGAGTGTTAAAGGAAAATGGTTCACTATCAAACATTACAGTGCATTCTTCTCTTTTGCAGCCAAAACATGACTTGATTCAAAACTGATTTCAATAGTTAGTGTGTTAATTCATCTCCCAATACTCGAATATGCATAAAAACACAGTAGAAAAACTCCTTAGCGTTGAGCCCTGCCTTATTATAGAATAAGTAGTATGCCATTCCAAAATCATGATAACTTAAAATGTTCACCAGGTATCTGAGCTTATTTTGCTTGCAACATACACGTAAACATACACATACAAAAGAACAAAATAAGAGGTTGTCAAGATTTTTCTCAAACTATGTCTCAACAGAGATGTTCACTGCGATGATTATAATACTCCATCTAATCATTTTTGAGATCTAAATTGCCTTCCTCGAGCCAAGGTTGTCAGATTGACACTTATTTATTTGGACCATGTTCAACAAAACAGTCCCTGCGTTTATTTTTATTGATGTCGAGCAGGAAGCGGCATACGGTTGCTGGCAGCCACCCTGAATTATGAGGAAGGTGATTACAGCTCCTTTCTCGCTCTCTCCATAGCCAAAGATCAGTGAGACAGAGACAGACAGCTCTTGTAATCACTCTTAATAGTCTTGTTGTTTGTGTGTGTGTGTGTGTGTGTGTGTGTGTGGTAATAACGCTGGCTCTTCAGCATGGGCTCGCAGGGGACCCACTATTGTTTCATCATACCATTGCTTTCCGCTGACACCACAACAGGTGCCTCTATGAGATTCCTAGCCAGATAATTTAATAAATAAAGATTATTGGGATTTTTATTTTTTTTTATTTTACCCCCCGTCAATATCATTGCTTAATCCCAGCAATGGATCTAATGACCATGCATTGATCTAAACTGGACCAATCACTGTAATGTACCTCAACTTTCCAAGGATTCCATGTTTACAGCCTCCATCTCCATGTTATGATCCTCATAAAGTTCCTCATGATAGCACAAAGTGCTGTTTGCTAAATTAATGATGTGAACACTCTTGTTCTTTCAACATCAACATCTTGTTGTTTTATATACTTCTCTGTTTCATTTTGTGACCTGAACAAGGCCTAAAGAGCATTTGAATGACGTTAGCATAGTCAGTTTCGCGTTTGTCTTAAGCCAGTTTGGCGAGCCAGACAAATCAAACCCTATGCACAGAGTGTACACGACACGGGAAATACACATTCAAGAGAATTAGAGTGATTCATTCTCTGAGAAAAATGATTCACCCTTTTATTGAGGAGAAAAGCAATGATGATGTCCAATGAAATTCTGGTTTCCTCTCATCGAACGCAATAAACTATTTTTATGTATGATTATATGTGACATTTTCCTGCCCTTTTGACCTCAATCATCTCTTCTAGAAGAGTAATGGAGTTCTAAATCAAGGTTCAGGAGGAGCTAAGATGCAGTACATAAAACAGTTGCTTACCAAACTATCATGACGCTTCTGGAATAATCAAATACATATATTTCTGTTCATTTATAACTAACTTCATTAGTAAGTAGTTCTGGCAAATATGACAAGTACATTAACTACATTGAAAGGATTATATGAACAGGAATAACATTACAGAATTTGTTTAAAGAGATAATTCACACGAAAAATAAATGGTCATTGACTCACCCTTATGTCATTCCAAACCTGTTTGAATTATTTTGAGGAAAGTTGACTTACAACTTTCCTCAAAATATCATATTTTGTGTTCCACAGAAGAAAGTCATACAGGTGTGGAATGACACGAGGGTGATTCAATGAATTTTAAATGCTCAAATCCATGAGGAACACTTAATGACAAACGGAAAGATAAGGTGAAAAGAGGTTCTATGTAGTAGATTCTTAATTTCTGAACAGTATCATTTGTTTTTCATCACTCTTCTAGATTTAAAATCCATTAAGTAATTGTATATTTAGCCCATTTAACCATGGTCATTTGGAACCCACCTTGAACTGTTTTACAACCGGTCATCAATAACATGTCAAGAGCACCTCTGGCAATCTGTAATCATATTGATTCACACAACATGAAGTAGTTCCTTTTATGCTACTACTCTATGCGATGAATATCCAAGCTGGTGCATTTATTCCCATGAACATATGGGGATTAGTTTATCATAAATTAGCTTGGAAAGTAAAAGACAGATCCAGTATGCAGGTCTTCACCTGTTACTACTGATGTGCTCAGACAGACTCACCTCTGCAAAACATGAACAATATGAGCCCAGCTAGGTTGAGACGCAGCATCTTCAGTTCCTCTGAAGTTGGTCGGGGAAGGAGAAGGGAACGGGTCAGTGTTTCCCACGGAGAAATCTTCCTTAAGGTCTACAGGACGATACACACAGCCTTCATGTCTTTATAAACAAGAAACAGAGTATAGGTTAGATGTTTCCCCCTCCGAGCATCTCGACACGAGTCTCTGCTGCGGTGCAGTTACTAAATGTTGTCCTCTTGACAGCCATGATCTGTTTCGTGGGTTTAAAATGTCAGAGAAGTGCATTAAACATTAAAAAAATAGAAGTGCCATCCCTTGGAATGTCCAAAATTTGGAGTGGGGTGCCACAAGTGTCTTGCTAAAAGCAATGTGGTGGTCGTGGATGTGTGATCCGTCTAAATTAGACTCAGAATCTCAGAGGAAAGTTGAACGTCTCGCTTGTGAGGGAAAATGATGGGGGAAAATTCCACTGTAATTCCAAGAGCCCCTCGCGTAAATGAATAAAGTAACTTATAAAAGAGAATATTAGTGTTTAAGAAACAATTAGAAGCGTTAATATAAACAAGTCCTCGTTTATAAAAAAAGAAAAAGAAAACAATACGGCAATATAGGCTACTCCGAGCTTCCACAGTTATTAATACACTTTAGTAGTCCAGCTGTCGGTGCATGTATCGCCCGTCACAGTTCTGATGCCGAACAAGTCATAAACTTCAACAATATGAGGACATACATAATAAAATCATGTGTTCAGTGAAAATGCTCCTGTCTCTCATCCATGAAGTCCACAGTGTATATTCCTTGTGCTTTCGTCTGCTCTTTGGGTTCCGCAGCGACAAGCACAGTGAGTCACGAAACTCCCTCTCTCTCTCTCTCTCTCTCTCTCTCTCACACACACTCTCTCACTCTCTCTCGCAAATGCT
This sequence comes from Rhodeus uyekii, assembly GCA_037043235.1. NCBI lineage: Eukaryota > Metazoa > Chordata > Actinopteri > Cypriniformes > Acheilognathidae > Rhodeus > Rhodeus uyekii. The sequence goes on along the minus strand of JAWRVZ010000031.1, from coordinate 3,142,507 downwards.
GCTGAATTGGGAGGGCGGCATAAGAATTTAAACTTAAACCTCAAAATAGTTTATTTGCATGCTTGTTTTACATAAAATATCGTTTAAGCATTAATATACGCGATAAAAACAGTGGCAAAAACACATAAGGTGCCAGTATTGTTAATGAAAATATAATTTAGCTTACAATAAGATAAGATTCGAGTAGTTTGTTAGCGATGTGTAGCCAACATGGAAACAAGCAGTGCTTTTCATACGCTTGGATAACATGCAGAAGATTACTCGATCAAAAACACCAATGTCTAAAACTTAAGTTTAAGCATATTTTACAAATGATTCTATCCCATTGCAGTGAAGTATTGTAGTAATATTATAATAAGAGTGATTATGCAGGTGTTAATGTAGTTTCTGAGTGATTGGACCATTGACTATTGTAATGCATTTGCTTCAACAAGCGTGACAGTGCCCTCTAGTGGTGAAACTCTTGCCCTTAAGATGTTCCTCCATTCAGTTGGTGGCATTATGCTGATGTTGCAAACGCGAACGGCGCTCTTTTTGTGATATTAAGTGTGGAACTGGTTTAAGTGTTGACTGGGACGTAAATGCCATATTTTGCATTTTAGGTAGGTGAATACATATATCAGATACGTCTTAAGGGAATTTAGGGGTTAATTGTTATTATTAATAATGTTATTAATTATTATTATTTATTTATTAGTCTATATAGAGAAATTTACCCTGCTCTGTACATATAGATAGGCCTACTTAACATTCAGATTCACATGCACGCACACTCATATTGCCCCTACACTACAATACGGTTTTTATTTAGTACCAATAGTCACACAACTCAAATCTCACACACATTTGTGTGCAATCACACAAGTATTAGTGTTTGTTCCTCACTCAACTCGTATGTCGTCCCAGTTCGAGATTCTGAATTGTTTCCCTCAGCCATGATGAGAAGATGGAGACCTGAGACCAAACAGTGTGAGAGACTGTGCAAAGCTCACAGATGTTTAATGAAGGTTTGGTGTAACCGAATAGTCCATCAAACACAGTTTACTTCCTACAGGTTGGAAATTTAATGTGGCACACTATGGGGGTCTGGCTTTACCCTTGTATTCACTCTCACCATGCTCAATAGAGTTATCGACAGAAAGAGTAGCTGATGGCTCCCCTACTGCTCAAGTCAGCAATTACTGTCAGTTCACAGAGGGAAGATGTGTGTAATTTGGGAAGAAATAGGCATTTAGGAAGACCCACATGCACAGGCATCCAATTAGCAAACACATTAATTTCTTTGCCAAATTCTGGGCAGGGTATTGAACGTTTTCCAACCACACTCACAAAGAGGCTTTTGTAATTGGCTTCTGTGAGACACCTGTAATAAACTGTGAAGTAGATAACATACCAAACCGGTAACACTAACAGAACATTCATATAGAGCACATTGCAAAGAAATTAAGACCCCATTGACCCCATTTACACTCTCTCTATTTGCACTCAGTGCCATGTCTTCTCTGTCATTTCAGTGTATTCACCAGGTTGATTGCCGTGACCTGTCTCTTGCTGTTAATGTCAGGTGATTAACATTTATCAGTCTCTTGGCAAGACCTTTCTCCTGAAGAGACGTTTCAACTGGCCTGCTCTTTTAGCATCCTTTGACAATGTTTCTCTCATTACTGGTTTCAACATTTTCACACAAAGTACATGTCAGTAATGGTTTAGTCTGTGATGCATGCTGTAATTTATTATTCATATCGCCAGCTGCATGTTTCTTTTATGCTCTAATAGGAGCTTCACACAACTTCATGCAGTGATAGTGCAGGAGCGTTATGAGAACTGCTGGGATGCTGAAGGCAACATGAAAACTCATTTGGTATCGTTTACTTTCTTAATAAATGTTTTAAGGTTTGAGGCCGGTAAGACTTTTTAAACATATTTGAAGTCAGTTATGCTCAACAAGTAAATAAATACAGTAAAAACAGCATTATGAAGTAATATTAAAATTTAAAATAACTGTAAGTCTTATGTAATTGCATGATTATTCAGGATACGTTCTAATATACTGGTTTGGTGCTCAAGTGACATTTCTTATCAAGGTTGAAAAGAGGGGTGCTGCTTAATTTTTTTTAAACTGGATTGTTTAATGAATAGAAAGTTCACAGCATTTATTTGAAACATTTATTTTTCACTTTTGATCAGTAGAATGAATTCTTGCTGAATAAATGTATTCATTTTGCTGACCCAAACCTTTGAATTCTATCCCATTACAGAAGTAAAATGACATTTCATATTGACTTTAAAGTGCTGAACATGTCTTAAACATACAACAATAATGTTATTTGGGTTTTTCTAGACAAAAGAATGAAAGAGTGTAAGATTCACTTTGTTAATACTTGTAAGGTCAAAGAACAGGAATGCACATTTAAAAAATAAAGGTGCCAAAAAGTGTCTTTCGCAGCATAATGCCGTAGACGAAAAAGACTATTAAAAAAATGAAAGAAACACCACATCACAGTAAGTTTTTTAAACTCATAAGCCTAAGTGATTGTGAATCTTTTTCACCTGCTTTGGTGCAAATAAAAGCGACAGCAGGAGTCAACAGCAAGACAACCCCCAAAAGAGAGTGATTTTACAGGCATACACTGGCCATACACAATTGTTCGCTCCTTATTCTTCTTGACTGGTTTGATTTTAGTTTTGTGTTTTGTTGGGTACAGGGAAGAAATCCTCAGAGCCATTGTCAGACATTATTCTGGGTTATTCCTCCAAGTGCATGATAATGCCCAGCCTCATGTGGCTAGAGTGCATAGATAGTTTTAGATGACAAAGGCATTGATGCCATCGACTGGCCCTCAAGTTCCCCAGACCTGAATCCAATTGAGAATCTCTGGGACATTATTTATCGGAGCATCCGAAGCAGCACCACAGACTGAGCAGGAGCTCACTAATGCCCTGATCCAGTTCTGGGAGTAGATCCCCAGGACACCACTCACCATCTCATCAGGAGCATGTCCAAATGTTGTCATGAGTGCATACAGGCATGTGGGGGCCATTCACACACATTTATAATGAGTTTCTGTGACAAACTTAATGCAAGATAAATCAGCCTGTAACTTCAGCTTTTTGCATAGATTTTTAGTTTGATTTTAAATCCAGCCCTCAGTGTGTTGATTGTTTTGGTTTCCATTGACTGTTGTCACATCATTTTGTTATTAACAATAGAATGTATAAACAAAATATTTTCAGATTTAATATTTTTTTCATTAAGATCCTGTGTGTTATTTAAGTGTTCCCTTCATTTTGTTTGAGCAGTGTATTTTTAATTCCTCGAACAACCTTTCAGCAATCAGATCTTAAAAGAACCATGTATTTCTAGTGTGAAGAACATTTTAATAATCCAAACAAGCTTTTTCCATGATAAGGAACCTTTTGCAATGAAATGGGTCCCATTGATGTTAAAAAAAATGAATGGATCATCAATGCCAATAATGTCACGATAATTACGGGAGCACTCAAGGATGCATGGTGAAGGAAAAACCAGAGCTTGTCAGAGCTTTGTTGACCAAACACTAGAAACCGAAACCGAAGTGACAGAACCCTGACAAATAAAGAACATTTATTTTCAAGAATGTAATGAACTAATTTATAACAGAACCCCATCTACTGAAAAACTTAAGATTTTTGTATTCTAGTTTGTGTGATAAAACTGCTTGTCTTTTGTTTTTTAACTTTTAATACAGCATGCCATACAATGTTTAACATGTTGTACACTCATGATGTTTTCTGTGACTCAGACCAGCTTTTACTATTGAAATCATGGAGGCTTAGATAAACACACACACCCCTACTTCTGTTCTGACGCGCACTCTGCTCAGCGCCGCTGTGGATTGAAGAACCCGGTTGTTAAAAGACGGGACGAAGCCGAATTTGTTGAGAAAGCACATTAGACAGGCAGAACGCAAGAAAGTATGCAATCTAGTACAACGCGATGACCTCACGAATATGTTTTGACTGTTTGCGGTGTGAGCGAAATTGTGTTTGCAATGTTGGAAAATATAATTAAAGGTTTGTATCGAGAATCGAAGGTGTTTTTTATTGTATACTGGTAAATATCTGTTGTTATTTGGTGCACATATGCCTTTTGTTGTTAGCGAACATAAACATTGTATGTACATTTCAGCTAATAAATCGCCTTATTGGCTACTGGTTATCTCGATCATCGGTTATCTCAATGCTTTTTTGCAACCCCCGAGGCCGTCGACATAACCGTATTCCACTGTAATTATAATACGTTGTGTTTGTCATCAGTTTTTAGTGGCTACAGTCATCTGTCAAATTTCCCTTGAGTGTCTGTTAATTTTGATGGAATGCAGCTCGAAGACTTAATTGAGATTTCTGTGTTGGCTAGGATTTAAATCTGTTTATTTTATTAGTGTCATGTAAAAATAGATAACCTTAATGACAGAAACTAATTATTGTGGTCATTTACTAAAAGTTTAATACACTCCCGCCTAAAGTCCCATTTTTGTCCCAGAAGTTGTACAAGCCAATTAATGTGATGCCTCTGGGAACAGTTTATGACTTGAATCACAAGACATGTATCATAATAATTAATAGTTCGGGGAAGTTTCTCTGTTATTACACTATGTCAACAATGCTACACTTGTTGCTTGAGGATCATAAATATGAAAACATGTTATAAAATAAAATAGGGAAAATGTGTTTGGGTGCAAACAAGGCCCTCAGGTGCGGTTATTTTCACAAATGTGAGTTCTCTCTCTGAACATTGACTTTTTTTTTTACCCTGCATGTAAAAGTTAGTCTTTTAATCACATTTTAATTGACCCATTTGACACAAATCACACTATAAAGGGAAATATGTATTGCTTTCGATAGAATAAATAAGGCTTCCCTTTCTCTTCAACTACAAAGTTATCACCAGTGCTTACTTTATTGCAGTGTTAAAAGGTACGGCGAGGATTATGACTCTACTATCTGAACTACTTGCACTGTGAGCCACAAAAGCTTTTCACCTGTGAAGTGTACAGGCCTTCTCAAAAGTAACCAAGATGGACACAAATAGATTGCATTGTGCCCCTTGTAGCCCTGGCACACATTTTAAATCTCTCCTCTCTAACCTAATCAGTGACACTTAGGGTAGACAGCCAACATCTGTGAAACTATATCAGTTCATGTCAGTCAGGTGCTTAAAAGCGTGGAATTGGAAAACCAAATGAAAAAAAGCCTTTTGGATGGACAAAGTCTAAGGACATCATGTCATTTTGAAAACAAGAAGCCAAAAATGACCTATATACTATCCTGTCAAACCTACATGGCATTTAAGTAGTAACATAAAATATTTGAAAATAAACTCACAAGTGGTAAATAGGAGGCGAGTCGATAATCTGTAGTCCAAGTTGTAGACCAAACCAATGACTAAGGCTGAGATGTGTGCTTAAATACTGCTGATGAGCTGATCAGGTGCAGGTAATGAGAAAAAGGAATGCTGCTGATAGTAATTGAATTTCAACCTTGACCCAGGCAGAAGACTTCTCTGGATTTATATATCCTGGGTCACATGTGAGTTTAAAAAATCCCGGCTCACTGTCATCACTGGTCATGACAGGAGCTGCCGAGTGTAGCAAAACAATGCCCCTTCCTTTTGCCACCCCTACTAACTTTATTGGACGAACTATCAACTTGGAAATTAGATCCATACTTGCAGAAATATAATTTCTGGACCTGGGTATGGGAACAGTGAAGCTGACTCCTGGGCAGAAAGAGACTCTGAAATCATGAGCTTGCATGAGGAGTGATGATGGTGCATGATGGAGGAGTTTTGAGATAGCTGGTGTTTTGGTGGCAACGACTTCTGGCATCTTGAGGACTGGAGTAGCTGTGACTGAGGTGAAATGGTGTCTTCGTGCCTAACCTCACCCACTGTGTAGGGAAAGCCACACATCTACAGCTCTATGTCCAAATACTGTGGCAGTAAAATGTTCTGGCTGCCAGCTGGTTTCCACAGAGAAATGTGGGTGTCCAATCCACTCCAAAATTGGTCCATCAACAATTTATCCTCTCATGTTGAAAGGTGGGTATATTGTATACATTTCTCTACACACACCTCTACGTTGCAGGCATTCTCAAAGATGAAGCACAGCACATCTCACACTTGGACTATTTTAATGGTCTGGTCTTCTGTCAGGAGATAACAGAATCAAGATTAACAGCTCATAGCTTTTATTGAACAGTGTCCAAAACAGGCAGGTACAGACCACAAACGATGTGCAGTGCAAGTATAATGCTTCTTTGTTATGTTTGCAGGTGATGATAGAGGATGTCACTTCAATTGTTAAGTGAAGCAAGACATACAAACCTTTTTTTAGCAGTAAGAGTGATTGGATAACAAACAACATCTTTGTTTTACAGGGTAGCAGGATGCTAGAGAACAGGCAAGGAGTACAGGAGAGGTGTGTGCATAAATTCTGTTGTGATGATGTAGATGATAATCAGGTGTAGATGATGATCAGGAGGAATGCTGGGAATTCTAGTTTTGAGTGTCTGTGGGTGAGGGCATGCAACATTGAGGGAGGACTGGTGCACTCATGGCAAAAATAAGCTAAAACTAGTTAGATTCTGAATGATAAATACAGGGAGTGCAGAATTATTAGGCAAGTTGTATTTTTGAGGATTGATTTTATTATTGAACAACAACCATGTTCTCACTGAACACAAAAAACTCATTAATATCAAAGCTGAATATTTTTGTATCAATATTTTAAGTAGTTTTTAGTTTTAGCTATTTTAGGGGGATATCTGTGTGTGCAGGTGACTATTACTGTGCATAATTATTAGGCAACTTAACAAAAAACAAATTTATACCCATTTCAATTATTTATTTTTACCAGTGAAACCAATGTAACATCTCAACATTCACAAATATACATTTCTGACATTCAAAAACCAAACAAAAACAAATCAGTGACCAATATAGCCACCTTTCTTTGCAAGGACACTCAAAAGCCTGCCATCCATGGATTCTGTCAGTGTTTTGATCTGTTCACCATCAACATTGCGTGCAGCAGCAACCACAGCCTCCCAGACACTGTTCAGAGAGGTGTACTGTTTTCCCTCCTTGTAAATCGCACATTTGATGATGGACCACAGGTTCTCAATGGGGTTCAGATCAGGTGAACAAGGAGGCCATATCATTAGATTTTCTTCTTTTATACCCTTTCTTGCCAGCCACGCTGTGGAGTACTTGGACGCGTGTGATGGAGCATTGTCCTGCATGAAAATCATGTTTTTCTTGAAGGATGCAGACTTCTTCCTGTACCACTGCTTGAAGAAGGTGTCTTCCAGAAACTGGCAGTAGGACTGGGAGTTGAGCTTCGGGTTGAGCATCCTCAACCCGAAAAGGCCCCACAAGCTCATCTTTGATGATACCAGCCCAAACCAGTACTCCACCTCCACCTTGCTGGCGTCTGAGTCGGACTGGAGCTCTCTGCCCTTTACCAATCCAGCCACGGGCCCATCAAGACTCACTCTCATTTCATCAGTCCATAAAACCTTAGAAAAATCAGTCTTGAGATATTTCTTGGCCCAGTCTTGACGTTTCAGCTTGTGTGTCTTGTTCAGTGGTGGTCGACTTTCTGCCTTTCTTACCTTGGCCATGTCTCTGAGTATTGCACATCTTGTGCTTTTGGGCACTCCAGTGATGTTGCAGCTCTGAAATATGGCCAAACTGGTGGCAAGTGGCATCTTGGCAGCTGCACGCTTGACTTTTCTCAGTTCACGGGCAGTTATTTTGCGCCTTGGTTTTTCCGCACGCTTCTTGCGACCCTGTTGACTATTTTGAATGAAACGCTTGATTGTTCGATGATCACGCTTCAGAAGCTTGGCTATTTTAAGACTGCTGCATCCCTCTGCAATATATCTCACTATTTTTGACTTTTCTGAGCCTGTCAAGTCCTTCTTTTGACCCATTTTGCCAAAGGAAAGGAAGTTGCCTAATAATTATGCACACCTGATATAGGGTGTTGATGTCATTAGACCACACCCCTTCTCATTACAGAGATGCACATCACCTAATATGCTTAATTGGTAGTAGGCTTTCCAGCCTATACAGCTTGGAGTAAGACAACATGCATAACGAGGATGATGTGGTCAAAATACTCATTTGCCTAATAATTCTGCACTCCCTGTATATGCATCAGGCTTTTCATTCTTGATTCACTTGTTTTTTTAATTCAAAGCATGATATCAAACTAAATACTAATTTCTTCCCCAAGGGATGGCATGTTCTTTTGTTATTTTCTCTCTACATATTAATGCATCCTTGAAAACCACAGCAAAAATGCACAATAAACATTAGAACTATCCTAAATAGAAAGCTTAGTGTTGATGAAGAGTTTACCCATTGGTCCTGGCCAATGTCAGTGTGAAATATGAAAGCGCTTAACCCCTGTGAGCAGAGGGAATGGCAGGGAACCCAACGGATGTTGAATTGCATGGTTTGCATGTTTGTAATGAGCTTAGAAAACTGCTGCAGAGCATAAAGAAGGAAGTCTATTGCACATTAAGCGGCTGAATGTTTTACAGAGGGTAATAAACTCCTGCCTGGCTAATCAAATTCACCAAGAAAATACCATCTTTCAAGTCTACGTTTTTTTACTCCTTTTCTTCAACAGTGTTTATTGAGAGTCATTGCAGCAACACAATTTACCTGATTACAGAATGCATCTTCTTGCTCATTTTCAAAAACAATTTAGCAAACTTTAATAGATTACTCAAATTACCCTGGTGTGCCATTCTGGTGATTTAGTTGAAATGTGGATTTAGATGCCGAATGCCTCCTCCGGTTAGAAGATTTTTAATGCAACTTTCAAAATCAATCAATCAATCAATCAATCAACCAATCAATCAAATATCTATAATTTGAAAAATAAAGGTATAATTTAAAAAAATTATAATTTTTGGTCTGTAAATTATACTTTTTTGGTGAGCTAACCCTTTAATTCATTAGACTAATCATCTCTAAGAATTCTGCCTTTTTTATGCAACCATTTGACTTTGAATTGACTTTGACATTTGAATAAAAATTATTTTGAAGATATAACAGGCTTTTGTGAGAAAAATAACAAGGTCAAGTCACTACTTGTTTTGCATCAAAGCTTATTCTGAAGGGACAAGTTTTCTAAATGACGTTTGAGTTACAATTCTTATCACTCGAAATCTATGAGTCATGTACAATTTTAGACAGGACTAACATCTCCGAGTGTGTTTTTTTTTTTTTTTTTTTTTGTATTACAGAAGGTCTGTTCTTGCATGCATCACGTATGATGTATTTTCATTCATTATTTGTTGATATAATTTAAATATATGATAAATATATGATTTAATTTATTATAAAACCCTTGCAAGTTTATGGGGGTTACTATTCGTAATAAACTTGCATAAATTAGTAGAGAACTCTCTACAAGTATCATTCCTGACACTGATAGTTTGCAGTTTACGTGATTTGGCTATATTTATTAATTTTACAATGATATTTATTTGTCGAATACATCCATATTGAAAGTAAACGAAAGCATTCCGAAGATTGGTGTGCAAACCAAAAAACACATGAGGATAATACAAAGTCTGTCAAACACTAATTTCTCTAATGTTCCTGAAAAACTAGTCCTGTCATTTAAAAAGTCATTAATTTTCCTTTTCGTTTCTTTTTTGATATGGCTTCAGGAAACTTGGAGGATGAGTTATTTGGACCACTTTATATGGGTGCTTTTTTGTCACAGTCCACCATTCACGTGAATTCTTAATTTATAGTTAAAAAAATTGTTTTGTTTTTCTTTCAGCTCATACCTGTCTTAATTCATTATGCAAGAGATATGAGCACCAGTAATCATATCTGGCATCATGTTTACAATAATGTCCTTATCACAAGAATGGTGAGGTAATCGCTCCTATTGTTCAAATGTCCGCAGATATCTATTCAATGCATGATTTTGTGTATCTTGTGATTTATTTGCTTCATAATGAAAGCTCTAATCCCCTTCCCCTGAAAGACAAGAGGAAGCCTTGGAGAATATGGAAATGCATGCTTCAGAATTTAATTTTTTTCAATAAGTTCAATAAGTAACTTTTTTTTACATCACCCTGCCCTTTTAAGCATTTATATTTTACTCTGAAGTCTTAGTCCACAGTAGTGTCAGACCGAGATCTTTTCCAGAAAAACTCCTCTTCCTATAGAATTATATAAGATATAGCTATATATATCAACATTGTGTTTTTTCAAAAATGTATTCTTTCCATTCCACTTTTTTTGCGCTATCCTAGACAGATGTGTTTGGGGGCCATATACAATGTGAGCAGTGGAGTGGAGTGGAAAACAGTCTCCAGATGTGTTTTTTATAAGTTTAACTTGTTTTATATGCTTTTCTGTTATGTTTAAAAATGCACTATATGGACATCTTTGGCATTTGTGCTCATATTTTTTGCAGCATCTCTCACATGGCACGCCATTCAAACATGGAAATCAAGTTAAAAGTTGTTCTGTCATGACAACTCTCTGAGTGTTTGGCACGTTAATGGACACAACAATGTTAATATGTTTGGTCTTTGGGGAATATATCTGCTACACTGCTACTTCTGTACGATGCGCATGAATTACTTGTCGCAGATACAAGTGAAGTTGGAGGGTGTCTGAAAGTGTGCTGCAACTGCTACAGCAAATCCAAGTATTTGAAAGTTGAGCAGCAAGCTCATTGGCAGCTTTGTATTTCAGCTTTTTAGAACACGGGTCTCTATACATTGCATTTTTTCATTCCCCTGGCCTGCATCTCATGTTTTTAAATGCAAAATGATTAATAGTGTAAATCATCAAGAAATATTGCTAGATAGGAAGATTAGTAGAGTCGGAATCTGGCCAGTTCTGATAAAGATGCATAGTAAAGCTTTTCCTCAGACTGTCTGAATCACAATCAATTAGGATCTTGCTTTTAATGAATTTGTGGATTGTACAATTAATGAATACAATCAAAGGATACAAATGGGATTGAAACTCATCTGTTCACGAACCTTATACTCATGTAATCCTCTCTTGCAAAAAATCCTGTTAGGCTCTTATCCAGACCTATCAAACTACTGAGTTAATGTGAATTAATCCATGCCTGTGGCTCCGCTGTGAATTGGTACTTTCAGCTCATAAGTGTTAAATAGACAGATGGTGTCTTTATATATCCTCTTCATCTCACACTCGATGAAGACAAACAAGGTAAGAGAAAAAGTCAGTTGAGATGTGATCAGGACAAAATAAATGCTGTGATTGCAAAAGAATTGCTCAATATTCCACTACAGTACCAGACTGAGCCGACATGATATGATATGTATAATTCCAACTACAATGCAGAAATTCATCGTACCTGTATTCAGTATTAAATGAAGATGTCTTTGTTTTACTGTTCTCGGTGATGCTCATGGACATGTTTTTCCTGTAGCTCAATCAGTAGAGCTTTGGTGCTTACAACGCCACAGTCTTGAGTTCGATTCCAGGGAAAGCAAGAACTGATTAGAATGTCAATGTGTTGCTTGAATGTAAGTTGCTTTGGATAAAAGCATCTGCCAAATACATAAATGTTTTCATGATCCTGATAAATTCCAGATATGGAAAATTATGAAATATTAAAAGGGAGTGGGAAATGGTGATTTCTAGCATTTTTATGCAAGCTTATGGCCACAGTTATTTTAGGTATGATATATAAAGATATGAAACTAGCATCAGACTTCACTGGTGTTTTTATTAAGATGTACATTTGTCTTCAGCTGCCTCATAAAGGCAGGAATTTAAGCTGACATTCAGGGACAGAGTGAAGAAGGCAGTTATTTTAGAGGCAGCTCTCCACAATGAATTGCTGACATGATATAAGATAATTTAGCCGCGTCCCATCATGCCATAATTTGGTCTGTGCCTTTTATAATTGCAGAGCCTTCTCTTAAAGAGACAGTGAACAGAAATTGGACTCCTTTGAGTTTAAAGAAACATATCATGGCATTTCAAACCCTTTAATTTAGTACGATAGCCTATAATTACCTCTTCAATTGATATTTGGAATAAAGTACCCTGAGTGTGTTTTGTAAAAGAAAGGAAGTCATACAGGTTTGGAATGACACCATTGTAAGTGCTTTTGGGCCTACTTTCCCTTTAAGGAATATCTCATTATAAGATGGAGTAGAAGTTAGAAGGTGAAAAAGATTAAAGAAAAATACATATATTTATAGTTTAATATAATCTCTGTGTGTGTGTGTGTGTGTGTGTGCGTGCGCGTGTGTGTGTGTGTAATGTAAAACAGAAAATTCAAATCAGTTCCCCATCTTCTCTCTGGTCTTTTGTGCCTGCTCTTTCACTCCATCCTTGCTTGGCGCATGCAGCAAGAGTGGGTTGGAGCCATGAAATCCATCATTCCACTTCATCTGCAGCACTCTCCCTTTCTGATCAATGATAGTGCTAATAATAACTGCCACATAGTTACCTCCAGCTCACTGTCGGTCCAGCACAGCTCCGGGCCTCCCTCTCCAGATTGCTCGGTCCGATTAAGAGCCCATTACAGGGGCTGTTTACTCATAATGTCCCTCTGGCCTGGCCCTGCTTTGTTTGCTTGTCTAGAGATCCAAAGGTGATGAGATGACCTTCTCTACCTGAAAAAGTTTATTCTCTCTCAGTAATTTTCAGTGGTTTTGTTAGTGTGTATTGTTAACAAGGGACTTGTGTGGGATTTTGTAAAATTTAAATAAGAGAAATTTGCTAATATATCCAAAATATATGCTTGAATGCAAAATCTCATAAACGTCTAGTTTGACCAATCCTCAAACACTTTAGTTGTAGCTGAGTTTGGTTCATGTTGTCAATGACCTGCTGAGAAGGCGGTGTTATCTGCACGGCGAAAGCAAATCCACTTTGCATCCATTTCCAAAGGATGAGGACTCAGGCTCAAAATTATTTGGTAAAAACAATGTCATTGTTACTCTTAAGTCACCCCGCGATAGGTGAAAATAGGATTGGTATGTGTGTGTAGTTTTCAGAATGTTTAAAATATGTATATTTATACTTATATATAAATCTATATAAATATAAATCTATTTAATTATAAAACCTTAATATTATACATTTACTCTCTCTCATACGATACGTATTATGGTGTTCTACACTCATCAATGACAGTAATATCTTGAGACTTGACTCCAGTAATGACGCTGATGACCGACCTGTGCAGTTCAATGAATATGAAGATGAATGATGATGATGATGGTGTTACAGCACTGGTATAATGAAGCCTTTAAATCAGTTCGGGATCGTCAACATTTGCTTCTGAGAGAGGCGAAGAGGCTCGCACTCCACTTGTGCTCTCATTGGTCGATCTCGTGCCGGGAACCAATCACGTATCTTGTCTGAGTGCCCATGGGTGTGTACAATGCCTCTGAGAGAGTTTCTCTCTTTGTCTGGCATCCTGTGAAACCGTTCCTCTCGCATCACGATGAAGCAACGCTGCTTTCCGCAATACGGCTGCTGATATGGTGCTATTTTAAATTTTTTATTTTTTGATTACTATTTTTGAAAAATCGGTGATGCATTGAGGCCGCGAAACTTGAACCGCGAAGTGGCGAGGGATTACTGTACTGGAATTCACATGGTAATGTGTGTATTGTTTCCAATTCGCATTGTAAGCAGCAGACCAATCATAACAGTCTGGAACATCTGACCAATCAGAGCAGAGTAGGCTTTCGAATCTTATCAGACAGTCTGAACTGTCAGTCTGAACTGTTTCAGACACTGTGAGAAAAGAGGTGATGTTGTAATGTATATTATGAGAATCTTTTATTTATTTATTTTACCTTGGATGCATGCAAACCTATTGTGGGAGACCTTCAAAACTAAATTAAGAACCTTTAAAATACAACCATGCACTTTAAATAAGTACGTTGTCCCAAACCCATAGGATGTTCTCAATCTGACATTTTCTTCTGTGGAACACACAAAAAATAAATCTTAAATTATTGGATGAACTGGTCCTTTAAGTCATTTTATTTGCATATTAAGAAGTAAAACATAACCTAATCTTATACTAATCTGTATATTTTCTCCATTACAAAAATAACATTTTACCTGAGGTGGTGATGTCCAATGGTCATCACTCTTGATTTTACCATCATATGAGACGTTCAGCTATAGTTTGTTGTCATGAAACATACTGTCTCTGTCACCCAGCCAAGGGCCAATGACTCTATATCAAACTCACTGTGACATCTGACCCCATTACAGCATTCAGCTAAAGTAATCATTTGAAAGAGAAGATGGAATGCCTGCTCTGTCCCAGACCTCTTCTGTCCCAATAGATCCATAGCAGTCCCCCACCCCTACAAATGAGCAACAAAGACCTCATTTCTTTCTTAATGTTAAATGATCTATTAATTCAGCTGTGGATCTATGTATTTATTTTGCTTGGGAAGTGAAATATTTTTTATGCTTTCAATTCGATGTGATTTGTTAGTTGGATGGTGTAAAATCCTTCCCATAACTTCTCATAACTATTTGAATATTGCACAGAGACTGTTATCTCAGCTAGACGTTGTAAAACATGCATTTCATTGACTTGCTGTCATGGCTGTTGAGAACAGATTGTTGTGTCATCACATTTTGATGCGATTATTGCAGTGAACCGTGATTGGATAGATATCTACGGCTGACTGCTCTTTCATCAAATTAAGCATTTCATGCATTATTGATATTTTTTAGATGTGCAAGAGAATTCAAGGGACTAAGCAAGATACATTTTAAAGTTTAAAATAGCAGTACAATGAACAATTTACAAACGACACTGTAAAAAATATGTACAAAAACAGAAAAGATACTGGTAAGTTTTCTGCTAGGACATTTTCTGATAGGTTTACTGACATTTCCTTTAACCCTAAAACACCACACAATGCATAATTCAAAAACACCTGTGAAATATCAATATGGAAAATAGGGCCTATTTTTTGTGAACCCTATTGGCTTATATTATGCTAAACAACTGTATACGGTGTCTTTAAATTCAAAACATGAGCCATAATGTACATTTGGTTTAGTTTGCGATACTAACCAACCAAAAACATGAAAAATAAAGACGAAATATTGATTTGGCATGAATAATAGGCTATTAATCTTACCTTGTATATCAACTTAAAGCTTCCACTTAGAGAAAATTATAATGTGCAAAGCAAATGGTATAGCAACAAGACAAACAATAACCATAACATTATTACAGTATTACGAGATTGAGTCATCTAAGTTAATATTCACGAAAAACAATAGACGTTTGTACACAAGAGTGCTACAAGAGACATTAAAATAGTGAATAGTTTCAGGGAAACGATCTGAGCGCTTAATTCCCAAATAGAATTGTGTTTTCCAAAAAGTCATGCAATAAAAAAGCCTATTTATTTACATACAAGATAAGAACTTTCTTCTTGATGTGTCTAAAAATTTTTAACTTTTTGCCTTTTTATCACTCTTTCAAATATAATCGGAGAACCCTGGGCCATTTTTCAAGCTCTCACCAGATTATTTTAATAGTACCACACCAGCTCTGATAAGAGAATGAGAAAATAGATATATTTTGGTCTATGCTCTCATTTAAGAGCCCTCTTTCTGAGTCACCTCACTGTTAACTCTCTGTGGGCATTCACTGCCACTCAAAATCTAGCTCATCCATTTTATGCCAGATTCATTTTATGCATTCAGACTGAACAGAGGAACAGTCCTCTTCCTCTCCCGAGGGACTGATAACGCCACATACTGAGTGGAGGAAATTGCTACAGCTTCACAGAAACGCCCTGCATTTATTTGCCTTTTGCTATTTTGAAGCCCTCTTTCCTCCACAATTAACCACTTAATTTACAAATTATTTACAATAGAAATGTGTTAGAAAATGTAGAAATGTAAGAAATGTACATTGACAGAAAGGTAGAAATGTAAATGTTACTATAAAAGTCATATTGGCTTGGTTTTGTGTCATAAAACCATTTATTTTCATGAATCAGACAGTATCACAAGCTAAAGTGCTAAATGCAGAAATCAGAAATTTTAAAAAAGCTTAAAAAATGATTCCGTGAAGGACCAGATTGTCCATGGTTATTTACCATGACATGACCAATACCGTTTCATCAATCCATATCAAAATCAGTTTTATGGTGTAAACAATTTTCCAGTTGCGTTATTTGTATATTTTTTTATATATAAATATATATTATGTTATCAGAAGAGAAAATCAAAGGCATAAATCAAAAATCAGCGATTAAACTAGGAACCGGTTTGATTAAAACAGTAAACTTCTCTTTCCCAGACTGATCTGAACAGGCTATTTCTTGCTCTTCGTCCTGAATGACTTTTTTTATCTATTTGCATTGACCCGATGAAGATTAAGTTGAAAGAAATAGAGAATGGCCCTGATTACTAGCCCCTGATGGTGATCATGGTCATCCAAGGGTCAAGAGGGGTCACATCCATCAGCCCAGCAACGAAAAAGGTCCTCGTGCCACGGGTCTTCCTCTTTTTCCAGCTGGAGAGTGATGACGGCCTTGTTCCAGATAAGGGACTGATCCATTGGCCAGATTTGTGGCCAGCAGAGCAATTTCAATACCCGTCTTTGCACTGATAGATGAGGCCTGCCTTTGATAAAGAGCCAATTTACCTTAGGGGCAATGGGGATGAAACTGCAGCAGTTGCCTTTATTTGTCTAGACCACAATTCAAAGTCAAAAAATAAAGTGGCAAAAGAGAGGGAAAATAATGTAAAGAGTCAGAATGAAAGAAAAGTTGCAGTGTTTTGATTGGTATCTGTGACAAAGCTTTTAAGTGTCTTTCATGTAGCTCAAACAGTAACATGAAGCTTCCAATGATCACAAGTTCGATTCCCAGGGAATGCAAGCACTGATTAGAATGTCAATGTGTATCTTGAATGCAATGTAAGCTTGGGATAAAAGCATCTAAAAAAAAATGTTTTGCTGGCTCACAACGCTTTTGTTGAACAGAATAAGGGGTCAGTTATATGGTGGCACGTTCTTGCTTTCAAAAACAGGATGAATATGAATGTGCTTTTTCTTACATTTCTATTTATTTTAATGATTTTTTTATTTTATCCCAAAATATTCATCTAGCGAGAGAAAAAACACAAAGTGGACACAAGAACATATTTGAATGACTCCTTAGCTGATGATTCTTAATGATGTTTGCAGAAAGTCAAATTTAAGACAAACAAAGATGGTCATTTCTCTCCAATGGAACTTAAAACGGGTGAAATGAATGAAGAATTCAATGATTTCTCATGAATTGAGAAATCAAAATTTTCTTAATCTTTCAACATATAAGAGGTTATTATATATACAAATATGAAGTTTTAGAACTCAAGTGAAACCAAGTGAAACCAAGCTGCCAAAATGCCTGGTTTCAGAGTTCCCTGTCAAGGGAACTCAACACTGCGTCGGAACGCATATGGGAACGCATTAGTGTAATTGTCTCTTGAAGCGCAATTGAAACCAGGTGTGCGAGTGCACGTAGCCGAGTGTATTTTGTTTGGGCAAAATATTTTGTTTGTATTTTGTTTGGGCGAAGCTCATGCACGCTCAGCGCTTGAGGGCACTGAGTGTGCAGAGTGTTTGCAGCTGCCGCTGCGCACTCTTCGCTCACGCCTGGCAGTCTTCGAGGGGACTGCTCAGGCTCGCGTTCCTCGTGGGTCTGGTCCCGCTGCAGCTGAGGCTCAGCGACGGCTGCACTCATGGGGATCGCAGCTGGATTTAGCAGCGGGGTCGGAGACGGGCGAGCCCTTTTCTCCTCCCTTACCTGCTGAATCCGCGCTCACTCAGGATTCGGAAGCGCACCATGCGGTGATTACTTCCGACCTGGGTGATGACGCTCTGCTGAACCTCTCTAGTTCCGAGGAATTAGAGGTGGATGTAGTCAGCATTGACGTGGATGAAGCTGAACCGCCATCAGCTTCACCCGCGTTTGAGGAGCTGCTTGAGGTTGTCACTCGGGCAACGGCAAGGCTCGGTCTCGAGTGGCCAGCTGAGCCCAGGGACGCTCGTCCTAAGAGTCGGTTAGACGAGCGTTACCTGCCTGCTCGAGTGCAACCTCAGCGTCGGGGTTTGCCGTTTTTCCCGGACCTCCACACCGAGGTGTCGAGGTCTTGGAAGCGGCCCGCCTCCCATAGGGTGCATAGCAGCGTTTCCGCTAACTATGCTACCATTATGGGAGCCAAAGAGCGCGGCTATGGGGCGATGCCTAGAGTGGAGGAGGCGCTGGCTAACTACCTCGCCCCCCATTCATCGCCGCCCCTTAAAACCCCGACGCTGCCCACCAAACCCCTCCGGGTTACTTCCACCATGGTGGGCAGAGCATACTCCGCGGCTGGTCAGGCTGCAGCGTGTTTGCACACGTCTTCACTGCTGCAGGCCTACCAGGCGGAGCTGCTCGCAGACCTCGATGAGGGCGGGGGAATCGGCCCTGAGGCAGTAGCCGAGCTGCGCAGGGCCACCGATCTTTCTCTGAGGGCTGCTAGGGAAACGGCCGGTTCTATCGGTCGCTCCATGGCAGCCCTGGTGGCCACTGAGAGACATCTCTGGCTCAACCTGACTTCCCTCAGAGAAAAGGATAAAAATGTTCTTATCGACGCTCCTCTTACGCCTCCTGGTCTCTTTGGCGACGCCGTCAAGATGGCCGTCGAGAGATTTCAGGAGGCTGCTAAACAGGAGGTAGCGTTCCGTAAGATTCTCCCCCGCCGCTCTCGGGCAGCTGGGCTTGCGAGCCAGCCGCAGCCCAGCAGCAGCTCCTCGCACCGCGCTGCTCAGCGACAGAGTGTGGCTTCTCGCCAGCCTCCCCACTCGGGTGGCGGCGCTGGTCGCCGCACTCAGCCGCAGCCCTCTGGCAAAAGGACAGATCTGAGGGCTGTCCTTCAGGCCAGGAAGGCTAAGAGCAAGAGGCCCTGACACACTCTGGTCGCGGCCTCGCAGCGCTGGTCCTCCTCGAGGGGTGGACCAGTGCACACCAAGCGCGGTGTACGGCTCGGGGTCTCGAGGGACCCGGGCCGTGCTCTACGCGGGCAGTCTTGTCCAGTCACGCTCCTCTCGGGCCGTGCTGGGCAGGTTGCCCCCTCTGAGGAGGGTCCTAGAGCATCCGCCCCGGCGGTCCTCTGGTTTCGGCCGGGGCCCCGGGGTGGCAAAATATTTATATCCAGAGGTCGGTCTCGAGAGACTGATACCCCTAGTAGATTTCCTGGCGGCGTGGCAGCGCCTCCCAGGTATCTCTCGATGGGTCCTGCGTACCGTATCAGAAGGATACGCTGTTCAATTCCGGGTTCATCCTCCCGGCTTCGCGGGTGTATTACCAACAGTGGTGAACCCCGAGCAGGCTCTGGTCATGGAACGAGAAGTAGACTCACTGCTGAGGAAAGAGGCCATAGAATATGTACCCCTCTCAGCCAGAGAATCAGGTTTCTACAGCCGGTACTTCATAGTTCCCAAGAAGGGTGGAGGCTTACGCCCTATCTTAGATCTTCGCACTCTGAACAGTTTTGTCAGGCGACTGAAATTCAGAATGTTAACTCTGAAGCAGATCGTAGCTCAAATCAGGTCCGAGGACTGGTTTGTCTCGATAGATCTCAAAGACGCGTATTTCCATGTCTCCATCCTTCCTCAGCATCGGAAGTTCCTCAGATTCGCCTTCGGGGGGAAGGCTTATCAGTATCGGGTTCTTCCGTTCGGCCTGGCTTTGTCTCCTCGCACTTTCACCAAGTGCGTGGATGCAGCTCTAGCTCCGCTCCGATCCCGAGGGATCCGGATCTTGAACTATATCGACGACTGGCTCATTTTGGCCCAGTCTCGAGGGTTGGCGGTTCGGCATCGAGATGTCGTTCTCGCACATATGAAGGAGCTCGGGCTGAGACTAAACGCCCAAAAGAGTGTACTCTGGCCGAGGCAGAGCACGACTTTCCTAGGCGTTGTATGGGATTCGGTGTCAATGTCGGCGCGGCTTTCCCCCGTGCGCATTACATCAATCCTATCGGCAGTCAACGACATAAAGCTAGGCCAGCTGGTCACTGTCAGACACTTCCAGAGAGTTCTGGGGCTCATGGCAGCAGCCTCCTGCGTGATACCGCTAGGTTTGCTTCACATGAGACGTCTGCAGTGGTGGCTCAAGACCAGGGGGTTTTCCCCGAGGGGGAACCCTTCCCGCCTGATCAAGGTCTCAAGGCGCTGCCTGCGAGCCTTGAGTCAGTGGAAGAATCCCTGGTTTCTTGCCCAAGGACCCGTACTGGGACCAGTCTGTCACCGCGTGACGCTGTCGACAGACGCCTCCCGCTCGGGTTGGGGGGCGGTCCTGAGGGACCGCTCAGCTCAAGGTTTATGGAACGAGGCCTGCCTCTCTCTGCATATCAATGCGTTGGAGATGTTGGCAGTTTGGAGGGCGCTTCAAGCCTTTCTCCCAGACCTCCGGGGCCACCATGTGTTAGTCCAGTCGGACAACATGGCGGTGGTATCCTACATAAACCATCAGGGGGGTCTCCGCTCCCTTCGGCTTTCCAAGCTGGCCGGGCGGATCCTCCTCTGGGCTCGGAACAAACTCTGCTCCCTACGGGCAGCTTATATTCCGGGATCCCAGAACACGGAAGCAGACTTCCTGTCGAGGCAGGGGCCGAGGCCCGGGGAATGGATGCTCCACACCGAGGTGATGGAGCAGATATGGGAGAAGTTCGGTCAAGCCCAAGTGGACCTCTTTGCGTCCCACGAGGCGACCCACTGCCCTCTGTGGTACTCCCTCTCTCCTCCAGCTCCGTTGGGACTGGACGCAATGCAACAGGAGTGGCCGAGGCTACCCCTGTATGCTTTTCCCCCAGTAGCTCTGCTCCCGGGGGTTCTAGAGAAAGTTCGCCAGGACAGGGTCCGTCTCACCTTAGTTGCCCCGCGGTGGCCGGGCAGGGTGTGGTTCTCGGACTTGGTGTCCCTCCTAGACGGCACTCCTTGGAGGATTCCCGTCAGAGTGGACCTTCTGTCTCAGGCACAGGGCAGGATCCTTCATCCTCGCCCGGAACTGTGGAATCTGTGGGTCTGGCCTCTGAGGGGGCCCGACTCATAGACTCGGGTCTCTCGACTGAGGTCGTTGAGACCATTCTCCACTCTAGAGCCCCATCCACGAGGAAACTCTACGCCAGGAAGTGGGCCTTCTTCACTTCCTGGTGCGGTAGCAAATCTGTAGACCCAGTGACCTGCCAGGTCGGTATCGTCCTGGAGTTCTTACAGGAGAGGTTCGCCGCCGGGCTGTCCCCCTCCACGCTTAAGGTGTACGTGGCTGCCATCGCGGCTTACCACGTGCCCCCGAGTGGTATACCCCTGGGTCGGGACCCCCTAGTAGTTCGTTTCCTCCGTGGCACTCTCAGGCTGAGGCCTGCGGTACGCTCCAGGGTTCCTTCCTGGGACCTGTCCCTGGTACTCCAGGCCTTGTCCCAGGAACCCTTTGAGCCGCTTGAGGACATCTCAGAGAAATTTCTCACTCTTAAAACGGTGTTCCTCCTAGCCATTTCCTCATTCAAGAGGGTTGGTGACCTTCAGGCCCTGTCAGTGGCCCCCTCCTGTCTGGAGTTTGCTCCTGGTCTGGCGAAAGCCTTTCTCTCTCCCAGACCAGGGTATGTTCCGAAGGTCCTCTCGAGCCCAGCTCGTCACATTGTACTGCAGGCCTTATGTCTTCCCCCCGTTGATGATCATGACCAGGAGTTCAGGAGCAAGGTCTGTCCAGTGCGAGCACTGGACGCCTACGTCCGCAGAGTGGCTTTATGGCGTAAGTCTGACCAACTCTTCGTATGCTTCGGGGCTCCTAAGGGAGCTCCAGCATCTAAACCTACTTTAAGCAGGTGGATAGTTGAGACTATCTCACTAGCTTATGAGGCGGGTCAGCAGTGTCCTCTGCATGTCCGCGCCCACTCTACCCGGAGCATGGCTACCTCTAAAGCTTTTTTCGCAGGGGCTCCCCTTGCCGATATTTGTGATGCGGCTGGCTGGTCCTCACCGCATACCTTTATTAGGTTCTACCAGTTAGACCTTAACCCCGCTTTGGGAACCTTGGCCCTTTCGTAGTGAGCTACGTTAGCTTGGCGTACTCCGTTCGCTGAGGCGGCGTGGGTATTCTCGTTCCCATATGCGTTCCGACGCAGTGTTGAGTTCCCTTGACAGGGAACGTCTCAGGTTACTTACGTAACCCTAGTTCCCTTAGAGGGAACGAGACACTGCGTCTCGTAGCCTCAGCTCCATCGCACGCCGGCTGTTTTCAGACACTAGTTAAGCTGAGGCTGCTAGTCTGCTGTGTGCAGTTAAACTCCTGGCTCATGACGTCACACTCGGCTACGTGCACTCGCACACCTGGTTTCAATTGCGCTTCAAGAGACAATTACACTAATGCGTTCCCATATGCGTTCCGACGCAGTGTCTCGTTCCCTCTAAGGGAACTAGGGTTACGTAAGTAACCTGAGACGTTTTTCTGAGTATGATGCCATAGTATGACAAAAGACCGCCTCTGCAGATGAAGATCAACACCTACTTCTGCATCATTGCAACTTCAGCACCGCCCACCAGTTTACACCTAATGTAGTAAATATGAGACAAATGCAAACACAGCAGAAATGCCTTTGAGAATTACAATGTTTTCCTTTGCCTAACATTACACTGTAAACCCTTACACTCATAATAAAGACCCAACTCAAAATAAACATTAGTTCAATCAAATCAACTTTAAGAATTTAGAATTTCACGAAACTAATACATTTTAATTAATCTGAATTGTTTCATTGTTTTGAGTTTTATTAAATTTAGAAACATTTCTTTTAATTTAGACAAACAAATATTTAACTCAAACTGGGCTGGGATTTCTATTTCCCATCATGCTTTGCCAATAAAGGGAAAGTAAATTCTAAAAGTAAGTGTAATTGCAATTGTTTGTGTGGAATATTAATGTTAAGTGGTAGAATTAGTTGTGTTTAATGTTTTGCTCTGCTAGTTTGAAAGAATTTATATTATATATTTCTATTATATATAGTTTTTTTGTGTTACAAAAAAATATTGCTGTACTCATTTTGCTAGTGCTATGCTAATGCTATCAAAGCCTTGTCTTAACAATTAGGAAGATAGCGTTTATTGAATTAGCTTGTTAAACCTATCAAAGTTTCCACTTCTAGAAATACTTCAGTTGAGAATAGATTGAAATAGGTTAAATATCTAATAGCTTACTTAAATATTTCAATTTAAGAGTAATTAAAATGTATACAAAATTAAAATCTGCAATTCCTGCTTAGGTAAATATTAAATTTCTTAACTTTAGAAAACTTTATGGAAATTATTGCCTCAAAGAGTTTGAGTTTTGCAAACTTATTTGGGTTTACGGAGTATAAAAACTGTGAAACTTCAATAAAAACTTTTTTAAGAAAATAAGAGCAATAGTGCGGCAACAATGATACATACATTCATAATTAATTTAACATAAAACACCATAAGATATACTTTGTCTACTCTAGGCCTAACTGTAAAAACTCAATATACTTAAAGTTAATTTGCCACAACCAAGACTTATAAAGCTTCACATTTGACAAATGCTCCAGCTATGTAATGAGATAAACATCTTTCTGCCTTTCTGCCTTGGTTTAAACACTAATGTATAATATATTGAGGAATAAATATAAATAAAGATGATTGTCCTTAGTATGAGCTTTTTCTTCCGATTCAGGATCAAACCCTGGCTGAAACATGTATAGCTGAATTTCAACTATTGCCATTTTCAGAAGAATTCTACATGTGTAAGGACACAGAATTTAAAAACATTTATTTTAATATGCCTAATAGTTACCCAATCATAGGTGCTGTGCATTTACTTCCAAGTCTTGAATGCAGCATGCCTATCAAAGCAAAATGTTTCAAAGAGAGGGTCAAAAACAGGATGGAAAATAGCCATATTTAATACTATATTTAATATTATTATAGTAACATTATAAGTGAATCTCATTGAACATTATGAAAGTTGTAAAATTGTAGTACATGACCACGTTAAGGGGGAAAAAAGGCCATCTCTATATCTAATCCTCATTACATTCAAAGTTTTCATGTTTTTTCTCAGATGATATGGAAATGACAATTGGGATTTTTCCATGTTGCACTTAATATTTTCTCTGTAATATTAAATGTGTTGATTGAGCATGGTGAGAAATAAGACAGACTTCTTAAGAATGGTGTAAGAAAGAAGAAAGATGGGTAACTGCTACTGTATTATGTGGTTCAATTTTTAATACACATTTTGAATACTTTTCAACTCAAAAAGCAATCTCTCTCGAAAAGCAAGTTCCCTTGGAATGATTAACGAATTCATCTCAAGACTCAAACAATAATAAATGAAAACTGAGTGAGATACTTCTCAAATTTTCTCCACATTAGTGACATTGCTTCAATACAGACCTCATTATTTTGTTGTATTTCAAATGTAAGATGAGCCTTATATAAAAGCAATTATCAACCACATTAACTTGGTACAGACATAGCTGCTTTCTGAATTACAGAGGAGCTCTTCTTATTTCTGAGTTTTACTGGGGTGAGATTAACATTTATTTCAAACTCTGAGCAAATTTGAGAGCTCATATAATGCAGTTTTTACAGATTAAAAAAATGATTGATTAATGTTGTCGTAATATTGCTGTTACATATCCAGATTGCCACTAAGTCAAAATTCTTACTCAAACTGAATAAATGCACATGTTTGAATGAAGAGTGCAGAAATATCTACACAACCCTTACGGCTGTTGTACGTGACACACTTTTTATTGCATTAGGCTGCTGTTTTGTTTGCGCTATCGGTGCTACTGTGCCTCAGGTTCATTTTGAAGTTTATCTACTTTGACAAATGTTTTCCATATTCTTGCCTTTATTTCTCTGAATTTCAAATAATCACAGAGATTATATATTAATTTGCATCCAAATTTAGGGGTGGTTGTATGACTAATATGGCCTGATGTTCCTTTGAATCCTCCCTCAATTTGGCCTGTGGTTCATACTGCACATTTCTCAGATAAACCTAATGAAAGATTTAAAGTTTTACAAATTCATGTGAGATGCTTAATTCAACTAGGTTTTTATATTTATATTAAGCAAGGTCATATCTATTAATATGTTGTTTTAAATAATAATAATAATAATAATAATATTATAATACAATTACTGGGATTTGTTTAAAATAGATATATTTCTTCACCGTATTTAAGAAATGTTCTTCTTCTTGTTCTTTATAAAGCAACTAATTTGTGTCTTTTTAATGTCATTATATAAAATAAATAATGTAAGCTATTTTAAGCTAAAAGAGTGTCTAGCATTTGCGGAATATGATAGCCATGGTCAGACCCATATATGTTTGGATATAGAGCATATATTTATTTAGCATATATTTAGAGCATATATTTATATTTTACAGTAGGACTTTTTGTTTTATTATATAGCATCAAACAATAAACAGATAAAAAAAGGCAGAACAGACGCATGTTAAGAAAAAAGCAAACAAATTACATGATGAACGCATACAGAGGAAATCATTATGCATCAATGGCATTACCAAACAAATTATCGTAACATTTCAAGAATCTGACACTTTTCTTAAAGAGATTTTAAGAAATGCATCAATTTAAATTAAGAAATGTGAAAAAAGAGAGAATTTTTGCTTATAAATAAAAAAGGGGGGAAATGAATAATGTAACTCATTGGAGTATTAGTTTACATTATAAGTGAATTTCTATTTATTTCCTATTTATTTATATTCGTGACGTCGCTCTCAGCGCTCCACCTATAGATGGCGCTGTTACAGCGTTAGTAGGCGGACATGACATCATAACAACCCTATTTGACTCTCCATGGATTGAAGCGCGGTCTATTGGAATTTACCAGAAATTTTAAAAGAAATTCTCTCTTGCGTGTGAGGTAATATACTTTATAACTATTTTTGCACATTTAATGTCTATTTTAAGTGAACATGAACCCAAATTTTCATTTAGTTCTTTTGCAGCGCAAACTCCGTATCGTGCAAGCTACATAGTAGTTAGCTGATAGTGGAGCTAGCCGGCTAACTTCTTAACGGCTATAATAGAGAAATATATATATCTAGACAAACTAAAATGTTGTGTTTAATGATAGTCTGGCAGTCGTTAGTTAAGCAGTTTTTTATTGATAATGTTTACTGGCACTGTATGGAGTGATAGAAGTACCTCATTAGTTATACTGAATGTTTTGAAATGTCGTTGTTACTGTTAATGTTACTGTCATTTATGTCAGGTTTGGTTTTGATCTGTGGCCAGAGTTTCCATGGCTGCACCTGCCCTGCAACAGCCCAGTTATCTTCTGGTTAGTAATATGTTTTTATATGCATATAACAAATAATATACTTTGTTGCATTTTCCTTTTATCACTGTAAAGCTGCCTTGAAACAAAAGCGCTGTGTGTGTGTATTCTTTCTAACCTTGTGTCTTGATGTCTTCAGGCCAATTTAAAGGCAGATTGGACCATAAAACCTCTTCATCAAAGATGCCATGAGTTGGGCAAGATTATAGACGATTACCCTGCAAAGGTACAGTTTTTGAATTTAATATATAGGACAATATTAAAATACCCCTTTTTATTTTAACATTGATTATTAATTTTATTATTTGCAGTGTTGTGATACACTTTTGTGTTAAACATGGATAATTTGTTGCAGGTATATAAAGTCTTTCTTTTTTTAAATGCAACACAGGCAGGTTTTTATTTCATGTTTGTATTCATCACAGAAATCCATTCAGACAGCTGTACTGTTGGCCATGTATTAGAGATTAAACGCAGTGTCATCTGCTTGGCACATGACACTGGAGCAGCTGCTGTTCTACTGTTGCCGCTTTACCCTTACTCAACTCTGTGCTGTCTAAATCAATTATGTTTGTTTAGTTCTGTAACCCCCTCTCTCAGATTCATTTAAGTGTTTGTGGGAAGCACATGCCTGTACTGTCGCTTCATTTGTTGGCCCTTCTGAGGATAATTTTTATTTGGGAGATATAAAGTTTGGCCCAGCTATAAACCCCAGCTCTTTGTTTCAAGAAAGTCATGACAGTTCTTGTTTTTGTTTATATTCCATTAGGAGCTGCATGCTATCTTTCCCTGGTTGGTGGAGAGTGTGTTCGGTAGCCTGGATGGGATCCTTACTGGCTGGAATCTCCGGTTTCTGCAGGCTCGATCAGCAGAGTACAACATCGCCATGGACTTCCTGGACCCAAGGTTTTTTTTTTTTTTTTCTGACCCAAATTTGTTTTGTGTTTGTATTTATTAATGTTATTACCACAGTTTTTTGACTGTTGTTACCACTGAGTACAAATCAGATATATATGACTGTTTTAATTTTTTTTTTTTTTTATTGCTGTTGTTTTTTCAAAGAAATGAATTTTATTTGTTTAAAATCTCATTTAATTTCTTTCCAAAAAACAAAAAACAAAAATGAAGAAATTATTCAGCAATGATGCATTAGATTGCATTAAATTGCACAAAAGTGAGCGTAAATATGCGTAATGTTACAAAAGATTTCTATTTAAAATAAATGTTTGTTTGAACTTTATCAATGAATCTGAATAAAAGGGTTTTGCTATTTCCCAAAAAATATTAAGCAGCTCAACATTATGTAACACAATAAAAAATGATACTTGAGCACCATTTAAAAAAACTCCAAACATTTGAACAGTAGTGTAAATATTAAAATGTATCTCTATAATATATAATCAAATTTTGCATATTTATTCAACAGTGGTCCTATGATGAAATTAGTGTATAAACTTCAAGCTGAGGAATACAAGTATGAGTTTCCAGCCAGTTATCTGCCAGTAAGTGTGCTTTAAATTAAGGAATTATGTCCATTAATTGTTTATGTTCAGAGGTATTCGTTTATTTTTTGGTGCATCATACCTGATGAATTAATAAATTCTTATTTTTACAGTGTTATTAACGATGTCTGTATTTGTTCTGTTTGCACAGGGTCCTATAAAATCATCCATTCAGGCCGGGGTTCTGCCAGATTGCCCTATATTTCACAATAAAATTCAGTTCCCCATGTCAGGCCTTCTATTGCTCAGTACGTCTTAGCTCTTTTCACGCTCACATTTGTGTTTTACAATAAAATGTATTATGTAACTTTCTGTAACTGTTACAAAGCTGTTTCATCACTTTATATGTGAGTAAGTGTCTATTCTTAATCTTTCGCAGATCCTTTTGAATATTATATGTTCAATTTTGCCTCAAGTCTCATTGCACCAAAGGTAAGAGCTGCAGTTTTTTTTCAAGAATAAGTATAAGCATTACAGGATTTTTATTGGCTGTAAATCTAAATGTTGTTTAATAATCTTCTCAGAACTACCCTCCAGGACAACTTGGGAGTTGCTCAGACAGTGCGTATTTTGTGCTTGTCGACACCTACCTCAAATACTTCCTTCCTACTGAAGGCAATGTGCCTCCGTCACCTTTCTCAGACACCAGGGGCACTGTGGCCTCTCCTGCTCCGAGGTATCATGATATCATTTAAAAAATCCTTTTTTTCAGCAAATATACTTCAGTTTAATAAGCTGTTATGCACGTCCTTTTCCAGATCTTCAAATGTGCCTTATGTTGGATATGGTGGTTACAGCACCAGTCTGTTGAAGCGTCATATTACCCATCAACCCTCAGTCAACGCTGATCCTGCTGCTCAAGAGATCTGGAGGTCCGAGACGCTTCTGCAGGTATTAAAACCTATTTTTAATTCTCATGCATGAGTTTACATGTTTTGGCATAAATTTTGTGGGGGGTTTTTCCCTACAGGTGTTTGTGGAAATGTGGCTCCATCACTATTCTCTGGAGATGTACCAGAAGCTGCAGTCTCCTCAGGTGAAGGTAAGAACAAAATTCAGGCCCTTAAACCTCCACAATCCCTTCTTCTGCTGCGCACGGCTGGCTGGCTGAACACCACCACCACCCTCCAACCCTTCTCCCCTGCACTGCATAGAGACTTCTGCACGACACCCACCCTGATCTTTGCACTTCCTCTCCCTCTGTGAATGACACACACGAGCTCTGTTCAAAGATATATCCTATATTTATTTAAGCATTTTTAAGGGTGGGATTTTCTCGTGCACGGTCAGTCATTCAGTTCTAATTTCATGTGTATCTTTGCTACATATTTGGGTTTTTTACATTTAAGAGTATACTTTCGTATAGATTACCTCAGTTTTAACAGATATGGGTGAAAAACCAGAGAACTCCCTTTTGTCTTTAAAGCTAAATGTGTTGGTGCTGTTAAACCAATTAAAAGTTCACATTTTAAGCTGTTTTTGCTTAAAAATCTAATTAACAATTTCTACATTTATTTAGAATATTAATTATTTTATTTATTCAAGTCATTTGCAAGTTTGTCATTGCATTTTTTTCAATTGCATTCCGTTCTTTTAAACATTATTTTTGCTCTTATAAAACTCGCAAACAAAATGTAATTGTCTTGTGCAAAGTATGAAGGGCAAATATTACATTTATTGTATCATATTATGTTATGTATACACTTCTGCCTCCCTTCTAAACGAAATTAATGAAAAATCAATGGTTTACTTGTTTGTTTGTTTTTGAGGCGATCACTTTAATTGATCATATGGGAGTTTTTTAACTAATCCATTTATCGGGATCAGATCGAGGTGTTGATTTTAAATGTTAGCTGATCAATTATGTCTTTTGTAGCTGGCTGCGGGTGCTTCATCGTCGTCTTGATAGGTTGAATGTGTTTTAAGCATATTGCTGATGAATTTCATGTGATTTTGGTCCTCTTTTAAAGCTCTCTGGAAGTTTACTGAGGCCCTCTAGTGGTTGCTTGCCCCTGTATTTCAGGACTTAAGTTTGTGTAGAACATGAATCTCCCTTGAGCTCCTTTATTTCCTTTGATTTCCCTGGTAAAATCAACCCAAAGTCATATGACTGCTTAATATCAAGTCTGTTCTCTCATATTTGATGATTTGGACAGAATAAGCACAGTACACATTTGGCATGTGATTGAAGTACTAGAGTTATTGCTTTATGTTTGAGTGTGCATGATGCAGCCCGCTGGCTCTTTGATATGTCTTCTGTCTCTGTTCTTTGGCTGTGGGATGTATGTGATCTTTTGGTGTCTTTGGCTTCTGAGTCTATTTCCCTGTCCGTGTGTTATTGACAGTCAGTATATCAGCGCAAGTCTCCCTCCAGTCAGCCCAGAACGTATCAAGTGTGGCATCATTTATTTGACATCTGTGCTGGAGATTATGAACTGGAAGTCATCCGTTTACTAAAAGTGAAAAGAATGGGTCACCAAAAAATAATTCAATCATTAATCATCCTCCATGTTGTTCCAAACCTGTATGCTGTTATTTTTTTTCCATGTAATGCTATAAAAGTTCTATTTCTCATTTAATATAACTATTTTTTACATACTATTGTTCAACAGTGTTGGGTTGGTAAGATTTCTTTTTTTTAATGCTTTTGAAAGAAGTTTCTTATTCTAACCAAGGCTGCATTAATTTGATTAATATTAAGTACAGTAGGAATTTATTTTTAAATAAGTTTTCTTTCCATGTAATTTATTCCTGTGATGGCAAAGCTACATTTTCAGCAGTCATTATTTTTAAGTCACGTGATCTATCAGAACATTTTA
The DNA here is from genome assembly GCA_037043235.1 of Rhodeus uyekii. Classification (NCBI taxonomy): domain Eukaryota; kingdom Metazoa; phylum Chordata; class Actinopteri; order Cypriniformes; family Acheilognathidae; genus Rhodeus; species Rhodeus uyekii. The sequence continues at coordinate 3,111,754 of JAWRVZ010000031.1, read as the reverse complement.
AAATATGCTGATTTAAATAATTTAATAACAGTAGTGTATATGTTTTTAACTATAATCACATTGCAAAAAAATAAATCTTTGATCTAAGGATGGTTTTTGTCTCTGGGGATAAAATAACAGTATATGGATTTGAAATGAATAAACCGACAGAATTTACATTAATTGGGGGTTCAATTATTATACTCTACTTATTTAAAAAAAAAAATCTGCACTGTAAATATATAATTCTGTTTGGATGGCCTCAATTTATTTAGCAAAAATGAACTACTTTGTCTGAAAAAGAGTAAATTGGTGACTTTTATTGGTATATTTCATGGTGAAAACTTTAAAGATGCAGTGTCTCCTTTTCTGCCCTCATAAGCTCCATTCGGTTTGATTCTGAATTATAGAGATTAGACAAAACTGCAAAGCTGACGGCAATATTACACTTCATCAAACAGACACTTCTCTTGAGAATCAAAGCCTACATTACAAATAATGTTCTTTGGTTGCCTTGACTACAGTCGCAGGCTTCCTGAGGCAAACAATTCAACACTTTAGTTTATGCTCTAGTTGGCATTCTTCCTAAACTTGTTTTGCCTTTTAGAAGGTGTCAGTCACAGAAAGGCTATCCTCTTATATATCCTCTGCCCATAGTTCATCATACATGTAGTTAGTGAATCAAGGTCACTAACTACATTTAATTTTAAATGCCACTCAGCCTTACACTAAAGGTTTCCCTTGGTACGAAAAGGACAACTGCATCATCTTCATATTCATTGCATTTGTGTCTTTTGTGGTCAATATCGATTTGTCTCTTTCTTTCCTTTTGTACACCCCCATTTCGGTCCTGACTGTGTCCAACTATTTTTCTTGGATTGCACTCTGTCCTTTTTTCTTTCTATTCTCATGTTCACTTCCCTGCTCCTCTCCCCTTTTTCTTCCTTTCTTCCCCCCACTGTGTTTCTCCCCTCCCTTCCACCCGTTTGTGATGAGTCCTTCAGCTGGCGTTGTTGCAGTACCGCCTCAGTATGTCCAGCATGCTGTGCCAACCCCCCGCCCCACCTGGCTCTGGGACCCTCCACACATACCAAGTACTTTTACCTTTTTATTCAGTTCCATGGGCTTCCTGGAGGTAACCTAAGATTAGATAGGAGTTAGATTAGGGGTTGGTTTTAACACTAATGTTTAAGGGCAGTCTTTAGGTTGGGAGATTTGGTCTGATTATAATGTGTGATTGAATTATTGTGACTAATAACTTGTCTTGTGATCCCTTAAATCTGAGATATTGTGACATTGAGTGCTTGTGAGAAACTGTGTGTTGGTTAAAGCATGTCTATTTACATGGTGATTTTAACACATTTGATGTGATCTGCTCCTTTTTTTATTTGGTGTAGTTTTCTAATTTGGCATGGTTGTTCTTATGCCTTCAACTGTGAAAACACTACTACACTACACAGAATATCCAGACCAAATTGCCCAAACTTCTTTTTTTTTTTTTTTTTTTAAATACCTTGTTCTAACTGTATGTGTGAAACCTCCGGTATGATGGTTTTGAGAAAGTATTATACTCTGGATGGAATGATACACGTTTACACCTGATATTGAAAGATCTCAAATGATCAAAAGTGGATAAATGAGACTGATCACATTTACACCCGGTAGTAACAAATCGTTTCAGTGGATTTACTGGGACCACTTGTAATTTTTAGGAAGGTCTCGTTTAGGCACGTTTATTGCATTTATTTTAAGAGTTTACACTTTTAGTTCAATATTTTATTATTTTTATTTAATATTTTGAGCACAAAGTTCGTTGTTGTTTTATCCCTTATAACGCATAATAAATCACAGATTGTTTTTGGATTTACCGATCAGTTTTGACCTCTTCCAGTAAGCATAGAAAATGGTCACAACTTTTTCAGTCATCAATTTATTTATTTTTGTCTGATTAATTCTCATTTATGGCCAAATATGCAAGCATTTGAGAGTTTTGTGTGTTACCGCGTTATTACTACACTTACAACTTTTAAAAATGCTGAAAGATTTATTTTTAAACTTCAAATTAACAATAGCAAAACCATTGAGATGCAAGCAAAAATAAACTTTTTTTATTAATATTTCTAAGAATATATTATGAAATTGATAGAACAAATAATAATTTTATCAAGCTCCTTAAATTAACCTCAGATGTGTCCAAGTAATCCAAGTCACCGTATGTAAATGTCAGTCAAACCAGTTAATACCAGGTATAAATGGGGTCTCAAAGATGTTTTAATAATCTTAAAAGTCTTGACGTGTGTGATGTTTTGATGATGTCTTAGGAGCCCTTCACGCCTACGGAGGAGCACGTCCTTGTTGTACGTCTCCTAGTCAAGCATCTGCATGCTTTCTCCAGCAGCCTGAAACCGGAGTCTGTCTCCTCCTCGCCCTCTGCCCACTCCCACAGCAGTCCTTTGGAGGAGCTCAAGCGGTGGGTTTTTACAGCCTGCTAGCGTCTGTCTGCTTGTCCTGAGGGTCAGACTATAGAACTAAAACATCTGTAAATCTTAAGTGGCATGTTGTAAAGAGGGGCTATTCACCCTGATCAGGTGCCAGGCACTTGATTGAACTGTCTTCTGTTTTACTGCTTTGTCAATAAGCCTCCACTCTCTGTCTCCCACAGTGTAGTGGTGCAAAGATTTGTCCAGCAGAAGCTGTATGTCTTTCTACAACACTGCTTTGGTCATTGGCCTTTGGACGCCTCATTCAGAGCGGTAAATGTCCTTGAGTGCTCACTTTATACGCTGGCAATAAATATAATGTGATGTTCAAAAAAACAGTGAAGGTTATGATGCTAAAGAAATGCATTGCATTTAATGCAATGTGTTTATATTGTTGTTTTAGGTACTAGAGACATGGCTTAGTTACATCCAGCCCTGGAGATACACCGGAGAAAAAAACATCACACAAGCAGATGGCCAGAACAGAACTGTTCCTGATAAATGGTATTTTATCAATTGGATGTTTGTTAAAGGATTGCAAAAGCTACAGTTAAAACGTTGTGTGTGTATAGATATACACTACAAAAGACTTGGGCATGTTAGCATTTTCACCCCATCTTTTGCTGCAGTGTTTCAGTACGAAATATCAGTTTGCATTTGCAAACATTCATTTTGCTATTAATTGTAATAATCTGGTGAGATTTTTGTATGCACAAGTAGTCTGACAGCAGTCGGTTGCTGCACTTCAAACCTTTTAATGGTAGCGTACATCAAATGTTGCTTCACAGAAAGCATTTGATATATTTTGATATTTTGCCACCTTTTTGGTCTTGGTCATTTACAGGGCCTCATTTGTCCAGGAAAATCTGCTCATGTACACAAAGCTTTTCCAGGGCTTCTTGAATCGAGCAATGCGCTCAGACTTGGTCAATGCCAAAAATGCACTGATGATCTTTAGGGTCGCCAAAGTCTTCGTTCAACCAAACCTGTCAGAGATGATCCAGAAAGGTATTTTAGAAATATAAATGAATGGATGTTTGAGTAGCGTTTCATATTGTAAAACTTGTATAACACCCCATGGATTTTTATGTTATGATATTATTTAAAATAAATTTATGAGCAAATCATTGAGCGTTTATATCTCCAGGTGAGCAGCTATTCTTGGAGCCGGAGCATGCCATTCTCCAAAGACAGAACCGTGTCTTTCTGACACCTTCACATGGTGGCAGCTTCCTTTCTTCTCGCCAGCCAATGGGGACTGACAGTGTCTTCAAGGTCAAAAGTCATGTTTATAGCCTGGAAGGGCAGGACTGCCAGTACAACCTGATGTTTGGTCCGGATCTGCGGAAAACTGTAAGCTGACTATTAAGGCTAGATGTCAATGCTAAAAAGAATTGGTGTTTCTTGCTAAATCATTGTTGAATGTATGTGATAAGCATCCAGGTTTTCATTGATAATCTTACCACAGAAAGGATTATTATAGACCATGATTCCGTCTGTCAATTCCAGGTGTTGAAGCTCATTCAGATTATCGCCCAAGCCCGACAGACTGCTAAACGAATATCGGATCATTCTACGGAAATGGCTGCAAACAACTCTTTTCTCTCGTGGTTTGGCGTCGGCTCCTTGGAGCATAACAACACCTTTAGTGGAGGAGAGATGGACGATTTGGGCGAGGGTGTGAAGAAAACTCATGAGTTCCTGGACAAAACCCTGGACTATCTCTGTCAAATATTCAGAGTCAGTCAATTCCTGATTTTATTTAGGATATCCATCAAAAAGTTTGTAGTCTGTAATTTTTTTACATTTATTTTTTAAAGTATTGCTTTTTATCTTTATTGCATTTTATCAAAAATAAATAAAAAATACTAATACTGAACAATATTGTTAAAATTTAAATTAACTGTTTAATGTTGTAATTTAATTTATTTCTATAACGGTTCAAAGCTGAAATTTCAGCATTTTTCAGTATTGCATAATTCAGAAATTATTAAAATATGCTGATTTGCTGCTGATTTCTTATAAATGTCATGCCGTTTAATATTTTTGCGGAAATTGTTCATCAAAGAAACTTGATCTATCTAAAAATAGAAATATTTTGTAACATTATAAACATCTTTACAGTCACTTTTAAATAATACTTAGTATACTTGCTGAATAAAAATATTAATTTCTTTAAGGGAAAACATTTTGCATGCTACAAACTTTTGAACAGCGGTGCATATATTTATTTATGGCGTTAATAATAGGTGAATGAGATGATTTTGGTTCTTCTGTTGTACAGTTAAATGCAGGTCAGCTGTCTCAGCTAATTGTCAATGTGGCGTCTGTAGACAATGAAAGAGTGTCTAAACAACTGCCAGACTGCGTCCCGAGTGAGAATGGCCTTGTGTTAACAGACCTGGGCAGGTTGCAGGTGAGTTTTACAATGGTGATCTTCAACATATTTATTTTGCAAATCATAATTGTTCTACTTTCCTTTTTCAGATCATCAATGGTCTCCGTCGATTTGAAATTGAATATCAAGGAGATCCAGAGCTTCAACCTATTAGGAGCTACGAAAATGCTTTTTTGGTTCGACTGCTGTTCCAGATCTCGACCTTTATTAATGCTCGAGTAAGAATATTCCTTTAGCCAGCAATGTAATCCAAAATTGAACTTTATTATGGTCTTGCACTTCTTTTTAATTTCCGTCAAATGTGAAAATATTGTTTGTGTTTTGTAGTTGGGAGACCACATGGAAGCGCTGTGTTCTCGACAGGACCTCTTGGGCAGACTAGGGCGACACTACCTGAGCAGTTCCTCGGTCGTTGCAGAGCAACGTCGGAGGAGTCCGGTGACACGGCAGATGAGGGAACGTCCTCAGCGAGTCCGTCTCAGCCTGCGGGTTCTGGCCAGCTATCGCACCCTCCTCATTCTCCTCCTGCTCTACATGCTGCTTGCACTACTGTCATTCGGTGTTTTCTCCAGCACTGGACTCATTCTCATCGTCAGCTTTCTATACGAGCTCCTCTTTAATTTCCTTAGTGAAAAACTAAAGACTCGGTAGATGGAGATTCATCATACCTTTTTTTTTTTTTAAATCTTTTAATGTGCGAGGAAAAGGTGCATGAAGTTTTTTTTATACACAGTATTTGTGCTAAAAGTGTGTTGGTACGTTTAATGGCAAAATTGACCCAGGAATGTTGTATTCAATTCACTTCTTTATTTGATTTTTTTTCTATTATGAAATGTTAATCCAGTTTTTCAGTCATTAAGTTCATTTATAATGGTGTTTTGCGAATGTGAGTGTTAGAACAATACAAATTTTGCCTTTAAATGTCTGCATTTCATAAAAAAATGAGTCTTATTTGTGTTGAAACATGGATATACAACAGATCTCCATGTATTTTCATATTGAAAGAAGTAATGAAATCTGTATTGGAGGAAGTAGTGCTGTTGTCATGGCAGCCACTTTATGATTAAACGTTCCGGTGCGAGAGGAGTGTACAGTTTATTAGGTAAAACGTATGACGCAACGTGTCAGTGAAACGTCAGACATGTGTGACGAAAAGATCTTTGCGGGAATCGAACTTGTTTCGCAGCGAAATGGATATGCGAGTCGACTCGCTGCGGAGGAATATTGACTTCTTACAAAAGCAGCACAGAGAAACTCTGGAGAAGTTACACGGTGAAATAGATAGTTTAAAACGGCAAAATAAAGGTACATTTATGTTACGTTTTTCTCTGTATATTACAGGAATAATGTTATGGCATTTACATAAACAATGCATTAATGCGTAACGTATTTGTCGGTATAGAACAAAATGTAACTTCTCATTTTAATTGACGTAATTGTACTGAAAATATTGCGAAAACATATTTAGGTACCATTAATGTGAGTAATGATGCCTGTGTTGATATAATAATGGGCTATTTCATGTCACCCAATTTTATCAGATCCTCGTGCCGTCAAAACCTCTATGGTTTCTAGTGAAATACAAATATGTTAGGCGGAATGACCGCGTCAGTCACCATTCACTTTCAGTGAAAGAAAAGTTGCCATGAAAGTGAGGGGAGACTGAGGTTGTTAATTATCTTCTTTCTTTTTTTCTGTGGAAGACAGTCATGCAAGTTTAAGACAATATGAGGGTGAGGAAATGTTGATTTTCAGGTGAAGTGTGTGTGTTTGAGGACGGGCACTTGCAGTCAGGGGTATCACAGCTCATATTTTAGCACAGGTTGCCTGGTGACGTCGAGCTGCTGAATGAGGAAAATGAAAGAATGGCGTTTGGATCCGCTGTGGGTGGCAAAGTATCAGTTTACACACAAACGTTTTGGTGTTTTGTTTCTAAAAGTCAAATTTGTTAGATCAAATGTAAAAGGATTTTGCTCACATCAAACGGGTAAAAGAAATAACAAAAATTGCTGATGGTAGACCGGGACTATTTGAGTCAAATATAGGATACCGTAAATGCAATTTCGTGTTTGTGTTTTTGCTCTTGGGTTAACAATGAAACACAACTATGGGGAATTTTTCATAAACGTCATGTTGGAATATGTATTACATTAGTTGTAATTTGTTGGCCTACTGTTATGTTGGGTTAGACGATATTTTAAATTTCATAATTGTACGTGTTTGTGTGTGTGTATACATACATACATACATGCATACATACATACAATGAATTAAAAGTATTACAAAGTAAAAAGTGTGACCTCATATCCCTACAAGAATCATACATGCATTAAATTTGGCATTCGTTAAAACATCATTCACCATTTAGTTTAGTTTTTGGGAATAGTAATATTTGGGAAAAATTTAATTGTGTGTGTTTATATAATGTAGGTCCCACTATATTAAATGAAGTATTGTTAACTATTATATACTAACATTTAAATTAATGATTTGATACAATGCACTTGTTTCTACATTGTACGTACTTAAATTCCTGCATATACTTGTATCACTAAATTAATTATAATTTCTATAATTACACTGTTACACTGCAAAATTTAAATGTAATATATATATATATATACATATATATACTATGAAGTATTACAAAGTAAAAAGTGTGACCTCATATCTCTACAAGAATCATACATGCATTAAATTTGGCATTCGTTAAAACATTCACCATTTTTTGTTTTTTCTAATTATGTGGTTACAGATTTGCAGTATAAGCTGATAATGGAGCCTCCAAAGTCGAGCAATAAAGGTTACGTGTCACTACTGTTTTCTCTCACAAACCATATGACAAATATATTGGTACAAGTTTCCAATAACTTGCACCAAAATTCCATGACAGGATCCAGCCGTATCCAGAGGCGTCGTGCAGGAAACAACAAATTCCAGAGAGATAGAGAGAACTATCTGGAGCAATCTCTGGAGGACACCTGCTCATTACAAAGCACAGAGATCAGGTGCTTACAAAGATTATTATTATTTTAATAATTTTTTGATATAATAATAATTATGAAGAGAAGGGGATAAATAAATGACATTCTTCTAATACCTACAGCAGTTATTTAAAATATAGAGAAACTAGATCAAATTCTTCAGGGACCATCACAGCAGACCGAACAGAAGGTCCATCAGAAGTCAAAGCAGGGTTCATCACTTCTCTACAGCCTCTAATGATCCAGTGCAGTCCATCTTTGGCTCCTCGACCTCCCACCCTACGTGAATGTGAGATCATCATACGCCAACTGTACAGCGCTAATAGCCTGCAGTCCCAGGAGGTGAGATCATACATTTCTCAATCTCTCAATATACAAGAATGACTATAACAATGCATTTGAATTGGTCTTCTCTCAGATCCTACGGGTGAAGGCTGTTCTCAAAGACATTGTTTTCAACAAGAAAATCACTGCAGAGAATTACATCTTGACAAAGTCTTATCTTGCTGATGGTAAAAGGTAATTTCTTTCTCACATTTAAATTTTGCATCTCAGATAGTCTGACAAGAAAATGTCCCAGTCATAATTCCCCCCAAAATGTAAGGAAAATCAAATGTAATGGAAGTCACTGTTCAACAGTGTAATTATAGAAATTATAATTAATTTAGTGATACAAGTATATGCAGGAATTTAAGTACAATGTAGAAACAAGTGCATTGTATCAAATTATTAATTTAAATGTTAGTATTTAGTAGTTAACAATACTTCATTTAATATAGTGGGACCTACATTATATAAACACACAATTAATTATATTTTTCCTAAATATTACTATTCCCATTAAGCAATATTATAATCATACAAATATTATTTTCTTCAAATTAAGCTACGATCACAAAAATAATAATGCATAGCTTAAATGGTAAAAAGATGACAATGCTTTTTCATAAACATTTTGGAGCAAACAATGACTTTTTTTTGCCTAAAATTCCTCTAGATGACCTTAAACCATTTACCTTTTTTCAGCAGAGCTGAAGATTCAGAGGCATTTCCTCAGCTTTCTTTCCAAACACTGCCAAGAGGACTGTAAGTCAGTGCTTATACATTTCTAATATAAATTTTATTTCAAACCTGCCAGCCAAGAGCAAGTCAGATGTTTTGGAGATGTATCAACCTTTGCTCTGTTACTATCTGAACAGACCTGTGTCTCAGGCTAGTAAAGCTGAGAAAGTGATCCTCCCTGCCCTCAAACAGACCCTCAACAACAACATAGCAGACAGACAGAGGAGAACTCAGGCTGTGCAGAGACGTCGTCTACAGAGGACTATGCACTGAAGGAGCAGTCATGTGCTTTTAAAACTACATGCATTTGAGTTCTGTGCCACACATTTCAGATTTAAAGCAGTTTAAATGACTTTATTGATCAAGCGATGCACAAACAGTTAAGGCTTTAGTGTACTGGAATAAAGAAAACATGATTATTCATGAAAATAAAAAAGAAAGACAGAAAAGTATTTATATATTGCCATCATTCCATAGAGGTGCGAGGATTATACTGGGCCGCTAGTGCTGATGGGAAAACATCTAAGCAGCAGAAAGGCAAGCCTGTCTCACGCTTTGAGCCCAGGTGTTCAGCAGTGCCGTCACCGAGTGCTTGTCAGGAAGCTGAAGGAGTTTAGAGGTCATGTTCTTATGCACAGTCTGCAAGAAGGGGTTGGCCTCTGAAAACAGAGAGGAAGGTAAGGAAGTGTTCAGTTCATACATTTTACAGCCTAGGGAGTTTCATTTAAACTGGATGCTTAAGTGGGTTTGTATTGCCGAGAGTTAATGTACAAAGACTCACCGTACTGCTGTCCGTCATCTTCCCAGTGGGGGCTCTGATCGGGGTAGTCTGCTGGAATGCTCAATTGAAGAGGGGGAACACTGGGAAGATTTTTATCATCTATACAGAGACAGTGCCAGGAGGGAATGATTAATTTGTACACGTGTACAGGACGCATATATTGGGCACAAGTTTTGAACTGACCTAGTTTACATATGAGATGCACCGTTCCATTGTTGCTGCAAAAGGTGGGATCAAGATTGACCAGAAATTTGGAATTAAGCCGGGCCACCTCCCCTTGAAGTATGTTAGGGATGGTCTGCCGCTCGTCATCTTCCAGCTTCCGTTTACGGGAAGGAATTGAGGGGCCCCTGTAATGAAGAAATATACTTTGTATGGTACACCACCCAGCTTTAACTTGTAAATTTACATATTACAATGTTTTTTTTAATGCAAAACTATAAATATGATCAAATTGTTTATTTATTTTTATGTAATTTATTATGATTAGCAATGAAGTTAAAACACTTAAATCTTAATAAAGAGATTATTTTAAAAAACAATTATATAAATATAATTGTTTTTTTAATAATCTCAATTAAGATTTACATTTTTTAACTTAATTGCTTAATATATTATATTAACTTAATATAGCTTAACTTAGCTAAATAAATAAATAAAAAAATTTTTTTTCTTAAAACTACATGGTGATACATGATTATAAAGCGATTTGTATTGTGATAAAATGTATAATATATTATCATTCAAAAGTTTGAGGTCAGAAATGTATTTTTGTATTTATTTTAAAAGTAATGCTAAAAATGTTTCTTAAGCATCAAGTCAGTATTTTAGAATGACTTCTGAAGACTGGAGCAATGGCTGCTTAAAATGCAGTTTTGCCATCACAAGAACAAATGGCATTTTAAAATATATTCAAACAGAAAATAGGTCTCTTAAATTGTAACAATTTCACAATATTACCATATATATTGGTATTTGCCATATACTGTCTTTTTAACCAAATAAATTCAGCCACGGCAACTGGCCTTAAATTAAAATAAATTATATACATTAGCTATTGATCTTACGTGATTGGGGGTCCATGAATTGCTGTCATAGCAGGAGCAAACGTGCGGTAAAGCGAATGGTTAAAAACTGGGGAGCGGATGTTAGCCAAGACAGCATCCAGCAGTGGCTGGCACAGGTACTGCTTTTTGGTACAGGGAACTGGTGGAGGGGGAGGAGTCGGCTAGAAACAAAAGTCAAGATGTCACTGTAGCAAACTGTTACTGCTTTTAAACGAACAACACATTATTAAATTGAATGTTAAAAATGTACTCACCACTGCCATGTCATTCTTTAGTTTCTCCAATGCTATTTCACACTTCTGTAGTGTTTTAAGTGGACACCTAGTGGAAGACGGCAATAATGCAACCTTAATCACAAGCCAAAAATGAATACTAGAGACAGTGTTCAACATGCCTTTTTTACCTCGTGTTGGGGTCAGTCAATATGTTAAGCAAACTTTTCATTTTGCTCAAATCCTTCTTCCTGTCTGTACAGATGAAACAAAGCATGAGCACTAAAACCAAGGGGAAAAGATAAATCAGCACCAAAAGAGAAAAAGTCTCCCGTACCTTCATTTTTGTCTATTTTATTAATCATCCTGCGCAGTGGCTCAATATATTTTGACAGCTGCTTCAATTTATCCATGTAAAGCTGGTCCTCAGACTGTGAGGCCCCTGCTGGACTCATTACAGAGTTTGGATTGCCTGTAATCCAAAGGAGGAAAGAAAGGTTGCACCGAAATTAAACACTGGCTGCCATTCAGAAGCAAATCATTATTTTCATGTTACAACCAATAACTAATAAATGGCTGAAAATGTCTATTTAAGTTAAATTTGATTGTTACAAATAAATTTAGGCATCCCAAGACTATAAATTGCATATTCATTTTGAGAAGTTTAGGTTATTACATTTTTTTTTTTTATAGGGTAAAGTGAGTGCAAATAAATTAGTTAAATTAAAAATACCCAATATATAATGTTGCCTGATACCAATAAAAAAAAAAATCATTATCTAAATGAAATAATTTAAAAAGAAAAGAATATATAACAAGAAAGCTTGTCTGTACCTGGTGTGTTCAGGGGTCCAGGTGAAGGTACCTGGAGGGGGTAACTCTGGGGAGTACGTGAAGAGGCAGGACTCTGAGATGGCTGGGGAGAGGGACTAGGTTGGAAACCTCCTGGAGATGGTGTCGGGCCAGAGCTAGAGGCAAAAAAAAAGAAAAGAGGTTGAATTAACCATCTGCAGTTAATACTATATATATATAGGAGGAAAACTAAAACCTTTTTTTTTACTATACCTGACAGAGTTGGGCTGAGAGGAAGGAGGCTGGGGGGACGGCTGAGGCTGCGGGGGAGGTGGCATCGACTGGGGTGTCTGCACCTGAACTGGGGAGGGTGATGACATCATTTGCTGACCCTTTGAAAAAGTTAGGAGATGGGGAAAATTAAAATGGGTTGAAAAAATAAACAGATGTTTGGAGGAAAGCGGGAACAGCACTGGTGAAGCCAGTTACCTAGAAAATAACATATACAGTACAGTCAAGATCAGCTCACTTTGACTGTAGAACACCAGTAGACAGCGCTGTTTAACCAGTAAATGGTCGCTTCTTGCTAACAAAGCCAGTCCACTTACCTGTGCCACACACATTTCAATTCAATTTCACTTTCCTAAGTTCTTCTGGATAATTCCTGACTACATTTTTCGGATTGTTATACTGGTTGGGGGTGGAAGTGCGGGGTAAAGGGAGGCATGGACAGGGAGTATGGATTATGGACAGCCTTCGCTCTAGTGTAAAGCCACAGACGTATGCATCCAGTGGGTAGCAGCGCTGAGACCCTACACTCAGCCCTGCGGTAAATACCTGTGGCATTTGCTGTCCTCCAATGGCAGCAGGGTTTTGAGGAATGGCAGAGTTCGGGGTGGCGCGGGGCAACCGGGGTGGAATTTGCATCCCAGGACGGGGCATCATCTTTGAGGAGGACAGAGGGGACAACAGACATGTCACAAGCAAAACAATAAATGCAGTGCATCAGCGGACATGAGGAAGCACATGCAAGAATGCAAACGGAAATAGATTCAACAGGTCTGCAAGCACAGATGCACATACAGACACATTCAATTATGCAAAACGAAACTATCTAAAAATAAAAAAGATGTGCCAACACAGCAGTAAAGTGAGCTTCCTGTCATTCCAAGAGCACGTAAAAGAATATCCCAGGTTTAATACAAGTAAATAGGTGTTCGATGTAAACGATGCGTCAACAGCGAGTTAACAAGTCGCTTACTAACTGTTCTGTGTAAAGTTATCCAATTTTACAGTTAAACCTATAAAATGTCCCTAAAAATGGCATGAACAAATAGATTTTTTTTTAAATGTTAGCAGAAGAAATATTGCAAGTGCCTTTGCAGTTTTACAAAATTACTGTCGTCACAATTCAGCTTTTAAATCCTCCAAAAATAGTCAATTTATTTTCACTGTAAACGGCTTAAATCGTATTGAACCCAGAATATTCCTTTAACAAAACTGATTGTCAAGACAAGGAAAGCCACAGACCAATGGATTTCATGCTCTTTTCATGTAACAGAATCGTGCAAGGAAAGATGCAATGGGTGCGTCTGCATCTCCAACAAGCCTTTTGACTCTAAATTAAAGCTGTGGTTGAGTTTGCCATCTGCTAATGGCTTTTAGAGGGGAGCTCTGATCAAAAGATGGACGGCTACAATGCAACCATCAATACCGCCCTTGAAACACATTAAGGAAATCATTTAAAGGCTCAAAAGGAAAATATCAGAATATGTTAACAATCATGGTAAACTGCAAATTATACAGCTTTGAACAGGCTAACATTTCTTGTCAGGTACATGCAAAAAGGGCTTGTGGGTTCAAAACAGCAAGCATGCAGTCAGGCTGTTAGCTGCACAAACACGCATAATGCAAATGAGATTCAAAACTAATGCTACACAAAATTAAACTGACTGCTCTGCAACAGAATAAAGATTTCCATCTCTGGGTTTAGTATAAACTAGGGCCATATAGACGGGAAAAGGTGAATAAAAGCAACATGAAGCAAAATGTTTTCCGCCAAATGTTCGCAGATTGGAGGGCTGCCCTTGAGGGAGAGATCCAACTACATGTATTTGAAAATGTAAGGCATCTAGTTGAGATATATATATATAATAATATAATAATATAATATATCTCATATTGACCTTTATCATATATAACTAAAAACTAGAGAGAGAGAGAGAGAGAGAGAGAGAGAGAGATGTGCTGATGGCAAGTGCTGACAAATAGAGCAAAAATGGCCTCCAATATGCATTTGTAAGAAGTGTGTTAGGCATTTATTAACTAAAACTAACTACACTACAGAACTAACCATGTTGTTAGCAATGTTATTAGTTTTTTTGTGTTTGGTTTTGAATTTTTGTTAATCAGGTTCTCTTGTAACAAGTAGTATACTTTTCATGTTAAAATGACAAAAATAATTACTTCAAAACTAAATTCAGTTGCCAATTTTAAAATACACTTGTTTTGTCATTTTAATTTTCAAAATACACATTATATAGAATTATTCAGCTGTTTGCTTGCATATTGTTGAAATACGACTTGAAATTCTTCCTTTCAATATACTTGATGCATTCATGGATTAAGTTTGACGCATTTATGTCCAATATGACTTAGGTGGTAAAGTTTGATACTTAAAATTAAAACCCTTATACCCAAGTAGGAGTAATAGTAAGAGAGGTGCTCGCTAGTTATGAACAGCTTGTAGTTTGTCCCCCAACACTGGTGAAGATGTCAGTCACTTAGTTCAGAAACTACTACTGTTTTGTTCTTCTTGATTGGAGAACAAGGCCCATCACTTTGGCCCATGACTAAACCTCTATTGTCAAGGAAAATGTTGATATTTAATACTTCTGCTGTTATTTAGATATTGTGCATTATATTATGGTCCACCACCAGGCAAGGAATTAACAGTTCTGACGTCCAAAAGAAATTCAAGTATTGATTTTGGTCACATGCAGTCACTCCACGCTCAGTCACTTTTCTCAATCCTCACCACAGCTTACACCGAGCATACCTGGCCAGAGACTGCTGCGAGCTGGGCCGCCTGTTGAACCTGCTGCTGCTGCTGTTGTTGTTGTTGTTGTTGTTGCTGCTGCTGCTGTTGTTGTTGTTGTTGTTGCTGCTGCTGCTGTTGTTGCTGTTGCTGCTGCTGGTGCTGCAATACTCTCGCCTGCTTGTTTAAACAGAAGCAAACAAAGACACTTAGACACAAGACACTTAGACTAGCCGGTGTAACATTTGCCTCTCCTGACAACTTGTGTTCAGATGGATGTCAATAACAGGTGTAAACAGAGAATCAACGTGGGATTTGTTAGGGCAGGAGATCTTTACCTGCATTACCTGCTGGAGCTTCAAATGTTGCTGCTGCTGTTGGCTGAGTGAGCTGATTTGTTGATGCTGTCCTGGAGCCATTTGTGGTAATGACTGGGGCACCAAGACTTGCTGTTGCGAGTGAGAGGGCATTGGACCTGCCACTCCCTGAGACTGTACCTGGGCTTGACCTTGAGCTTGGACCTGAGCTTGAACCTGGGCTTGAAGCTGCTGCATTTGCTGGATACTCTGGGCTTGGGCTTGGGCTTGGGCTTGAGCTTGGGCCTGAGCCTGAGCCTGAGCCTGAGCCTGGGCCTGTGCTTGAGCCTGAGCCTGGGCCTGCGCTTGAGCTTGAGCTTGAGCCTGGGCCTGCGCTTGAGCTTGGGCTTGGGCCTGAGCTTGGGCTTGAGCCAGTTGTTGCTGCTGCTGCTGTTGTTGTTGTTGGTGGTGTTGTTGTTGTTGATGTTGTTGGTGCTGCTGCTGCTGCTGCTGCTGCTGCTGCTGTTGTTGTTGCAGTTGCTGCATTTGCAACTGTTGCATTCTGGTTTGGTGCAACTGGAGTGAAAACCATTAAAATAATAAATACACAGTAAGTAAATTATGAAATTATAAATACAAAGAGGTAAATAAAACTTTTATTTCAGAATATGTTATACAGTAACTTTATTTGGTAATGATTTCACCAATCACCACCACTAGGTATTGGGCCCGATGCTGGGCTTGTGTACTCATACTCATTAAAATGCACAGACACCAGCAACCGATACCACAGCATGTACAGTACAGTGAGCAGAATGGATATATTAGAGAAGGATGTCTATTAAATAAATGATCAAATTATTAAAACAAATTAAATATTTAAACCTATATGCCTGACAGAGTATATACCTATATAACACACAGAGTAAATTAATCACTAGTCTGTGGCACAGATGTACAAGCTTGTCGAGTGCCTCCCTTTTTTCACAGACATCGTTGGAAAGTTTGTAGTTCGGTTTGATATGACAATAGCAGAGGAATATATCACTAATATTAACTGACGGTAAAAAGAGAGAGCATGTGTACTTCTGTTGCATGCTCTTGATTGTTCATCCTTTACTCCGCACACGTTTCAAAACTAAATCATATATGCAAATAAAAATGTAACTGTAGAACATGTAGAATGTTCCCTACATTGTCACAGGACAAGAAGTTTACTGTGTGAAAACATTCAATACACGTACACAGAAAGCTGAGACAACTTTTGAATACTGCATTGAATTCTCTTTGTTTGAACTGACAAATTTATGCACAAATGCCCAGTTGTAATATCTTAAGTGAACGTTTAAACTGTGAACGGCTGATCAATAAAAGTGTTCATCCAAGTTTACACTGTTTAGATAATAAATCCACTCTATTTCCACTTAGAAAAATAAATTATATATCACACACAGTAACCTAAAGGATTATTAGGAACACCATACTAATATTGTTTGACCCCCTTTCACCTTCAGAATTGCCCTAATTCTATGTGCCATTGATTCAACAAGGTGCTGAAAGCATTCTTTAGAAATGTTGGCATTTGTTGCAGTTGATGGAGATTTCATCCACATCCAGGGCACGAAGCTCCCGTTCCACCACATCCCAAAGATACTCTATTGGGTTGAGATCTGATGACTGTGGGGGCCATTTTAGTACGGTGAACTCATTGTCGTGTTCAAGAAACCAATTTGAAATTATTCATTATTTGTGACAAGCTTTGTGACATGGTGCATTATCCTGCTGGAAGTAGCCATCAGAGGATGGGTACATGGTGGTCATGAAGGGATTGACATGGTCAGAAACAATGCTTTAAAAAGGCTGTGGCATTTAAACGATGCCCAATTGGCACTAAGGGGTCTAAAGTGTGCCAAGAAAACATCCCTCACACCATTACACCACTACTATCAGCCTGTACAGTTGTAACAAGGCATGATTAATCCATGTTCTCATTCTGTTTACGCCAAATTCTCTATGAGACTCTATGAGAGATTCTGAATGTCTCACCAGAAATTTGAGACTCATCAGACCAGGCAACATTTTTCCAGTCTTCAACTGTCCAATTTTGGTGAGATTGTGTAAATTATAGCCTCTTTTTCCTATTTGTAGTGGAGATGAGTGGTACCCGGTGGGGTCGTCTGCTGTTATTCGCCACAAGGTTGTGCGTGTTGTGGCTTCACAAACGCTTTTCTACATACCTCGGTTGTAACGAGTGGTTATTTCAGTCAAAGTTGCTCTTCTATCAGCTTGAATCAGTCGGCCCATTCTCCTCTGACCTCTAGCATCAACAAGGCATTTTCACCCACAGGACATTTTTCCCATTTCACACCATTTTTGTAAACCCTAGAAATGGTTGTGTGTGAAAATCCCAGTAACTCAGCAGATTTTGAAATACTCAGACCAGCCCGTCTGGCACCAACAACCATGCCACACTCAAAATTGCTTAAAATCACCTTTCCTTCCCATTCTGACATTCAGTTTGGAGTTCAGGAGATTGTCTTGACCAGGACCACACCCCTAAATGCATTTAAGCAACTGCCATGTGATTGGTTGATTAGATAATTGCATTAATGAGAAATTGAACAGGTGTTCCTAATAATCCTTTAGGTGAGTGTATGTCTGTGTGTTTATATATACACACACACACACGCACACGCGGAGTTCACTTATCTCGAGTCACGGTTAACTCGCCAATCCTATTATGTAGATGTTTCTGAAGTGGAACCGCCAAACTCCCTATTTTTCGAACACTAATATCTTGAGCAAATATCTCGGACAAAGTCATCACTTCACATGGTTATCTCGGGAGTCATGAGCAGTCCGATCGCAGAAGAACTCGCGGAAGTGACGGGTGTCTAAGACTCGCGGAAGTCTAAAGCCTTCTAGATGCTATCTTAGAAAAGGAGGCGCAGGAGTTGAGCCGAGTCAAGCGCGTCTGTGAGTGCGTGAGTGTGTTCAGTGAGTCGAGCACATCTGCAGTGAGTCTGTGTTGAAGTTGAACTGCGCAGGAGTTGAGCCGAGCGCGTCTGTGAATGCGTGAGTGTGTTCAGTGAGTCGAGCACATCTGCAGTGAGTCTGTGTGAGTCGAGTGTGTGTTGACATCGACAAAGACGTCGTTACTGATAGAATTTGTTTTCAAGCAGACCGGATTAATTTGTTTTCTATTATTTCTTATGGGAAAACATGATTCAAGATCAGAGCAATTCGAGTTACGAGCTCTGTCCTGGAACGCTTATGCTCGTATCTCGAGGTTATATATATATATATATATATATATATATATATATACAGTAATACCTCGGTTTACGAGCGACTTGGTATACGAGCAAATCGGTGTACGAGCATGGAGGGTCAAATTGGTGTACGACCATTGTATCGGTGTACGAGAACAATTTTACCCACATCCACACGCATGTTTTGTGTGGAAGCTCAGCATGGTCGTGCGCATTTTTACAGGAAATATCCTAATGACAGCCTCTCATAACACAGTCACACGGTTCCAACCCCTTTATCACCCCTATCACGTACAGTACCTCTAGCAGTAACTGTCACAGTTCATGAATTCCTTGTCTCCTAGTTCTGCCTGTGTGTGTGTGTGAGAGAGAGAGAGAGTGACACACCTGATTCTGATATCATCTGCCTATTTATTTCACTTCTCTCCACTCTTGTCTTGTCCAGTCCTTCGTTCGCGGCTCCAGCGCGCGTTCGTTCGTCCGCGTCCCCAGCGCGCGTTCGTTCGTCCGCGTCCCCAGCGCGCCTTCGTTCGTCCGCGTCCCCAGCGCGCGTTCGTTCGTCCGCGTCCCCAGCGCGCGTTCGTTCGTCCGCGTCCCCAGCGCGCGTTCGTTCGTCCGCGTCCCCAGCGCGCGTTCGTTCGTCCGCGTCCCCAGCGCGCGTTCGTTCGTCCGCGTCCCCAGCGCGCGTTCGTTCGTCCGCGTCCCCAGCGCGCGTTCGTTCGTTCGCGGCTCCAGCGCGCGTTCATTCGCGGCCGCGGCTCCCACGTGTGATACACCTCTGGATTATCACTTCGTTTGTTTTCTGCACTATTATTATAAATTCACTCATTTGCACTTGAATCATTGCTTTGCCCGCTCCCCCCTCCTCCCTCCTCTCTCTCTTCCATGCAGGCTGCTCAAACCTGAAGTGCATTACAGTAAATTGTCAAGTATTTTTATAGTTTAATCATCAATTATTAATTAGTATTTATATGACATCTTAATGGTTATAATTTTAACTGTAATTAATAGGGTAAAACCAAAAAAATATTTAAAATGGGCATTTATGGTCGTGTGGAACGAATTAATTTATTTTTAGTGCATTCTTATGGGGAAACTTGTTTTGGTGTACAAGCATTTTGGTTTACGAGCTCGCTCTTGGAACGAATTAAACTCGTAAACCGAGGTATTACTGTATATACACACACACACACAAACCAAAATTGTTTTAATTTAACCTTGTTTTGAAATGTTTGAATTTTGAAATGTTTTGAAATTGTTTTTAATTTTAAAAGGACTACTGAGTCCAATTGCTTATGCATTTGAGCAATACGGCGAGGGGACTGAGCAATACTATCGTTATGGGTGGAAGAAGTCGTGAACACCCTGTTTTGCCGTGAAAAGCAAGTTGGGAACACTCTTTGAGGATGGGGTCAGGTGCCCACAGTAAACTAGTACATAAATCCTTTTACTATTAAGTACCTAGTACCTTCCTAACATTGTTCGGGAAGCAGGCATACTCAGTCAGTTTAAATCGATCTCTTCCACCTGGCATACACATAAATTATGAATTTTTATTATTCAAATCATGTAAATTATTGTAAGATTGGATGATTTAGGTAAGCCAGAACTGGGAACACTTCCCATCACACCTGATGTACTCATTATATCATAAGAATGGCATCTACGCTGATATTAATCTCTCAGTTTATCAAAAGGTTGACAGTAGTCAGCCGGATCCGAGCCGGATCCAGATCAGATGAAGGACCTGCAACTGAACACAACCACAACACAGCCCTGAAGTGTCAGAAGTGACCGTGACCCTTCTAGACCCTCCCCTGTGAAGGCCTCATGAATCCTATCTTCAACCAAGCGGAACTGGATTAAATATTTTGAGTATCAGACCTATATTCTGACCTGAAATGCTGTCTATATCATTATCATGTCATTTAAAAAACATTATAATTATGTTAGTTGATCTATAACACACTATAACATGGGTGTTATTTTGCTGTTAGCAAACATATACAGTGTATGTACATTTTTATGGCATGCCGATCGCTTCATCAAACAAATCGCCATATCGGGTATTGGTTATCTCAACGCCTTTTTGCAACCCCCCAATCCATCGACATAACCGAACTCCACTGTGTGTATGCGTGTATATATATATATATATATATATATATATATATATATATATAACCTCGAGATACGAGCATAAGCGTTCCAGGACAGAGCTCGTAACTCGAATTGCTCGGATCTTGAATCATGTTTTCCCATAAGAAATATATATATATACATATACACACACACACACACAGTAATACCTTGAGATACAAGCGTCTCTCATAGCCTTCCGGCAGATTTTTGCTTCTAGATACAAGTAAATATTCAAGATACGAGCAAGATTTTCAAGATTCACTTCACGTGTTCGCTGATTTCTGAAATTGTGGATAAATAGGAGCGCGGTGCCGCATGAGTGATGATCGCACGCACTTATGAATCATATTCTTTTGGTTTCTCTACCTAATATACACTGTTCAAAACATTAAGGAAACACTTAATCGTCTGTTTAACACCAAACTTGAGGGAAAACAATCTGTCCAATTAGTAAGTATAAGTGATTGTGAATCAGTTTCACCTGCTTTGGTGCAAATGAAAGAGGAGAGTAAACTGCAAGACAACTGCAAGACAAGCCCCCAAATAGGATGATTTTACAGGTGATGGCCATAGACAATTGCTTATTTTGCAATTGCTTACTCTGCTTATTTTTCCTGCTTGACTTGTTTTAAGTTTTGTTTTTTGTTAGGGCCCTTGTCACTATCCATGGCATGAGGCAGTACCTGCAACCCAATCAAGTTATGCAGGCGGGATCCATAAATGCCGTTGCAAGGAGGTTTGATGTGCTTCCCAGCACAGTTTCAAGGGCATGGAGGAGATACCGGGAGACCCGGTTAAACGGGGAGAGTTAGACAGGGATGTAGCAGTGTGTCTGCTCCTTTGTACGAGGAGGAACAGGAGGAGCACTGCCAGAGCCCTATGAACAGCTACAGGCTACTTGCGAGGATGTTTCTGACCAAACTGTCAGAAACAGACTTCATGAGGGCCCGGTGTCCTCTAGTGGGACTCGTGCTCACAGCTCAGCGTTGTGCAACCAGATTGGCATTTGCCAGAGAACACCAAATTTCAAGGTTCCCTCCTGGTGCATGATAATGCCCGGCCTCATGTGGCTAGAGTGTGTAGGTATTTATTGACCCTCAAGTTCCCCAGAACTTAATCCAATTGAGAACCTCTGGGACATTAAGTACTGGAGCATCCGAAGCTACCAATTTGCACCACTGACTTTCCAGGAGCTCACTGATGGTCTGATCCAGGTCTGGGAGGAAATCCCCCAGGACAACATTCACCATCTCATCAGGAGGAAGCAGAAAAATAACCTAGATGTTGCTGTGAGAGCGTACAGGCACGTGAGGGCCGTGCACACTACTGGCTTTCATGAACTTCATGCAAGTTGGATCAGCCTTTACATTTTAAATGTATTAATTTAGCGGAGGCTTTTATCCGAAGCAACTTATAAGTGAGGAATACAGGAAGCAAATCATTGTGAAGAGGCAAAAATACAAGTGCTCACAACACAAAGTTTCATACATTGCTTGGAGTAGAAGAAGCCAGGAAAAGGGAGCGACTAAATGAAAGTGAAAACATAGCTTGTTTGTTTTTTCAGGTTAAGTGCTCACGGAAGAGATGAGTTTTCAGTATTCGTTTGAATATTGAAAAAGATAGCACATTTAAGATGAAAGCTGTGAGATCATTCCACCAGCAAAGAACAGTGAACGAAAATGTTCTGGACAGTGATTTTGTGCCTCTCCATAATTGGTACTATGAATCGTCGCTCATTAACAAATTGTAGGTTTTTGGTAGGTGTGTAGACTTGTAGTAGCGAATGAAAGTAGGAGGGCAATGAGCTGTGGTAGATCTGTAAGAAAGAGTCAATGACTTTGTTCTTAGATTATAGAATGTATAGAAATAAACACTTCCAAATTGAATATTTCATTCCCTGTGTGAATCACAGTGCGATTTAAGTGTCCCCTTAAATTATTTTGAGCAGTGCATTTAAAAATTACAAATGGGAGAGTACCAAAAATGAAACTATCAGTATAGGTGTTACCTAGTTCTGGAAAAAGTGGTATCGGTGCATCCCTAATCACCACCATTAGGATTAACAAACATTATTCTTTCCACTCTCCGTACCTGGCTCTGTTGTTGCTGCTGATTCTGGGCCTGCTGCTGCTGCTGTTGCTGATTCTGATGCTGCATTTGCTGATTCTGATGATGCTGCTGTTGAAGTTGCTGGAGTTGCCTTATCTGTTGATACTGCTGCTGCATGGCATTCTGCTGTATAGCTGCTGGCTGCTGAGGCTGCATGGCAGCCTGCTGCTGAAGCTGGAACTGCATGGACTGCTGCTGCTGTTGCGGCTGCTGTATCATCTGCATCTGCCCAGCAGCCCCTGCTGGGTTAGACATGGCATCATATGTCTTTTCGTGGAAATGTATGAGAATTAAAATAAGATTATTATGCCACACACAGTCTCTGTAATAAGTTGACAGCTATTGATTTTACCAGGCTGCTGGCCTCCCGCTACTCCCTGCATGGCATGCTGACCCATTTGCATTTGCCCCATACCGCCCATTTGTGTGCCAGGGGGTCGTGGTCCAATGCCAATAACTCCAGGACCACCTCCACCCACTCCAGGTAAATTCTGCAGGGCATTCATGGGATCTAAAAATAAACAATGTTATCTTGAATTACAGCAAAAATATAAATATATTATGATGGTTAAATAGTAGACTTAAGAAGATCTTAAACAGCTCTTTAATTTACCAGGCCCACCTTGTGACTTTTTATCTGTAATGAAAAAAAAATTGTTCAATACACGGTCCACATCCAAACATCATGGCAATAAGACAAAACAAATTAGCATTGTAAACAGTGAATTGGCTACTTACGAATATCTCTAAAATGAATTATAAGCCTCGCAACCAGAGATAAATACTCCTCCTGTTCCCAAAAAATATGAGATTTATTTCAACAAATTCACACACTAACAAAACAGTTCTGTTAGAGAGTAAAATATGTACATTTAAAAGTAGTACTTACTCTGGTCTTTGCTTTGATAAAAACATGACTCTCCATGTCAGTACTGGACTTTGAGTGAGCAGTTCCTGCTTTTCTCATGGCTTCATCTCTGTGATATAATAAAACAAAAAAGTAGGAATATTTTATCACAACTGATGCACGACAAACAATAAATGTTAACAATCATTTCCTGACACTACCCATCATTTAAGAGGTGTCTCAGAACATGAAGTCTATTAGAAGAACTTTTTTATTGCAACAAAGTATAAGACTATCACTACCAAAAAAACTAAATATTTTTAGAGGGTGACAAACAATACACAAAATTCTGAAATGAACTAAACTCTATCACTGATTCTATTAAATTAAATAACACATAAGAGCCTTACAAGCAAATTAATTTCTGAATTATTCTTTAAAGAACATATTATAACATTCTTCTTGAAAAAATGTATGAATGTACAATTTATGAGTTTATGAATAAAATTTATGAAAGTACAATTTTGTAAGGAGTGACAACACAATAATTGGTAATTAAGTTAATCATATACATACGCATATACATTATATATAAATATTTTTTTTTTCCGATTGTACATATTTGACTAATATTTAATGAGGCTTACTTTATTTAGCTAACCGTTTAGCTAAACAAACTATAAAACAGAAAAATGTAATTTCACTTATACCGTGATCAAATAAATATTATATATAAATACACGTACAGGCTATTTTTAAACATTTCGACTACAGATGAGCTGATAAAAAGCCTGGGCATCCGCTAGTTAGCAGCTAACTAGCTAGCTAACTCCGAGACCTCCAGAATGCGCTTAATATAAGGATATACATTTTTTTTTTTTTATGTATGCTCACATTTGCGCCACTACTTTCTGTCGAAAGGCTGGACTCCTCCAATCACTATCAGGACCTGGGACATCCATAACTGTTATTACTAAACAACGTTGAACAAGCTTCTTTCAGTTAGCGATGTCTGCTTCGTAAATGAATCATTCCACTGAGTCGGATCTTTTCAACGAATCGGTTGATCCCACTCATAAAACTGGTCCGAAAGATTCGTTCAAGCATCTCAATAAACAAACAGTTCTCGAGTCCAAGAAATAACACAAACAAATCTTACTTGAAATTTAAATTTACGGCTTAATTGCTTGTCAGATTTATTTAATACATAACAGAGCTCGTTTTAGCTCTATTTTAGCATATTTTATTAAAAAGCTTTTCTATCTAGAAAGCTTTTTAGGTATACACACACATGTATGTGTGTGTGTGTGTGTGTGTGTGTGTGTGTGTGTGTGTGTGTGTGTGTATATATATATAGTAGTTTTAAGTAACATTTACATTTAAAATACTTTATCTTTATCTAATGCAATCGGCTACGTAACAGAATAACCGAAATGGTTCATTGACACGAAAAAAATTAAAAGAACCGATTCGCAGAAATGACTCGGATTTCCCTAAACCAGGCTAAAAAAACTGCTACTGATAGAAGAGTGCAGGCGGATATTCTCAGTCTGTACTAGCAAATCTGCACTATACAGGGTATTCATTAGTAGTAGTAGTGATTTATATATTAGCGTACGGTGAAATCTTCAATCAAGTAATCAGACTGAATGATGTATGGTTTTTTATGCATGTGTCAAATACAAATCCATAATTTAAATTATTTTGATTTTTTTATTGATGTTTGAGTGAATCTTTATTATTTATGTATTGAGATACCTTTATAATTTCTTGTCTATTGTTGCATTTTTTTTTTTTTTCGTTTTCATTTTTGGTTACATTTTTTGCTATTTTGTTGGGTGTTTTTGTCTTTTTATTAGTTTTTGTCTTTTTAAAATAATATTTTTTGTAT
This sequence comes from Rhodeus uyekii, assembly GCA_037043235.1. NCBI lineage: Eukaryota > Metazoa > Chordata > Actinopteri > Cypriniformes > Acheilognathidae > Rhodeus > Rhodeus uyekii. The sequence continues at coordinate 3,086,405 of JAWRVZ010000031.1, read as the reverse complement.
TTTCGTTTTGTTATTTTATGACATTAAGTTAAACTAAATTAGAAAAATTAGAAATGTTACAGCCTACCTTAAGCATTGTATATATTTTATTTTATTTCAAGTGTGACGAATGTATTGTGTGGCTTTAGTTTTAATAAGTCATAATAACACTGTAAATTCAATAGCAGTAACTTTTAGAGTTACTTTAGAATTGCATTACTGACTTTTATTTTCGTTTTCAGATGTGTAGGATAGGCTCTAGGGTGCGGTTATTAGGCAGACACGGGTGACATATCAACTGAAAAACTTCCGCATTTTTCATACATTGGTTAAATGTTAGCTTCCTGCCACAAACATTACTGTTCACCGTATTTTTCTTACTGTAGTATTGTATTTATTATTCTTTGTTCTCTTTTTTTTATTGGCCATAATCAATGATGCTGAATGTTGATGGCAAGCAATTCAAGACCTTGACAAAACTTAAGCAGCATGTCTCATAATTTATTGAAGTTGTCAAGGTCTAATTTAAGACTTAACATTTGTAATGGCAAATAGAATATATTTTTATGATCATATTATGACAAACTGCTGCTACATTGAGTATAGTTGCCAAGGGGACTGATGAGGTCTGAATGCAGTCTATGATATCAATAACTAAAAGAAAAAAAAAAAACATTTTTATTTTTTTCACTGAATTGTGTCCTTTCCAAAATCTTTGTAATCTTACAATCTTTGTAAAGGATGTGACGTAATAAAGCAGTGTAACAGTGACAGTGTGACTAGTGATGATTCAGTATCCTATGGTTTTGAAAGGAATTTGAAGTCTGAGCTCCAGAGTGTGTGTAATTCATGAATTTGAGTGCATTAATCAATGCAAAAGCTATAGCCTATGGCCTTAAGTTCACAAGCTTTAAGCCATTTTTGACTTTGTCTGATATTAGACATATATGACGAGCAATTATTCATAAATGCTTTTTGACTAGGACCATATGACCTACTTTTCTCTCATTACACTTGAGCGAAAAGACTCTCTGTGTCCACAGATTAACTCCTACCTTGCAGGAGAGCTTGAAGGTTTCTCTTTTGATGTCAAACCAATTTGTTGCTTCACTGATCCAAGGAAAGACATTATGCAAGACATTATGATACAAATGTGAACAACATTCTAGACTTGAGGTGACAATGTTGTGCCAAGTGCAGCTTTATCTGGCATTGTAGATAAACTCTTCTTTATTAAATGAAGAAAAGAAAAAAGTATTGTGATGAAGACTGTCTGGGTGATAAAGGGCCTGCATTTATGCCCTGAATATAATCCTGTCCTGTCTTTAACATTATACCTAGACTTGGGTCAACACCTTAGGAAGTGCAATTTTATAATCCATTATCCCATACCCAAGGGTAAAGAACTTGACTATAATGTCAATGTGTGCCTTGAATGCAATGTAAGTCGCTTTAGATAACATCTCAGCACAATTAAATGTGGAGAGATGTTGTCTAGATACTTTAGTAGTGGAGTAGTAGTATTTTAACAGCTCATGTCAATTGCCCATGTCAACAACAGATCTCCAGGTGAGATGTGAGCCAACTAAAATGAGACCACTAGCCTAATATAGCAAAATACATTTCACAAGGCTATTCAATCTCCTAATCAGTGTCTAGATATGTGCCTCAGTATCGCGGTTCAGGGCATTTAAAATGCCGCGCCTCTGCACGCCACTCATCTCACTCTTCCTTTAAGTAACAGCCGCTCGAGGCGCTCATGACGGGTGATGATCAGGCAGACCGGGAGCGCGCGCAGATCCGCCCTCCAGACGCCATTTCTCGGACGGTGTGGGGAGCTGAAGCAGCTTTTACACCAATCCCGCGAAGGAAGAGAAAACACAACAAACAGAACATTTTAAAAATCTTTTCGATCGTCTTGTCGCGTAGCGAAGTCGTGCTTCAAGTAGGGCAGCAAGGCGGGAAACTTTCGGTTGCGAGTTTATTCAGAATTCGTTGTGTGTGAAGACGTGTTGCGGGCCGCCATTTTTGTTACAGCCTTCTAAGTCTGTTGGGAGTCTAAATAAGAGATAAAACTCTTCCGTGCTGCGGTGTAATACACGAAGAAGTTGGACGCTACTGACATATGTCGCCTTGAGTTATAATGCGGGGCGATTTATTAACATATTATGCTTCATCTTGAGCGGACGGTGACTGAAGACGGCTAGCTTGCTAACGCGTATATTGTCTCATAAGCTGCAGCTACTTTCACGGAAGAGAGAGCGGAAAGGGGAACTCTGACTCTAAATACGTGTTTTTAGGTTCGTTACCAACTTTTGGGGTTGTTTAAACGTGTTCTATGCCCGTCGTGATTCTTGTGCTGGTGGAAAATTTAGCAATGCATCAAAGTTGGTTGACGCCAGTCGCAGCCTGTCTGGTCAAACGTCAGGTTGCGGTTCAGTAGGACTGTCGGGTCGCTTATAAGAATATCCGTCTGTTATTTTAATTTATTACTCGCTTTTGTTTTCTTTTCGAGTTCTTCGGTTAGAAGTGTATTTCGAACAAACATGTCGTCTGCGCGGTTCGACTCCTCGGACCGAGCTAGCTGGTATTTCGGGCCGGTTTCGAGACAGGAGGCTCAGAATAGGCTTCAGGGACAGAGACACGGGATGTTTTTGGTGCGAGATTCGTCCACCTGTCCTGGTGATTATGTACTGTCAGTGTCCGAAAACTCAAAAGTTTCGCACTATATCATCAACTCTTTGCCAAACAAGAGATTCAAGATAGGTGACCAAGAGTTTGATAATCTACCTGGCCTTTTGGAGTTTTATAAGATACATTATCTGGATACGACCACCCTGATAGAGCCAGCGCCCAGGTAAGAGCTTCGTTTAGATTTGACATCGTCTCATCTAAAAACCCACTTCTCACTAACGTGCATTTCCCTCCCCGTCGGGTCAGACTCGGGTCTGTTTTTATGTTACTAGTTCTTATTTACTAGCTGTTGCAAGTAATCAAGTAGATTAATATAATATCTTTCAGTTTTACTAGTGACAGTTCGTTGGATGCCAGTACTGATTCATAAGCTTATACTATTTCAGCTAGTCACTGTTTCTTTAGTGACAAGTAACACATTTCACATCTTTCTGGTAATGCTTAAAGTACCTAAATATGTTTGGTACTAATATATACAGATTGACTTGTTTAACTATTAGTAACGTTTTTAATTGAAAGGTGAGAATTGTTATATTTGATTAATTGAAAAGTGTCAAGTAGCTGTCAGTTGTGACCAGGGAGATTATAAATGTTGCTGGAAGCAATTGAGATGGATGCTCGTGTCTTATTTATTGCTCTCTAATAAATGAATACTAGCTAAACGGAAATAACAGCAATTTGTTACTAACAGAAACTTGGTGACTGCATAAAGTCCATATAGTGATATACAGCTCCAAGATGATACAAGTCATGTGGATGAAGTAATGTTTAGTTAAACGAACAAAATTATGCTATACTTCATCGCATTATTATAAGGCAATTATTACGTCTTGTGGATTTGGTAATATTGTATGAATTCATAAGTGTTGGTGTTTGAAATATTCACAAGTTAGTGGTAAAATAGAAAAGGTACTGTTCAATATTGGCTTCCATACTAGTAATTAAAAAGTACTAGTGGTTCAATGGATCATATTACGTTTTTTGAGTCACATATTGGATAATTTTCCGGATCAGTGAGGAAAACAAAAAAAGACATAATTTTTTCTTTTTTTGGGGGGGGGGGGAATCTTTGCTTTTGATGTATTACTTAAAGCATATTTTAAGTTCTCCTATACCACACCAAAGAAGTCTTGCCTAAGTAACAAAGTTACAAATAAAGTTGGGGCCAACTGTAGTACTCATTTCAGATACAGAAATCTAATATTTAAATGTAAAAAAACTAACTGTTTATTATAGATTAATTGTTGTTTGATTAACATTATGTACTGCTGTCACTTTAAGACCTAATGCACAGATATGATTTCTTTATCAACTGTGTACATTAATTTAAGGCATGGCCGACTGTATTTATGAGAATACTTGCCGAGACATTTATTTTGATGCAGAGTACAGATTTAAATTGTCTTTTGCCTTGTGCAGGAATAGTTAAAAATCTATAATCTAATATGTAATCTGGCAAGACAAAATGCAAATGATAAACTTTGACTCTATGGTGGTTAAACTTCACATGCGTGCCAAATAGTGGGGCCTGGTCCGTACTGATCAACAAGGGATCAACAATTCCCCTTAATTTCTTTCCTGTATGCTCTTTATGCATGCAGTAAAGAGAAATGTAGTCATTTGCATTTACGATACCAGGAAGAAAATTGTACATGTGAAAAGTGCACATTCAGTAGTGAAATGAACATTACAAAACACCAACTGCCTAGCAAGAAATGGATATAAACATTTCCTCTTAGTTTGCTTTTAAAATTCCTCCTTTGTTTGTTGATTAGGCAATTCTGAGAACTTTGATCTTTGATCTACAGGTACCCTAGTACCCCTCTGCCTAGTGGTCCTATTCAGCCATCCGGGGGAGTCGGAGATGAGAACCAGGAGTATGTGCGAACTCTTTATGACTTCACTGGTAGTGATGCTGAAGACCTTCCTTTCAAGAAGGGTGAAGTCCTAATTATTCTGGACAAGCCTGAGGAGCAGTGGTGGAGTGCCAAGAATAAAGAAGGCCGAATAGGCATGATTCCGGTTCCCTATGTAGAAAAGCTGGTGAGACCTTCGCATCATCCCGGTCAGCCTGGCCATGGTTCACGAAATTCCAATAGTTACGGCATACCCGAGCCAGCACATGCCTATGCTCAGCCTCAGACTCCATCGCCCATTCCCCCCATCACACCTGGCGCTGTTATCAACCCACTGCCATCCGTGCAAAACGGGCCAGTAATGGCGAAGGCGATCCAGAAACGAGTGCCATGTGCATATGACAAGACTGCCTTAGCACTGGAGGTAGGTCACTGAGTGATGGATTCCCATAATCCAGAATTTGTTTTTGTCACCAGGATAAGAGAATCTGCTAGTTTCCATTGTTTTATTGATGTGTGTGTGTGTATATCTATATATCCTTAAGTTTTCTAATTACCAAGGAATATTCACTCAGTATAGAATTTTTTTTTTTTAATAATGCTGGCTGCCATAAACGCGTAATGAAGCTATCTCTCTATGGTTTATATTATTTTACTGGTGCGTGACTACACATTTAAAGGGATTTTTACCCTTCATTAGTTTTGGTCAGATGGTGTTGATAGCATGGAAATGACATATTTTCTCTTGATGACACACTTGTCAGCTCAGTTCTATGTTTCTGAGGGACTTTCCTTAGACAAAGCATTTTTTCACAAATATGTTGATCGGTCTGAGTGTTAGACAAAATACATCTTTATCTTCAATGTTTATCCATATGATCAATGACATGTATTTTAGAATAGCTTTGTTTTTGTTTGTTTTTTTACCTTTTTTTACATTTAATTTTGCTTTACCTAGTTTGCAATTTATGAGCCACGCATCTGTTAAAGAACTGTTTTAGGAGAGACTTATCCCAAATAATTCAGTGTAGTTCATTGGTTTGTTCAGGGTCTAGAGTAAAATTCCATACTTAGTCATTCGATATGGCAAGTTCCAGCACCCCTCCATTGGTTTCTACATGTAAGGCCTTGTCCATTTGTAGAAAACATTACGTAACCCGTCTTAGTCAGCCTGAGAATGTCGTTTGATTCAGGTAGGTACAAGAAAAAGGCAAAGAAACTCTTGGATGGGGTCAAATGCAGATTTACTTTGTAACGTAGCCCGTTTTGAATTTTTCCATCGGTCTGCTGTATTTTACAAATGAGTGCAGCTTGTGAATGGAAACAAGGATTATGACGCATAGTTTGTTATAGCCTAAAGCAAAAGAGTCTGATTTAGAACAGCTATTGCATGCAATTTTGAAAAAGTGAAACATGTCATTTTATACAGATTAACAACAGGTAAAACAATGCAGATTGTGTTGTTTTTTTTTGTTTTTTTTAATGTCCTGTTTTTTTCCCCCTCATAGGTGGGTGACATTGTGAAAGTGACTAGGATGAACATCAGCGGTCAGTGGGAAGGGGAGGTAAATGGCCGGAGAGGTTTATTCCCTTTTACCCATGTGAAAATATTGGACCCCCAAAACCCAGACGAGAGCGAATGATCTGGACCATGCTTTGTCAGCACCCCCGTCTGCTTCCCGGACGCCCCATCGAGTCACCGCCGGTATTATGCTCGCCTGCCTTGGGGCTCAGCCGTGGCGCATTTCTCAAGCAAACCATTTGCGTGGCTTCTGACTGTTTACAGCTCCGAAATCAAACGGTCCTTAATCCCCCCCCTTACCTGGTTACTGGCGAATCAGTGTTTGTTTGTCTGCCCTTAACATTGTTATTTCCACACATCTGCAATCTGTACCTGTGACAAGGTGAAACGAGGCCTCCAACATTGACCTAAGCCTTCCCGCCACTCTCCTGCAGTTTTCTGTCTTTAGCTTTGACTTTGCTATCTGAAATATATTGTTAAGAAAGGGAAATGAGGATAATTATACCCTCTGGTTTGATTGCCAGTTGTTTACCTGTTTGGTCCAAAATGTATCTTTTATTTTGTTTTTTGTTACATTTAAACACAATCCTAGTGATACTGATCTGACCCTTGCTAATAGCCATGACATGAAGATAAGGGTATGATGTTGCAGGATCTGAGAATAGCGTCAACTGCACCACTCCTGATTGACCTTAGAAACAGACTCACCAACTAGCATGTGGGACTAGTCTACTGTAGCCTTTTTATTTGTGCCATAATAACTTATCTGTAAATTGCAGTAGTAGTGTAGCTAGATGGTTGTGGCTAGACTCTCTGGGATCTTTTGAATGGTGAAGGGTTTGCCTGTGGAGCTTTTTGCATCTGGTCGTGATGCCTTAGATGTGAGATTGGGTCTGGGGAGAGTAAAAATGCACCTAATCTATTCCGTTGGACAAGCTGGAAATGTCACCTGTGCAATCATGAGCTCCTCTTCTCCTCTGGTGACAGTAAAGTCTGGACCATGCTCTTTTTTTCATCACTGTTATAGTGTCTCTGCTACAACTCTGATGTTTTCTATCCAATTTTGATTCAGTAACCTGACATGCACACAACTTTTTTTGGTTTTGTCCATGTGTAATCCTTTTCTCTCTTCTTCCCTTTTTTTCTTCTTTTTTTAAAAGTTTTTTTAGCCAGGTGTTAAATCAAACATTTACTGTGTGTTGAAATAAACTGGCAATTTCTAAAAAGGGATTTAAAAAGCCTGCTGGTGGCCTCTGTGCATGACCTTCTGGCCAAGAGGGTTTTCCCTCTTAGGTTAAATGCTGCTTCATGTTATGTTTTATTTGTCTATTGATTTTCTTTTCTTTTTTGTAATGTACTCCTTTTGTCTGGTTTACATCCCTAGGGTCAAGTTAAGGCTAAACATTCAAATTAAGCAATAGACCAGCCTGTATCTTTTAGAAGTGATCAAATAATTTAAGGTTTCAAATGCATACGTTTTCCTTTTTTGTTTGTTTTGGCTATATGGCTTTACCAGTATTACTGTTTATTGTTTCACATTACAAAATATCCACGTGGTCTTGTTTGTTTAAAATTAAAATTTGTGCCTTTTATTTTCTTACACCATTTACATGTTAATAATATTTCCCATGGTTAACACCCGTGCTGGTATTACCCATTATGTACAGAACGAGTAAATAAAATTTATGTCTACTTCTCTGTGTGCGTATGAGGACTCTGAATGCAGGATTGCCATGTGAAAGATGGAAATATTAGGCGAGTTTAAATTTGTGAACTGGAAAAGTCATGGAGTTTAATAAAATTTCAAAAGGATATGGATTTTTACATGACAAATGCTAGTGTTTTCCTTTGCTCTTTATTAATTACATCAGAAATTTGTATCTGATGTACAAAAGAATATTATATTTCCTAAAATAAAACTAGAAATCACAAATGGCTGCTTATTAAATAACGTGTCAAATAATATCGGAGCCCTGTAAAGAAAAGTTTGAATCTTATTCTGGAGACTTCTAACTCCTAAAGTGGGCCATTTTGAAGCCCACGTTCCAACACATTTTGTTCAACAAAATGGTGATGTAACAGCCTGTTTAGAGACAATGTTCGGTATCTGGAACAAGAGGTTGGTTACTCATCCTCACTTGAATTTTTTATTAGCACCAGTTGTGATTGTGTCTGTGCCCTGGAGAGAAGACATAATTAAAGAATTTTAATGAAGTGTCCAAAAAAAGAAAAACCCTGTGCTAGGATGGCCTAGAGAAAGTTATGAAGGTCAAGCTTAGTGTTTTTTTTTAAAATTATTATTCAGTAAATCAGGATTCCATCATTTTGGTTGCTTGGCTCTGTGACCTTGATGTAATGTATGCATATGCATAAACTTATGCCATCAGTATGTTCTATGAATTCAGTGAAAGAAAGGATATAATTAATGAATCAAGGCAGTGCTTGCTTTTCCTTGTTGGTGTGGATTCATCGTGAGAGTTCAGAGTTCTATGTAGCTGTTGGTACCAAAGGAATATTTGGGGGAAACAATCACCTGGAGGCCAGATAACAATTATTTAAAGTGCGTAATTTTTCTGCAACATATCGTACTGCAGTTTCTTTTTTAGCAGATTGATCATTTTCATAAGGCTTCATTATTAGTGTTGGGTTACTTTGAAAAGTAATATATTGCATTCCCCCCTTAAAAAAGTAACTAATTATCTTACTTGGTTACATTTTAAGAAAAGTAATGCATTGTTACGTTTAGGGTACCCAGGTACTTTTTCTCACCTGGGCTGTGCTTTTTTTTTAATAACAAAAAAGTTCTATTTTTGGACAAATGTAAAAGGACCGCAAAAGGATAGAGTGCAAGAGAAGAAAGTTAAACTTACTTAATAAAAACTGCTTATGGTTAAACTGAATCATTGAAGATTAGCAGTTAGTACATTGGTCAATAAAATAAGATTAAATGATTTAAAAAAATGTTTTATGTAACATATTTAATTATTAGAGGTTCACTGGACAAGATTTGCTCCATTTAAACTGTATAATCAGTCTTAAAAATGCATTTCATGATATAACCTACATTAAGATGCATTTTAATATGGGCAGTCTTTAGAGATTTTTCCATATGCAAACATATTAAACACTGGGTTTTGTTAGTGAGAAATGCAGTCACTCTTCAAAACTAGCTAATTTATGTCTTTTGCAAGAAGTTTTTATATGCTTATTTTAGTTTAATGATTCTTGAAAACATAAAACATCAAACCATTACCCCAGGACTGTGTATGCATTTTGTAAACCTGACAGACTGCAATCGAGGAGCTAAAAAAAAAAAAAAAAAAAAAAAAAGTTTGTTGCTGGCCTTTGATATTCATCTATTTATATTTACTTTAGGTCGCTTGTAGAGGAAGAAGTGTAGAGGTGATCACTTTAATATCCGTTGAAGATTTTGCCAGTTGATTTAACTGACTTAATTTACAAGATTAAATTAGCAACGCAAAAGATCTTCATTTTTCATTGCAGATTACATACCAGATTTAATATACTGTATATAATTTACTTTTAATTGCTTTAAGTCAGAACAGGCCAGTGTTTTTATATTTGGAAAAGCTGAACATTTCTGACTCTACTTCCTTACGTAATCTTCAAATGTATGAAATCAACAGTACAGCACGTGTCCCTGAAAAACAGCAAGTCTGTCCAATTTAAATCTACTCCACTTGAACATTTAATGTGATTGACTTGCAGCAAAAATGAATATAATAATAATTACTTACTTGAGGTTTACTGTGATTCCTCTTCCTTTGCAAGTTTCTGCAAAGTTATATTTGCATAATTAAAAGTGATACCACTGATCAGAACTGATGGAAATTTTTGAGAACAATCACTGGGTTTCTGAAACCGAGATCAGTGCAGGCCCATTTTGCCCATTAGCAGCTTGTCCCAAGGCTAATTCTGCTGCTAATAGATTGAATTTTACCATAATGAATGGCTGGCCCTGTCTTAACAGTCCTAACGTCAGCTTAAAATTCCACATTTAAAATATGTGAACATGAAGTTGTGTTCTAAAATGACGCGCTCTAATACCTCACAATTTCTCTTTTCTATTTAGATGCTGCAAGGTAAACCTAATCTCACAGACAATCTGCAAAAACAGTCTGTGAGTGCAGAAAGGCAGAAACACTGATGTGCCTATATTTAGCATTATGATAAGCCTCAGTCAGCCTTGCAACATCTGTCCAAGGTAATTATTAAGAGCATTTTAATTTGAATAACAAAAAAATATGATTTGCATCTAAGAATGCATCCAAATACCTTTCTTATTTTAGCTACTGAAATGACAGCAGAAGCCTGAAAATGTATATTAAAAATACACATTATTATATGAAATACTTTTAATATATCAAACTTATGGATTACGTTTTAAATGATCTGCAATTCTGTGTGGGGATGCTAGTTGCACAGAAATAACACATTTCACCCTTAATTTGCCCAAACAGCATAATTTACCTCTTCGGCTACTCTGACACACGATGAGAAACATTTGAATATTATGTTAAATCATCGACCTGCCTCTGTGGTAGAGTAACTTTTATCAGAATGTTCTCTTCGTGTTGTCTAAATCAATCTCGAGCCCTTCCAGAATCTTCACGCTCTATTTGGGAGTGCTGACGATTAAACATTTACAGGACATACGCCGCTGCCTTCTGCTGTGGAAACGAGGCCATGTTGAGTTATCGTGACTCCCCACTGGCTCTCTGTGGGATCTGGGTCAGATATAGAGTCAGAACCGGGGCTTAATTCTTCTCTCTACCTTGTGCCCTCACCTACTAAGAAAATTAGGATGACATTTTACATTGAGTTGGTTTAAACCATTATTATTATAATGCACAATCTGCAAACTAAAATTAGGCTATTAAGTACAATAGTCAGTAACCGTAACTTCATTACTGTATGATGTACGCAACAGGAGAAATAACAGGCCCAGCCTGATAGAAGTCTCATGTCGCAAATTATGCATGTTAGAAAAGTCAATGAGGATCAACTGGCAATCTGGCATCATCAGTTGTCGTAGAATAACTGACAACATACTTGGATTTGTAGATAACTTTACAGCAAATGAAAATAATTCTGAACCTAAACATAACATGTAAACACTTAATATTGGTTATTAAATATGAAATTAAATATGGACAAATAAATAATGCACTAACCTCTTCATATTTTTATAGGCTACTATTTTCACATGTGTATCTGTATCTGCTAAACATTTTTTCAGATCACAGGTAAAACAGACACAAGAGCTATTTTCATGCATTATAATTTGCAAACCATAATTCTCGTTTGCATATTCTCTACTGCTTGAATCTTTTAAAAATGTCGCCATCTACCGTTATGTAGGCAAAATTGTGATAATACAATTTTATTAGATTTAACTACTTGTCATATATATCCTGAGACAGTTATATTAAGCTTCGAGCGTTCAGCATCTCTCAGCTTCTCTCTCTCTCCTCACCAGCACCCAGGTCAGGGTTGCCAGGTCTATGTAACAAAACTAACTCACAAAGACCAGTCATAAATAGCCCAAAACCTTATCCCAAATATCAAAACTCCAATTATGCCACTCTCATACCAAAAATACACATTTTACAGTCACTGTTACGCAAAATGAAAATCACTTATTCATCGTGATCACAAAAGGCTAGTTTTATCATTGGCAGAATATTTAAGATTTCAATACAAGCGTTTCAAACAAATTTCATTTATGAAATATTTTAAATCTTTAACTCGTGGGTGGAAAAATCAACCCCGTGGCAACAGTTGAAAAGTAGCCGAATTACACGCGGAAATGTATTTAGGCTGGAAATCTTCAGTCCAATCTGGCAACACTGCTTCTTGTCTGTTCTTGTTCCGCCAGGTATCCCAGAATGCAGATAGCACCAACCAGCGGGTGGATGATAAAACCCGCGTAATTTAAAAATAACACTGTTATTGTGTTACAAAATGTAGATTTAAGATTTCATCAGGAGCGAATGTCGTTTGTTTGTAAAGGTATCACCTATTTGAGAATTTGATCTGACATTTTCGAAGTTGTGAGGTCCAGGCGATGCCAGGCGCTCAGCGTTCATTCACCCCACCTGGAAGCGGATTTCCTCGGCGAGTCTTTCTGACGTTTGCCGCTGGCTCTAATGTATCTAGTGGTTAAACATGAGATATAATTCGTCTTTTGTGGATCTAACGGGAAATCTTTGATCTCACGAATCTACAATTTGTTCCTTGGCAAATCGTTTTGGCTGAGGGTAAAATTAAATTTCATAACTTTAAAAATTTAGGTTCTTTAACTTTTGCCTTTGTTGCCCATGATCACTGACTTTGTATGTTTACCTTATTTCTTAATGTATAGTTTGTTGTACCTTTTACTTATACTTTTATAATGGCTATTATTAATCGCTGCCATTTAACAAAAAGATACAGGGTTGTGTTTTTGTTTCATTTTATTACAATGAAGATCATTAAACATTACATTGCGTGAACCACAGATTAATGTTTAATATTTTTAAAATGTAAACAGGACGAATCGGGGCTGTGTTTTCTTTTTCTTTTTTCCTTTTTCTTTTTTAGTTATAAATGTACATGCATTGATGTAGGCGTTGCCTGAGTAATTTTTTGTGGTTATTAATATTTAAGATGTTTTAAATAAAACCTAAAAGAGGCAGAGTGGTGTTTTATAAAATATTTCGTTTTATGGTTGCATAAAATATAAATAGCCAAAATATAACCAGAGCGAGCTGAGTGACATTATCAATTCAGGGAAACGCTTATAAAATGGGAATGTTAATTGTCTCATTTATTAAGGTAGCCTATAGATTTGGTCCTCTGTTTTTACTAGTGAAAGTGCATTTCTCTTTAAACGAGCATGAGCTCTAAAGCAGAAAATAAATGTTAGACTACATCCAGCTAGCAGTGTTTTTTATTTATTTATGTATCTTTCACAAATTATCATGGGTGATCAGTTTATATAGCCTACTATATTTCCATATCTATTGCTCTTCCTCTGTCATCGGGTAAGCACTATGCTGCTGGTTATTAGTTCATTCAAAAAATATTTGTCTCCCTAGAATGTTGCCTAATGATTATTAAACATTTGCAATTAAAGTCACTCTATTAATATTTTCTCTACTTTCATTTATAATGAGTTCCAATCTGTCTAACAGTACAGTTTTAGAACCGGATTCAGTGTCTGTTTTTCATATGGTGGTCTTATTTTCATACTTTTTATTTTGCTCTTAAATAAAGTGGGATAAACATGACAGAACACTGTCTTCATATCTGAATAATTAAGTGCTAGTGCAGGAATGCAAGTTGGGATATTGTTAATTTTCTTAAAGAAACAAAGGTTTTCAGGGTACAAAATATAATTTAAAGATATGCTATTTTCTAAACTGTAAATATAAGTTGTGAATATGCAATCAGGGCCATAACCAGTACAGACATTGAGGAGAACATGTCTGCCCAGTCTGAGTAATTTTAACAGTTTTGATAACCACGCCACTGAAATAGGCACCCATCCCTTTACCTCACTTGAGCAAATATGAGCAATATGATGCAAATGATTGAAAATGAAAAGAGCATTTCTGATTGGTTTAAAAGTGTGGTGGCTCTCAGAGTTTTATTTATTTTTTGCTTTTTTGCTGAGACCATACTAATCACTTTAATCAGATACATGTCAAGTTTGACATGTCATGTGTGGGGTATTCTAAAATATATTTAATATACCTTTATTTATTTTTTCTCAATAATTTTTTTTTTATGTTTTATGTTTAGTCTTATGTTTTGATATAATATATATCTGTCTTTCACACAGGGCTGAAATCTAATAAGTGTGAGGAAACAAAGAGAGAGTGACTTCACACTTATAGTGAATGAGTTCCAAGAATCAGCTCACGGTAGTAGCATGTTGAAACATCTCACCACTTCTGAAGTCAGCCTGACCCACAGAGCTGGAATTCTGTCAGTGCCTGAGGAGAGAATTCATGTCCGGAACATGAATGACTCCACCTATCAAAAACGGTAAGGGATGTTGGCCAGAACTGACTGGAAGTAAGAACTGTTATGGTTTTCTATGTATTCAATAACCCACAAAAACATCCTCACAAGACAAACCTATAAACAGGAATTAGAGGTTTATTTTTAAAGACGGTGACAGAACAGACATTTATTGTGTTTGGATAGATGCCACTTCTTTTTGCTTGCCAATTAACTGCCTTTTACCAGCATTTGTTTTGGCTCTCTAGTATGACTGCCCTCTCCATAAGCCAAAACTTCTCAAATAGATTTGAAATAAAACGTTTAAAAGAAAAATTAGAGTGAACGAATTCCCTGTACTGTACTTTGTCTATAGTTTCTATGGCAGACCAGAATATTGTTTAATACTATACGTTAAACATTAGATGGCAGTATTGGGTTGATTTAGTAAAGCAGGGACCCATACTCAAACTGTCATTGGACTATGGCACTGTTTAACAAAGTAGTTATCATGATTTGCTCTTTATACTTTGCTCTCCATTACACTAAGTGCTAAATATGCATATAAAAGTTAGATGATTCATAACTCATTTGTGTCTTATCTCATTTTCTACTTTGTGTGTAACATACTGACTTGACCCTTCAAGACTTCTTAGTTGGGCACCAAGCTTATTTAGAGAGATCATTATATATATATAATGATCTCTATATATATACATACCCACAAATACATACATGCATGCATATACCATATACACAGGATACTAAAGATTGAATGACTTTGTGTATTTTTTTAAGTAATATATTTAGTAAGATGTTTTTTATTTTTGTATAGATACTTCAATAATAGATTAAATTAAATTAATTCAATGAAAATAATAGGCTACTCCATGTTGTCAGTGCTGAAGGTTCAATGTAAAAATAGTCTTCCTACATAATGAATTAATCCCTTAGGAACTTTGGGGTACTGTGACTGTCTATTTCCGGCTTCGTCCTTTTCCAATCACAGACTGTCACACATGCACATCCACACACACCCCTGTCCTTTTGTCACCAGCGAACCTGAGCTGCTGCTAATTGTAGTGCTGGGAGGATGCAGTTGCCATTACGGGCCATCTGTGCAGCGGATTCTCATTGAGAACTATGGCGAGATGAGCTGCCACTGCACCACAGTGTGGGACAGCTGCCAAAATGAACTCCGCAACCTCTTTGGTGTGCCCTTTGGGTCAGCTTACACAGCAGCGCACCGTTCTGCTGAAATCCCTGAATTAATGCAGAGAGGGAGGAAGAGGGGGAGGAATGACTCAAGCGAAAAAGGAGGTACACAAAATGGTGCTCACTTTTATTTGCTGTGTCAGAGTGGGCCAGTCCAACACAAGGGGTTTTACAAATCATGATGTAATGTGAGAATGTGTGGGTGGAGGGGTGACAGACATGTTCATGTGTCATGTGTTCACTTTTATTCAGCTGGTGGTGGTCAAACAGGCTTGGATACAATAGTGCGCTCCTTTCTTCTTTGTTTGGGGGTGTTTCAGTCTCTGGTTTTGTGTCAGACCTTCACTTTTTGACCTTTCCCTGTGCGGCCACAGCCTCCATGGCTTTGCGCACTGTTTCCTCGTCTCCCAGGAACTGCATGGGTTTGATGGGCTTCAGGTCCTTATCCAGCTCATAGACAATGGGAATGCCAGTGGGAAGGTTGAGCTCCATGATGGCTTCATCTGACATGCCTGTAGGCACAGATGTACATCTTTTCAAATATAGTTTTTGAAGTTATCTAAGCCTTGACCTTTCCTGACCTCTACTTTCCAAAGTGGAATCTAGCTCTCTAGGGAGAATGCAGAACCTTTCTCTTGAAAGGTTGTGCCCGTAACAGGAACCTAACCCCTTCTCATCTCTTCTGTGTATGAATGAGGGCTATAAATAGTTTCTGTTTCATTGGGGATCACTGAACCCTGGCGGTCAGACAGGTTCTATGTCTGAATACGATATGTCCTTGTTCCTGTCTTGCTTCTTAATATGCTTTACTAACATGCAGTTCTATTATATAACACATCACTCACCTGCTTGAGTCCCTGAATAGTCTTTTAAATAAATGCATGGTGGGATGATACTTACTCTCTAAGTGCTTGACGATACCACGCAGACTGTTGCCGTGGGCTGCAATTATGACATTTTTGCCAGCCTTGATCTCAGGTACAATAACCTCATTCCAGAAAGGCAGTGCACGAGCAATGGTGTCCTTCAAGCTCTCGCAGATGGGAAGCTCACCCTCTTTTAGACCCTTGTAGCGCCTTGACTAGTGAAAGAGAGGAATGGAACATCATCAAACTTGATTAAGTGCAGGTTAAAGAGACTATATATCTTTATAAATTTCACATATAAAGTATAAATTATAAAATACATTGTTAGTATTCAATGTGTATTTTAATTGTGTGTATGTGTATATAAATAAATGTAAAATAAAACATCTGATCCGGTTGCCTTACCTCACTGATGATCTTGTGGTATGGATGGTCCTTATCCATAGGAGGAGGGGGGATATCAAATGATCTACGCCATATCTTGACCTGCTCCTCTCCATGCTTGGCTGCTGTCTCTGCCTTGTTCAGACCAGTCAGACCACCATAGTGACGTTCATTCAGACGCCAAGTGCGCACTACGGGCAGCCACATCTGGTCTGTTGTCTCCATAATGGTCCAAAGAGTCTTGATAGCACGCTTCAGGACGGAGGTGTAGCACACATCAAACTTCATGCCTGCATCTTTGATGGCCTGAGCACCACGCTTTGCTTCTTCCAGACCCTTTTCACTGAGGTCTGCATCAAACCAGCCACAGAAACGGTTCTCCTGGTTCCAGGAACTCTCGCCGTGGCGTACAATCACTAGACGATGCGCAGCAGCCATTTTGAAAGAATTTGTGTTTTACTACAGTATTTTCCAGACTAAGCCCTCTAAACACAGCCCTCCCTGCTGTTGTGCACACACTCTGTGACAGACAGTGAGCCCTGCGTGCCTATGCTATGCTCTTTTTATAGCATTCTGGTATGTGACCTGTCATGAATGTCATATCACTTCTGCTTTGAACCAATAACAGTGTTTCGTTTTCAGAATGACAGTTGAACTTACCTATTGACTCTTATGTGTAAGGGGGCGGACCGGATATCTATCTACTGCTCGAAGGGCAGAGGTCGTGAAAGAATTCTAAATAGCAACATGACTTTTAAACTGAGAGGTGTGGAATAAAAGTGCAAAGATCAGTCAGCCTTAGATCTCAGAGGCTAGCAAGAAGGGAGACAGAGAGAGATTGAGAGAGAGAGAATTCACGAGAATGAGAGAATGAGAATGTAGATGCCCCAAGTTTCCAAGCTTTGGCCTAAAATATTTACTCCCACTGAGGATTTAAGTAATGGTCACTAGTTAAATCCTCAGGCGAGTAAATTATTGTAGGCTATAAAATAGCTTAGAAACCTTTTTTACAATTCTACATTCAGCTTTGGTATGATGCATTAATTTCTTCTTCTATTTTTTATTAAAGAAATGAATGTGTTCATGCAATGTTTATAAAAGTGTGTGTGTGTATTTAAAATAAAAACATTCCATGATCTTATCTGCCATGTAAAAAAAACTTTTTAGTCTGCATAAGTAAAAACATGCACTTCATTGTATTGTATCTAATACCTCTCATATCCAGCAGAGACGATGTTGTGTTTCCACAGGTAAAGCACTGAAAATAGAGCTGTAACCATTCCTCACTTCTTTTCTAGCCCCCACCTCCTCCCTCTCTTCCTCCAGCTTTTATCTCTGTATCTGCAGTGGAAACCATGTGCATTATATATATTTTCAATCTCTATGCTTCATTATAAAATTAGATGTTAAAATAATGTGATGAGACACAATGCAACTCATCATTTGTTTGATTTGAGCTTTTTATGCAAAGAATGACTTGATGGCAGTCACAGAGTGTATACTTAAACATCAAATTCTAAAAAACTTCTAATACTTTTATAGCAAAATCCTCTGACTTGCACACAGATCTCTCTCTGTCTTTCTCTCTCTCACACTCTTTCTCTCTCTCTCTCTCCCTCTCATGCTGCTATTGATACTGCATTGTCAGAGTTTAGAAAATCACTTGCGTCAGAGCTCCTTTCTGGCTATATAAGCTGCTCTGACTGCGGTAGGAGCAGCAGATCAGTGTTTGAGCGCTGATCGAGCTGACTGTGGTACCGAGGCACAGAGCAGCTTGTCCTTGGAGCCATGAGTGCCGTCGGATTTGACCCATACTTCTCGTCCTCTTACAAGCGCTGGTATGTGGAGAGCAGCCCCCGGATCTCACAGCGTGGTCGTTCTCGCACCACGTTCTCCGCCCATCCCCCATCTCTCTCCTCTCGTCTCCACTATGCCTCCCCCGGCCGTACCTCCGCCGGTGTCCTGCTGAGCAGCGCTGGCCGCTCCGTGGACATGGACATCAGCCATGCTGCCCAGGTAAGCTCTGAATTCCGGACGGTGCGAACTCAGGAGAAGGCCCAGATGCAAGAGCTCAATGACCGCTTTGCTGGTTACATTGAGCGCGTCCATGAACTTGAGCAGCAGAACCGTGCCCTGGAGGCTGAGCTGCTAATGCTGAGGCAGAGGCACGTGGAGCCTTCCCGTCTGAGGGGCCTGTACGAGCAGGAGGTCCGCACTCTGAGAGCTGCCGTCGAGGAGGCCCGTATGGAGAGGCAAGCTGCACTGAGCCACCGGGAGAGCATGGAAGATGCCTTGCGGAGCCTGCAGGCCAGCTACGAGGAAGAAGTGGTTGCCCGTGAAGACAGCGAAGGCAGGCTTCTGGAGGCCCGCAAGGAGGCTGATGACAGCACTCTGATCCAGGTGGAGCTGGAGAAAAAAGTTGATATATTGCTAAATGAGCTGGCATTCCTGAAGAAGGTCCACGAGGGTGAGATCTCAGAGCTGCAGGCCCAGATTCAGTATGGAGCTCAGATCGCCGTTGAGGCGGAGACTGCCAAACCTGATTTGTCCAGTGCCCTGCGTGACATCAGAGCCCAGTACGAGAAGCTGGCAGCCAAGAACATCCATTCAGCTGAAGAATGGTTCCGCGGGAAGATGGGCCACCTGACAGAGAGCGTGGCGCACCACAGTGACGCAATGAGAAACTCCAAGGATGAAGCGGGAGAGTATCGCCGCCAGCTTCAGTCATGTATCCTTGAGATCGATGCCTGCAAGGGCTTGAATGAGTCTCTGGAGAGGCAGCTCAGGGAGGTGGAGGACAAGCAGAGTGCAGAGGTTGCTGCCATGCAGGTTAGTACTAGTAACCACAATTTTAGATCTTTTAATATCTAAAATTCTCTCAAATCATAATTGTAACATCCATCCTTTACTACAGGATACAATCAGTGAGCTTGAGGATGAACTTCGAGCCACTAAGGGTGAAATGGCGAGATACCTTAAAGAGTATCAGGATCTTCTTAATGTCAAGATGGCACTTGATATTGAGATCGCTGCTTACAGGTAGGACCACTAATTTAACATCAGACATTTCAATTCATGTTAATGCTTCAGTTTTGTCACACAGTCCTTCCTGTTTATTTGCAGGAAGTTGCTTGAGGGAGAAGAGTCTCGCTTCAATGTGGGCGTGGGAGGTTTGGTCGGTGCTTACTCAGTTGGTCCTGTCTACTCCCGCCCTATGTTCTCACTGTCCAGCATGAGCTCTGGCGCCCCCTACTTACTTAGTTCTCGCTTGGTCAGTGCATCCTTCTCAACTGATGAGGCCATCACATCCAGTCAAGCTCAAGAAGCTGCAGCCAGTCCAACCCAGGAAGAAGAAGAGGAGGAGGAAAAAGAGGAAGAAGAAAAGGAGGAAGTGAAGGAAGAGGAAGTGGAAGAGGAAGAGAAAGAAGAAACTAAGGAGGAAGAGGAAGGTAAGATCCAGATGGAAACAATGAATACAAAAATTGTAGTATTATAAATGTTGACAAGAAGTGCATAGCTAAATTACTGTTTTAAACAGGTGTTGAACAAGAAGAGGAAGGTGAAGCTGGAGCAGAGGAAGGTGAAGCTGGAGCAGAGGAAGAAAAAGGGGATGAGGTAGAGGAAGAAAAGGAAGATGTTAAAGGGGAAGACGAGGAAGAAGGAGATGAAAAAGAGGGAGATGTGGAAGAGGTTGAGCAGAAAGAGGGGGAGAAAGCTGAGGAGGAGGAAGCGACTGCAGAGGAGGACACTGAGACAAGTGAGGAGAAAGCTGACACAAGTGCTGATAAGGCCACAGAGGAGACTGAGACTGACAAGGAAGACACTAAAACAGAAAAAGTTGAAAAGGTAGAGAAGGAAAAAGTTGAGCCTAAGGCTGAAAAAGCCAAAGAGGAAGTAGAACCAGAACCAGCCAAAGAGAAACCTGTACCTGAACCTGAGTCAAAGGATAAAGGCAAGGAAGAGCCAGAGAAACCAAAAGCAAAGGAAAAGGGAGATGCAGAAAAGCCTAAGGTAAAAGACGAAGGTGAGAAAGGCAAGAGTGAGAAAAAGGAAAGTGTGAAGCAGGAAAAGGGAAAAGAGGAGACTGAGAAACCCAAGGGAAAGAAGTAAAAATGTCATATCTATAACAGCACAAATACCAATAGCCTAACCTGCTTCTCTAGTCTCCCTTCAATCTGTTACTATCAATATGCATTGATCAATGGTGCTCAGAGCAATACAATGTTTGAAACTACATTCAACTCTATCAGCTTTTAAAACAGATGGTGACTGTGTGATGTTACTGAAATGGTCTACATATGAGTGAATGTATGCTTGTGAAGTAGATTATATTTTTGAATGAAGCATCAGTCTTGCAATAGATTGTAATAAGTGAATCTTTGCTGCCAGTGCAATAAAAACTTGCTCCTTGATGATCAAATTGTTTTGCTATTTTTTTTCAGTGACATTGTTTGTGGGTTTCCTTATGCCAAACTTCCCTAATGTCTGTTTAGATAATTAAATCAAATTTGAAACTTTAAAGCATAAAAGATATGAATTTGCAACATTTGTAAATGATCTACAAAAAACAGATAAATAAATAAATGCAGAATGCCTTCACAAACTGAAAATGCCTATGAGACTTTACAGTGCGAGCATAATTATTATGCAAGTTGATACTCTGGTCATATTATTTCCAAGCACTGTTGCACAATTCCAAACCCCATTAATCTAAAGAAGTATTATTAATTTTGTATTTAGTCATTTATAAGTGATATATGATTGTTAAGGAAGGCTGGAAGTGAGAAAATATGTATTTATGTGTGCATAATTATTAAGCAGATTTTCCATTACAGTTAAAATGGGCCAAAAAAATGACTGAAAAGTCAAAATGTATTAAATGCTCATGAGAAGGAATGCGATACTAATGCAATACTAGATATTGCAAAATTAAGGTGTGATCAATGGACAGCAAAATTCTCATTGGTTCATACAACAGGGTCATACAACAACATGTTAAGAAGAAAAGACATGCTAACAGCAAAAAACATTTTGGGATTAAGGTGAAGAATTAGGTGTGAAACCATCAGGATGCCATTAGTCTCCAGTTACACTATTTTCCAGAATGGCAACTTATCTGGAGTCTCCAGATGTAGAAGGTGTCAGGATCTCAGACACTTTATGGTAAAGAATCATGAAAGATGACCCACACTTAAAAATCACAAGCTGAAGTGCTGTGAAATGCATGAAGACTGTTTTTTTATAGGCTTTATAGACAGATGGGTTAGGACTCTTGACAGATCCTCTCATATCATTATTTGAAGAACTGGTTTGGGCAGAACGTTTTGGGAGTTGATTATGAGTCCGTTTCCTACCCTAAAAGCTCTGTCTTGGCTCATGATTAGTTTTGAATTCCAATTTGAAAATGTCTAGTATTGCATTGGTATCGCATCCTTCTCATGAGCGTTTAGTGTTTTTTGATTTTTCAGTGCGAGTTAAATATCTTTTTGGCCCATTTTTACTGTATAAGAAAACCTGGGTAATAACTATGTACACCTGAATATAAGGTGTTTTTCACTTCCAGCCTTCCTTAACAATTATATATCACTTATAAATGATTAAATACAAGATTAATAGTTGTTATTTATATTGATGTGGTTTGGAATTTGTAAAATGTATTTCGGGCAAAAAAATGTGATAGGGAAATCAGCTTGCATAACAATCATTCACACACTTTATTATTAGCCTTATTCGTTATGTTATGTTTAATTAAACTGTTCATTGCACTTGTACACACTTTCAAAATGATCTCTAAAAAAGAACTTCCTTTAAAACAGTGTTTTATGGAAAACTTATACTGTATGTACATAAACATGCAGATAAATCAGGTGATAAAAATGACAGTATTAGTAAAATAGAAATGTGTCCGATAGGAACCTGTTCAATGTATGTAGCAAGTCACAATCATTAATGTCTGTTCAATTTAGCATTTTTCCTTTGAATGTAGAATTTTACTTACAGTATAAAATAAATACAGTGCAAACACTAGTGCAGGCAGTGCTGAGAATTATATCAAAGTTACTAGTGAATGATTTTAAATGATCATTTGTCTTGTCCCCATTTTTATAACTTGTACTATACAAAAATGTAAATGCACATTTTAACGAGCCTGTTAGCAGTATCAGGAAACTAAACCATGAGCTGTTTTTATAAATAATTCTGAAAATGTTTACGTAAAATGTTGTCCCATTTCATATATTATTGCATATCATGTCTGTTGCATTGAAATCACGTATTTATGAGTAATATGTATCACATCTCTCTTATGATGCACCTTGTCTGCAATGCAGCAACATTATATGCAACGTGGAACATTTTCTATATAAGGTCTCACACTCGCACGCTAGTTATGCCATTTGCCAATCATCACACTACACTTACACTGATGATTCAATAAAGCATTCGATAAAAATGACATTAAAATGTACAATGTATAGATATAAATTATTTTAGGAAAATCTTAGAGTTGCTGATCTTGACTAGAACTAAAAATGCGATCTCAAAAATCAGATTTATTTATTTTTTGCTGTTAAAATGTTAACAACAGAGAAAAACAATAAACACACCTTTAATAAAACATAATCACCACTACCGTCACATTTTAATCACCTGACCGGTTCAAGAGGTAAATGAAGTGGCTTATATTTTCTTGTGTATATACTGTGTACTATCACAATTTATTTTACAAAAAAAATCTTTTTCTTCTGTTGATTTTAAGGATAATTTTTTACATAATCAGTGTCTTGATATTCTTTTTCACTTTTATATTAGTTTACTGCCCTTTTTAAATCAAACTCCAAGACTTTTTCCCCAAAAGCAATCACTCAGAACTTGCAGTGAATGTTAACTAGTATTGTTTTATCTCTTACACCTCTTATAAAGAAGATGTAAACCATTCTCTCAAATAATGTGCACAAAAAGGCATGCATACCACATGAGGAAAAATGAGAACACACATACACATACATATATATATATGATGTTTATTGAGCAAATGCTGCTGAGAAATTCATTCAGATGAACAAAGACATGGGACTGCAAACGGTAGCACCTCATTAACGGTAAGTAGTTGAATTCAAGTCAATCCTATGCATACAAGAATGTATGTGTGCATTGACAGGTTTGTTTTCAAATGCACTCGTCAGGTAAACATAACTGACAACGGTAAAAAGCATGTTTAAGGCTAAGAGTTTCTTAGTTGCTTTATGTACTGAGTGTATATGACCATGGGCTATTTTCACCATCGTCTGCGTCCTTTTTAGTTAGTCTCTTTTTTTTTCTTTTTTTACATTTTTGGCTCAGTTGATGACCTCGCGATAATATTGATAAGGCTACTTTGTCAGAAGAACATATCTCTACGACATTTGTTGCCCTAACTTGAAGCAAATGTCATTCCCCGCCACTCTGCAAGTGTTTTATATTACTGTCATACATAGGGTGATTATTTTTCTATCTCAAAGAACGAGGAACGCACTCCCCCTGAGCTGGCATGCAGATGCCACATTCAAGTGACCGCCCCCCTCCCCCAGGTATTGCAGTTTGAACAAAAGTGAAAGTGAGTCCCCGGCGTCCCGGACCGCATATGCAGCAGATCCCATTTAAAGCTGTCACTCAACATGCATTTTTTAGCTTGCCACATTTTATGGCTTCTCTCTATGCTTGTTTTTGTTTTAGTGTGGTTAATGTAATTAAGTACATCTGTTGAGCTTTATGATTTCTTTGTTATGTTTGTGTTGATTGCTTGAATGCTTCCTCCACAGTTCCTCTTCGGTCGGCTATAGCTGTACTCTCGGGTCTAATCTGCTTCAGATGCCTTCACAGCCTTCTCCGTTTTGGAGACCACCTTCTCCTGGACGGTTTCCTCCACCTCATCACCTTTCTCGGTGACGGTAACAGTTTTTGTGACTTGTTTGACTCCACCTTCCCCAGTTGTGATGGTCTCCACCGTCTTGGTGATGACCACCCTCTGGCTTGATTCATCTTTGGTTGGGCTCTCATCCACTCCATTGGAGATCACATCCTTCTTATCAGACTCTTTCTTCTCGTCTTTCTTGCCCATGTCTCCGTTAACGGTTGCTTCTTTCTTTTTATCTTCAGGCTTTTTCTCAGGTTCACTCTTTTTCTCATCTGCTGGCTTTGAGGAATCTTCTTTAGTTTCAGCTTTCGGGGGTTCTGACTTAGCAGTCTCTTTCATGGGTGGTTCTGCCTTAGGTTCCTCTTTCTTAGGACTCTCAGTCTTGGGAGACTCACTTTTAGGGGCCTCCTTTTTTGTAGCCTCCGTCTTAGGTGTCTCCTTCTTTGGGCTATCGCTCTTCGGGCTCTCACTCTTTGGAGATTCAGGTTTAGGCGTCTCCGTCTTGGATTCTGTCACAGTTGCATTGTCTTTTTCAGATTTGGGCTCCTCCTTCTCCTCTTTTCCCTTCTTATCTGTTTCTGCTTTCTTAGGCTGCTCCTTTGCTTCGGCTTCTTTTTCATCTGCTGATCCCTTGTCGCTACCAGCATCTGCCTCATCTTTCTCATCACCCTCTTCTTCTCCTTCTTCTTCTCCTCCACTAGTCTGCTTCTCTTCTGCTTTCTCACTCTCAGGAGATGACTTTGTTTTGGGTGCCTCAGTTTCTTCGGCTTCGTCCTCTGCATCATCCTCTTTCTTGTCCTCCTCACCTTCCTTTTCCTCCTCCCCTTTCTCTTCCTCTTCATCACCCTTTCCAGCTTCTTCTTCTTGTTCTTCATCACCACCCTCTTTCTCTCCCTCTTCTTCATCCTCAGCAGGGGCTCCAGAGGCTACTTTGGCTTGGGTTGAGGCAACCACCTCCTCTTCTCCTCCTTCTTCCTCCTCACCTTCACCTTCCTCTCCTTTCTCTCCTTCCTCATCACCACTTTCTTCACCCTCAGCCTCTCCCTCCTCTTCTCCTTCATCTTCCGCTTTGGCAGCTGACAACTCCTCTGCCATCTCAGCCAAAGCCTCATCCATTTCAGACTTCTCATCCTCCACCCTTGTCTCCTCGATGATCTCCTCCACGAACTTGTGTTGCACTTTAAGTTTAGGCGGCTCACTTTTGGTCTTGGGGCCTTTGGTGACGGTCTGGCGATATGGAAAAGTGCTAAAGTGGCTCTCCTCTCCTTCAAGAAGTTTTCTACAAAAAAATCGAAAGGCATAAAAGAAGGAGATTCATTGGTGATTTAGGTTATTATCAAAGTTAAATGTAAAGATTTCCCAGAATTATTTTTTTGGAGGGCGACAAAATTTGTAAAAATACAAATGACTGCATGTTAAAGAAATGCAGTTTATTTGCATAAAATAATATTTGGTATATTCTCATTTACACACACACACATATATAGCATTGCTAATAAAATTAAACATTAACAAAATAAATGTTTAAATAATAAAATATTATATGTTACCAGTACATATTGGTCATAATTATTAATAATAATCAATTATAGTGATAATATAATTAATATACTAATATAAATATGTTTACAAAAAAGATACTCTTACCATACTTGTTTGCAACATTTCTCCCAGTCTTACCTGTATGCTGCAATCTCAATATCTAGAGCCATTTTGACATTCAGGAGGTCCTGGTATTCACGAAGATGCCGCGCCATCTCCCATTTCGTGCTCTTGAGTTCATTTTCCAGCTGGTGGATGGTTTCCTAGTGAGTCAGACAAAATATTGTGACAGCTTGCTGAAGACAGAAAGAAATAAACAGTAATATTCTCAAGATAATAATTTGTTTATACATATTCCTCACATGCTACAAGTTACTCTTTGTGGCTATGATGCTCCTGCTCTCACAGCACCAATTAAATAATTCACAGCATCACTGTACAGCTTCAAGGACAACCAATAGGTGCATTCAGTTTATGTGCATGAGGTGATTCCAGGACACAGCCAATGAGCGAACCCTCTGCCTCTGCTCTGACTCAGCAAAGAGTGAGGAGAGACTGCATTGTGGGTGTCTGCCACTCCTTAACCCTTTCTAACACCATTCCACTGCACCTATGATGTAATGAAGCATCATATGCAAATCTGGTGAATGTCTATTCCTCTGCTTTCCATACTCACAATAGTGAGCTCAGAATAAATAGCATTCAACAGACATGCAAACTTAACTGCAACTTGATTTAATTAGTGAGGAGAGCTACAAAACATTTTAAAAGTAAAAGTAATATATGAGGGACTGCAGTGCAACTGCAGCAAAGGCTGCAACCATTAAATTATTTTAGAGTGGTCTAACAATAATAGTTTTATAGCATGTGTTTAAATTAAATAACATTATTTTAGATTATCAACAAAACACACTATTAGATACAGTAATTGTTCTATAAAGTTACTATTTTTTTCAACATTCAGTGCAATGTAAAGCGCGTATAGCCTATAAAACAACACATACACATTTGGAGGGTCAGACTTGTTTAAATGCTAAAATCATATGTGAGACTAGAGATGCTTAATGTGTAAAGCATATGATTAAGTACCTGGAGGCTGCCAAGGTCATTATTGTGTCGGTCCTCTATGTCGTTGAGCTGCCTCTCCAGAGACTCTTTGGTTCCTCGGACAGACTCCAACTCGATGGTTTTGGACTGTAACTGGCGGCGATAGTCTGCAATCTCGTCCCGTGCGGATTTGATGGCGCTTTTATTTTGCTCAGCGGCCTCCGTGAGTTTGGAGTAGCGGCACATGAACCAGTCTTCCACCTGCTGGAGGTTTTGCGTCGAGTGGCCCTCCAGCTGCGTGCGAATCTCGCGCAGCGCTTCGGTGATATCCGCCTTCTGGTAGTCCCTCTTCTCCACGGTGATCTGCGACGCTTGCACCTGCGCTAACAGGTCGCTGATCTCCTCTTGGTGGTTGTTGCGGATAAACGCGATCTCGTCCTGCAGGGACTGCACTTTCTTCTCCAACTCTGCTTTGACGAGTGCTGAGTCACCCATGTCCTTCTTCAGGGCACGGACGATCGCTTCCGTCTCTTCCCTGATGCGGGCTTCCTCATCGAAGCGGTCCCTGAGGCGCTGGATGTCAACTTCAATGTGGTCGCTGTCTAGTTGGATCTGCGCCTTCTCGTGGTGGATTTGCTCCAGCATGGAGCGCAACTCCTGCAGCTCTTGGTCGTAAAGTTCGCCCAGCTGAGACTGCGACACCTGCTTCTGCCGCAGTGCCTGGATCTCCGCCTCGATCTGCTTGTTCTGCTGCTCCAGAAAGTGCACCTTGTCGATGTAGCCCGCGAAGCGGTCGTTGAGTCCCTGGAGTTGTTCCTTCTCATTGGAGCGCTTGTAGTCTCCATTGAGGATGGAGGTCTGAGTGAAATCAAGGCTGTCAGTGGAGCTCAGAACTGTTGAGCCGTAAGCTCGCGCCACCGGGACGTTGAAGGTCCTCTTGTAGGAAGAGGAACTCGGGCTTGTCCGCGACCAGGTCTGGGAGCGGAACCCGCTGGAGGGGCTCGAATAGCTGGTCCTGGTGTCCATCACCCTCCGGTAGGGACTTCCTATAGTGTCTATCGAATAACTCATCCGGACGGACGGGGTGTGAACGTGCAGATGAACAGAAGAGTGAGGTAAAGTAGTGTATAGGTGTAGAGTGTGTGGCTCTCTCAGCGCTGGATAGTCGCTCCACCTGCCTTTATATACTCGAGGGGTTGTTGCGAAAAAGCTCAGGCTTGTTTTGACTGGATCATTGATCCGACGATGTGGGAGGGTCCTGCTTGCTACACTCTTCTTTATCAGTATTTCAGCTCCTTAGTCACACATAACGAGTGCTTGGGTGGCTAATGGCCTATAAAAATAGCTTTCATAAAATATTTTGTTGGAAATGTTCTAAAAATGACTTGGAAATACTTTAAACAAGACACTAAATGCTTGCTATGTATTTGTGGTGTTTATTATCTAGGCCTATAAATAAAAATGAAATGTATATATATATATATTCATTCTTGATCCTTGTGTGTAAAAAGAATGCATAGCCTACTTTTAAAATGCTCCTTTTTCTATTAATACTCCCTAAACCTCCATAATTTGCACCCTGCATAGTTGTGAAACGTTTAAAGAACAATCTCTTACAGAGTATAATAATAGATATGTTAGTTTCCATATAATTACAATATGCTATGACGTCTCATTTATTACAGGACATTTTAGGGCTACAGTTACACTCGACGTGACATCATTGGTACTTGGACAGAGTCTGATCACGCAGCCCAATCACTGACTGAGAGTCCACCGTCAGCACCAAGGACAGCGGCCTGTATCTCAGACACAGTCAAGGGCGTTTAGCTGCAGTGTGCTAACTTCACCATGAAATTACACTATTGTATCGCTTGAGCTGTATTTTAAGGTGATGTAGTTACACTTTTACATGTACTTGTATATAATTACATTAAATTATGCAGACTTTCAATTAACTAAACCAAACCACACCTTAACTTACATATTATTCAGTACTTATTTGTGTAAATATACTGTAACAACTTCACCTTAAAATAAAGTGTAACACTATTTTCTTTTTAAAACGTGGCATTTATGAGTTTATTTCTTACATGAGAAACAGTGAGCTTGCATTTGATTTTCAATGGCTTTGCTTTGTGAAAATTAGATTTCTGTTGAATTAAAAAACGAATGCAACAGTTTGCATGGCTTTTTGATCTCAATTAATTAATTTACTTATTTAAAATAAATTATCTATTTGTAAACTATGTAACAATACCTATTTAGATTAAGTATGACGAGACAAAAATTGTGTATAATAGAAAATCTGCTATATGATACACTTGCTAAAACGTCAATAGTAAGTAAATGTAAAAAAAAAAAACTACAAAAACAAACAAGAAAAAAAAGTGTAATAATTAAGTAAATATGCTTTTTAAATAAGCAATTACTTGATCTAAGCATAATTTCTTTGCAGGATATGGGTATAAATTTAAAATGGAACAGTAACATTTACTCAACAACGAGAAGAAAATGTAATTTTAAATAAATTCATACTATTAACATTCATAAGCGTGCATAAATGATTATATGTTTGCATATACTTTTTAGATTGCAATGTTTTTAAGGTGACGCAGTTACATTGTACTTTCTCAAATAAGTGCTGAGTAATATTAATTAACTAAATGTACATACTGTAGATTTAAAGATAAGATTAGGGTTTGTTTTAGGGTTAGTTACTTGTAATTATGCATAATTTATTATTATCACTATAGTCAATATGTAGTAACATGTAACTAAGTCACCTTAAAATAAAGTGTTACCTACTTTTGTTATGTCATTATTAAAGTTAGGAAGAATGTAAAACATTATTTGCTGCACATTCATGTAATTCTAATCTTGGCTTCTTGTGTTGTTTGACGAATGACTTATTTTCTATTAACCGGAATCCTATCTTTTCTGTATAGACGAAGCATGCAAGTCATGCATTGGACTGGGACGTGTCAAATAGTGCTGTTTTCATTATTATTATTTTTAGTTTGAACATACGTTTTAAAGATACTTCAGTGAAGAAACTGCAACCTGAAAGCATTGAGATGGTAATTGATTGATCTAGAACTGCAGTGGCTGTAGATAATTCAACCAAAGTGTTTCATTCGGGGCTACACAGTGCTGAAAGTCACTCTGACCTTATACACACATCTAGCATTAGCAACTGCTAATTTCCTATATTTCTCATTACTCAGCAGAGTTTAATCATATCACCAGAAATTCAAAATGATTCATCGCAATGTTCCATTGAATTTGTCCCTCTGAGATGACTAAAATGAGATATTTCCAATTACCTACAGGCCTTAGTCTATTTGCTTTGTCATTGAATTTGTTGTGTCTAAAGCACCGAATCCAGATTTAGCCTGTGTGCAGCCAAGCAGAGCAGCAGAAGGAGGAGGGCTCCTGAACTCAATAACCTTATATCTCTACTGTCCACTTGGCATGTCCAGCCCTGAGTGAAGACCATCCCTTTTAAATGTGCATATCATCCCCGAGGAACAGGGCGCCTGTCGCTCAAGGTGCTTTTGTGGCCATGCAGAGCAGTGCGCTTTAAAATTCAATGCAGGCCACCAGTAATGCTGCAGAGCACGCCCTTACAGTACCAGCCAACTGAAATGCATTATTAGACATCCAGCTATAATGTGATGATATTACGGACAGTGAACTCAGAATCAGTATGACAGTGAGCACATACGCAGGGAGAGAAGTCTGTGATTTATTAATAAGGAATGCTTGGGGGAGGCATGCGGTGCATTAGTGGAGGCAGACGCTCATGTAGGTGACTTTCATCAGAAAATGTCTGCCAAGAACAGAAATGTAAAGTAGAAACGGGATCTTTTAAAACTTGTCATGTGAATTTGTTTGGTGCAAAACAAAAAAATCGCATTCAAATGGATTGCAAAAAATGTGGGTTGCAAGATAAGCTCTGGTACAAATGCAGAGAAGCGGTGCATGAAGTCTTGATGCTGATTTAAATCTCTAGAGGATACTCTTGTTAAATCAGCCCTGAAGAGATTCTTTTGCTCGGTTCCCTCCCCTGATGAGACCGGATGACTCAGCAGGAATCTGTGGACAATGTGCTATATATCTGAAAGCATTTGGAAATACATTGATCTGCGCAATTCGTAACTCAGTTAAGGTCCAACCTTACTACAACTAAACACTTTCCATTCATTTCTTGCCTTCTCAGCATGTTTTTCTGCCAGCCATGTTTTATTCATGACCGAGGGGAGAGTTAGAGAAAGGGTTAATGCATGTGCATTGGCAGTGAATGTATGCGTAAGAGATAGAGAGACGCCTGCAGGCCTCTTTTTTAGCTGTGATTTATGGCCGTATGCTCCTCATCCCCCCCAAGCTGGTTAGCAGAATGAAGATGTTTAGAGCCAGCATATCGATGTGGAAGCAGAAAGCAGCATCATATGTGCAGAGACCCTTAACGATCTGTCATGGATAAAATCTAACCCATATTAGACTCTCCCACAACATGTGTATTTACTCATGAAATCAATGCACTTGAGAGTTGAGAGAACAAAAGTGTTTCAACATCATATCTCTCTGTGGTCTGCAAGAGTAAAACTGCTGTTACACTTATCTCATGTTTTGTGATCTTGTCTGGGTTAGAAGTCATTTGTTGTCATGGCGTCTAATTGGTTTGATTGTGTTCAGGTGTTTAGCTTCCTCATTTCCTGTGTGTATATATATAGTCTGCCTGTTTGGTTATTGTTGGTGTTACACGCTTCTGAGTACTACCATTAAAAGGTATTTCTGTTTATCCTCTGTTTTCGTCAGTTTCCTTCTGAGTCCCCGTGACAACTGCAGTAGATGTTATAAGCATCACGAATACTGTGCCGTAAATATATGTGCCTGATAATAGCATATTATCATATTACTGTTCAAAAGTTAAGGGCCAGTATTAACCTCCACCATATTTGCCTTTGTAGGTCTCATTCTGTTTTCGGTAAACAATAGAATGATGTGCTTTACCAAAAAGCTTCATCTTGGTCTCATCTGCCCAGAATAATTTTGCCCAGCACATTTTTGGAGTTTTGTGGGAAATTATGTCAAATTTGCTCTTTTTTCCCCCAATACATACAAAGGAAAAAAACATGTAGCAAGACGTGTTTATGCAATACTTTTCCGTGAGCAATACTTGAATTTCTGGAAATATTTCAGGGGTGCAAACAAATTTGGCCATGACTATATATAAATGAAATTTAAACTCATGTCACAGTTACGCTTTTGTATTTATACATTAACTACGTAATTCATTTTCTGTTTGTTAAAACCAAATATAAATCTAATGTTTTCATTTATTTTACATTTATTCCAAAATTATAACTAAAGGCATGAACAATTTAAACAAAATGTTTGATTTTTTGAATTGATGTTCAGCTGTTTTTTCTAATAGTATCAACTTATTTTCATCATTCATCAGTCTCGGTAAAGTGTGGGTCACATATCCACAGATGGTCACAGATTGGTCATGATATCCAATTAATCTTAACCCTAACCCTCCCACGTGACTTTCTCACTTTTATTCTCAATCTGTTCCTTTAAACAAAGGAGTGGTGGTACGATTCTGACAGCCATTATTATCACCCTATCCTAGAACATCAGCTCAGTTCTCTCTCTCTCTCACACTTTATCTTTCACTAGGGTGTCACAAAGCCAAACAGATTTGTTAGATCTGAATGCTTGCTCAAACTTCCCAGGAGGTTTTTGGTCTAAAATGATGACAGGAGAAACTGTGTTCATTTAGTTCACCCCCAGGAGTGCGAATGACTATGTGTAGTTTTCCTCACAGTTATTGAATGCACTCCTTGACCTCAAGCCTCCAATGGATGAGTAGCTCAAATTTACTATTTCAAAGGGTGATGCAAGACTCTGGACATCAGTGAAGAGGAAAAGACTATTGTGAGACTATTGATTGCTTTAGTCTTGCTTTTAAAAGTTTCAGTGAGTTGACCGTCATCTTTGAATTTACAGCAGATGTGTCTGGATTGGAAAGGGAGGGGTTCAAATTAACTTTTCAAATTTCAAATTAACTTTTAATGTTCGATGTTGGTTTTATTTACATTACTATTCAAAAGTTTGGGGTCAATTAATTTTTTTAATGTCTTCAGAATTTGCTTGTGGTCACTAATGCGCGATTTATTTGATCAAAAATACAGTAAAAATAGTAATATTGTGAAATGTATTTAAATTAAATCTAAAAACTGTTTTTGACTTATTCCTTTGATATGGGAAATCATTTTCAGCAGCCATTACTCCAGTCTTTAGGTTCACTTGATCTGTCATTTGCTTTCTCATGTTCTTTATTTTTACAGAAAAGGATAGATTTGAAAGATTGGATCAGGGTTGCCAAATATTAGGAGGAAAAGGCATTAATCTGTAGGCTGAGACACATCTCCCTCACAGGACATCATCAAGTTGGAGGATATAATGTGATGATGTCATAGAGAAAGCTTGGGGTGCGTGTATGGATAGAAAAGGGAGGGGTTGCCCATGCAGGTTATACGCAGTTTATCTGCAATGCATCAGCAGCTTCCTCTGGCGTTTTCCTTCTCCCCTTCCTCTCTGATGATCATTGAACTATTGATAATGCAACAAATAGCAATATTGCAATAACATCCTAGAAATTCAGCATATTTGTATCAGATCTGCAATTTTTTTAGCATCTTATTTGTGTCCCAAAGTTGTATGGTGGGTGGATCCCTCTGTCATGTGATCTAACTGACCAATCCAAACTTGGGTCCTTCATCAGGTGAGAGCGCTCAAGGAGTGTCATGGCATCACTGATGTCTGTGTCGACAAATTGTCCCTCTCAGGGGACAGCAAAGGAGACTGCTTACCCTTCATAGATTAGATTAGCCAACAAAAGATGACTTTCAGCAGAAAAGGACCAGGATGCATGCACACACACACACACACACACACACTCACTTGCATGGACCCACAAACTTCCGCTATCAAGTCTATCTTATACCTATGATGTATACAAGCAATTAAATGATACTATAGCTGTATTTATGATTGCACCTACATTTTCATCACCTCACTAATATGACTGCAGTTTATCTAGCTAAATTTATAAGCGGATCAATCATCATGTCAGAAGGCTGTGGAATGCTTGCTTTACTTTTTGACTAAATGATTTTACCCAGCAAAAGCAAATGATAGCAATAAACATTGATAAATGTGAAAGAAAGTCTACAACATAAAAGTTCTGTGCTCTGAGATGTCTTCCTGTCATCCTGCTGTTGTGCCTGTTTCTGTGGTTGTGTAGTTGTGTGTGTGTAGTTATTCCTCCTGGGACTATGAGCCAATCCTTTTGGGTGTTTTATCATGCAGAACTAGTTTTTAGTTCTCTGTTCTATAAATATAGATCTTAAAGATGGATTTGTTGAATAGTTTGCTTTGCAATATTTTCCTTTGCCTTCCTATCTTTCAAATACATTTTTATTATATTACTATTTATAAAAAAGAACTTTTAATGTAGTTTTTATGTATGTTTTGCAATGAATTTGTTGTAATGTATTTTTTACATACACTACACAAGTTTGGGGTCGGTACAATTTTTTTATGTTTTTGAAAGAAGTCTTGTTTGCTCACTGAGGCTGCATTTATTTGATAAAAAAAAATAATAATATATATATATAATATAAAAAATAAAAAATAAATAAATAAATATATATATATATATATATATTATAGTTTACACTCCTGTTCCTTATGTACATACTATACTTATCATAGTTATAATATAGTTATATGCAATGACTAGGTTATAAACCTGAACCTACTCCTAAATCTAACCTTATAACCAATGTAGTAACCTTATATTACTCAGTACTTTCTAAGGTAAGTACATTGTAAGTATACGTAAGTGCACGTAGTGTAAAATAAAGTGCGAAAAAGAATATTGTGAAATACAACAACAGTTTAAAACAACATTTTAATGTTTTAAAATGTTCTTTATTCCTGTGATATCAAAGCTGAATTTTAAGTCCTGTCTTCAGAGTCACATGATACTTCAGAAATTATTCTAATATTCTGATTTGGTGCTTAAGTAACATTTCTGTCATGACAACTCTTGAATTGTTTGACATGGTAAAGGATATGACAATGTTGATATGTTTGTTCTTGGCAGAATAGATCTGGGTCACGATACTCGGACTTCACATGTCACTCAAATTTAAACTTAAAACCTAAACTTAAGAACCTGTTAGTCTACACAATCTAGAGTTTCTGCATATTCAGAGTGTATTAGATGCTCTGGTATACATGTTTTGATAAACTGCCTAATTTCTGGGCACAGAAATGTTACCCTGCAACTTTAAAATGAGTGTAATTGATTCAACAACTCACTATACAACTGCAACTATGCCATAATAAAATGTTGAAAAAGAGCTGAACATGTTTGTTTCTGATTTTCAGAGTAGGGATACTATTCAGTGTGACTGTAAACTGAGGCCATGTTTTTTTTTTGCATCAAATAACCATGAATTAGTGCAATTAGAGAAAGAGCACAGATAGCAAATACTTCACCAGCTTGTTATCCCTACGAGGATCAAGAAAAATACATTTGTCCTAGCAGACAATCAACGACAAGCTCGCTCCTACTGATGCCTAGAAATGCGACTTGTCCACTCCGACTGACCACCGCAGCACATCTTTGGCATGGACCAGAACCTCACTCACCTCTCAGATACCAAATAGCTTGTTCAGATTCATAATTAATTATACT
The DNA here is from genome assembly GCA_037043235.1 of Rhodeus uyekii. Taxonomy (NCBI): domain Eukaryota; kingdom Metazoa; phylum Chordata; class Actinopteri; order Cypriniformes; family Acheilognathidae; genus Rhodeus; species Rhodeus uyekii. The sequence continues at coordinate 3,050,620 of JAWRVZ010000031.1, read as the reverse complement.
GAGAAAATTGATAAACTGTTTATCATATCATAAAGTCAATTTGTTCAACCCATTAGTAAACCACAAAGGAAGGAATAATCAAATAGTGGGAACCATAAATCCTTCTCTCTTTTGTTTTCAATGGATGGGGTCTAATGCCTCCACAGACTGGAAGCATAAATATATATATGTGAGGCCAAAGCAGGTAATCATCCAAACAATAAAACAGGACAATCGATCCTAGCCCATGACATGCATATAAATTATTCTTTATACCACAAACATTTATATTAGTATAATTAGAGGGTTTGTGATCTGGAACTTAACTAGTAGCCTATAGTAATAGTCTGAATTGTTCACTAATTCAGTTATTAGTGATTAGATATCAGTTATTGCTTTGTAAATCCTAATATTTTTTTTTCAAAAGTCTGCAAAGACCAATATATTCGCTCCTCAAACTGATTTTCTTATTAACATTTTCTTATTAACAACTAATGCTGTCAAATCGATTACCGGTAATTGCAATTACTGTGCAATATATATATATATATATATATATATATATATATATATATATATATATATATATATATATATATATATATATATATATATATATATATATATATATATATATATATATATACATATGCACAGACACAAACTCAAATGAATTGCAATCGATTTGACAGCACTGGTTCAAATATGATTCTATGGAAGTCAGATATTCAAATATGAGTCCAATCGAGTTGAAAATTGAAAATTATTTTCTTGATTCTTGAGAAAAAGGTAAGTTAAAGTGACTTTTAAGTAAGCATAGTGCTGAAGTGATTCCATATTTCTGTAGGCAAAAACTTAGAAATGAACTTATTTTGGGAGAACTTATTTTGTCATGTGGTTTGTTAAATACAGAGCTGTTTTACTCATGATGCCTTTAAGGATCTACCTAAGATGAGCATAATTACATATACAGATTGATATGTAAAAGTTTCTCTTTCTTCTTCTCAATAACATTTAAATATCAAATGCAACGCATTGATCCATTGTGTGGCCTGATATATCTCATTCTTTTAAAATCTGTATTTTAAATTTGTGCTGTTAAATGTTTCTGTCCTGGATGATTTGTGTTGTTAATTTACTTTAAAAATTGACTCATAATTGCCAAAATGACTCACTGGTCATTCCCTGTAGGTGTATTGATGTAACCTACAGAAAAAGTCAAGTCACATTTATTTATATTGTGCTTTATACAATACAGACGATTTCAAAGCAGGCTCTCAGTAATAAAGTAGAAAATAACAGTGTTAATGTTACAAACTTCATCAATTATTATAAAGCAGCACAACAGATGACTGATGCATCTCAGTTAGTTCCCTAGTTCGTAGTCAAGGCACTGATCAGGGAGTCAGCCATTTTAAGGGCTCAGTTGCAAATTCGTCCCACAATGCAGCATGAAAACTAGAGAGCATCAATGCTAACTATAGCTGCATCCAAAATCGCATATTCTCTTGAGTAGTTACTTGTACTTGTTACTAGAAGTAATTACTTCACAACCACTAAAATCTTATGTTTGGTAGAATGGATGTGTGTAGTATGAATGTAGTGAATGAGTTCTGTTTCTTTATTTGCTGCTTGTAAATTACTGTTTTATTTGCTTGTAAGGTGTTCTTGAGTGTCAGGTAACGTGCCTTTAAATAAAATGTATTATTATTATTAATAATATTATGAATTCTAAATATGGTATATTCACTATGTTGTCATTATTATGTCTACACAATATACTAAGTCACTAGGAAGTTAGGGAGTTGATTGAGACGCACCCATATTATTCCACTCAATTTAGTTTAGAGCAATTTAGTCAGCTTTCTGTAGCTCAATCAGTAGAGCATTTGTGTTTACAACGCCAAGGTCATGGGTTCAATTCCAGGGAAAGTTAGAACTGTTTCAATGTGTTCTTTGAATGCAATGTAAGTTGCCTTTGATAAAAGTGTCTGATAAATGTAGATCAGATTCAAGAACTTTGACACTGTAAACAAATACTCTTTTGGTGAACAGAAACAAGAGATGTTGAGACACTGACACGAATCAGAATTCCCATTAATTTTACAGATCTTCTTTCTTTACAGATGTTTTGTAGTTTGGTAATCGAATTAGTTCTTTGCAGTCGATGCTCTGGCGGCTGAAGCAAAGAATCAAAAGTCTAAATTTATGATTTAATGCAGAGACATCCATACATATTAAACGTGTCTAAAATGTCCAAAAATGTTTTGGCCCCATTGTATCATTCTGTGTTCTAATGTATTGTTCACCCTATAGTACTGTGCAATTTTATGATGGATTGTATGTCCTGGATTGTATTGAGCTGTGCAGCACTTTCTCTGTATTATATTGCGCTGTGCTATACCATCCTGTGCTTTGGCTCTGCTGTGTTGTTTCAGGCTCTCTGTCTGCAGCTTCTAACATTCTACAATAGAACAGGAAGTTTCTCCCACATTTCTATCATTAATTTGCTTTTGTCTCTGCTATTTACACAGAGCATGCCAGGAGTTTCTAAAAAGCACTTGCAGTATCCCAAACATTTCTTTCCTGCCTCTATTACGTAAAAAAGTGTGTCAGAAATGAAGTCAGAATTCAAAACACTCATATCTGTGTAAGAAAGATAATTTTGCAGTATTTCCCCAAGAGAAGGAGAAAATTAGATCACTGCAGAAACAGCTGAGGGCGGAGACACTGAATTTTCCATAGGTAGATGCCACTGGATGGGTGCTGCACAGACTTTCAGATATTTACATTCTCTGTCTCCTTCCTGCAGGAGCGGTACCTGATATTTAATCAAAAGCTGTAATGCAATGCTGTCTCACCTCGCAGAGTGAGGAAGATATATGGATGTGATTAGTTTTATTGCAGAGAAGGGCAGCCAGCCTGTCTCACTGCAGCTCTGAGTCGCACCCAGAAACCTTGTCCAGCTCACAACAGCATGAGCTTGAAGAACAAATAGAATTAGAGAAACATAATATGATTTGATGGCACATGGGTCATTTTGCAACAATGAACCACAGACAAACTTGCCTCGTGTCTGTCTATCTATATATCTACACACATACGTATATACATACACACACACATATTTATAGAAATATATATATGTATTGCTCAAAAAAGGATATCAGTCTGTCTGTAAAATTAGTAAGTATAAGTGATTGAGAATCAGTTTCACTTGCTTTGGTGCAAACAAAAGTGACAGCAGGTTCACTGGAGAGGCAACAGCAAGACAACTCCAGAAAAGAGAATGATTTAGCTGGTGCTCTCCTTATTCTCCCTGATTGATTTGTCTTTTAGTTTTGTGTTTTGTTAGGTACCTTGTCACAGTACCTGCAACCCAATCAGGTTGCACCGGCAGTCCTGCTCCTCTGGGATGGCACATCCATATGTGCCATCGCAAAGAGGTTTATTGTGTCTCCCAGCACGGTTTCAAGAGCATGAAGGAAATACCTGGGATATAGTAGTACGTATATATACTGCAAAAACAAAATTAAGGGAACATTTAAATCAGATGTTATATTCAGTCAATACAAATTATAGTGCAAATTAATTGTCAAAAAGAAAAGATATATATATATATATATATATATATATATATATATATATGGAGAGAGAGAAAGAAAGAAAGAAAGAAAGAAAGAAAGAAAGAAAGAAAGAAAGAAAGAAAGAAAGAAAGAAAGAAAGAAAGAAAGAGAGGGTGTTTTCTTTTTTGCAATTATATTGTACTGTAATTTGTAAAAGTGTCTCTTGTGATCAGTCTCCCGACATAGTTGCCATACAGATAAAATGCAATATTGTGAATTTTTAATCATTGTCATCAAATGATTGCCATAGCCATAGTTTACATCTGAAAATAATACTGTCACAGCACACTGATATATTGACACACTGATAATATGACTAAGCATTTTGACTATCTTGTTTGTTCATTCTGATGACACTATGTTCATTGACATAAAAATGTACTTTTGAGAGATGAACTAAGGATTTTGAGCAACTTACAGGTTTTTACAGGTAAACCATTGTGTGGTGCTGTTTGTAAAAATTGTTTAAAGAAATGAACTTACTGGTTTGCAAATCTTATGGCTGTTTCAAGAAATGATGTTTCAAAGCAACTGAGAAAAACTGTAGTACTGCCCTCCGTCTCTATGCATTGTGGTCTAAATTGTTAATATTCATATTAATTCATATATATTATATCTTTTTTAGAAGGGTTTTGTACAGCACAGTTCAAGTGCTGTTGTTTGATTTTGATTCTGTCATTTTGTCTTTGATTTGTCTTTGATTGTGTTGGAAGGCATTCCAAATGAACATGAAAATTGAGCAAAGTGAACTACTGCAGAAATTCCCTGTATAGGGACCCTGTAAATGGGAACATAGTTTCTGCTGTTGTTGGCTCTGGACCGGGCCGGTCTGGGCTGGGGGAAATGTGCTGCGTCCGCAGGCCCCACTAGCTGATATCCGATGTGAGATGGAGCTGTAATTGATAATGGTGCAGCCTCTTTTCTGCACTGCAGAGCTGCTTTACTTCCCGTGTGTTCATCTGAGTGTGTATTTGTGAGGTTTTGTTTTGGTGGTGTTCTATTACATTCAGCTAAAGATAATATGCTGCCCTCTGTTGGACAAAGAGAACACAAGGGTAATAGTGCTGACTTGGCAGACTAAAAAAAATCTGCTGAGGCAGCTGCATAGGAGGAAGGCATACTGTCTTCATCTCCAAAATTGTTTTTCAATACAGTACATAGCTGAATATTTCTCATAAGAGCCATAGCTATAGTGTTATCCGTGGGCAATGGGTTGATTTAAGATGACCTTGGGAAAATGCATGCTGTGTAAGAATATACTGGGGAGCGATATTGCTTAGTGAAAACGTGAGAAACTGAGAGGAAATTGGAGGGAGAAAAATTAAGAGAAAGGATAAGAAAAAGGTAATTACTAACTAATTATGAAGCGATGCTTGTGATCCTTGTGTCTCTTTGCGTTTGTCCTCTCTCTTTATTCTTTAAAAATGTAAATTTAAAAATAAAATTCTTTATTTTTTCAAATGAATAGATTCTATTCAGTACTTTTATGTATGTATGTGTGTATTTGTAAATCAATATGACATTATTATTATAATGATAACATCATTAATAAATAATAATACAATTTTATAAAATTAAATTATTTTGTGTTTTGAGCTAATTTTCAACAATAGAAAACATATTTTAAATATTTAACACAACTAGAATGCCACAGAAAAATACAAATAATTTTAAATACCACACAACCATGGAATTCATCCATAGATATGTCTTAAATTCTGAGACTTTTAGGCTGTGTTTAGGTTATAATTTGTATGATTGAAGTTACTTATTCAACCTATTCTATCATGACAAAAGTGTGGTATGAAAGGAAAAAAGTTAAAATATATATATGAATTTCAGAATTTCTCAGTATTTGGTTTGTCTTTAATGACAGTGTTACTCAAGCAGGTTTGTATAAAACCTGATGATGTCATCTAACATGATTTGAGAATGATCCGAAGAGCATCATGAGTTTCAATGAATAAACATATGATAGAAAAAAGTTCAGATGAACAGTCACTCATTTACTTATGTCATGGGTGGATCAAGAATTGCAAGGACTTTGAAGGGCTTATCAAAAAATAAACAAAACAACTTAAACCTCCCCAAAATGTAACCCCCCCTCAAAACAAAACAGTTGAGGGCAGAACTTTAGCAAGGCATGACAAGCATCCAAGGCTTCCACACGTGAAACATAGATGATGACTTCACACAGGACAGAGAACAAAAGGAGTATAAATACAAGAGAGTACAAGAGAGAGCAGGTGGGGCAAATTAACCAATTTAGAGACTGAAAAACATGTGCACAGAGCATGGATTTCAAGATCCGGACACCGAAACAGAACCAAGACTAGACCACAGTGTCAGGATCCACAAAACACAGACATGAGAGCGGACGGCCCGGAGAACAACCCCAAGGCTGCATGCTAAAACAAACACAAGACAAACAGGATTCTGTTACCAAATTTTTAATAATCTCAGAACTTTCCATTTCCTGCCAGGTTAACATTAGATTTTCATGAGAATTTGGACAACACAGACTGAATACTGGCCTCTATATTGCATCACCAAAGGAATGTACCAGAGTTCTGGAGCATAACGATATAAATAGTTTTTTTTTTTCAAATGTGAAAACTTTTTCTCTTTCATCCCACATAGTTTGCCTGCTGTTTAATTCACTCTGCATTGCCTTGAGATCAAAGACACGGCAGTATCATAGGCCATAGAGCACTTCTCTCTCTCTCAGGAGAGATCTGAGCTTTGTGCTCCTCCTCTGAAGGCGTTTCACACTCGCTGTGGTAGTGAAGGGCTGAGCATGCTCTGTCATGGCACATTTGGCTGAATCTCATGAGATCAGCTCAAGTCCTTGATGAAAAGCCCTTTGCTAATGTCCCCAAGCTTCTTATGCAGTCTGATGAATGCAGCCTTCTACTCTGGTCTCTGCAGATTCCTCTTATTAAATATTTAAAACGCTAAACACAGCTATTAGTAATCGAGATATATGTGCAAGGCACATTCCTTTTTCCTTTCCAAACCCCTGTGCCGGTAAAATCCAGAATTCCAGAATTTCATGCCAAATGACAAGAAACACTTGAACATGTCATAACAAAAAAAAAAAATCATATTTTTAAATATCCTAAATTATACAATCTATTAAACTTACAAATAATAGCAAAAATAACAACTGTTTTGATTTTATTTCTGAGTATTATATATATATATATATATATATATATATATATATATATATATATACACACTCACTTAAAGGATTATTAGGAACACCTGTTCAATTTCTCGTTAATGCAATTATCTAATCAACCAATCACATGGCAGTTGGTTCAATGCATTTAGGGGTTGGTCCTGGTCAAGACAATCTCCTGAACTCCAAACTGAATGTCAGAATGGGAAAGAAAGCAATTTTGAGCGTGGCATGGTTGTTGGTGCTAGACGGGCCGGTCTGAGTATTTCACAATCTGCTCAGTTACTGGAATTTTCACGCACAACCATTTCTAGGGTTTACAAAGAATGGTGTGAAAAGGGAAAAACATCCAGTATGCGGCAGTCCTGTGGACGAAAATGCCTTGTTGATGCTAGAGGTCAGACGAGAATAGGTCGAATGATTCAAGCTGATAGAAGAGCAACTTTGACTGAAATAACCACTCGTTACAACCGAGGTATGCATTGTGATAAAAATGGACTCAGACTGTGACAGTACTCCCCTCTCACAGACAGGCACATCCTTTTACATTCTGTAAAACATCCATAGGGGTGGGAGGATGGGCTGACAACATTACATTTACGCATTTGGCAGACGCTTTTATCCAAAGCGGCTTACATTGCATTCCAGAAACACATTGAATCAGTTCTTGCTTTCCCTGGGATCGAACTCGTGACCTTGGCATTGTAAGCACCAATGCTCTACTGATTGAGCTACAGGAAAGCTACAACAACTAACAACAACAACAAACTTTATTTATAAAGCAACAACAACAACAACAAAAAGTTGCCCAAAGTGCTGTACAGAAGAATACAAAATAAAATAAATGAAAATTGAAAATAAAATTATTTTTAAACAAGCTGACTTTTTGAAGTGGCCTGTCTAATGTGCAGTGGCAGGTCATTCCGTAATTTTGGTGCTACCACTGCCAAAGCACGGTCCCCTCTTAGTTTAAGCCTTGTTTTGGGCACTTTCAGGAGCAGTTGATCAGCTGACCTAAGAGTGGGTGTATAAAGAAGAAGTAGCTCAGAAATGTATGGTGGGGCAAGACCATTTAGGGATTTAAAAACAAATAAAATATTTTTTAAATGAATCCTGAACTGTACTGGCAGCCAGAGTAAGGAGGCTAAGATGGGGAGACATGTTCATGTTTACGAGTTCCCGTAACCAGACGAGCTGCAGCGTTTTGAACCAGTTTGATGACGGACAACAGAAGACCCTCTAACCCCCACATACAGATAATTACAGTAATCCAGCCGCGTAGTAAAAAAGGCATGGATTACAGTCTCAAAATGTTGCCTTTGAAGAAATGGCTTTATTTTGGCCAACAGTCTTAACTGGAAAAAATGGATTTAACCACAGCCCTGATCTGACTGTCGAGCTTAAGGTCAGAGTCCATTTAAACTCCTAAATTTGTGATGGTTGGCTTGATGTACTGACCCAAAGCACCTAACTCAACAGAACGGGTCCCAGTGGTGTCACCAAAAATCATTACTTCTGTTTTGTTTGCATTATCACTTAACAGATTTATAGCCATCCAGGCATTTATATCATCAAGACACTCCAACAGCGGTCCGACAGTGTCATTCTTTTTTAGAGGCACATAAATCTGACTATTATCTGCTTAACAGTGATATGCCATGCTTCCTCATTATTGAACCAAGTGGCAGCAAGTTAAGAGAGAAGAGTAGAGGGCCTAAAACTGATCCCTGTGGGACCCCACAAGAGAGGGGTGCAGAGGAGGACTCAGAGTTCCTGTAACTAACACAGAAAGTCCTACCTTGACGGGGAGAGACACCAAAACGGGAAGCAGAGGCAGGTCAGGGGACCGGGGGGGAGCCGGCAGCTTGGGCTTCTTGGCACAGACGAGAGAGTAAGCTGTATTCCACAGTTGTCTGTGTTTCACAAACTAGCTGCATTCCACAGCCCGAGTGGTCCTAGACCACTGACTAATGCATTCAACACTACTCACCACAGAGTTCAACAATTATGGAACTTTAAGCAAAAATTACTTTTCATTTTTTAGTTTTTACTGGTGAAGTAAGTGTTAAACTTTCTTCTGTTCTTCTTCTTCAGCAGCTGAAAGGTTTGTTTGAGCTCTAATGTACAGACGTGAATTTGCATTTCCTTCAGCTTTATTGTTTAAATTACGGTGTGAAAGGGCTTTTACATTTGACCAAAATAGAACCTTTTTGTTATTAAAAAACAATCAAACGAACAAGCCCAGTCCAGATAATTAAAAAGTGCTGCTAAAGCAACGTAACGCATTACTTTTTTAAGTAATGCAATTAGTTACTTTTTAAGGGAGTAATGCAATATTATAATGCATTACTTTTCAAACTAACTTTCCAAACCCTGTTCATCACAGCTTGGAGATTTGTTCACACTTCTTTTTGTTCCTTTTGTCTTTGCAAGCTTTCCAACGAAATGCAGAAGTAAATATTTGAACAAATGCGATCAATTTTCCATTGCTTATTTCATTTTATTTATTATGCATATTACTATATGTTTGCCCTGTATAGCATGTAAATGGTTAACTGATACCACAAAAGTGAAAGAAAATCATCAATAACCAATTAAATGCTCATTAACCGCTGACTGAAGGATGTCAGTTGGAGTCCTTTCACAGCAGTTCTGAAGTGTTAATACAACCCCTCCTTAACTCTCTATCTCTATTTCCCTCTTACGTTAAATCCTTCTCGTTTCATCTCCTCTTTTACATTTAGTTGTTCCACTGGGCCTCATTTTTTCACAGTCTTGCAATATCCCCTCTTCTCCAATTCATAGCCAACGCCCAGCTTCTGCAGTACTGCAGTCTCTCCTTTTCCAAAAGTCTCACCCCTCCTCTTGATCACTCTCTAGCTATCTGCAGTGAGGAGGAGGGAGTGAAAGAGAGATGCCGTTAGGAAGCGCACACCTCGCGTCTCACGCTGCTGCAACACACCCAGGGATCAGTTCATCATAATTCATTACACTGACAGTCTCTCTGACACTTATAGGCTTGTACATTTACACAGGAAAGTAATTCCTAACCCATTTGCTCTAACAATTGTCTTACTCTGACTTGCATGACTGTCCTCCCTCGGGCCTCTCATTTACCAGAGCACTCTAACCCACTGCCCTCTCAAAGGAGAAGCAGCATGGGTCTTAGTTCTCCAACCTCAGTTCTTCATTCTAGGAAAAAAAAGATTCACAGCAGTGTTGCCTCATCTAACTAACTTGCACAAAACATGAAAGAAGGACATTATTTTTTTTCAATAACTCTACACTTCAGGAAGAATAGCTTGCATTAATTGATTTATGTAAGCAAAACCTTGCATAAAACATTAAACGAGGGTGAATTAGATCTTGATGCAAAGAAAATGCATTTTATAATATAAATATGAATTTAGTGATAATTTAGTGTTCTTATTTAATTATTTTTTACTTGATTACCTTATATTTAAATGTATTTATTTACCTTAATAACCTTTTTATATACAGTATCTTAATAAATGTGCTCATTATTACTTCTGCCGGCTGTTTTTTAAATTGTGGTTGAAATTGTTGTTGTGCTTTGTGCTAAAGTTGGAAAATGTTCGTAGCGTGTGCTGATGATTGTATACACATGATAGTTACAGCTTTCCTGTAGCTTTTTCCAATCAGTAGAGCATTGGTGTTTACAATGCCAAGGTCATGGGTTCGATCCCAGGGAAAGCAAGAACTGATTCAATGTGTTTCTTGAATGCAATGGAAGTCGCTTTGGATGAAAGTGTCTGCTGATTGTGTGTGTTATAATTCTTTAGTATTCATTAATTTAATTTTAATAAAAAGAGTGAAATGCAAATTCAGAATACATATATACTTAATGCATTTAATCTCACTTTATTAACCAACCTCAATTTATAGATTAAATTTTATAAACTCGATAAATTTTATGACCTTCAAAAATGCAATTCAACCATACTACTAAGCGAAAATGGCTTTAGCATTTAACACTTATTTATTTTATTTTTTTCTGAAGTAAAATAAGTCAAATCTGAAGCACATCTGAAAAGATTTTTCCACATTATAGTTTTGACAGGTGGCCAATAAGTTCACCATCGAGTAGAAAAAGTTCAATGATAAGTCCAACCTGCACTGAACTGGAAAGTAACTGAGGACTTGACTCAGATAGGGACAAATTGAATCAGCAAAATAAAGAGTCATCAATGGGATGGAAAACTGCTCAAGATATTTCAGGAGATGTGATTAGAATGGATTGTGCAATTCTTAGAATCTCCTACCTGACAAAGACAACCGTATCAGATTATAGAAGGTTCCTCAGGAAATGTATTGAGGCTTTCTATAAGAACAAGAGCGAAGAAAAATGCTTGGGCAGGTGAGAACAAAGTATAATGTTGATATGAGCAAGCAGAAAGTAATGCAACGTCACCATCATTCAGATGTCCAATATATGGCAAAATGCTATATTTATAGAAGAGAAAAATAAGATATTTTATGAGCTCAGCATATGAAAGGCTTAATAATGGAGCCGGTTTAATGGATCAATAAATTGTTGTCGCACTGCAAGACTGTGCAAGGCTAACAAATCTGCTGTAATGTAATGCTGGGTACACGTTGACCAGTCGCAGCATTAACATCATCCTGAAGTGCTCTAGATTTGTTCTCAAGGGGCGTCGTAATTTAACCTGCATGTGAGCTTCAGCACATTTCCGAGCAGGATACAAGAGAATCGGTTCGATACTGCGGGAGTAAGAGGCTCCTCTGAGCACGCTGGGTATACTTTACCTCTGTGCAGGTAATAGTCAGCAAAAACAGAAGCATCTTAATGGGAACAATAAGAAATTCTACAACTTGTACCTGCACCAATGACATACCAGTACAATTCTCTATCTATCACCCTGAGAACAAAAGCACTGCATTAAGGAGTGGAGACAAGTGTCTGACCGATGTAGCAGTAGAGTCCGGTATTAATTTCACACACAGAGGAAAAAGTGAGATGGCATTATCCCTCTTGACAGGAAATGTGGTTGCAATATTGGGGTTTTGACTTTGGCTGGCCATCTCAAAAGGGTTTTTTGAGTTCTTGCCCAGTGCTTTGGGCCAAATAAACACTTTGACTGGTGCAATGGAGTGAGTTACTGTTACTTTTGGCATCATGCGATAAAATGAAAATTTGAACCTCTTTACACATTTCTGTACTTATTTGTACAGTTACAAATTGCAGACGTCTAGGTAACTATTCGTTTATCAAATAAAGTGCTGCAAAATGCTTTGATTAATTAGACACACTAGAATGTTAACTAAAATTAGCTAACTGATTACAACAATGTCATATTTTCATTGTTTTTGTTTTTATATAGGCCTAAAGAAATAATAAACAAAATTTGGAGTAGCCAACTAGAAAATCAAATTAGAAATAAAGTAAAGTGTCATGTTGACAATTTCAGTAGCTAAAACCAGAACAGGTGTTCTGACACCTGTAAGGTGTGGGTTTGGAGCTTTGTTAAGGCTCACATCTCATGAATGATGTTGGTAGTTATTATTTTCTGTGCACCTGCATTTTTAACACATTTTTCTTTTGTGTTCAAAATTTGCTAGCTATGTTTTGGAGCGTTTTTAATGAAAACAAATCGCCTGGTTTAAGAAACCTCACATCCTAAACTGGTAGCGCCAATCGTCAGAACCCCGGCCCGGACCAGAAGTCTTTTTCTGCCATTCGTAACTTTGTCCTGTGCTGCCCTCTAGCGGGGAAAGATCTGTAAACATTGTTTTAGCATTTCTTTTATGATGAAAGGTTTTTTTTTAGAATTGAAAACATTATTATTATGTCTTACATTTAATCTCTATACAATTATGTTTGTGGTTCTTTAATAAATAGTTCAATATACAAGCCTAATACTGAAAATGTCTTTAATATTTTGAAGATTTATTGTATTTAAAGTTTATTTTTCACAATTCCAAGTAGTCCAACTAAATTAACTTCTGGAACAAGAACCCCCATCCTAAAATTTAAAGGGTAACTATGTTTTTCATTAAATTTATACTATGAAAAATGTATATAATAAAAATGAATCAGTTCAAAGGACTGTTTTTTATTGTTGTCAGTTTTATTATGTTCTGTTTGTATGCTTTGTCACACAATCCACTTACCTTCAATTAACTGATCACAGAAGTTCATTCATTTTAATCATATTATCCAACAAACTCAGTTTAATTAAAACTTTTAAGAGAAATGTTGTCATTAAGAGAAAGAGTTTAGATTCCCAAAGCAGAAGGTATATCTTGGTTAACTTATTCAGCACTGGCTCTTCAGGAAAAATATCAAAACTGATTGATAAAATGCTCTTTAATTTTGTCTGGAAAAATAGGATACATTATATAAGGAAAACCATTTTAATGAACTCTTTTATAAAATGGTGATCTCAGATTCCTGTTGCTCAATCAGTAGAGCGTTGGTGTTACGCCAAGGTTATGGGTTCAATCCCAGGGAAAGCAAGAACTGATTCAATGTGTTCCTTGAATGAAATGTAAGTTGCTTTGGATAAAAGCATCTGCCAAATGCATAAAAATGTAAATCAAGTTGTACTTGAATGTCATTCCCTTCCATACTTTCATAAATTTAATCCTCTTTTGTAACTTTGATATTGACCAAATGCCCGTTAAACATTCTGCATTTGATCTTAGGGCTTTTCTAGCATGGACTTTAATTTCCAAACACCTCTCAAATGCGTCATCTAGAACAATAAGAACATTCTATATAAGCAAAAGACTATTTTCTTTAAAATTGTTTTAGAAATCAAATTGTTTTGGTTGACCATTTATTTGAATTACTTATTGTGATGCCTGAAGATTGAGAAAAAAATGCACTTCAGCTTATTTTTAACATTCATAAAAGTAAATTCTCAGGGCAAAAAATATGTTTTACAGTAGGCTATTTAAAAATGAAGTGAAGTCAATATTGCCCTCGATGAAACAAAGCTATTAGAACTTTTCAAGCATGTTGTCTACACAAGGCCTATTATTCATACTTCTAGCGCGTAACATTTTTACTGTAATTTGTATTGTTTGTGTTTTAATCGATAAAACTTATTTAGAAATTATTCATATTTTTTTTTCTTTTTTTAAGTAAGCTGATCTTGGAGCCACTGGGCGGCGCTACCACTTTATCAAAGCGCTCGTTGCTACGGGTGACGTGCCGCGAAGAAGCAAGAGCGGATTTGTTCTCCCAGAATGCCTTTCACTTCCTCTTCCCTTCTGCGGCCTGAGAACGTAAGTGCAAGTACGAATCCACGGCAACGATGTGTAAAAATAATCCCTTTATATCACCGTCATCATTCACTTTTGTGTTCAAATATCAACTCGGCGTTTTAATTTAATCTGTATTTAACATTATTGGAGAATATGACTCGTCGCTGAAGAAATAAAAATCGTAATGTTGTGTTAGCGGGCAGATGATCGCCCGGCCTCTGCCATTTTCCTCTTGTCTTCACATGAATGCAGCTACATGTGCTTAAGTCCTCACGAATGACAAATAACACTGAATTATTAACACTATAGTTATTGAATGTGGCTACTAGACACGGCAATTTCAGTGTATGAATCGCTATGTGTACTTGTAGTGTTAGTGTGGGACTCGTCAACGGTTTCTGAGTTTTGTGTCTGTCTTCTGCCTGTTCCAACCGTCTGGTGTCATTCGTTTTCTCCTCAGATCTCTGAAAATGGTCCGCTACTCCCTCGACCCAGAGAACCCGACTAAATGTGAGTTGCCAGCTACATTTTAGCCGTTTTAGTGTCTGTTCGTTATTGCACGTGAAGTAATTGTATTTTTTTTATTCTACAGCATGCAAGTCGAGGGGCTCAAACCTTCGTGTTCACTTCAAGGTGAGGCTTGATGTCACAGTTGTCATCATTCACTGATGCTTCTGGAGCTGGTGTAGTGTTAGTGTCTGTGTGGATCAACCTGCAAAACTACTCACAGGTTATGTTGATGAATGCAATAGTGATCACCCAGTTGCTGCGTGTACCTCATTCACTTTCCCTGTAGGAACTTTGAAAAAATTAATCACATTAACTTCTTGATGCGTAGCGTTTTAGTTATGAACTGCTGGTTAATTCGCAACTAAAAAGGCATTTTAAGTTGGTTTGCTGAATTAAATATCCTAAAGTGTTCAAGTGAGGCATTGCTGCATCTAAAATCGCATCTGGGTACTTTTGTTACTTTTACGCATTTGACAGACGCTTTTATCCAAAGCAACTTGTTGTATTCATTCTATTCCAGGGATCACCAATCTTTTTGAAACTTCCGAAATAACAAACTTGCTCAATTTACCTTTAACTATTTGTCATTAATAATATTAATGAGATTCATTTATGTAAAGACATGTTAATGACTTCGCCGCGGGATTGAACACTGTTCCCAAATGCATTTCAATGCAATGTTCCCGTTCTCGAAAGGCAACGTCTGTAGTTACTGTCGTAACCTCGTTTTCCTGAGATACAGGATTGAGATGTTGCATTAGTCTGTACAGTGTTCAGTCTTGATTCTGACACAGTTGCTTAAGCTACTTGTACTGTATTTGTATTGTCTGTCAGCCTGAGCTGCATCGTATGACAATTGGCCAGTTGTCAACTGCTGTTATCCTATAAAGTTTCAGAAATTGAGGCGTTAATTTAAGTGTGATTTTTAAAAAGAATATTAAGAAAGATGCAGCTCACTGGTAAGTGGTGCTATGGTGAGCTATTTTTAAAACAGACCTGCGGGCACTGTGTTGGTGACCCCTGTTCTAGTCTGTTCTTGCTTTCCTTGGGAATCTAACCCATGAGCTTGGTGTTGTAAGCAACAAACAGGTTTTTTTTTTTTCGCCTACTCTTAAGGCCTATTCACACCAAGGATGATAAAGTGGTTCTAAAAATCTTTATCAATAGTAAATCATAGCAAGTTCACACCACAACTATGAGAATAACAGCAGAGGAATAATCACTTTTGGTTGTAATCGCTTTCAGAATGATTTTAAACTGCTTAAACACTGACAGCCAATCAGAATCCATCCTGCTGCATTGAGCCTGAGCGTTTAAAGTGTCATGCACACACTTGGAATAAACAGCGATTATTGTCCATTAATGTGATGAAGAATGCGATTTTGGATGCAACCAATGCTTGATGTCTTTTGGTGTGACTTTATTTTATTGTTGCATTCTGTTGATTATTAAAATAGGTTTTGCATGATCATTAATGGTGTGTTTCTTAATTTAAACATTAAAGTTGTGGTTTCTATCATCACTCAATCTTGGAAAATGTGATTCTTATCTGACAGTGCTCGTCTTTTGCACTCCATGTTTGAATAGAATTGCAAATGCATTGTGGCTGCAATGAGGACCACTTAGGACACCTTTTTATTAATCGTGAAAATAATCTAGTATTTTCTGAGTAGCCACATTTCTGATTTAAGGTGGTGATGGAGGCCTGGTTACTTGAAGTGGACTTTTATTAAATGTTTTCTTGATGTTTCCCCTTCAGAACACCCGTGAGACCGCCCAGGCCATCAAGGGCATGCACATCCGCAAGGCTAACAAGTACCTGAAGGATGTAATGGTCAAGCACCAGTGTGTTCCCTTCCGCCGTTATAATGGTGGTGTTGGTCGTTGTGCTCAGGTTAGGTTTTGCCTCATTCATTTAAAGTTGTCTTTTAAAATCATTCCATCCATGTTGCAGTGATGACCATCTTAGGACACCTTTGGAGTGCACCATGAAAAATCATCTTATTCTGAGCAACATGGACAATAACTTTCAAAAGTTTAACTACTGTACAAAAAGTGCTTCTCTTCCTACTCTCTATATTTACTCTTTAGATTGCATTTATTTGAGCAAATAATAGTCATAATTAAGTTACAATTTCAAAATAAAAGGTATATTTATGTTCAGCTGCCATTATTCCAGTATTCAGTGTCTCATGATCCATCAAATCATTCTGATATGCTGATTTGGTGCTCAAACATTTCTCAATGTTAAAAACGTGTTGCTAAATTTGTGGAAACCATGGGTTTATATATTGTAATGTTATAAAGTCTTTACTGTCACTTGGTAATTAATACATTGTTGCTGAATAAGTATTAATTTCTTTAAAAATCTTGCTGACCCCAAACTTTACAACAGTATTTTAGCTCAGTGTAAATCAAATTAAGATAACATTTTAGCTTACAGGTGTATTCATTTTCCATTTTTAGGCCAAGCAGCATAACTGGACTCAGGGACGCTGGCCCAAGAAGAGCGCAGAGTTCCTGCTCCACATGCTGAAGAATGCAGAAAGCAACGCTGAGCTCAAGGTATGAGCAATTACACTGGACCGTTTTCGATTCAACTTTGAATTAGGCAACATTGTGGCTTTAGTCTATGACTGTAAACTGTCTTGAAAGAATGCAGCTTTACTACTCTTGGATTTATTTCATCCCACATTGGGATCCTTTAGGGTTTGGATGTGGACTCTCTGGTGATTGAGCACATCCAGGTGAACAAGGCCCCCAAGATGCGTAGGCGTACTTACCGTGCCCATGGACGCATCAACCCCTACATGAGCTCCCCGTGCCACATCGAAATGATCCTCACTGAGAAGGAGCAGATTGTTCCCAAACCAGAGGAGGAGGTGTCTCAGAAGAAAAAGGTATGATGTTCTTCTGAGCTAAAGTTGTTCATTTGGCTGTAATGATGACCGCTTAGGACACCTTTGGATTAATGATGAAAAGAATATTATGTTTTCTGAGCAGCCATTGTTCATTAAATAGTTGAATTTCTTGCTGTTGGTGAATGCACATTAATGTTTGATTTGTCTCTTTTCAGGTTTCTCAGAAGAAACTAAAGAAGCAGAAGCTTATGGCTCGGGAGTAAATGTAAATAAAGTCAGACATTCGTACTACAGATCGACTCTGCTCCTTTTCTTGTATGTTCTGTTATTTTACTTTAAACCATGAAACTCAAGTAAGCTTGTGCTTTAACTGTCACTTTATAATGGGAAATGGGCTGAGCAGTCTTTACTCCAGTGTCAAACAGAAATATGTAAGTACTAGGCAAAACATGGGTTATTTGACGAGCAGAACATTAGCTTTTCCGTGCATGTAATAATCAGAAGCTGAAAAAGAGGAGCTATTTACTACTGTGTAATATAAACAGTACATTAAACTAAAAGAATCCAAACTGTGGCTACTTAATTCAGTCTAAATCTTTTACAGTGCATTGATTTGTCCACTTGTCTTGTGGATCGAGATCTTTTAGTGTCCTTTGGTGATTGGTAACGGATCAGAGCTTAAGGATCAATCATTTAAATACTTTGTCTAATCAAATGTTGGCAAACTGTTTAGTCAGCAAAATAAGTCAACCAGAATATGACTGAAGATGGGTATGTATAACAATGTTATGAATAAAAATGTCAATTTGTTTAATTTAGCTAGATGTAATTGAGTTCCCTTTTAATCGCTGTTGGGAATAACGTAATCTACAAAAGAAGTGCAAGTAATGCAAGTTGCTTCGTTTTTCCCTTTATTCACTGACAACATGGACAACTCTCCTGTCCCCATGTTGAGAGAAATCGAGAATAAGTTGTTGTGTGAGAACATGATTTTTTTAGTTCTGGCCTAACTGGGCTTTTGATAATCATACTTTGCCCAAAAACAAATTCAGTGTTCCTCAAAATGATTAAAATAATATACAAATGTTAAAACATTGTTTTTAATCCCATTTAATTGACCAATGTGCTTGCCGCTGACCTTCAACTAATAAGTTCAACCATAAGCAAAAGTTACCTTAGATTGTAATTTATTATTGCTGAAGTGTTAACTTTTTTTCCTGTGATCTAGAACAGCAGCAGCTGAAAGGTTTGTTTGAGCTCTGTTGCACATGGATAAATGTACATTTCCTTCAGCCTCATTAAGGTTAGGGTATTTGTTTGCCCAAAATTTAGCTTTTTTATTATTAAAATCAAACAAGACCAGTCCAGATAGGAGAAAAGGCAGGACAAACAGTATAACTCATTATTTCTCTTAAAAAGTAGCTGAGTAACGCAATTCGTTACTTGTTCAGGGAGTAACGCATTTCTGTTCAATGTATATTTCACAAACATTACTTTTAACCTCCGTGTATAGTAGTTTCAGAGGACATAACGCTAGGTTCAACGCTAGGGGGCGCTGCAGCACCGCCAATCTCCATGTAAACACAATAAAGGTGGCAAGAACCCCGTTTAGGTTATCCATGTATGGAGGTAATACAAAGGACATTGATTTTTATTTATTATCTGGAGTTAAATTTATCTTGAATTCCATTGCTTCCCATCTTGGGCTTTTGCATATTTTTGCTGTGTTTTGAGTTTGTTCCTCAATTCAGCGTAATTTAAATATGCATTAGTGTATACAGATTGATAGTCCACTGTATGCAATATATAAATATACCACAGTAATCATGAATCAGAGGATTTTTAATGCAACAGGAGTGTTGTGTTAGTATGTGCTATTCCACTCTGACCACTAGATGCTGCAACTCTTTGCATCATATTATAAACCTTAGAATGGACTAGGACAGCAGAGAAAACCACACAAAAGTAGTTTCCATTTGGATGGAAACTTGGCGTAATTTATTTAAATAATATTCTGATACTACACTTTCACTTTAATGAACTGTTGTTTATAAATTTGATTATCTTGATAAACAGCCTTCTGTGGCTTATATACATAGAAGTACAGAACCTTTAAGACTGCATCTGTGAGTTTCTAATATTTCACATGTATTAGTATATTCAAATATACAATAATCCTTGCCAATAATAACTCCAACATCAAAAGAAGATTTTGATGAGAAAGTGGGAAGTGCATTTACCCTGGAGCTGAAAGTTGAGGTAAAATGAAAGTGTGTATTCAAGCTCCATCATTCTGTGATTGTGTTGTGATTTATCTGTCGCTGTCCACAGAGACTTTTAAGCTGATAAGACATCCTCCTGCCTCACATGACCTCGCATGCAGATGCCCCTTTATTTAAGAAATAGATCTCAAATTGACTAGATTGATTTTGTCCCCTTTTTGTATTTAATAGAGGGTCGGATGGCAGCTCTTTTAATGTGCAAATGAGAACCAATGAGGACAGACTCCTAAACTCAGTTCAGACAGAGCCACTCATCTGACAACGGGCCGCGTCACTGCCGGCCTGAGCCAATCACCTCCCGCCGAGCCCCTCCACTTTCCCAGGCACGCTCTCAAAGTTTTGACTTTTTGCAGCAAAAGACGGCAGGTTGATGAAAATGTTTTATTATCTTCCAGATCTTCATGTGAACTACCCAGAAAGACTCTCTTTTTATTTATAGATTTCAAAACACTCTATCTTTTAAAGGAGGCGCTCTGTTGTATCATGCCATATTTGTAAGATCTGAAAGAAGGGAATGGATTTTGCCAGAGGAAATGGGTTTGAAGCTACAGTACGTCTGACTGGGATTTTTTAGAGAAATAACTTTTTGTCTGAAGGCTTGAGATTGTGAGGTATTTTTCTTTTTCTTTTCTCCCACTCGTTCAGAAGGCTGTTTGCGCGTTTTCTCTCCGGTCTCCGCCGTCTTTCCTTCTTGCGCGATATTTAGTTAAAGTTGTAGTTTATTGGTTATGTTAGCGGTGGGGCAAATGGACGGGTCTCGCCAGAGCGCTTTCCTACTCAACACTCCGCCTTTGGCTGCTTTACACAGCATGACCGAAATGAAGACACCGCTTTACCCAGCCTACCCGTTATCTTCCACTGGACCAGCATCCTCCACTTCACCGACAGCTACTTCTCCCAATCCAGGCGGTATTCCAGTCTCGTCCCCGGGGATCAAAACATCCACTGGACTTTCAAGTCTTGGATCACCCCAGCAGTGCGCGGTCGCCACCCCTCACGGAATAAACGACATCCTCAGTCGACCCTCGGTGGTCGCGGCGGCGGCGGCGGCTGCGGCTGCGGCGTCTTCTCCCGCCGGAATCTTGTCTGGACTGCCCCGTTTCAGCAGCCTGAGTCCCCCGCCGCCTCCCGGGCTGTATTTCAGCCCCAGTGCCGCGGCCGTGGCGGTGGCTCGCTATCCGAAACCTCTGACAGACCTTCCAGGCAGAACCCCGATATTCTGGCCTGGAGTTATGCAGAGCCCGCACTGGAGAGACGCCAGATTTGCATGTTCACCACGTATGTGCATGATTAACTTTCTTGAAGGCTGTAAGCGATTGATTATTACTTAATAACATAACCATAAATGTGATGATAACAGTAGCTGAATTTGTCATTTCGCCCCTCTACAGATCAAAACTCAGTGCTGCTGGACAAAGATGGGAAAAGGAAACACACGCGACCAACGTTTTCCGGGCAGCAAATTTTTGCTCTGGAAAAAACATTCGAGCAAACGAAATATTTAGCCGGACCCGAGAGAGCGCGGCTGGCCTACTCTTTAGGAATGACAGAGAGCCAAGTCAAGGTAAGACAGTCCTAACAGTTTCTGTATGAGAGAGGGGGAAAAACCTTGACTGGCTTGATTGTTCATTAATTCAATGAATGCAAAAAAGAGAGAGAATTAAGATGTGGGATCGGACTAATAAATGTGTTTTTTCAAATCTTCCTAAAACTTTTATAGGCCTACATCTCGTTATTTCTGTACAGCAATGCATTTCAATTTGATGCAACGTTGCAAACATGCATTTTAATTTATTGTTTTCATCTATATCAAAGTTATTTAGCTATTAAATTATAATAAAACAAATAATTATAAAATTGTAATGTGCAACACTGCAATCATTTTGTTCAATTAGGCTATTGCAAAAAAACAACAACTTTTTTTTTAAACCTTAAAAACTATATATATATATATATATATATATATATATATATATATATATATATATATATATATATATATATATATATATATATATATATATATAATTGTTGAGGTTTTATTAAAAAAAGTAATGAAATTGTTATATATGTGTACACACACACACACACACACAGACAAACTATATTAACGGAATTTACGTGAATAGCCTATGATTCAATATTTTATTTATTCGTCTAATCCAATATTGACTTGAAGTGAAGGAAGTTATGGATACAGATCTTTTTTTTATAGATACATATAATTTTTTTCTGGCAGGAAAAATCTCTTTAATTAGTTCGTCACTGTTGATTGTATCTGAGCGACGTGTTATCATAATTCCCATTTGATAGGTTATGCTGTTTTTTTAATTAAGATAAATCAAACTTTCTGTGTGGATAAAAAATACGTTTTTATTTCATTTTTAATTGTAAAGGTGTGGTTTCAAAACCGAAGGACAAAATGGAGAAAACGGCACGCGGCTGAAATGGCCTCGGCGAAGAAAAAACAAGATTCAGAGACCGAAAGGCTGAAAGGAGCCTCGGAAAATGAAGACGACGACGACGACTACAACAAACCGTTAGACCCAAACTCGGACGATGAAAAAATAACGCAGTTACTGAAAAAACACAAGCCAAACTCAGCTCTTATCATACACACGTCGGAAAACGAGAGCTCGTAAAACGGAAGCGGGAGATGGGTTGTCCAATTCCGCAAGAAGTGTCAAAAATAATGTAGGCTACTGTTTTTCACCACGTTTGAGCTCTGGTTTGAGAGGAAGGATGCAAATCAGAGGAATATGCACTATTGGTGGAGCTGAACGTGCATCTGTGTCTGCGATAGACACTTTCAACGTAAAGACAACGGTACATTTTTGTAAATTAACAGCGTGAGTTGTATCGCATAGGAATTATATTACTGTGAATATTTATGTGTAAAATATTTTGAATAGTAAACATGGCAGAATTCGTTCCCTGCGACTCAGTTTAATTTTTGGTTTAGGCTTTGTGATTTGCATTTTCATATCTTTCATTTCTATAGGTGCTTATCACCCTGAGTTATTTTATATTTTTTTTATTATTATTTTCATCTATGGGTATGAGTTTGCCGCAGTCCTTTGGCCCTTTAAAATAATCAACCATGGAAGAAGAAAAAAAAGAATAATTTCCAGAAATTAAAGATGTAAGCGACTGCCTAATCGAGGCTCAGTCAAAAGATTGATCCGGCCATAACAAGTGTAAATATAAACAAACACCTAACCATATATTTGTAATATAATGCATAGTGTTCGTCTCCCAATGTTAGGATGTTTCTTTAATTTTTTCATGATTAATTTATGATATTTTAAGTTTGTAACAGTGTTTGAATCCTGCAAAATGCGCTTTGCAGGTTGTGTATTGCACTTTTATTTAATAAAATGTTAAACATATGGGATATTTTTTCTTTTTGTTATTATTAAATCGAATATAAATATTTTGTGAATAAACTACAACAAAGTTTTCAAGCATTAATAAATATGCTTGCCGATGCCTGATAATTGAATCTTTCGCTTCGTAAGAAGTTGTCTCACTTTTAAGGAGTTTCCGCCAGGGCAACTTTTATTCAAATGTATTTTATATATAGGCTTATATCAATATTTTGTATTGATATTCGTTACTCGACTATTTATCAACACAGAGATGTGTTTCATTTCAGTAACTGGATAAGCATGTTCTGTGTTATTGCTCTGTATGAACACATTTAATTGTTTTATTATAAAGACAATTACTCCGAGCGCTTACAGTCATTTACTAGATATTTTCGATTCATTTTGCTTCATTGGGAAATGTCTATGGAAAAGGGTATTGGCATAACTGGGGGGATAATAAAAGTAGAAAGTGTTTTTTGGTGCTCTCCAGCTGATCGCTTCACATCACCAGGTTCTTTGGAAATTGAAAATCACTCAACCGATGTGTTCTCAACAAACCAACAGAAATTTTTAATTCATAAGGTGAGATGATGCACCATGAACAGTTGTGCTATCAAAAAATATTTCTGAGTTGGTATTTTTGTACAACAGCAGGCCCAGTGCGTCTCCACAGGTTATCAATCAAAATGAATCTTTCTCATTTTTTTTTATTTTTTAGCATTATCTATTATGTTACATTTATCATTGTGGACAGACCTATAGTTATACTCAAAAAGGATTTTTAAAAACACTCTAAATGTTATTTTTATACATTTATCATTTTACTAATATAATAAATGCTCATCGCAGATTGTAACTTTAAGGTTTCCATAAATAAATGGTTTAGAACGGTTAATAATCTGAAAGAATAAAACAAAACAATACATGACTGCCTTTAGCTGCTCAGCATTTTGCACGTTATCGAATTGACAAAGGCGACTAACTTAATCTGTCTCATGCACTTGGCAAGGATGTGTGGCTCAGTGCATACAAATAGCATTGTGTTTGAAATAGAGCATTTTAGGTTGAATTAATTACTGGAAAGTTCATTCTTGGATCAAATAAAAATATATATTTTAAAGATATATATAAAATATATATTATCGTTAAAAAGGCAGAATGCCCGATGATCTGGAGCATCACAGTATGGAAACTGTCATGGATCTGTGATGAAATGGCCTTTTAACAACTTTTCAAATTAGATTTTCTGTCAGCAAATCACACGGCAAAAAAAGATTATTACCATTCCCTAAACATACAATAGCCTAATTTTATAATTTACACGCCTGACATGTAAAGTTGTAAATCTGAGAACAAGCTTTATAGTCTTCAGGCCAGATTGTCTAATTGAGAGCGAGCCAGAATCTGATCAATTTGCAAATATCAGATTTTTTTAAATAAACAAAATAAAATTGAACAATCTTCCTGAGCACTTCAATTTTGCCTTGTTTTTTTTCAGTAATCCAATATTATTATTTTTTCTATTTCAGTATTTTTCTGCAATTATTCCTTTTTCAATTTACAACAATTTCTCTGTAATTCTGTTTGCGCCTCTCAAATGGCATTTACCCAGCAGGGCTTTTTGACTTTTCAGTAATACAATAATAATAATAATAATAATAATAATAATAATAATAATAATAATAATAATAATAATAATAATAATAATAATAATAATAATAATAATAATAGTAATAGTAATAATAATAAAACTATAAAACAATAAACAGAAATTAGAGTTTTCAATACGAAAACGTCTATGTATTTTTCCTTATATATCCGTTAAACAGTTCGTCTTCTTTTACAAGAGCATCGACGTTGTTTTCATTGCATTACTTATTATTATCATGTAGGCTCAAGATTTCAGCATGTCAGACTCTAATGAATCTCTCCTTATTTTGCTACATGTGTAGGCCAATGACCTGATGTCAATAAGGTATCAAATTACTGTTGAGCAAGGACTTAATGAACTCTCATCTACAACAATTAATCTCTGATTGCTTCACATTAAAATACATTCATGAATATGCTCATTAGCACTCTTACTGTACAAAGCCATTTCAAATGAGGGCATCATGAAATGAGCTAATACAAAAGAACAAACAAAGCTGAATGGCGAGTGAAATTAGTGAAAGTAAATGATTTTGAACTCACCAACATTTATTTAGTAAATGAACAATAATAAATCAGTTTTGATTTATTTTCACTTTGAATGAAGCATTTTATGATTGTAAATGAATGAGTGGAGTTCAATTGACACAGTGTTGAACCGACTCCTCTTCATTTATGGAAGCAATGATTAAGTGAACAATTAATGTTTCATAGATGTTATAGACAAATTTCCATATTAATTTCAACTCAAACACTTGCATAAATGTCCCTGCATTTTTTACAGTGCATTCGAGTGAGATGAGGAGGCAGAGCAGGTGGACCATGGCATACAGGCAGGAAATACCTGGTTCTGCTGGCTTGCTCGTTCCCCTGATCTGGGTAGAATTATGATCCATCACCGTGGTCCAGGTGTGCTGAACATGGCGTCTGCTCCTCAGGGGAGATATCTTAGCATCTGCTGAGTGCCTGCTGATGTAGTGCTCCAGGAACAGTACTGGGGCTGCAGCTGGCCACATGATCCTGGGTCAGTGCTGCTCTCTCATCAGACACTTGTTGTAAGTGAGGTTAATTAGTTGAGAAATAGCAGTTGCCTCCCACAACCCATACCTGAGAAAACATGCATATCAGAAATTAATTTCAGATGCCTTTTAACGTCCTGAATTTAAATTGGGATGCAAAGAGGAGGCAGAATTGTAATTTGAATGTTGGGAAATAAAGGCTATAAATAAAATGAATTGAAATCCAAAGAAATTCATATACTGGTATGGCAAATATTAACTACTAGTTTGAAAGCTTTGAAAAAAAAAACTTTATGGGTGGATGGAGGATAGATAGATTATTCAGTACATTCCTGTTTCTGTCATTTCAGTTCAAGGTCCTGTACGGTGTGGGCTTTTTTCAAATTCTGGCTCATTAATTGGAAGGGAGCCATTTCTTATTTTTCAATTCTGAATGGTGCGCAACTCTGGTTTCAGTTTCTATAAAAATGAATTCAAAGTCTGTTTTTATTTAACAAATACTCTGGCAAACATCTCCGAGTGCATAAAAGGCACAAGCTTAACAAAATAATCCACCATTGGATCCTACACTCAGTGTTTTTCTCCACACGTATCTTCATCCTTGGTACTTGACAAGTGATGTGATGTGACTAATTTGCTGATAACTGTGTGTTTTGGATAAAGAAGCCCATTGATGTGCTCTCAGTTGAACATGTACTACAAGAGATTACATACAAGACTGTGTCACATGAGGCTGCAGCCATAGAGAATGAATTCTGGCTTACATACGCCTGAGGCCTTATCTCTTTCTCAACCGTTTGGAGAGTCCTGATAAAGAGCACCTTGGGATCCCCTATTATGAAATCCCGGGCGCTTGTCACAGCGCAATGAGCTTCCTGAGATATTTTCAATGCGTGAAGGATTTTATTTCTTTTTTTTAACTCTTGTTAATTCTTTCCTTAGTGATTACATAATATCCATAATAATAAACGTTATTATTTTCTCATGTTATATTAAATTATATTACCACACTACTCACCTAACAATCAAATTAGCAAATTACCCACCTAACAGAGAAGGTTCACACGAAAGTTAGCTAACGTTGCAGCAAGGTTCATTCACAATTGTTTCAATAATGTTATTAAAAATCATTTGTGGAACTTTCGTTGGATTTTTGCTTAACTATTTTTTAATGTTACATGATGTTTAGAGAACATTCAGAAGCAATGTTCCTATTGCGTACGAAAAATTATAAAATGGAATGCTCCGTTAATGTTCCCATAATCAAGAAAAATGGTTTTAGAATATTTGGAACATTCAGAAATATCCAAACGGCAATGTTAGCTAAAGTTTCTTAGAACCTTTTTTTTGTTAGCTGGATAACTGCTTGGTTAATTATTGCTATTTTTAATGTGCAGGTGATTGTGGAGGTTTGGGTTTGAGGTTGATGTGTGGTCTCTTGAGTATATTTGTATTGTTCTCCAGAAGCTGAGGTTTCCAGAGGGCATCCTGGGTGGTATGAACACATTCTAGTGTTTATAATCTCCTGTAATCTTGTCTAATGATGTTCTCATAATCTGTCAAAGCCTCTAGTTGCAGTGGCTTACAAACAAATCTGGTTTCACAATCAGATGGTGGTAAACAATTGAAGATAAGCACATTCAAACTAATCTGATGGAAGGACTCATACACCGTGGAATAAGGACCGTGTTTTGTTGAACGCAGTTAATAGTGAAACTTAATTTCTGTTATTCTGTTACAATCTGTAATATTGTGAAATAGTATGACATTTAAAATAACTGCGTTCTGTTTTAATACATTTTAATGTAATTTATTCCTATGATGGCTAGTGTCAAGATGTGCCAAACGATCATTCAGAAATGGTTTTACTTTTCTGATTTGGTGCTCAAGTAACATTTCTCATTATTCTCACAGTTAAAAAAAGGATGTGCTGCTTATTCAAAAACCATAAAGCATGCCAAGCCATTGACATTTTGTTTGATGCCTAAGTTGGTGGGGGTCTGGGGGAGAATAATGGCAAAATGAGCACCTTCAATAGACGGCTCAGGCCATGAATAAACTGCCCTCATCGGCCAAGTCCTGATTCCTGCATTTTATTAGCACTAGCCATGCTAAAATAACCTGCTAACACATAGCGTTGTACAGCAATAATAACCTCCTCAATCATATTTTAAAAGTCACGTCAAGCCAGGCCTGTATAATTCATCTCTATGCAAATACATCAATGTCAGCCCATTAGTGTATTGCTAAAGAGGTTTTTTATTAAAATGCATTCTTGCCATGTCCTTTTTCCTTTTTTTGTCTTCTGCTTCTTCTGTTTTTTTTTTGTTTTTTTACTCACTCCAATAAAACATGAGCTCTATTGGCCAAGAATTATAGCAACTATTAGAGTAACATATGGACAGCATGCACTCTGAAAATAAAAACCAACAGATAAAGTAGCAGGGTCATGGTAGGGTACAAACACTTAGGAAAATGGCAGCGGAGTAATAGATTTCTCCCTGGCTGGCTGAGGACACCCAGCATGCCACTGAAATCAAAGCCTTATTATACATGCATTTAGGGCTGTATTGTGTGGCAAGATGCAAAGCCCTCGTTCACCGGGAGAAAAGTTATGGCTGACACAAAGAGGACCAGTGCGATGAATTAAAAAGACAATAAAAAGGTGATAAAGTGCACTCGGAATCTATTATCTTTTAATGAAATTAAAGTAGTGGACAAGCTCTGTCTCATATCATATAGCGACATTGAGCAGGAGAGAGAGGGGGGATTATGGGTAGAACAGAAATCAGCTGATAGTGTACTTCCTGCTACTGGAGGACACAGAATTAAGTTCAAGTGTCATCCAGCTCCAAAGGTTTGATCAAAAGTCATGGGACAAAAGGTAAGATTACGCTGGTGATTATATTTTCTATTCTGAACGTTTTATATATACACAATATAAAAAATGGTGGGTTATGTAGCCTACGGGTCAAATAGGGATAAACCAACCGGTTGGTTTTCTCCGTATTTTACATCAAAATGGGTTGAAACAACCCGTTTTGTTTGAAACGAATCTTTAAAAAAAAACCATTTTGTGTGGAACTACTTATTTAAATCTCACGTTGACAGTTTAACAGTTGAGCCCAAGCCTCCGTTACTACTTCTAGTCGCTTCGCTTTTTAGAGCATTATTATAAGAGAGAGATCAACTAAACGGCAACCCAAACACTCACACAAAACACATCTTAAAACTTAATTTCGTGACACAACAACAGTTGTATTTATGAGAAATGTTGCAAGCGGAGTGACACAAGCAGTGAATCAGCAGGTTCCCGTGCTGATGCCGATAGAATATCACGTGACTAGAAAAGGCTCTCAGCCAATCAGAACCGTGAACCAGAACGAACTATCGAACTGATTTTATTTATATTTCGCAGATAAAAATTATTATAAGATATAATGATTTATAATAGTTTATAATAGTTTAAATTTTAATATAATAGTTTATTAATGCCATAATTCAAGTGTCGCTGTATTTTATTTTCTAGAAATAAATGTTTTTATTATAATACATTTTTGACAATATTTTTTTGGACGTCTCACGGGAAATCGCCACAAAACGCGAGGAGGTTTTCGGCTAGAAAAATGTTTTAGTGAGCAGACCCACGGTACATTCCCCATGCCGATTACCGTGTTGTTTTTGGCTGGATGTTGTGTTTTCAGGGCCTGATTGCCCCCTTATAAGTTTAATGCTTTAGCAGGGCCAGTGGATCCTGTCATGCCTGCGTGAACAGTGGATTTTTCTCCTTTATGGTGTCATTAATTTAATGCGGATCATTAGCTCTCATACAAACCCATGTTTTGACAAATGTTAAGCAGTGAATTATGTACATAATGTACCGCGCCCGTTCGTGAATGAATCACATGATAAACAGGAACTGCCCTGGCATATTACCCAAATGTGTTTCAGGGGGTGTCTCTCCCCAGACTCGTCACTCCATTACAGAGACAGCTCACTCAATAGCGGCTGTGTGTCTGACACATGCGGCCATTGACAAGCTTTTCATTGTGACCGCCGGTGCGTTCTGGCTAACAGCATTAAATATTGGGTCTGATGAAAAATGATGAAAAAGTGAACATGGAAATGATATTATCCCGCAGCTCTGGGTGGTATTCTTCTGCCCTGCGTACTTGAAATATGGAATTTTAAACTAACTCGCAGCGTGAATTTCATTGATGAGCTCGGGCGTATCTTTCTGTCATTTGTCTGAAGTGATGTCTTTCATATTTTTTTTGCAAGTGGTTCAAACTGGTCATGATGCTGCGATGTATTAGAAACAGTGCTGTGGGAAACTTAAACCTGGCCAATAAAACATCCATACTCCACTCGTCACTAAATATTTGAATGAGAAAATAATGTTAATATTTTATTATTAACTAGCAAATTAAATATATTGTTAGTAACTCAGATAACAACATCAGACACCATTTAAATGAGGTCCAATGGCACAATTTCACTGACGGAGGAAAAAACGATTTTAAATCATTAAAAAATGTTGGACAAAATCTGCAAACTTTTGGAAACAAAACATTAACAATCCTAACAATTAACAAATCAATAAAGAATAAAAACAATCATCAAATAAAAGAACACCAAGCACAAAAATCACCAAAGAAGCAAAGTTTAACTCAAACAAACAAAAAAGTGTAACTCAAAAACTGTTTTCAAAGCTGTTTTCTGAAAAAGACCACTGCATAGAAGAAAAAAAGAAAAACAAAGGAAAATGATGTAACTGAAAAACTCAGTTGTTTAACTGTCTTATCATCTGTTGGAGGAGACTATTATCCAGCCTTTTTCTTTCTCTTTCTGCCTATTGAATTTAGATGATTCATGTATATGTTTCTCAGGTTTATTGCCAGGGTGAGAGCTTAAGTGAGAGACCAGAGCATGAACTCTACGCAGCCTCTTGCTGACCGGCGCTAATATCTAAAATGCTTCTTATGACCTACTTATGAAGTCAATCTTTGAGAATCTATTGATCTGAATGCCAAATCTGAGGCTGTAGCCTCATGCAAGCGCATGCAGGACGATGGGCAGAGAAGAACTTAAGTGCATTGCTCTGACCTCTTGCCTCTGATTCACCACATGACCAGAGCCCCAGACGATCCTCTCTGTCAAAAGTCGGAGGTTAAATGTTCCACTAGAGGTCATTCGCCATCAGTATGGCCCGAGCTTAATTTAATATTTGCACAATGGAAGTAAATACATAAAAGAATGAAATGCTTTTAAAGAGGAAGAATTTAAGACAGCAGAGACACTAATTGAATGGACTCCTGATTTTACTGCCAAAGATGTTTTGGTGTGTATTTAATCAATGCTTAAGGCTCATAAAATACCTAGGTCATAGTCAGGCATATTTCCATAATCAATAACGACGGGACCTCAAGTTCAGCAGGCTATGATCTTATTCGTGCCTCTTTATTTTTCATGGATATATTTGTCACCATTGCTGTCACTGAATATTGGAAGCAGTATATAAATGCTCTTCTACTAAAAAAAAAATTATGTTCTGGGCACTTACAACCTATTCAGATTAGATGCTTTGTGTGGTCAATAACCCTTTCAGAGAAATGTTTATCCACTGGCTCCCTATTTGAAAGGACCAGACAGTGCACATCACGTTCGTCTACTGATTCAGTGAAGCAGAACATTTTGAACCAGTGAGATCTATGACAAAATGATGCTTGAGCATGTTAAAGTGATAAAACGAAACAGACCATTGCTACAATTTAATCACCTGAGGTTAATGGTTCTAAGTTTTTACTTCCCATTACGTTTAAGGTGTTTCTCATCTCATTTTTATTTTACTTCATTTTGTTTGATTTTATAGGCATCTCTTTAGCACACATAGATGCCCCGAGCTGTTAAACTCCAAAGAGCTTCAATAAAACACCTCTGTCAGTGGCCTGCCAATAAAAAATGAAAACCCATTTAACTCTAAGGAGGTACAACTCTGGTCTGTGGCCAGTCAATAAAACAAACACAAACTGGGTTCTTGCTGAAATAGACAATGCTGGTTTGCAATGGATATTGCAAGGTCAAACAGACAATTCAAACTAGACAAAAAGAAAGATATTTCGGTGAAAATGTATTGCTTTTTGCACATAAAATCAAAATTAAAATGAAAACAGCTACATGGTTTTTACATCTTTTTAATTCTTTGAAGTTAAATCATCAAAAACTTCCTCTGGGAAGTGAGATAAGTTACTAAATTTTGTACATGCAAATCGCATGTTTAGATATCTGTCATCAAGTAAATTGATTTTCTAATGCACCAGAAATATTGGCTGAACGACTTCTATATTAAAGATAATAGTAAGAAGTTCACCTCATGGAAGAGGGCAAAATGTCAAGTCCCCCTGGCTCTGGACATGATCGTCACACTGGCTGCAGTAATGAGGCCAGGATCTCCTTCCTAAGTGTGTGAGGAGAATCTTGATGAGGCATCAGAATCATTGTTTACACTTGGAATGATTCCATCTGAAATGAGTCCCATTATGTTCTCCTCAAACACCATCAGCTGTACCGCAGTGACCAGGGGTCAAAAGTTTAGACTGGAAAGGCTGTGTCAAAGCTTCTGAGCAAACAAACGGCATAGATTATAAATGAACATTCCTGTTCCTGTAGCACCGTAATTTAGAGCTCAAAAGTAGACATTCACTTAACTGAACTCAGTGGTTCATTTTCGACTTGGTTTGAAATATGGCTTCTTATTACACAGACTTCTGATTTTTTTTTTTTTTTGAATGGTCAAACACCGCATCTGTAGCGGTAATAATTCTTAATATTCGTTGTTGTCCATGGAAACACTATATATCAGACTAATACATTTGCATTTATGCATTTGGCAGACATTTGGCAGACAAACCCATGACCTTGGCATTGCAAGTGCCAGTACAAACCTATTCATATATTTTTGTACAATCTGTTGTGCTTACGCCCCCTGGATGGCTAGGATGGTTCATATTTAGATTTAAAACAAATAATTATACGTTTTCATACAAAATGCACAAAATCGACACCTTGTAAAATAATGTTTTCTAATGTTGCGTTGATCAGACCAAATATATAATTATATTGGGATAATTTGACAAATACTATTTTAATATTTTTACTTAAATCTTAAGTTTAATTCAATGTGTTGCTTGCTGCTTCTTTGTAATTATTTGTGAAATTTAAAATAAATTTCTGAGAGAAAATTAATTTATGCCTTTTTTTCCCTCTTTTTTTTTTACAGTATATTTGTATTTGCTCTCTCTAATGGTGCCATGGTGTATTTTTTAAGTGTTTGTTTTATTAATATAACTATTTGTACATTGCAATGGACTAACTTCATGGTAATATACAAGTAAAATTACACTTTTTTTGCATTTGGCAGATACTTTTATCCAAAGCAACTCACATTGCATTCAATATACACATTGACATTCTAATCAGTCCTTCCTTTTCCTGGGGATCAAACCCATGACTGTGACGTTGCAAGCACCATGCTCTCCTGTTTGAGCTACAGGAAGCTTAATGTACAGTCAATAGTAATACAAAAGCAATAATAAGTGTCCTGATAAGTGTCAGATTCTTCCCAGTGGTGTAAAGAGCATTAGATTCCTGCACGGTTACTTTTCTGACCTCACAGTGACACTGACTTAATTTCCCCCTTCTGAAACAGTTCAGGATTGAGAGAAGAAAAGCAGAGGCGCCTCTCCTGCTCCTCAACAGACAGGGGTGACATAACTAAAGAGGCATTAACACCCAATTGCGACATTGCTAAACAAACGACAGGGCCTTGGCGAGCATGGGAAAATAGCATTATAGCCCTGGAGCAAATTGGTGAGGAGAAAAAAAGAACAATTTGAGCCTTGTTTTGCTCACTCTATTTGCGTGGAACTGACAACTTTCTATCATGTATACCAACTTTCCCAGGCAGGATTAGGTACATAAAAGAGCATTTTCTGGTGAGCAAGACCATAAATCAAGCTCTCCAGGGTCTTGCCTCTCTCTCACCTCTCACTTGTAGACAACACAAGTTGTGTCTGTTCTCAAGCAAAGCCAGGTCTTGACGGCCTGTGGGACAACTGTGAGAGTAAATATTAACCTTCTCAGGACCAAAGCACAAACATATTTGAAAAATCAGACCGGAGCAGGTTCATAAATCAGGATTTCAGTTGCTTGGTAA
The DNA here is from genome assembly GCA_037043235.1 of Rhodeus uyekii. Taxonomy (NCBI): domain Eukaryota; kingdom Metazoa; phylum Chordata; class Actinopteri; order Cypriniformes; family Acheilognathidae; genus Rhodeus; species Rhodeus uyekii. Next base: position 3,016,675 of record JAWRVZ010000031.1, on the reverse strand, counting down.
GTTATTAGCGTATTTACTGTTTTAGATCTGAACTTTCGTTCTGGAGCCACATGAAAAAGTGTATAAAACCTCTAAACTCAACAACAACAAAAAAATTATTTAATTACATTTTAATGAAATATTATTTTTTATTTATTAAACTATTTAAAATTGATCACTTTCACTTAGTGCAAAAGTTAATCAAATACAGTATGTTCTCCCAAACACTGCTGCAACAAGCTGCGCTTTCGCTTTTAAGGAGGATCAGTAACTTAAGAGTTTTCTTGAGATCTCATGCTGGAAAGACGCTGGCTGTCACAAAGATAATTCGCTCAGCTTCATTGTTCATTAAGCTTTGTTCTGGTTTCCTGCTGCTCTCGTGTGTGTGTGTGTGCTGTCGAGAGCAGCTCAATGGGGCCTCTTTGTAATCCTCTAAAATGGAAAATTCACAATTTGTAACAATTTGTCTCACAGCAGCTCCTGCTGTCACAAGAGCCCTGATCCATTCCCCACCCAAGTAGCCAAGACTTTATATGCCTATAGGGAAATATAATTCAATAAAATTAATATAATAAATAATATAGGTAAATACTGTAAATATAGCTTCCTTAAATTGAAATTGAAATTAAAATTGAAAGTTACACACCCAAAAATGAAAATAAAAGGCATAAACAATTTCACAAGCCAGCAGATCAATCTTTTCAAGTAGCCCATGTTCTGGAATGTGCATTTACTTTATTTTCTTGGAAACAGGCAAATCGGCTTTTATTTGTTTAACCTCTTTCATGGCAGTTGAGTTTATGGGTCTCAATTTAATTCCAGAGGCTGATATAAGTGGAGAGTGAGGAGTGCAATGCTGATGTACTGGATGGATTTGGAGATTGAAGATCAGTAATGAGGTAATCATTAGCTGTTTTGCTAAGAATTAGCAAAATTCTATTAGCTAAGAATTTTAAATTGTAAACGAATTATAAAGAGTAGTTAAGTGGGGGGCAAATGAAGCCAGCACTAAATACCTGATTTCACATCCAGCAATGCAGAAATAAGATATTTTCTGTGATTTTTCTGGGCACTTCCGCTATTGGTAAATAATGGGCAGAAGTAAAAATTAATGTAAATTGTAAAATAATTTTGTACTGCAAACCAGTGTTTTTATGATTATGATTATGATCATAACTTAAAATAATTTGATAACAAGTAACAGTTTGCACTATCAAGAAGCTTAACAAACAGTGTTTGTGCAGCTGAAATAAATGGAGGGAGACCGGAAGTCTAGACACAATCAACTTAACGTTAAGCATAAGGTGAAAACAACTACAAATCCAATCCCTTTGTAACAACCAACAATCTACTGAAACTGTGGATTAATATTTACAGCAAGACAGTACAACTTTTCAAAAGGTTCATGCACAATTACTGAATCAGGACGTAACACCCTTCCTATAACAGAATCCTTTCAGCAGCCAATAAGAGACAGCAAACACACTTAAGAACATGCAGAAATGTAAAACCACTGTGTAAAAGGCAATCAATCTCTGCTTCCACCCACATATATCCAGACAGGCTCAATATATTTGACCCTGAAAGTGATAAAGTGTTTTAATAATTCAGTTTTCCTGAATGATCCGTTCTGAACAACATGGGCAGGGGTGTTTAGATCTGTACAGCTCCTCACCCATCCTCAACATTGCAACAGGCTAGTTGTCTTGTTGTATTTTTGTTTCTTGAAGAGGTCACTCACCGGCACTTTATAATAGCTCAGTAAAGTCTCATGACCCCAAAGTCTCACCAATTTACAGCCAATGAGTTAAAGTGTGTCCAATCTAATTCTAGATGTTTATGGAATGGAAAGTGCTGCCCTGCTCTCAAAGTGAATTGAAGTCTTTCTTCTCTGTATGCTGCTCACCTGAATAAAATGATATGGAGTTTCAGACTGATGATGACAGGTGGACACAAATAATAATAATAATAATAATAATAATAATAAAATCTATTGAAATCAAATGTGAGACTGGAAAACGTACACCTCACAGTCCTTAAAAGCAACAATCCAGCTGTATAAATGGGAAACATTGTATATGAAATCTAAACAGTGCTGGTCAGCAAAGGTTAAACTGCTGTTAGGCAAATAAATAACTAGACGCAATTGCATATAGGGAGGTCTTTTTTGTCGACCTAAATTCACACTTCACCTCATTAGCAACTCGGCTGAATGATGTGAGCAGCCCATTTCAGTAATGAAGCATTAAAAAGGGACTTTCAATGATTTTTGGTCAAGCTGCCCAGCTAAAGTTACTGCTAAAGTATGTTATAGTGCTCACCGATGAAACCATCATGAAAAATCAATACGGACAGTGGCTAAGAAAGGTGTCAGCATTTATTAATATGGATCTTTCTGGCATAAGCATCCGTTCCTTCATTATAATAGCCCTTTTTGATAAATATAAATCAATTAAAGTGCAATCAAATGTGTCACAGTTGGTCTGAAGTTTAATTTTGCAGACTGTATTCAACATTTTAACTTTGATAAACTTTTCTCTATTGCATATTATTCCCATATTTTTAATCGGAAACCTCTCTTAAGGTGTCTAATATAATTGGATCCATTTTCAAGTTAAAACCCTGGTGCCATGTCAGTTGTCTTTTCAATTCGCACACAGTCACTGGCAGACATTCGCACAAAATAATTTGTTTCACCACCAGTAATTTTGTTTTGATTATTTTCTAGTTGGCTGTGATAATGTTTGGCATTTTGATATTTAAATGGGTATGTAATTGTTCCAGTCGTCGCATGTTGGGTCCGCCCTACCATCAAATCTCACTTTTCTTGTTATTTTATTTATTTGTTTATTTCTTTTGTAAACCGGGTGAGCAAACAATCTAATCTCTTAACCGAATGAGAAGCTTTTCTGCGGTTTGATTACAACCACTCACACATAAAGAAAGAAACACTTCTGTCTCAATTTATTTATTTATTCTCTCCTAAAGTGAGCCATGTTGTTAAAAAATGGTTTTATATTAATTTAATGGATTATTTGCTCATTAGGCATTAATCATAGTGCCCCATCTGGATGGGACTGCCGTGACTACAGGAGAAACAGCTATTCTGATCTCAATTAGATTATGCCTCTCTTCTTAGCCTGCCCATAAATCATTCCCACAAAGTGAAATTAACAGTTACTCGAGCGCATTAATAATCTGCGTCAGGCATAGGAGAAATTCAGCAACTGGAACCACCCGTCCCAGCCAATGGTGAAAACATCATTTTGTTTATGAAATATAAACATTCCACGGTGGGGTTCCTCCGCAAATTCCTCCCCCTTTCCATTCGTGACAGGGAAAAATGATGGTGTGCCGTGTGCCAGATGAGCAGTCACCCGGACACGGTGTGTATAGCCACACAGCTTGATCGTACTCCAGATGGGCTCGGGGTGCTTTTCTACTACGCTGGCTTTACTGGAAACATATACTCTGCATATAATCCTAGATTGCTTTTTGATACGATAGGAGGAAATGCATGAAGATGCATGTTGAGGTTTAACGGTGTTGATTCATTTTAGACCTTTTTTGGGTAGTGTTGCTTTTTTCCCCTTCCAAAATGAGCACAAAGCATTTAAAATGCAGTTTTCATTGGCAAACTGTTTATGATTATTGCAGTCGGGGTGTCATTATCATTAGGGTCAGTGAATAACATCTTAGCCATATATGGATCCATTAAAGGAATCCCAAATGAGCAGAATATTGACACAGCTAAATGGATGGGGTTCACTTATTTCGGTTCCCCTGCGACACGAAACGCGTGTGGCAGGGGGGACTGGATGATGTCCTACAAATTTCAGGCTGCTCTTAGGCTGTAAGCCATGGCCGGGCAGGACTCTTATTGCACCTCAGACAGCAGATATTGAGATATGGAGAGCAATCGTGATGATTACCTGAGCGAAAGCGCAGGGAATGAGTGATATATGAAGACCACTTAAAGCCTTTGTGTCTTGTACATTGCATCTTTGAGAGATTAGAAGTGTGACATTAAAATGGAAATCACTTCACTCGGGCATGACAAGGGACACTACGTGACTCCCAACGTCCCAGTGAGACTGGCAGATGACCGAATGATCCTTTTGGGAGGGAGGTAGTCATGAAGCACTCCACAGGGAGAGAGGAAATAGGGAGGTGCAGAGGAGAAAGATTTTCTTCAAGGGAGTAAACAAGTCAGCCTTTCTATGAAACGGGTAGAATTTTGAGTTTGATAAAAAAAAAAATTAATATAAAGTAGCCAAATAAAAATATACACCTTCAGAAAATTAACAGGGTTAAAAAAGCATTTGGTTTAATTTGGCTTTTAAATTAAATGTTTAATATATAAATGAGCAATTTGGCTCAGGTCCATTAATTAATATCAACAGGTACAGCTTTTAATTTTAATAATTTATTAGTTAATGCTCAAATGAACATGAACTAAGATTAATAGATGCGTCAGAAGTATTTTACAGTGTTTGTTCATGTTGACTAATTTAGTTAACTAATATAAAGACATGGAAGGCAACACTTTCTTTTTTTTTGCATTACATGTTTTTAGTAATAACAGAAAATAAACCTAAACCAAACCCCAACCCTGTAAATATACTGATAAATTATTTAAAGTTACCGGATTTTTGTTGATGTGTTCAGAAAAATGTACTAGTGAGTAAGTATTCCATTGTATGAATATGATCTTAAGGACATTAAGCAGAAATGATTCACTTAGTTCAAGTCCACCTATAAATGTTTGTGGTGACAGCCTTCAAAAACACACATTTTCTACATTTCAGATCAAATACCAGAGGAAAAAGCTCTCAGAACAAATTGATCTACTCCTGTTCATCCAGCTTCATTTGAAAAACATTAATTTTTACCCAGCTGCAAATGAGAACACGTCCCTTTTGACACTCCATCCCACAGCCTTGTCTTGTTACACTGCTCAGGGAGCTAAACTGTGCCCTACACTAATCTCAGTTTGAAGAATGAATGATGAGCAAGTGGATTGTCAGAAGTATATCAGCTGTAATGGCAGCCGTGAAAAGAGAGAGAGAGATGTAGCGCATATATACAGAGTGGAGGTAGGACAGATAAAGAAATAGATCTGGGGGCCAAAGAATTCCCTGAACTGCTCCGAAATCACCTCTCACATCTGTCAGAGAAAGCGGCACAAAGCGGCACGCCTGGTTCCTCTCACCAACGACCCGACGCCACTATCTATAATTAATTACATCATTTACATTAGAATATTGACTAAATAAATACATAAATCACAGGGCCTTGAGTCAATGGATGCAGACATATTTAATCATGTTCTAAATAATGATCACTGTTCCCATAATGCAATAATTATTTTCAGCAGCTGACTGGAATTAATCTTGTGTCAGAGACATAGAAGGAGAGAGAAATTGAGAAAGAGAGAGACCTTGCAAGATGATAAATACAGCCTCATTTGGGAGGCTGTTCTGTGAATGACAGCAATAGAGAAAGTGGCATGTGAAAATCCCTGCTTGTCTCTTTATGTGGAGTGACAGGTGAAAAGCGGCTGTCTAAAAATGCACTGGATATTCGCTGTTTTGTTTATCAGCTGCCGAGCGGCGAATGAAAGAGAAGTAACATGTATTGCCTGTCCCTCCACCTTTTCATCTGCTGTTTAAATGGGCCAGGGGATTGGAGAGTGAAGTTTATTCCACCCATTCTCCCCGACAGTGGAACCATTTATAGCAGAGCATGAAGGAGACAGCGTTCTGTCACTGGAGACACTCCTTCAAATCAGGTCTGGAGATGGCTGCCTGTTTAGGTCACATTTAGCAATCTTGCTAGTCCTTACAGGGCTACACTAGTCTGTCGCCTCTTCATTTTAAAAGATTGTGCATTGCCAAGTCTCATAACAGAGGATATTGTTAAAGAGTGGTGGTTGTCAACTGCTTTTGCTTCAGGACACCCAACAGTGTTAGTTTATATAATGTATAAATTGATTATAAATCAAATCAAGTAAAATAAAAAAATAAAATCAATGTCATTAAAATACAAAACAAACATTTATTAATATTACAATGGACTACATAAACCAAACTAAATGCAAAAGTATTAAAATAGTACATTCCAGCTTAAGAAATTTGAGGAATAAAAACATTTTGAAAAATTGTCACTTATTTACTATAAAGATAAAGCCTAATAAATAACTAAAATATTTAAAGCTCCTGGGAATCTCTTTCCTAAACAATCAGTTGGTCAGGTGCTGTTTCTCTTGCCTAAAATATATCGGGGTCAAAGGTTAATGACTTTGTGTTGACCACCTAACCAGGTCTTTGATAAAGCAGGCACAGGGTTTTTCCACCTTCATAAAGACATCCAGTGTAGCAACAGGATGTATGGAATGTGGTGTTGCACAAAGCTTTGTCAGACAGCAAGCACCCAAGTTGGATGGTGAGAACCACCAATATTTATTCATGATAAAGAGACAGCGCTGGTGTGTTGGCACAAGCTACTTCATTTACATGCTGTTATAGACTGTTTGCCCCTGCCTGGGCACTCTGTCCATCACCAAATAGATGAACTTGTCTCTTTTGTTCCATCCCCCTGTCATCCTCCCTTCATGCAATGGAAAAGCTTTAAATGTGCTATCTTTATTGATTTATTTTTAATTATTTATAATGGGAATTCAGTTTCCTTTCATTTTATTTATGCAACTTAAAATGTTCAGAAAACAAAAAAAATAAATTAAATAATAACATAATTATAACTATACACTGCCAGGCCAAAAAAATAAAATAAATAAATGCTGTTTGGGTGTTAAAAAAAAGAGTGATTACTGAAGTGATTATTATGTTTCTAAAATGTTGTATGTTTGGTAACAGTTCTAATAACCCTATTGATGGAGTGTATATTGTCACACGCATGCGCACACACGCACACACACACACACACACACACACACACACATGCATGCTTACATGTATGGCATTTTAATTGTTGAAGTTTAATAAGGTTAATAACACATTTTATTTTGTGATTGTGTCAAAACCAAATTTTCCCTTGTTCCATTCCTAGTTCCTCATGAGTTATGTGGGAAGTGGCCATCACTCTCAACTTGGGTAATATATGTGTGATGTGTGTGTTTGACTGTGTGTGTACATGAATGAGAGTGTGATGTGTGTATGTGGTGGCCTGAGGGTCTAATATCCAGCACTCAATCACCGGTGTTAAGAGGGAGGAGGGCTGAAGATAAGGCCAGCAGACTCATACCTCTGCACTCCCAAACGTATCGACCGGGAGATTCTTAAACGACAGCAAATGCAGTGCTTCTCACAGAAAGACGCTCAGTATCAGCTTCTCATCCACAACACTGAGAGCATGAAAAATCATCCAATAGCAAACACTGTGTTAAAGCTAAACTAAAGCTGACTGAAAGCATTCAGACACTTTTTAATTTCTTCCTCATACTTTAGTTATCTCATTAGGCCCTTTCAATATTCATTAGTGTGATAGAAGAGTTATTTTCCATCGCCTAGTTAAAAACAACCTGACAAGTCACTATAAAAATGTCTTTGTCAGGTAGTCGAAAAAGTGTATTTTATGTGGTAACGTCTATGTTAACAGTTTGAGTCTTATTGATCTTATTTAACATGACTGAATCAACTTGACTAGATTAGATTAGTCAGTTAAATATTTATGTTTTTCAGTTAACATCAGAAACTACATGGAATAAATATTAATAAAGATTAAACATAAGCCTTCCCAATTCTGCAATTTTGCAATACTTTTAAACGCACATGGTTGATGAAGTACATTTTACATACACATCAAACACGAGGTTGGTGCTTTCTGCTTAAATTTATTGCCATTTAAACATGACAAAAAGGCCGTGGAGGTGGTCATTACAATAATCCATCACGTCTGCAACTGCTGCTAGCCAGCCTCGTGCTAAATTCAATCTAGGAAGGGTCAACACATCTTTTTTTCTTTTTCTTCCCCCCCCCCCCCACATGGCTGAGAGCTGGCTTTTCTAAACTGTCATCAGTTTACCTTTGTCAACAAAAGGGCATCAAAGGCAAATTAAAAGCAGAGGTTTGAGCCGTAAACCTGGATTAAACATAAGATGCTCTGAATAGCTTCAAAGTGGCGTCCCAAAGTCACACACCGAAAATCTGACATTCACAATCTGACTTAAACCTGGAAATAAAAAAGTACAACATTTTAAATTAAAAAATACTTAAAGAAACTATGAAGAAATATTTAAATAAAGTAAATAGAAAATTAATAAATGTTCTTATTATACTCATGTCCATAAACAAACACACACACATTATATATATATATATATATATGATATCATGGCTTGCCGCTTCAGTTGATTCAACTGAACTGCACCTACAACATGCACCTTCTTAATTCTGCTTATTTTACAAACAGTACAGGCTGACTTCCTTCAGCTCACATGATGATTTATGCACATGCATCAGTCAAATCACATCCAAATCTTTCCGGAGCTGATGTTGATATGGATTACGCATTCTGCTGTAGTGATTTCTGCTTGCTTCAAATGTCCCCAAAGCCTAATCAACCCACAAAAGGAGTAAATCAGTAGATCTCAACCCTTTGCCTCATTGATTACCCTCCTTGTGGAGCCCACCTAGTCCTCCGTTTTGCTGTCGATGTAGATCCTGAAGGCACGAGAGAAGCCGGCCCATGAACAGGCTTTTATTTTGTCTGTTTGTACTGAACAAGTATTGATCTTTGAGCAATGGCTTGACACAAGCAGGCTGTGCTTTAGAGTCGATTTCAAGCATAACCATGCTATATCAAATACTGCTATAGCTCTTCTGTATACAGACCCATCTCACTCTCTCTCTCTCTCTCTCTCTCTCTCTCTCTCTCTCTCTCAAAATGACATGATTTTTCTTTGTTACCTGAGGTTTCATTCAAGCTGAATTGACTTTTTGCTTTGTTCTGGTTTTGTCATGGTCGACTTCCCCGAGGAGATCTGTTTGGTGAGAAAAACAGACAAATGACATTTCAGATTCCATGACTTTAACTGAGCTCAATGCTGAACTACATTACTTGAAATTACACTTAGACAGTGACGGCTTAATGGCAGTGTGGATCTTTGCTGGTTTTGCTTCAAAGCCAAATTTTACATTGGAGATCAAGTGGCAACTTAAGGCAGAAAATCTGTATATTTTAAAATTAAAATGATATTGTATAGTGTATATTGTAATTATTTAACTTGCTAATTATCTACATTTAATGTTATTTTCTGTCACTGATTCTTATGATGTTTAGACTCCAAATGTATAATCAAAAAATCTATTGAAAATTGATTAAAATTCGATGCACTCTGAATTCTTACCTTCAAAAAAGTACCTGAAAAACATAATGTATTTAGTAAAAAATGTATTACATTATGCTACTGATAAATATCCATTGGACTGGCAGCAGTGGGATCATCCATTGTCCTCTGAACGTCATACACTTGCAACCAGATGCAAGGGTGCTGTGAGTAAACTCAATTTAATGTGCGTTCCAGTATTTGAAATACATAAATATGTCAAGTAAAGGGCCCTTAATAGACCTGTTTGGACCAGTGATTGCAGCAGTATTGTTTCCTACTGATTAGGACAAAAACATACCCAAAGGACCTCCCATCCCACTGCCATTTAATCAGCATTAGCTTCCTTTTACTTGCTGTTTAATCTGCTTTCAGTCCAGGTACTTTGAATAAATCAATAGGAATACATGATTGTCTAATGATTTTCGGAGGCCATCCCTTCGACCACTGCTGCATGATTTAGAATGACTAATTCCACTTTTTAACATTGATCCCAGTCCATAGAGGACATGTATCCTTGCTAAAGAGAATCCTGAAGGGGGTGGGGAGGAGCAAGAGAACAAGATGTAAATAAAGGAACATTTGTATGGGTAACCAAAAGCTTGAAAACCAAGTCAGTATGTGTGTGTGTGTGTGTGTGTGTGTATATATATAATATACAGTATATATTCTTTTTTTTCATCATTATCTTATTTAAACCATTATTGGGATAATAGATACATTTCAAAAGACCTGCCTTGAACTGCAGTGCTTTACTGCTTTCTGCAGTGGATGCATCAATTGAAGATTTCACTTAAGTGTGTCCAATCCCAAGCCTCTGCCTGTTGAAGCAAACAGCGGCATGTCTCTTGTTGATGGACACCATAATCAGAGGGGAAGCTGATTAATTACAGGGTCGGCCACAGGGGCTTCACTTCCTATTGAGGCCTCATTAGCTTTCTGCTGCCCTTTTAGACCAGCCAGGGTATAAAATCATTTCACTTAATGAATGTGATAAGATCTGCTCATTGCATTTTCAGAATAAATTTGTTTATTGTCTTGTCAATGCTGAATAATATGATACTAGTGTTAGGGAACCTACTTTTAAACTGTAACTAGTAAAATGAACTAAATGCAACTAACTTTCTGGAATCTATATTTCAGAGGGCAATATTTTTTCTGTTTTAAAACATTTACAAACTGATTAGCCAACATATTTTATCGTTTAATCAGAATTGATTTATATATATATATATATATATAAGATAAAAATTATAATAGCAAAATATATTTTAAATGTGTTTTTTAAAATAAATGTATACATTTATACATTTCTTTGTGTATATATATATAAAATAAATGTATAAATATATACATTTATTTAAAAAAACTAATTTATTTAAAATATATATATTTTTATTATAATATTTATTTATTTAAAATAAATAAATATACATTATATCCCGAAAACTCTCATTATATAAATACTGTACATTGGCACACAAATTGGTGAATAATTTTCGAATCGGTTGATTCATATGAACCATCTGAACAAACTGATTCACTGGTATTAATCAGGAGGTTCCGTCGCTACATATTGAAAAGTTTCATTGCTTCGCTCGACTGCAATACGCAAATAATATTGAAACGAAAAACAGTGAAGGTTTATTACTACACTGTTACTTATAGAAAAGCTACACTATTTTGTGGTTACCAGTAAGTTAGTCACCTCTTGTAGTCGTTCAGAAGTTTGTACATGTTCATCTAATCTTTGAGGACGATGAAAATGAACAGATTTGGTTGGTTTGGCACGAACTGGAGTGTTGTAGGAAGGGACTCTGGAAGAACTATCATGGTAGTGAGGTGTCTCTTTTAACATATTGTTAAGGGATAATTTGCAGATTAGACGAGCTAGCTCATCCCGAGATTCATGTATGAGATACATGAGTTGCATTTATACGATTTGTGGCTTTATTTACACGTGTATTTGGAATTTCAAGGTTGTCTGCTTACTACAGGTTTAGACACAATTGTCACCAAACCTCTGCTTGCACTGACCTGCTGCCCGATAAATGAGCTTGCTTTGTTCATGAAGACCTTCCTCTGTGGGGTGATACTGGGAATATTAATGGGGATTCTCCTGGCATTTGTTGCTTCCAACGCTAAGGATTCAGTTGGTTGGGGATTTGACCAAAGATGATGTATAACCCGCCTGTGAAAGGCTTGCATAAATAGGTGTTTGCATAAAATAAGCCTTCTCTATCTGAACAGACCTGAAAAAACTGATGGATAACCCATGGATTATATATATATGTGTGTGTATGTTACATCTATATGTATATATGTAACGTCTCCTAGACGCTTTAAGAGACCTACCTGCAAAGCTCTCTGAAAACCTATGTACCGGCAATCGCAAAGGATGGTCACACTACACATTGATTTGATTTAGTTAATAGAAGTTAATTGAAAAAATATATTCATGACATTATTTTTGAAAGTATCTTCACTTTACAGAATTTTTACACAAATGCCTAAAAGTTTTCACAGTACTGTAGCTTTGCTGGAAGGTTTCTTAAAATGTCTTGCAAATGTTTCTATGGTTCTTCTGGATTTAGTTTGTCTCAGTTTGTTCTGTTTCTTCATGTAATCACAGACAGACTCCATGATGGTGAGATCTCAGGTGTTGCAATTGTACTTACAAATGAATAGACTAAGAAACTATTTAAAATGGTGTCTTAATAATAAAAATTAAATTAAAAACTAAATACTATGATATTATTTTAGGTTTTAAACCTTTCATATAAGAATTATGTTTAAATTAAAAAAAATTAAAGTTGTTTTAAGCCTGTTGAGATAATTGAAAAACTTTTGTCCAGCAACTTGTATTTTAGGGTGGCACAACTGCAAACTGATCTTTTACTATGAATTGATGAGGTAATAACATTAAAGAATTCAAGAATTCAGCACAGAAGTCCCCAACTGAGTTTGTAGATCTCTCTCAAATACTGGTATTCTGCTAATGATAGTACACATTTCATATCAGATGATACAACTACAGTACATACAAACAACTACAGTATTTGGCTGTACTGCCTGACATAAAAACAGTCAATAAATTAATTTAAACATATTTGAAATGCTGTTTAACATTTCAACTGAAACTTGTTTAAATACATTGTTCGTGATTAAAAAATTTGCATTACATCAGTTTTGAAACTTTTTTTGAAGCTTTATTCGTATGCGACCTTGTGTGTGTACTACTTCTACTTTTAAATTATAAATTACTGTTAAATTATTACATTTATGTAACTGTATTTAGATACTATTATTAAAAATATTATAGCATTCCTATTTTTCATGAATCTGCTACTTCAAAATCAATAGATTCAATATCAAACCAAAAGTACATGGAAATTAAACATTTGCATTTTTCCATTTAGCAGACGCTTTAATCCAAAGCGATTTACAACTGAAGAAACCCCATTTAGTTATAATAACCCCATCAGTTATTTACCCCATTTAAATGTGTTGCCTGAAATCATCCCATGTTTTTTGCATAAATCTGAATTGGTGCAGTATAGTGACTCTTTAGGCAATGTGCTTATCTTCTAACAATGCAGCAGATCTCTGTGTAATCCCTCTCTTTGCATTTTCTAAGTGGCTAAAGACCAAACTAGTTAAAAGTCACTTCCTCTGAACCAGCCCCCATCAGCTCAAGCACAGCTTCTCCCTTTTCAACAGCACACCACAATGCTGTTGCTGTTTACCAAGAGAGTAAACAAAGTAAGTCAGTGATGTCAGATTATGAAAAAGAATTGGGGTCAAATTAAAACTAGCAGTCTGTATGCACAGTGTGGCCAGCTTCCAAAGACCCCCGCCTTTCCACCGACAGACGTGTTAGTGGTTTTGTGCCACTGTTTATATGTCTAAACCATGAACTTCAGGCTGGACATAATGCTTTAGCAGCTTTTGACAGGGATGGGCTGAGATCTCCCAAACGAAAACAGCTATGATTCGTAAGTTGGAAGGAAACGTCCTTAGCCCTTTTCAGCCATTGGTTTTTAATCAAAATTACCTTGTAATTGGTGTGTTTGATGAGATTAGTTTGAATAAAATCAACCCCCATTCCCGTCCTTAACAGGATTAAGTAGAATGAAAAGCAGCTTGGGAAAAGGGTTCATTCTAAAGTCCAGGGATGAGATATGGATGAAAATGCTATTTAAAGAAAAAAAGAAAAAAGTAAACGAGCAAAAAAAGTAGACTTGTTGGGAATGCAAATCACCCTCAATCCTATTTTATGCTAATAAAAGAATACCAAAACATTTCAATGTATTCTTGTCTTGTTATAGGCAGGCTAAGAGCTTCTAAATCCCTACCATTTACCAAATTAAACTAATTTAAAGTGCTTCCAAAAGGCACATCTGTAGGCTGACGTGGGTCCAAGCCTTTGAGAGTGCGCTTTCTCTAGGCATTCTACGTCCCATTGATCCTTGAATAGTCATGCCTGTCAGGCAGCCATATCAACCATTATCATTCTAATTTTACTGCCTTTCTTGGTCCCTAATCTAATTTGCAATGATGCCTGAGCATTTCGCGAGGCCACAGCACTTTCTTCAGAATTTCAACAAGGGCATTAAAGCCCCTCAATTTACATTAATGAAGTGCACATTTAATTAAGGGGGAAAAGAGGGGAAATGGAGGGTTCTTGAAGATCAGCAGTGACTTGAGGATGGTCGTATGTGCAGAGGAAGAAGATTATATCACAACCAGGAGGTCCTGCTATTGGGTGCCTGCTTGCTGAGCTACCAATGAGCTTTTTGGCAAATAGCGATTGATGTCAAATCACAAGTGTTGCATTTTGAGCAATTTAGATGACTGTTGTTTAATACTGTTGGTCAGTGTTGGGTGTAAGTGTTTTTTTTCAGGTTGGTATGTTTTTGAAAGAAATTTATTCTCACCAAGCCTGCTTTATTTGATTAAAAATACAGTAAAAACATTCATATTGTGAAATATTATTATTATTTTAAAATGTTGTTTTTATTCTATATATATATATATATATATATATATAAAAACATTATTCGGAAAAGCGTATCTCTCTTCCATCTCTGGCTTGTGTTAACGTTTACATACTTATTATATTTCCACACAAACATCATTTTGGGAAATTATTGAAATGGTTTTCTTTTGTGCATAAATCTGGAATAGACAATAGATCGGCCAAAATAAAATGGAAAAGATTTTGGCTGCTCGACTGGTGCATCTTTAAAATAAACAACGTTACTTTGATGTAATATTCAGCAGTATTCACAACAACCTTTACATAACATTACAAAAAAATTAATGGACTTAAGATATAGTCACATTTCCGTCATCTGACTTAGATCAATGACCACCCTTAATGCACATCATAGTGTCAGAGTTTTTTTTCTTCTTCCAATTGTGTTTTCTATTTACGGATGTCTTTAATCTCTCTCTTCTCTATAACATAGTCACATAGGCCTGCACGTGACACAGAGCGACGTGAAGCAACACAACAAAAATGCTTTCGTTAAAGTCTACAAAGCTGTCTACACTATAAACTATTTGAGGTGTGGCATCTAGGGTTGTACTTGTTGCATGCAAACATGTCCAAGGAAAACTGTGAATAATTTGGAGAATTACTATAGTAAGCATTTAGCAACATTTCTGTGTAATGCCTTCACAATATTGGAAAAAACAATTTGCCAAAAAAGTTTTTGTTGTTGTTACGATCAGTGCAATAAGAAGAGCATCACTTTACAGTTTTATCTTTAATCCACAGAAAAGTCATTTTACTTCTTCTCAGTTGTTTTCTTTCTTCAGCATAGATGTCTCTTCTCCTTTCGCTCGATTACTTCTGGCTCTGTGTTCCAGGAGGTTTTGCAGGAATAGGGGAGGTTGGCCAACAGTGGTGACCCAGGACTCTCAGAAAGGGGAAGGCCAGACTCAGTTTGGGTGGCACAGACAAAACATGTTTTCAGAGAGAGTCTTGGTCTCTGTGGAGGGACAGCGAGAGGGGGCGGAGTGGGTCCCAGTGAAACAATCTCGCTACTTTAATGTGAAAAGGCAAAGTTATAAATTCATCTATTTGCTCTTTCCTGACCCTGCCTTTCACTCAATCCCCTGCTGGGATGGCTGAGTCAGACACAATGCATTAGCCTGTCACAATATTGAGAAAAATTGAAACCAGGAAGAAAGACCACCAGATGCTTTATTGTCTTTGAGGTTTCCACATAATTAGCTGGGAAGAAAAGTCACTGGTCTGGTTGCAGTGCTCTGAATGAACTTGAGGACGGCTACACAGCCCCGCTGTATGATCCATTCTGCCCAGTCTCAGTGACAGAGCGGCTTTCCTTTCCCTTCCCTTCTTTTCCCTTCCTTTCCTGCTCCCTCCCCTCAACATGGCAGCGCAAAGTTTAACTGTGCGTGACAGATGGCCGTGAAATTGGTTAACACACAGCACACCAGGCTGTCTTAAGACAATTCAGCTGCCCCACAGTGACAAGCGGTGTAGCTGAACAGATTAGGAGAATCAATCCGTTAACACCTCGTGGCATTAAGTTGGGCTTGCTGCTCTAAAAATGCTCCTCAGGCAGTTTGTAAAAGTGTGTCATTTGTCATTATTTAAAATCCAATGTGGGGTACAATCACAGAGGTATTAGACTGACTTGATGATGCAGAAGTTGTGCCTTTTTTTATATGCCATAGAAAAATCAGTTAATTTTCAGTGTGCAGAAAAGGACCATAATATAGTGGAACTTTCAAATAGAACTGGTTAATAGTTAATTATGCATCATTCAGTTAAATGATCAGTTATGGGTGACGTCGCCTTAATGATAAAGGTTTTTGGTTTAAATCTCACATTTCTATGAGACGAATGAGACCAAATTTATTGATTTATTAAATTTTTACCATTTATGTGGTTATAAGCTATAATATTTTTATGGGTGCATAATGTATCTGATTAGCAACCTATGTTACAGTTAAAAAAATAGTTTTTACTTTTAGACTACAAGTTTATTAGACTATCATTTAAAAACCTCAATAATTGAATAGTAGTAGCACTGTTAAAGTTCCAATGAAATCAAACTTTAAGGTTTTTGTCCCTTAGTATGAATATGTTGGCCTTACTCCATAAGCTAGTGTGCGCTCAGACATTGACCAAATTCACAATTAGAAGACATAAGCATTCAAAACCTATTATATGAAGCTGTGGCTTAAGCACATTTACTGTTTTGTAAGAGCTAAATGGCACATGGTGCACTATATACGGGATAGGTAATGATTTGAGACAGTGTAAATATGCTTTTTCATTGTGGCCATTTCACGTGAGTGTCAGACAAAAGTGTACATGGTCTGCTCCGGTCCAGAGATACGATAGCACAGAGTGGATTATATGTGCAAGTTGGCACATTCCAGAAAACATATCGGCCCCATTTGAATTCTGTACAGAATATTATATTTTAAAGTGATATGTAGGAGATTAGGAGGTTGAGTTTTTACATAAATCAAATGCTATTGGCTGTTTTTAAAAAGGGGAGGAGCTTTAGAAAATCTCAATAAATTCAATTTTCATTGTACAGCACAATGTTGTGTTGGCTAAATTCACTTTTTTGCATTTAAAATGACTGATTGTAGTTTTTAGTGTTTTATATTTTTATATACTCTTTATATTAGAACAAAATAAGATATATTTAATATCAGCTATGTATTTGTTATCAGCCATAAACGTGTGAACGTGTTTATCGGTATCAAATTGTATATCAAGTGCATCCCTTAATATTTTGCTACTGCTGAGAATGCAAAAGAGAAATACAAAATAATACCAAACAAATTTGCTCACTTCATCTTTGATGTATACTTTCACGATGTCCTTCCTCTGTTGGTTGCTTGCAATTCGTTTGAAATTAGACTCTTGTTTTGCTTCTAAGCTTCACCACCCCTTGGTCCTTCACAAAAGCACAGAGCTGGGAGGCAAAGGAAGTGAAGAGAAAAAGGCCACCTTCAGTCTGTGTGTGCATGAATTGTAGAGATCCATTAAATCTATTTCACCAGCTTTCCTTGGTACTCCATACATAAGCACCCAGCCTAAATTCCCCCCATAGTGACTCAGTGAAAGGGAGCAGGGATGAATAGCACACTTTATTGGAGCATGCCATGAGTGGTCAAACAGCAGTGGCGGGCCCATTCTTTGCCCCTTCAGCCCATTATTAAAAAGGGCTTTACGGAGGCTTGTAAAAGTGTTCTCCCCTCAGGGGGCCCGCATAATAAAAATCGAAGTCAAATTAAAGCCCCGCGGAGCAAAGAACTGTGGGTGGGCTTCCTCCAAGAAGCCGCGGTGATGTCCCATTCCCACCACTTGTGGCACGACCCCAGTCAGGCCACTTTTATGTGGCTGACAGCTTCATGAAGGGCAAGAACACAGACTTGTACATGGCATGAAATCGGCCACAAAAGCCAAGTGAACGGATGAACAATTCCCAAGCAGGATGTGATCACAGAATAACTGGGCGGCAGCGAAAAAACATATGTCATCTCTACCTGGAAGGGACCCATTTAGGACTCTCTTATGAGGCTATACGAGAGGGAGAGCCAGAGAGAGAATGCTGAATGAGTTGGTGGCTAGAGGAGGAGCCAATCTGTCGGAAGGATAGGGGGCGAAGTTTTTAAACAGGGAGCAAATGCTTGGTTTTGAGGCAAAGTCAATGAATAAATCAGGGCCTGGTAACAGTACTGGCATAATGGCTTGTGGAGGTTTTGAATATGTTAAAAAGCCTTTTCACAGGAGAATGTAGGACTGGTCCTTTGCAGCTGTAACACTTTACGGACAATGACCACTCAACAGATGGGAGTCATGGGGAAAAAAGAGCTCAGTGTTCCTTAGCTAAGGCGAATTCCGCCCCCAAATCCCCTCAACCATCCCACCGATTTGGCTGTCTGCCCCCGCAGGTGTCCCGTGGCACAATAAAAATAGTCAAATGAGCAAGTTGGTTTAGTCAAGTTTGTTTGGTTGCTAGTGGAGGCATTTAAAAAAAAAAATTTAACAATAAAATGGGGCTGCACAATATTTCTTTACATTGCCATCTTTTGAATGATCAGTACTGGTATATAGTGAATATTTAATTGTTGACAGCTACTTTTATTTTTCATTTAATAACCTGGTAAAAATCTGGATTGCAAAATTTAATATCTGTTATGCAGGGTAATATTCAAACTATTAATTTTAATGTATTATACAGTAATATAATTTCTTTTAGAATATTATTTATTAATTTCAATATCATGCATCCCTAAAAAAGGGCAAAGGACTGTTGTTAAATTTTATTGGGGAAATTTATCAGTAAAAAGATTGTTAGTTAAAACGGCTGTTAAGTGTGTTATCTATCCCATGATCAGTGTGTAAATCACATATATGTGTGCAGGACTTTCAGTGATTTTGAACAGAGGGATTGCTGTAGAATTGAACCTGTTCGCTTGCTTCTTATTGAGATTCTTCAAATGCTTTTCTGGCTTGAGAGGCGGTAGGACTTTGTGCAGACCATTCATTCAGAAATGACTTTTTCATCTGTGTAATCTCTCACCATGGAATTATCCTTCAAATATGCATAAGACGTGTGAAATCTGTCTGTTGATGCCACGTAAAGGCTGATCTCAGGTGTTGAGACTTAGAAGGGCTTATATTGCAGTAATTTAGTTATTGCTCCTCTTGAGCTAAATTTAATTTCTCACAAGTGTTCCCTTGCTCTCCTGAATCCATATTTGCTTTTAAATGCTATTCGCCTGCAGAATGTTAATGCGAACAGGAATATTAATGTGCATTTTCATCTTCCAAATCAAAAATTCCTTATGTATCTCACTTCTATAACTGAAGACCTTATAATTTGCCATCTTATAATCATAACTAATGGATTAAGAACTTGGTCCATCAAGTGCAATTTATGCATCCATCTTGAGCACATTCTTGCTCTTTTTCTAAATTGATTAACCCAATCTATCAGTCCGCCATTCCTCTGCAATTATAGATGCAGATCTAGATCTATAGATCTATAATTTCTTCATAAAAATGGTAAATAACATTTATCGCCAGTTAAACCTCCCTCCGTTATGAAATGTGAGATCTTAAGAACTATCGTCATACAAATCATTTTCATGTTCATCTAGGGCAGGATAATTTTTGTCTCTGTCTCACAGCTTAAATTAATGGAAATTTAACATAGAGAAATGCTAGCCGTTGGATAAACAAGTTAGAGCAATAAAACCACACACTCAACGAAGGGTCGGCTATATTTTTCGTGCATGTCAAGTTGTTTGTGTGTGTGTGTGTGTGGGGGGGGGGGGGGGGCAAGCAAGCCAAGAGACCATAGCACAAATTACTTTAGAAAATAAACCTATTACTCTCATTTTCCACTGAGGTAAAAAGTAAATGTTGCAGAGGTCATATTTGCAGTTTTTTCTTAAGAGAAAGGTAGTACCAACATGAACCATTTGATTCTTTACTGTGTATAATTCTAGCAGTATGACTTTAGGTCTTTTGCCTGTGCCGATATCTGCCAAATTTGCATTTATAAGGCTGTGGAGGACGTTCAAGTTAATCACTTTGCATTTGGCCAGGTGGCATTCTGCTTTAATCACACTGAAATAGGTAATGATATTTTCCTCCCCACTCAGATAAGGGAGCCACTGTCCAAGGTTGAAATTAGGGTCCTTTTTCTTAGAGGACAAATCTGGTTCACTCTTTCTAGTGTGTGATTGTCTTTGGTCTGAATTATTTTTAACCAAATTAGTGTGCATGTATACTTGGATGATATGGGAGCTTTTTTGGAATCCCATTAAAAGCAGCTTCATTACCGCAAAACTCTCTGTAATGATATGCAAAATGGTTTCACAGCATTACAGGTTTGGTTATTATATGCATTAAATGTGGCTTTTTGATTGCAGTGGTGAATTGGATTAAGGGATCCTGGTTCCTAAACAATGCATGATGAGAGTAAATGGCTTAAGCACATGCAACTCTTCCTCACGGTTTGCATTCTTCTGCGCAAGGAGAATTGAAAGACAATTAAAACCGTTTTATGTGAAGAGAACACTTCAAGTGGATCACATATGATATCACCGATATTGAGTATCACAAAAAGTTATTATTCACTAGTGTCTGTAATATTATATTGAATAGCTAGGAGTGTCTAAAATCCTGACCTTACATTTTTATAAACTTATCTAAATTGTGTATTCATTTGACATACAATTTTGTATTAATTTTAAATATATGGCTAATATAAAAACACTTTTTTTGTCAGAAGCATTCAGAATCTGCAAATATGTGTAATGTGTGTTTTCATTGTAGTTAAAATATAAACATAATAAATAAGTAATTTTTTAGGCAAATAGAAATTTTAGAATTCCTTTTACAATTACTAGAGATTATCTTGGAGTATATGTATTAAAAAGGAAAACATTCAGAATATATAATTAATCATATAATTTTCTTTACACATAATCTTTTGGGGGAAGTTTAAAGCATTTCGATTCACTCATCCACTTTTCTATAATTTGATTCACATGGCCTCATTGATTAAAAAATAATATATCTCTTATTGATGCAAAGGCATTTCTACAGTATTTAATATACCTAAGCCTTCCCTTCCAAACCTGAGCTATTAAAAACAGCTCTTCTTTAAAAACCTTATCCTTTGCCCTCCTCCAATTTGGCTGAGATATAGTTATTATCCAATCTCCACACACTTGATTAAAGAGCATGCCTGCATGACTGTCACCCTACCCGATGTGACATCTCTCTTCCGGGCCACCGTCTGACTCGCGGCCCCTCTCCCGCCCGTACACCGTTCGGATCATGTGACGGGGATTATTAATGGCCACCGTCTTTCTGCCACTTGACACAGTGCTCCAGCTGTCAGTGGGCTCGTGGGCCGTATGATTCTGGCGCTGGTGCGGTGCCAGTCCTGGGTCTGACCCATCCGTCACTGTCAACGGCAGTTGGGTGATGAATGGACCGGGGAGGCACGGCAAGAGGATCCATAGTCACCCACGTCTCGCTTGCTCCTCTCGAAGACGTCCTCATGCCAGCTGAGGCCTGCATGGCCTTGCACTTCCTAACCCAGCCCTGATTACTTAAACCAGCTGGTTGTCTTTCACAGAGTTTGGTTTATCCTCACTTTAATTGTCAATTCTCTGCCTTTCATTTTTTGTCTTTACCCTATAGGCATAATATTATTTCTTTGATTCGGTGTCCTGTTTTTGTTCAGTAATTGTTAATAATAAGACCTTTTTTTCCAGTGAGAAAACCGAAACCATAGACTCTAAAGGTGCCCTGAATCAAACCACTCACCTTTCCAAACTATTTGAATTCCGTATTTACCTGTCATGAAAGACCCCTATGATTGTAATGGCATTAGTAATTATTTATTTAACTTGGTTATAAAGAGCTAACTGCTCCCTCAGTGACAGCTTTCGTTGCTAAAAGGCAATTCATTCCCGAGATGAAGAAATCTAATTATAGGCAAATGCTTAGAAGAGAAATCCTTTCTGGTGATAATCTTATTTGCCAACATTAACATCCCAGCTGTGGCTGATGTTTGCCCTTATTCACAAAATGTTTGTACTCGCTTTTGTAGTAATAGGAAGTGCACACACTTCTCTCAAGCGTTTAATTGCATCACCTGCTAGTCTTTCACCCTTAAACATCTGTTCAACCTTTTCCTTGGGACAAGTTTGGATTCTAGGGTATCTTGTTCTTGTTTATCGAATGATTTTTTTTTGGTTAATGGTTGTAGCAAAGTATGTAATTCAGGGAAGGAGGGGGCAGGAACCGGCAGACATTTAACACTTTAATAACAAAATAAATAAATAAACACATAAACAAAATAACAAATCATTCCAGGCCTGGTCCTCTCTCATCCTTCACTGTCATCACTCTTCCTTTTTTATTTTTTTTATTCTTCCATAGCTCCTCTGAGAAATACGAGGCCGGTGTTCTCACGGCTCTCGGCATCGCCCTGCTCGCCACAATGGTTCTTGCACAATGCAGATAAAATATGTTTTTTTAATATGTATATACATTACAAGCAGTGTTATCATATTCCTGAATGAATGACTCCTAATTGGTTCTTTTTAGCAAATTCAAAGTATAAAGCATAACCATTGTTGTCCGATTCTTGAATAAATAACAGTTAGTTAGTTATTTTTAGTGAATCTAAAACATAGCGCTTACAATGAACTGTGAGACTTAAATTGTTGCAGTAACTTATTGGTTGCTCAATCAAATATACTCAAACATTTGGTCAGTAGTATTGTTTGTTTAGTATTGTTGTCAATGTATAGTTGAGAGAAATGATTGGATTGCATTTCTTTTTTGTGCCATTGTGTTTTTATTCCTTAAAATAACTAAGAATCGTTAATGAAACCATTAATAGCATGCAGTCTTTTTAATTCTCATATTTATTTTCATTTGTTTACCAAATCCAGCTTAGTGTGAACTACTCATTCATCACTGGGTTTTAAGCAGAAGGTCCTGCATTACTTTTAACTGGTGAGTTCCTGTGAGACATGCGTTTTAAAGCAAAATGATAGCTTATATTTGGTGAATGAAGTACATAGTTGCTAACATTCTGTTTTGTTCTAATTACATCTAATAATGAATCAATACATGATGACCGCTTTGAAAATCTCATAAGCATTCACTGTACACACATTTCCAGTCTTGGAAAAGCATCTGTGGCACATGTGTACAGTATTCACATGATTAGCTCAGTGACACAGATACGCTCTTCACACACTAACAGCTTTTAAATGGAAGTCATCCATAAGAAACCAGGGGCCATTGGGGAGGGCCAGCAGAGGGCTCTGATTAATTCAAATGTGTACGGCGTGGAGAGGCAGATTGGAAAGTTCCCCAGCATGCCGAAGGGGGACGGGCCAATGTGGTCAGCCGGAACGGCCGGCACAGCTTCCCCAGGACCCCCCGTTTCCTCTCCATCACTGTCAATAAGGCAAACTGCGGCCCCTTACATCATTTAATTTACTATTTCAATGATTACATACCTCATTGCCTAGCCATTGTTTCGCTGATTGATTTAATTAAGTTTGGATTAATCACGGCAGGTGATATTTAATGTTTCGGAAGAGTGTGGAGAGTGAGAGGCCCGAGATGGAGAAGATCACTCTATGACACTTCACTGAACAGGAGGTCATGAGAAGATTAATACGCCGTATGGATAGGGGTTAAAAAATAAATTTCACTCATGTTCTGGCTCTTTGGTTTTCTCTGCTCTCTTCATTTTTCCCCATCTTGGGCCATTGGCCTCCCCACCCCATTCTTTACCTTTTGTTGATTAGTTCTCGCAGCGACGGTATGCGAAGGTCAGATGAATTATGACGGCAGCCTTTCAAAGGTGACCCCAAGTGCTCTTCTTGTGATCTACATGTGAAGCGCTTTTCTCTCCGATCATCATCCTGGTGTCTGTCCACTCTCTGCTGCTTCTGGCTTGATGCCTGTATGATGTACGTCACAAAGGATGGGTCAGATGTGATAATGTGAAATTATTTCTGCATTTTATGTATGTGACAGTGTTCAGATGACAGTGGAAGAGCTGCTCTGTAGTGTGGGACAAAAATTGCATACAACTGTAGAACCGTACTTAACAGCTAGATTGCTGTTTTAATTGCTTTACAAAATTTGTCTTTCACGTTTCAAGTTGAGACACTAGAACGTCACTGATTCTTGTATTCTGCACACACATAGAAAGATCACATAGGTTGTTCACTTCTTATGTAAAGGCAGTTGTCCCATTACTCTATGTGTATTTGACATTACTGATTTTCAGATATTTAGTGTAATTTGTTTTCACTTTGATGCTCATTGCTACTATTCACTCTTAAACATTAAGGATCTTCATTGGCATCTACGGTTCCTTGTAGAACATTTAACATACATGGAACTTTTCCATTGCATGAACGGTTCTTCATAGTGATAGAAGTTTCTTTGGATTATTAAGAATTTCTTTACAGTAAGTTTTGTGGTTTTTCTAAATGTTTGGAGTTATAAATCTTATCACTCAACATGTGATTTTCATGTACCGATTCAGACAGGACTAACATCTCTGTGTTTATTACAGAGGTTGGAGTGTGTGTTTTTTCTAGACATAGGCATTTTCTAGACATAGGCATTGCGGAAGGTCATAATTTGTACTTGCATGACAAATATGGTTTTTAATAAAATTATATAACCTTAAGTTACTATTAAAACCTTAATTAAACTTCGAATGAGTTTTTAGAACTGTTGTTTATTATAAACCTACATAAGTGAGCAGAGAAATTAAGACGTATCTTTCCTAACTGATATTAAAATGTGTAGTCTTTGCAGTTTCCAGGATTTTTGCTCTATTTTATTTTTTCGTCGGATACCATCCATACTGAAATGAATTGAAACATTGGTGCACAAACGGTTGCTCAGGTATGTCAAAAAACACATGAGGACAAGTGTTAGTATAATACGAAGTATTTCAAAAATCACAGACATTATTATTCATAGGTGGGATTATATAACGGACCGTTGAGTTTGCTGAAAAACAGTTGGTTATTTGCCCTAGAATTTTTATTGAGGTTGTGTAAAAAAAACAAAAAAACACTTAAATTGGGCAGATTTGACAGGATTAAAAATAGTCTCATCTGAATATGACTTTTTAGGGTACTTGCTCTTGAGACACATATATGTTTGTGTGTGTCTGCTAAATGCATAAAAAACTCTAAATGTTTAAAGCAATCTTGAGATGCCTATGCAATGCCTCTCTGATGTTAGTACAGCAGCACCTGTTACCACAGAAAGAGGGCAAACCTATCCAGTGCAGAACAATAGGAGGAGTAGCACAATCAGGACCAGAGGTAAATGAAAAGGTTTGCAATGATCTTTTGATGAGACCACATGGCACAAAATGGAGCAGCAGTCTCTCCCTTATCAGGGCCTAAATCAGTCTCTTCATGAGGCACAGCGGCCCAGAGCACACGGCGGACGTTAGACAATAGCTCTTGAGGTATTGCTAAGGGAATCCCCAACTCGTGCCACATATGTCCCCAGCTGCGTTGCCCTCTCATCAAGAAAGTCATCTTTGGCGTGCCGCTTATTGTGGCTTTACAAGAGAAAGCTTTGAATGTAATTATTTGTCCAGGGTTCTGGTATCATTAACATTGTAATAGGGCATCTGTCAGTGTTATACCCTGCTGCTCTAGTTAAACTTGAGCCTCATGCTTTTCTGTCTATGCGTGATTCAGTCCATTAATTAACCTGCGCCTCCGACCGACCCCGCACTCCCTTTACGCGTCGCAACACGCGGCATGTGTGACACTCACGCCACTCATTAACTCTTAATTTAACCATTATAATTTTCATCCTCCCTTGTTTACCACAAACAGGCATAAACATGATTCAGTGAAAGCAATATTGTGCTATAATTTATCGAAAGCGTCTAATTTGCCATGCAAATTATGTGATATTTACATCACAGCAGCTACCTGTTATTTTTATGAGGACTTTGATTTAAAACGTTTGTTTATGCTTTCATTAGAGATACTATTTCCTGTTATGGACATATTAGAAGAACAGCTGCATTTGTAAATATGAGAATAGGTTTGTGGTAGACAAAAGCACCTCCTCATTGGGAATATATGACTGGTTGGGATTGTTGTTGACAGGGCTTCATGACTGACGGGGTCTGAATTTGACATTCGTTGTTCAGCTCTGAAATATGTTTTTTCAGTTGATTATATGTCCATATAAATAATAGGTGAGGCCAGAATGATCATTAAATCATTACTAGGGTCCAAAATGTTCATTAAATCATTCCTAGGGTCTTTGTTTGTGTCCAGATGAACACACTTCTATGGGCCATCTGTTACTTGCGTCCTATCTATTTTCTGCTCAGACTGCTGAAACTGCTGAACCATGCAAGGCTTGGCCCCATCCTCATCACCATAGAGTCATTACAGATTTAATGTTCTCCAGACCATGCTGTGCTGTTAATAGTTTACTAAATGTACAGTTTTGATTGCTGCAAGATGTGCCGTGTTGTTATCTGAGGAAATGGATTCAAAAAAACAATTCAGTATTAACTGTAATGGAAAGGATCCCTAATTATTTACCAATGGGTCATTCTATGAAACTGGTGACTTTTCTGTTTTGATTTGGTGAATGTTACTGTATTTATATACATATATAATATTATACCAGACAGAAAATTAAGTATTTGTGCTTGTTGTGACTGTGATTTGAGTGTATACATTTTAATATGAGAGATCCCTTTTTTCCTTTTTACAAATATCCTTTTTACTTTTCTTTTTACAAATATAGTATATATTGCTGTACAAAATCATGGTTACAAGGTTGACAATTTAAAGGAGTAGTTCACCAAAAAAAAAAAAAGTTTTCCCATTTTTGTCTCATCCATTGGTTATCACTGCCATTCATCGCATTTTCCGATTCAATCATGCATTTAAATACTGTCAATTATTAATCCAAAAACTTAGCAGTGGATTTGGCAGCATGAAAACTAAACTTGTATTTAGAATGTGAATGGCTAATAAACTGAGAGCCCTCCCTCTATAGTCACTAAAGCTGTGAATCTCACTAAATTCTGCACTCTTGTGAAAACGTCTGTTGAAATAAAATAAGCTATCTTAATTGTGCATTGAATCTCTTATTTACATCATGTTTAGACTTTGTTAGTTATAATGAAAGGATTTGCGGCCATGCGCCAATGAACAAAACAAAACCTTTTATTGGTGAGCACCTCTGATAGCCCATTGCATTCACATGCTAAACAGATATGATTGTGATTGGCTGTAATGCCGAATGCTTGTAAAACTACACTGTAAATAGAAACCTTTGATGCTCAAGTGTTTTGGTGACCATTGAGTTCCACTGTATGGGCAAACAAAAAAATGGATGAACTATCCCTTTAAGATGATGCTTATGACTAAAAGAATAATAATAAGAGAATTAAGTGGTAAAAATTAGAAAATAGTTTTTGTCCTTGAATAGTTTACTACATGATACTTTTTAGTTTATTCATTTATTTTTGGTTTATGGATTATTTCCTGCACATAAAAAGAATATTGAAAATAAAATAATTGAAATAGACAATAACATATTATATTTACTGTTTTGTTAGTATTATTTTGCCATCATGACTTCATAATCCTATCAAGAAGTTTTACCATTTTACCCTCTCTTCATGTTCTTTTTCTTAATCTTGTTAATCGTCTTCATCATCATTTTATTATATATTATTATTATTATTTTAATAAGAAAAATATAGTAAAAGTTAGCACCAGCTTCTCATTGTTAAAGTTTTAGTTAGGGATGCGAAATGTATGACACAAAATGTTATTCTTGAGTGGTCTACTGCTTTTTTTCCCAGAACAACATTTGTGGTTGTAGTTTCCGCTGTCAGCGGGATTAAGAGGCAAAGGAGAGATGTCAACGAGACTTACTGGAGAAATGTGCCTACAGGCAAGCTAAAGGTCAAATGAAGAGGGGAAAGAAATATAATAAAAAAGTTACATTTTTTTAAGAATTAGAATCCCCCCCCCCCTTGCACCCCAAATAGAGACTAGAAACAAATTCCTTAGTTTAATTTCAAAATAATGATTATGCACCTGTGTGTGAATAACTTTGAATGTGGAATAGAGGAGGAGGATGCATTTCAGGATTCATTTTGACCAGGGGCAGGCGGCACGGCTCCACGGCTCCAAGACAGCAGAAAACAGAGCATTTACGCGACACAGCTTGAGAGATTAGAATATATGTGTGCATTTATATTGCCTCCTTTGGTGTCTCCTAAATTATTCATATCATCCAGATCAATTCAGTCAAAATGTGTTCTCTGACGGAGGTCGTGCATCTAACAGGGGTTTTTCCTCTACCTTCATTTCACTGTAATACAGATCTCTCCGATCAGCGGAAGACGCGCGCCAGAGCTGTTTCTAAATGACCTGTGCTTGTGTTGACATCGATATGTGGCTATACTGCACACATCTTTGTTTTGCAAACACAAGGTGATGGTTGTTGAGTAGAGAAGGACCTTAAACTGTTTTGATAACATTTGATTGACATGAATCAGAGCAGTGCAGACGACTTATTTGCAAAGAGATGATGTCTAATGGGGTGAATCGTTTAAATGGGGTGTAATATGAGTTGACGGCAATGTTTAACGCTTCAAGGTAGAGCAAGATGTATCCGGGTGTCCTTTTAATAGACATGGAAGTAAAAAAAAAATTGTGTTGGTAATTTATTGTGTCTGACTGAATCTATTTCTATGTGGAGGCAAAGATAGTGCACATAAATCCCAGGCAGTGTGCCATCATTCCTTATCTTCATTACTGCATAAATATGGCTGCTGACATTCCCAGGTAGATCAAGATGTTTCTGTAGGGGAATAAACTCTTCTGTTGACACCTTGATTTTTAACATGTGAGCAAATAACTGGGAACTATGAATTTCTGAAGAGCAAATAGATTAGATCATTATGGTGTTAACGGGTGGGAGGCAAATGTGTTTTCCGACTTGCCGGTTCAGCTTCCCATGCGCGTCATTCACGTCATCCAGCCCTGTGCCCCAGAGCTTAATAGATCTCTGTGAATCTACTCCTAGTGTCAGAGTGGGCTTCTGTCAACTCTTTTTGTCCTCTTCGCCCCCGCTGAATTTATCTCCCTACAGAGTGAGCCGACCCCCTCCCTGCCGGACAAGTGTCCTGCAGATCTCCAGAAACGTCTCTAGTCTTCATTACTCCTGACCCCAGTTTGGTCATCAGTCACTTAGTAAAACAAGCCCAGAATTGGTCCTGACTGTGCTCCTTCGGCTGTGTGTGCGATGTGTTTCAGATCCAATTATCTGCCCCGTGAGCTTGACAGACACCTGAAGGGAGAAACTCAGCATGTCAGTCTCACCTGTCCACTGACTGAGTTGTCCTGTCTCTGTTTCTTTCTTTCTTTCCTGTGGGACCAAAAGCCTTTTCCCACACAATTACAGGTGTCATTTTGTCCTTAAAAGTAGCTTGAAATGGATTCAATTGTAGTCAGTAGTAACATCGACATTTAAAGACTAAAACTGGGAATTTACTTAAGTCCTTTTTTCGTAGTCTAAAAATGTCCACTTAGGACAGGTACCGCACTGTAATTTTTTTTAATTATTTAATTATTATTTATTTTATATACCTTATGGTAAATTGTTGTATCAGTTGTATGTGTATATATATATATATATATATATATATATATATATATATATATATATATATATATATATATATGTATATAACAAGAGCCTATATATATATATATACACCTGTAAAAAAAAATATATATATATATATTTACACACACACACACTCAACTTTAGGGCAAAGGTTTGCATCAAAATTTAATAAATTTTAAGTTATGTACTTTTAATTAACACAATGAAATATATTTTGATCTTTAGTTGACTGTAGATGTGTATAGAGAACATTAAGAAATCTTAACAATGCAGGTCCATCCTCAGCTTCCTCACACGTACTTACAATATCCCTGAAATGTTTGATTCTCAGTTCATTAAGGCATTTAGTCGACCTGAGACAATTGACCTTTAAGATTTTTTTTGTCCTGTCCTGAAAAAGGGTTTTATCTCTCTTCATCTAGATGATAAGACGTCTCAGTGATGAATCCACAATTATCGATGGTTTCACATAAGCAGTGAACTTCTCCAATCGCCCTACATGGTAATTGTAACAGAAGTCATATGCATAAAATTAATTATACCGAACCATAAGGGCCATAAATCAGTTCACTATCAATTCTGGGAAAAATGTTTCAAGCACACATTCTTTTACATATTTCAAGGTAAAAGAGGGAGGATTTTACCCTCTATCAAATGATCTTTAGCAGTGTCCAATTAATCTGTCTGTCCATCCTTTATAGCTGAAGTGTTTCATTTTTGTTTCGATGTTAAAATAATTTCTCCTATCAAATATAAGTGAGCCATTTGTAAGTTCACCACAAACATTGCTCAGTTTGTTTGTGAATGACACAGGAACTTAATCAATGGGACGTGCCTTTTTTTCAACCAATGAGAGATGGGTGGAGTGTTCAGGTGACCTGTTTGAAAACAATTAGTATTTTACTATTATGTTTGGTAATGCTAATGCAGAGATTACTAACTACAACTAAACTGCTTTCCGAAACTATAAAATCATTAATCAGCCAAAAACTGACTATAAATATTGCCTAAACATGTATGTGTAAAATAATCAGTCTGTGATTGGTGAATCTGATTTTGGTAAAGGATGGGGGGAGGTCTCTTTGGTTTCTTTTGCTCTTTCTCTTTGTTTTTGGAAGTCATCTAAGTGTATAAAGGGGAGTAAAATACAAAGAAGGAAAGAACTGCAGATAAAAGAGAGCAACCCTCTCACAATACCTATTGCCCACTTCCAGCTCATTCATTTTCCATTTGATTTTATTTGATGTATTTATTTTAATGAGACTTTGCAATACAGTTCATTTCAGGTGCTAGCTAGCTGTCTGCAAGTCCAATTACTGGAAAGTCATTTATTCTGTCAGACTAAAAGGAATCTAATTGCCTAAACTGAATGCCTAATGAGCACTTAGGCAATTAATTCCCCAGCTGCTGAAATCTGTATATTGTAACCTAATTGAGTCATTTCATTTTAGCACTTCCTTTTACAAATGATATCAAAGAGTGTAATTTCACATTGAGAGGCAGTTGATCATATTTTGTCTGTGTTATGGGGCTCCCTCATTGTAAGAATTTGCATTTCTTGTATGCCTAAAAGTACATATAGAAATGTGCTTTGGATATTAAACCTAAATCTATCTCATGTGTGTCCATGAAATTAGTAACGTATTCGGATTTAGTAATATTCAAAAGTGTCTAATACTAAAAGTGTCTGTACTAAAAGTACATATAGAAATGTGCTTTGGATATTAAACCTAAATCTATCTCATGTGTGTCCATGAAATTAGTAACGTATTCGGATTTAGTAATATTCAAAAGTGTCTAATAAACACCATACTATCTTCATAATGCAGATAATTGTTTTTATCTTATAGCTAATGCTAACATATTACAATAATATTAGTGTAAGTACATATGGGCTCTTCCAACCTCTTGAGCCTTATCATTTAACACAAACTAAAGAGTTTATAATTGTGAGTGTTTGGTATTTTAATGAGGTGTCAGAACATTGAGTCATTCCTTGTATTTCATTGGCTCCTCCACTAAACAGCTCGACTATGTTTTGATAAGATGATATAGTAGAGGAACCCCAAGACAAGTTTCCATTGTGACAGAACTGAGCATGAACTCTCTGCTTTTGAATGATTGAAATAGTATTTATTCTCAAAAAAATTTATTAAAGTAATTATTAATTAATAATTAAAACACAGTAAAACCAGTAATATTTTGAAATATCAATTACATTTAAAATGTAGAAGCATTTCTTATTATTATCAATGTTGAAAATAGTTTTTTTTAATATTGCTTAATACTTTTGTGGAAATCTTGAGGCATTTTTAATTTTAAACTGGTATTATTTATTTGTGACTTTTAAACTGTTAACACTTTACAATAAGGCCTCATTTGTTAACATTAGTTAATGCATTAGTTAACAATGATGTTTTTTATGTTTTATGCATTAGTTAACAATGATGTTTCTATGTTTTGATCTTATCAAAACATAGCAATATTTTATTACAACACATATTGAACATTGTTAATGTTAGTTAATAAAAATGTTTGTTCAGTTAGTTCACAATTAACTTATGTTATGATTTTAATAATGTATTAGTAAAAATTTATATTAAGTTTTTTTTAAATTTAATATTAAGATGTATAAATGTTGTAAAGGATTGTTCATTGTTTGTTCGTGTAAACTAATGTAATTAACTAATGTTAACAAATGAAGTTGAATGAATGCCCTATTGTCAAGTATTATTGAAATGTTTTGTAGCAAATCTTTACTGTCTCTTTTTAAATCATAATTTTTTAATACTTCCTTGCTCCTTGATGAATAAAAAGTATTAATTTCTTTAAAAAAAAATGACTGAGCCAAAACTTTTGATGCATGCATCAAAAACATTTACACTGTAAAAGTTATATGATTCAACTCGATTTTTCAGTTTTAATATAATTTAAATTGGAATGACTTGGAATGGACAATTTGATTAAACTTATTAAATTATTCAAACTATAGCTATCTTATAGAAAAATACATTTAAACGAAATAAATAGATAAAGGAATATGTAAGAAATACCGGGTTTGTATACACAACAATAGAAACGTTTTCCTCTCTCTGTTCAAGATTTTGTCTTGGTTCCTTTTTCATGGTAATTTTTATAGGGCCACTTTAGCAAAATGCTCTGCCAACTTCCCTCTGCAAACAGCAAAGCCCTCTCAAGACATTTAAAGCTGGATAAACTCCTCTAAAGGCTTTAATTATCTTAATGCAGCAATTTCACAGATTATTTAAAATGCTGTCATTTACTTTAGCTTTTCACGAGGGGGTGGGGTACGGGGGTCAATAAAACAACGACCGACAGAGGCTCATATCGGAGATACGTGATGACACAACTCTTGTGTTAAACTCTATGGATCAGCTGTATCGCTCTGTGGGCATCTAAGGGACCTCTTCCCGGTGAGGAAAGTAATTGATTTCAATTCAAATGGGTTTCCTATGAGGATTTATACGCTGGATGGTTTTATGAGGGTTGCAAAGGAAAACTGAATAATGGGCCTTTTTTATTGTTGCATTTAACATGTATGTTAAAGCCACGATTAATCAAATGTGGCAGCCATGTATTTAATCATTTAATTTTGTCACATGCCGTACAGGTTGTGTCAGTGCTAGGCCGGGTAGGGCACTTTTTGTTATGTCCATTGAAAGGACATAAAGCCCATAGAATGAATGATAATAATATTTGGTTTAAATTGGATGCCCACTTGTCCTTAAACGTTAAATGCAGAATTATATTTTCCCTGCATGCTTGATGCAGTACAATCCTCATAATAGCCTGTTTTACATGACCCTTTGACTAATACATAAACATAAACATGGATAGGACGCAATATTTGACACAATCCAGTCCAAAAAACTATGAATTTTCATGGGCATTGCTGTCACTGCCAGTAATCCGGAGAATTTTGGCAATTCAGGTCCATCATGCCTTTTCATGTATGGATGGATTTTACACACACAGCTTATCCAGTGTAAGTTCAGGGATGTTCTGAAAAGTAAAAATGTCTATTTTTAAGAAATCCAATGGTTGACTATCATGTCTTAGTTGGCAGTATGAGCTCTAACGAGTATGATATCTTGCAATCCCAAAGGCAAGCACAGGGCAATATACCACACAATTGAATCCATTATAGCACTCAGAATTACAAATTATCATTGCTCTCTTCTCAACTGAAATCATTTACAAGCCAATGGCCAGGCACAGAGTCAATCCACACGCTGCATTCCAAACTGTGAAAGCTGAGGGATGTCGCCCGGGAGAATAAAGCGAGTGAGAGAGAAAACTGACCACTGAGTGAGCAGAATTACCAAAGCCTTACAGGAAATTATATGACTGCAATGAGAAGGCACAACAATTTGTGTCCATTTTGTGTGTTGGAGAGAGAAAGAGATGGTGGATCTCTTGAAATGTCTGCACTGTAAGGCTAATTTACTTAATGAATGCTTCCTTCTCTATTGTCTCTGAGACAATCCCCTCTATGTGCTCAACTCGCAAATAGAGGACCACCCAAGAGGCCCTTGGAGGCAGGTACAGTTGCATTGTCTGGGGTTCAGAAGTTCACACTATCTGTGAGCTGCTTGACTGGACTCTAGAACAATCATTGTTGTCTAGCTTAGAATAATAAGAGAGGCACTTGTGACCCACTATCAGAAGTATTAACATATTCCATTAAGTCAGCTCATCCTTCCTCTTGTTGAATAAAAATTGACTTCTGAACCTCCGCCAGAGTTTGGTGAGAGGTGTTTTGTTTGGACAACTCTTACGGTTAATAGCCATAGCGTGAGGTTCTTAGAACAGGGCTTTCAGAATCTTTTTACAGAACCCAATTTTCAGTCTAGGAGGAAAGAGCTTGAGTATATTGAGGCATCATTTCAGTTTGTTTTATAATTTTTTTTTTCTCTTTGTGCAGTACCAACAACATATGTAAACGCTTTCAAATGGAAATAGTTTGATTTAAATAATATCGTTTAGTATCTTTTTTTAAATAAAAAAGTAAAACTAATTAATTTTATGGACATTATTCAAAAAAATTTTGCCATTATTTTCTTATTGAAAAACAAATAAACAATAGATTAGATTTAGATTAGATTTTTTTGTTTTTTACTACAAATATAATATATTGTTGCTCACATTCAGACTGATGTTTCAGGGTTTTTTTCCCATTAAAAACAATTTAAAAATTTTATTAGTTTCTTAGTGATGAAGAAAATTAGATATAAAAATATATTTCAATGCTTTTGCTTTTGTGTTTGCGTGCAAAACTTTTGCATTCACTTTCAGAACTTTAGTATAGAAAACACAAAATCAGTGAAGTATTATTTTCCGTCACCATTTAGGTGCTCTTAAAAAAAATCATAAAAAATAAAGTGTTATAAAATTATAAATTAACCTGAGACATCAGTCTAATTTTATTTTCTATTGAATTTTTTTATTGTATTTAAGATAAAATAAAATAATGTTTCAGTTGTTGTTAGTCTTTGGATTCAACACCCTGCAGGGAAAGGAAAGCTAGTAAATGTGTACAGCTTATTTTTTAAAGCCAATCCATCGAGCTATTAAAAATTATTTTGGTCAAATTATGGTTTGCCTGAGTGGACCTCCACATGATCCAGCCCTGGCTCTTGTTAAAACCACTGTTTAGATGCTATAATTTCATGACTGGTTAACATTCATTACCACAGGATTTCTTTTTCATTGCTGGTTGAAGGGGAGGGGGAGGGCAAAGGGACGGAGAGAAATAAAAAGAAGAGCAGTTTAATGTGGCCTATTCATTACACTGTCTTAATTCAGCCAAAGAAATAACATACAATTTCTGTGGCCACCAGACACTCGGACTTCATTTAAAAGGCTGTATCGATAGACCTGCTGCACTCTGGTTTCTCTGTAAGCCTTTGCAGATTGCTGTTATGTGTGTGTGTGCATGTTGGTTTAAGCCTGTGCGTGCATGCGTTTGAGTGTCCACACTTTAATTTTATTATAAAATCTGAGATGTGTCTGTGTGAGTGGGCGTGCTGCAGTCAGAGGGGTGTGGAGGGGGCTCGGGGACATCTGCTCTTCCTTTGGCGTGGCAGCGAACACAAAGGCCATCAAAGTGACAGAGGTTAAGTCAACCCATGGCATGGCAGCTGCACACCCTCCCCATACATATCACCCTCTTGCCCATTCATACATCCCCTGCCTTAGAAACTCCCTCCACGTCCCCCTGATATCATTAGCTTAAACATTCAACTAATTATACAAAGTCTCATTTTGGTCAGACACTTAAAATCGTATAAGTCACCTTGTGCTTTAATGAATTTATTACATTTTCTGAAACAGGATTTACATACAGTGCCAGGCGGCTGATGAGTGTAAGGCAGAAGAGGAAAATCAATTAAGACTTAAACTGTTTGCCATTTATTCAACCGGGGGGGACAAGCACTGCATGCATGGAAGTTAAATCAATTGCATTTTCAAAGGGGAGGGTAAAAAGAATTTAAATGGAGGTTAATAGGTCCCCACAAAATGTACGCAACACAAATGTCTTTTTGCAAATGCAGGTTGTTTAACTGAGAGGCTTGTATGGTTTTCAAAGTAAAATATGCAGTTTTCCAAAACACACATTTGTTGCAGATTTAAAATAGTACTCTAGTAGGATTGTCTGTGTTTAATGATTTCTTGAGAATGTGTGACCATCAATTACACAAGTGTGGCCAAAATTGATTACAAATAAATAACATGCTAAATCTGATCAGTAGCTTGGCATTTTGTTACAGCATGATTGTTAATGTTTCTATGATATTTTCTTTAAAATAATAAAAAGTCAAATTTTACACTATTAGAAATGTAAAAACCAGGACATAGCATAACATTTGCATGCTACAAATTATTAATGTCTTTCTTCATATATTTTTTGTTGTTGCTGTTTTTAATGCTCATTTTATGCACTGAGCTGATGTCAAATTATGAGCCAACATAGAAGCGTGTGTTTATTTTTGGTCAGTCAATAAATAACATTTGAGATAATTTGCTATAGTGGTTTTGTAATGGCCTTCTGAATTTCACATCTGAAAGCTGTGCATTTGTCTTGATATTGTGCCAAATTACAGAATATAGACCCAGTACAAGTCTCAGCTTGTGGAGATAAAAAGAGTTTCAGTTCCTTACACTGCCATCTATAGTTTACAGGGAGAAGTACAAGCTTATTTTGTCTGACATTGTGTTCTTACAATTCCTGTTGGAGATTGCGGTATATCAGTGTGTACTGTATTAACTTTGACCATTTGTTTAGTCAGTTATGCACAATTGCAATTAAATAACTTTTAATAGTAGTTGAAATAGCTTGCAACAGCTATTATTTATTAAAAACAGTGTTAAAATAAAAAATGTGTGTGTAATGTATAACTATACATGCATAATTCTGCATTGTGTTGTTATTATTATTATATAGGAACTTAATTATATTGAAAAGCTTTATAGCATGCTGTATAATGCCTGTCCAAATATTGCTTCAACATTTGTAGTTTTCAAAACATTATTATTTTTTCTTATTAAATCTGTCTATGGCAGATGTTGTCATTTAACCTCCTCAGTTTTGTGCTTTTCATTTAAAATGTCATAAGTTTATGCCATGTGACAGCAGACTAAATTGCATGATTTAAGGTTTGATCCGTGTAAATCAATTGAGCTTGTGAGGGCAGGTCAGGCGATTAGCCAGTGTTGTCTTTGAAAGTAAATTCCTTACAGAGCAGTTCAGACTGTTTCTTTGGAGAGCTGAGTCACTCAAGGAATTAACATATTGACTATTGCATGTCATTTTCATGCTGTGCAAGCATCGTGAGACAAAGCATAATATAGATCATTTATTTATCGTTTCATTCATTTAATAATAATGTTTCATTAGGTTTTGTTTGTTTTGATATTCTGGACAATTTACTATTTATTTATTTACCAGTAAAACACCAATTGTCTGTGGTAATTTTTATTTTTGAGACTTACTAAATATTTATTAGTTCTACCATACACTTGCACCAGACATTATATTACAAGTGAGGCAAATCCATCCTTTCCAGGCCTGGTCATTTAGAGAGATATTTGCTGCTCCCAAGCACACTTTCACCTCCACGGCTGACAAAAGACATAACACAAAGACAGATAAGCTGTATAATCATAGCCAGCAAACCTATCACACACACCACAGCGAAAATCATAAATTTGTTCTGTCTCTCTGTCTGGTTTCAGTGACATATGTGGAGAAGAACTTGGTAATAAAAAGTGAGGAAGGTCCAATTAGGGCTTTAGACAACAAACACAGGCGCCCCCCTATGAGGTTCAGTTCTGAGGGAGACGGGATTGTCATACTGAGTATTCAAATAGACTTCCCAAGCCCCTCCATTTGAAAACTCACTTTGATGTAAATTTGTGGACGGATGTTCATCACTTGAGCATAGTCTAAAGCAAACAACAGAGGACATTTTCATCTCTGAGTAAACATCACAGAGCCTTTTATGTCCTCAAATAGGGCAGTTAATTTATCTACAGATGTCAAAAGCAGGTCATTTTTGAGTCCCAAGACGCACGTGACAAAAAATGAATTGAAAATATATTTGAACATAAGCATAACATTGTAAGCAAGATATTTACATGCCCCAGAGAGAACTGTGTAACTGTCCAAAAATAGCACTGGACAATAATCGTCCACTTGCCAGCAATGTGTTCATTTTGTACATTGTTTATTATGCATTCGGGACGAAATGTGCCATGTTGATTATTGTGGAAGTGCGACGAGCGTCTAAGAGCGTGTTTACTCAGCATGGCCATTGAAGATCATGGACTTTGATGAGGATGATAATTTCTCAGGAGGGGGGAGGGGGTTACTTCTCCGGGAATCATGAAAACACTCAATGGGAACACTTTCAAA
Source organism: Rhodeus uyekii (assembly GCA_037043235.1). Taxonomy (NCBI): domain Eukaryota; kingdom Metazoa; phylum Chordata; class Actinopteri; order Cypriniformes; family Acheilognathidae; genus Rhodeus; species Rhodeus uyekii. Next base: position 2,978,152 of record JAWRVZ010000031.1, on the reverse strand, counting down.
CGGAGGTCAGGCCTGCAATAATATTTTCACTGCACGATGACGGTTCTTTCCTGCATGGAGCAGACATCTGTGAGATGTGATTCCAAAGCTGAGTAAACTTTTTCATAGAGGTTGGAAAAAAACAAAAGACATAACAAAAGGGCACGATCTCCGTCAGAGTGTGTTTGAATGTGTGTGTGTGTGCTTGAGAGAGAGCTTTGGCTACGGACAAGACCGCCTTGACGGTGTTGCAGCAGTGACATGGCATTGCTTATCTGTAGAGGCTCATCCAGGGGCTTAGATCACGATTAGGCCCGGGCATTTGTTCCACCTCTTATGTCCCCCTCCCCTCCTCCCATGTCCTTTCTCATTATTTGCGCTCCTTGACTTTCTAGCTTTCGTTGGGATGAATCCCTATGTGGGGCTTAGCGCATCCCAGGAGGTGTACTGCTCCACGAGGGGACACGTGAGGCACACATCAGACTGACAAGGCGAACGTTCTTGTCCTCTCTCCTAACCGACCCCTTGAGAGGAACCGTCTCTGTCATCAGCGGGGACAGCTGTGAGTTAAATGCAATTATGAATGCAATTAGTTGCATGATCATTGTCATACAACACCTTTGAGGAATGTCACCGATTCATGTTTGGTTGTGTAGAATTGCATCAGTTCGCGAAGACTAGACTCTGGTGTGTCTAATGTAGCTGAAGTGTGTAATTTGTAGGATGATTTTGCAGAAATGGCTCTGTGGTGTAAAACATTGTTTGTTTGTAGTATTCTGAACATCCTGACATGGCAACACTGGATCAACCATTGGCATATATTTAGGGCAGGGCTATCTCATATATGTAACCAATTGCAGATGGGATGTGTGTTTGTGAAACCTGTTGATTATTAATGCAATTCCATTTAGTGATGCACAATATATCAGAACCATAGGCTTTTGAGAATTTTAGATTGTGTACAAAGTTTACAGCTACCTTAAGAAGCCAAATGATTATTTAGAAAGAAAGAAAAAAGACTGACATCTGTTTTAACATGTCAATTAGAATAAATGGTCTATTGTTCACTAAATATTTTTTTTTTTCAGTTTTAGATTTAAAAAATAACAGAAGAAAATCAAAATTTGAAATGAATCTTTCCGGCATAATGTAGGTGATTTAGCAAAGAAAATTACTCCATAATGGTAACTAGAAGTATTACCATTATACAGTAGAACCCCGAGTTACGAAATTAATCCGTTCCGAGGTTGGCTTCGTAAGTCGATCTTTTTGTAAGTCGGTCAGTCTTTTACATGTAAATTGCCTAATCCGTTCCAAGCCCTACGAAAACACCACATTCAGCATTGGATGACGCGCATCCCAGCTTCACATTTCTCAATTATCTCCCTTTTCATCACTGAGGAGAGCATCCTCTTCTTCCCTTTGACTTCAGCAACAATCTTCACATCCATGGGTAGTGATTAGAAAAAAGTTTGTTAACTGGGCACAAAATAATTGCGATGCAGCACGATGAAAACAAAACTTGTATGCGAAAGCGCGGAAGAACTTTAGCGTTAGAAATGGGAGAACACAGACAAAACGTGAGAGGAACACCTATGCAGAGGCTGGTGGGAGCGATGCTGACCAATAGGAGAGCAGGATTGTCAAAAGTGTTCCCCTTCTTACATGGACTATTCCAGCCATCCCTGTCATTCAGTGCAAAATGCACTATTCCAAAACTTTCCATCGGAGTTTCAGGAAGTGACCGAGAGAGAGCTGATGGATGATTAAGGTAAAATAGTTTGGCTGAAGATTGTATATAGTTTATTGAGTGAAATACAGGGAATTGGTGCCAATCGTTGAGGTTTTATCGATCGTGCTTAACCACACATCTATGCACCTTTAATAAATACCAGTTTTGGATTATTCCCTGAGTGAGACATTGTTCTGACCGGACAAACTGTAGCCTTCATCCAACCCGAACCAAAATCAGCGCGAATTTCAAAACAAAACTCGGAAATCGTCGCCTCGCCGAGATCATTTTGTCGTTACTCGGGCGAAAAAAAACCCCGAAATCTTTTATCGTATGTCGAATTTTTCGTACGTAGAGCGTTTCGTAAGTCGGGGTTCTACTGTAGTTGGTTTGTATGTACGATAAAAGTATCATATTGGTTATTGGCCAATGTTTAATATTTTATAGTGCATGCCATTTTGTTTTTACGTGCAAGATTTTGCATATTCAGTTTTTATAATGGAATTTACCTGTATAGTTAAAACACGTTTTTTTAACAACTTTGTCAAGTTGCCAGTCAGTAATATGAGCTTTCCTTGTCGTTTCAGTGAAATTTTAGAGTAAAAAGAGCCATTCACTCCCCAGTTGCATTTCAATTTAACGTCCATTAAAACTCAACTTATCTGGTGTTTTCAATGATAACTGCTAAAGTGTGCCGTGTGCAGAACCAACCGTGAATCCCCTATAACAGAGGCCTAAATGGCTTGAGGAAGGAGGGAATTTCTCCAGAGAAATGTGATTTTTCCAGAGTAGTCCACTGAGATGGAAGATGTGGGTGGATGGCTGGCCAGCAGTATGACTGTTTGATGTGGGAGGTCTTAACTTCACCCCGCTGGGTCGGACCCTGAGACTTCTCATTAACCGTGTCATCAAAGGCCCCCGGCCCAAGTAATCATAACATTAGCGTTGACATTACCACACAGCTACAAGCTTCTTTCGAGCGCTCCACAAACATGCCTGCGCCGGCTGAGTCATTCCTCCGCAGCGAGGGAGCTTGGGATGAAGCAAACTACGCTAGCCTGTACCCTGCACGCTTCATTGAGAATACAAACACTTACATGACTGTGGACAAGCACGTAGCACCGTTTTCTCAAAACTCGAAGGTAGGAGAGTACTGCTCTTTGCACTGCCCTTAATTAAAGCAACAGTCATTGCGAAAAGGCCCTCGGAGGGATCAGCTGTCAGGACTGCTCGGACAGCTCTGGGCTCCTCACCTACACCATACCCCATCCATTACTCGTTATTCCCCTCCACCTCCTCTGAGTCCCATCACATATGTTCCCATCTCCCGTCCAGAGGTCGATGGGGTTCTTGTGTTCGTACCTTGCTTTTAAGCCATCAGACACCCCCATGGGGCACATGAGGAAGATATATCTCTGTCACCGTCTCTGGATTGCGCTGAGGAAGGACGTGAGTGCACCCATCAGTTCGGAGCAAACCATGTCCCACTATCTCTTTTGGGGTAGGGAAACCAATTAGAGAGTGTATTTTCCATTAAAGCACACGTCTGTGACAAACCTAGCCACGGGGTCGCAGGTTTATTATGTCATCACCCGTGTGACAGCCATTATTATAAATAAGTGTCAGAGTCTTGAGGTCACGGATGGAAATGGGATCTAGTTTTGGTGTGATTATGCCAATGGCCCTCTAAGTGCTTCATTATGATCGTTCCTCTCAGATTCATATTTAATTTCAATCTAGAGTTTATCCATTTAATGGGAAGCATTAAATGTGGCCTGCAAAGATCACAGAGAGATGGAGAGAACAAGAAAAAGTTGCAGCCAACTCTGCTCACGCTGCTCAGAAAGTCTTTACACATGTTTTCTTCAGTCCCAGAAGACATCGACTGGAGTTTGATTTGAAAGACAAACCCCTGCTCTCAACAGACTCGTCATTGTTCCCTTTGAAAAAGCGTCTCTCTGCTTGCAACTATCAAACGACTTTTTAAAAGGTAATTAAACAGCAGGTCTCCTCCTCCGAGGGGCAGATGAGTTTCACTTCATTAGGATCACTGTGTATATTAACTCTTTGTGCTGCACAATTATGGAATTATGGACTGCCATATATGACTGTCTCTGGCTGCTCTGTGGGGGAAATGAAGATGTGTGGGGAAAATGGTAATCTGTTAAACACCTCGCTTATTTGTTATTCATGATCTGATTAATGATTCTTTTTAAATGCAACAATAATCTCTGAGGGCCACTGAAAATAAATACACATGTTTTATATGAAAATAACACCTTTGGAGCAGTACAGAGGAAATTATTGTGAAAACAAATTTTATGATCTTTAAAAATGATGCGTGTCAGTCATTGCAATTGGGTGGTTTAATCTGAAAGGGTGTACAGTGACCCCTAAAAAGAATTTTGGACATTTAAGCCACAATTATATACTGTATATAATATACACACACAATATAATTTTGGAGCTGGTAATATTTTTTAATTTTTTAATTAAGTCATTTATGTTCAACAAGGCTGCATTTAATTAATCAAAATATATTAATACTGTAATATTGTGTAATTTTAAATTTTATACGTTTTAAAATTTAAACCAAAATGACATAAACAACATCCTGTTGAAATTTTTTCTTTATGCCTTAGCTTGAATAACTCTACACTCTTACTTAATTTAGTATATGCAAATTAATATACAGTTATATGCAAATTAACCCTGCCGGACACATAACTGTAATTATTATTGGCCTTTTCACTTGACTACATTATCAAACAGCTAATTATAACCTGTGCATCTCCTGATCTCAATCTTCCTTCTAAAAATCAGCATCCTTAGAAACGCTTTGAACATCTTATAACGTCAGTGGAGAAAGGCATATAGATCATCATAAGATTGTAATATACATTATTCACCCGCTATATTGCTAAATCTACCCAATTTTTTTATATCAACAGAAAAATATACCAGGATTAATCTGGCATCTCTTGAGACTCCTCTTCAGAGAATAGTTAATTATATACTAAAGTCTGCTCACACATTGACGTGATTGTTTACAAGGTAGTTTGTGACATTGAAAACGGCAGCGCTTTCAAACTGTGTTGGTTCACTGGAGTGTTAAGGAGAAAATACTCTGCAATGCTATTTGAGTTGTGACTTTGCATATGGTTTGTCTTAAAGCATATTAAAAACACCACATAGATATGTGAACAACATTAAAAACTTGATTTTCACCACAGGGGTCTATTAAAATGTAATTTATTTTAATGATGGCAAAGCTAGATTTTTAGCAGCCATTACTCAAGTCTTCAGTGTCACATGATCATTCAAAAATCATTCTGAATAGGAATAAATTTAATTTCAGTTCCAGAAACGTTTTTTATCATTATTGTGGAATGTTTTTTTTTTTCCAGAATTCTTTGAGTAGAAAATTCCAAAGAACAGTATTTATTTAAAATATATATTTTTTGTAACATTATAAATGTCTTTACTCTCACTATATATAAAGCCAAATGAGACATTTCACAAAAAGTTGTTTATGGGTTTCAAAATAATATGAATAAATTCAAACAATTTAAAGTAACTCCACAACATATTTTAATGCTTTGTTTGGTGTGTTTTAGGCCATGCCCTGTATTAGTATGTACCTTGTGTCGAGGAGAGTGTATAGGCTGGCTGACCCCAGTGCCGATCTACATACAGCTTAGAAAGCAAAGCAGCTCCCTTCATCAGCATGCAGTGACAGCCTCCTCTGTTTAATGCACTCCCTCAGTTTATAAATGCCCAAAGTGTGATAAACATTTCTGCCGGGCCGATGCACAGGTCAGGTGCTGGAAGGTGTAGGTGGTGTGGCCTCTAGATAACCACTGAAAAAGAATAGTACAGCCATTTGGTCTTTAGAAAGTTAAAGAGCCAAACTGTAGAAAAGACCAACATTTATGCCAGGCTGAAGAAGAACACTTTACATTTTGAAATTGCTAATTTGTAGAAATCTTATAGCATGTGTTGCCATTGTTTCCCAATTTTGGAGTGCAAATACGCTGAAAGAATCAAATGAGATGAGGAAATGGTAAGAACAGTGATGCATTATGGGATATCTGTATTGTAAAGGTCTTGACAGTTGACAGATGAGCTTTCATTTGAGTAAAACCAACCACAGAGGCCAAGACATCAGCTCCCTGGAAACTAAAGGACAGTCTAGAGACATCTTCATAGCAACTATGATGCTTACATTCAAATTCAGCTTGATTGATGTTTCTCATGAATCTTTATGCATTAAACATGTCCATGTTAGGCTCCCATGCTGTACTAGTTTTGCTGCATTCTGTAGTGTAGAACATCTAGATGACAATGAATTGATGTCAGTTTATTTTGCTAGTTTAAAAACTGAAAATGCAGATGAATAGACGTCAGTTAGAGTATGAAGCAACTTCATTATTTCCTTGTTAGAATTTTTGCTTTCTCTATCTGACAGTTTATTCCTTTGAAGAATGAACGTATTGTCTTATTCTGACTTTGACGTAACCTGTGTAATGTGGTGAGATATGGACAGTTTAAATGTTCTGACTATTTGCTTTTAATATAAAGTCTGTCTTTTATGACCATAGGTGCTGCAAGATTAATTGAGTCGTGGATATCTGGATTTCAAAGCCTGTAGTACTGAGGAGGGACGCTGGATTCAGCCAAAGCAAAGAGACAATCTCATTAATATATGATTAATAGTACCTGGCAAGGTGATTAATTAGTGTTTGTGACAGTAAACGTTTACCAGGCCTTTATGTTTTCCCCTGGAATGTCAATTTGTCTGTTCTTAACGTATTTCCCCTCCCAGCAAGTCTTGTGAAAGAGCACACAACTTTGCATATTCTAGTCTTGTCCCATTTCATTCTTCCCCTGCCCAGAACAGCAGCCCGGGAATTAAACGCCTCAAACATGATTGATTACTTTTCTTTTTTATTTGCAAGCTGAAAATCCAAAGTAGTTGTTTTCTTTCTTTTTTGTTTCTTTTTTTTCAGTCCACCTCTTGTTTTTCTTTCTGTCTCGTTAGTTGTACTTGTTCGTCCTGGTCTTTTTGGTGACCCAGGCTCATTGATACAGGAATGTCTACCAGCTCTCGCTTTGCAGTAGGATTGATTTGAGTCACTGCAGGAAGTTTGTGTGTTTTTCCCACAGGGGCCCTTGTCCTAACTTTGCCCTAGACTCACAAATCCACGTGTTTGTGTGTGTGACGGCTTACTTAGCTATAGTTGGGGACAAGTTTGTTGCCAAAAGTGTGTAAAAGTGGACAAAAACTTTTTTTTAGGGACATCCTCAATTGAAATGGTTAGTGTTTCGGTTAGTCAATAGTTACAGAGCTCCAGACAAATAGAAAAACTGAAAAGAGAGACTAGCTCTTGACAAAAGATTTATATGTCAAATAAGTGCTGTTCTTTTGAACTTTCTATTCATCAAATAATCCTGAAAAAAATATTTCAGTTTCCACAAAAATGTTAAACAGCACGACTGTGATCATTTATATTATTTGTACAATTGATAATAATTTACAATTTTTTTTTGATGTCTTGGCCTCCGTGGTTGGTTTTACTTAAATTAAAGCTTTTGTATCTTAATTATATACACTCTTATCATATAATAAACACAATGTGAATAATTCTCACAAACCTAAAGTATATATCATCACACTAATATTTCCTGGTTAATTCTGAATCAAACATAACTGAAAAATGACTTGTGGCTCAGTGAAGAAGTCAGTTGTGAAGCCAGTAATGGCTCTGAACGATTCACTGACTGAGTGAGCCGGATTCACCCCATTAACTTACATTTGAGGCCGTTCCATGAATATTTTTTTGACTGACTCATTAAAAAGAAGTTCATAAGAATCATTCGTTCATGAATTGTAGGTTGTGATAGGATTGTTTTTTTTGTTTTTTTTTGCTGTGTGCAGTGAACACTTATAAGGAACTGAATATGGATGCTCACAAATGCTGAATTTGGAGTAACATACTTGTATACGGCTCTATACTTTATCTTTATATGTCAGAAACAGTAAAAGGCAGAAATAATAAGAGTAATAGGTTAGCAGTATGCCATTCCGAATGTAGCCAATACATTTCTGACCACCATCAATAACCATTGTATTTTAAACGACTGTCACCATTGAATTTCTTTTTAGCATTCTAGTCACAGCCCTGCAATATCAAAATATAATTAGCTTACGGAATTCAAAAACAATATCGTTGTGGCTAAATTACAAACTAAGTTTGTAAAAAAAAGTTAAAACGTTTATTTTCAAACTTTGGGCAAATGCAAAAAAAAAAAAATCTTCTAGACATTTTAAAAGGCATTTCAAAGTAAGGGTGATTTGGGTCATTTTACACCCTTTAGGTTATACTAATTTGATTAGTTCTATATGACATGGCTTCCCATTGACGAGAGAGAGATCTACAAAACATCTTATTGGTCTAAAGAGGCCTCAAATCATTATAAAACACACATTTGATTCCAGCACAGTAAACTATTTAATACATTCACTTCAGTGAGCCGTTTACCACTGCTATTAAACAGCTTTGTCAGTCTGAGATGGCATTCTCTGTTTGGACATATGGCCATGAATAGTTACTGTTTTGCATTGCGACCATGCACACAGATGGGCTTGAGGTTTCACAATGCTTGCCACTTTCTCTGATCCAGCGTTCTTCATAAAATGACTCTGAACTGCAGTTCTCTGTTGAACAATAAAGACAACAGCATACATTTGTTTATTTATAGCTGTACATTGCAAATTAAGACTTGCCATTAATTGAGAAAGTGGCATCTGTTCGCTTTATTCAGACATAGCTAGCAGGTTCTTAAATCTTATTTTGTATTGTGTTTCATCTTTTATTGTGTTCCTCAGCTGACACTGATTTAAAGCATTACTGTGCATGACTGTCATTTTGCAGTTCACTTCTCACTCTTTTTGATATCATACCATCTTTTTATGTCTTGATGCACTCAAAGCCTTTATTCCATCGTGGTAAGCGTACGTCAACTATAAGAAAAAGACAAATTCATCAGAATATATGGCTTTTAATGTAAAAGCCAATCATCCTTCCTATCGTTTTTATTGAGTTTGCAGATCGGATTGACGCGGGCTGGGATCAGGGGGCTAAGAGGATGGCCACCAGTACAGGACGTTTGGCTCCTGCCCACTTATACAATAAAAAGCCTTTTCTGGGAAATTGTTCAAAAAAAGACAAGACTTTTCATCGTGGCTGCAGCACAGAGTAACTTTTCTTAGATTATTTTCATTGTTGATAATCTCTTTAACTGTAGGGGTGAGTCACCACACCTGAACCTCTTTATCCGGGGCTACGGCAATTGCGCTATGGCGTGGACATTAATCCCATAATTCTTTGGGAGGACAGTGCTATTTTCCCCTCTACGTGCCTATGTATATCTCTGCAGAAGCAAAGCATGAGAAAAGTAGATTGAGAGTGGCTCCATTTTCATTCCAGTAACCTGGATCTCGCCTTTTCTACAGGATACAGCCACATTCTAGGTCCATAACTGAAGATAATGGTATACGTTTATTATTTATTTATTTATTTTACTAATTGTATGATTTCACTTTTCTTTTTTTAACAAGAAATAATGGCCTGATATTAGGATATTTTCTCCTCCTGTGTCCCAAAAACAGCCGATATAAAATAATAGGTAGTTGATCAGATCAGAAGTCTTAAATCATTTGATATCAAGTCTGATTTATGAGATCATAGTTTCAAAGTTAGCTTGCTTACTAATGACAAACTGACTGCGAACTTGGATATATAGATGCTCTATTTGTGTACGTATATATTTGTTACGCTACATCATTAGACAAGCCATTTGATATTTCCATCCAAAGTTACAAAAGTGGAATACAAAAAATATAAACATTAAATAAGCACGTAAAACATTTGCGACTAAAGGTGTATTCATGCCATGTTGTAATCACCATAATTATGAGATTCCAACTTGTAAAAAAGCGTCCACACCCTTGTAGAAATCATATTTACAACTTTACAACCGTTTGTAGATTGCTATAGGACGTGAATGTCACATTTTGTCATCTCACAATTAAAGTGCAAATATTATGCTATTTTAAAAGTTATTTGTTTTGGTTTGGTCTGTTTACATGTGTCAAAGGTCAAAAAACACTTTCATTTTCTCATAATATGGGTTGTAAATCACACATCAGAGATTCAATCTCTTTAAATCCTTATCGCTTAGAGCAGGGGCGGGCATACTACGGCCCGTGGGCCACATCCGACCCGTTGGGCTTTTTAATCCGGCCTGCCGAACTCGCCGAACTTATATTAAACCTCCTTTCATTTTACATTTCCCTGTGACGTCATTCTGTCGCGACTGCAAGCGGCAGTGGTGCTGAAGCTTTGGTGGAGAGTAGGCACGCCCCCGTCAACAATCGCGCATCACGCTCACCCCGGCCCCTCTGTCAATTTTAAGACCCCAATGTGGCCCGCGAGACAAATAGTTTGCCCACCCCTGGCTTAGTGTTTGTTGGCAATAAAACACCTGTTACCATAACTGAACAGGTCTGGAGGCTTCCTTTAAGTTCAGCGATTGTACACACCGTAAAGACAGAAACAATGGCATCATTTTTACCATATTAATCCAAGCGCGAGTCCGAACATGAAACATTATAAGAACTAGTTATTCAGCACGAACCTTGAGCAGGATACAATACAAGACGTTGCAACTGTAATTCCTCACCATCAGCATTAACAAGTAACAATAACTAAATACTAAATGCAACGTTATTGCAGTGCACATGTGGGAACTGCATTATTAAATGATGTTTCCTTATCAAAGTTCAGGAGGAGCACGATTTACCCAATCAGCACGAGTTGAGGCCTATAAATACGTATCCGACTCGCCAATGTTCCTCGACAGTTTTCTCTGCATCCCTCCTCCACCCCTTCTCCTCACACTCACCTGGTTAACATCCTAACCAGAGACATGGGGAAGTACTCTGGATTCAGGCCACATTCCGAGCTCGGATCCTTCCCCCGGACTGCACGCCAAATACGCATATTCTTTTAGTCTATCTAATCAGTTGTAGGTGTGAACTTGTGAACCGTATCTACATTTACATTTATTCACTTAGCAGATGCTTTTATACAAAGTGACTTACAACTTGAGGTATACAGAAAGCGATTCGTTGTCAAGAGGAAGCATACGGTGCATACGTTACCCGAGCACTAATGTGAATAACGGATGTAACAATAAAGTTTGTAAAACACATCTTGCTCAATCCTTTATCATTACTCGTAGTAGTAAGAACGATAGGCATTAATGGACACAGTTTTAGATTTGCAGAAGTATTTCATTGAGACGATAATAACGTTGGTTGGCCAGAGACCTACACAATTTAAAGCGCAAAACTGTTTGGTAATTTTAACCACCGACTCGTCACATCATCATCCTTTGGAAGCGTTTACAAAAGAATTTGCTTTTGCTGAGCAGAAAACAGCATTTCTTCTTATAAACGACACAAACCAGCTGCATTGTTTGAGGGCTGGTCGAAGCATCAAGGCAGACATTATGCAAATGTGTTACCCAGTTACGTGTAGCCGTAATAAAGTGGGATTCGAATTACTGGTGGTTCAAAGTTGACTCTTTCTTTTGAGAAACAATAACTTTATTTATTGTGCGCTTTCAGTTTCACAACGATATGGCGTGAACCTAAGCACCGTTTCATTTGTTCAGAATACAACATCTTCACTTCCTGGGAAATTGCCGCAAATGTGGGGCAGGTTGCTGCACTCTTGGGTTCCCTGAGGGTCTTTTTTCGTGCATTTTCGTGCATTTCGTGCATAAATTACTTTTGTCTCGGAACATGCAGACAAAATGCAATAAACACTGGGAGGATATTAGAACAAAATCATTTTGATGAGAGACTTTGAATCATTTCACAATGACCAAACCTGCTAGTTAGTCCAGTTATGCACATTCAGGGATGTATTCAGTAAATGTTTATTCATCGTAGTTAATGCTCATCCTTATTGGATACATTTCCCTCTTTAATTTAATGGATGTTTTTAATGTGCATTTTAAGAATTTAAGTGATTCTTGGTGTTTCCATCCAGCAAACGTGCCAAAATTCACATAAAAATAGGTGGATGGAAACATGGCTTAGCTAGCAAGTTTTGTGCTTTGGTTTATTGTGGTGGGAAACTATTTAATAGGATAGATTTTAATGATTATTTTACCAGTAGTAAATAATATTATAAATATAATTAAATAAACAGCCTGAATGTTGTGACAGGTCAAAGAAACGCGTGGCAAGTTTTACTGCTTGGCTGGTTGTTTTCCCTAAAACAAAAATAAAACTTTTTCTTGTGGTAGATTTCTTTTAAAAATGAAAAGAGAATAGAAGCTGTGCTTTTAATAACACACTTGACATCAGACCGATGTAATACCAGTGAAAATTAAAACCCTCCTTCCACTTGCTCGCTTTTATTAGGAATCCTAAGATTGCTTTGTTCTTGGCTTGACATCATATTTTAGGCTTGGTTTATTTTTGCATGGAATAGGGTTGTTCGCAACAGTCCATGCAAATCAAAAGCCTTGATTTATGCACCTTTCTAGTGGCGGCTGGAACATTAAATTTAATTTTGCTGTTGCAGCCGTGTTCCACCTTGCGCAGGCTTGACACGGTGAACTGGGCCCGCCAGAGCACGGGAATTCATTACTTCTCCCACAATATGCGAAAGCCACATTTGAATGAAACATTTGTCTCTTGTCAGAACAGTGTAAGATCTACTCTCTCTATACAGATATATTAAAAATAGGAGGGGAGGAAGGCCTCGCACCTGACTGTAACAAAGCTAGAAGTCGCATGGCCTTGGCACATTAGAATAAGGCTTGTTGGATGTGGGCTGGCAAACAATCTGTTTCTTTCCATGATATTCCATTACTGTTTTGAAAAAAAAAAAGCACCAAGCAAAGTAATGAGATTTGTTTTCCTCTCCTACTTTTGTATTTTAGAGACCAGGAGGCACGCTGAAATACAAATATCATTAAATTCAAAACACAAGTAACTCCAGTAGCTCATTGTCTTTTATTTATTTGTATTTTATATAACTATAATGATAACTATATTAGCAGCCACACCAGTGGACTGCTAATATATTTATCTATATAACAGTGGATATCTTTGTTTATTCTAAGCGCTTGCTTGTGTGTCACATTAAATGCTCAAGCTCATTTCCGCAGGATGGATTCTGATTGGCTGTCAAGGTTTTTATGGTTCATCAGCTGGATAAAATCTTTCCGAAAGATCCAACAATATTGTTTCTCCGTGTCGGTATCGCTATTCTTTAAAATTGAGAATGATTTTTAGAACATACCTTTATCGTTATCTTTATAGTTATCATCCTTGGTGTGAATGGGCCTTAAGACCTTCAATTCATTATCATCTTTATTTTATTATTTGCAAATCAACTAGATCAAGATTTGTTTGTGTTAAAACATTTGTTTAAGGTGAGCTGTAAGAGAAATTTGGAAAAATATTGCCAAATGATGAGAGAATCAATAATCAATTTCCATAATAAATAGCATTTTAAGGACTTTTCACAGACTTTTTAGTTGAAGCATAAATCCAG